>JAEHOD010000008.1:162500-1362500 GCA_016834595.1 Chlamydomonas schloesseri | reverse complement strand
ATGGTAGGACTTGTGCGCGGCGTCTCTAGCACGAGCAGCCCGTGCCATCCACATAAGAATTTTCGCGACAGGTCACGGGGGTCTGCAGTCAGTGACTATGTAGCGAAGAAAGTCCATGGATAGCAGTTGGAATGCGGGCTGATATAGCCAGCCTGCCGCACACGCGTCAACGCGCTACTGCAGGTGCCGGTAGGCGTTCAGCTCTGTTCAGCCCAGGGGTTCAGTACCCCTGGTTCAGCCTAGCCTGACCAGACAGCTTCCGATGATAGGGGATCGCAGGGCAGGGGTTAGTTGTGTGAAATGCGAGCGCAACAACCCGAGGGGTCAGGGGTGGAGTATAACAACCCGGTGGAGCGCAACAACCCGAGGGGTCAGGCTGCGAGGGGTACAGTGGGCACGAACCGGAGCCTGTGCCGGTCATAGACAACAATCAAGTCGTCCGCTGCATTTGCCACGCGCCCACGCTGCGTGGCCGTTGCGGACTGCTGCAGCGGAGGGGAAGCCAAGGGAGGCCAAGGCGCCCGCGTGTCGAAATCGGCACGCCCACCGCATGGGCGCGCGCAGTCCCACATCAATAAGCAAAAGCCCTAAACGACCAGGGTAGCAAACAGTAGCAGTTTGTCACAAACCTTGGCATCATTAACATGATGTACTCTGCTAAAGTGTTGGTGCTCGCGCTGCTTGCGGCCGCGGGCTGCGCAAATGCGAAAATCGTCCTGAAGGAGTCGACTGGCCGCTCTTCTCGCTTTGCCTCAACGATTGTGAGGCATAACGACGTCCCCGACCTTCTGTAAGTTGACAGCGGCGCTCCCGCAGGGCTGGCGAGGCGCATCCTGACTTGGCTCCCTCCCTCCGCAGCAAGACGCCGCCTTCTCATGAGCTCATTTCCGAGGAAGATCTTCCCAGGGAGTGGGACTGGGTAAGTGCCATTTCACATCTTGTCGGTTCGGCCGCGAAGGCTTTTTAGCCCTGACGGCCGCGGCCACCACTGGCATCAAGCCTTGCTTTGTTGCAGTCGCTTTGGCTGGCTGAAGACCTGAAAGACCATGGCCAAGGCTCAAAAGCGGCCCAAAGCGGCAAAGCTGTTGAGAAACCCTAGTCACCTTGTCGCCTTATCCTTGCATTCCTATGAATGGCGCGCCGCTGCCAGCAGTCATTGTCTAACAGCTGATCTGGCTGCAAGATCAGCAATGCGTGCGGCCGGCGGCGGCAGTGCGTTCGATTCCTTTTCAAACGCGCATTTCGACGTGGTTTGCGGGCGATTAGGAAGAGAGCACTTCTTCCACATGGAAGATGCTCCCTTATCCACGCCGCCCAAATGCACCAACGTGGAACTCAGCTTAACTGTCCCCTCCCCTCCCCGATCCCCCAGCGTGCCGTGCCCTCCAGCTCAAACAGCGATGACCGCCACAACTTCCTTAGCATCATCCGCAATCAGCACATCCCCCAGTACTGCGGCTCCTGTTGGGCGCACGGCGCCTCTTCGGCCCTGGCGGACCGCATGAACATCAAGATGAAGGTGCGTGCCTGACGGGACACGCACCCAGCACCACGTTAGAACGGCCATGGGTCCTTTTTGCTGTGATGCATCCGCGCTTCTCTGACAACGCCCGGCACTGACTGCTGGTTCTCCTCACATCTGCAGGGCGCCTGGCCTGGCACATTCCTCAGGTGCGTGCACACCACCGTGCAGCCCGCCAACCTTTGCAGCACACGACGGCGCACACGAAGAACCACTCGGTTACCCATCAACACATACACGCACACTCCCTGACATGCACGCGCGCGCGCGCTGCCTCGTACGGTGTGCCCGCAGCGTCCAGAACATCATTGACTGCGGCGGCGCGGGCTCCTGCAACGGCGGTGACGATCGCCTGGTGTACGTGTACGCCGCCAAGCACGGCATCCCGCCGGACACCTGCAACCTGTACGTGGCCGCCAACCAGAAGGTGAGTGGAGGTGGACTGACTTGCGTCTCATCTCAACACGTGCATTTGAACGTGCATGTGTCCGTGCATGTGGATGTGATTAGTTGCTGCGCTGTTCGCACACAATTGGCCGCTGGCTGGTCAGCCATGATCGTGTCGCCTGCTGCTGCTGTGCCTTGTGAGCTGAGCGCGCGTGTGCTTGCACCGGTGTTGTGATGCGCCCCACGCAGTGCCACGCCAGGGAGCAGTGCTACACCTGCTGGCCCGACTCCACCTGCGCGCCCATCTACGACTACAAGCGCCTGACCGTTGCTGAGCACGGCCGCGTCAAGGTGCGTGCATGTTTGTTTTCGTTGTTGACGGTCCGGCACACAAGTTGTGGCGTAAGAGGGGGCTACTGCGTTGGTTGCCCGCTGGCCTCTGGTGACAGTTGTTTCCATGTGCGGGTGGGGCTCACAGGGCCGCTACCAGATGAAGGCCGAGATCTATAAGCGCGGACCCATCAGCTGCGGCATCGACGCCACCGACCAGCTCGAGAGTGAGTGGACGCATACGTGGCTTGCAAGCGGAGAGTATGCGGAACTGGGGCGCCATGCACACTGGCACACGCACACACATTCCTGCCTGTCTATCTTCAACCATTTGGCCCCCTCAAGTTCACCGACTCCTCTGATGTCTTCGCACCACGCACCCAACAGCCTACACGGGCGGTGTGTACGCGGAGCGCAAGTCCAACCCAGACATCAACCATGTGGTGTCGGTTGTGGGCTGGGGCGTGGACCCGGAGACCGATGTCGAGTACTGGATCATTCGCAACAGGTGGGTGAGGAGCAGGGGGCACGGCCTGCGGAGCCTGAAGAGGCATAGAGCAACCAATGCGCCATGGTTTTACACAGCATGAATTCGAATGGAAGTAATGTACGAGACAGACACCATCCCACGCATGTCACCTCGCTTCTTTCACCGCGCACGCAGCTGGGGCGAGCCCTGGGGCGAGTCGGGCTTCCTGAAGCTGGTCACCTCGGCCTACGACGACGGCAACGGTAACCTGTACAACCTGGCCATTGAGGAGGAGTGCAACTTCGGCGTGCCTGACAGGTAGGAGGAAGGGGCAGGCAGTACGTGCACACGCACGTTATTAAGGGCAGTGTGCGAGGGGCGGAACCCGGGGCGTAGCACATGAGCACTACAGGCCAGCACAAATCCGGGCAGCAAGGCCCACGGCACACGGAGCAACGTGCCGCTGTTCCCTGTGCGTCGTTCTCTCGCTGCAGCTGGGTGCCGGCTAGCGAGCTGGGCTTTGGCCGCCCCGACGATGATGATGATCAGCGGCAGCAGCAGCAGCCCAAGCTGGATGCGGACTTTATCGCCAAGGCCAAGACCGGCGGCAGCCGTAAGATGATCCTGCCCGGCATGACCCTGCGCGAGCAGGAGACTGCGAGCGACAAGCAGTGAGCGAATCAGAGTGGACGCGAAAGAACGCGAGCGCGATTGCGACCGACGTGAAGGGTGACATGGACGTGTGCAAGTGACTCTCGGTTTCCCAGCGCGTGTGTGTGACACCGATCGTACCCTCGCGGAAAAACATGAACGGCTTATGAACTGCCTCAAGATACGAGTGCTGAGACACTATTAGAGAATGAGTGTTTGTGTACGTGTCAGCATACCTACTGATCTTTTGGTGTGGGCTCGGACCCCTTGCTTGTGTCCGAGGCGTGTGCTCAAGAGGCCCACGCCCGGACACCCGGACCAAGCGCGAGTGTGCAAGTGCCCTCGGACATGGAAACGCAGTGACGCTCACCTTGCACACTGTATCATTCTCTGCCTAAGCGTGATTCTTTCATACGAACCGACAAGTGGTGAAGATTACGCGGGCTCTGTAAACCTTTGTGACTTGGAAGGCGAGGCGAAGGCCTTTTCGCCGTCGCCTGCCAAGCTTGATGTACACTAAGATTGGATGAGGTGGATGCGAGTTTGATGTGTGCGGCTTGTCAATGGCTTGTGAAGGTCCCTGCAGGCTGTTGGCCTGTTGCTTTGTTGAAGAACAATTCAGGAGGTCTTTCACGGCATTAGGTTAGTTGGGCATTTTAGCGTGTGTCTGTAAAATGGAGCCGGTGGACACAGGTGGAAGCGCGATGCGGAAACCCTGCGGGTGCAGGGTATAAGGCAGACCGCTTACGTAGCACATATGCATGGTACCATGTAAGAGTGTTGCTAAGCCGCGGATCTGCTGCGAATGAAACAAAAATGGGGGGGAGGGCGGAAGCCTCCAAGAATTGGGGGCGGGGTGCAAGGGTCGAAGGATTCTGCCAGGGGTGGAGGCCCTCAAGGATTGGGGGCGGGGTGCAGGCCCCCGAGGATGGAGGGAGAGTGCATACCGCGGTGGAGCGTTGCGGAGAAGAAATGGGGGAATTCGCGGGGGAGGGGGGCTCACCGGCTCAGCCATAAAACGCACGGCTTTCACCGGTCTCACAGGGTCTTGACTGGTGTGCCTTTCCATAGCTCACCACATACACCAGACGTAAGCCATTTGCAGAGTCGCTGCTAGGAGTGACCTGTCTGCTGCGCATGGAGCACGTCTGCTACAGCGGGACGAGCCAGGAGGAGCTGCCTGGAGCTGGAAGTATGACTGCAATGTTATACGAGTATGCTGTGAACCCAGCGCCGGCAGCGCGCAGCAGTGCGCACGTGCAATCCACGCCTGCTGCTTACTGCACCTTCGTTTGTGCTTGGGTCCTGGGTTGGGGATGACTTCGCCTCTTCGATGCACTACACACCACGGTCCCGCTGAACCCGAGCGCATTGCCACGCGTGCCTGCATCGCACTCATCTCGCCAGCACATGCCTGTCCTAAATATCTTAGTCCGCATTTTTCTTGTTATTTCTTTTGTAAAGCTTAAGAAAGGCATTGTTGTGAACAGGGGGCACCGACACCTGTCTGGGGGAACCTTCTAATTGACCGGTGCGGCAGCGCAAGGCCGCAGGAGGAAACCAACAGGAGCTCGACGCGTTGGATCACAAGTAGCTTCAGGGCTCAGGCTTTGGTCCAGCAGGTAACTAGGACAATTGCAAGCGCCCCGAAGTTCCCCGAAAAAACGAGCGGTCACATCGCGCCAGTTCTGTCGTAGCTTATGGTTGATCACCGTCAACCATGTCGCGTGCCGAGGATTGTAGGCGGGGCCTAACTCTCGCCAAAATCGCAGCAGTGTCACAACCTGCCCCGGCTGGTCGCAAGCCGGTCCTCTTATGCCCCCGCCCCTGGTGCGAGAACATGGAATCACGTGACTCGGCTGGGGGTGGGGAGCTGTTCTTACCACCACCGTGGCGGCAACATCCCTCGTGCGGCGGTGCCTTTCCACCGGCAGTGTTGACCCTCTCTAATCCGTTTTTGCAGGCATGGAACACGAGGAGGAGCCCCGATCGTCGCTTGACGCTGGTGAGGAGCTTACGTACCAGAGCAGCTACCGCAGCACCGCGGGCGGCAAGGGCAGTAACGGCTCCGACGCGGAGGATGGAGACGACGACGATGCGGGGGCGGTGCTGCGGTACAGCTCGGTGTATACGCCTCGTACAATCTCACAAAAGGCCTTTGGAGGGCGCATCTCTGATGCCGGGGTGTCGTCACACGGTGGTGCCGGCCCAGGCTCGGCAGCCCCCACTGGCCTGACCCCACGCGCTGGCAACTCCTCTTCGGCGCCCTTCCCTGGCCTCAACGGCGGCGACAGCAGCGGTGCTGCACATGGTCACACTGCCGGTGATGCAGGCGGCGCGCAGGGTGACTACGTTGATGACGAGGATGACGATGACGGCGACATCGACGAGGGCTTGGCGCGTGCTGCCGCGCTGGCTCGCCGCGCGTCCATTTCCGCCCGCAACGCGGCGGCGGCGGCCGCCGCCGCAGCCAGCCGCACGGCCGTGCTGTCTGAGCGCATCAGCTCGGGACTGACGCCCGCCCAGGTGGAACTCGCCTTTCAGGAGCTGGAGGCGGAGCGGCGCGCCTCAGACGGCGGTGCTCCCTCTGTCGCGAGCCGCGGCGCCGCTGCGCGCGGTGACGGGCTCGCGGCAACGACTGCACAAGAGCCGTCCGCAAAGCATGGGTTTGGGGATGATGAAGGTGCCCCATGGTGCGCTGGAGATGGCACTGCTGAGCGCATGGAGCCCGTCGCCCTCCACACCGCCACCACCACCAGCAGCGGCGGTGGGCTGGCCCCAGCTGTGGCTGCGGCCGCAGCTGAGGCAGTGCAGGAGGCGGGCGCATCGCTGGGGCTCGATGCGAACTGGTCCACCGCCGTGGATGAAGTTCCGCCTCCGACGTACCCAGCCGCATCAAAGCCGGCGGCAGCAGTGGTGGCAGCAGTGGCGCCAGCCGCTGGCAGCAACCCGTTTGGAGACGACAACGATGACGCCTGGGGCAGCAGTGCGCAGCCGGCGGCCCCCGCACCACAGCGCAGCAACAGCTTTGGTGGGGTGGCTTTTGACCAAGAGGACGCGTCCAGCTCGGCCTGGCCGCCGGTGGCCACCAGCACCGCCACCGCCACCACCTTGCACGCACACGACAGCAGCGCGGGCGCACCGCACTCAAGCAATGCCTTCGATGACGGCCCCACTGACTGGGGCACGGACCTGGCCCAGCCGGTCCACGAGCCCAAGACGGGTGGAGCTACCAGCGACAGTGCGGAGCAGTCATTCTTATCGCGGTGGCCGGAGCGGCAGGAGCAGCCGGAGCCAGAGCCGGAGCCGGCGGCGCTCGCCGATTCGGACCTGCTGGGAGGGGCGGCAGCGGCGGCGGCCGCCGCGCGTGGCTCGTCGGTGGGCGGCGCCTCCACCGACTCGGCGGGCCTGCAACCGGACGACTACCGCATCGCCGCAGCCGCGGGCCTGGTCAGCCCGGAGCTGGCCGCGCTGCTGGGCGTGCCGGTGGCCACCGGCCCAGGCGGGGCGTCGGGGGACGGCGCGGCGCCGGGCGCCGGCGGTGCGGCCTCCAGCGGCGGCGCCACGGAGATGCCGTCGCTGGCGCAGGGCCTGGGCTCCTTCCGCGAGACGCAGGCGGCTGCGGCCGAGGAGGACGAACATATGCTGGAGGAGCTGGCGGAGGCGGAGGCAGCGGCAGAGGCGGCGGCGGTCGCAGCGGAGGCGGCGCGCATAGCGCAGGAGCGCGAGGCGCGGGAGCGGGCGCAGTCGGAGGCGGAGCAGGCGCCGTTGCATTACGTGGACTCGGGCGGCCTGGTGGCGGACCTGATATCTGAGCCCCCGCCAACCAGCACCCGGCCTGGCCCGTCGTCCGCTGCCGCGGCTTCTTCCGCCGCCGCCGCGTCGGCCGCTGTGTCCACGCATGCAACCCATGGCGCAGCGGTAGTCCCAGCGGCGGACAAGCGCCTATCTGCCGCAGGCACGCTCGAGCGCATCGCCACGGCAGGGCGCCACTCGCTGGAACGTGATCCCTTCGACGCGGGCGACTCGGATGAGGACATGGGCGTGGAGGACGTGCCGCTCACGGACCCGAGCTCGCTGCAGTACACCGCCCCTGCGGCGGCAGCAGCAACAGGGGCAGCGACAACAGGGGCTGCAGCTGTTGCTACGACCGCTGTGCATGCGTCTGCGGCGCCGCAGCAGCCACAGCACCAGCAGCAGCCGGAGCAGCATCGCGCAGGCAGCGTTGGGGTCGCTGTCGCGGCGGTGGGGGCAGGTGTGGCGGCGCTTGCGGGCGCGGCTGCGGGTGCCGCGGCGGCAATGGCAAGCAGGGCGTTGCCGCACCATGCTCCTGTCGCCACAGTATCTCCACCCCAGGCGCAGCAGCAGCAGCAGCGCCAGATGGTAAGTGCGATTAGGATGGAAGGTCCCTGTATTGCTATGCTGTACCATGTAGTATTTTTCGGCAAAAGCATTGACATGGATACGATTCGCTTCATAGGGACCGCAGGGGCCGATGCCCACAGCTGCTATGGCAGCCGGTGCAACGGTTGCGGCAGCAGCAGCGGCGGCGGCGGCGGCAAGCACGCACCCCCAGACACCGCCGCAGCCCACTGCTGCCGGCGGACAGCAGCCCGGCGCCTCACCGCAGCTGCCTACCAGCGTGCGGCCTAGCCTGTCGCCCGGCACCCCTCCGAGTGCCGCTGCCCAGCAAGGCCCGCCGCCGCCCTACGGTGGCTATGCCGGCGGGCTTGCGCCTCAACCAGGCGCGCCGCGTCCGCCCATGCAGCAGCAGCCTGGCCCCGGTGGTCCGGGCATGGGGCTGCCAAGTCAGCCGCAGGGCCCACAGGGCGCGCAGCAGCCCGGCGTGCGTCCGCCCATGCAGCAGCAGCCGGGCGGCCTCCCTCAGCAGCAGCCGCACCCAATGATGGGCCCCATGGGTCCTGGCGGCCCGGTTGGTCCGGGCGGGATGGGACCGCGTCCGATGGGGCCGCCACAGCAGCAGCAGCAGCAGCCGGGCGCGGTCATGGGGCCGGGCGGGATGGGGCCGCGCCCTGCCATGGGTCCCCCACCTGGCATGCAGGTCGGACCGCGGGGCCCGCCGGCGCCGGGCATGATGATGATGAGGTGCGTTAAGCTGATCATGTGTATTGGGCTTGGACATTGACGGCCTGTTGTGTCATGCTCCATACGACATAGCCAAAGGCTCTTTGCAGTACATACTCATTGCCGCGTATCAACGCCTGTGCGGCCGTAGGCCGCCCATGCCCCCGGGTGTGCGGCCGCCCATGGGCCCGCCGCCCGGCCCGCCGCCGCCGCCCTCGCCCTTCCCCGGCCTGCTGTACACGGAGGGTCGCGACGCGCTGGGACGGGCGGTGGTGGTGCTGAACACGGCCATGCTGCCGCCCAAGAGCGCCAAGGTGAAGAAGGACGACATCCTGCAGTACGTGCTGCAGCAGATGATGCCGGTGGTGCAGCGGGTGAGTGGCGGGGAGCTGGCGGCGGGGGGGTTGTGGTTACCAGCCCAAACTAAACCAAGCGAAAGGGGGGGGACTGGGGGAAGAAAGAGGGGTAACGGCGGTGCTATGGCTGGGCGAGGCTGCTGTGTGTTGAGGTGTGGAAAGGATTCGACGCCGCGATGCGAGCCGGAAGGGACAGACTTGCTGCCAATGAATGACCAAGAATTATTGCTCATAAACAAATCCTGTCCATCTGTTCGTCTTTCGGCTGTGTCATTTGTTGTCACACTACCGGTTTTCTATCCCTCCTCCGCCATCAGGACTATGTGCTGGTGGTGCTGAGCCTTGCCCTCGGCGTCAAGGCCAGCACCGTGTCTGCCGCCTGGGCCATCGGCGCCTACAGGTCCCTGGCCAAGCCCTGTAAGTGCCTGCACTCCCATCAGGAACACAAGCAAACACTAGATGCTTGTGCGCAAACCGGTAGCAAACCCAAAGTCCCAAAATGGTCTTGTGACGCGCTGCCCTCCGTTGCGGCTGCTGACCTCGGCATGGCTTGTTGGCGCAGACCGCAAGAACGTGAAGCACATCGTGCTGGTGCAGCCCAGTGCCTGGGCCCGGGCGCTGCTCGCCCTGGCGCAGCCCTTTGTCAGCAAGAAGGCGGCGCACAAGGTCAAAAAGGTGAGCGCTTGGTTGGTTCACACATGGGGGCTTCGGCAGGTCAATGCGCATCGCGTAAGCTGCAGCCTTGTTGGCTACGCGGTCTGCTTCCGGCATGCGGTTTGAGATCCTTGCGCCCTGACACCCGCATCCTGATCGCGCAACTTCCAACAGATCGACAACCTGGCCCAGATTGCGGAGGCCACCAACAACGAGGTGAAGCTGGAGAGCCTGGGCGCGCGCTTTATCCGGGAGGTGCAGTACGGGCTGGGTGCCCCACCCCTTGCCGGCCTGGTACCGCCCGGGCCCATGCAGGGACCTCGCGGCCCCGGCGGCCCCATGCCGCCGGGCGCCTTTCCTGGCGGCGCACCGCGCCCGATGGGCCCGCAGCAGCTGCAGCACCCTGGCATGCCCTTCCCGGGACCTGGCGGCCCGCAGCGGCCCCAGATGCCGATGAACCCTCAGCAGCAGCAGCAACAACAAATGCTTATGCATCAACAGCAGCAGCAGGCGGCGATGCGCGGGCATCAGGGCATGCCGCAGGGCCCGCCGCCGCCCTACGGCGCTGCTGGGGGTATGGCACCGCCCCAGCAGCTGCAGCTGCCTGCGGCACCGGGCTCGCGGCCGCCCACCGCTGGTATCGCTACGCCTGTGTATGGCCCCGGCGGCCCAGGTCCGGCCACAGCGCAGGGCGGGGCTCGGCCCGGCATGATGCCGCTGCCGGGCCAGGGTAGCCCCTACGGCCCTGGCGGGTACGGTCCTGCTCCGGGCGGGTCGCCAGGGCCTCACAGCCCCGGGCCTGTGGGGTACATGACGCCGCCGCCCTCCGGCCGCCCGGTCGGCCCTGCTTAAGAGGCAGCCGCGGTAGCGTGTCACCTGCCTTTTCAGGAGGCGTGGATCGATGAAGTGATGGGTATGCGCCATTAGTACTGCCGGCGTGCACGGCATTATAGCGGTGTTGCAAGCAGGGACACGGTATGTGAGGCCTGACTTCGACAAGTGTGCAACCGAATATGGGTGCGCGTGCGTGTACTGACGCGCTCGTCTTGGGGCGTTTGTGCGAGCGGATGATTAAATTATTTCACGCGGTATTCGAGATTTATTTTGTTTGCAGGGGTGGAGCTGCATGGAGCCGGGGGGCTTGGTTGGCGAGGATGGCAATGCTAGAGGGTGGCACTCTATGGCATTGCGCGCATGGAGGACCGCCGGCGCGCATGAATTAATCAGAAAGACGGGTGCGTGTTTGGATAAGTCTCTTCACCATTACTAGCAGGTGGTGTAACACGCGGTATGCATATGTTACGCCACCATTCTCTCGCAACCGACTCAGCCACCCCTCACTCTTGCTCGCCTGTCAATGCACTGTCGAGCCACCACCTAGCTCCTGGGGAGTAGGACGGCCATGCTTGACTGGTAAGCGCCAACTCTTGCACACACGTCAATGACACTTGGAGGGTGCCTGACAGCCTGAGCGCTGGGCAACCCCGATCTAAAGCCATCATAGCTACCGTATTGACGTATTGTCTGCATCTACAAACTACATCGCACTGACCAAAATCCTTGCGACCTTGATGCAACACCCCTGCCACCAGAATTCTCTGAGACGTCACATACCGGTATCACTATCAGTCTGAATCGTTATAAGCCGCGCAAGCAAGCGCGCCGATCCACAGCAGCCCTGTACACATGCGGCACAGCTGACCGGCGCGGCGGGCAGAGGCACCACATGCCATGGCTTAGACAGCGGCGGCTGGCTCCTCCATATCCAGCCCTCGGTCCGTTGTCGATGTCTTGACGCCGTCACAGCTGGCTTGAGCCCTCGCCAGCCAGGAATTTGAGGACATCGCCGTACAGCGCGTCCCGCGCGTCGATGCCCCTGCATATGCACAGAGCGGCGGGGGGCCACCTTGATGACGGTATCTACACTAGCGGCGCGTGCGCAGGGTCCTCCGTCCCTCATGCCCATGCGCACCCCACCAGCCCCAAGCCAGCACCCGTGCATGCGCCGCCCCAGCCGCCCCACGGTTGGCTTGCTTTTGGGTTCCGGAAAAAAAAACTCCCCCCGGCCCCCGCATGACTACGACCGGACTGTTTACCAGTAACCCCCGCATGACTACGACCAGCGCCGCACCAGATGAAGTCCAGGTGCTCGTAGGCGGGCAGCACCCGCGCCGCCCGCACCACGCCGGGCGCCAGGCTCTCCATGAGGTACTCCATGTCCAGCGGGTCGGACAGCCGGTCGCGCGTGCCTGCGACGTGGTGGCGCACCATGACGCGGCAGGCAGGCAGGCAGGTAGGCAGGCAGGCAGGCAGGTAGGCAGGCAGGCAGGCAGGCAGGAGCGGGGGCGGCGCGTATGGGGTACGGCAGCGAGGGATGGGGCAGGCGGCAGCGGACCATGGGTGCAAGGTGTTTGACGGTGTCCGGTGGAAGGCCGGGGTGAGTCCCACCTGAGAACAGCGCCAGGGGCGTGGTGATTGCGGTGAGGTTGTAGCGGGGCGGTGTGAAGCGGCCGTACTCCAGCTGGTTGCAGCGCCCGGTGCGGCCGGCGCAGTTGGTGCCTGCCGGGTGGGCGGCAGCATGGGAGCCGGGTCACACGCGATCAAATACTGCGAGGGTAGGGCTAGTCAAGGTGTCACTGATGCGGTGGCCACCCACAGGGCAGCACCGTGCACCGTGCAGGTGGGCTTACCGTAGTCAAAGTAGCTCATGCTGTTTGGGGCGCGTGACCGCACCGCCTGCACAGGTGGGGGCGACACGCATCATGTGGGGGCACAAATAGCTCGACAGCCTGCAGCCAAGCCTACGCGGTGACCACCATGCCAGCAGATCCCCCCCCCCAGGCTGACTGCTTGAAGCCCTTTTGCTGCCCGCCCTTACGACAGCCCGCCCGCTACCCCTACCTATCCCCCAAAGACACACCTGCGCCCAGTGGGCCATGTTCTGCACGCTGGTCCCAGCGGGCGTGTATGACAGGTACAGCGGCAGGCGGACGTTGTCCAGGTTGTCGGGGTTGTAGCCGCACAGGGCGGCCAGGAAGGACACACACAGCACGGGCTGCACGGCGCACAGCGCACCTTCCAGCGCCGCCACCAGCTGCTGGCTGGGCAAGAACTCGTGCAGCCCCAGCAGCGAGAACATCTGCCAGCGAGTGCACAGCGTCCGTGTCAATTCATCAGAGAGACGACATAGCACATCCGTATGTATGCACGTGACGGTATGTGGGCGCTGCAGGTGTTGTGGTGACGGTGCACCGGCGCGTGGACGTGCCAAACTGCCAATGCAGGGCACACTGCCGGCGCATCGACAGGGCTGGGGCTGGCTGCACAGATGGTCGAGGGAGCTCCAAGGCACGCTCGGCACGCCCAGCCACCCGGCGCAACAACCTCACCACCCAAACACAACCAGCAGCAGCAGCAGCAGCAGCAGCAGCAGCAGCATGCAGTCGCGCACTTACATCGTCAGTGTCCATGGCGGCCATGGCCAGCAGGGGCACGCTGCTGATGTGCTTGGCCACAGCCACGGGCGCCAGCAGCGCAGCCCGCTCAATCAGACCTGCCTCCAGCCTCGCAGCGCGCGCCCGCGGCCGTCGCGGCAGGGCAGACCCAATGACTGGCCTTGCTGCGTGCCGGTTTTCCGAGGCCGCAGCCTCAGCAGCAGCTGCAGTGGCAGCTGCAACAGCAGCTGAGCCGCGATGATCCTCAGTCTTGATCCGGGTAGCTGCGCCTCGCGCCCCGCCCATGCTAGCACGCAGTCGGCGCCTGGACGTTGCCAGCGTGCTACCATCTGCGATATCCATACCCCTTGCACCCGCTCTCCCATCGGCCGCCGCCTGCCCCTCCGCCGCCTGCTCCGCGGCTGGCCTTGCCTCCCGCGTCTCCACCCGCGCTGGCAGCCCCAGCTCCGCCGCGCCTGCTGCCGCCACCTCTGCTGCCTCAGCCTCTTCTGCCGTGGGCGGCTCCACGGCCGCGGCCGGCTCTGTCATGGGCCCAGCCAGCGCCGCCAGCAGCACGGTGGTTCCCTGGCTGTGGCCCACGTAGCGCAGCGAGGGCGCACCCGCCACGTCCAGGATGTAGTGCACCTGCCGGCCAGTGTGTGGGCGTGTGTGGGCGTGTGGGTGGGGGTAGTTTATTCCAGAACATAGCTAAACAACCGAACAACCGAGAGCGGGAAAGCGGGGGCCCTGGGAGTTACTGGTAGATAGTCCCGGTGAGGACCAAACTGCGAAGGACATGACTGCCCTGGGAGGGGGCTGGGGGACAAAGACGCAGAGGGTAGCAGAGAATGATAGGTTGTAGCAGAAAAGCGGCCAGGGAGCATTTGAGCACATCCACATTAGGTTGGGCTGCAGCAACACCGGTGGGCAGTACAATACCGGCCTAACCTCGGTACCTGGAGCATAGTCGAACAGTGTAAGAGAATTAGAGCATGTATTCTGTTAGGTGGTGGAGGCACGGCACGACACGGCACGGCAGACGGCGGCTGTGCAGTTCGAGAAGTTGGAGGTTGGGTAGGGTGGGCCCCGGCTTCGGCAAGGGCTACGCGACCTCCAACTTCCCCATTGACTTTGCTTATCAAGCAGCGCAGTTTTGCTTATATGCAGCGGCGCGTTCGGGTGGTGTTTTGTGCCCGCTGGCCCACCGCAGCAGTAACCCGCCCCCCGCCTGCTTGTGAAGGTTTGTGGGTAACGTGGGAGGGGGTGTTGGGCTCCCTACGGAGCCACTACCGGCTCTCACACTTGCAAGGAATTCCGGCCCTGCCACTCGAGGATACCGCACGAACAGGCGTCGCTGCATAAAAGCATTGCTACTTGACAGGTGCCTAGGACTTCGCCCTCGGCGCGACCGCGCGTTTCCGTTGGCTTAGACGGGTGCACAGCTGCGTGTTTTACGCCAACACGTGCTCACATGTGCACCCAAGGGCCTGGCTCACAGTAAACAGGCCACGCACACGTGCGAGCTGGTGTTCTAAAACACGTGCGAGCTGGCCGGGCCTGGCCCATTCACTGTTACGGACATGCGCTAAATTGCGAATGCGGAATGCGAAACCGTTGTGGGAAGGTCGGATAAGAGGTCGGGTAGGCCCACACCGTGATGCCGCCCGACTGGTCAGTCGTACACATCTTTCTTATCCACCAAAATTCCTTTCCATCCGTGCCAACGCCCGGAGCAGCGGTATACTAAACACTCAAGGGCGTTGTGGCGTTAGATGGCACGACTCTTGCGGCCCAACCCGGGGCGCACCATGGCAGGCAGGTCATACACCGCCATCTCGTCGTAGCTCCACATCCAAAACGCCGCGTCATCGGGCGTCAGGCTCACGTGCGCCCGGCTCAGGCTGTTGCCACGCACGTTGCCCAGCCACACGTCATAGCCTGGGCGGAGGGGAACGCGAGGCGACATGCGCAAGTTGTGGTGTGTGGGGTCAACCTTCGGCCGCCTATCGGCAGAGCACGCATCAGCCCTCCTGCTCTCGGTGGCACCGCCTTACCCTCATCAGCCAGGATGAAGGCCAGACTGCGGCCGGGCCCATTCACCAGGTATCCGGCAGCGCTGTCCAGCAGGCCGTGCTGCAAGAGCACCACCGGCCGGGGGCTGCTGCCAGCGGCACCAGCCTGCGTGGCGGCGGCGCCGCCGCTGCCGCTGCCGCCGCCGCTGCCGCTGCCGCTGGGCATCCGCAGCAGCGTGAGCAGGAATCCATCCTCAGTCTGGACCGTGTGCACTTGCAGCGGGTAGCCATAGGGCGCCACCAACTCTGCAATCAGGGGGGCCATGGGCGAGCAACGCCGGAAGGCAGGTTGGCGGGCCAGAAAGCCCCGGTAGTTGGCGTGGTCTTGCGCGCGCGTCGCGTCTGGCCCAGGAGCAAGCCACCTTATGATTGCACAACCTACGTCTTATGTGCTCAATTTCGGGGTTGTCAGGCTGCGCGAGGGCGACGAGGAGTAGCAAGAAGCTTTCAAGCAGAACTAGGGCTCTTCTGACGTGGAGTTCGTGTGCGCCCATTGATGACCTATTAGGGCTCGTGCATATGTACTTATAGGCAATTGGTTGCGAGAATGGGCTTGTTGCAGGGAGAAGCTTGTGTTAAGAGGCGCAATTGGCCCCGCTGGCCATCCTTGGCCTTCCGTCCGCCGTGCCGCTCCACACGCTCTGCACATTCTTCAGACTTAACTCAAGTAAAACAGTTTGAATGCAAGCTTACAGCCAGGAGGTGGCCTCCCGCTTGCACACAAGTCACTGCAGCGCGTTCACGGCACCTAGCACCACCCGCTGACCTTGCTTCACAAAGACACTCGGTTATAGAACTTTAGGGCGCCGGTGGTAACCCAAGGACGGGCATAGCGGGCACTCGCTGCGCAACACCTTGCGACCTGTCTGCCAACAGAATGGCCAGTATCCGTGCGTTTTCACTACCAGTGGCATCAGGGAGACTGGCGCGACCTTCGCGGAGGTCGTCAGCGGTCGTTCAGGTGCGGAGGCCGCTGGTGGCCAGGGTCGCGATGGCCGACCAAGTTTACGCCGCTGAGGTGAAACGCAGCCTGAATGTGCGCCAAATTTAGAGATAACGAGATTAGGCTGCGCATGGCCACCACACGCGTCAGGGATCGGGGCCGGCGAGGGAGTGCTTCACGCGTCCGGGTCAGCCACTGCGGACGCGTGTGGTGTGGCACGTATGCGACGACTGCGCCGCGGGTTGGGGCCCTAGAGCCCCTTACGTGGCGATAAACGAGCTGGTTGTCGTATATGTGCGCGTATACCTTATATGCGCGCAGCCAGCATTCAACTCACAGCAAGCCCTTGCAACACTTGCATTAATACCTCCCCCCCGCCGCCGCAGTGCTCAACACCGGGCCCTGCGCCTGGCCCCGCTGATGGTCAGAGCCCCAACAACAAGCGGGGCCTGAAGCCGGGGAGCGGTTCTGGCAAAAAGGCAAAGCAACCGGGTCTCTATGAGGTGGGCACACTGCTGCTACCGCGTGCGTTTCCTACATGCTGATGACTGTTGAAAACGAGCTTCTTGGGACACGAGAGCAATGATGGGCTTGACATGAGGGCTGCTGCAGTTCCGGCTGCAAAGGCCGTGCTCCAGTCCTCAATGCTGCCACGGCGCCCGGCTGTCAGCGGCTCAGCCTGGGTGCCAGGAAGACGTTAGGGGCCCTGGGCTCATCACCTGCCGACACACATGTGTTTTGACCTAACAGCTGCTTTGACGCCAACTGACGGCTGCAGGTGCAGGTAGTGACGCCGCCGCCGCGCTCACTGGGCATCTATGCTCTGCCGCCGAACACGCAGTGCGGGGAGGAGATCGACGTGGAGGGCCAGGGCTACGTGGTCACGGTAGGAATTGCTGTCGTCACCAAGCAAAGGCGGCTTCGGAGACGATCGGGCTGGGGCGCGGCGGGTTGGCTCTACCTGTGCACGCAACCTGTGGTTGTGCAAGCGCATGTGTGTGTATGGGTGTGCAATCGCGTGTGCGCCTCACTTGTGCCTTGGACATGGCATCCTAAAGCATTCGGCAACGTGTGGTACGGGTGTGCTGGGCGACGCCGTCAACATAGTCATGGCTGCGGCATGCACTCGCTTGCTACACAAACCGCATTTGTGTTTGCCCACACGCCTGGGTCCATGTCTGCATCTCCCCCGCCGCAGACGGTGGTGCTGCAGTACAAGCTGCGCGGCGGCAAGTACGTCCGTGATCATAATCGGCTAGACGTGCAGCCCACGGGGAGGTGGCTCGTCAACCAGATGCTCGAGAACCTGATTAAGGCGCGCTACGTGGGTCCCACCGGGAGCCAAGACTGACTGGGACTTGAATTGGGAGTAGGTGATTGGACGCTGGTGTGTCGAGCGACGAGGGGAGTGTGCTATGTGTGTCAGATGTGTGAAAGGGGGTGAAGGTAGCTCATCCAGGGACCGAGAGGAGGATGCGTTGCGGCCGGCGAGTGTGTGCACAAGGCGAGGCACGTGGGGTTCAAGCCTGGGCGCGTCAGGAGAGTGGCGCGGCGCGGCGGTACGCGGCTTCGGAAGCCCAGCATACCGTAGTAAGCCTTCGGAAGCCCAGCATACCGTAGTAAGCCTTTTGCACCGGCAGTGAGGAGTGCGGGAATGTCAAGCTCGATACACCGGACCGCTTGCAGCGGCTTGGGAGACCACCTGGCAGGCTAGCAGGTGCTGATTGCATTTGCATCACGCGCGCGCATCTTGCGTGCCGTAGAAATGGGGCAGTGCAGGCCAGCAGGCGCGCTGTACCGTATCAGCCAGCTGTGGCGATGCTTGGCCATGGGAGAGATTATGCTTGTGCGGTCTTGTGTACGGCTGACTATCAGGAAGTGTATGATGTCAGCGGCGAGCAAGTCCTAAACTTATACGTTGTCATGGCTGGTGCTTCGCACGATAGATGCTGCACACTAATAGCTACGAGTGTGCGAATCCAGGCCTGTCAGATGGCGGCTGCAATGAAGGCCCACAGGGATTTAGGTCAGGCCACAGCAGGACTAGACATGTTATGGACGGACGGACAAGGCTGCCCACTTTTTATGAAGCATGTCGCCTCATGCCATGCCAGCATTGGTACGGTATGCCACGATGTGAGTCATGTGACGCACCTCGGCCAACGCTTGTGCGCTTGACAGGCGGGCACCGAGCAACGGTATCTGCCCCAGCCCCATAACCCCAGGACCTCCCAGTCCCCAGCCCGGTGTCAGCCGCGACAAGACCAGCGTAGGGAGCTGGCATAGTGGCATGACGGAATGGACAGAGCCAGCAGGAAGGTGCCTCTGGCAGCTAGTGTTCTAAGCGCATTCGCAATGACCCTGTGTGTGGCACTGTGGCCTCAGTCAAAATGCGCCACCGCCAACGCATCGTGCGGGGCCGTGCATACGTCTGTGCGTAGCTTTACGTACTCGGCTCAGCTCCTTACTCCCAAATTTTGTCATCTCGCGATGGGCGTCCAGCGCCTAGTATTTAGAGCATTTCCAGGGGGGGCTAAGAAAGAAAGTGCCAGACCCCATGCCTAGAAATCCCCCGGGACCCCCCACGGACCGACCGACCCGTCGTGCACAAAACCGTACCGTGGAGAGGGCACTACCCCTCCGTTTGATACAAAAATGGTGCCAATCGGCTCCTCTTGCCGAGCTCTATCGCGCTGTGCCACGTTGGGATATGTTCCTTGATTTCGGGACACAGAGGATTCCATCCATGGACATCCCGTTAACTAACCCACAAGCAACATGCCCCGACCGTATTCCACGCTCCATCTTGTTGTTATAGACAACCTACATGCGCACACGCTGTTGAGCGCGTGCCTGCGCCTCGTAATGCCGTCAGTTTCGCTCTCATGTCTCGATGTGCTGGGGCATCCCAGGGACATCCCAGGGACATGTGCTTGCCAGCTCATGCAGACCGCTCTTACATCAGAGTAGTTGGCTTCAATGTTCTGAGATATGCATGTTTAGCTGCAGGAATCTGCGTTCCGGCGCTGGAGGAGCTTGCGGCGCCTTCTGAAGAAATCCGCCAGGACTGGCTGAAGAAATCCGGGGGACCCCTGGAGGGACCGACCGACCCCCAACTTTGGCAGCCCATAACTGTGAGGCAACCCGGCACTGCGTGTGGGGGGGCCGTCTTCGACGCTGTGTTCCCCGACTTGCTTGCTCTCCCAAACTTGCGGTGTGTTGGAGATTTGGTGGCTGCAGACGACGCTTTGCAGGAAGTGCGTGACGTTTATGAACGGGGTGCCTACGGCACCCGGTGCCATGACGAGTGTGCGCGTATTCATATGGTAAACGTGTGGCGAATGGTGTTGGGGTGGGGCCCCAGGAGGCAACTGCCTGTTCCACTCCTGGGGCCGCCATCTGCCCGCGCTGCTGCGGTACGCGTTGCCGCCGCCGTGGCCTTGCTGCCGAGTGGTTGGGCGGCTGCGGCGCGGGCTGCTCGGGCGCCTCGTAGTGGGCAGGTCACGGCTCCGCCGCCCGAGGCCGCCGTGCGGGAAGTGGCTCGGGGGTTGGGATGGGCCCGGGCGTCGGGGCCGCTTCAGTTGCTACTTGAATATTCCGTGAAAGCTGGCACTGCCATGCAATTAGAGCGGCCACTGGCGGCACTGCGGGCTAAGCATCGTGCAGCATCGTGCGTACACTATGCCGCCTTCGGCCCTGTTATGGTGGTACCTGACCGTGATCTGGCCTCGGGTGAGTTTGCTGCTACTGTGACTCGTTTGCAGAAACTGCGGTGGGAGAACGGCGCAAAGAAGCTCTGTGGCGGGTGGCTGCCACTGGCATTTTGGCCCTTCCCCATGCGCGCGGAGCATTGCGCCGCGGGGGCCGTGCATCATTGCCGTGCGTGTGGTGCGCCAATGGCAGGTGGCGACTGTCGGCATTACTTCTGGAATTGTGTGGTGGCGCGGGCGCTCCGTGAGTCTATGGGCATGGCCATGGGGGCGGCCCCTGATGATTCCTTGACTGCCTACTCGCGCGCAGATTTGTGGCTGGTTCGGCCGCCTGCCGGGCTGTCTCAGCCGGTGTGGGATGTTGTGAGCTTGGCGGCTTTATCGGCGTTAAATTTGGGGCGGCAGCGGGTGGTGATGGCTGGCCGGGGGTTGTTTGGGGCCGCCGTCATCCCCTCTGCGCGTGTCCTGGCAATTGGGTTGGAGGGCATAGATGATTTTTGGGGCCGGCTGCAGCCTTTCGCCAGCCTGGGTGTGCGCCCGCGTGGATGGGATGAAGTTCCCTCCTCACACGTGTCCTCGCGCATGTCCGTAACGTATCCTTGGCGGGTGGGGCCGGGGATTGCATTGTTGTTGCCGTATGATGCCGATTCTCCGCCGCCGCCGCCGTCTCCGTGATGGTGTTAGAGATCACAAGGAGATCACAAACAAATCAAAGACCGTGCATGCAATGCGACCAAGACAAAGCAGCATGATGGTGTGTGGTCGACTTTGCCCTTGCCGTTTGCGTCTGGTGACGTCTGTTTTGTGTGGTACTTCGTGGGGTTAGGGTACTCCTGGCCTTACGGACATGCGCCTCCTGGCCTTGCGGTGTGCTGCCTGGACCGCGCTCGCGCACAGAACAGCGGTGCATTTACGAGCCGCGCGCACTGTGATGCTGTGTTAGGAGTGGCTTTTGCGGGCATGTGCCTAGCTTCGATACGACTGCGCAGCTGTGAGTTGAGTCGGCAGCCAAGCAGGGTTGGCGGTTGGCCTTTGAAGCGGTAGTTCCCGTGTGCCACGACGGTGTTGATACTGTCCCCTCCTTTGTAACCCGCAATGAACTGTTGGCACCCCCTGGAAGAACTAAAAGCACCAGCGTTGTTTGGTGCTAGATGCTATCAATTTTAGGCGTGGGGTAAACATCTGTCATTCTTTTGGTGAGTATGGTTGCAGAATTACAGAGGGGACAACCCGAGTTTGGTCCCTCGGAAGCGTGGACGACAGGAAGTGAATCGAACCCGCCGTTTCCGGTAAACTAACTACGCGACCACAGGTGTGGAAGCGACAAAGCGGTTGCGGGGGCCCTCGGCAAGGCGGGGGTTAGCAGCGGTTGGGCGGAAACTCACCAGTTGCGCGGTTCATGGCAGGGGGTTAGTGTCGCGAGTCCGTGGAGGTCCGAAGCAGCCGCGACGCTGCGCGTCTGACGCGTTACTCGGTCAGGTGCCATAACGGTCCTCAGATTTGCAAACCCACTGGTCACTGGTGGCTTGCTGTGGTGGTTAGCAACCTGCCAGCGCGAAAGAAAGCACGGTGGACACCCTTTACATGGCACCAAAGAGTCACTCCTGGCCTCAATAAAGCGGCTAAATGTGGACACCCGCGCCCATGCCCCATCATCAGCTATGCAGCATTGTTTCCTGTCAAGCGTGCTCCGCCCCGGAAACAACTGGAAACAGCGCCCGGCAACGAGTTGGCGACGAAGACTCGCCGCCCGCCACTCTCGCTGACAACACGCCACTCTTTGGACACCTAGAGCGTGAGCTCAGCTGCGCATGTTTAACTCGATGCAGGCTGAGAATTTATTCCTTGATGCGGTTGGCAGGCGAAATTTGCCCGCTCCGTCCAGCATCGGGCTGCAGTTTTACGTAGGTCACAGCAGCAGCGAGCTGGCTACCTTTGCAAACCTACATATAGGCCGTTAGAGCCAGTATATGACTGGCCCAGCTGCAGACTCACAGCCGGGACAGGGAAACTACAGCGGCAATTGGGCCAGTGTAGCCTGTTTTATGTTGGGCAGGCCCTTGGATGCACATGTGAGCGCGTGTTGGCATAAGAAACGCAGCTCTGCAATCGCCTAACACAACGGAAACGCGCGGGCGCGCCGAAGGCGGAGTCCTATGCACCTGTCAAGTAGCAATGCTTGTACGCAGCGGCGCCTGTTCGGGTGGTGTTTGCGCTCGCTGGCCCCCCACAGCAGCAACCCCGCACGCCAGTGAGAGTTTGTGGGTAACGCAAAAAACTACTGATTCCCGTGAACTGGGCCGGAGACGGGAAGTAGCGACATCGGCGGGCGGTGTACGACCGACCAGTCGCGCGGCATGAAGGGCACCGCCCAGCACCCCCAAACATCACGCCACAAACTTGCACTAGCTATTAGGAAGACTGCACGCTTAGCTTACACGCACCACACCACTCCCAGTCCCCACCCGCGCTTAAGCCTTTGTGCCTTCATCCGTCCCAAATCCTCAAGAGCTACCTGCAATCCACTCGCAAGCTCCAGCGTCACTTGACATAAGGCTCAACCAAGCCGAGCGATATCCTCGAGCGGCAGGGCTGGCGTTCCTTGCAGGTGTGAGAGCCGGTAGTGGGTCCGTCGGGCAGCTGGGCAACCCAATGGTCGTTCCCAAAATCAACAGCCAATAGCTATTTAACTATGCTTCAGGGGGACGCGGGGCTGCAGCGCTTTCGCTTCGGGCTCGCGTGTCGATCGGTTGAAGCGACGTTGCTTGAAAATAAGTCGAGGCGCAGCGGGACGAAGCCTACGCCACCAAATAACAGCAAATCAATGCTGCAGCAATGTGGCAGCGGGCTTCCGCGGGTTCTCGCGGCCGACCGCGCCCTGCACTTTGCGAGTCGGGTAACTCTCCAGCTCTCTCTCGCCAAACCGGTCCGCGTTGTAACCCAGTCAATTCTATTTTAGTGTGGGTATTGAACGCACGCATTCAGGCGAGCAACAGCCAGCAACTGCCGTTGCAAGTCCTCGCCTGCTGCGCTGCTGTGCTCCGTAGCAGCGTCGCGCCCTGGACTTGAGCGAGAGTAACTTCGCCCCGCCCCCGCATTCACGTACACAGGTTGAGCACAAAGCCGCAGCCCTCGACACAGTTTCCACACTCCTCGTTCGTCGTCACTTGAGGACCTCGCCAACGACGGCCCGCTCTCAGCATACTCGGCGCTCAGGGCGATAGCCTCCGCCCTCTCCTCCCCTCCCGATCGATAATGGAGCTACCCGGATACTACACCAGCGGAAAGGGGGAGCTCGCATATGGTGGTGAGTCGCCGACCCGTCGACAATGGGACCCGTCACTTCATGCGCGCAAGCATCCGCCCCGCGTGCCAGGACTCGCTCCGAGCTGCTGCGAGCTGACGACCGGCAAATCTCATATCGTGTGCAGACTCGTATGAGAAACACGACAAGCAAGGATTCCTGAAGGGCTTGCTGGGTGGCAAGGACGATGGTGAGCACGGCCTCGGGGCGGGCGTTACCTGGTGAAGCGACAGCTTGGCCGCCGGGGTGGGGGCTGGGGTAGGTGGAAACGCATGCCCATCGGCTGCAGCGGAGAGCGGCGGGAGTGTGGATGCAACTGCAGTATGCCAGGTCCCGTCTCCTCTTGGGACATCCTGCCCTGCCCGTCCCTTCCGTGCATTGCACACTGTTGCCTCCAACCCACGCCCCGCTGGCTCTCGTGCAGGCAAGAAGGCCTCCCCCAAGGCCGCGCCCGCCCCCGCCTCCCCCTCTGTGCCCAAGAAGTTCATGGACATGATCAGCCCGCTCCTGCTCGGCTCCTCGAACAGCAGCAGCGCTGCCAACAGCCCCGCCGCCGCCAAGGCAGCGGCCGCGGCGCAGCAGCAGGCGCCGCCCCCCTCCGCCTTTTCCAAGGCCGCGGCTGCGCTGCAGCACGCGGCCAACGGCTGCTCGGCGCCCATGACGACTGACGCGCAGAACATGGACCGCGCCATGTCGTACAACAGCGGCCTGACGGAGTACGTGAACAAGATGAAGATTGACAGCGAGGCCGGCGCCAACGGCCAGCTGCCCGGCTCGGCCGCCGCCGCCGGCAAGCGCAGCAAGCTGAGCAACGAGAGCACCCTCAGCAGCAGCAGCTCCATGAGCGCCATGAGCGTGCAGTCCAGCCGCTCTGCCGGCGCGCCGGTGGCGCCCATGCCACACCTGACCACCACTCAGCCGGGCGTGGCGCACGTGCACGCGCCGCCCTCGGGCGTGCACGTACACGGCCACGGCCTGGCGCACGGCCACCACGCCGCGCACGCGCACCACCACCATGCGCCCGCGCCTGCGCCCGCAGCCGTCCCCCAGCAGACCCAGCAGCAGCCGCAGCCCGTGGCGGCCGGCCACAAGCCCGGCGCCGCGCTGAACGCGCACGCCTACGCCTCCAACCTGGACCGGCTGCTGGAGGCGGCGCGCTACTGCCAGCTGCCGCAGTCGGGCCGGCCGCTGCAGCCCATGCCCGCCGACCCGCTGGCCAACCCGCACCACGGCCCCACCATCCCGCTGGTGGTGTCGCCCAACCTGCCGCCGCGCATGCAGCGCCAGCAGTGGCGCCTGACCGACTACCAGCTGGGCGACAAGCTGTACACCGGCTATGCCAGCACCGTGTACAAGGCGGTGTGTCGCGCCAGCGGCGAGGTGGTGGTGCTCAAGATCTACCACCTCATGTCCGTGTGCGACCTGTACAAGTACCAGATCTACCGCGAGGTCCGCGTGCACTCCAACCTGTGCCACGAGAACATCGTGCACCTGTACGCCGCCTTCCAGGAGGGCGACAAGGTGATCCTGGTGCAGGAGTACGCGGACGGCTCGGACCTGTTCACGCTGCTGCACAAGTACGGCGGCCGCCTCAGCGAGCGGCTGGCGGTGCAGCTGGTGCTGGAGCCCTTCCTGCGCGTGCTGCAGTACCTGCACTCGCGCGCCATCATCCACCGGGTGAGTCTGGGGAGTTGCAGCGCAGCGTGTGGGTTGGCATTGCGCGGCCTTGTCGTTGCAGCTCCTGCGGGGTGTCCGGCCCACACTAACCATCGCCCGTGCCCTCTTGCGCTTCCCCTCGACCGTGCAGGACATCAAGCCCGAGAACATCCTGTTCAACCAGGCCATGTGCCTCAAGCTGGGCGACTTCGGCCTGGCCATTGACCTGCGCGAGGAGCGCGCCGTCACGCGCGCCGGCACGCTGGACTACATGGCGCCCGAGGTGCTGCGCTGCCCCTTCAAGTCGCGCCCCGAGGAGAACAAGGACAACGAGCGCCTGCACTACTCGGCGCGCGTGGACGCCTGGGCGGTGGGCGTGCTGACGTACGAGCTGCTGGTGGGCTTCCCGCCGTTCTTCGACCAGTCGCGCACCAGCACCGAGGAGCGCATCAACCACTCGATGCCCGCCTTCCCCGCCGGCATGAGCGAGGAGGCCAAGGCCTTTGTATCGTCGGCGCTGTCCAAGCACGCCGCCGAGCGCCCCACCATCCTGGAGATGCTGCACCACCCCTGGATCGCGCGCTTCTCCTCGCGCCGCTCCATGCGTGCCATGCCCGGCGCCGCCTCGCCGCTGGCCTCGCCAGTGCAGCCCCAGCCCCAGGCGCAGCAGCAGACGCCACGCCGACCCGCGCCGCCGCCGGGCGCCACGCCCACCTCGGCCCAGGCCATGCCCGCCTCGCCCGGCACGCCGCTGCGCCCGCCCGCCCCCGTGCCCGCCGGCGGCTTCCCCACGCTCGGCTCGCTGCTTGCGCCGCAGCTGGACGTGAAGCTGGCCGGCCACATGGGCCACCACCCCGCCGCGCCCGCCTCGCCGCAGTCGCCGCTGGTGATGAAGAGCAGCAGCGAGAGCACCGAGCTGCTCAACTCGCGCTTCAGCCAGGGCAGCAGCAACGCCAGCATGCAGATGTGAAGGGGCGGCGCCCCTGGAGTGCTGCAGCAGCGGCGCTGCCTGACAGCGTCGTCGTGCTTGGCGGCAGCGCCGTCGCCGGACGCGTCCGCGCCGCCGCCGCTGCTGCAGCCGTCTCGACGCAGCGATGACGCCGGCATTGTTTGGAAGGTGGGGTCGGCCCCGGCGTCGGCAGGCTTTGCGTCGGCAGCGGGCGCGCTCCAGGGGTGCGGCTCAGTTGCAGCGCCGGCGGGGTCGAGCGGGCCTGCCCCGCCGCCCCGCCGGGATGTAGGTGTACTAGCTATCAAGTCAAGATCTGTCCAAGGCGACTTGTGCGGCGCATTTGTTGGCACTAGCTTCTGCGGCGGCGCTGGCGGCGGCAGCTGCGCGGATTTGCTGCGGCTCGCCGCCTCGCTGCCAGCCGATGCCGTCAAGGACAAGCCCACGTCTCGCCGGACATCAAGCGTCATCGTCATTCGGCGGCGCCCAGGCGCGGCGGCTTCCGAGCCCGCCACGCCTGTCGGTGGTGCGACGGACCGGGTATTGCAGCCCGACCGGACGTGCTTCGCCTCCACCTCTGGGCTGCTGGGTTGGCTCAGCTTCCCTTGGTTTGCAGAGAGCACGCAGCAGGAGGATTGAGATCATCAGGATGGCATCATATAAGAACACTCACAGTAGGAGGTAGGGGCAGGCTTCTTAGTTCCCATATGCAATAAAGAGATTTGTTAGGCATCTTAGAGACAACACGGGACGTGTCGCACATTCGGACGGTGTCTGCGACGGTTGTGTGCCGGGAGGTGGTGTGCAGAATACGTTAGGGCCGGCCGCATCCTCGCAAAGCTGTTGTTTGTGTTTTGTTTCGGTGATGACTCGTTTAGGTGGACACAACATGACATACCCATTCACTCGTTTGTCTCGGATTGGCATACGTGCACCCCTACGGGAGGTAGTGGAATGCGAAGCTTGGCAGGGTGTGCGCCATTGCCGTGCGAATGCTCACTCTCCCATGCATTGCCTGTCCGGTTGCGACTTGACTTTGATTGGTGAAGATGCATGCGACTTCTTAGGCTTACTCCGATTGATTTTTGAGGGCAGGTTGAATGTGCGATACGGCGCAAGTCACCCCCGGCTGACCACAGATAGATCTTAGTGCCCTGCCCTGGGACTGACGTGCGCTCCCGTTCACTCAATCGCGGGATGCCCCCTAGCACCGGCAGTAAGCGGGTGGTAGAGTAGCCTGTAGGGGTAGATTGTGGGAGAGGCGCTGGTGGTTTCCTAACGATAGTGCGCAGAATTGGCGTGGCGGTAGATACAATCTTTTCCTCTTCTTCTTCTTTGCTTTCCTGACCTAGTTCTTGCCTACCTAATACAGTCTTCCTTCTGCAATGGCGGCTTACGTGCTCCAATTCCGCACTAAGCTAGACTCCTAAGTTGGACCTTGAGGCACATGACCTCAGTTGTAAAGCTATCACTATCATCTCGTTCTCTTCGTCTACGGTCTCCGAAGTCCGAACGCCATAAAGTTGCGCGCCGCCATTTCAGCAAGAGCTCTCGTGCTACTCAGCGGCTTGCTCAGCGGTTCCAGACGCTATGAAGAAGGGCACGACATGTGTGCGCGGAAGTGGTCCCCTGGGGTTGGCCCGCGGTTCCTTGCTGCAAACCTATGACGTGGCGACCAAAGCCGCAATGGCGCAACCTCAGCAACATACGATGATACGACAGTCGCATTGAGTCCATTGACCTGTGAACAGTAATCGGGTTAAACCTGGATCTCAAAGCAGGGTTTTGTGCAGCTCAGAAGCTGTTGGTGCTGTTGGTGTCCTCCTCGGGAAATATGGGCCGAAGGTTCCGAAACGCCTCGACAAAGCTGGGGTCGGTTTGTACGCGAAGCCATTAGCTAAGGGCGAAGCAAAGGGCCCAGAAGACCAGCGGCCAGATGCCGAGTCGCTTCTCGGGCATGGATATGGACAGGTGGCCCGCAGGTGTGGGCCTGATACGCGTGGTCGCGGCTCGGCCGCTGCAACGACTGACGAATTAGGTGCGGGCGGGGGAGGGCAATGGGAGCCGAGGTCGGGCAGGTTCCCTGGTCTTCCGCCAGCAGGTCATGAACGCGCACGCCGTCCTGCGTCACCTGTCATGCCGCGAGCTCCATATGAACACTTAGCAGATTGCATCCCGGCAGAGGTTGAATATTCCCGCCGACGAGCCTCGAGCACTTCTTGTGTGGCAGCGGGGGCAGCGGCACGCGGCAGCGGCACGTCCGAAGACGATCACCACGTCCACGAACCTTAAGGCTGAAGCTAGCACAGTAGGTATGGATTATATCCTTTATTTGGTTGTGGAGCCCGGAGGGCGTCCGGCCGCAGTGAGCGAGAGAATGCGGGCTTGCATGGGGCAAGCTTGCCCCGGGCTCTTGGCTCGTCGCCGCACCTGGACTAGTCCTTTTTGCGAGTTGAGATTCGGGACTACTCCCGATTATCCTCGTCTGTCTCTCTTTTAACACAAGCCAGGTAAGGGCAGCTCATCGGCGGCTTTGTCTCAAGCCTCTGAAGGCCACGACTTGGCATAGCAACACTCGCGCATATGTCTAGATAGGTTTACGTGTTCAGACTTGGGCGTCGGCAACTGATCAGGGGTCTGCAGCGCCTGAGCGCCGCCCAGCCGCGGTCGGCGCCTCCACGGTCTTTCCTTGCGCCTGACGCTCGTCCCCCTTGGTTTAACCGATTGCAGGCAAAATGTCTGAGGGCAAGGAGCATCTGTCCATCGTCATGTGAGTGCAGGCTGGACTAGAGCAGCGCGGGGCACTGCTAGCAGATTCTGGCGGGTTGGAGGGCTCTCTAGCGTGCTACCCACCGTCCTTTAGGACATAGCGTTTATGGTGCATCCTTGCCTGGTCTTTCTTTGTGCAGTTGCGGCCATGTCGACTCCGGCAAGTCGACCACCACTGGTCGCCTGCTGTTCGAGCTCGGCGGTATCCCCGAGCGTGAGCTGGAGAAGCTGAAGGAGGAGGCCGCTGCCCTGGGCAAGTCCTCGTTCGCCTTCGCCTTCTACATGGACCGCGCTAAGGAGGAGCGCGAGCGTGGTGTGACCATCGCCTGCACCACCAAGGAGTTCTTCACCGAGAAGTGGCACTACACCATCATCGATGCCCCCGGTAAGAGATGTTGTACTGGGATGGGGGTGCGCACGGGTTAGAGTGTGGTGGCGGGGAGGCCGTGAAAGTGCAAGGGGAACTGTGTGCGAATCAGTGGGCGAAAGGAGGCGCAGCTAAGTCCTCAATGCAAAGGGAGCCCAGCGGCTTCTGATGCGCAGGCACCATCCCGCACAGCTGGTGCTGTTGACTTACGACCCCTTGCCTGCTTGCGGCCGCTCTAATTGCACAGGTCACCGCGACTTCATCAAGAACATGATTTCCGGTGCCGCCCAGGCCGATGTGTGCCTGCTGATGGTGCCCGCCGACGGTAACTTCACCACCGCCATCCAGAAGGGTGACCACAAGGTGCGCCGCGGGACAGACGGGGCCGGGGGCCGGGGTTGCGACGCTAGAGAGCAAACGGACGGCGTTTTTGGCTGGCAGTAGGTCGCTAGCTTGGCTACCTAGCTCCCAACGTCATATAGCGGGTATTCCTGGGGCCATTGTCCCACCACCTCTCATCTCTCCTCCTCTACTTCCCTCGACTACGTTGCAGGCCGGTGAGATCCAGGGCCAGACCCGCCAGCACGCTCGCCTGATCAACCTGCTGGGTGTCAAGCAGCTGATTGTGGGTGTGAACAAGATGGACTCCGACACTGCCGGCTACAAGAAGGAGCGCTACGATGAGATCGCCAACGAGATGCGCCACATGCTGGTGCGCGTCGGCTGGAAGGACGACTTCGTCAACAAGTCCGTGCCCATCCTGCCCATCTCCGGCTGGCTGGGTGACAACCTGATCACCGAGGTGAGCGGGCGAGCTGCGGCGCGGGCGAGAGCTTGGCCCGGGGTTGTGGGTTGGTCGCTATATGGGACAGGGCGTCGTCTGCTGGGGTCACTTGGGCTGCACGCGCTGATTACTGATTTGTCCTGGCATAGCCCCGGATCTGACCTCTCCTCTCTCCCCCTCCCTCCGTTCCCTCCCTACTCGCAGTCCAAGAACATGACCTGGTACACTGGCCAGGATGTGATCAACCTGAAGGGCGAGAAGATCCATGTGCACACCCTGCTGGACGCCCTGAACAGCTTCGTGGTCGTGCCCGAGCGCAAGACCGACGCCCCCCTGCGTCTGCCCATCTCCGGCGCCTACAAGATCAAGGGTGTGGGTGATGTGCTGGCCGGCCGCGTCGAGCAGGGCGTGGTCAAGCCCGGTGATGAGGTGATCTTCCTGCCCACCCACACCACCGCCAACCCCTGCACCGGCAAGGTGTTTACCGTGGAGATGCACCACAAGCGTGTGGACAAGGCCGGCCCCGGCGACAACGTCGGCATGAACATCAAGGGTCTGGACAAGGGCAACATGCCCCGCACCGGTGACGTGATGATCCTGAAGTCGGACCAGACCCTGAAGATCGTCAAGGACTTCACCGCCCAGATTCAGACCCTGGACATCCCCGGCGAGGTGAAGAAGGGCTACTCGCCCATCGGCTTCGTCCGCTGCGGCCGCTCCGCCTGCCGTATCACCGGCATCAACTGGAAGGTCGGCAAGGAGACCGGCGGCAAGAAGATGGAGAACCCCGTCGGCCTGAAGGCCAACGAGATGGCTGAGGTCGTGTACGAGCCCACCCAGCCCCTGATTGTGGACTCCTTCAAGAACTGCGAGGGCCTGTCCCGCATTGCCTTCCTGGACGGCAACACCGCCGTCATGCTCGGCAAGGTGGTGTCGGTCACCCACAAGTAGGGAACTAACGCTGGTGGCGGCGCCAGCGGCGCGGGCACGGAGCTGGAGCGGGCGGAGCGCATGCGGCAGCAGCAGCAGGCGCACGGTCAAGACAGCGGCGTGTCGGTGGAGCCGGCAATGCTAGTAGCGGGGGGTTGCAGTGCGACGGAGCTGGAGGGGAGCCGGTATTTCGGGTGGCCGAGAATGCTTGCCGCGCAAGCGGCTGTGTGCGAGGTTGCTTCGGGATCCGGCGCGTGTGCGAGCCGGCTTGATTGTTCTGGTGGTCGGCAGCGGGTGTGGGCTGTTGTGCGCGTCGCAAGACGTGTTGCAGCCCCGCTCGACATTTCGTGCGTGGAGCTGCGCTGTTCCTTCGGGGCAGCGCTCCTTCGGGCAGGCGGTTGCAGGGGAGTGGGGTGGCGTGATGGCGGCATTAAGCCAGGGAGACCTTCACTATGCGCCAACACGGCATGACGGCCTGAAGAGGTCCTCACTACTCACTCTATGACCTGACACTGACTGTAACCACGAATTGATGCGATTTGGTGAGCGGCAGAATGAAATCGAAACTGGAGGCTAATGTCTTTGCTGCGCAGAGCTGCGTGGCTGAGCTGGTGTGGTGTGGGTTGAGGGCAGTAGAAGCCTAGAAAGGATACCGTAAGCGTTCAGCACCTCAATCAAGTTCACTAGCAGGGGCGCACAGCTGAAAACCATCTACGCTGTCAGTAGTGAGTGCGCACAGAAGCATTTATTGCAGCATGACAAAATTCTGCAGGTTGCTTCCAGCTGGCAACCTTACCATGTCGCTCCGTGCTCCATGCCATCTCACGCCTCACATAATCAGTCAGCTCAGTACACACAGTACATACACATCGGCACGCCACAGTCAGTCCGTTAAATCAATGTCGCATAGACCGTCAAAACCGCGCCGCAGTGCAGCAACGCGCATGTCCGTAACGCCTCCCCTAGGGCCTGCCCGTTGGCCCCTAAACGCGCCGCAGCGCCGGTCCGCATCCCTTTTTATCCATCACTACGGTTTACTAGTTTCACAACCTTCGAAACGCCACGACGACGCGGCCCCAGAGCTAGCCAACCCATGCAACGCCGGTCGGTTTACTCGCGAATGGCCTCCAGCAGGCGCGAGAAGTAGAAGCTGGTAGCGGTCATCTCGCGCTTGGTGACCTTGAAGCCGGCGCGCTTGAGGGCCGCCTCCACGTCCTCCTCGCGGTGCAGGTAGGCGCGGGTGGCCTGGTTGGGGGGAGGCGGGTGGGCGGGCGGGCGGGTTAGGCAGCCATGGTGGGTGTAAGAAACACAGGTCAAAAGTTGCATGCTCGTTACAGTGGGCATATAGCCTTCACTGCAATATGGGTGGCTCCGTGCCGAAGTGTAAATCTCAATTTGTTTCTCCCGTCAAGTTTTGCGCGCTTTGCGCAACCAACACCCCGCATGCTGCCCCTACCCTTACGTGCCCGCAGAGCCATCCCCGCGCAACGCCCAACAGTCCAAGCTTCCCCCGTCGCCGTCCCCCTCGTTCCAAATCACCCTTCCGCCGCCACCTGCTGCCCGCTGCTACCTGAGCGCACCTTGCTGGGGCCGGGGAACAGCTCGCCGATGCGCTTGAGGATGCTGTAAGACAGCGTCTTAGGCGCAAACGAGATGATTAGGCGGCGGTCCGACAGCGAGGCCAGGTGGGTGATCATGGCGTCCACCTTGTCCTGCGGGCGGCGGAGAGGAGCAGGTGAAGCGCGGGTCAGAGACGGCGTCTCCGGTCCGGGACTACGCTCGGCAGCTCGGAAGCATCTCCCCATGATGTTCTGGTGCGACCGGGCCCCAGTCCTCGTCTGAAGCCGGCTCAGCTCGCCTCAACCACAGCCCAGGCACCCATAACACCTCGTCCTACCCGTCCTCGCCGCTTCCCATGCAAGCACCGTGCACTCCCCGCACTGCGCCTGCGCCCGGTCCGCCGCGTCCCGCCCCGCCCCGCCCCGGCCCCGGCCCCGCTATGCCCCGCCGCGGCTGCCCCTGGCCCCCACCGCCTTCCCTCCCTCCAGCACCTGGGGGTAGTGGATCATCACGTCCAGGCAGGTCACGGTGTCGTACTTGCCCTTGACGGACCTGTGGTGCCGGGGTTGGGGGAACAGGTCGCGGCGCAGGTTACAATGAGCACGTGGGCAGTACGCTCTTCCGCTGGTCGGCAGGTGCGTTGTGAGTCGGCCGCGCGACCCTGCCGACCCCCAGGCTGACAGAGCGCTTCAGGCTCTCCTGCCCCCTCAAGCGACCACATTTGATTGATGCTCCTGCCTCGACGCATGCACCCGCGATTTGCGCTCTGCCATACATCCCACCCTGTGTATGCCCTTGCTGATGCGATATTCCCTCCAAAACGACGCCCCCCCAAAACAGGTCCACCCTGTAGCCGCTCCTCCACAACCCAAAGACCCTGAAGCCAACTTCACGGCGTCCTTGCCGCATGGCGTGCCTGCCATCACGCCCCTCCACTCCAGCTGCAGCTCCAGCTGCCGCCAGCCCGCATCGGCACACCACCCCGCCATCCCCAACCCTGCTTCGCTCGCTCGCTGTTTATTAGCTCTGTGACTGGGACGCACTGGCCCCGCCGCCGGTGTGTAGGTCTTACACTGCCCCGGCCCCACCCAGGCCCCAGCTTTGCACCCCACCCTACGCCTCTGCGCTGCTGTCCATACCCCTTCTGGGTTCGCAACTATGTACTTGGGCATTGGATTGAACTATCATTCCCCCGCCCCGCTGATACATACAACACAGGCACAGAAACAAACATCGGAACACGCGCCTCCACTCACTCCAGGTCCAGCGCCTCGAACTTGGGCGCCACCTTGGGCGCCTTGCCCTGCCCGGCCGCCAGCGCCGCCTGGTAGCGCGCCTCTGCCTCGCTGGCCATGGCGGCGCTGATGTCGCTGGCGCTCACGGCGGCGCCGCGCAGGGCCAGGGGGATGGCCAGGCTGCCTGCGGGCGGGGATGGGGGAAGGGTTGACTAGGAGTGGTGGAGGGAGAGGGACCAGGTGATTGAGGTGTCGATGTTGGTGCTGAGGAGGCAGCTAGGTGAGCGTGTTTGTGGTGGCGGTGCAGATGCTGGGGGCACCCAGTCGCGGGAGGAGTACGCGGGTGCTTGTATAGGGTAATAGAGCCGTACTCGGCGCATATCGTTCCGTTCCGTGCAAGCCCCGATGCACACATTAGTCCTCCTGTCATCCTCCAACCCACATCCCCACCCGCCCATCATGCCCGGTCCTCCACACCCCGCCCTGACATCCGGCCCCCACACCTCGCTCCTCCTCCTCAGGCTCCCCCACCCCGCCGCCCTTCCCACCTGTCCCGCAGCCGCAGTCCGCCACGGTGGCGCCCTGCACGCCACCCTCCTCGTCCACCCAGCGCAGCACCTTGTCCACAGTCTGCGCGTGGCCGGTGCGGATGTCAAGCTGCACCTTGTTCACCTCGTCCGTCTCGCCGTAGATCTTGCGCCAGCGCTCAAAGCCAGCGGTGTTGAAGTAGTTCTTCACCTGTGAGGGGCAGACGCGGCAGGCGGGAGGATGGAGGCGGGGAAAGGGGTGTGCGGTTGCAATTGGAAAGAGGCGGGAGGTGCGCATTCGGAGCTCAGAGGGGCCGACGTGCCTGTTGCTGGCGTGGTTGCCGCGCCAACACTTGGCATAGCGCCGCGGTTCTAGATCCGTCAAGCTTTTCCATATTGGATGGTTCTGTGAGACGTCTCGGGGAGCCGGCTGGGCAATTCGCTGTAAACCCAGTCAGAAACAGGGCTGGATCCGCGAAGGGGCTTTGGGTGTCCATACCCCCACACAGGACACGGCCAGACGCATCGGTCGCTGCCCGGTGCTGCCCGGCGCTCCGATTGCGCATAAAATTAAGACTCACCGCTTCCTTCTCATCACCGTCGAAGGACGCCATCTGCTCCGAGCGGCTACAGGGCACGAGAACGCGATGTTTGCTTGCATCATGCCATCCAAGCCAAGGGACCACATCGGGGCCGAGATCTGAAGCACGCTCGCGTCATTCTCACCGCTTCTGAGGGTCAGTAGCGACCAGCAGGGCGCCCAGGCCCACAACAGCGCCAACTCCGCCAACCGCGAACGTCAGAGAGCCCGCATCGGCGGTCTGCGCAATCTCAGAGGCCATAGCAGCCGAGGTGGTTGCCACAGTCATGACAGAGGCCAGCGCGGCAGCCTGAGTGGGGCGCGCGGCATGAGCGATGACGCTCCGCCGGGCCACAGCCGGGCGGGCAGCGGTGAAAGGCTTGGTGTTAAGGCACTGCATTTTTACTTGTCCTACGTACAAAGCGTCAATTGTGAAAGCTTGGACATTAGTTGGAGTCGCTCGGCACGCCCCATTGCTGCTTGCCCATTCTGGCAGGCCTGCCACGCCAGCGCTCACGTATATATATGCATAATACACTTCAATAGTTATGCTTACGACCCACCTTACGTTTGCTGCTCGAAACCCTCGATTCCCGCGACTTTGCAACACCCGCGTCGGTTCGGAAGGAAGCTTCGTCGTCTTTCCAGCCTTGATGCTGGCGAGTGCTGCTAGCAGCGCTGCACGTGCTTTTCTCACATTCGCGGCATCGTCAACGACTAAAGCCGAGAAAGAACTTGCGCGGCTTGCGCAATTCTGCCCGATGCTGTCGCTCAGGCGAACGCACCTGCACGCCGTGCAGCACTATGGCACCGCAACACATGCGCCAGTAGTCGCACATGCTGCCGCCAGTTCACGCCCGCACGGCGGTCGACGCTCGACGGCAGTAGTCGCTGCGGCTGGCAGACCGTCCAGCAGCGAACCTGTGAGTAGGTGGTGCCTTAGCGTCATCGCCAGGGGGACGCGACGCCGCTTCAGCTGCTCGCAGCATCACCGCCGGCATGTACACCCTCATCCGCAAGCTTTGGTCTCGGCCAAACCGGTCGTGAAAACCAGGCCGTACGGTCCCCGTACGGAACCACGCAAGCGGGCCTACAGCATGAGTGGGCCCCCTGCGCTGGCAATCGCCTTGCCTCCCTACTTTACCCGCCCCGCAACCTCCTCTCCGCCTCTCCCGCGCAGGCCGACCAGCCGCGCATGGGCTCGCTGGCACTTGCCGCCGGCACGGCTCTGTGCCTCGTGTTGGGATCGGGTTTTGCGCCGGAGGGCACCAGCGGCAGCAGTAGCACGCTGAGGCCCCTGGCCGCCCTGGCGGTGCAGCCTGCCTACGCCGAGGCCGCGACGGTGGAGGGCACACCCACGGCCGGCGCGGCGGCAGGCCTCGCGGCGCCGCCATTGCGCGACGCGGTGCCCCTGCAGCGCAACATTGACCCGCTTACCATGCAGCTGCCGGACGCGCCGCCTGACCTCACACCGGAGGTGCGCGCTAAGGGCGGGCCTGCGCGTGGTATGCCATAGAGCATGCGTGCGGCTGTGCTCAAGGACGTTGTTGACAAATTTATTTTATGAATAATTGCCGCCTGCGGGCGTGCAAGCCCCCGAGCACTGGTATTCTTTGCGGTAGACCCCTAGGCCCATCCGGGACCTGCCCCTCTCCCTCCGGACCGCAGGAGGTTCGCGCCATCCGCATCTTTGCACGCAACACGCCCTCCGTCGTCAACATCACCAATTTCCGCCAGGTGGGAGTGGGGCAGCGTACTTGTGTGTGCGGTTTAGTCCTGCAAGGGGCGCTGCTTTGCATTGCTTCGCACGAGTGCCTAGGTTCAGGAGGGGCCCGAAGGTGGCTCTTCGCACGGTTCGTGCACCCTGAGACCTTGCCTGACGCCCCGGTTGCACGGCGGCGCAGGTGCCTGTGCAGTCGGCTTACGGGTTCGGCTACGGTGGTTTCAGCATGGACACCGAAAAGGTGCCCGCTGGACTGGGCAGCGGATTCGTGTGGGATGACAAGGGGTGAGTTGTGCGTGCGTAAGAAGTGAGCTGGAAGCGTGAGCGGAAGAGATTGTTGTCGGGGGTGGCACGCGTGGTTGACAGTGCCCTCCCCCGCTTTGCCTGCTGGAAACTCAGGCACATTGTCACCAATTTTCACGTAATTAAGGTGAGTGCGCGGATACGTACGCCGGGGCGTCACGCCACAACACCCAGCCTACCAGGGCACAACCGTAAGCTGGCAACCTACCGTACATTGCGAGGATTGGGAGACTGTGTGAACACTGGCAGCAGCTCGCATCACCATACCGTAGCAGGTAACGTGCCGCCGCACCAGCCACCGGCTCACACGCCCTTTCACCCCTGTCGCTGCGCCTGCCTGTGTATGTGTCCGGGCGGGGCGGGGCGGCGACAGGGTGCTGACGAGGTCAAGGTGACGCTATTGGATCAGACCACGTACACAGCGAAGGTACGCCTGGCATGCAAGTGTGACCGTTGACATCATGTGCATCATGACAAGGCACCTGCGCGTCGAGGCACTTGATCCTATGAATCTCTACCAACAAAGTTGCTGGCAGAGGTTGGGTCCAATCACATTAGCCACAACGCGTAACTTGGCAATCCGGAAACAGGCAGAACATGACGTGTGCGGCATCGGCGTGTGCGCCACCCCCCATGCTGCAGGTGGTGGGCGGCGATGCTGACAAGGACGTGGCGGTGCTGCGGCTGGTGGATGCGCCCGCGGACAAGGTCAGCCAGCTGACGCCGGTGACGCTGGGCCGCAGCGCCGGCCTGCTGGTGGGGCAGCGCGTGTTCGCCATCGGCAACCCGCTGGGGCTGGAGCACGTGAGTGAGCGGGCCGGCAGGCGGGCGTTGCCGGCGGTCGGGTGGGCGGGCAGGCCGGCGTGCAAGCTTGTGGTGTTGCGGACCCAGGCCGAGCCGGGCGGGGCCGGGCGTGTAGGTATTGCGGTTGGGTAGGCAGGGGCTTTGTTGGGCAGGAGCGGGCTAGGGGCCAAGTGAGGGGCTGTGTGCTAATGGCGAGTGACTGTGGCGAGAGTGATAAGTGCCACCAAGTCGACAGAGCTCCCCCTAACACACCACTTGTAACCCCTTCACGCTGCAGACGTTGACGTCGGGCATTGTAAGCGGCCTGAACCGCGAGCTGAGCACCGGGGCCGTGACCATCAAAGGCCTGGTGCAGACCGACGCCGCCATCAACCCCGGCAACAGCGGTGAGCAGCGCAGTCGTGTCCCCTACTTCTCTCGTGGCCCAGCCGTTCCATCACACCTCTCTCACTCACTCACTCACTCACTCACTCACTCACTCACTCACTCACTCACTCACTCACTCACTCACTCACTCACTCACTCACTCACTCACTCACTCACTCACTCACTCACTCACTCACTCACTCACTCACTCACTCACTCACTCACTCACTCACTCACTCACTCACTCACTCACTCACTCGCTCGCTCGCTCGCTCGCTCATACACACACACAATCTTCGCACGCACAGGTCTTTCATAGTTCTCTCCCTTCAGTCCCTTGTGATCTCTAACACACAATCTTGTGACCTCTAACACACATAACCCGCTATCTTAACGTCCACCGGTGATTCACTCTGTCCTCAAATCAAACCGGTCCGCCGGCCAACTATCACGTTTTCTTTGCACTGATGCGCCTGGCCCATGCAACCATCCGCCGTCCCATGATCCCACCATCGCAACCCTCCTCCTCTCCAGGCGGTGTGCTGCTGGACAGCGCCGGGCGCGTGATCGGCATCAACACCGCCATCGCTGACCCCACCGGCAAGGGCGCGTCCAGTGGCGTGGGCTTTGCGCTGCCCATCGACAGCGTGCGGGGCCTGGTGGACCAGATCCTGACCTACGGCCGCGTGCTGCGACCTGTACTGGGCGTCAGCCTAGCGCCGCCGCAGGTGCTCAAGCAGCTGGGGCAGCCCGGCGTTCTGGTGCTGGAGGTGAGGGCAGGAGGGGGGCCGGCATGGTGTGAGGGGTCGCGGAGGCAGCGGCATGGGGGGTTGGGCCTGGGGCTGGGCGGAGGGAGGGGCGGTCCGGAGATGCGGGCGAGTAGGGTAGGAGAGGACATCACGCCTGCGACGTGTGTGTCTTCTTCTTGGTCGCCCCACGGCCTGCAGGTGCCCAAGGGCTCGCCCGCGGAGAAGGCGGGCATCAAGCCCACCATGCGCGACCGCTTCAGCGGCTCGCTGGTGCTGGGAGACATTATCACCGGCATCGACGGCAAGGCGGTCAAGAACTACTCCGACTTGGTGAGGCGCAGGCTGGCCCTAGTTGATGACGAAGCCTTGGCAGGCGTCAGGACAGCACGATGGCTGCATGGACAGCGGTGCGAGGGGCGGCGTGTAGGTGAGGGTCAGCACACACTGTGCGGGCCGCCTCCGGGAGGCGACCGCGCCGACATCATCCTCGCTCCTTCACAAGCTTCTTGCTTTCGTTGGCGCGCAGGTGGAGGCGCTGGATGAGAAGCGCGTGGGCGACACGGTCAAGGTGCGGGTGGTGGTGGGGTTAGTGGCGGTGTGTGGGTGGGGTGTGGGGGTTAGTCATCCGTGTGGACGGTGTGTATCAATTCATGAAGAGTAAATCAGTAAAGTGTCGATGTCCCGAGGGAGGAAACACGGCTCAGGTGCACATGCTGCTAGTGGAAGCTACAGCAGTGCGCTGGTTAGCGGGGTGCCGAGACTGTACCGCACAGACCCGCATATTGCGGTGCCTGCGCATGGCACACAGCATCACGCTTGTGAAACGGCCCTTCTATCCGCACAATACACCGCACCACAGGTGGACATCCTGCGCAGCCAAACCGACAACCTGTTCGCCAGCGGCACGGCGCGCAAGATGACCGTCAGCATCACGCTGGGGGAGCGGGGCCAGGTCAATGTAACCGAGTGATGGTCCATAATTCCCAACTTGGAGAAGCCCCATGCCCCCATGGACACTTATCAGTTGTCATGCGAAAGGGAGCTGCATGGGGCTTAACTGTTGTAGGTGTTTGACATCGTGCAAGGTCAGAATTTAGAAACAAAGCAGGAAGGTGCAGGTCTGCTGTAGAAGCCGGACGGTGGTTCGGCTGTGTGACGCAGGATGAAGGACAGGTACCGGGACCCGGATGTTGAAAGAGACTCGCACACACGCATTACACCTTGAAGTACATTATTGGTGGAATGGACCAGGATGTCTGCCGGCGTAGAGGGCTTTCCCTGTTCCATCGGCTGCTGCGTAGAGACGTTCCCACCTCAAGCAGCTAGAACGTCACCGTCGTGAGTCCTGTCTCGGTCCGACTAAGATAACTGTAACATACGCAACGCAATGGCCTTCGCCAATCATTTGTCCATGGCTGGCCACCACTGCGTCAAGTCAGTACGCCAGCCTCGCGTGGCCCTTCCACTCTTATCGCGCTTTGAACTGCCCAAAGGACAGCACAAGTCTCCAGTCGCCACCCGCCGGTTCTAAGAACACCAGTGCCGGATCCAGCTTAAAAGGCAAGTATGACCGTCGGTTTGTCCATTGAGAAAGATAATGAAGCAAAAGGGTCGTAGTCAACCTGCACTTTGCGGCAGCGTGGGCGCCGCCCAGCCAGGTTCAGCCCGTCTAAAAAGCCCGCCCGCCCAGCCCACCCTGCAGTGCACAGCACCTGGCCATGCATGGTCCGTAAAGAATTACTTTGTTGCGTCCGATCATGCAAGCACCTACACCGCACTACAAACAAACGGATTTCGGGTCGCGCCGATCGGGCGCGCCAGTCCCAACATTCTCTGATGAAACGCGATCAGGTTGTCCGACTGTCTCCCTTTAATAGAAGTCGCATCCCGGGCACGTTCACTTTGTTCCCGGCCTCTCTCTCCAGTCGCTCTCAACCTTCGTCACTCATTGCCAACGACGCACGTCACTTCACGCCCACTTCGCACTCCTGCACGTGGACGCAAGCCACCTTATACTGCCGCCGCCTCCTCAGCAGGCTTAGCGTCCGTCTCCATCGCCTCAGCGCCCTCCTTCTTCTCCTCCGCCTTCGGGCCATCCTCCTTCTTCTCCCCAGCAGGCTTGGCGTCTGCCTCCATGGCCGCTGCCGCGCCGTTCGACTCCCCAGCTGGCTTGGGCGCCTCCGCAGCGGCCGTCTTGGGCGCCTCTGCCGGTGCGGGCTTCGCCTCTGCCTCCACCGGCTTGGCAGCCGCAGCGGGCGCCACAGCAGCCGGCGCAGCGGCCGCAGCGCCTGCGGCTGACCCGCCCGCGCCAGCAGCGGGGCCCACCTCGCCCTGCGGGCCCGCCAGCAGCGCGCCGTGCTGCCCGCCAAACTCCACGAAGTGCACACGGCGGTAGCCGAACTGCTTTACGCGGCCCATCTTCTTGGGCACGGTCTCGTCGTCCTCGTCCGTGCCCTTGGCCAGCTGCAGGTTGGTGTTGCTGCCCCAAAACCAGGCGTCGCCGTCGCTGGTGGTGCAGGCGGACACGTTGGTGCCGGCGGCGATGCACTCCACCTTGGCGCCCTCGGGCAGCCCGTCCACAGGCTTGGGGTCGGGGTGGATCTCGTTGGCGGTGTTGGTGGCAATGTCGCGGCGGCCCAGCATGCCGTAGGTGGCGGCGCCAAAGGACAGCAGCAGACCCTTCTTGGTCAGCGCCAGCGTGTGCTGCTCGCCGCCGGCGATGTGCGCCACGCCCTTAAGCGAGGCCACCGGCACCGGCTCCCACTTCATGTTGTCGTCGTTGTTCTCCTTGGGGATGCCCAGCTGCCCGCTGTTGTTCAGCCCCCACGCCGCGACCGCGCCGTTCTTGCCGATCACGAAGGTGCTGTAGGCGCCGCACGCCACGTCCACCGCCTGCGTGCTGCCCAGCGCGTAGGGCAGGTGTGCGACCAGCGTGGGCTTGAACAGCTGCTCCGCGGTGGGCTGGTGCTCGCTGTCCTGGTGGTAGGGCTTGACGCGCCCCAGCTGGCCCTGGCTGCCGCTGCCCCACGTCAGCACATCGCCGCGGTTGGTCAGCAGCACCGCGTGCCGCGCGCCGCACACCAGCTTCTTGATGCGGTCGCGCAGCGACTCTGGCCGCCACACCTGTGGGAGAAGGGCGAGAAAGGGCCACCAATATGGTAAGCGGCAGGGGCGGGCAGCGTAAGATGGTGTATCCCCAGCCCCAGCCTTCACAGCCCCGAGCTGGCCCACCGCCCCCGCCCTTCACGCACCCGTGCAGATAACCCTGCCCCACGTCTATGCCAGCCCCAACACCTCGCCAAGCCTCTCGCCATCAGCTCCGATTCCTCCCTGTGTCCCCACGCACCTGCATGAACAGGCCCTGCACCTTGACGTCGGCGGTGAAGCCCGACAGCGCGCCCACCTCGTCCTTGAAGTGGCCGCACCCGTACAGCGCGCCGTCCGTGCCCACTGCAAACGTGAAACCGTCGCCGGCGGCCACCTGCACCGCCTTCAGGCCGCCTGGCAGGGCTGCCGCGCCGGGCACAAAGCTGTCGCCCTTGTTCTTCTCCGGCTCCTTCTCCCAGCAGGTGCCCGAGGTCTTGCGGCCCAGCGCGCCCTCGTCGTTGACGCCCCAAGTGTACACGTCGCCGTCGACCGTCAGGCCCACGGTGTGCATGCCGCCGCAAGCCACCTGGACGAACTTCAGCGTCTCCGATATGGGCAGCTTGGGGCGCGGGATTTGGGAGCGGGTGTCGGGGTCATCGGCGCCCTCGGGATCCCCAAGTCCAAGCGCGCCGAACGAGTTCGTGCCGAACATGAACAGGTCCAGCGCGGGCTGCCCCGGGAACAGGCTGGGCGCTGGCTTGGGCTTGGGAGCGGCCTTTGGCTCCGCAACGCGACGGCGCTTCGCCGCGGGCTTCGGGCGCTCATCCTCATCGTCAGCGGGGGGAGAAGCTTCCTTGACCGGCTTCGGCTCCTTCTCCTCTGCAGGCTCCTCGGCCGCACGCTTTGTCCCACGCTTTGCCGCTGCCTTCTTCGCCGGCTTAGGCTCCTCCTCAGGCTTATCGGCCGCCTCCTCCTTTGCCTTCGCCTTGCCCTTTGGGGCCGACTTGGTCGCAGTGGCTCGTGCAGCCCGTGGCATGTTTGTTGATGTATAAACGAGTGACAAAGTAATTGTGATCTGACGAAAGACCGGTCAAAAAGTCAGCGCTGCCCCATTGCGGTTCGCTGTGTGGGCACAGGACCTGTCGCGGAGCGCGTCTTCCAAACCAGTTTTAAGCTTAGTGTTGTCAGCTTTTGCCTAAATTTGTTCCTTACAATTACCGTCCGACAACCTCGTGTCGCAGAATATATGTTATCGATAGGGCGCTCGTGCTGCTGCTTTCGACACACACGGAATCATAAGTTCAATTAGACTTGCCGCAGTGCATACTAGGACGTTGCCTGGACCCCTCTGGCTTCGTTGGGCAACATGTGCACAGCGCTAAAGCAGGCCTAGAAGGCCGCAAGGTACAAAATAACGCAAAATAGCAGTTAATATTGCGTATAACCATGTGCACAACCATAGGAGCTTGGCGAAACACTTGGAGCGTGCGTCTCGACTACCTCGCGCCCGCGGCCCTCGCCCGCATGAACTACCCCGCGCAGGCATATGGCAGGTGGAGGTGACGGCGTTGGAGCTGTGCATGCGCGCGCGTCTTCGGCCTCACTACCTGCGCACGGCGAGGGCACGAAGACCCGGGATGTGAGCCTTGCGGACTTGCAGGAGCAGTTCGCCTCCCTCCAGCGCGACTTTGATGCCTTCAAAGATGGCAGCAAGACGCGGCCACCCACGCGCTCAGGACGCGCGGGGTGCGAACCACTGCCGGCAGCAGCACTGGCGCAGCGGCTGGCGGCAATCCGCGCCGTTGGCGCCGGCGCCGGCAGTGGAGGCGGAGGCGCAGGTGCAGTGCCTGCGGCAGCCGCGCCGCGGTCGCGGTCCGTGCCGCCCAGTGCTCGCATGGGGCGCAATGCCTCGCCAGCTCCGGACCCAGCTCCGTCACGCCGGCCCGGAGCAGCGGCGGCAGCAGCGCTGCAGGCCGCTGCCGCCGCGGCGGCACCACAGCGCGGAGCTCCCTCCGCGCGGGCTCCAGCAGCCGCGGCCTCGGCCGCGGCGCGAGGCATGGCTGAGCCCCGGCAGCAGCAGCCGCCGCCGCAGAACTTCCAGTCGCCGCCACCGCATCAGCGCGCTGCCGGGCGATGGGGTGCGGGGCCGCCGGGGGGAGCCTCGCCTGCGCCCGCTGCCTCAACGCCGCCAGCGCAGGCTGTGCAAGGGTCCGCGCGGCAGCCGGACTCTGCTGCGCCAAAGAAGAAGAAGGAGCGGCCGGCGTGGAACAACGCTTTCGCGGAGGAGGCGTCGCCCTGGTCTCAGGAGTTAGCACGGGAGGAGGCAGAGGCTGCAGCAGCCAGGGCTGCAGAGGCTGCACCGCCCCCTGTGCCGGCGAGGGCGAGGGCGCCCAGCGCTGGGCGGATACCTGCGCGGCCCAGCAGCGGCGGCGGGGCTGCCGCGGCGCCCGAAGCGCAGCCAACCGAGGCGGGACTGCGGGCGAGGGCTCCGTCGCCACCGTCTGCCCGCGCCAGGGTTGCGGCGGCCAAGGAGGCGGCGCTCCAGCAGCAGCAGGCGGAACAACAGCAGGGCGTGCGGCAACAGGTGCGGGCGAGGTTGCGGATGTCTGATGTTTTCTGGCGCTTGTGGCGTGGTATTGGATCAGCATACGATCCGGGAGTGTGCGCAGCTTGCTTGACGTCCTTTGTGGGTGCTGTGGATGCAGATGGCACGTGGCGGCATGATGCTGGTAATTCCCACCGGCCCCGTGGCGGCGCCGCAGCCAGGCGGTGGCAGCGGCGGGCAAAATGCCGGCACGCGCAACAGTCCGGCGCGCGGCAGCCAGATCCCGTCCCCTTCGCTCGGCCCCAGCGGCAATGACGGCGAGAAGCGGTCGGAGTCGCGGCCGCGCACACAACAGAGCCGCATACCGGTGCCCACCTTCAACACGCCGCTGCAGCAACAGCAGCAGCAGCAGCCGGGGCGGGTGGCTGGTGGCTCCAGCTCTGGGTTGGCGCCGGGTGGTGGGCGGGTGGACCGACTGGTTGTGGAGCACGGCGCGTCATCCTCATATGATGATCACGACGACTATGGGCCTCCCAGCTCGGCCACGCCGGCAGCATCGGGGCCAGCCAGCAACAGCAAAAGCACGCGGCGGCGCAAGCAGTGGGAGGTGCCAGGCGCCGCAAGTGGCGGTGTGGGGAGCAGCAGCAGCACCAGCGACGCGGCAGGGCTGGGCGGCGCCGGGGCCGGCGCCTGGTCCTCATCCGAGGTGCCAGTGCCGCCGGCGCCGGTCCCTGCAGGGTCAGCCCGCGGCAGCGGCGCGCCGCCGCCGCACCCGCCGCGGCCGAGCAGCAGCGGCGGCGCCGGCGCTGGCGCAGGGATCGTGCCGCACCCGCCCGTACGTGCCCCTACGCCGCCCAGCAGCCGGCCCCCCAGCCGGCCCGGTAGCCGCCCTGTCAGCCGGCCGCCCAGCCGGCCCGCCAGCACCACTGGTGAGGGCGCCACGCCGGGCGTCTCCCTGGACTTCACGGTCACCAACAGTCGCGTGTCCACACCCTCCTCGCGCCCGCCGTCCGTGCCGCCCGGGCAGTACGGCTCGCGGCCGCCCACCAGCGGCGGCGTGGCTTATACGGACGACGCCTTCGGAGGCCCCGGGCCCAGCAGCCGCCCGCCGTCGTCTGGTCCGCCCCGGCCGACTGTGTCAGGAAACGGGGCAGCCGCGGAGCAGCGGTCGGTTGCGTTTACAATACCCATGGGGCCGGCGCCGGCTGCTGGCGGCGGGGAGGAGCGGTCTGGGCCAGGGCCGCCTGGGGCCGGCACGGAGGGGGCCGGGGGCGCTGCTGCGGGTGGCGGCAAGGGCGCGGACTACATGCGGAAGCTGTCGGCGCTTAAGCGGCCTGTGCCGCACGCACAGGACCCGCCGAGCCGCCGCACGACAGAGGATCCGTCAGGCGGCGGCTTCGGCGGACCGGGCCGGAAGTGGCTGGACGTCGGCGCGGAGGACGTGCCGCTATCGGCTGCGCCGGTAGACGCGGTAGGGTCGGGCCCGGCGGCGGTGCGCGCAGCGCGGGGCCGAGTGCAGTCTGCGGGGGCGGAGGCGGCGGCAGCGGCGGCAGCGGCGGTGGTGGACGTGGCGGCAGGCGTGCGGGCCGGCCGACCGGTGCGCGCGGGGCGTGGTGATGTCAAGCGGCGGAACAGTGAGGGCAGCGAGAAGGCAGCAGCCGCAGCAACGGCAGCAGCGGCAGACGGCGTGAACGATGCTCCTCCCTCGCCGACTGCACGCCGTGTGTTGGGCCCGCTGCGTGTACCGAGCAGCAGCAGCCGTGTGGCCTCGCCAGACCACAGCCCCGGGGCCGACTCGCCTGGAGCACAAGGGGCGTGGCCGCACCTGCGTCCCTCTGGGAGTGGCATGCCGGCCGCAGGCGCTGGCAGCGGCGGCGGCGCTGGCATCCCTGGTCTGCCGAGCGGCATCAGTGCGGAGCAGTTCATGGCGTTTGCGGTGCAGAACCCGCAGGTAGCGCTCGCGGTAGCGCAGGCGGCGCTCAGCGCAAACCCCGCTGCTGCAGCGCAAGTGGCGCAGGCAGCGGCGGCGGCAGGAGGCGGTGGAGGGCCCGGTGGCGGTCGCGCGCGGGCGCGTTGGAACGTGCCTACGGATGCGCAAGAGCAGCAGCCACAGCTGGCGCCGTCGGGCTCGCTTGGCGGCGGGCCGCAGCCGCCGTGGGCCGCCCCGGCGCCGGCGCAGCCGCTTGCGGCGGCCATGGTAGCCGCAAACCCGGCGGGCGCAGCGGGCGTGGGGCTGAGCAACGACCTGCGCCGGGTGAACTCGGAGGGGCAGCGCGGCATGCAGCCCGCCATGGGGCGGATGGGCGGCATGGGGATGGACATGCCGCCGCCGCCGCCGCCGGGGCACTCGTCGCTGGGCGCGCCGCTGCCGTCGTCGGCATCGGGGCCGAGCGGGCCCATGCACGGGCCTGGGCCTGGGGCGCCGGGGCCGCCGGGGCCGCCGGTGATGCAGGGGCTTTTCCCTGGCGGCGGCAGCGGTGGTATGGGCAGCGACGGCGGCTGGCAGGGCGGCGGCCCCGGCGGACCGCGTGACCCTGGGTATAACCCTCCGCCATACCAGTCGGCACTGCAGGTGGGTGGGCGCATCACCAGCGTCCTTGCACATGCTCAAATAGCCCTCAGTCATCCAATGCCCTGCTCGTGCTCTGACTGACTTTGCACTCATGCCTGTGTTGCCTGCGCGCAGCCCGTGCGGCCAGGCATGGCGCATCCGTGGGGGCCGGGCCCGCCAGGGCCGGGGCCTGGACCCGCTGGCGGCCCGCCGCCGCCGCCCGGGCCGCCGCCGCACCACCACATGGCGCCGCAGTGGGGTGGCTATGGCTATGGGTCCAACTCGCGCGGCGCCGGCAACTACATGGGCGGCCCAGGTCCAGACGGCATGCACGGCCCCGGCGGGCACATGATGGGCCCGCCGCAGCCCGACCCCTACAAGCCGCCCTCCTTCAACAAGCGCAACTCCAACGGCTTCCTTGTGAGTTGCGGGTGCACCCTTTTATAGGGTCCGGCAATTGCTGTACCGCGGTGTCTCCTGTGGCTAATTGGCAATGTCGGGTTTGCCGCCAGCAGCCGCTTACAGGCGTGTCATTGCTTTGCCCCATGCAGGATGGCCCTGGGCAGTACGGGCCACCGCCCGGGATGGGGCCCGGCCCGGGCGGCGGCGGCGGTGGCGGCCCGGGCGGCACTGACCTGCCCGACTACATGCGCGTGTCCATGTCTCGCATGGTGGCGGGCTGGTCCGCACCCAACGCCCGGCACGGCGCGCTGTCAGGCTTTAATGACGTCTGGTCCCAACGCAACGTGCATCAGGGTGGCGGTGGCGGCGGCCGGCCGCCGCCAGGCATGCCAGGTGGGGCCATGCCCGGGCAGCCCCCGCCCGGTCACTACCTCCCAGCGATGGGTGGACCGCACGGCGGCTCAGGCGGCGGAGCGGGGCCCGAGTACTACCCTGGAGGCGGGCGGGATGAGGGGCCGTATGGGGCAGGGGCAGGGGCAGGGGGCGGCGGGGCCGGAGGTGGTCCATCGCGTGGCACGGGCTTCGAGGGCATGTCGCTGGCGGAGGTGCTGGCATCCAAGCCAAAGAAGGAGGTGCCCACATTCACAAAGAAGCGCACCGGGTAGCGCACTGGGGAGTGGGCATGAGTAGGATGTGACCGGGTGGGGGTGCGCGCTGCAGCTGCGGGGACTCGTGTGTGCAATCATCTTGGTGTATGCATTCGCTTTTGCATGGTTGTCGGCTGTACTGAGATGTACGGTGCACCAGGTCATGGCGTAACAAATTGTTGTGGGCACTTGGGTGTGCACTGCGTTATAGCACGCTTTCGGTTCATATGTTGGCATTCATTTGTGTCTGGGCTGCTGCACGTTTGCGCGAAAAGACTTCATGGCTCAAGGCCTTGTTGCATTGATTTCTGTCGGCCGCATGCTTGGCTGCGTGGTGGGCCTTCACATAGCAGCTGGATATGTGTACTGAGCAACGGCTCAACGCGCATTCTTTCATGCAACGCGCGTTGACTCACTGGACTCGAGAAAGCCTAAATAGTGGAGGACCGCAAGGGCTTCCGGCCCTCCCCTTTTGGGGGAAGGGGCAAGCCAATCAGCATGCAGCATACACGTTACATAGCCATCCATGGCCCTGAACCTTGGATCACCGCCAGCTGCTGTTATGCAACGGCATGCACCAACCCCATCTTCACACACTGCGTGCTGCTGCCTCTCACATGCCGCTTAATCGCGACGCTGCTTGAAGTCAGTCCCTTGCATGCGAAGCCATCCCCTTTGCATGCATTTCCTGCGACACGTCCACTCGTCACCTAGGCCAGCCCGCACGCCTGCGTGCGGGCGCGCCCTGACAATCGCCGCTAACAGGGAACAAGGCCTTACGTTTGCCGCCAGCCAGCATAATGACGACGATGACGACTACGACGTGGGTCGCATGCACGTCACACCGTAGGCTCTACCTTCTACCTGCTGCGGCTGCGCCGCCTGTAGTAGCGCCCTGGTGACCTGGACCGGGAGCGGGAGCGGCCCCTACGGCAGGAGTACGTGGGTGCGGGGGCGTGCGTCGACGTAGGGACTAGGGAGCCAGCGCGACTAGTAGCCCAGAAGGCTGGCTGTATGGCAGGGGCGGTGCGGGCTGGCAAAAGCACAGTTGGCATCAGCCCTTGCTGGCTTGCGGCTGAGTTGCTGTGAGCCCCCTCACGAAAGTGCGGTGGGCTCAACTCCCCAGCTGAACTGACGGTGCACAGTACACGCACCTGGGCCGGTCGTAGTAGGAGTCGTGGTGGTCGCGTGGCGGAGGAGAGGGCGACCGGCGCATGACCACTCGCTCCAGCGCCACACGGGCGTCCTTCTCCTTCTCCTCCTGTGGCAGTGCGCGTGTCGCCAAGGGCGCCACAGACGCGGTCCGGAAGGAGCGTCAGCACCGCGGGAGCAGCGCTAGCCATGGTGACAGCTGTGCACTCCCTGACGCACCTACCTGTGCAAGCAGCCCTAAACAAGTCCACCCCCGAGTCACTGACACCCATCCCCAACAACGAGAATAACAAAACCTAGCCGAGCAACCCTCCGTCCCAAATCAAGGATGGCAGCGGGCTGGCAGGCAAGTGCACATGCTGCAATCTGGTTTGCTAGGCGCCAGGACGTAAAACTGCAACGGACTGGGCGTTGACAGATGACCGCGACCATTCCGCATGCCGACTTGGGATGTGACGCCCGTGAATAGTACAGCGCTGCTTACGGTGCTGCATCAAGATGGGCTGTGCGCGAAAGCTGCCGTCGCGTCCGTGAGCACTGCCGCTGCAATTCCCAAGGCCTGAACACCTCTGCCGTACCCATGTCTCTCAGATGCTGCTGCCGGTGTGCGTGTGCCCTTAGCTGCCGCCTTCGCCACCTTCCCGCGCCCACGGCACCGACCTGTATCTTCCTTTGCGTAGCCTGTATGTTATCCTTTTGCGCCTGCTTGTTCAGCTGTGCCGCCATGATTCGCTTCAGCCGCTCCTGTGGCGTCTCCTTCACGCCGCCAGCTGCACCTGCTGCCGCTCCTGGGGCTGCCGCCCTCCCCGCCACCGCCACCGCAGCTGAGCCGCCCGCTGCGCCACCATACGCCTGCGTCAGCAAGTCACATGCAGCAGGGTGCCACAGCGGCAGCAGCAGCTCGGCACCTGCACCCCCCTTCAAAAGCGCGTTTGTGGAACACACACCATGCCGTACAATAGGCGGCAAAGCAGAGAAAGCACCGCCCGCCTGCAGCAACAAACTCACCCTTGCAGGCGCAGCCGCGCCGGACGTGCTCGCACCCGCGCCGGAGCGCTGCCGCTCCCGGTCTCGCTCCGCCTCGCTGCCGCCTCTGCCGCTGTAGCCGCTGCCGCCGCGATCCGAATCTCGCTCGCGCTCGCGCTCCCTATCACGCTCGCGCTCGCGGTCCCGATCACGATCCCGGTCGTAGTCCCGCCCCCTGTCCCGGTCCCGGTCCCGGTCCGCGTCCCGGTCTCGCTCCCGGCTCCTGCTCCGGCTGCGACTGCTGCGCTGCTCGTAGCGGCGGCGGTAGCTGTAGCCGTGGTAGTCCCTCTCTCGCTCTCGCTCGCGCTCCCGCTCCTCGCGCTCCCTTTCCCGACGGCCGCCCCGCCGGCCCTCCGCCGCCGCCCTGCAGGCATTGCCGCAGCGTTTGTTGTAAATTGCACCGCATGCAGACCAGTATCACAGCCATCACCTGGCGACCAGTCACGACCTGCTTCACCTTCACACAGCCTCCATGGTTGCACATTGATCAACGACTACCGTTTGACTGTTTCTCATCATCTCGCCGCTGCCTCTTCGGCGCCACCGCACCTGAGCGCCTGCACCGAAGTGGGCGGCAGAGGGATGGGCTGCGCGCCCATGGCCGCGGGGTCGGGGCCGTCTGGCAGCGCGTCCAGGATGGCGCCCTCCTCGCGCTCAAACACCGACCTGTGTGTCAGGTAGCATAATGAGTTAACAAATAAAACAAACACCGCGATGTGTGTGTGAGAGAGTTTGGTGGTGGTGGTGGTGGCGGTAGGATGTGTTGCACACAACAGCTATGGCGCCGGAGTCGGGCGTGGATTGATGCAGCAAAAAACGAACCAGACGGGTTATTATCCCGGTGCCAGCAACAATCAGCAGCTGGGCAGCACATGTAGCTGTCTGCAACTCGAGTGGAGGGCCCAGGCGATCCCCCAGGACACCCACACACAAACGCACCTGTCAATCGCGGGCCGCCGCGCCGCCGCCACCGCGTGCTGTGCCGCGAGAGCCGCCAGGCCAGCCGCCCCAGCGCCGCCGGCACCGCTGCCACCGCCAGAGGCGTTACTGAACTCGGTAATGAATTGCGGACGCCCGCTGCCACCAGCTCCGCGCCTGTGTAGTTGGTAGGCGGTGCGCATTCATGGCGGATCAAAATCCATGCGCCTCAAAGCGCGAAAGGCCCTCAGCAAATGCCGGGACGCTCCATGCAATAAACGTTCCAAGCCCCTCGACACGCATCTACGGCACCTACCTCCAGTCCGGCGACCCTGAGCGGGACCTGGATCTGGACCGGCCCGGTGAGCGCCGGCCGGTGCTGCGGTGTGGTTGAGGGGTCAAGTACAGTGCAGGGAGTAGTTCACGGCCTGGCGGGACGAACCCATCGCACGCACAGCAGCCATGCCACATGTGTGGCTTCCTTTAGCGCGCTCACCTGCGGCGGAAGGTGCCCCCCAGGTCGTCGCCCGGATCAATCTCGACCGCCACGTCCGCATGTCCACCACGCCCAAACCTGGAAGCGCCAGCGACCAGCAAAGTGAGGTAACAGTTTTTAAGATGGCCAGGCCCAAGCGCGGCTGCTAATCGCCACGCCAGCAGTCCCCAGGGAGCAAACGCGCTGCTGCCGCTGCCGCTCTGTGCTGCTATGTGGTCCTGGGTTCTGGGTTCACAATGGTCAAGTTGGGGGTTGGAATAAACTACCCCGGCCCCGACGCCCCCCGCACCGGTCGTCGCGGCGGCTCTTGGGCGGCTGCGTCCAGTCGCGCGTCACGCCCACGCGCTCCTTGGTGCGCGGGTCCAGTCCCATGCCCTGCATGCGTTTGGCGCGCTCGCGGGCGGCCTTGCGGTTGCCGCGCCGCCTGCGGGGGCGTTCGGCAGGCAAGGTCACTGTCAGTATGCAGCCAGACCGTCCCTCCAAGCCATAGTAGCTGGAGATGATTGGCGGTTCAGGCGGCAGGGCAATGAACAGCACGCAGGGCAGCATGGGCACTTGCCGTGGCGGCTTCCGCATGCGCGCCTCCTCCTCGCCCTCCTTCTCCAGCACCTTGTGCAGGCGGAAGGAGAAGTCCACCAGCCCGTATTGCTCTGCGCAGGCCGGCACAGCGTGGCAGGTGCTTGCCGTGGGCGTCTTCGCTGAGGCTTCATTCATAATGCTTCGTTGCGTGGCCAGAGCGCTGGGCCAACCAAGCCTGCCGCATCTTGGCGCAACCCAGATGCCACGCAAGCGCAATAACCCCTCAGTCCCCCGGCAGCCACCGCCCGAGGGGGCACGCCTCACCTGCAATGTCGTCAATGCGGTCGTCCTCCGCCTCCTGCCGGGCGTCCGCATCCATGCCGTCGTCGGGCTCGCTGTCAGAGGAGCTGTCGCTGTCACTGCTATCACTGCTGCTGCTGTCGCCGCCGTCGCCGCCGCCAGCACCGGCGGCCTCGCTGCTGCCGCCGTAGTTGAAGCCCACGGCGGCAAAGGCGCCCGTGCCTGAGCCAGGAACAAACCCGGGGTGAGCGGGGGTATGATGGGGCCAGGGAACGCGAAGTACGCGTGCCCCAAGCCGCCGCTGTCGCTCCACACCGCCACCTGCTTTACACAGCGCCCCTCCCAGCCCACAACCAGAACCCCCGTAAGCCCCCAACACAACCCTGCGCACCCGCGAGTGACGGTGTGGACATGGCCAGCGGCTGCGGATTGCGGTGGCCCGACGTGGCCGCCGCCTGCGCGGCCGCGGCGGCGCGGCGGGCGGCGCGGATCTCGATATTCTCCTGGTGCGCGTACTCAATGCCCTTCTCCTCGCTCAGCCCTTTGGCGCTCAGCCGCACGGCGTCACGGAAGCTCTCAAATCGCAGCGACTGCAAGCGTTTGGGGTTACAGCGGGTTCATAACGCGCGGGATGGTTTAAGCAGGCAGCGGTTGCTCAGCGGAGTGACATCAGGTGGTGACAGCTGCAAGGTTAGCGCCCTCACCAGTTCCAGTCGCTCCTCGTTGGGCGGCTTGGGCCGTGTGAACACCGCGGGGTCGGGCTCTTTGTAGAAGTCCAGCAGCGCGCGGCCGTCGAAACGGTCGATGGTACTGCAGAAGAGAGGAGGGGAGATGGTCAGGCACCGGGGGCAAGTCAAGGTGCTACCTGCCTGCGGCCGCAGGGTGTTGCCCGAGCGAGTCGTGTGCTCACCTGCCGCCGTTCCAGGTGATGAGTCCCACGCCGTTTTCAAGGTTAGCATGTTGCTCGGTGTTGCGTGTTATTTTGCAAGTGCGGCCCTCCACGTAAAGGTAATTCAGAGCATGTTCTACCGAATCACTGAGCTCCGCACGCCGCTCCTGCTTCCGCTTGTGGTCGTCGGCTTGCCGTTCCAGTGCCTTTTTGGCTGCTCGAGCTTCCTGGTAATAGCTCATTTTCGCGGTCGTCTCGGACAGTCTTACATCGGGGCAAGCCGCAATCCTAAAGCAAAAGCAGAGAAAGTAGTGTGATCTATCTTGTCGCGAAGAAGTACACAGGCCTACTGACTTGATGCTTCGGGGCGAGCGAGCAAGCTTGTACGCGGCACAATCCCCCGCCCGTGGCCCACGCCCCGGCTGCCTGGCCTCCTCGAGCAGAGGGCGCCACCCGCAGCTCCCCCCATCACTCTGCTGTGTTCTGCACTTCTGAAGCATGAATTCTGCATGGTGATGGCGTTGGAGACAGTCTTTGTCGGCAACTACGGCGATGCAGGTCAGCAGGTGCCTCGCTCCGTGCCTGGGAGTTGGGACTGAGGGCCTTAAGCTGGATACATTTTCACACATCTATTGAGGGTTCCTTACTCCCTGTGTGAAGAACAGGAGTGCCCGCGTGCCCGGCCATGCTCCTCCAGTACTCCAGTAGCCTTCGACGCCTACCTGCCTCGCCTACCGAAGCTGTCCATACAACTCCACTTGATACCGACATGCGCTAGAATGCAAATACCTACCTGATCGTGCACTCGCGCGGGAGCGGCCCCCTGGTCTATAGACCTGACGTCACTACAACAACCTACATTTCAAATCTTCTGAGTTGCCGTTGGGCCAGCTGAGCTTGCACAGGTTGCTGCAAGTGTGGGCACTGAGTACCGTATACGGAAGCGCCGCAAGTAGACGGCGGTACTGGACGCCGGGAACAAAGGACGTACTTCTACCCGATCCTACATGCACCCCTGCCTTCCTAGCCACTCATACACGCAAATCCTGAAGAAACAAAATGCTATTGGGTACAGCGCTCGACTAATACAGGAGACCTGTAATATCTTCACTCCCAGTAAACGTCAATGGTTGGGCCCTGACGCCGTTGCTGCGCAGGGCCTGGGCCGTAGCCGCCTACTCCGGACGGTCGCGGCGGGTAGGCACCACCGTACCCGCCAGGGTAGGGTTGCCCTGGCCCCGGCCCGTACCGGCCTGGCCCACCGGGGTGCTGCTGCGGCACTTGCTGCGGGTGCTGCTGCTGGTAGGGACCCGCGTAGGGGCCATAACTGCCGCCGGTGCCGGCATAACGAGGGTCCACTTGTGTGCCAGCGGACGCGAACGGACCTGCGCGACCACGCAGTCAGTGCCCAACACGTCAGCTGCTGTCATATGAGGGCTTGGTGGCCCTTGTCCAAGGCACACCCTGAACACTCCCAGACACCCGGCACCGTATTCCGGGTAAAGCTGCTACTCACCGTCCTGCCGGTAGCTGCCGCCGTAGCCACCTGCGCCTCCGCCGCCCGCGTATCCGCTGCCGGGCTGCGGCGGCAGGAAGGGCAGCTGCACGCCAAACACCTGATAGGCGGCGTACACAGCTAGCACTAGGGTGCCCACGGTCAGCACCAGCTGCAGGGCGCGGCGTCGGAGGGCAGATGAAAATCGTCATCAGGCAGTCAGCCAGCAGGCAGCTCCTGGTGACTAGACCGGTGGTTGCCCTGGTGCCACACCCTGCGCACGAAACCCTCAGAGCGGCCTGCCGCATACCCTGCCGCTTCCCTCGCGTGCTTCCCCTCTGTTTGCATTGGGTTCTAGAACGAACTGCCCCACCTCCTCACCGACAGCACGCTCTGCAGCAGCGCCAGCCCAAGAAGCGCCAGAGCACCTTTTACCGTATTCTCGACCTGCCCGAACCAAAGTCAAAAGTGCGCAAGCTGTGCTCTCAGCAAAAACAAACGACGAACAGCCAAAGCCGCACACAGCCTAGCCCCAGCACTACGCGACGCGACTGTGCAACCCCAGTCATTCGGCTGAGCCCTCACTGGCGTCAGGGCAGCCCCCGCCACTGCCTCTGCAGCCTACCAGCTGCCCAGCCTGCCTGCATCTCTGCGTCTCTCGATCTCCGCCCATCCTGCCCGCTCTCACCGCCCGGCGCTTAACGTGCGACGGCAGCAGCGACAGCGCCGCATCCGACAGCCGCCCCACCAGGAACGCCAGGCAGCCCGTCACGGCATCCACCGCGGACCGGGCGATCTCGGAGAGTGGGTCCGAGTCCTGCTGGAGGTGTCAGGCAGTGCCGGTGGAGTGGGAGGAGTGGGAGGGGGTTATGTTTGGCCGCGGCTGGACAGCAGCATGTTGTGCCTATCCTGTCATGCCGGGCGTAGTGGCTTTAGCGATGCATGCCTGCTGCTGGCAGCGCCTTCACGCCACGCAATCACGCTGCCGAGTGACAGCTTCGTAAGTGACACCAGGTAACACACCTGTGGGCCGTCAAAGCTGTTGGTGCTGGCACCGGCACTGGGGCCGGTCTCGCCGCCGGGCCCGTACGGCGGCCGCTGCTGCGGGCCTAGCGGCGCTACTCGCGGGTCCGCGTACGCCCCCGGTGCCACGCCACTCCAGTCCGTTGGAATGTACCTTCCGTCACCCCCACCGCTCCAGTCTGATGCTGCGCGTGCGCAGACCGCGGCGCGGGCTCTGCTGCTCAGGAGCTCGGGCGTGGGCAGCCCTGACGGCCTGCGCGCACCCGCCTGGCACTGCCGTGCAGAGAACTGCGCAGCCCCCGCGCCGCTCGTGGACGCCGTAGTGCTGCATTGACAGGTATTATGTACTGGCAATATGCTCATACTGCAGGCCGGGGCCCTAGCGCTAGCGAAGCGCCAACCCGCACCCTGCAAACTCTGCATATTTCTAGTATGCCCCCTTTTATTGCTGAATCTAATTCACGCACTGATAACACATAATTGAAGCATGCTGTAGAGGAAATTGCCCCTCTTTAGCAAACTCAGCTTTCATTCGGCATGTGCCCCATCGCGACCGGTCGCGAGTATAGGCCCCGCAGCAGCCCCAAACTCTCCCTCTCTCCTTTACTGCCGCTAACGTGAGGTCAGCGTCACTTCGCTAAAATGGTGAGCCTTGCCACTGGGCAGCGTGCTGGTGTTGCTGGTGTGGCGGCCGGCGCCGACCTGCATCGGCCGGCCTCTCGCCTCTGGTGGCGCTACCGGCGCTGCAGGCTGGACAATAATTGATGTTAGTAGGTGCTGAAGCTGCTGCTGTCTTCGTGTTTGGCGCGCAGGGTCGCGTGCGCACCAAGACCGTGAAGAAGGCTTCTCGTGTTATCATCGAGAAGTACTATGGCCGCCTCACCATGGACTTCGACACCAACAAGCGCGTTGTCGAGGAGGTGGCTCTGATTGCCACCAAGCGCCTGCGCAACAAGATTGCCGGCTTCACCACTGTAAGTCGGCTAGGCGGCCTAGCCCTGGACTGGCAAACCTGATATAAGTGCATGGAACTAACCATGATATTTCCGCTGCGCAGCACCTGATGAAGCGCATTCAGCGCGGCCCCGTGCGCGGCATCTCCCTGAAGCTCCAGGTGCGTGGCAGACGGCTCGTGTTGCCTGGCGCAGTTGCCTCAGCAGCGTGGGCGGGTACAGAGCCAATTCAAGTGCAAGCTGGGAGCACAGCGGGAAGGGTATGGGGAGCAGCTGGAATGTGATATGGCGCTGGGCAGGAGCCCCTAACCCAACTCTCGGTCTAGGCCACCAGCAACGGCAACAGCAGCCGGGGTCATCCATTTCAAGTGGCCGCTCGATTGCAGCAACACCAAGCATAAAAGCAGGCCTAGGTCTTGGCTCTAGCCTTGGCCGCACTGGCCGGTGCTGTCTGCGCCCGCCGACTGGCATATCCGTCGCGGGTAGCGGCCACCGGCGCAATGCCGTGCCGCCGACAAACGGCGGCGGCAGTGTCAGGGGGAACAGCAGCAGCAGCAGCGGAGGCATGGCCCTGCGGAGCACACAGAGCTTGTGCTTGGAGCTGGTGTTGTGTTGCCTTGGTGTCGTAGTGGTCGAGGGCTAGGATGTGGTGGCTTTGGCAGCTGGCCGTGTGGGCAGACGTGCGTGGCTCTAGTGGATGTGTGTGGCACGCAGTATCGTGGCGGGGCAGACGAGGGACCCCACTTCCTGGGGAAGCCTATTTCGGCCTTTGCCCTCCCTCCGCTCACGAGCTGGCGTTTGGTGGTGTGCTGCTGTGCTGTGTCGCTGTTGTGACGCGTAGGAGGAGGAGCGCGAGCGCCGCATGGACTTCGTGCCCGAGGAGTCGGCCATCAACACCCTGTCGATTGAGGTGCGTGCGTGCGTACTGGGGATCTGTGGAGCAGGCGCGCGTGTACATGCTGACAACTTGAAACGGGCGGAGTGCTGCTGGCATATTGTGGGGCTTGCTGCGGGACGCTACATCGGGTGCTGGGGCTGGGTCGTGCGTTGCTGGCATGCATAACCGCTCTAACTGGCTCCCGCCATGTCAACCACACCAATACCCCGCAGGTCGACAAGGACACCCTGGACATGCTCAAGTCCATCAACATGGGCACCCTGTCGGGCGTCCAGCTGGCGCAGCCCCAGACCAACTTCAAGCCCTACGGCGGCAACCGCGGCGGCAACAAGCAGTAAACGGCCCCTCGTTATTCAATGGCAGGAAGGCTGTGAACTGTAACGTGCTGTGCGACAATTATCTCGATGTATCCCGGTCCCTTGGGCTTTGGCCTCTGCGGGTGGGCGGCCGGGGTCCGGCAGCAGGAAGGGGCGCAGCCAGCTCAAGGCAGGCAGGGGTGCCCTTCAGGGCGGGTGAGGGCCCGAACAACAGCTGACAGATGCAGGGTCAGCCTTCCTGGTACATACGTGTGCAGCCGGGATTCTGGACAAGCCCTATGTATGGTAATGCGAGCGTGGACGGGCCAGAAGTAACGGGGGGGTCAGGGGGAAACAGGAACGCAAAGTACGCCCCGCCAGGCTGCCGATGAGCGCCGGCACAGGCGCGCGTCTTGATTCAAGGCATAATGATTAGACTATCATTGATGTTACCATCTTAGGAACGAACGAGGGAGCAGCAGCAACAACTGAGATGATGGAGGCTCGAAGGGCTGGCTCTGATGGCTCCCTTCAAAGTTGTGACACTGTGCGCGTATGACCAAGTTACTTACTCACTCACATTTATAACGACTCAAATAGCCATTGCCTCACCTGACCGACGCTAGAAGCGCCAACCCATTTCCTGGTTTCCTTGTCACAAGACCAGCAAGGATGTCTAGCGTTGAACGTGTCGCGTATATGGACAATATTCGGGCAAACCAGATTACAGAGCAGGTTAGTAGCACTAAATTGGGACCGTCGCGGTAATCGTCGCGTTGAGGGAGCTGAAACAGTAAATGCAGACTCTTCTAACGCTCGTTTCTGCTGCACATTGTGCAGATTGTGCGCGAGAAGAACTTGCAACGAAAGTACTTCCAGGAGCAGGAGGCAGCGGGGCGAATTCTGCCGAAGGCGCCAACCCCACCGGAGCCCGCAAAGTCCCTCCTAGAAACCGTGGGCCTCCCAAGCCACGTACAGACAATCCGCCAGGACCCTGAGCAGGTGCGCTGCAATCTGTATAGCTACTGCCACGGCTGCGCGTGGATGCTTGGGAGAGGGGAAGGGAAGGCGGGAACTGGCCGCATGGCGTAGGGCAACAAGTGCATGTGACGCCCCAACGCTTGGGCAGTGTCGGGGGCCCGACACGCGCTTTGAAGTAGCCAGTACTGTCAAGCAGCCGCTAGAACATATGTTTGGTATAAATGCCGCCGGGGGCACGTTGGCTGCCTCCTGTGCATCTCCCTCACCTCTGCTGAACCTACGCCACCGCTGCGTGCTGCCGTGCGCTTTGACACAGGCGCTGAGCCTCAGTATCAGCAAGCACATGTGGACGGCGAACCCAGGCTACATCGTGCGTGACGGACCCCGGACGGCGTCAGTGATGAAGAAGGACTATGTGTGGGACGAGGAGGAGGTGGGTTTGGAGGTGGAGTGCCAGACCACATTAGTCAAGGGGAAGGGGTTGAAGAGTCAGGTTGCAGCAAGCATGGGTTGTGTTCATGGCGATGACGCGATTGGGCGAGTCGGTAAGAGTTCTGTCCCTCAGCCGCTGCACCGTGCTCGCTTCTCACCCGCGGCTCCCTGTCCCCGGCATCGTACCTCAATCTACCTGTCTGCAACTGCAGATTGCGCTGATGAAGGAGCAGGGCATGCTGGACAAGAAGTTCAACCGGCGGCGGGACGAGTTTGTGGACTACTGCGAGGCCAGCGCGCGCATGAGCCACCTGACAAAGGGGCCCACGGCCACCAAGTAATAAAAGGCTGGAGCAGCTGGAGGGAGCAGCGGCGGCGCCGGCAGCGACAGTGGCGGCGGCGTTGGGCGACGACCCCACCGTTGCAGTGGTGGTGGTGGCGGTGGTGATTCCACCGGATTACACATGGAGGTCGAAGCGGCGTATATGACCGCCCATCGCAGCGCCGCAAGCAATCGGCCCCCAGCCAACAGCACCGACGCTAACCGTTCCGGGGGGGGGGGAGGCGGCAGGGGCGAAGGAGGAGGAGCGCCGCGGAGGCCGATGAAATGTCCTCGCGCTGCCAAAACGCATGTGGACGTCGGCTTTGCTCTGGAGGCTGTTTAAAGATATGGCGGAGGGCTGGTCCGGCTGGAATCGACAGGACATCCGGGCACAGTCTGTCCGGCTGTGAACGCTGCAGGCGGGTTGGATGCAGGGGCGGCAACGCCCGAGGCGGCACTGGGTGGAGCCTTGGAAAGTACGATGTTAACAACACTGATGGAAATTACACATATAATGTAGGAACTTGAAGTCCACTGCCAATGCGCTGTTCACCGGCCGTGGATGTTGGGGCAGTCTGAGTTTGGCAGGGGTAGATCCGTACATAAGAGTGCTGTGTGCTGTGCTTCAAGTCTTCAACGTGCGGGGTGCTTGCGTGAGCAGGGGGGGGGGGGTGCGCTTGAGCGTAAGCTGACTTAGGTGCTGGGGGACTGCCGTTTGGCACAAGAACGACACGCGATGACGCGAATGATAATGGAAGTCGACACACGACAAGAGCGGCTGCGCTGCATCGCATGCTATATGGTGGTGGTCTCGTCGGAAAACGACCCACCAAACGCCTCAAAGTTACATTCCCCCATCCTGGCAGTGTGGATCCGGCAGCGGGTCACCGGTTGCTGGGGAAGCGGTGGAGACCAGGGGAATTGGAGACCTCCTCAGCCTAGGCAAACATGCGTCAAGAGGTCGCATCATCGGTTCACACCGCACCTTCCAACAGCTTCTATGGCGCGCGCGACACCAGTGCATGTCGTAACCCGCCCGGACAGGTCCGCTGTCAAGACACCTACGGCCTGCAGGGTTATAAATCTTATGTTGAACAGCCACCTTGTCCAACCACTTCAAGAACAGGCAAGCGGCGTCTTGCTCGTACCGTATCCGTCAGCGCGCCTGCCTCTCCACAGGGATACGAACCACCCTCATAATGCATTTGAGATCGTGGGTCTGGGTTTTTGGGCTGAGCCCCCTGAGCGAAGCGATTCAGGGGGGGCGAAGCCCCCCCAGGATCACCCCTGTCCGTGCCTGCCTGCCTGCCTGCCTGCCTGTGTCCGCACCAAACCCAGTCCCAACGTAAACCGCGAATACCACGTTAAAGCTAGTAAGAACTTACATTGAAAGCTAAGTTCTATCCTGCATGCATCTCTCTCGTGAACAGGCAAGCGGCGCCACACGCGCAGCCTGACTGTCTTAGGCTTGGCTGCGACGTTGTATGGGATCATGCCAACGCCTCGCAGGTACCAGCACACTAGCGCACTGGCATCTAAGGCTACTTCGGTGACACTGTCTGTATCCCACCTATGTAAGGAGTCATCGCCCAAATGATGAACGGTATGCTGCCACATCCTGCAATTGCAGAGCACAACAACGAACCACACACCACCCCCGCCGTCGTAATCAGCCCTCGTTTGAGTCGTTTCGTTTGCTCCTGCTGCTGATGCCACTACTGCTCCTCAGCCTCGTGCCGCTGCAGTTGATTCCGCGGCTGCTGCTGCAGCTGCTGCTGTGTCACCGCTTCCTCTGATGTCTAGGTACGGTAGCCACCTCGCCCACTACGCCACCTGCTGCGCCTCCCACGTCATGCCCGCGCGCGCGTACACGCCGGCGGCGCCCGCGCGGTCGCCCACAGCCGCCAGCGCCAGCGCCGCCTCACCCGTGCAGCCCGCCGCCATCATGCTCGCCGCGTACAGCCGCGACGCCGCCTCCCACGCCGCCCGCCCACCCGCCGCCGCCAGCGCCACAACATCCGCGCTCATCATGCCCTCCGTCGCCGCTGCCGTCGCCAACGCGCCGCCAACGTCTCCGTCCCACATGGAAGCCACGAAGCCCAGCTCCGGCGACGCCGCCACTGCGCCAGCCGCCGCCGCCGCATCATTCTGCGCCTCCCGCAACGCCGCCACGTCGTTCATCAGGTTCGCCGCCAGCACCTCGTCGCTGAGGCCGCAGGCGGCGGCGGCCGCCGACACCTGCTGCCGCGCCTCCTCCTGATCTTGCGCCATAAGCTGCTGCTGCTCCAGGGCCCCGCGATCAGAGGCAGCCTCAGCGCCGGGATACAGCGCCTCACCCAGCCGCAGCAGCAGCGAGTGCGCCGCCGCCGCCACGTGCGGCAGCGACAGGTCCGGGAGCTCGGGCAGCAACGGCCGCGCCAGTGCGGGCGGCGGCCGCCGCATGCGCCGCATGGCCGTCACGGGACTCAGCTCCAGCAGGCGGTCTGGGGCGGTGACTGCTGCAGCCACTGCGGTGCAGGTACCGGCCGTGACGGCGGGCACCTGCGAACCCAGTGCGTCCGCCGCAGCGCCGGGCGCCGGCGGGGCCTGCTGGCCAGACGTGGAGTCGCGTGGGGTGTTGCTGTTGCTGTTGCTGGCAGGCGGCGACGCATCGGGGCCAGGGGCGCCGCCGTCAGGACCTCCAGTCGGTGGCGGCGGCGGAGCGGCTCCAGCCGCGCCGCTGCCGCCACCCTGGTCGTCGCCATCACCCTTGCTGTCTTGATGACGCTGGGCGTGTTGCTGCTGCTGTTGCTGCTTCAGTCGCGCCGCCGCCTCCTGGTGCTCGCGCTCGCGCTCCCAGCCATCCAGCTGCTGGCCCTCCAGCCGCCAACAGCGCACGGCCTGGTCGCGCCCGCCGCTGAACAGCAGCCACACCGCCGCCGGCCGCCAGGCGCCGCCGCTGCTGCCGCCGCCGCCGCGCGGCTTGGCACCGCTGTGGCTGTGGTGCCGGTCGGGTCGGCTGCGGTGACTCCGGCCGTGCTCAGGACCTGTGCTGACGTCATGCTCAGCGCCACCCTCGGCGTGGTGGTCGCCATCCAGGTCACCGGCACCCGAGGCGCGGTGGCCCTTCTTCTTGTCGGCGGCGCCGGCCGAGGCCGAGGCCGAGGCTGCGGGCGCGCCCTTGGCGGAAGCGGGCACCAGCAGCCCCGTGAGTGCAATGATGGAGTCGTGGTGCCCGTAGGCGCCGCCCGCGGCAAGCGTCTTGATGCGCAGCGGGGCCAGCGGCGTCGCCGGCGCCTCATCAGCCGGCGCAGGTGCAGGTGCAGCGGCGGCGGCGGCGGCAACGCTGCCGTTATCCACGGCTTGCTGCTGCGCGGTTGCCGCCAGCGTGCGAGCCGCCGCCAGCGCCCACAGCTGAAGCCCGCCGTCGTCGCCGCCCAGCACCAGGCAGCGCCGGCCCAGCCAAGCCAGCGCGCTCACAGTCACCTTTGCGCCGCTGTCTGTGGTCGCCGCCAACAGCTCCGCCAGCCGGTGCATGTGCTGCACCGCCGGCTGCCCGGCGGCCGCCGACGCCGCCGCCGTCGCAAGGCCGTACACCGCCACGGAGGCCTTGCCGTACAGCGCCGCCAGCAGCGCGGGCGGCGGCGCCTCCGCAGCGGCCGCGGTGCCACTGCCACCGCGCTCCTTGTCCTTCTCCGCCGGCCCCACCTCCTCCTCCCCGTGCTCCGGGTGGTGGTGGTGGTTGTCTTGGTGCTGCTGGTTCCGGTGTTGCTCCTCCTGCTGGAGCTCCAGCGCCTCGTCGACGTCGTCCGCCCAGCGCAGGTAGCGCAGGTCGGGACCGCCAGCCACCGCGCCCCCCGGGTGCGCCGCCACGAGCGCCCAGGGGCCAGCCGTCCCGGCCCGGGCGCCGCCGGCGCCGCTGGCGGCAAGCTCGCCCTGCTTGGCCGGCGGCTGCGGCGGCGGCTGCTCAACCACAAGGATACCGCCGCCGCCGACCGCGACCGCCAGCCAGGGGCGGCGTGGGTGCAGCGCCATGGCCGTGACGGACAGCCCTGTCGGCTGCTGGTGCTGCTGCTGGTGCTGCTGCTGGTTGTGGTGGTGCTGGCCGTGGTGGTGCTGGCCGTGGCCGTGGCTGCCGTGCGTGCCGCTGCCGCTGCCGCTGCCTCCGGTGGCGGGTGCCAGGGCCGCGGTGCCGAGTGCGTCCACCGCCAAGCCCTGCAGCTGGGCGCCAACCTGCGACGTGTGAAGGCATTGCGTCCAAGCATGAACACGTGTCAACAACAGTTAGCGCATGGAACATTCGGTCATTAGGCACGTGCTGCTCAGCAAAATAAAGGACTGATAAGTGGCGCCCAGTACCACAGCGTGCACATACGCACACACACAGCCCCGGGTCCATGCACCAATGCATTGGAAAGACTCACGTCAATAGGCTTGGCCTGCGCCAGGGCGGCCGGCAGACCCAGCTCGCCACTGCTGCCGTCCAGGTTGGGGCCGGGCCAGCGCAGCAGGCGGCCTTCGCCGCCGCAGCTCAGCAGGAACGGCGGCGGGCCGGCTGGCGCTGCGGCGCGGCTGCTGGCGCCGCCGCGGCCGGCGCTGCCGCCTGCAGCGGCGGCGCGGCCCCCATCGCTGGGCCGCCGCTGCTTGCCCTGCTGTCCGGCATGCGCGGCATCGGCATGTGCGGAACCCTTGGCTGGGCCGGCTGCCGTGTCGTGAGAGCCGGCGGGCTGAGCAGCGGAGGCATCAGGAGCCGGCGCCACGCCACCTGCGCAGCGGCGACACACATGGATGCATCGGCAACAAGTCCGCGATGATGGCGCTTTCCGGTTTCCGTTTGTCAACACGCGGGTGCAAAACCGATACGTTTTTCAACAAGCCGACTCACCCTCGGACGCGGTGAGGTTGCCGGCGGAGCCCGGCCGCACGCGGCCCTTGAAGCCGCCGCCCGGCACGGGGCCCTTGCTCACGATGAAGCTCGGCACCTGCGCGCTGCCTGCGCCGGTGGGCCGGCTCGTGACGGGGGAGCCCGTGTGCGAGCGCCCGCCGTCGGGGGTCACGTGGCCGGGCAGCGCGGAGTGAGGGTGCGCCGCCGGGCCGCCGGCCCCCTGGCCCTGATGAACAGGAGCGGGCGGTGGCGGCGCAAGCGGCGGCGGCATGGGCGCTGATGGTGGCGGCGGCATCGGCGGCAAAGGTAGTGGCGGCGGCGCGGGCGGCGGCGGCAAAGGCGCCGGAGGTGGCGGCGGGAGCGGCGGCGGAGCAGGCGGCGGCGGCACGGGCGCCGCGGGCGGCGGGGGTATGGCTGCGCCGCCGGAAGGGCCCTGGCCCGGCCCGGACGTGCGTGCGCCATGGCCTGGCCGCCCCCGAGCCGGCCCTGCAGACGTCCTCTGCTGCTGCGGCTGGGGCATGTGCTGCGGCTGCTGCTGGTGCTGCAGCGCGAAATGCTGCGGTCCCATGTGGCCGTACGGCTGCTGCATGCCGGGGTGCATGCCGGGGTGCGCGCCGTACGGCAGGCTGTTGATGTACGGCGCCTGGTGCTGGTGCTGGTGGTGCATGCTGCCCAGGAACGGCTGCTGGTGCTGGTGCTGGTGCTGCGGGAAGGGCTGCCCGTACGCCTGCTGCGGGTAGGCCTGTGGGGCGAAGGGCGCCGCCGGCACCTGCATCTGCGCCTGCATGGAGGTGGGCACCGGCACTGTCATCGCTGCAAGCTGCTGCAGTTGATGTTGCTGCTGCATGTAGTGCTGCGGCTGCTGCTGCTGCTGCGGCGGCTGCGGGTGGTGCGGCTGCGGCGGCCGGCCGCCCAGGGCGTTTTGGTGGTAGGGGGCGCGAGTGGGGCCGCCGGGCTGCGGTCGGCCAGGCGCGATCTCCGCCGCCGGCAGGGCCGCCGCCGGGGCAGGCTTCGTCGGCGACGCGGTCGTGGCAGCACCCTGGTTGGCGAGCGGGCCGGCGTGTGCAGCAGCGGCGGCGCCTCCTGCGGCAGCAGCACCCTGCTGGGGCGCTGGGGTGAAGGCCTGGTGCTTGGGTGTGCCCTGCCGCGAGCCGTGGTGCTGCTGCTGCTGCCGCTGGCCCTGCCCTTGGCCCTGGCTGTGGTCCGAGCGAGCCGGGCTGTGGCCGTGGCTCAGCGAACCGCCCGCTTGGCCCGGGGCGGGCGCGGGTGCCTGTGTAGCAGCCGGCCCGCCTGTAGCCCCGTTGGGCTCCTTTGCACGGTCCGCGGGACCGCCGCGCGAGTTCGGCCTGGGCGGCAAGTGCTGCTGTTGAGAGTGCTGCTGCTGCTGCTGCTGCTGCTGCTGGGCCGCCGCTGCGGCCGCCGCCGCCTGCTGGTGGCTGGCGTGTGCGCTGCCGGCGGGCGGCGTGACCCAGGCCAGTTGGGTGACTGGTCCGGAGTGCCGGACGCCGAACACGCGGCTGGTCTGGGACTTGACGTCCATCAGGCCCACACTGCCGTCGGCGCAGCCAAACGCCAAGTAGCCTGAATGGTGGGTGCGGGTGCGGCATCCCGAGTGGGGTCACGGAGTAGGAATGCCATTCAGACCACACCGCCGTGAAACCCCGCCGCGCGCCTGTGATTCATCACGACAAGCGCAGCCACCACGCGGCCCTTTTCCACTCCTGCCCCCCCCCGAGAATCCACACCCCGCCTCCCACACCCTGCAACCCACATCACCTCGCCCACACAAGCCCGCCGCCGCCGTCGCCACCACGACACTTCTACTCACGTGAGTCCACGGGGTGCCACGCCACCGCCACCACCTGGTCGCGCACGTCCTTCCACAGCAGGCTGCTAGGCCAGGGGCCCTCCGCGCCGCCCGCCGCCGCAAGCATCGCCGCCGCCGCCCCGTCGGCGCTAGCGCCCGCGGCCGCGCCCTTCTTCTTTCCGGAGCCGCCCGCGGCCTCCGGCGCGCCGCCGTTGCTGTGTGCCTCGGCCGGCGCATGCTCGTGCTCGCCGTGCTCGTCAGCGGCGACGGCGCCCTCGGTGGCTTCGGCGGCGGCGCCGTGCTTGCGCGCGTGCTTGGCAGGGTGGTGGTGGTCGTGGGCGGCGGGCGCCTGCAGCTGCGGCCGCTTGGCAAGTGGGCCGGGCGTCAGGGCCACGGCGCGCACGGTGCGGTCGCCGCACCCGACCACCAGCTGCCCGGGGAAGGGGCCTACAAACACAGCACCGAATGAGGGCAGGTCAGCACCATACAACGGAACACATGGGTCGAGCACTGCCCCAGCTGCCTCAGTCTCAGCCTACCCTCCGGGTTTCAACCAGCCTAGGCTGCGGCGTGCGGTCTGCGGAGGGGCGGCTTGGAACTCACCCTTGAGGTCCAGCGCGTGCGGGTAGCCGCCCAGCCCCACCAGCCGCCACCACACCGTCCCGCCGCGAGGCAGCACCAGAGTCGCGCCCGGCGGCACCATTGGCGGCCCCGCGGCGCGTCCGCCCCGCGCCGGGCTGCTGCCGTGGCTGCCGCCCGCCGGCCCCTCGTCGACATACAGCAGCGCCTGCTGCTGCGGCGAGGGCCGCACACGCCAGTCTGAGCACGTGTCCGCACGGCCCGCCGCCAGCTTGCCGCGCGCGCCGCCGCCCGCCGCCTTGCCGTCGCCGTGGCCCTCCGAGTGCTCCCCCGCCTCCGAGTCGTGGCTGGCGCCGCCGGCGGCCGTGTGCTCCTCAGCCCCCGAGTCCTGGCCCTGCTCCCCTGCCGTTGCAGGGGCCGCCGTCGCAGAGGCGGCGGGGGCTGCTGCAGGCGTGTCGGCTGCCACAGCCGCACCGCCGGCGGCGGGCTGTAGCTCCAGGTCCACTACCAGGAAGGTGCGGTCCTGCGAGCTGGTCACCAGCCGCACCTGCGGCAGTAGCAGCCCGGTGGCGGGCGCTGCCGTCGCCGCCGCCGCGCCGCTGCTACTGCCAGCAGCTGAGGCAGAGCTGGACGCGGCCGCAGCGGCTGCGGCTGCGGCGGCGGCCGCAGGCGGAACGCGCATGGCGTGCAGCGTGAACACGGTGCGGGCGTGGTGCTTCAGCCGCGTCGCCAGTGTGAACTTGCCGGTACCTGTGTCAACCAACCGCACCATGTGCTTCTTAGAGAATGCTTCTGGGGCACCGCTAGTCGCCAGCGCAGCAAGCGCGCTCGACACAACGGTTCGACTAAGGCATGGAGATGGAACAGATGCTCCCCAGCCTGTGGTCCATGCAGTTTCCTTGGTGGAGCTTGATGCCGTCCCTCCTGAGTCGCAGTGCTCCCGAGCATCCCTCCAACGCCCCAGCAGGCTGCAGCCGACCCCCTTCAGACCAGCCTCACTCACCCACTGCCACGTGGTACAGCAGCACGTGGCCCCAGGGCGCCGCCACCGCCACGCACAGCTCGCCGCCGCCGCCCGCCACGTCGCAGCCCGGCACGAACGCCGAAGGCACCCAGGCCTTGCGCGACACGGCGCCGCCCGGGCCGCCGCCCGGGCCGCCGCCCGGCTGCTGACCCGCAGGTGGCGGCGGCAGCCGCACAGTCACCAGCGGCTGAGGCGGCGGCGGCGCCGCAAGGACCGGCGGCGCGACAGCGCTGCTATCGCTGCCGCTGGCTGTGGCGGCGGCCGCCGCCGCCGCAGCTGCCTCGGCCGCAGCTGTAGACAGGGCCGCGGCCGCTAACAGGGCGGGCATGCTCCACACCTTCGCCTGGCAGTCCTCGCCGCTGCTGAGCAGCCACAGGTCGGGCGCCGCGGCAACAGCAGTAGCAACAGCAGCTGCAGGTGCTGTGGCAGCAGCTGCAGGTGCTGCCGCAGGCTCGCTGGCCGCCGCGCTGCCCTCCTCCCCCGGCTTGCTGTCGGGTGCAAGGGTTGACGCTGCCGCCTCCGCAGGTGAGCTCACTCCCGCAGAGGCGCCGCTGTTTGCGGCGGCGCTGCTGCTGCCGCCGGCGTTTCCGGACGTGGCGATGAGCGGCAGTCCGCCAAGCTGCAAGCTGTGCACCCCGCCGCGGTGGGCGGCGGGCAGCGTGAGTAGCACCGCTGCGGCCGCCACGTCGACCAGCACGATGCTGCCGTCGGCAAGGCCCGCGACCACGCGGCTGCTGGCGCCTGCGGCGCCATCGCCGGCGGCTGTGACTGCGGCCAGGCAGTTGACGCGGCTGGGCAGCAGCGGCGCGGTGGAGCCGGCGGGCGCCAGCGGCTTGCGGACGCCGCTGTCGGGCACCCACAGCGCCAGGCCGCCGGACGCGTCGCCCACCACATACTGCACTGGCGAGCTGTGGTGGAGGAGGAGCACACGGAGGGGGAGGGGAAGGGAGGAGCGGCCACATGGGCCGCAGCAAGGACTGCTTCATCGCACGCTTGCTTGGAAGCGCCACAGGGGGGGCCGCATGCCTCCCTTGCCTCCGGTCATGTTCCTCGCAGTTAGTGTCTCACCGGGACTGTTTACCAGTGGCCCCCTTGCCTCCCGCCGCCGTGAGATCAATGCTCGGCCCTGTACATGCACGCGCCCGTGCACCCATCCACTCACCACCACACGGGTACGACCCCCACCGCCGACTCCCACACCTTACCTAGCCAGAGCCACGAGCGCTGTAACCTCGGGGGCCTTGCCCTTGCGGTGCGTGCGCACCGGCTCGCCGCTTGCTGTGTCCCAGCACCGCAGTGCTCCGTCCTCGCAGCCCGCCGCCACCAGCGGCCGGCCGCCCACACCCTCAGGAGGAAGCGCCACACACGTCACCCTGGGCGGCGGGGCGGCACGCGGCGTGGGCCAGTGCGTTTGTGTCAGGTACGCGCGGGCTAGGTAAACGTCGGCGGCAGCGACAATGGTGGACGTTGGGGCCCGGCGGTGCCTTGCTGGAGAGCCCCAAGTAACCGAACGCAACCTGCCGGGTCTCTACGGGCCGACACGCGCATAACGCCAGCTCGGCCCGCCCGCCCGCTGTGCCATGCAGCCCAAACCCAACAGCAGCTCCCAGCTCCAAAGCCCCGGGCCTGGGCCTGCACGCACCTGCTTCCGCCCGTGGGCAGCATGCGCAGCAGGTTGCGGCTGCGCGCACAGGCCAGCACCACCGCGTAGTGGCCGCCGTACGCCACCAGCTGCTGGCTAGGCGCCACCGCCACCACCTGGCTGCTGAACCTGTGCGGGTGCCATGGGGGCACGAAACGCAGCCGTGTGTGCGTGTGCAGGGGGCGCGTGCATCAAAAGGATTAAAAGAACGTGGGTTTGGAGCGCATTGGGGGCGCGTCGGCTGGCGGCGGTTGGCGCGGCTGCGTGGCTGCGACAACCACCGCCCGGGTTCCGGAACGCCGCAGGCTAGAAAAACGCTACATGCCCCTGAACAGGAGGACTGGTGAGCTAGCCCTGTCACGGAAATCCTAACATTTCAAGGCAGGGGAGCGCAGAAGCGCGACACAGGCCTCCCGTCACCGCGCACCAGTTGGGCGACGGCGGCAGCACCACCGCCGACGGGGCCGCCATTGTTTCGTGACTGCCGGCGATGTTTTCGGATTTCCGTGACTGTAATAGAAGCCGCGCAAAGGGAAGCGCTAAGCAGCGCAAGAAAAAACTGACTAGAGATCACGTCATCTCCCGAACAGCGAGTGAAACGCGTCCATGCTCCGACAAATCGTATGAAACGACTTTTCTATTACAGATTACTATGCAGGTGCCCCGTTGTCTGCAGGCGTGGACTGATGGGCCCGTCCCCCCATCCGGCGCAGCGAGAGAGCGGGCTCCGCACAGCGGGCGTAGATCGCCGCCTGCATTGTCAGTTCCGTAGCCCCGACCTCACTTGTTGTTTCCTCGCGGACTGGTCAGGCCATAGGACTAGGCAAGGGGCGTAGCCGCCGCCGAAAACAAAGATGGCTGCCACCAACTATGAGCTCTCCTCCAAGCTGGTCCAGTACCTGGACCTGCACTTGACTCTGCCGATTATGGAATACCTCCAAGAGCGCGGCCTGTACAACGAGGATGACATCCTGCGCGCGAAGCTGGCGCTGCTGGACAAGACGAACATGGTGCGCTCACGCCCGAGCCCGCAGAGGCTTTAGATCTGGAGATATGCGGACTGGAATGAACTGCAGCAGAGGCCAGCAGCGTGGCCGGGGTGGCGGGGACGGGAGCGAGTTCAGTGAACGCAGAGGCCATCGGCCTTTCCGGTTTGAGTGCGGGTCGCTGAACAGAAAATTCGGTGTTGCAGGTGGATTTCGCGATGGATATCTACAAGGGCCTGAACGGCGTGGACGAGGTGCCCGCGGAGATGAAGGAGCGCCGCACCCAGGTGGTGGCGCGTCTTCGCCAGCTGCAGGCGGACGTGGACCCCATTATTAAATGCCTGCAGAACAGGCACGTGGTGGAGAAGTTCCGTCAGGACAAGAGCTTCAACCTGCAGTTCCTCCAGGAGGAGTTTCAGATTGGCGCGGAGCACGTCGAGGCGCTGTACCAGTACGCGCGCTTCCAATTCAACTGCGGTAACTACTCGCTGGCGGCGGAGCTGCTGCAGTCTTACCGCACGCTGTGCACCAACAGCGAGCGCAACATTAGCGCGCTGTGGGGCAAGCTCGCCGCGGAGATCCTCATGCACGAGGCGGTGAACATCCAGGAGGCCCGGGAGGACGTGTTCAAGCTGAAGGAGGTCATCGACAACCAGACCTTCGCCCCCCCGCTGGTGCAGCTCCAGCAGCGCACCTGGCTGCTGCACTGGTCCCTGTACGTGTTCTGGAACCACGAGAACGGCCGCAACGACATCATCGACCTGTTCCTCTCCCCAGCCTACATCTCCGCCATCCAGATCAATGCGCCGCACCTGCTGCGCTACGTCGCGGTGGCTGTCGTCATCAACAAGAAGAAGCAGCGCAGCGTGCTGAAGGAGCTCATCCGCGCCATCCAGCAGGAGTCGTACGAGTACTCGGACCCCGTCACCCAGTTCCTTGAGTGCGTGTTCGTGCACTACGACTTCGACGGCGCGCAGCAGAAGCTCAAGGAGTGCGAGGCGGTGCTGGACAACGACTTCTTCCTGGCGGCCTACAAGGACGAGTTCATTGAGAACGCGCGCCTGTTCATCTTCGAGACGTACTGCCGGATACACCAGTCCATCTCCATTGCGCTGCTGGCGGAGCGCCTGGGCATGGACCAGGAGGCGGCGGAGAAGTGGATCGCCAACCTGATCCTCAACGCCAAGCTGAACGCCAAGATCGACTCCAAGTCGGGGACGGTTGTCATGGGCACGCAGTCGCAGTCGGTGCACGAGCAGCTGGTGGACAAGGCCAAGATGCTGTCGGTGCGCACCTACGTGCTGGCCAACACCGTGGTGGGCAGCGTCAAGCCGTAAGCCAGCGGCGGCGTGAGCAGCAGCGGCGGCGGAGGCGAGCAGCAGCAGGCAGGTGGCGCGCGGAGGCGGGCGGGGCGCTGGGGAAGAGAGGGGCGGTGGGCGGGAGAGGGCTGGCTGGGAGTGGGCGGGCGGGACAGGTTGGGTACGTGGCATTGGGATGGGCTTGGAAGCGGCTGGGTGGCGCGATGTGCAGGGCAGGGCGGGCGCTTGTGCACACTGGCGGATAGGACATGGAGGCTTGAGCGGTTGGGAGGGTTCGGGATGCATGGGTTGCGCTCGGGGTACGGGTGGTTAAGCAAGTGTAGCACGAAGCGCAGCGCTGCCGGGTGTAATGGACATCGCAACGCGGGAAAGTTGGATGGACGGGGGTCAGGGGCTGCTCACGGCATGTTTGAGTAAGGCCGGAAGCTTCTGGGGACCGTGCGTGCATGTGTGAAGGGACGTTCTTACCAGCTCGCCACGCACACAGGACCCTGCGTCTAACCTTTCGCACACTGTTGCCCATTTTGTCTCGTAGGACGCGTACAGTGCTCCTGGCGGCTTGCGTTGTGAAGTTGTGACGAAGTCTGCCTCTTAGGCAGGCTTTTCAGGGCAGCAACGGAGTTTCGGAGTTTGGTTGCGGGATGAGCAGCTATTTACAGCAGCGCTCGTGGCAGCACTGGCGACCGTGGCTGCACGGGCGGGCGTTATTGGATGCGGAGCAGGAAGCAGACGGCTTGGCCGCCGCGGTTGGACAGCACTGGCGCGCGGCGTGCGGAGCTGGCGGCGAGGCTAGCAGCATCACACGCGAGGCGATGGCAGGGCACGCAGGCCAACTGGACTCGGCGAATGCCGTGTCTCAGAGTTGCCGCAGCTGTGACGTTGCTCCGGAGGCGGGGCGGCGGCGCTCACAGAGCCGGCCGCGGCGTAGGCCGGATGCCCGTCAGCTCGCCCGGCGTTTGCTGATGCAGGCGCAGCAGCAGCGGTGTTGGCAAGGGCTGCGGCAGCAAATGTGCTGTGTCACCCTTGCTGTCGCGGGCTCGGCGCCGGCGGCCACAGTGAGCTCATCGAGCGAGCTGGGCACTGGGGCGCGCGTGCTCGCTTGGCTCGCTACCGTTTCGGTGGCTTCCTTGCTGGGTATGCAGATGTTCCGGATGTGCCCCGGCATGGACGGGTGTCGGGGCAACTTGCGTGGGCGTAGCGTGGAGCAGAGACGTTCTGGTGTGTGCAGGCAGTGTGGCGTGTCATGTCTGGCGGCAGTCCGCACACGGGCTGTGTGGGTAGGAGCGAACTCTGGACCACAAAGACAAGTATTACTCAGGACTCGGGGTAGACCGAAGTGGACACATGGGGGCAGTAGGTTTCGGGGCCAGCAGTGTATGAGTGCAACCAGGCTAGGCAGGGCATAAATGCTTTCATGCGATATTCAAGGGATTAGCGGGTAGCTGCGGACAACGAGACCAACCGGGATATAGCGGGTAGGTACGAGCATGCGTAGACCACAGCATAACCGTACAAATTCAATGGTACGCTTTGCAGAATTGTGCAGCTTAGGTGCAGTATAGGCGGCTGAGAGAAGCACGGCTTGCAGAGACTGACCGGCGTGGTGTCATCACCTTGGTTCGTTGCCGCCCGGGTGGGGCTAGCGCATTAGTCTGTGCCTTGGCGCTGTGCGGGACTCGCACACATGTTACGTAAAAATTGCCTGTTTCGGTTTCTGACACGTCAGCGAACAGGCTTGATTGACAGACGACGACAGCATAGCAGAATGGGCCGCAGGAAGACGGAGCAGCTTCGCGACAGCCTGCCATTGTTACAGAGGCCGCGCAAAAAAGGGATGTGTTCAGCGGCAAAACACGGCGTCGGCACGGACCAGGTAACCTCCCTGGCGCGAAGGGGCACAAGCCAAAGCCCTTGCACAGCGCCTGCGGCCTGCCTCAACACTACGTGTCCCCTCTGTAACACCGCAATCTCAACACTACGAGGTCTGCTCCCAGCGGTCCGTTACCCGCACCAGCACCTGACTCGCTACCAAGTATATACCGGTACGCGCACCGGGACGCCGCACACCTGTTCCCTTGCTTGCATTACCGACCGGTACGCGGTACGCGGTACGCGCACCGGTATACATGTCCGCTAGCGCTGGCCTACGCAGCCCCCGATCCCGTCATCCTGCGCGCTCCGGAAGCCATTGCCGCTGCTGCTACCACCTGACACTGCCCCAGCCATGTCTACCGGCACCTGCAGGCTGCAGCCCCCACATGCCCGAACAACTCCAGCCTGGTGCCCCCAGGCACCCTGCGACCTTCCCCTGTCCCCTCCCTCAGCCTCGCTAGTCATGCGGCCGGTCCAGCGGCGCCGGCCGTATCGCCGCCGCCAGGCGGTCTAGGCTCTTCTCTATGCGGCCCTTGAGCCCAGCCTCGGCGCACACCACCTTCCCCGCACGGTAGTCCACCGTCGCCGCCACGCCGTCCACCTCCAGCACCACCCGCCCGCCCGCCTCGTCCACCGCCGCCGGGCCGAACTGGCTCCGCAGCAGCGCGCCGATGAGGTGCAGCTCGGCGGCGGCGGCGGCGGCCTCGTCGCCGGCAGCGCGCGCCGCCAGCATGGCCGACTCGGCGCTGGTGGCCTCGGGCGGCTCGCCGATGGTCTGTGTGGCAGTAGTGGAGGGGGCGGGTGCAAGGACATGTAGCGAAGTGGAGCAGGTAGGCAGCGTGGTGGTGGTGGTGGTGGGGGTAGTTGATTCCAAGCCCAAGCAAAACGAGGGGGGACAAGGGGTCAGGGGTTTTTGTTACCAGCCCAAACTAAACCAAACCCGGGGATTCTGTGGGTTGCTGAGGGCATGGAAGTGAGGATAGGTGTGGTGTGGAGCAGCGGAGACGCGGCCCCCATCCACACGCCCTACTGCTGCTTGCACGCATCCCTAGCCTCAGCCCCCACTATCTATGGTACCCACGGGCGCCCCGTCACACGCGCCGCCGCCGACCTGCACCGTCTTCGCCCCCCTCCCTCAGAACCGCACCCGCACGCTCGCTCTCTGCCGCCGCCCCGCCGCCCCGCCCAGGGACCCCTCCCCTTCCACCGCACCTGCAGCACCACCGCCACCACCGCGTCCGCCACCATGTCGCCCTGCCGGCCGCCCTCCCACTCCAGCACCACGTGCGCCACCCCGCCGCTGGCGTCGTCCGCGGGCACGTAGCGCACCGTCACCAGCTCGCCCACCACCACCGCCAGGCTCTCGCCGCCCTGCAGGGCGCGGGCAGCGGGTAGCGCGCATCACACAGGTTCAGGGTGCCGTATCGATAGGAGGCACCGGTAAGGATGACAACGAACAGTGAGGGAAGGGCGTCGTGACAAGCGCACAAGGCAGAAACCGGGTTCCACACATGTTGGCCGCTTTGCCAACCCGGCATCCAAGCGCAAACACGGCGTGCACCTAGCGTCCAGCCCGGCAGCGTAACACACACACACACACACACACACACACACACACACACAAACGCGCGCGACGCTGCTTTGTCTTGATCGCATTGCATACACGGTCTTTGCTTTGCTTGTTTTCCCCTTGTGATCTCTAACACACACACACACACACACAGCTCTCTCCCTTGTGATCTCTAACACACAAACACACACACACACACACACACACACTTGCACGGCCCTCGCGCGGTACCTACGCTTGGACCTGGTGCTGCCCGTGGCGCTCGCTGCTACTGCGTACCAGGGGAGTGTTGTACCTTGCGCGCGCACCGTGGAGCGGGGAGCGAGGGTTTCACCCTCGCCAGCCCATGGTGCTCACACCCCACATACACGCATTGCTGGTTGCATGCGCCCATGCACCGCCCTCGCGTGTTTTGTGCCCTGCCTCGCCGCCATTCGCTCTCTTTCCCGTATCGCGTAACCCTCGTATAGCTTAGTGGGACTGGGGCTGCGTGTTTATTCTTGCTCGTCGCGCGTCGCCGCGCTTCCATCATTGTTCTGCTTGCCCGTGACACTTCCCCGCTGCCGTCATGTGCTTTGCTGTTTTCCCTATTGTTTGTAGGTGAGCACTTCGACGTGGATCGGGCGGGACTTTGGACGTAGCGGCCGGACTGGGATTCTGGGGCTAGGAGTGCCTGGGTATCACGCCACCGTGATCACACGCATCGGGTTGCACCCTTGGAAGCGTGTGGACATTACTCCCCCTCCAAGGTTAGGTAGACGGGGGTTACGCGATTTCGGGTAAGTAAAGCAGGTCGGCGGCTCAGGTAATTCCAGGTAAACCGGACGCGACGCTGCTTTGTCTTGTTCGCATTGCATACACGGTCTTTGCTTTGCTGTTTTTCCCCTTGTGATCTCTAACACACACACACACCGCCTCTACTCCCATGTCCCACCATCCTTTGCCTCTCACCTCCACCCCAACCCCTCCCAGCCCCATCTCCACCCACCGTGCCCCCGGTTGGTTTGCTTTGGGCCCTGGAATGAACTCCCCCACACCTGACCTGCCCTGCTCGCTGCCCTGCTTATGCATGCGATCCGGCGCGGCGCGTGGTGTGGCGCTTGCTCGATGTGGCGCCAGGTGAGTAACGCGCTAAGTCTACGAAAGTTTAGCGACGCGCGCGCGAAGCACGTACATGCGCTGAGTCGTTCGCGTTTTTCTGAGCCTCTACACGACTTTACCTCTACTTTACATACGGATCACCTTAGTGAATGACATATTAGGCAGATCAAACTATTCGGCACGGGGATCGTCGTCTTCACGCGGAGCCGACTACGCCTTCTGGTCATCGGTATGCCAACGTGTGTTGCAACGTCTGTTCTACGTCTACCTCGTCATTAAAATAAATGCATGGAACCCCCACCCACCCCCGCCCCACCTTGCCACCCTCCGCGTCCGGCGCCGTGGCCACGGGCAGCGTGCCCGCGCCCTCCACGCCCTCGAACATGACCTCCAGCGCCAGGCGTATGGCGCTGAAGGGCCGGTCCACGCTGATGGCCTGGCGCTGCGTGACCGCGCCCTTGAGCAGCTTGGTGTAGCGCGGCAGGTCTGCCGGCGCCAGCAGCTGCGTGGCGAAGCCGCCGCCCTGCCGCACCAGCACGCCGCGCACGGCGCCGCCCTCGCGCGGCGGCTTCTCGCCCAGCCGGCCCTGCAGCCGCACGCTGCGGTCGGGTTTGTGCTCCACCTGCGGGGGCGGGGGTGGGGGCGGGCGGTCCAGGTGGCGGCAAGGGGTGGCTCATTCCAGGTCCCGGTCCCAAGGGGGCAGGCAGGCCGGGAGGGAGGCCGGGAGGGAGGCGGGCGGGCAGGCAGCGGGCAGGCAGGCAGGCGCCGTTGCGTTGCGGTCAGAAAGCCGGCAGTCGTTCCACCTCCTCGTTTCAATCGGTAGTGCTTCAAATCGCTGTTTGGAGATTTGCATCACCGCCCGTGCTCGCCATTCCCACATCTCCCACTCCACCCGGGCCCGCCGCCCCCCCCCCGCAATGGTTGGCTTGCTTTGGGGTTCTGGAATGAACTACCCCCCTCCCCCCACACACACAGCGGCCCGCCACCCACCGCCACGGTCTGCGCCAGCAGCGGCGTGTACACCTCCCGCGCCACCCCGGCCGCCTTGGCGCCGTCCTTGAGCGCCTTGGCCAGCTTGCGCATCTCGCCGTACTCGCCGTGCACCAGCACCACGTGCGGCGGCCGCACCGCGTCCAAGAAGCCGGAGGTCTGGTCGTAGTCGGCGTGCGCGGAGAAGGAGATGTTGTGCACGGAGATGCGCAGCGGCACCTGGGGTGGGGCGGGGCGGGGCGGGGCGGGGCGGGGGGAGCAGCGTGTGGAGTGGGGCGGTGGTGGTGGTGGTGGTGGTGGTGGTGGTGGTGGTGGTGGTGCGGGGGTGAGCGGCAGCGGTTGGAGGTGGGGTAGGTCACTTGCGGACCCCAAGCAAACCAACCGAGTGCGCCGAGTGGGGTGGGGAAGGCGAGGGTGAGGGTGGTTAGGGCAGGGGTGACAGTAGTGGCAGTGCGTGGTGATGAAATGCTATTGGTAGGGAGGAGTGAACTGGGAGGAGCATGGCGTGCTGGGTTTGCGGCGGGCCCGGGCTCAGGGAGGGGACGGCAGGGGAACAAGGCTGGCGGCACTTTGGGCCCAGGACGCAGCTGCATGCAGGGCGGCACGCCCATCAGCCCATCAGCCCATCAGCCCCAGTTGTCTCCGCAGTCCCGCGGCGTGGCTCACCCGGCGGCCCTCGCGTGTGGTGATGGAGTTGGGGCCACCCAGGATCTCTTTGGCCAGGGTGCCCTGCGAGGGAAGGGGACGTGGTGCGGAGACAGAGGCTCAAAGGGCGACGGGTGCAGGGTGGAGTTGTTGAGTCGATTCGAGTGGAGGATTCATCACAACTTAACGACGCAGTCACACAAAATGAGCTGGCCCAGTCAGTGCCGGCAGCACCACAAAACGACCCTGAAATCCCCGCTCCCCCGCTACCCACCCACGCAGCTGGCCCCCACTAACCTGCCCTCACAGCTGCCCCGGGCCTTCCCCAACACCCAACACACAATGGTAGACCTGGACTTCGAATGAACTACCCCACCCCATATTTTAAACACCATCCATGGATGGCTAACCTCCCCCCAGTGGTTGCAGTGGTCGCTTTGGTTTCTGGAATGAACTACCCACCACCACCACCACCCACACCCACACCCACACACCTGCACCGCGAAGTCGCATATGATGCAGGTGTTGCGGCTGTCCTCGCACCAGGCCTCGAAGAAGTCCCGGCTAGCGCCGCTCTGCAGCCCCGAGGGCGTGGCCATGATGACGCAGGGGCCCGAGTAGTCGGAGATGAAGTGCGCCGGGTTCTTGAGCGTCTGTACGTGACGGAACTTGAAGGGGTTGCGGTCCTGCGCGATGGGGTGCGCCAAGGGGTGTTGGGAGGAGCGAGGGGGAGGGAAAGGGGCCGGGGTGTAAAGTGGGTCGGTTAGCGGAGCGACGGGTAGCGGGGCGGTGTAAGTACCAGCCCAATTAAACCATAAGGGGGAAGGGGGTGCCATGCATGTTAATTGGGAGGGAGCGGCGGGTCAGTGGCAGTGCTGGTGAGGAGTTTTCGGCCGGCGGATGCAGCCCGAGCCCCAGCCGAGCTGCTGCCATCGTTATTGTTGTTGCTAGCTCGAGCACACACGCGATACGGCATCACACACAACCGCACGCAGGCGGGCGGGCACGGGCGCTGCTCCCTCCCTCCCTCACGTGGAAGACGCGCTTGATGTCGTCATTGAGCGACTCGACGTACGTCTGGTACACGCCTAGCGCCTTGCTCATCATGCTGCTGGCCTGCAGGTCAAGGGCGGGGGGGGGTTGGTTGGTGCAGCGGTCTTGGTGATGGTGGTGGGGGGGTTCCATGCATTTAAATTAATGACGAGGTAGACGTAGAACAGACGTTGCGACACACGTTGGCATGCGACACATGATTACCAGCCCAAACTAAACCAAACCCAATGCAGGGGGGGGCGGGGGGGGGGGGCCGGTGTAAATACCAGCCCATGCCAGAGCAAGCAAACAAACGAGCGAGTGGAGCATAGGCAAAGGGGGGGTTGTGGTTACCAGCCCAAACTGGGGGGGTAGTTCATTCCAAACCCAAGCAAAAATCCATAGGGGGGTGCAAGAGGCAGCGGGCGGGCGGCGTCCGCGTGTGGAGATATGTTTAGAGGGCGGTATGGGGATAGAATGCAGCGCAAGGTGTCAATCGTGGTGCGGGCGCCGGGCCGCAGTGTGGGGCAAAGTGCGGGGAAGTGACCGCGCGTGTGCGCAGCCGGGGACGCGCGCCGCCGCCGCACCTGGTAGATGGGTATCCCGCTCAGCTCCGACTTGTGCGCCTCCCAGTACTCGTCCAGCAGCAGCAGCAGCTCCTGCCGGGAGGGCGCCGCGTGCAAGGAGCCGGGTGCCGGGTGGGGTTTGGGGTGCGGGCTTGAGTGAGGTGGGGTGAGGCCAGGTGAGGCGTACGCTGGACCTACCCGGGCGGTAACGCGGTTCCCAGCAGGCCACCCAGCCCCCAAGCACACACAGCCCGCAAAACAGTGCGCAAAGCCTGGGAAATGCTCAGGGTTTGCAGATTACGAGCCCTTTTCACCACGTCCCCAGCACCGCACAGCGCCCTCCAGCCCCCAGCTCCCAACCCATCCTGCCCCCCTCCCCCAGCATCCCCCACCGGGCTGCTGCTCCTGTCTGCATCGCAATGGTTTCCCAGCGGGATAGCTTCGCGTCACCCCACCCCCCCCCCCCCGCATTGTGTTGCAATGGTCGCTTTGGGTTCTGGATACACTACCGCCCCCCAGTCCTCCGTTGCCAGCATAGGCCACGCTCTCCTCCTCGCTCTTATGCATTGGGTTTGGTTTACTTTGGGCTGGTAACCACACACACCCCCAATCCCCAACCTCTCTCCCTCACCTGCGCGCGGCCCAGCGCCACCACGGGCATGAGCACGCGGCCGCCGCGGTTGATGGTGGCGCGGATGGTGTCCAGCAGCAGCTGCTCGCGCTGCAGCCGCGGCAGGTGGCGGCTGGTGCCGTACGTGCTCTCCACAATCACTGCAGCGCGGCGCAGCGCGGCCAGGGCACAGCAGCGAGAGAGGTGGAGGAATGAGGCGCGTACGGTGCTGGGTGCGGAGATGCCAGATGCGTGAACAGGCTCCGACAGCAAGCCCAAGCCAACATCCTCTGTCCTCCCCTCCGCTGTGCCAGTGCAACCGCCACCACCCCCGTCCCGCCGCCCCGCCATCGCTCTTCTCCTCCGCTGGCCCTCCCCTTCCTCACGGCCTGCCCCCTCCTCCTCTGCCTCCCCCCCCCCCCACACACACCTCCACCCATCCCCCACACAAAAACACACACATCGTCTGCATGGATAGCTATCCCCCCCCGCTGCCCCCCACCCCACCCCCGCTGCGCACCGATGTGCGGCTTGACGGGCGGGATGTCGGCTGCGGGCAGGTGCCTGTCCGGCAGGCGGCTGTAGTCGCCCGTGTACAGGCACCTGCAGCCCGCCACCTCCACCAGGAACATGGCGGCGCCCAGCACGTGGCCGGCGCGGTAGGGCGTGATCTGGTGGGGCGGTGAGGGTGTGGTGCGGTGTAGTGTGGTGGTGGGGGGAAGGAAGGGGGTGAGAGGCATGGTAAATACCGTAAGAGGATCGGGGTGTTCCACGCGTGTGAAGTTTGGATGTTCAGACGTAAAGATAGGGGGCGAGGATGGGAGGGAGGGGGGCGAGGACGTAGGAGGGCAGGTCGGCAGGTCAGCAGGCCCAGCCCCAGCCCCCACGCGCCGCATGCCCTTGTTGAGCCGACCTGGCACCACGCCGCCATGCCTACATGTGGCACACCTGGCACCACGCCGCGGCCGCCGCCCCACACCACTACTCCGCCATCATGCCACCCCTGCGCCCCACCGCCTGCACACGCTCACACATGGACCCTCGAACGCGCCTTTCCTCCCCCCCTCACGCCCCCCTCACGCGCCTCCCCCCACCCACCTGCATGCCCGCCACCTCGATGGTCTGGTAGAAGTCCACCACCTCGATGCGCTGCATGCTCGCCTCCAGGTCCTCCTCGTTGAACAGGGCCTCCTGCAGGGAGGAGGAGGGGGAGGGGTGCAGGAGGGAGGGTGCAGGCGGGGAGGGTGCAGCAGTCCAGCGTCAGGAACGGTATATGGAACGGTCGGGGAGCAAAGATCAGGCGTAGAGGGCGGGCAGCCCAGCGAAGGAAAGCAGCAAGGCGTGAAGCCTGGAAAGCCCTGCGCGGCCTCCTGTTCCAAGTTGACCTGGGTTGCCCTGAGCTCCGGCTTTCCCCCCGCTCCAGCCGCCCGCCGCCAACCCGCCCTCCCGCTCCAGCTCCCGCTCCGCACACAAATGCGGCGGCAACTCCTCCTCCGCGCACCTCGCTGCTGTGCTTGGAGCCCTTGGCCAGGTCCCGCAGTAGCGAGTAGTAGATGGCCTTGGTGGGGTGCGTCATGAAGATGCGGCCCTGGGTAGGTGGGGAGGGAGGCGTTGGGGACCGTCGGCCGCAGCAGGCGGAGAAGTGGGGAGGCAGTGGGCAAAGCAAGCACGTGGGCAGGCGGGAGCGGGTAGGCAGGCGGGCGGGTGGGCGAGCAGCGGTGCGGGGAAAGGGGCAGGCAGCAGCGCGATAGCTGGACAGCATCCCGCGGCCGTGCGGCATGCTCCCGCCGTTACCGGGTGCAGTGCTCCCTGGTAGACGTATGGCGCTTGGCGCGGTGCCAGCTCTGGACGCCTCCAGCCCCCCGCCCCGAAAGCAGCAACGCCCTGAGGCCCACACGCTGTGCCCGGCCTCACAGCCCCCGGTGTGGTTCCCCCCATGCACCTCGAGCGCTGCTCACCTTGAAGCGCGTCTTCCGCAACAGGTAGGGCACCGCGGCGCAGTGGTCGAGGTGGAAGTGGGTGATGAGCGCCACGTCCACCGTGTCAATGTCAACTTCGTCCAAGAGGGGCAGGCTGTCCATGCCCTTGAAGGCAGGATGGATGCCGCAATCAAACATAACAGTCTTGTCCCTGCGAACGCAGTGAAATTGTGAATTGGTGCAGAGAGCGCACACCGGCATCGATCGCCCTGCACTCACTGGTACTTGAAAATAATGCACGAGCGGCCCACTTCCGAGCCAGCTCCTAGAGGAATGATGTGCGCATGCGTAGACGTGTCAGGCTCGCCGTCAGCGGGCCCTTCGTCTATTTTCCGCTTCGCTGTTGTCGCCATCCTGTAATTTCAGGCAGTGCCTGTGCGCCACCAAGTGTCTATTTTGATTGCAGGTGCTTGTTTGCCATCCAGTCGAGCTCACAGGCTCAAGGAACACATAAACCGGCCTCAGGGCAGGGTTGCGGCCTTCATAAGAAAGTACTAAAACGAGTTGACGTATGAGGAAATGTGCGGCCGAAGCGGACCGAGGCAGATGAGCCTTTCGGCTGCAAATTTGCCGCGATCGATGCCACGCGGGTTTGGCGCACCGCCCAAGCGTCCCAAGGCACCGCCCTCCCCAGACCTGCTGCAAGTCTCCGCAAGAAGGCATTATCTTACCATCATGATCCGCATGGGAAGCAGCAGCCTCTATCTCTGCGCATGTGTTCGCGCGGTGGCACTTCCAGCATGCTGGGAAACTGCACGTCGGGGTCCTACATGACCGTTGGGCCCCAACTGGCCCCGCGCTTGGATGAGCACAGTTCCGTAGCGCACGCACTCAACACCTCAGCCATGTTACCCGCATCTATGGGCGCGGGCGTAAGGGCAATCCTTTGGGCCTTCGGGGCTGTGGCCAGGGCTTCCCCTTTCTCAGAGGATTCCCTGGATCCAGAAACGGCAACTGCTGAGACAGCGCGGCCACCTCCGCGGATGGCGCAGCCCATCTTCCACCTGAGAGCGCACTGCTTGCATTAATATATCAGCTCTAAAACGCATAGCACAACATTTATTTTTTGCATCCGGTGTGACTTGCGTAATTTGCAGTCACGAGACGTCAAGGCCTGCGCAATCCTTCCCTTACGCTCTCTTCAAACTATCAGACCTGATGCCGTCCGCATTCAGTCTGTTTGCTAGTATTGACCAACCTTCTCCGTGCGTCAGCGCAAACATGTCACCCCCCATCGCCGCGACGAAGAACAGCGCCGCGGTGCCGCCCACGTTACTGGACTTGCCCGGCGAGCTCCTGTGTGCTATCTTAGCCATGGTGGACGCTGAAACTCTGGCGCTGTCGGTTCCGCTCGTCTGCATGGCCCTTAATGCCGCGACCAGGGAAGAGAGCGTGTGGCAGGCGCACCTCCCGTCGCGTGCACTGGTGAGTCGTGGGCCGACTCCGGGGTGCGTCCCACGCTCCCGAACGCATAAAAATTAAGGCTGCGGTACATGCGCTTGGCTCGCGAAGCCCGTTGCCCATCACGGCAGCAAGTCCCGCATCACGTAACGCGTGGCTGACACCCTGCGTGCGGCCTCTGGTGACCTGCAGGCGCAGCTGGCAGCTCTGCAGGCGCTGGGCCCCCGACCGCTGCAGCCCGGCCACCTATACCTGGCCCTGTGCGGCCGTAACCTGCTGCGCAACCCGGTCAGTCCAGCGTGGTGCTTTAGTGCATTTGCAGCGTGTGCGAGGCCTGGGGGGGGGTACGAACAAAGACTCCCGACCCCATGTCCCAAAAACTCTCGGACACCCCACGGACCGACCGACCGACCCAGACCGACCCCCATATCTTCGAAATTACTACCCTGACTAAACCTCCGAAAGTAGATTCTGAACGCTCTCGTCAAGCTCTATCAATTTGGGACATGGGGTGTGTCTCAGGCAGGACTGCACCCCCCCCCCCCCTGAAGGAGTGCTCCTGACCAGCGCCCGGTATGTGAGCAACAATGAGCAATACCCACTGACCCGCTCGCTGTCGGTGTGTCACACAGGAGTTCCGACGGGATTGCAACTCGCCGACGCTGTGGGGTGCGGGCCCAGAACGCACAGCCTGGGTGAGTTAGTGAGTAGTGTGGAGTGACGGCAATCTTTGACGATGGCTGGACTCGCCCCCGGCGCACTCAAACCACGATCAAGTGCCGTTTCGCGCTAGAGATACATCCTTCCGCACCGCACCAATGCACGTCCATACGTGCACGTACCCATCCAGCCTAATCACAGTACCACATGTAGTCCCACGCTGCTGCTGGCGGACTTCAAAGCCGTTGTAGCGGAGATACTGGTAGCATCACAAATAGTCAGCAGTCTGCCACCGCACCCTGCCGCTTTCCATTGCTCAGGGGCGTTGTGCCGCGCGTTTCCAAATCCCGTGTCCCGTGTGCAGGTGATTAACCAGCATGTGGGCAAGGAGGTGTCATGGGAGCGGACGCCGCAGGGCATGACGCCACCGCCGTCGCCGCCGGCCGCTTCAGCACCTGCCGCCGCCACATCCGCCGCATCGACAACGCAACCACGGCCGCATGCAGCTCCTGCCCAGCGCTGCTCCCACCAGCAGCTTACGCCGCCGCCTCCACTGCCGTACCCCTCCTGTCAGCGCTCCCCGGGCCTGGGTGGTGGCAAGGGCCCTGGCAGTGCGGTCGCCGCCGGTAGCAAGCTCGCGTTCCTGATGCGGCGGGCGCTGCGGGGACTGGGCGAGCTAGCCGCTGAAGGGGTGGCGGCGGTGGAAGAGGGACTGCGGCTCCGGGACCAACCGTCGGTGCGGGAAGCTAGTGAGCCGGAGGCGACCGAGTCCGGCGGTGACGAGGCGCATAGCCATGCCAGTGCCGGGCCCGGCATGGCGGGTGAGCCTGGCACAACGGCACCTGCGGAGCGGCCGTGCCTCGCGATGCTGGGAAGCTGGTCCGAGGTGGTGCAGGTGAGTTTGATGTGGTTCATGGCACCGCGGTATTAGCTTGGTAAGACAGGACCGTGCCTTCTTTTGGGGGCTGCCCTCAGACGTACCAGCCTGTGAGCGTCTATGCGCCGCATGCCCTTGCGGTACACCGCTTACCCGCGCGCACGCACATTCATCAGGTGGTGGACCTGCAGTGGGAGCTGCAGCGGCGCGGGCTGAGTGCGGCGCAGGCGGCCCACCTGCTGGACGCGGGACTGGGGCTGCGGCTGGCGGTGCACGTGGGCAGCAGGTCCGGGGGGGGATAGGGAGGGGGTAGTTTGTTCCAGAACCCGAAAGAAGAACCATGGGGGCTGGTCAGCTGGATGAGGCGGGCGGCACGAGCACTGCCATGATCTAATGTGAAGGCCACAACAGCTGCGTGCTCACATCGCCACACTCAGTGTCTGCGGCGCCTCCCCCATGCAGGTGGGACTCGCCAGGAGAGTGCGCCATGGCCCTGCGGCTGGACGAGGGGCCGGGCGCCGGGCCGGGAGGCGCAGGCAGCAGCGGCAGCGGCAGCGATGCTGCGCCCTCGCTGCAGGCGTACGTGGCCCGCCCCACGCGGGCGCTGGTGTACTTGGAACGGGAGCACATGCGGTGTGGCGTGTGGGAGGAGGTGGAGCACGTTGTACCCGCCTGCCCGCGCGGGTTCAGGCGCGCGGTGGTGCTGTTGCGCGGCCGCCGCGCGCCCGTGTCCGCGCCAGTGCCGGCGCCAATGCCGGCAGAACCGCCGCGGCGGCAGGAGGGAGCGTGGGTTGGCGGCGGCGGTGGCGGTGATGGTGGCGACAGTGATGCGGCGGGCGCAGGCGCGGTTGCGGAGGCGGGGCCGGCGGATCCGGATGTGGAGCCGCCCACGCGGTTCTGTGGAGCCAAGTTCGCGAGTGCACAGCTGGTGTTCTGCTGACCTTCTGGCAAGTGGTCTTGATGGCTGGTGGCGAATGCTGCCACACCGGAACTAACACCTCCTGTCACTTCAGTTGGAAATGAGGCACCGTGTGCGCTGAGGCACCTTTACAGTGCCCTCCACGGGTGCGGCGCGTCCTCACGTTAGGCAGGCCACTCGTGGCTCTCAGTCGTCGGCTAGTATCATTTCACGTCATACAATTCTCGTGCGTTTCTCATGCATTCGGCATGCCAATGCCAATCAACACCAGGATGAATCAGGGTTCCTCTGGGATGAATGAATGTATTTGTAACCGCCAATAAATGCACGTTGCGGTAGGCGGGCTGAGCCCACATCCAAACAATTATAAAGGAGAGCACCAGTGCCGCACGAGTGCGTGCCCACACTCCACACCAATCACAAAAACCAACAATGCACTGTACATCCACGACATGCGTTCTGTGCTTGCATGTTGCAAGTCCGGCTGGTGCACCAACAAGAATCAATCAGCAGGCGGATCAAGCCAACACGTAGTGTACAAGGATTTACTCATCACTCATCTGACACAGCAATCAGGTTCAATCAAGCCTTGCCTTCATTGCCTCTTAGCAGTGGTGGTGGTGGCTGTGCGCATAGCGGCGATGGCACGCCGCACACCTGCCGCAGTGGCAGGGCCCGCAGCCACGGTGGCGGTCTTTGTCCACTGCCGCCGTTACCGCGGCTCCCGCAACCAGGCACGCGCATAGGCCCACAAGGCACGCCGCAATGCCCGTGGCTGTTGCGGCGTCCTTCTTTGCCTTCTTTGCCTCTTTAGCAAGCTTGTCCAGCTCGGCTTGCGACGGGGCCGGCGGCTGGGGCTGCACGGCGGCCGCAGGTGCCGCGGCCATGATCACAGGGACGCCGTAGGTGGGCGCGTAGCCGAAAGGGGCAGCAGGAGCAGCCGGGGCGTATGCGCCGGGTGGGAAGACTCCCGGAGGGTAGGCACCGGGGGCCGGGTACTGATACTGGGGGTAGTAGGCAGCTGCAGCTGGGTAGTACTGCTGCTGGTAAGGGTAGCGGGTGGCAGTTGCAGCGGTCGCCATCCTAGACGGTGTGACGGTGGTGGTGTTGGTGGATGCGACTGATATATAGATGATAATAGATGATCGCTGTGTATAAGAATCGAGGTGCACAAGTAGCTTTGGATATGGTAGTGATTGTGTATTGACTATTGGGTATGCAGGGTGGGGAGAGCGGCTGTTAAATGCGGGGCGGTACGGGAGCGGCGCCCCATTGCGCCCCTGCACGGGCTGTGTGGCAGCTGCTGGGCGGCACCCGAGCGGCAGGCGCGCACATGGGGCGCGGGCAGGCATGGGCGCCGGCCTGCGCATCTCTCTGGTATCTGTATTCAGTGTCAAATGTATAGGTCAAGTTACTTAATATATGAATCGGGCAGCCTTCACGGGCGTAAAGGGGGCGGGCGCGGGCGCGCGGCGCGCGGGGAAAGGGTGTGCAAGAGTAGCTCCGGTCAGTGGAGAACATGGGCCGCGGGCCTATGAGCTCGAAGGTGCAGCACTGCCGCGGCATCGTGCGCATGCCAAAACAAGAATAGATTGTCAGTCATGTGGAGGCTCTAAGGCGCGTTGACCCGCCTACAATTGGAGATAAGTTGGCAGTTGGCGACGAGCTGCGAGGCGAGGTGGCAGAAGGTGCACTCGTTCACCAATGCGTGTCCCTGTGTAGCTGGACACCTGCGTCGTACCATATTTTGCTTAATGTTGATACTGATACATTGAATTTGCGCAGCTGCCGAGCAAAGTTGGGTTAAAGCAATGGCGCTTCAGGTCCTGCTCCCGTCGATGGACAAAGCGTTTGGTGGCGCTAGCAAGTATGTGCGCAAGCTTATGGGCAAGCTTGATTTGTCTTCCAGCGTGGAGCACGAAAGCAAAAGAAACGCGGAAGAGGAGCCCAGTGACAGCGGGCCTGCGCCCCCCGACGACCTCTCTGACATTCACGGGGACCTTCTTGTGAAGGTATTTAGCTTCCTCGACTCAGATACCTTGGTACGGGCCCAGCTAGTCTGCCGGGCATGGAGACATCACATTTCTGACCCAGCGACGTGGTCTTCTCGGCTCTCGCTGCCGGCGCTCGTGAGTTGGGAATCATGGGGCGTCGTAGTACGTGACGCTGAGGACTTCCGCGGCACCCCGGTGAACCAAACCTGGTTGCCCAAAGCCCTACCTCCTTTGCGCCCGACCCTGCAGGCCCAGCTCGATGCGCTGTCGGCGCTGGGGCCGCCTGTGACCGCCCCGCAGCTGTACATGGCCACACGCGGCCGCAACTTCCTGCGCAACCCCGCCTTTCGTCGCGAGGCCAACACGCAGCTGCTGGAGCTGGGCCGCTCCAGTCTGTGGGGCTCCAAATGGACACGCAATGCCTGGGTGAGTTGAGAGGTGGGCGGGCTGACCAGACGTTGTATCTCATGTTGAGGCTTGAGGGTCGGATAATGCTTCTGAGCGGCCAAACGAGGTGAATGGATGCTGGCAGTGTACTATCTGCCGTACCAAAAGCCCGCTTATCCTCGTGTCGTCGTACTTTGCCCCTGCAGGTTGAGAATGACGCCCTGCAGAACAACGTTGCGTGGGAGGCGCGGGCGGAGGGCCTTGTTAGTGCCGGTGGTGCTGGCGAGGGCGCGCCGCCGCCCCCCCTACCGTACGCGGGCGGTGGCATTCGTCTGGGGGAACGCATGCAACAGGGCCTGGCGGGACTGCGAGCGGGGCTGTTGAGCGGCCTGGGGGCAGCCGCGGGGCTGGGCGTGGTGGGCCTCGGGGCCAGCACCAGCGGCGGCAGCAGCGCTACAGCCTCGAGTGGTGCTGCCACTGAGTTGGACGCGGCGGGGGCGCAGGCACCGGCATCGTCTGCGGCCTCTGCAGGCCTGGCGCGCCAGGGCATGCCAGCATTGCAGGAGCAGGATTCGGAGGAGGCGGGTGGCATGGTCACGTCTTCCTCGCTTTCATCTACGTCCGCTGCGGCGGCTGTGTCGGCTGCAGTAGCGGCAGATGGTGCCCAGGAGCGTATGAGCGCAGCGCCGGCAGCGGGGCCGGAAACTGGGCTGGCCGCGGCGGCGCGTGCGTCGGAGGCGCGGGAGCCGCCGTCATGCATTGCTACCACCTCCGACTGGTGCGAGGTGATGCAGGTGGTGGACCTGCAGTGGGAGCTGCAGCGGCGCGGGCTGAGTGCGGCGCAGGCGGCCCACCTGCTGGACGCGGGGCTGGGGCTGCGGCTGGCGGTGCACGTGGGCAGCAGGTGCGGGGGGGATAGGGGGGGGGGGGGTAGGGGCCCTGGGGCTGTGCTGGGCCGGTGTAGTATCCGGGGCGGGCGGTGGCGGGGCAGGGCGAGTTTGCACCAAAGGCATCTGAAGGGCACTTGCAGGGCACTTGATAATTAGCAGCTTGTGTACTGTTGTCCGTCCGTTAGGTATCCGTACGCTATGGCATGGATGTGAAGCGGCATGAAGCACCTGCTGTGGTGTAGCGCGCGGGTTGACCCGTCCCTGCCTGCCCTCCCTGCATCGCCCCGTACCGCCACCGCCCCCCTCCTTACTTCTACGTCTACCTCATCATAATTAAACATGCATGGCACCCCCTCCTGACTCAGGGCCAACACGCTGGGCCAGTTCTGTGTGGGCCTCATGCTGGACGAGGGCGCGGCGCCCGGCGGCAGCGGCGACAACGTGGCGGACCAGATGCAGCACTTCGTGCCGCGCCCCAACCGCCACTCCTACTTCTCGGGCCGTGTGCGCTGCAACGGCAGTGACAGGTGAGGGGTGTGAGTGCCGACCCTCCATCTGCCCACAGCACAGTGCAGGGCAGAGGGGTTCGACGAAAGTGCTCTCACTATGACGGGGGTGCCCGTGTCAATTTGCTCCGCCCTTGCGTTGGAGCGGCTGCGTGCCAACCATTGTTCCATTCGTGTCGATTGTAGGTGGCAGCGCTTCGAGTACAATGTTACGTGCCCTCGTGGCTTCAGGCGGGCGCTGGTGCTCCTGCGCGGCCGCCGCGCACACGATCCCAACGCGCCGGCGCTGCCACCGCCCGTGTACTGCGGCGCCAAGTTTGCTGCCGCTGAGCTGTTGTTCGAGTAGTCGAGGGGTTCGGTGCCCAGAGGACCTGTGGCCTTCGGAGTCAGGCAACTGTACATGCAATCTCGCTTGCCATGTTGCGGCAGTGGCATTCGACCGTTGCCCGGGAGATGGCGACAGGAACCCATAAGATGGACAGTGAGTATGCTGAAGCCAGCTCATGTCTGTGTGACAATGAAAGACTGACCGGGGGAGAGGGGTAAGGCGTGCTCTTGTGCGAGAATGCCACACGTATGGTACGGGGTGTCCCGTAAGGAGCGAGAATGAGAAGATCATGGCCTGAATAGCAATGAGGCGTAGATGTTACAGGACCAATCCTAGGGCATCATGTAAGCACGACGTGTTTTGTCTGGCCATGTACACAAATCGCTACGCCCGTGCAGTTTTGACCGAAAGCGCCGCGCCAAATGTTACCGCAGCAACGGTCCAGCCACACGGCCTAGCCAGCTATCATGATATTGATGCTCCAGCGTCTTGCAGCCGCCTTTCGCTCAAGCCTTGATCACAGCGCGGCACGCTCCAAATTCTACACAGTACACCTCTTTGGAATCCCCGTCCGGTTCCCACCACTCAAGCTCAACTACACAGCTGACAGCGCGTTCAGCCGCTGCCACTCCGCCAACGCCGCGTTCTTTAGCCATGCCACGCTCACGTCTTTGCCGCCCGCGCCCTTGGCCCCCGCCGGGCCTGTAACCGTGCCGCCCGCGGCAGTCGCGGCGGCCGCAGCCGCCACGCCCGACGCCGCGCCCACCAGCTCCGTGGAGCCGATGCCGTACGAGGTGTACGGGCCTGCTAGCGCGCCGCCATTGCTGGCGGCGCCCGCCAGGCCGATTCCGGCGGCGCCGGCGGCGCCCAGCTGCGCCGCGCTGGCTGCGTACGTCTGCAGCAGCGCGGCCACGCGCGGGTGCAGCGGTGGCCGCGCGCCCGGCAGCGCGGCGCGGCCGACCGGGCCCAGGGCTGCGGTGCCAGCGGTGATGTGGTTGAGCCAGGCGGCAGCGCCGGACTGGATGCTGAAGATGAGCTCCGGAGAGGAGGACCTGTGCGGACAGGACAATGCGTGTGAGGACAGCGAGGCGCCGGCGGGGACCCCAGCGTTGCGACACGTGTCCCCAATGGATGCGTGACGCATGATTGGGCCTCGCCCTGTCAAAACGCGACGCACACGGCCAGCACTGCCTGCACCCTGCCAACCACCTCCAGAGCGCGCACCTGATGGTGAGGCTGGTGAAGGACTCGGGCGCCGCGCCCGGCCCCGCCGGCGGCATGAGCTGCGTGATGACCACCAACGACAGCATGTCGTCCAGCGCGGTGCTGGCCACAAAGCCGGCCTGCAGCAGCAGTAGGCACAAGCGCAGTGTGATGGGACAGCATTTACGCGGTGGGGGTGCCGGGCGCGTTTCCATGGCACACGCCACCGGCTTCATGAATGCAAAGACTGCGCGTATCGGCAGAGGCCGGACCGGATGTATGTTGCATACGCATGACGCGGCACAGGGTGTGAGGTTTTGGTTACCAGCCCAAACTAAACCAAGCTGAAGGAAGCGGAGTCAAGCAATGCAGTCAAGGCGATACAACAAAATACTCGTTAGGTTGAAGTAGTCGAAGAAGACGTGTTGGGTGCACCGGCAACTAGAAATGCCACCCGAGCTCGGCGGCTAGACACAGAGAAGGCACGCACAGGCAATGAGGTAAAAGTGTTGCGGGCACCGCACCTGGAATCCGCACACGGCTGGGATGTGCTGCATCCATGCGCACGCCAGCGGCTGTCGCAGCAGCGCCGACAGCAGCAACGCGCCGCCCTCCGCGCCCGGCCATGTGCAGACGCCTGCGGGGCAGCAACACTTGCGGGTTGAGTACGCGGCGACAGCGCGATACCCCAGCCAATGCATGGCAACCTCAAAAACATAATCATGTACACATCCCCAGGCGCATGGATGCAGGTAGGCTGCAGGCATGTGGACAGGCCCCCACCTCTCCGCCTCCCCGACGGACCTGGCCTCAACCCTAACAACCCTAATCAGCTGCCCACGCGCACCCGCACCCACCCGACAGCTCCATGCGGGCCGGCAGCGTGGCCCAGCCGCGGTAGAACTCCGCCGCCGAGCCCGCCATGAGCCCCGCCGGCGGCGGCCGCAGCAGCAGCTGCGGCGGCAGCTCCAGCGGCGTGCAGTGCACCTGCAGCGGCGCCGGGTCCACCCGCGGCGGCCCGGCACATAGCTGCAGCCGCGCGTGCAGCGACAGGTCCCCGTAGCCCAGCACCTTGAACTGTGTGCGTGTGCGTGTGTGTGGGGTAGTTCATTCCAGAAACCAAAGGGACCATTGCAACCCAAAGGCGTCTAGGCATTATTAGTATTGAATGCATATTGTAGACAGCGTGATAGGTGCAGTAGGGACGGAGTGAAAGAACAAAAAGACTTGCAAGAAAGTTGTGGCGAATATGGCGTGTTAAGGGAAGTGCAGAAAGCACTGGCAGGCCAGGCCGCTCAGAGGACAAGCTACAATGGCTCAGGTTGGTCCAAAGCAGGCGTAAGCTGACACCGAGATGCTCAGTTGCTATCGGCACGACAGACGTGATGGCGGCAAGCAGCATGCAAGCGTGTGGCCGCAGAGGCGCGGCGGCGGCCGCACCTTGAAGGAGGCGGCGGCGCGGTCGTGCGGCGCGATGCGCGGCAGCTCCCACGTGGCGGCGCGGCGCGCGGACGACAGCAGCGGCCCGTTGGTCTTGAGCGCCACCTCTGCATCCGTAATCTCCATGGGCAACCTGTGGTGGCGGATGGCAATCAGTTGCGCTTTAGGTCAGCCATGACGGTGCGACATCCCTCAAGGCGATGCACTGCGGCCGCACCACCCTTGAGGCGCAAGCCATGGCGCTGTGCAACGGTAGCCATTAGTAGTTGCGTGGAGAATTTACCTGTTCACGGCGCTGAGCATGACGGTGACGACGGTGGGGTCGCCCTGCCCGGGCGCCGACCGCACGAAGCAAGCGCGCAGCAGCAACGGATCGGCTGGGCCCGTCAGCTCCTGCCACGGGCTGCGGACATGGCCCCCAGGGGCAGCATCACGGCATGCACACAGCTCGTCAGGCGCGATGGGCAAGTATGGGAGACTGCGCACTGTCAGTTCCAGTTTCCCGTGTGCATGGAGCCGGGCAATATCCTGCTGCTCCTACCTGTGGGTCCCTGGCAGCGAAGCCCAGAAGGCCTCCGTGTCGAGCTTGTACGCGGTGCGACTGGACAGCTCCGGACCCGCCGCAGGCGACGTCAGTCCCGCGGCGCCAGCCGTGGCGGCGTCCGGCGACGCGGTTGCCAGCGCCGCCGCCACCACCGGGCGCGGCGCCTGCGCGGTCGCGGCGGCGGAGGCGAGGTGCTGCGCCAGCGCGCGCTGCCGCCGCGCCCGCTTGGAGTTATGTAGTGCGACGCTGGAGAGCGGGGCGAAGGGGTAGCCCCACATGGGCATCGCGGCAGCGGCCGAGTGCACCAGGTAGGAGTGCGTGGCGGGGCCGCCCTTGGGCCGGCCGGCACCGCCGCCCTCTGCCGCACCGTCCACGCCATTGGCGCCCTCGCCCTGCTGCTCCTTCCCCTGTGCCGCCTGCGCCCCATGCGACTTGCTTTGCTGCGCCGCGGCTGCCGCCGTCGCCTCCTCCTCCGCCTCAGCCGCCATGGCGCGTGCGGCGCCGCGGGAGGCGTTGATGGCTGCTGCAGCGGCCAGTAGGGTGGGGTCCACCGCGGGCGGTGGGGGCGGCGTGTCGCCCTCCGGCGTCTCCTCCGGCTGGTAGACGGAAGAGGCATCCGACGAGTCGTCATCAGCCGGCGCCGCCGCGCCGTCCGCGCCGTCCGCCTGGTGCGCCTGTCAAGGGGCAGGGCGGGGCAAGCTCATTCACAAGAAGAACAAGAAGAAGAAGAAGGAAGAATGGTAATGAATGACCATGCACAGCGCAACGCCCGGTACGTCATGACACGGGACCTTGCATTACAACAACCCACCAACAACCTGGCAGCTGCCCGGGCCGGCCGGGGCCGCGCCGCACCTGCTTGGCCACGAAGCCCAGCGCCGCGACGGTGACGGGCAGGGTGGCGGGCGGGGCGTAGGTGGTGATGGTGGACAGCTGGCGCATGATGCGCTTCACCCAGTCGCGCACGTGCGGGGCGCCTGTGGAGCAGGAACCACACACCCGCCGTGGTGTCACACCTTGGACCATACCGTAGCACACGTCGCATGGACACCCTCACCCTCGCGGCGCTTCAAGGCCCTGTCTGATGGCCTGAGACGAGCATGCGAGACCCGTCTCCTCCACCCGCCTCACCCGCCAGCTCGGTGCCGATGAAGTGGCGCATGAGCGCGTCCAGCCGCTTGGCCACCGCCGACGCCTGGCCGTGCGCCGCGCCCGCCGCGCCGTGCGGCACCGCATCCGCAATCACGTTGATCAGGCGCGCCGCCAGGTGCTGGGGGCAGAGACAGGGGCAGGTGAGGATTACTGGTAAACAGTCCCGGTGAGAAACAAAATGCGAACACGACTGCGCTGCAGCTGGGAAACGCAGCCGCAGGGCAGGTGGGGAGGGTGGCCAGCGGCATGCGCATCAACCAGGAGCAGGCGGGCTCCAGCAGTCAAAAGTGCGCTTTAAGAGCCTTCCACCCGGCTGCTGCCGGAGGCTGCCCAGCTGGCCCTTGCAGCTGCCCCACCTTCTCCATCTTTCACACGAGCGCCCCCCCCCCTCACCTGCAGCGCCGCCAGCCCGGACAGCAGCCCCTGCACCTCGTACTCGGGCGCCTCGCACAGCGCGGAGGCGGAGGCGATGTCGAACAGAAACGGCCGGCTCGGGTCGTTCCAGGCCTGGGGGCGAGGTGCAAGGCCGAGTAACGCGAGGACCGGGCGCAGAGTGAGGAGCGCGTTTGTAGAAAGGGGCAGGGGCAAACAAGGCCACCGCCGAATTAATGTTCGCGCACCTGTCGGCCGGCCTTGAATAGACTGCCGGCCAGCGCCGAGCCCATTACGTCGGCACGTCGCGACGCCGCCAGTACATCCGTGCCGCGCACCTGTAATTGCGCGACGGGAGCATCAGGCAGGCATTGCTGGTTGTAAAGGCGTGCAGCTGACAGGGTGGCGCGCCGCATATATTTGGGGGGGGGGGGCAGCTTCACAGCCAGCTTGATCATGCCGTCCTCTACCGCGTGCCGGCCCAAGATGGCCTTAGCGTCAAGCGCCCCGCGCTCGTCTGTGACGAACACGCACGCCCGGTCCCCACCCCACCCCACCCCACCCCACCCCACCCCACCCCACCCCACCCCACCATGAGCGAGTCCAGGCAGTTGAGCAGCAGCTCCCAGCGGTCATCCCAGTGGCCCGGCAGCGCCATGCAGTGCGCCGCCACCCACATGACGCGCGGCCGCGCAGCGGAGCTTAGCTGCGGCCAATTGGACAGCAGCTGCGGGGGTAGAGGGGGGCCGAGGGCAGCAGGCAGGTGCCAGGCAGGCGGGCACGTGGGGTGCTCGGCTTATGTGCACATTGAAGCCAAACATTTGCAGCACGGCTGCCACCCACGCAGGCGAGCCACGGCCCATGCATGCAGCGTTGCCAAGGTTCAGAGCACCCACCACCTTCGCACCTTGGTGATAAGTCCCTGCAGCGCCGCCGCCCGCCCGTCCACCAGCGCCAGCAGCCCCCGGTAGTAGGTCTCCAGCGCCGCCGCGCCGTCCGCCGCCGAGCCGTAGCTGGTCAGCGAGGAGCCCGCGAGCGCGCCCGCCGCCGGCGCCATGCCGTACGGGGTGCCGTAGCCCATACCGTAGCCCATGCCGTAGGAGGGGCCTGTGCTGGCGCCGGCGGCGGCCGCCGCGGTCGCGGCCTCGGCGGCCTCCGCAACCAACCTCCCCAGGATCGCTTGGGCCGCGCGGGAGGCCTGCACGCAAATGCACAGAAATCCAAACGCACATCGCATAAACATCTGCGCACCCCCTTGTCCCGCACCCGGCTATCCGTCCGTACCGTTTCCCCTACATGCGCACCCACCCCTTCCCCTCCGCACCTGCACGGCTGCCTGCAGCAGCGCCAGCCACAGGTCGCCTGTGAGGCTGTTGAAGTCCACCGGCGCACGCCCAGCCGCGCCCACGCTGGGCTGCGACGTGATGGCAGGCATCACGTACGGCTCCCAGCCCACACAAGCCGCGCTGCTCTTGAGCACCTCCGTCGTCATGGCCACCCACTGCGCTACCACCACCAGGCGGTGCGCGGAGCCGGAGGGCGCCCCGCCTCCGGCGCCGGCGCCCGCAGTGGTGTGTAGCGGCGGCTGGCGGTCGTGCCGAGCGGCGGCAGCGGCCTCGGCTGCCAGCTCCGCCGCGGTGGCGGCGGCGGGATGGTGCGCCAGCTGCTGCAGCAGGCACTGCAGCAGCTCGTGCCGCAGCGTGGCGTGCGGCATGCTGCGCACAGACGCCGCGGCCGCCGCCTCGGCAGCAGCTGCTGCCGCCGCCTTGGCCTCCGCCGCTGCCGCGGTGCTGGCGCTGCTCGGGCCCGGTGCGCCGCCGGGCGAGGGCGGGGTCGCAGCCGCTGCCGCTGCAGCGGCAGCAGCCACCGCCGCCGCCTTCTGCGCTGCGGCCGCGGCCGCGGCGGCCGCCGCTTCCTGCCGCGCCTGTTCCTCCGCGCGTTCTGCGGCCGCGGCATCTGCTGCGCTCTTTCCCTTCTTGTCCTTGTTGCGCCCAAACAAGCCGCCCAGCACGCCCTTCTTCTCCTTCTCGCCCTTGCCCGGTGGCATCTTGCCCACGCCGGTGCTGGCCGCCAGGTCGATGCTGGAGCCCGCCGCGGCGCCCGAGCCGCCCGACATCGCCGACTCGCTGCGCTGCAGGCTGCCCGGCGACACCAGCGGCGGCGGCGGCGGCGGCGCGGAGCGGGACATGCTGCGCATGAAGGAGCTGCCCGCAGTCGCGGTGCTGGCCGCGGTGGCGGAGGCTGCGGCGGCACGACACAGCGGCAGGGCAACCTTATTGTCGGGCAGCTCCAAGAGACGAGACGGTCAAGCACATGCGCCCATCCCCCAAACCGTATTAATGTCCACGCGCTGCCCTTCTCCCTGTCTTCGCTCCCAGCCCTCACCCTGCGCCACAGCGAAGCTGCCGTTGGCCTCCACCGCCGGCGCCTTGCCGGTGAGCAGCACCTCCACATACGGGTCCGCCAGCACCGCCGCCACGCTGACGCTGGCCGGCACCTCGGTCACCAGGCCCGCGGCCTCGGGGGACGCCGCCGCCGCCGCCGCGCCCGCCGCCAGCCCCGCCAGCATGCTCATGGGGTCGGAGGAGGCGGACACAGAGGGCGGCGCCGCGGGCTTGGCCAGCGGGGCCGCAGCCGCGGTGGTGCCGGCGGTGCGCGTCTCCATCTCCGCGTCCACAGCGGCGTGCCAGGCGGACGCGAACACGCGGGCGCGGCGCGGCACGTCGCTGATGCGCGCGGCCAGCGGCCACAGGCGCTGCAGCACCAGGGCGCGAGCGGGCGGCTGCGCGGGCGGGCAGGTGGCAGGATGGCAGGAAAGGCTCGGCAACAGGTAGTTGATTGCGTATGAAGCCACGGAGCAAGCTGGGACATGCCCGGTTCACGCATGCTACCCACCTCGCCCCAAGCATATCAGCAAAGCCCTCTCCCCGAAAAGCGCCCTCACCAGCAGCGCCGGCAGCGCTGCCACCACCACCTCACACATGTCCGCCAGCCCCGCCTCCATGTACTCCCGCTCTCGCAGCGCGAGTAGCGCCTGCACCGCGTCCAGGACCTGTGCTGCCGGCAGCCCCGCCGCGGCAGCCGCCGCCGGCGGCCCTGCCGCCGCCAGGTCCGCCGCCAGGCTCAGCACCGCACCGCACGCCTCCGTGCGCGCCGCGGCGTCCCCCGCCTGCTGCAGGCCCGCCAGGTACGTGGCCGCCGAGGAGACCAGCGACGCCAGGTTCGGCACCGGCACGCCGGTCGGCGGCGGCGGCAGCGCGGTGGCGTCGCCGGCGGCGGCGCGCAGCACCTGCGCCAGCACGCGCTGCACCAGCGCCAGCAGCAGGTCACACACCGCCACCTGGCCCGCCGCCGGCACCAGCGAGCACATCTCCAGCACCGGCCCCAGCGCCGCCGCCAGGCGCTGCGAGGCGCGGTCTGCCACACGGCACATCATGAAGCCGGCGGAAGTGCCGCCGGCGGCGGTCGCCGCCGCTGTCGCGTCGGCGGAGGGGCCGTCCTCGCTGCCCGCGGCGCCGCTGAAGGTGCTGGCGGCGGCCGCGTCGCCGCTGCCCCAGGCCAGCAGCTGCGCCACGGCGGAGGCGGCCAGGCCCACCACGAAGGGCCGCTCGTCCAGCAGCGCGTCACTGATGGCGTCCCACAGCCCCTCGTAAGCATTGGCCAGGCCTGTGCATGTGTGGGAGCCAGGCCGTTGTGTGCTTGGTGTTGCGGTGCAGCCACCATTGCGCACGCATGATGAGCGCGCGCATACTCCCCGACCCCCGAGCTCCGCAAGGCGGCGCCATGCTGTGAAGCCTGGACTGTCCTCGCTGCCTGAGAGCGCCTACCTTGGCTGCCCGCTGCGGCCTGCTGCACATCCGGCATGAGCAGCACCGACGACAGCGACGTCACCGCCGCGCTGCGCACGATGGCCGCCTCCGCGGACAGGCACGGTGTGAGCAGTTCGGCTAGCTGGCCTGTGCGACCAGAGCAAGGGCCAGAGGGGAGGCATGGCGCCGTGGTAACGTTCCGCAGTAGATTCCCTTCTGGGTGCAGCTCATGGGCTCACGCGCTGTACGCGTGCTCCCGGCCACGGCTCCACACCTATGCTCCGCGGCACGTGCCTGCCTCGTCCCTTAGGCAGCTCCTCCGCGTCAGTCAAGGCCCCCAGCAGCCCGCCTTACCCACAACAAGCCGCTCCGCGAAATCTGATGCAGGCAGGCACGCCAGGAAGCGAACAGCCGCAGATACCACATCCGGGTCGCTGCTGTTCACATCGCTCTGCAGGGTCAGGCACAGAGCGAAACCCGGGCGTCACCGTCGACCCTCCGACCACCTCCTTGCGCCGGTTCCACTTCCCCATCGATCCACCTCACATCCAAGGTTTTGTCACCTACCCGCACGGCCTCCCAAAGCTTGTGGTGCTCTGCTACCGAGAGGGTTGCATGCCTGCAAACCTCGTAAGCGAGCTTGCGGACATGAGCATTCGATGCTGGACGGCTGAATATAACCTGTGCAGTAGCGCAAAAACATGGGCATGTTCGTAATAGCTGGGGAGACCTTCGCAGGTGATCAATTTGGAAGTCAAGAAAGCTGGTCACCTGAAGAAGCTCAGGAACTATTGACGATACATCGCCTCCCGTAGACGCCGAGTTTAAGACTTGCAAAAGCAGAGCAACCGCTTGCGCGGGCTCGAGACTCGCTAAACTTCCTTGCGCAGGTGGCATCCTTGCGTTTAGGAAAAATTTGCTAGTACATAGTATATGGGTGCTAACACGAAGATTATCCCTGGGAGGAGCTACACTTAATGGTGTTGTGGCAAAGCGTTGCGGAAGTTGCATGAATTACCCCCCGCACCATCTCGGCAACACCGTCCTCCCTCACCCTCTCGCGCAGCCGTCTACACACCCGATACGGTGGATGCATGGCCTCCAAGTTCCACAGCAACGCTGGAAAAACACGGACTTACACCTCCATGATGGTCTTCGCAACCAGCACGTGCGCGTAAGCGTCTGCCTGCGTCTGCACCTGCTCCACGCGCGTCACCCAGGCCCCCACATTGTGCCCCCGCACCCCTTGTACGATACAAGCCTCATCTCTCCAGTGTCCTTTCTACAAGCTTTTTCAAAAAAAGCGCATATACATGCTGCAACGCCCATGTGTTACTCCATTCGATAAGGATCGCACATCTACATTGGCTGTGCCAACTCCCTCCCTCGGTCGAATTGCGTGCAGTCCTGAGCCTTACCGTTGTCTATGACCGCCCTCCGTACTCAACGCCAAGTACTCCTGCATGCCTCACGCTGCATATGGTACACAAAGCTGCGCCTATGACCATATCCCAAGTCCCTAGGCCAGTCGCGACTGTGCACACACCTCCACAATCCCAGCCAAACCCTTGGTCAACGCCCGCACCCCCCCGGCCTTACACCTGGCCGACAACCTACTTGGCCTCCTGGCCGGCTCCATCCTGCCCTGCGCCCTCCGCCATGGAGATGAGCCCCACCACGTTGCGGAAGTCGTTCTCGCTCAGCGTCAGCGTGTTGGTCTTGCCGTCCTCATCGTCGAACTGGATGGGGCTGTGCGCGCGCAAGCCGGTGACAGACCACAGGGAAGGCAGGACGGGAAACAGATTGGCCACGGTCAGACCAGGAGATACAAGAAACAAATATAACTGAGCCTCATGCCCAGTCATAATAGATCGCATGTGAGGCGTCACCAGCCGGGCGCGGGGGTGCCGCGGCTCTGCCGCAGCCCCCCATGCCGCACTGCACTCCTGCCGATCCACTTGCTCACCTCATCTCGCGTTCCCACTCGCCGTCGCTGAGCAGCAGGATGACCACCTGGTCGTTGCTCAGGTCGATCTGCGTGCGGAGACAGCCGTTGGTGCCACGCGTCAGCTGCCGATTATACCGCTAATGACAACGGATGACAACCTAATTGCTTGTGTTGACCGTGTAACAATCGGCTTTTCTTCCCTCCCTCTTGCCGTGCTCGCACTGCCTTGACACCCCACGCCTACCTGCTGCAGCGTGGTGGTCTGCAGCGCGAAGATCTGGCCGTTGCTAGTATCGCGGAACAGCATAGCTCCCGGCACCTGCAGCAACACGGGGGGGGGGGGGGATGCAGGGGACAAAACACGATCAAACGCGCATGTAGCTTCAGCATGAGGTTGGTTGCACAAGCTGCCCACCAGCACCATGAGACTGCAATGACGTCCGTGATCTACCGCTACCCTTGCACGCCAGCGCACATGGCATGCTTGGGCACTCATGCGCCCGGCGTGCCTGTCCCACCACAGATCGCAATGACCCCTGTTTGCTTCTGTCCCTTCCTCCCTCCTTCCCCAGCACCCCAACGCACCTCCATATCCAACCGCACTGCGAAGAACGTGCCCTTGCTGCTCTTCACAAACACGCGGCCATCGATGCTGCATGTGCAAACATGGACAGCGCGAACCCGCGTCAAAAAGGGTGGGGAGAGGGAGCCGCGGCGCGGGCCTTGCCAGCGGAGGGGGCACAGTGGCGATCTTCAGTGCATTCAGCATTCCCAGCACATGTGCCCACAGTGGGGCCATTGAACGCTGGCGCTGATGCGCATAACCAAGGCCACAATATTGGCCTGCGCCGGTGTTAAAGCACGTTTCACAGCACTCTGCCGCCCCAACCCCCCAAAGCCCGGTCCCGACGTAGATAGCTTCGCGCCACTCCGCACCTGCGCTTGAAGTTGAACTTGGCCCGAATGTTTTCCAGCGCCTTGGCGTTTGTCAGCTTGCCTGCGTGCCGGCCAGCATCCGAACAGCCCCACAAAGGCAAGTGTCAACACAGGGGCCGAGAGGGCGCACCACCCGACACCACCCACATCACCCCTTACATTCCTCACTGCATCCCGCAGCATGAAATGGAATTACCTGACGCCTCCAGCCGCGAGTACTCGTCCACAGCGTCCTCCGCAAAAGACTGGGTCTCAGCATGTGCTGGGCGCACGGATGGCAGCAGAAGCTCCGCAGCCGGCACCGCGATCAGACCAGCAAGAAGGCTACGACGCGACGTGCATGCGACCGATCCACTGCTCGCAGAGCACATGACTCGAGATACCTGGCGCCGCCGCGCTCCCGACGCAGCACTAATACATGTTATGTGGCTGCGAAGCAGAGACATTGTAATTTGTCGCGCAGGCGCACAAATTGTGTGCACAGTCGCGCAAGTCGGCAAGGTGGAAAGCGGAACGCTGCTGTTGAGCGGTCCAGCAAATACGAGTGTATGACTTATATGAGCACAATTTATTCCTTGCCTCAATGTGCAACAAGTTGGCGTGTCTGCATGGGCTCTCCCTCTCTCAGCTGTCCTCGCTGCTTGCTTGCTCTGATTCCATAACTTAATCAATACACAGGGCACCTACAATGGCGAGCACATCGCGCCGACTCACTGCGTGTGCAGGCCAGTCAAACAATCAATTGTCCCTTTGACGCTCAAGTGACAAGGTGTTCAGCGGTCGCGATGAGCGACTCTTCGTCTGATAGCTCAGATGGATTTGCACCCACCCGCCTACGGAGGCTCGCCGCTGGTAACCTGGCACGCAGTGAGGTGGGTGAATCGGTGGGGGGTTGCCCTCACAGAAGCCCGCACCTGACGCGGCCGCTACCACCTCCCGCGGCTACTGGGATAGTGATGACAAGCAAGCCAACCATGGGATACATGAAAGCTACGCGTGGTCCACGGGTGGTCTGCATTTGCACGCTGCAGGTGCCCCGAACCGTTTCTCGTCCGCAGCCCGTCCGGCGCAGCGCCGCTGACAGCAGCGACAGTGACGACAGCGATGACAGCGGACCGCTTCTGACACCGGCTCGGATCAATGTCACTGGACAGGGGAAGGGATTGGGTAACACGGCGGGTCGCTCGGTGGGCGGCGGCCGGCTGGCAGCCCTGGCCCGCAGCGCAAGGCGGGGTAGTGACAGCAGCAGCAGTGGTGGTGAGGAGCAACGGTTTCGGTCCTCTGTGCAGCAACTGGCGGCCCGGGCAGTGCAGCAACGGAGGCAGCAGCAACATCACGTGCCGGATTCTGCATCCATTGCCTCACACGGCTCAAGCGACGGCAGGCTGCTGGTGCCGGCCGCACGTGAGGCTCAGAAGAAGTGGGTGTCACGGTCCCTCAGCTCGGACGATGAGGACAATTCCAATCAACGCCAGGTCACGGACACGCGCCCTCAACGCGATGCCGCGGCGCCTTCGGTAGCACGGCCGCGCCACCCAGAGGGGCCTGCAAGCCCAGCCGCCCGGCCTCCTGTGCTGCACGCTGCCCCTTCGACACTACATGGAGACGTAAGCGGTGCTGGTGTGTTGGCCAGCAAGAGCAGCAGCTTCCGTCAGACGCTGGCAAGCTTACGGACATCGAACGCGGGCAATGCCACAGGCGCCGCGGGAGTGTCATCTATGCGTGGGGCAACCAGTGCAGCAAGCCCAGCGCATGCCCACGTACCGTCCACGATGCCGCCCGAACACAGCAGCCCTGGGCGGCGGGCGCTCCTGCACTCCTCCAGCATGCCTGCGCGCGCCACACACGTGACTGCAGGCGCGTCGGGCCGAGTGTTCTCTATGGCCTTGAGCCCGCACGCAAGCCCGGCGCGCGCCTCAAAGGCGAGCCCGTCCGGCGGCGTAGACGCTGTGGGCGAGCAGCTCCGCCGCTCCCTGTCCGTCACTCTCCAGCAGCTGCCGCGCAGCTCTAGGACTGCCCACCAGGGACAGTCGTCCTTGCCGGGGGCACTGCTTCCACATGTGTCCCTGCCCTCGCCATCTCCTCGCGCGCAGCAGGCGCAGGTGCAGCTCCAGTCATCGTCGGGGTCAACTTCGCCGCAGCGGCCTCTCAGCCCCAGTCGCTTTGGTCGGGGGCCCGCCGCGGCTCCACCTGCAGCGGCCCTGCCTGCACACCAGCACAGTGCCGCACACGCGGATGCGAGCAGCGTGGCCGTCACAGGGCGCGCGCGAGGAGAGGCTGAAACTGCGGCCTCAGGGCACGAGCACACGGTCACTGGCGACTTGGGGCAACAGCTCTCCCCTGGCACCTCTCACCACCAGGAGCCGCAGCGTTTGTCCTACATCCGCGTAGAAGCAGCGGACCGCGGCCAGCTTGGCGGCGCGCAGCCCTCAGCCACGCATGCTTCAGCTGCGCCGGCTGTTGCGCGTCAGGACGCTGCTACCAGTCCAGTGCGCCCGGTGAGGGAACAGCACGCAGACGCAGGGCGCGCTGCCAGCAGCAGCGCCCCTGCGGATGCGTCCGAGGGATGGGTTGCGGCCAGCGGCCCGGGGCGAGGTGCGGTCGGGCATGCTGCCGGCGCGCCGCCATCGCCTGTGCGCATGGGTGCGCTCAGCAACAGGCTTTTACGCGAGCGTTCCGCTGAGGTAAGCGGGTTGCTGCTGGCTCTGGGGTCCTGCACAGCCTCTGACAGACCCACGTCATTAGCGCTGCTCAATGGCTTGAAATGGTGTACTATGCATAACCGCTGCACACATGTGACTTTATTGTCGTGTAGGAGGCTGCCCAGCCTGATATGGGTGGCGGCGCAGCTCCAGCGTCCCCAGCTGACGCGCCTGCCGCCTTGGAGATGCCGCCGGCCGAGACCAGCAGCACCAGCCCCGGGCGTCTGGATTACCTGCCGCCCATCTCCCACATCACGCAGCAGCTGGAGGAGCTGCTGAACCACGTGAACAGCGCTCTTGGCCACGGCGGAGCTGGGCTCGGCTCGCCCGCGACCAGCCCGCTGCGTGCCAGACTCGGGCTGGGCTTGGGCCTGGGCCTTGGGCCGTCTCCCGGCGCCGCATCCCAGGCGCCGACGGAATGGTACCGGCCCGCGTCGCCTGGGCTTGGTGGCCTTGCGCGGGTGAGCCACCGCACTCTTACCAGGTCATGATGCTCATTTGCTGTCGGTATAGCCAAGCTGAGGGCTTGGTACCACTGCTACCTTTACGCAGGTCCTGGACACTGCCTTCGGTAGGCCCCATTCCCCAGGCAGGGCGGGGTCGCCGCCGCCTGCTTCGCTTGCAGCCCTGTTCCCTCCGCCGCCGCCGGGCGCAGACGTGCAGTCAGTGCTGCGGCAGCTGGCCACGGTGCAGAGGGACGTGGACGCGCTCAGGCGCAACGTTATGGCGGAGCGGGCCAGCGTCGGTGCTGCTGGTGGCGCCGCGAGTGGCAGCAGGCCCGGCACTGCTAGCGCAGAGGGGGGTGCGGGAGTGGGGGCGGTGCATGTGGGCTGGACCTCGCCGCCACGGGCCGGCTTACCTGGGGCGGTGCCGCCGGCCTACAGCGGTGCGGCTGCAGCAGCCATGAGCCCCGAGGGCCCTGTCCTATCGCAGTACCGTGATTTGAGCAGCCCTGGGAGCTACGCCTCCTCCGTCTCGCTCCTTGAGCAACAGCAGCCACAGCCACTGCCGGCGCACGTGGCCGCTGCAGCGCCCCAACCACCGCCCATGCGCTCCTTCGGCTCGTCGTTCCTGACGTCCATGACCGAATCCCTCGCTGGGACAGCCCAGCTGGGGCCGACAGCGGCCTCGCTGCGAACATTGGCCGCGCCGCCACCACGGCCGCTGGCGCGCATCGAGCCGCTGTCGGTCGCTCTGCCCTCGCGCCGGCGATCTGTATCCCCGCGCGGAGCAGTCGGTGCTATGGCTGTCTTGGACAACGACCCGCAGCAGGTAGGCGCCAGCACCTGCGTGCTTCAAGGGTGTGCATGCCCGCGACGTGCTTCTGTTGTGCCACCTGCAGCATGCCTTGGACACAACCACTTTGCTGCCGCACTCCCGCAGGTGGATGGTATCGTGGAGGCGCTGGGCTCTATCCGGCACAGCCTGCAAGCTCTAGGCGACTCAGTGGAGGGCATCCAGGACATCGTGGCCGCCGGGTCCAGCTCCGCAGGCAGTAGCCCCCGCCGCCCCGGCTGGCGCTACGGCCGCCACCCCCGCAGCTACAGCCACGACCAGGAGCTCCACAGCGACCACTACGACGACAACGGCGGCGTTGACCTGGCCGGGCTGCTGCCGGCGCCGCGCGGCCGTGGCAGCCGCGACGGAAGCCCTCGCGGCAGCGGGCAAGAGCCGCACCGCGACGGCATCCGCTATGAGGGCATCATGGACACGGAGCGCCGCTCACGGTCGCAGTCCCGGTCCGCCTCGCCGTCTAGCTCGCCCGCCGGCTCGCAGCGGCAGGGCCGCTATAATGTCGACTACGGGCCCAGCAGCCGGCCGGGCAGCCGAGGCCGCGCCTACGCACACAGGACCACGCTGGATGCCACGGTGGCGCACCTCAGGGCTGTGGGCGGGATGTCGCCGCGGGCTCGCGGCGCAGGCCCTTCCGCCCACGTGGCGTCCAGGCAACGCCCGCAGTCGCCCGCCGCCTCGCCGTCGGTGGCCCGCGTGCTGCAGCTCTCGCCGTCCGGCACGACAGCGCGGCGGGCGCAGGCCTGGGACAAGTACACTGACACGGGCTCGAATGCGGCGGCAGCCGCAGCATCCCCGGTGACTGGGCTTATGGTTGCCATGCCTGCCGGCAAGCTGCGGGTACACGGCAGCCCCTCGCGCAGCCCATCCAGCCCCAGCCGCAGCCGGGCGCACATCGTCGGCCCGTCACTGACTGGACAGGCGGCCGCAGCCGGTGCCCTTCCGGGCAGCAGCAGCGCTCCTGCACAGGTAGGCGCTTCAGCGGGTGGACACACCACAACCACAATCACTCCCCGGCGCGAGCAAGCAGGCGTCTCCGTGTCTACTGCGCAGCCTTCCCAAGCAGTGGCAGCCATGGCACGGCCGGTAAACGCTAACCCACAGCCGGCATCTGCCGGAGCGCCCTCGGTGCCCGCAGCCGAACCCAGGGCCAGGGCCGCTGCAACCAGCCGGGCATCGGGGCGCCCACGGCTCATGCCCGTTGAGGCGATTGTGGCTGCCTTTGTAGACGCAGCTCGGCAAGCGGCTGCCATTGAGCCACTAGAGGCGCTGCCGGCACCCAACTACGTCCGGATGTCCGTCGGCGGGCATGGCAGCCCCGCGGGCTCAGTAGCCTCCCGGCCATCGTCTACAGGCGGCCTGCCGTCATCGGCTTTGATTGAGGACGATGGGCTGGTTCTTACGTCAGTTGTAAACGCCGCCGCTCCGGTGCAGCACTACACCGCTGCCGATGTGCTCCACACCCTGTCAGCCGCGCAAACGGCGCCGCAGGCACGGGGGCCGCCGGCTTCTGTAGCTGCGAGCAGTATCAGCGGCCGCAGCTCCCGGGCAGCAGCGCCCGCCGGCCGCACGCAGGACGAGGCGCGCGACCTGCAGCAGGTGCTGCAGGGAATGCGGACGCTATCCGGAGTTGGAGGCGGCGGTGGCCCGGTCGCTGCAGGCGCAACCGCAGGCGCAGGCAGCGGGGGCATTGTTACCGGCGGGAGGTCGCTGAGTCCTTCCCTGGCTGCTATGCACGCGGAAACGCGCGCTCGGCTCCGTGAGGCGGGCCTACCAGTGACGCGGCTCGGCATGCTGGGCACGGCTGGAGGCGCTGTATCAACGGGTCGGCTGAGCTCTACGCTCGGCGGCGGAGGCCCAGGTGATGGCGGGGGGAGCACGGCCGGAGTTGGCGCGCCTGGCGGGCTTGCGGCCCAACGGCCGCTCGCACCACTGTCGACCAACTCGTTGCTGCCGTCACATGCAACGCCTGCTGCTGGCACCATCCGAAGGTAGGATAAATGAAACATCAATGGTGTCGGCAACACATGGCGGGTGAACAGTCAGCGGCCACATTCCATCAAGTTGATGCGCGCTTGCAGCGATGTGTTGTGCATCCTGTAATCCTTGATTTGCTGGCACGCACTTGGGTATTGTTTCTCATCGACTCCTTTGCATCGCTTCAGGTATGGCGCTTCGTCTGGGACGCAAGCTACGCCGTCCACCATACCAAGGAATGCCGCTGGCTATTCTCAGGCACGTACCCCACTAATGGTTGCTGGCGTGGGTGTCTTGTCCTGCGGTTCAAGTCAAGGCAGACACCTTCGCATGCCAGCATCGTCAACCCTCTGCGCTGCCGCCCCCGGTGACGCCTTTTGCGCAGGCAGGCGACCGGAGGGCTCACGTCCTACCGGACGCCCATATAAACCCTGCACTCGCTGGCGGTGGCGGTGGTGTGGACGGCGGGGCTGCCCTAGGCAACCATCACTCCGCCGGGTGGGGGCAGCGAAGCGCATTGCATGCTGGGGCAGCGACATCAGTAAGTCCCCGGCATGTAGCGGCTGTGGCAACGAGCGCTGGCGGTGGTAGCGCGCGGACAGTTGCCTTCGGCGCCAGTATGCACGCTGGACCTGGCACGGACCGAACCATTGCCGGTATCGGCATATCATCCGAATCATCGCCAGCCCGGGGCGACTCAGGCGCTGGACACGCAAGCAGCCAGCAAGCAGACACGCTTGGATCAGCGAGTGCAGATAGCTTCAGACGCAATACCACACGGCACGACAGCAGCCACGGCGGCTCTGGCGGCAGCCCTGGGCAGTTTATGCGAGACGGGGCCGGGGAGGGCTGGCCTGAGCCGTCGGCAAGCAGCGATGGCGCAAGAAGTAAAAGCGACACGGCGCGCGGTGGGGAAGCCTGCACAGATGCGGGGGGGCTATCCTTTATTGCCCGGGCACCAGAGCTTCAGCGTCGGGCCCTGGCATCCGCAGGGCTGACCGGCAGTGACCAGGGCTCCGCCCACAGCTCGATAATACTGCATAGCTCGGATGATGACTCGCCAGCCTGGACTGGAGAGCGCGCACTGCAGGCGGCAAGCGAGCACGCCGCCTATTCGGATGACCGCAACGAGGGAGGCAGTCCTGCGGAAGCTGACAATCAGTGCGATGGCGCTGTCGCCAGCAACGCTCCTGAGGCGCGGAGTAGCGCGGGCAGCGACGATTACTTGACGATGTACCAGGCGGCAGCAGGCAGCACCAGTGCGCACGACGCCGCGTTTGAGGTAGCGAGCGACCAGGGGGCTGGAGGTGGAGCTTCAGCGGCGGCTGCAGTCCCGTCTGTTAAAAAGGAGGAGGATGCATGGGGCACCTCTGCAATGGGGCCCCCTGACGAGGTACAGGACAGCGAGGAGGCCACCAGCCCTGCGAGCAGTTCCGCCGGCACCAACACGCACGTCGGCAGCCATCACGTGCATGCTGCACACAGTCCCGCCCACCAGAGCGGCGTAAGCTCGCCGCTCAGCCAAGGCAGCAGCCCTGGCAGCCCGTCAGACCATGAGCTCATAATGCCCAGCACGTGTGAGCACGCTGCCAAAGAGGAACCATCGAGCGCACAGCCGCTCGCATTCCAAGACACACAGAATGGCTCAAGTACTGATTGCGTGCCTCAGCGCAGCCCGTCCCCCACACCAGCGCCCAGGTGCACCTCTGTTGGGGCTGCCTCGGGACTGAGCGACAAAGACGGCGCGGCAGATAGCCCGTGCGGTCATGCTGCAAACAGCGCACTCCCGTTCCAGCCCGTAGCACACGGCGCTGTCGCCCAGGATCCGGCAGAGGCGACCAGTGAAGCTGGAGCACCGGCGTCTGAGGCACCACCTGAGCCGCAGCAAGCCCTGCACACGCCCTCTCCAGTGCCAGCGGCGCCGCCGCTGCCAACGCAGTCCGGCGAGCAGCAACATGGCATGCTGGGACTGCTGGCTGAGCTGGATTATGTACCTGATCCGCAGCTGGACCTCAACCCCAACCTGCACCTGGAGTTGGGGCTGGAGCTGGGACTGCTGTCGCACGAGGCGCTGCTGCTGGGTCAGGCGGGAGATGACGGGCTGTTGCTGGGGCCCCTGACGGCGGCCGCGGCCACTGCGGCTGCGGCTGCGCCGTCACCGCAGCTTGATCGCTTCAGCCGCCCTGTTGCGGCTGCCAGACCGAGTGCTTATGCGCCTGTGGCCGCGGTTGGAGCGAGTCAGGCTGCAAGGGGTGTTGCTGTGCTGCCACACAATGTGCTACCGGTGCAGCCATCACTGCAACGCGCGCTTGAGGAGGAGCTGGAGGCCGCCGCCGCCCCTGCAGAAGTCTTGCTTGAGGGCGAGCTGTGCGGCCATGCAGAAGCCGGTAGCTTGAATTCTCAGGAGCTCGCAGCTTTGACGCCATTAGCACAGACGGGCAGCATGGCCCCGGGGCGAACGTCAGCTCCAGAGCTGGCGCTTGCCGAGCCGCTGCCAGTGGTGGAAGCGGAGCCGGCCGCCACACCTGTCCAGTCAGAGCCCCGAGCTAAATTGACGGTACTGCAACGGCTGCAGGCTGTCGCAGAGGAAAGCCGCGCACGCCACCACCAGCTGTTGCTGGCATCTCCCGCGCTTGCGTTGGCACAGGGACATGCTGCGGCCGCTGAAAGGCGGGTCAGCCGCAGCAACGACGATAGCGTCCACGCAGAGCCAGCTCCAGGCGCGGCCAGCGCAGTCATGGATGTCCCTGCGATGCTGCCAAGTTTTGGCGTAGAGCAGTCCGGCGCACCTGATGTGCTCGCCCGCACCGCATCGGTGGCTACGCCCTTTGGCCCGGCGTCAAACCGCGCACCACCATTCCCTGAGCCGCGAGGCCAAGGCGTGCAGGGCCCGGCTGACCAGGAGGCTGACCACTCTGCTGCGCTTGTTCCCGCATTCCGGGATGGCGTTGAGGCGGCAGTGCCTCCAGCGGCTCTTAAGACTGCGGGGAGTGCCGCTACATTTAGTCCCGAGGACGAGGGCGCCCTGCAGCAGCCAGCAGAAGCAACCGCGCAAGACGCAGCCTCTCAGCTGTCAGGGCAATCTGGGGACGCGCCGCAAACTGCACGTGTGGAGAATCCACAGCGAGCCCAGGGCGCCCGGCCTGCTCCACCACCTGGTGCAGCCGCTGACCGCACACCTACTGCAGCCGGCACAGCCGGTCGTGTGTTGGGGTTTCCGCATGGAGACACGGCGGCTGCCGTATTGGCAGCTCGCAACACCACGCCGCGCTATGCAGCTGTGCCCGACAGCCCGGAGTCACCGGCTGTGGTGTCATTCATGGCGGCGTCCTCGGGCCAGGCCGGTGGTGGGACGGATGAGAGTCTGGGCGAGACGGAGGACCCTGACAACAGTAGCGCCGGGCAAAGTGAGAGCAGCGCCGGAGAGCGGGAGCGGAGCCGTGGCGACCCGCACCCTGTCATGGATTCAGCACCCATGGCAGGTAGCGCGGCAACAGGCATCGTGCACGATACCAATGGTGTGACGCGTCACTGGACGGCTGCACCAGGACCTGTCGGCATCGTGCTTGTGCCAGGCAACGTGCACGTGCAAGCGCCTAACCTACACATCAGGAGCGGAGGCGCTGGCTTGGGGGCCGTACCAGCAACGCCCACGGCACATGGACCTGTGCGCCAGCCGGCTGCGCAGCTTGACACGCGCACACGCGCTGTGCTGACTGGCACTGTGGCGCGCTCTGCAGCCGCCGCGCCGCCCATACCACAACCGCTGCAACCAGCATCGCCACAAGCGCCTCTGCAGCAACTGGATGCCCGACGCGGCTTGGCCCAGATGCCGTCCGCGCAAGTGCACGCAGATGTGCCTCCCGGCCAGCCCGCGCAGGCGGACGCCGCAGCCACAGGAAGCTACGAGCTGACAGAGCACCTGGTGGCTGCCCCGCGGCTGTCCTGGAGCCTGGCCGTTGCTCCAGCACCTCACAGCTGGCAGAATGAGGCCCCCGCCCGCACGCTGTCGTCCCGTGCTTCGCGGCCAGACGTCGGCACGCGGGTGACGGGCAGCGCGTCATTCTCCCTGGCGAAGGGAGACAGCAAGCAAGAGCAGGCGGTCCTCAGGCCTCGCCAGGTGCCTCAACCGCTCCAGCAGCCACAGCCACATGGCCTGGCACAGCATATGCAGCAGTCGCGGGCGTATGTCCACGGTGTGGTGCCAGGCGCCACATTTGCTGGTATATCTTCGACGCACACACGTGTGCTGTCACATGGCGGCGGAAGCAGCAGTGCCCACGAAGCGCGAAAACAGCGCCAGTCCACTTCTTTGCTGCTGGCAGCTTTGAGGGAAATCAACGCCACTACCCAGAGCACGTGTGCTAGGCTGTGTGACGCATTCAGCAAGGCAACTTAAGGGCTTCAGGGTGGGGGATTACGGTACCCTACATTAGGAGTGGTCAACTATGAATTATAGCTACGTGTATGACGTACTCAAAGTGACACTGACTGCTACGTGCCGTGGTGCATGCTGTGCAAGGTCAAGGGGGCGAGTATGCATGCGGGCTCGCGGGCAGTTACAGACTGGATAGTGGTGCACCTCAGTGCACCTTTAATACCACTTTACGTAGGGCGCCACCATGATATCGCCACTGGTTCGTACAAGTTGAGGCTCAGCTTGCGACACAGGTTGCGCGACCAGTCAAGTGACGACGGGGGGAGAGGAATCCGCCGCCTGTCCCGAGCGGAAGTGATGGGCAGTGGACAGCGAGTGCGAGCTGTCGCTGGCATCCTTGTCAGCTCACTCCCAATGTTTCGGAATGCATGCAAAGCCGTTATGTAAATGAACCGGCTCCACTGCAGCGGCTAGCGATTTCGCAGTGGCCTGCCGTCTGCGATCCGGGCCCGGCAAATTGCAGACTTGAACCCACGGCCAGCCTTGTAGTCGGCAACGCTAGTGTATGCTACAAAAAGCTTGCACACTTTAACAATTTCGTGGCACTGAAGCACGTTGACCGGCGCTAAGCCCCCAAAGTTTGTTGGACCCCCTAATGGGCTCGTAACTTATTCCAACGTGGCCCGAGCGCCTAGAAATGTGGCGTTCATACTCGGCAGCGCCTCAGGGCTCCAGTCCGGGGACTAGTTTATCGTCTATTGGGCCAAGCGCCGGGGTTTGGGGGCCCTCACGCGCATCCTTTGAGCAATTCGGAGACGAAGATAGCAATGACGGCAAAGGACGGCATGGAGGACATGGAGCGCACCGGGCGGGGCACTCGCGGTCGCCTTTAGCAGAGAAGTCAGAGCAGGACGAGGCCTACCTGAAGTGGCAGGTGGGTGCGCTGCTCTGGACGCATCACATATGATACGCAGTGTTGAAGGGGCGTTGCATGCGGAATGCGCAGGAGAAGCACCCTTGCGTGCTCACGCATTTTGCTTCCTTCAAAGCGGCCGTGGACGGGAAGCGACTCGCCGTGTTCCTTGACTACGACGGTGAGCAAGAGTTTGCAGTCAGGTCCCTCAAGTGCGCAAAACTCAGGGCGCGGGTCGACTTGTTCGCAGGCACGCTCACGCCCATCGTGTCTAACCCTGACGAGGCGGTGATGTCCGAGGAGGTGGGTGGGGCGCAACGCTCGGGCACACCCTGGTGTTGTCTCTCCTAGATTAACTGCCATATGGCCTCCTGTGCAGATGCGGGACGTGGTGCGGTCCGTTGCGCGGGCGTTTCCCACCGCCATCATCAGCGGACGAGGCCGGGAAAAGGTGGAGGCCTTCGTGCAGCTCAAGGAGCTGTTCTATGCCGGGAGCCATGGCATGGACATCGCAGGGCCGCGGGTAAGAATGCTGCGTTTCGTGCAACGAATCCCAATCGTGGTGACGGAGCGTCGCGTGCCTTGCCAGGCCACCCAACCACGGGGGGTGCGTTCCTCCCACAGCGAAAGGGGTTCACTGCCATGCTGCTGGCGGAGCAGGTTCTGCTGGCGGGTTGGGTGAAGCGTGGAAAAGCTCCCGATCTTAAACGTGTAAATGACGTGCGCGGTGGCAGGTTGACACCAACGGGTATCAAGGCTGTGGCAACGAATTCGTCACGGCGTTCCAGCCGGCAGCCCATTTCCGGCCATTGATAGACGACATCTACGTCCAGCTGCAACAGCGGTGAGTATGCAGACGTGGTTGGAGTAGTGCACCCACGCACGTGCCCAAACCAGGAGGAGTGCTGGTGGCCTGCTGGTGTCTTGTCATGCCCACCGCCTTGCAGCTCGCATCCCAGCAAGTGCAGAATGCCATGCTGCGTCATAACGTATAATTTGTTCTGCTTGCCTCTGGGCTGCACACTCCTACAACTCGACCTCTTGACCACTACGCCGCCACATGCTTCTCACCCCCCTCCAACCGCTGCCGCCACGGCAGGCTCAAGGAGGTACCAGGGTCCAGTGTGGAGCACAACAACTTCTGCGTTAGTGCCCACTTCCGCAACTGCCCGGGCGAGGCATGGCAGGACGTGATTGCCGCCGTGGAGGAGCTGGTGGCGCAGCACGACGACCTGCGCATGACGCGCGGGCGAAAGGTGGTGGAGGTGCGGCCAAAGGTAAGCAGCAGCGGGGGAAGGAGCAGGAGCAGGAGGAGGAACACATTCACAGGCCATGGCCTGTGCGGCTGGGCAATGTGCTCAGGGGCGGCTGGCATGAGTTTAAGGCTAAGAGGCACTTGCATGGCAGGATGGGGAAAGAGCAATCACGACGCCAAGTGGGCTGACCGGGATATATAGACCGAGGCTCGACGGTGCGCCGAAGGGCTTTGTTGGCCTCAAGCCGCAGACTTGAGGGTTTGTTTCGAATGTCTCGAACGGGATAGGCTCACCGAAACCCAACGGCACGCCCAAGTTCATGTCGTGCGACACGCACTCGCCCTGCGCCCCGTCCCCGTCACGATGCTACACGCTCTTAGTCACGCACGCTACTCGGCTGGTCTGCACGCAGATCCCTTCCTCACTCGCCCGTGCTGCTTCCCCGCGCCCGCGCCCGCGCCCCCCCCCCCCCCCAGGTGGACTGGCACAAGGGCACGGCGCTATCGCACCTGGTGGACGCGCTGGGCCTGGCACAGGAGCCAGACGTGGTGGCCATTTACGTGGGCGATGACCACACGGATGAGGACGCATTCCGGACGCTGGAGGAGACGCGGCGAGGTGTGTGTGTGTGACTTTGTGTGCTCAAGGCCGCCACCGTACACGTGTATGTGGCTAGCATACGGGGTTCGTGCGTGTGCCGGTGTGGGCGTGATGGGGTTGACTGTAATGGGCAGCGGGAGATGCGACGAAAGGCGCGACGCGCTGCTCTGGTGCCGGTTTTCGCCGCGATGGTAGACCGGTGACAGGGACACATTCCATCACGGCTGCCTGACTACGTCGGTGTGTTTCTTTGGCTGCGGCCGCAGGCTTCGGGATTTTGGTGAGCACACGTGCCAAGCCCACCCGCGCGCGCTACACGGTGCGCGACCCCGCTTGCGTCAAGGACTTCTTGTCGGGAATCGTGGAGTGGTCCAAAAGCGACAGCAACGGTTGGCGGGCCAGGCCCTGCTGCAACGGCTGGCGCATGAACGGGTCACCGGCGGCGGGGGCAGGGACGGTGGCACCCACACAGCAGTAGCGTTGGCAGCAGCACAAGCTGGTGCAAGCGGCCGTGCGCTTTTATTCACAGCTACCAGCCGCATCGCTGGGCGCTGCGGCGGGCGCTGATTGCGCAGGCAGCTACTTCGCCGTAAGCGTGCTGCTCGTTGGGGCTGCAGGAGTCGGACAGGTTTGGGGGCGCGCTTGTAGGAAGCTGCGGCGACAATTTTGAGGCTGGGGTTGGGCTTCGGCGGGCTGCTGCTGCTGCAATTTTAACACCACTGCGGCATTCCGTGAGCAGCCGCGGAGTGGCCGCTGGGCGCGGGGACATAAGGCGCTGATAGGTGAAGAAGGGGGGGCTGTTCTTGGGGCTTGGATAAGCAACAGCGAGAAGACGTTCAGCAAAGCGCGTGCCCCGTTGAGGACGGTTGGGGGCAGGGGGTGTTCAGAGGCGCATGCCGCATCGATGACGTGATACGGCGTGTCGGCAAGCGCCAAAAGCAGGACGCAGGCCAGACGCACGAGCCAGATTGGCGCATGCGGGCCGGGTCGGCGCAGCTGCGAAACGGAGCTGCATGCGGAGCGCCGCGATGGGGCTTGACGCGGTTGCGAGGGCAAGGTATCGCAAAGCTTCAGGTTGGATGCAGGGCACGGACTTGACAGCATGTATGACTATTGAGGATGCCACGAGCGTGACAAGGCATGTGAGTTATTCAGGAAATCGCATGGGTACATTCGGCGGTGTTGATCGGATGAGACACGGTATTGAGGTGTGCATGGGTGCTGAGCAGGAACGCGTAGATGAGGCGTTCGGAGGCGCAAAGCATGCAGCCCGCCGCGTGAGTCTGGGTGTGGTGCAAGCAAGCACAGTCTGTGCGGCGCCCCAGAAGTGTGTAATTGTATCTGATTCCGCATCCTGAGTCTCCATTCGGTCTGGGCACTGCCCACCGCCCAAACATCTGCTGTGGGACTGTGGGTGTGGGGCCGTCCGCCGTCGGGGCCAGGGTATCCCGAGGGCATCCGGGCCTGCAGTCGGGCGCGCTCACATGTCCACTTCGCTGTGCGGCTCGACCGGTCTGACGGCCTGACGCACAGTCCTGTGCGGCTCTGCCTTGCGCACATGTAGAATGCATGGTTGCAAGAAGGACCTGGTGACCCGGGTCGCGAGCGAACTGCTCTGGACTTCAGGGGCGTGCCACCTGCACGCCAACGTCTCCACCGTGACTTCTGCCGCCTAACCGTTCACCCGAGCGATCATGTAGTAAATAGTAATCATCAATCCAGGGAACCACGACAGGGGCTGTTCAAGCTGCACTGCCTGTGCAATGTGCATGTCGCGCCTTCCTAAAACAGCTGGCCAGGTGGGCGTCAGACACGGTCTTCGTACCTCTTTCGATGAGGTTGTGCGTGCTGATGATTGCTGCATACAATCGGTCGGGTAACAGGGTGCAACTCCCAAAACCTACACGCCACGATCATACCCGCAATTGGCCGTCGGCCACGACACCTGTGGAGTCTGTGCCCCCCTGCCACTGTATGTACCAGCTAGTTGTATACCATTGACGCCTTTTAGTGTATGACAACGTCCAGCGCTACACTGATCCAGTCTCTAGCAATTCTTGCTTTCAAGTCTGACCGCGGTCTAAAACTTTTTTATAGTAAGGCCCGGCGAGTATATACGGAAATTATATTTGCGTAGTGTGGCTGCATAACGCAGCCTGCGCCGGCGCGCGCTTGATTCATTGATTCCTCTCTTCTGGTTTTCCCACGCCGGGCTAATCGCCTCGCTCTGAATTATGAGTGAGCACTTAAGGCTATCGCATGTTTGCACATCGGGTAAATCGTGACAAACGGAATAATATTTTGGCCAGGCAGCCCGCGCTGGTTGTAAACCGGGTCGCTAATTGTGTAACATGGTTGAACCTTGTGTTCTGTCTTGCCTGAACAGCGGTGAGCATGGCCGGCGGCGCGCACGTCTGCCCGTTCGCACCTCTGCCCTCCCAGCCTGCGGAGACGCTCCAACCCTTCGCGCCTGCGTCAGACCCGCTCGCACGCGTGCCACTGTACCCAGAGGAGGCATCCACACCTCCCACGCGTGTGGCTGTGACGGGAGCCTCCGGCTATGTGGCCGGAAACGTGGTGGCGCGGCTGCTGGCGGCGGGACACACCGTCCACGCCACCTGCCGAGACCCCTCCAACGAGGCGGCCGTCGCACCGCTGATGGCCCTTCCGGGCGCGGCTGAGCGGCTGAAGCTGTTCAAGGCCGACCTGCTGGTGGAGGGCAGGTGGGTGCGGGTGTGGGAGCTAGAGCGAGGGCGGCGGGACATGGGTTTGCGGGGGCGGCACAGGCCCAAAGGCAACGGGATGACGGGATGACGCTGACACTTCCAAGAGCGGGGGACAGTCAGACTGGATGCTGTGCATATAATACAATATTTGGACTGAGTTGTTTGTGCATGTCAGCAGCCAACAGCCGGTCATTGCGCACCAGTGCAATGGCACTCAACTTTCTCCCACCCTCGCAACCCGCGCAGCTTCGACGCAGCCATATCTGGGTGTGAGTACGTGCTGCACACGGCCTCGCCCTTCAACATGAAGGTTCAGCTGTCGCAGTCGCGAACGCTGCTGATTGGGCCAGCAGTGAAGGGCGTGGAGAATGTGCTGGGTGAGCGCCGACGGGCGCATCCTGCATGGGGTATGGCGTTTGTTCGACGTTTTTAAGGTGTGCTGATTGCAGCCTTGGCCCGGCGTCCATGATTCGGATGGTTTCAAGTTGAATACGTGCGCTGCCCTGTCCTATACTTGCAGCGGCTGTGGAGCGCTCTCCAAGCGTGAAGCGCGTGGTCCTGACGTCCTCAATCGCTGCCGTGGTGCTGAGCACACCGGAGCAGCGTGTGCCAGGCACGTACGAGTACGACGAGTCCAGCTGGAACAACACAGCAACCGAGTCCGTCATCCCGTATGCGTACAGCAAAGTGCAGGCGGAGAAGCGCGCGTGGGAGCTGTGCAAGCAGCAGAGCAGGTACAAGCAAAAAACCGGGGACGGTATCATGTCGCGGGGGGGAGGCAGATCAGGTTGTACAGGTTGGTTTGACGTACGCCGCTGGTCATTAGTCGCTGCTCAATGTTCTGCTGATTCCCACGACGCAGGTGGTCTCTGGTGACGATCTGTCCGGGCCTGGTTCTGGGGCCGCCCGTGAGCAGCCGCACCGACAGCGAGAGCATCAGCCTCGTCACCCGCATGGTGCGGCGGCGGGCGGGCGGGGGGAGGTTCAAGGGTGTGCGCTGGAGGCCTTGCATTTGTGCACAAGCAAAGCTATTTGCGAAGTAGGGCACATCACGCCAACCTTGCACACACCTGGCCTGGTGCTTCCCGGCCTCGCGCACACCTCAGATGCGCGGGGAGATGTGGCCGGCGGCGCCGTGGGCTGGGCTGAACTTCGTGGACGTGCGCGACGTGGCGGCGGCACACACCCTGGCCATGAGCCACCCCAAGGCCGAGGGCAGGTGCGTGTTTAATGCCAGGGGGCTGGCGAGGGGTACCCATGGTACCACCATCACCTCCACCCCCACCCCCACCGCCACCGCCACCATCACCACTGCAAAAGTGTGTCGACAAGCCCATCCATCCCAATCCTCAACTCGCCGCGACACAACGCAGGTACCTGCTGAGCAGCTGCAACGCCATGCTGCACGACCTGCCGGCGGTGGTCAGCCGCCTGTACCCAGGGGGCAGGCTGGCGCCGCCGCTCTTCTTTCTGCCGCGCTGGCTGGTGTGGCTGGTGGCACCGCTGGCGGGGCTGCCACGGGACGTGGTGCAGGTGCGAATGGGCGGGTTGTCAGCGTGCGTGGCGGCGTTTGCAGCATGGGCGCGGAGTGTGTGGTGCATGCTGGCTGGTGGTATGCGGTGCGGACTTGCGGTGGCAGCGCGCTTTGCCGTGGAGCTTGTCAGCACCCACGGCTTTATGCCCGCGCCGTAACTTACCGTACACCACATGGGTATGTCTGTCCGGCTGCTCGATGGGCTCTGCCGCGGTACCCCTGAGGGGACGGCATCCATGTGTTGCAATACTCACACTCATTAGTACCTTCTGTCCCCGTGGTCAAACATAACGCTTGCAGTACTCAATAGGCTTTCGGGTTATCATAAAAACGGGCAAGGTGCAGAGCGAGTTGGGCCTGCGCTTTGTGGAGCCGGCGATCACCCTTCGTGATATGATTGAGGTGAGGCCACTTTGTGTGCGTGCTGTAACTTGACACCATCGGCAGAGGCTGTCACGGAGTCTAACCGCACCGCCTGCGGCTTTCTTGCGCGGTGTGGTGGCATGTGCACAAAGGATGGCGGCGTCGCTGCAAGCAGTCGGCCGGCAAACGTGCTGTGTCCGCACGCCCCGCCCTTTTATTTCCTCGCAGGACCTGGCGGCACGGGGTCTCATTGCCCATCCCAAGCCCTCAGCAGCAGCCCACGTGCTTGCTTCTGCCAGCCAGCAGCGGTGAGGGCGTCAGCCACGGCAACTGGAGCGGCGTCAGTTTAGGGCAACTGGTGTAGCAGGCTCATGCGGCCTGGGGGTCAGAGACCACCTACCAGGGGCAGCGCCCCCGCCGAGGGACTGTTACCTGGGAATAATTATCCTGTTTACATGGAATAAATTGATGAGCTTTGTCTGTGCAACGACGCGGCACGCGCCTGGCCCATAAGGAAGAACACGTGCCTCGGCTGTTAGTTGCCCGCATTGCCCCAAGCCCACCTTGCAATGATGTCTGTCCTTTCTCGTGCTTGAAGACTTTGCTTCATAGCACTGCAAAACTAAGTTGATAGCGCAGGAGCCCGCGCGATAATGCCTTACCTATACTGTGCTTCACATTGTCCATGGCGGGGCTGGCTTGTGACCCCATGCCCCTTGTGGTGAGCGCTTGTCTTGGTATCCTGTTTGTGCGCAAACTCTTGAACGCATGCAGTGCATTTAAAGGGATGCTGGTGCAAGCTTCTATAAACTTTCACGTATCGGCATGCCTGGCTTGGGTTGGGCAAGTGTAGAGACTTAAGGGTGCGAGGTGGGGTATACGGTGTGAGATGGCATGTGAGGTGTCTGTCCGCCGCAACGCACAAGCGTTCTGATACGGCTACGGACATGCGCTAAATTGCGAATTCGAAATGAGAAATCGACTGGAATTTGACGTCGTTTCTAGCAAGTAAGCAGCACGAGAGGAGGGGGAGCGGTAAGGCTATCCAACCGTTGCTTTGACTTCATTTCGCATCTTGTCCTGGGTCCATACGGCAGGACTGCATCAGGTTGCGGGGCTAAACCCCAGCCTCGCTTACGAACGTCTGAAGTAGAGAGAGCCAGCGAGCATAAGAGAGCTTGAGCAGGGGCGTGGTTGCAGCGGTGGGGGTGATTCAATTGCTGGCGGGTCACTTGCCGCTAGGTTGCACACACATGTGATGCGCAGTAATAATAAAGACAATACAGGACGAGGCAAATAAAAAGGCATGAGTGCAAACATGTTAGGGCGGCATTTTTGCTGCATGTGGCGAAAGCTGGTGTAGCTGGTGCGCACTGGATTGCGCGAAGGCGCATCGCGAACCGTCCAGCACCATTTGAGAGCAGGGTCCGGGATTTCAAGGGGGGGCCAACACACTATCGGTGGCTAGTGGCATGATGTATTGCATCTGGGTGGCGGGGTGAAACGCAAGCTGGCACCTGTGCCTTTGAGGGATTTGATTGGCAAAGGTGGGTAAGGTTTTTGACCCGTTTCACGCACATGCCTGAATGGGCAGTAGGATGCCTGTCTGAAGAGCGCGCGTGCTCGTTGCTGGAAGACTTTGAGGCGGCCGTGCTTGGCGCTGCTGAGGCAGTTGGCTCGCATAGAATGAACGCACACTTCCTTGTAGCGCGGGTCAAGTAGTACGTGAAGATTAGTGATGCACGTCGGATTATTGCATGGGACAGCAGACGAAGCGCAGGCACGTGATTGGTTGGGCTTGCGTTTTTCGCCAGCCCCAGTGAGATGCCTTATGCATAGCGGCGGTGGCGCGTCCGGAATTAAGCGCGCTCTGTAAGCCGGTGATATCGTCGCGCTATGGTTCCCCGCACATTTACCACAAGAAGCGTGCATGGCGCGCATTGGTAGCGCAGGTTGGATACCAACAGCGGTCCAAGATGGTGTTGAAGATGCCAGTGATGTGGCAGAGGCTCCCCATCCCGCCCACCACTCCCCGTCCACCCCACACGCCGCCAACTCGGTATGCTCAGTACAATACGTACGGGACACCCTGCCGGATCGGATTACGCCGTGGCAATTCATTTTGCTCGGCCGCCCGCAGTGCCACCCTGCGGGCTGCGGCATCGGTGTCGACCCGTGCCCACCAGTGCCACCCTATGCCGCTCGCCATCCTAAAAATCAGTAACTACAGCTCCCCCGAACCCCAGCCACCCCCCACGTACACGATCTTGCCCCGCCGTGCCTGGTCTTCACGCCAATGCTGCTACAGTTTGCAACGAACAAAACAGTACGAAATTCGCTAAGCAACAGCAGCGGAGTGCGCGAGCGTATTTGTGGCGTGTGTTCCACCGCCAGGGTCGGCGGGCTCACGATGGGTTCTAGCCACGAACCCGAGTGATCTGACTCGCTAATCGTTCCTCTTCGCAGCACCCTAGGCTGCGGGCACGTGGAATAAATCTTCCGCTATAGCAGTTATTATCCAGCATACTCAAAATTTATTGAGCTGTCATCAAAAGCTCTCCCTCTTGTTGTTCACAGTTTCGCGCCCTGGCGCAATCAATTGCAATTTCCTTGCGGCTAGCTCGTCTCATTCCACAGGCTGCATTTCGCTTACGGCGTCTGGGCCCGCTATCCGTTGCCCACTCACCCGAAACAGCTCGGCCACGCACGGCAGTCACCACCCGCATGGCCCCGCGGAAGAAGGCCGTCAAGGTAGGCACTGCATTTTCCTGGGAAAGTGCCCTGAATTCTCGTGACTCACAAACGCTGTGCGCGGGGTTGAACCTTACACCTGCAGGAGGAGGCGGACGCGGCGCCGGCAGACACAGCCGCTTTACCCCGTGCCAAGCGCACGCGCCGCGCCGCTGACACTGATGCAGCGGCCGCAAAGGACGACATTGAAGCGGAGGTCGGCGCCGAGAGTAAATCCAAAGGAAAGGGCGCTGCCAAGGCAGCCCCCAAGGCGACCGCGGACGCAGCCAAAGCCAAGCCCGCCAAAGGCAAAGCCAAGGACGGTGGCGCAGGCGCGGACGCCGGAGGCGATGCCAGCAACGCTGGCAATGGCGACGGCAGTGGCGGCAAGAAGTATTACCTAATGAAGAGCGAGCCGGAGGAGTTTTCTTTGGACGACCTGGAGGCAAAGCCCGACTCCACCGGCCACTGGGAGGGTGAGCGCAGGAAGGGGCAGCACTAAGGGCATGTTGGCACCGGTCTGCAAACCATCCTACGCTTTGGGTTCATGCCAACCGGGGCGCGCTGCTGCAGGTGTCCGCAACGCCCAGGCCCGCAACATCATGAAGGGCATGAAACTGGGCGATGAGGCTCTGTTTTACCACAGGTGTGTCATGTTTGCTTGATAACGGGCAGCAGCCGCAAGGCTTGCTGCGCTGCGCTGCTGTAAATGAGGTATCTCCGTATCTGTTGGTGGCCCGCGCCGCTTCACGCTACCCTGTGTTCTGTCGCGGTAATTGCGCGACTCCTCTGTGTCCTCGCCGCCCTGTGCCCCGCCCCTGCCCGCGGCAGCTCCTGCAAGGTGCCGGCATGCGTGGGTGTGGTGCGGGTGGTGCGGGAGGCGTACCCCGACCACTTCGCGTTCGACAAGAAGTCCAAGTACTATGACGAGCGCAGGTTGGAAGAGATGGCGGAAAGCGGGTGGCGTGGGAGATGGGGGTGCTAGGCAAGCCTTGCAAGCCGAGTTGCCTGGAGGCGTGGGCACACCCTGCTCCAAATTTCCGATACTTATTATCGGTGCTACCTGGATAAGCACACGGCTGTTCGCGTTCGCTATCAATCCTGCACCGCTGCCGCCTGTGTATTGCTTGCTGCACTCTGCTGCAAATTCACGCCGGCCACGTCGTCTGATCGGGTGATGGTGCGCCGCCGCAGCACGCCCCAGCAACCCAAGTGGTGGATGGTGGACGTTCAGCTGGTGCGGCGGCTGGCGCGGCCTGTGACGCTGGCGGAGCTGCGGGCGGAGGGGACCAAGCCCGGCTCCCCGGTGGCGAGCATGGTGCTGATCAACAAGTGAGTGGGGGGGGGGCATGAATGCACCGCTACGATGCAGCGCTGAGGGGCTGTGCTGATGTGCCGAGTGCCTGGGGGTTATCGTGGCAGCGTGGCAACCTGGCGGTAACATGGGAGTCCAGATTGAGGGTATGAGAGGGAGCGATAATATTGACGCGATGCATCATTTCCCCCACCCCGCATTTTCCCCAACCCCTTGCCAGGTCACGCCTCAGTGTGCAGCCCGTGACGGAGGAGCAGTGGAACGTGGTGATGGAGCTGGAGAAGCAGGACAAGGCCGACGCCTGATACAGTGCTTACTGCGTGTGATGCAGCGTTTCCTGGAAACTCCATGGCCAAGAATCCCTTACCGCTTCGTGCCAGGGGTGTTGGCTGATGGTAGATGGTGAAGATAATCCGAGGGATGTCGAGTGTCGGGTGTGTGGACGACACCCGTCGCGCATCTTACAACACAGTTCAACAAACTGCGGGTAACGAAAGGGTCCCGATAGCGATATTAAAGCAGCTTAAAGCAGGAGCTGGTTGGCTTCCAAGAGGCAGAGCATGACAGGAGGTCGAGAATAAGTGCGCAGTATTTACGTCGGTGCGTGCCTAGCGTGCCACATCCGGTCGACCCTGGAGCCGATCTGTGTAGAGGCAGGTCGCCCCACATATTGTTGGAATCTTTGGTCTAATTTATGTGACGTGAGCTGTATTTATTCGTTGCTGAGAAGCGGAAGTGTCTAATGTCCCAACTGTCGTTCCAGCCGGCCTACGATGCCGAGAAAGCACTGCAGCCGGCGACGGTCTGCGTCACCGGAGTCACCGGCTTCGTAGCAGGTATGCATTTCAGAACCGCGCACACGAGGGTTCCCGTGCGTGCGTGATGCATCGCGCGAAACCACGGTCGCCGACCTGCCCTCCGGGCGCTTTGCATATGTGTCTGCTTCACAGGCTCGGTGGTTTCGCGGCTGCTGGAGCTGGGACACACGGTGCACGGCACCTGCCGCGACCCCTCGCGCACTGACACGGTCGCGCACCTCACGTCCCTGCCGGGCGCGGCTGAGCGGCTGAAGCTGTTCAAGGCCGACCTGCTATCGGAGGGCAGGTGGGTGCGGGTGTGGGAGCTGGAGCGAGGACGGGCTGGGTGGTGGGGCAACATGCAGGCGGGCGCGTTTAAGGCTTTCAAGAGGATCCGCGCGCACCATGTGCTTCATCCACTTTACCCTATCCTTCCCGTACAGTTTTGATGAGCCAGTCAGAGGCTGTGACTACGTCATCCACACCGCCTCGCCATTCATCATGGACGTGCCGGAGGCGGAGGTGCAGGCAAAACTGCTTGGCCCAGCTGTGAAGGGAACCGAGCACGTGTTAAGTAGGTGGCGCTAGGCCCTGGTACTGCTGTCGTACAGTTGGTTGCAGCAGTGTGTCCTAGGTTGGCCCAGGGGGTGAGGCCTAGCTCCTGCTGGTACGCCGCAGTGCCACGCAGCAACGCCAGCCGTAAGCGCTGCCAACCAGCCAATTTCAATCTCCTACACATCTCATTAACCCCGCCGCCCCGCCCGCCCGCAGGCGCCGCCAGCAAGTCTCCCTCCGTTAAGCGGGTAGTGCTGACATCATCCTGCGCCGCCATCTATGGCGACCCCTGGGAGTTCGGCAAGGACCACGTGTACACCGAGGCGGACTGGTGAGGGCGGAGGGCGGTGTGAGGCGGGGGGCGGAGGGGGTGGGAGCGAGACGTGAGGGATGGGCGGGATAACAGAGCTGGGGCACAGACAGGGCTGGGGCGAAGACGGGGCTGGGGCAGAGACAGGGCTGGGGCAGAGACAGGGCTGGGGCAGAGACAGGGCTTGGGCAGAGGCAGGGCTGGGGCAGAGAAAGGGCTGGGGCTGAGAAAGGGCTGGGGCAGAGACAGGGCTGGGGCAGGGTCAGGGCTGGGGCAGAGACAGGGCTAGGGCAGAGACAGGGTTGGGGCATGATGTGGCTGCTTGGGCCTACACCAGAGCTTGGTGGGGCTGAGGTCGGCGCTGAATCGACACTTCGTGCTGAGCCCTTGCTTGGGAACGTATGAATGGCCGCATGAAGGCCAAGTGGCCGCGCTGACTTGACTGACTAGTGGATGTTTGGGTGGTTGTGTGCACAGGAACCCAACTGCGACCGCCAAGGTCCTTCCCTACTACTACAGGTGGGTGTGCGCCTGCCTTGGTGCCTGCCTGGGTGAGTGGGAAGGTGGGTTCCATGCATATTAAGGGTAGGTGGTTGTTGTGGGGTTGGCGGGTGCGCCTGATGCAGACGCTCGCTCCATGTGTGGGCGCGTTCCGTGCCTGGCGCCAATGGGAGCCAGCGTCCGCTCCATGGCGTCGTTGTGACTCGGCCGGCTGTGATATGCTATGAGCCTATGGCGCTGTGAGTAAGACCAACTGCCACCCGCGCACGCACAGCAAGAAGCTGGCGGAGCAGAAGGCGTGGGAGATGTCCAAGGCACAGAGCCAGTGAGTGCGGCAGCAGACGTGTCTGTTCCTTGGGGCAGTTCAGACACAGCTGTAAAGTGCCGCATGCCGGCAAGCGCGCCGGTGTGTCATCCAGAAGCGCTTTCAGCCGTCGCACGCCGCTTATGCCTCCTGCCTCCTGCGCCTGCTGGGGCGTTGCAGATGGACGTTGGTGGTGATCAACCCTGCGGCCATCCTCGGCCCGCCCCTCAGCAAGCGCACAGACAGCGAGTCAGTGAGTGCCGCTGTCAAGGACCGGGCCGAGCGCAGTGACGTGACCAGTGGTAAATGTCTGGTTGATTGATAACCGGGGGCGCTGTCGGCATCCGCCCAGACTATGAAGAGACTATCGGGGGGGGGGCATGCCGGGCCCCCGCGACAGGTCGAGCCGACTGTCGTGTGACTGGCCGGTCCAACCACTTTCTACCATAGTAACGCCCGCGCTTGCATGCATGCTGCATCACGCAGATAAGTTTGCTGAACCAGATCCTCAAGGGCAGGGCCTACCCGGCCTGCCCGCACATGGGCTTTGGCGCGGTGGACGTGCGCGACGTGGCGGCGGCACACACCCTGGCCATGAGCGACCCCAAGGCCGAGGGCAGGTGAGCGAGCTGGACAGGGGCTCACATAACGCCCTGCACGGACACATCGCGCTCCCCTCTTCCCGCACCTCCACGCTTGCCGTAATATGCTGCAGAGGTTAGCCTCTCTGTTTAAAGCCCCATCAGGTCACCAGTTGCTCAATGTGCCCATCCAGGTACATATGTGTGGCCAAGTCCATGCTCATGTGCGACATGGCGCGGGCCATTAAGGCCGGCTTCCCTAACTCCAAGTTTCGGACCCCCATCGCGACCGCGCCGAAGTGGCTGCTGTCCATCATCGGGCCGGCAGTTGGCATGCCGCGCGACCTGATCACGTGAGCGACACGAGGGCTCACGGAGGGGTTCACACAGGGGGGCGCCGGGGAGGCTGCTGCTGCGGACCTGGAGTATGTAGACCTGGAGTCTGTAAGGCTGGTGTGGGGCGGTGGCCTTGAGTTCAGCACAGACCACCCCGCCCCTGTTGATACCTGCTTCTGTGGCGTGCGACCGTTGTTTGGAGATGCCGGCCCTGGAGCCCCGGGTCCTAACGGTTGTGCTGACGCGAATGACTGTTGCCGTGCTGCTTCCTTTTGCGCTGTCCTCAATGTGAGCGCCACTGGGCCACCCGTCAGCTCAGCGGTGCCCTACTGGTTGCGCTTACCTCAGTGCCAACATGACACCTTGGTGCCCGCCACCGACTGACCACGTGTACTTCCTCCTTTTTCCCTTCTGTCGCGGCTGGTCATCCCCCAGTTACGCGCTCGGAAAGTGCCCCCAGTTCAACAACAGCAAGATCCAGTCGGAGCTTGGATTCAAGTTCCACTCGCCCGAGGCCGCCATCAAGGACCAGGTGGATGCCATGCTGGCGCTGGGCATCGCAAAGCCCTTCTGAGAAAGCAAGGAACTTGGAAGCCATGCTGGCAGGTGGCCTTGGCCGAACGCTCCAAACCTTTCAACCCACCTTATGGCTGCAAACTGCAGGCAGGAGACAGTGTGTACAGGTGTGTACTCCGTTATGTAAGGTTGTATTGAGCTGGAAGAGACCTGTCTGCGTAGGGGCTGGCGCGTGCTCGCTGCCATGTGTCCTCCTGTGTGTGCGCTGGGCTTGGGTGACTCGTGGAATGAGGAACAACAGGGTGATTGCTATCGTGAATGTGCATGCTGAATAACTGAATTAGCACATGCTGTATGTGCACATGGTAGGGATTATGGTTGCGGAATTACAGAGGGGACAATCGAGTGTGCAAGCACATAAGGGCCATCGGAATGTCCTGCCCGTACGGGTGACAACAGACGATCTATGGTCCGGTCTTTTCCTTTCATCTTTGCATTAGCACACGGGCAAGACAGTAAGATATGCGCCCGATATTTGTTAGAGCCGCGCCTAATTGCGTGCCTGGCGGGTGAGCGTGCGTGCCGTGTCGCACCGACCTTTGGGTCCGGTTTTTTTCCTTTCACCTTTGCATAAGCAGCCAAGCAGGGTGGCGGTTGGCCACCTGTGCCCGAGGCAGTGTTCACACTGTCCCCTTCTTGTAACCAGCACTCATAAGCACACGGGCAAGACAATAAGATATGCGCCCGATATTTGTTAGAGCCGCGCCTGATTGCGTGAGCTATAGGACTTTTAGTGCGGATAAAGATGCCGTACGAGATGGCGCGGCGACCGCGAGTGTTTGGCGCAGAGAGAGAGCCAGCAACTTGTCTTTATGAGTGCTGGTTACAAGAAGGGGACAGTGTGAACACTGCCTCGGGCACAGGTGGCCAACCGCCACCCTGCTTGGCTGCCCACCCGACTCACAGCTGCGTAGGCGTGTCGAAGCTAAGCTAAACGCCCGCCAGAGCCACACCAGACACAGCATCACAAGACACGCGGCTCATAAGGCACCGCTACGCGAAGACCAAGTCGTAAACGTCAAGGCAGCACACCGTCAAGCCAGCACAGTAGGCCCGAGGCCAGCTGCACGCCGCACGCCCCTCAAGGAGAAGGGGGCGGAGAAGCAGCGTCATACGGCAACACCACGTCAATGCGGTCACCAGCCCCCCGCGACAGGAACACGTGCCCGGAGGGGACAGCATCCCAGCCACTAGGGCGCACGCCCAAGCTAGCAAACGCCTGCAACCGGCCCCAGAAATCAGCCACCACCTCCAGTCCAATAGCTAAAACACGGCGAGAAGGGAGCGGGGCCTCAGCAGGCAACCCTTGGCCGGCCATCACAACCCGCTGCCGCCCCATGTCCATAGCAGACAACGCAGCCAGACACACCACATCCCAGACCGGCGGCGCCAGACCCGGCGGCGGCCGCACCAGCCACAAGGCAGCCCGAGTAAACACGCCTAGCGAGTCTTCGGGAAGCGCCCCCATCGCCATACCCATGGACTCACGCAGGCCACGGGCGACCACACAGTCCCAGTAATAATGCCGCCGATCCCCAAACGTCATATCCGCACCACATGCCTGGCACACGTGGATGACACCGCCGGCATGTTCGCGGGCACGCATGGGGAACGCCCAACACGCATCGGCAGCGACACGCCACAAGGCCTCTTTGTGCCGATTCTCCCACTTAAGGTTCCACAACCGTAACAGCACAGCAGCAAACGCACCCGCAGCCAGCACACAGTCAGACTCAGTCACATCGGGGTCGAAAGCAGCAGCCACATACGTACGATGTTTGGCACGCAGCTGCGCCAGGGGCGCCGCGAGTTGCATGAGTGTACCAGCTTTCACCGTATACTCCAGCACCAGGAGAGGCGGGCCGCCGGCCTGGGCCCACCCCAACCCCCGGGCCAGCTCCCGCACGGACGCAGCTTGGTCCGGCGCTGTAACCCGACCGCTGCGGGGCGCCCGCGCCGCCCGCGCCGCTGCCGCCCAGCCCTCCGGCAGGAGGGCCATGGCGGCGGCGACACGTGCGGCCGCGGCCTGGGCCGACGGCGGCCCCGTAAGCGGGACCGGTAGCGGCCGGCGGGGCCCCCACTGGAGCACCTTGCGCCACACACCTGTCAAGTAAAGTTTCTCGCACTCTGCATGTATACGGGTGCCGTAAGCACCACGCTCATAAGCATCTCGCACTTCTTGCAACGCGCCATCAATGGCCACCAGCTCCCCAACGCACCGCAAGTTGGGGAGTGCCAGCAAATCAGGGAATGCCGCATCAAGATTTATGATTGCGGTGTTACAGAGGGGACAACCCGAGCGTGCAAGCACACAAGGGCCGTCTGAAGCTGCAGCAAACCCTCCCGCAGTCGGATTCCGCGTGACTTCGCGCACAGCGAAGATTTATGAGTGCTGGTTACAAGAAGGGGACAGTGTGAACACTGCCTCGGGCACAGGTGGCCAACCGCCACCCTGCTTGGCTGCCCACCCGACTCACAGCTGCGTAGGCGTGTCGAAGCTAAGCTAAACGCCCGCCAGAGCCACACCAGACACAGCATCACAAGACACGCGGCTCATAAGGCACCGCTACGCGAAGACCAAGTCGTAAACGTCAAGGCAGCACACCGTCAAGCCAGCACAGGAGGCCCGAGGCCAGCTGCACGCCGCACGCCCCTCAAGGAGAAGGGGGCGGAGAAGCAGCGTCATACGGCAACACCACGTCAATGCGGTCACCAGCCCCCCGCGACAGGAACACGTGCCCGGAGGGGACAGCATCCCAGCCACTAGGGCGCACGCCCAAGCTAGCAAACGCCTGCAACCGGCCCCAGAAATCAGCCACCACCTCCAGTCGCCGTAGCTCCACGAAGCGTAGCGTAGTGCAGAGCGGAGGACTGTCAGCGTTTTTGGGGGGTGTAAGTGGCCGTGTGTGTGTGTGTGTGTGTGTGTGTGTGTGGGTTCGTTTGTCGCGACCCCGGGTCGGCGAGAAGCAGCGTCGCGCAGAGGGCGCCAGGCGCGCGGCCGGCAGCGCAGGGCGATAGAATGTAAAATATAAAAGAGCGATAGAGCGAGCGAGCGCGGGAAGAGCGCGCACTTGGCGAGCTCGGTCAGCGACAAAGGGCGTCGCGCAGAGGGCGCCAGGCGCGCGTCCCGCAGCGCAGAGCGATAGAATGTAATATTAAATATTGAAATGTGTATAGGCATGAAGAAACGAGCACTTGGCGAGGTCGGCCGAGAACGCGGACCTGCAAAAGCCCCCATGTAGGGCAGCACGCAAGTCGAGAAGGTAGAGCAATACTGCTATTTACGTATAACAAACAGAGCGAGCCCAGAAAGGCCATACTAGGAAAGGACCGATTGGGCGGCGAGAGTGCCGATTTGTGCAAGACACATTCGCCCTGGATTGGTCCGTTCGATAAACTGCAACTCGAAATATATCAACAGGTGATAAGCCATAAAAAGCAATGCGACTCGGGACATGCGGCTTGCGATACCAGAAAACACGAGCGCAGCGAGCAATAAGCGTACTTGTAAACGAGCGCGATTGCGAGCAAAGTACACATCTTGTATCGGCCTATAAGAGCAGACTGGCGAGCAGTGAATGCGCCGAGCGAGGATGGAGCCTGCGCCTGGAAGGCTCGGCATGAACGCGCGGACTGGAGTATCGGCAACAGACTAGCCCAAAGTCGCATTGCAGGTGACTTAGAGCGTGCCCTTCGCGTGTGCGGGTGCCAGCGCCCAGCGGGCACTCGCCGCCGGCACAGGGCCCCGAGGTCAAAGTGGGGGTGTGTGGGGGTGATTAGTTGCGCAGCGCCACGCCATCGCACGTTTTCTATTTGGCCAGAGGCCAGATATCAAAGCCAGCAGCATGTTCCACTAGCGGCAGCTTGTGGGTGTTAACAGTGGTGCCCAGGCGGGGGGGGGGGGTGACAGCTGTGGTGCCCGCTTGGGCAGTTCCAGCATCCTTCAGCGCAAGCAGTATTGATAGTGGCGGGCACGGGGGCTGCCGAGTGCGGGGCGTCGCGTCCTTGCACCTTGTGTGCTTGGCCAGCTGCCGGGCACCGCTGTGGCCGCGACTTGGCTGGACAGCGAGCAACAGCATGCGGGTGACAGCAGTGTTGCCCGCTTCTCCCGCTCCCTCGGGGCTGGGTGGGGCTGGGCTGGGCTGGGCGGGGCTGGGCGGCGGGCTGGGCAGGGCTGGGCGCGGCGGGACAGGCTGGACAGGGCTGGGCGGGGTGGGGTGGGGGGGTAGCCATCCATAGGATGGTGTGGGGGGCGACAGCCACGGTTCCCGCTTGGGCGCTCACAGCATCGCGCCACGCCAAGCTTCAGCAGTATTGCTAGTAGCGGGCACGGAAGCTGCTGTGTGCGGGGCGCAGCACCCTTGCATGTTGTGTGCTTGGCCAGCTGCCGGGCGCCCCTGTGGCCGTGACTTCACTGCCAAAGGCGGGGTGGCGAGCAACAGCATGCGGGCGACAGCAGTGTTGCCTGCTTGGGCGCTCACAGCATTGCGCCGCACCAAGCCCCAGCAGTATTGCTAGTGGCAGGCACGAGGGCTGCTGTGTGCGGGGTGCAGCGCCCTTGCACGTTATGTGCTTGGCCAGCTGCCGGGCGCCCCTGTGGCCGCGATTTCGCGGCGAAAGGGGGGGGGGCGGCGAGCAACAGCATGCAGGCGACAGCAGTGTTGCCTGCTTGGGTGCTCACAGCATCGCGCCGCGCCAAGCTTCAGCAGTATTGCTAGTAGCGGGCACGGAAGCTGCTGTGTGCGGGGCACCGCACCCTTGCATGTTGTTTCCTTGGTGAGGGTGACAGCAGCGTTGCCCGCTTGGGTGCTCACAGCATTGCACCGCGCCAAGCCCCATCAGTATTGCTAGTAGCGGGCAGCGTGTGGGCTAGAGCAGTCATGCTTGTCCCGGCACCAGCAGCACCGCTTCCTGCCAGGCCCTCGTCGGCGGCTCGGACCATGGCAGCATTGCAAGTGGCGGGTGCAGTGGATGGCCGGGTGCAGAGCGCCACACCCTTGCATGTTATTTCCTTGGCCAGCTGCCGGGCGCCGCTGTGGCCGCGACTTTGCTGCCAAAGGCGGGGTGGCAAGCAACAGCATGCGGGCGACAGCAGCGTTGCCCGCTTGGGTGCTCACAGCATTGCGCCGCACCAAGCCCCAGCAGTATTGCTAGTGGCAGGCACGAGGGCTGCTGTGTGCGGGGCGCAGCGCCCTTGCACGTTATGTGCTTGGCCAGCTGCCGGGCGCCCCTGTGGCCGTGACTTCACTGCCAAAGGGGGGGGCGGCGAGCAACAGCATGAGGGTGACAGCAGTGGTGCCCGCTTGGGTGCTCACAGCATCGCGCCGCGCCAAGCTTCAGCAGTATTGCTAGTAGCGGGCACGGAAGCTGCTGTGTGCGGGGCGCAGCACCCTTGCACGTTGTGTGCTTGCCCAGCTGTCAGGCGCCGCTGTGGCCGCGACTTCACTGCCAAAGGCGGGGTGGCCAGCAACAGCGTGCGGGCGACAGCAGTGTTGCCCGCTTGGGCGCTCACAGCATCGCGCCGCGCCAAGCTTCAGCAGTATTGCTAGTAGCGGGCACGGAAGCTGTTGTGTGCGGGGCGCCGCACCCTTGCACATTATGTGGTTGGCCAGCTGTCAGGCGCCGCTGTGGCCACGATTTCGCTGCCCAAGGGGGGCGGCGAGCAACAGCGTGCGGGCGACAGCAGTGGTGCCCGCTTGGGCGCTCACAGCATCGCGCCGCGCCAAGCTTCAGCAGTATTGCTAGTGGCAGGCACGGGGGCTGCTGTGTGCGGGGCGCAGCGCCCTTGCATGTTATGTGCTTGGCCAGCTGCCGGGCGCCGCTGTGGCCGCGACTTCGCTGCCAAAGGGGGGGCGGCGAGCAACAGCGTGCGGGCAAAAGTAGCGCTGCCCGCTTGGGTGCTCACAGCATCGCGCCGCGCCAAGCTTCAGCAGTATTGCTAGTAGCGGGCACGGAAGCTGTTGTGTGCGGGTCGCCGCGACCTTGCATGTTGTGTGCTTGGCCAGCTGCTGGGCGCCCCTGCTGTGGCCGTGACTTCACTGCCAAAGGCGGGGTGGCGAGCAACAGCGTGTGGGCGACAGCAGTGGTGCCCGCTTGGGTGCTCACAGCATCGCGCCGCACCAAGCTTCAGCAGTATTGGTAGTAGCGGGCACGGAAGCTGCTGTGTGCAGGGCACCGCACCCTTGCATGTTGTGTGCTTGGCCAGCTGCCGGGCGCCCCTGTGGCCGCGACTTCACTGCCAAAGGCGGGGTGGCGAGCAGCAGCGTGCGGGCGACAGCAGTGTTGCCCGCTTGGGTGCTCACAGCATCGTGCCGCGCCAAGCTTCAACAGTATTGGTAGTAGCGGGCACAGAAGCTGCTGTGTGCGGGGCGCCGCGCCCTTGCATGTTGTGTGCTTGGCCAGCTGCCGGGCGCCCCTGTGGCCATGATTTCACTGCCAAAGGCGGGGTGGCCAGCAACAGCATGCGGGCGACAGCAGCGTTGCCCGCTTGGGTGCTCACAGCATCGCGCCGCACCTAGCTTCAGCAGTATTGCTAGTAGCGGGCACGGAAGCTGCTGTGTGCGGGGCGCAGCACCCTTGCATGTTGTGTGCTTGGCCAGCTGCCGGGCGCCCCTGTGGCCGCGACTTCACTGCCAAAGGCGGGGTGGCGAGCAGCAGCGTGCGGGCGACAGCAGTGTTGCCCGCTTGGGTGCTCACAGCATTGCACCGCGCCAAGCCCCAGCAGTATTGCTAGTGGCAGGCACGGGGGCTGCTGTGTGCGGGGCGCAGCGCCCTTGCACGTTATGTGCTTGGCCAGCTGTCAGGCGCCGCTGTGGCCACGATTTCGCTGCCAAAGGGGGGGTGGCCAGCAACAGCGTGCGGGCGACAGCAGTGGTGCCCGCTTGGGCGCTCACAGCATCGCACCGCGCCAAGCCCCAGCAGTATTGCTAGTGGCAGGCACGGGGGCTGCTGTGTGCGGGGCGCAGCGCCCTTGCACGTTATGTGCTTGGCCAGCTGTCAGGCGCCGCTGTGGCCACGATTTCGCTGCCAAAGGGGGGGTGGCCAGCAACAGCATGTGGGCGACAGCAGCGTTGCCCGCTTGGGCGCTCACAGCATCGCGCCACACCAAGCTTCAGCAGTATTGCTAGTAGCGGGCACGGAAGCTGCTGTGTGCGGGGTGCCGCGCCCTTGCATGTTGTGTGCTTGGCCAGCTGCTGGGCGCCCCTGTGGCCGCGACTTCACTGCCAAAGGTGGGGTGGCGAGCAACAGCGTGCGGGCGACAGCAGTGGTGCCCGCTTGGGTGCTCACAGCATTGCGCCGCGCCAAGCTTCAGCAGTATTGCTAGTAGCGGGCACGGAAGCTGCTGTGTGCGGGGCGCAGCACCCTTGCATGTTGTGTGCTTGGCCAGCTGCCGGGCGCCCCTGTGGCCGCGACTTCACTGCCAAAGGGCGGGGCGGCGAGCAGCAGCGTGCGGGCGACAGCAGTGTTGCCCGCTTGGGCGCTCACAGCATCGCGCCGCGCCAAGCTTCAGCAGTATTGCTAGTAGCAGGCACGGAAGCTGCTGTGTGCAGGGCACCGCACCCTTTATGTTGTTTCCTTGGTGAGGGCGACAGCAGTGTTGCCCGCTTGGGTGCTCACAGCATTGCACCGCGCCAAGCCCCATCAGTATTGCTAGTAGCGGGCAGCGTGTGGGCTAGAGCAGTCATGCTTGTCCCGGCACCAGCAGCACCGCTTCCTGCCAGGCCCTCGTCGGCGGCTCGGACCATGGCAGCATTGCAAGTGGCGGGTGCAGTGGATGGCTGGGTGCAGAGCGCCGCACCCTTGCATGTTGTTTCCTTGGCCAGCTGCCGAGCGCCGCTGTGGCCGCGACTTTGCTGCCAAAGGCGGGGTGGCAAGCAACAGCATGCGGGCGACAGCAGCGTTGCCCGCTTGGGTGCTCACAGCATCGCGCCGCGCCAAGCCCCAGCAGTATTGCTAGTGGCAGACACGGGGGCTGCAGTGTGCGGGGCGTCGCACCCTTAAGTGTTGTTTGCTTGGCCAGCGGTAGTGGTGCCCGTGCCAGCATCGGTGGCGGTGTGGGGCCCCCGATCATGTCTGTAACACTGCAAAGTGGGCAGGAGCCCATCGAACTGCACAATCGCAGACTTACACGGCCATGGATCCACCCCCACTTCTGAGTGGCACCGGGATGCAGCAGGTCATATGGGCTGGAGAATGTGCTCTAAAGCGTGAGTTGTGGCGGGGAAGTACTGAGAGGGAAGCAGTGGCGGTGGGTCAGAGCATGCTTTGGGCGGCTTTGCCGGCTCCACGGGCATGGTGCGGGCCGCAAATGCACAAGTCAGGAGCGAGTTCAGCAAACTCGTCATTCTTACGAGCTTTATTGGCGCAATAGTATCGGGGTGCTAAGATAATATTATTTGTGTTGAGGCTTGGGAGCAAATGGCCTTGAGCTGGCATTCGGCCTTCCATGGTAACCGCTATCTCAAACCGCGAGCTTCCCCTTAATTGAGATGATCCAATGAATACGTTGCGCCTACACATCAGCGATTACGCAGAGAGCTCTGCGCGCGAGGCCTCAGCGAGGAAGGAGCATGGTACCCCTCGGTGACTGAACCAAGTGTTCCCCAGTTCTCTTTTCGACCTTTTCCAATCCTTGCTACTGCACTGCCTCGGAAATTTCTTCACATCTTTTTATTTGCTCAGTCGGTTCATTCGTTCATGCATGCGCAGACACCAACTCGCAGACCGATCGTCGGCCCATGCGAACTTCCGCGGTGTTTGCATGGGGCGCAATATGTTCGAAATCCACAGAGGAACACATGGGCATGGTAGAGGACGCAGGGCAATGATGTCCGCTCACACGCCACTGGCACGCCCCCAAGACCCCCCACCCTGGCCACGCCCCCCCCCCCCCACACACACGCGCGCCCCGCCGCCCCCTCGCGCGGCGGGCGCACCCCTGTGAGCTACGGCACCCAAGTCGCAGACTTGTGTGTGTGTGTGTGTGTGTGTGTGTGGGTTCGTTTGTCGCGACCCCGGGTCAGCGAGAAGCAGCGTCGCGCAGAGGGCGCCAGGCGCGCGGCAGGCAGCGCAGGGCGATAGAATGTAAAACATAAAAGAGCGATAGAGCGAGCGAGCGCGGGAAGAGCGCGCACTTGGCGAGCTCGGTCAGCGACAACGGGCGTCGCGCAGAGGGCGCCAGGCACGCGGCCCGCAGCGCAGAGCGATAGAATGTAATATTATATATTGAAATGTGTATAGGCATGATGAAACGAGCACTTGGCGAGGTCGGCCGAGAACGCGGACCTGCGAAAGCCCCCATGTAGGGCAGCACGCAAGTCGAGAAGGTAGAGCAATACTGCTATTTACGCGTAACAAACAGAGCGAGCTCATAAAGGCCATGCTAGGAAAGGACCGATTGGGCGGCGAGAGTGCCGATTTGTGCAAGACACATTCGCCCTGGATTGGTCCGTTCGATAAACTGCAACTCGAAATATATCAACAGGTGATAAGCCATAGAAAGCAATGCGACTCAGGACATGCGGCTTGCGATACCAGAAAACACGAGCGCAGCGAGCAATCAGCGTACCTGTAAATTACAGCGCGATTGCGAGCAAAGTACACATCTTGTATCGGCCTATAAGAGCAGACTGGCGAGCAGTGAATGCGCCGAGCGAGGATGGAGCCTGCGCCTGGAAAGCTCGGCATGAACGCGCGGACTGGGGTATCGGCAACAGACAAGCTCAAAGTCGCATTGCAGGTGACTTTGAGCGAGCCCTTCGCATGTGCGGGTGCCAGTGCCCAGCGGGCACTCGCCGCCGGCACAGGGCCCCGAGGTCCAAGTGGGGGTGTGTGGGGGTGATTAGTTGCGCAGCGCCACGCCATCGCACGTTTTCTATTTGGCCAGATATCAAAGCCAGCAGCATGCTCCACTAGCGGCAGCTTGTGGGTGTTAACAGTGGTGCCCAGGCGGGGGGGGGGGTGACAGCCGTGGTGCCCGCTTGGGCAGTTCCAGCATCCTTCAGCGCAAGCAGTATTGATAGTGGCGGGCACGGGGGCTGCCGAGTGCGGGGCGTCGCGTCCTTGCACCTTGTGTGCTTGGCCAGCTGCCGGGCACCGCTGTGGCCACGACTTGGCTGGACAGCGAGCAACAGCATGCGGGTGACAGCAGTGTTGCCCGCTTCTCCCGCTCCCTCGGGGCTGGGTGGGGCTGGGCTGGGCTGGGCTGGGCTGGGCGGCGGGCTGGGCAGGGCTGGGCGCGGCGGGACAGGCTGGACAGGGCTGGGCGGGGGTGGGGTGGGGGGGTAGCCATCCATAGGATGGTGTGGGGGGCGACAGCTGTGGTTCCCGCTTGGGCGCTCACAGCATCGTGCCGCGCCAAGCTTCAGCAGTATTGCTAGTAGCGGGCACGGAAGCTGCTGTGTGTGGGGCGCAGCACCCTTACATGTTGTGTGCTTGGCCAGCTGCTGGGCGCCCCTGTGGCCGCGACTTCACTGCCAAAGGCGGGGTGGCGAGCAACAGCGTGCGGGCGACAGCAGTGGTGCCCGCTTGGGTGCTCACAGCATCGCGCCGCGCCAGGCTTCAGCAGTATTGCTAGTAGCGGGCACGGAAACTGCTATGTGCGGGGCGCAGCACCCTTGCATGTTGTGTGCTTGGCCAGCTGCCGGGCGCCGCTGTGGCCGCGACTTTGCTGCCAAAGGCGGGGTGGCAAGCAACAGCATGCGGGCGACAGCCACGGTTCCCGCTTGGGCGCTCACAGCATCGCACCACGCCAAGCTTCAGCAGTATTGCTAGTGGCAGGCACGAGGGCTGCTGTGTGCGGGGTGCAGCGCCCTTGCACGTTATGTGCTTGGCCAGCTGCCGGGCGCCCTTGTGGCCGTGACTTCACTGCCAAAGGGGGGGGGCGGCGAGCAACAGCATGAGGGCCACAGAAGTGTTGCCTGCTTGGGTGCTCACAGCATCGCGCCACGCCAAGCTTCAGCAGTATTGCTAGTAGCGGGCACGGAAGCTGCTGTGTGCGGGGCGCCGCACCCTTGCCTGTTGTGTGCTTGGCCAGCTGCCGGGCGCCCCTGTGGCAGCGACTTCACTGCCAAAGGTGGGGTGGCGAGCAACAGCGTGCGGGCGACAGCAGTGTTGCCCGCTTGGGCGCTCACAGCATCGCGCCACACCAAGCTTCAGCAGTATTGCTAGTAGCGGGCAAGGAAGCTGTTGTGTGCGGGGCGCCGCGCCCTTGCACGTTATGTGGTTGGCCAGCTGTCAGGCGCCGCTGTGGTCACGATTTCGCTGCCAAAGGCGGGGTGGCGAGCAACAGCGTGCGGGCGACAGCAGTGGTGCCCGCTTGGGCGCTCACAGCATCGCACCGCGCCAAGCCCCAGCAGTATTGCTAGTGGCAGGCACGGGGGCTGCTGTGTGCGGGGCGCAGCGCCCTTGCACGTTATGTGCTTGGCCAGCTGTCAGGCGCCGCTGTGGCCACGATTTCGCTGCCAAAGGGGGGGTGGCCAGCAACAGCATGTGGGCGACAGCAGCGTTGCCCGCTTGGGCGCTCACAGCATCGCGCCACACCAAGCTTCAGCAGTATTGCTAGTAGCGGGCACGGAAGCTGCTGTGTGCGGGGTGCCGCGCCCTTGCATGTTGTGTGCTTGGCCAGCTGCTGGGCGCCCCTGTGGCCGCGACTTCACTGCCAAAGGTGGGGTGGCGAGCAACAGCGTGCGGGCGACAGCAGTGGTGCCCGCTTGGGTGCTCACAGCATTGCGCCGCGCCAAGCTTCAGCAGTATTGCTAGTAGCGGGCACGGAAGCTGCTGTGTGCGGGGCGCAGCACCCTTGCATGTTGTGTGCTTGGCCAGCTGCCGGGCGCCCCTGTGGCCGCGACTTCACTGCCAAAGGCGGGGTGGCGAGCAGCAGCGTGCGGGCGACAGCAGTGTTGCCCGCTTGGGTGCTCACAGCATCGCGCCGCACCAAGCTTCAACAGTATTGCTAGTAGCGGGCACGGAAGCTGCTGTGTGCGGGGTGCCGCGCCCTTGCATGTTGTGTGCTTGGCCAGCTGCCGGGTGCCCCTGTGGCAGCGACTTCACTGCCAAAGGTGGGGTGGCGAGCAACAGCGTGCGGGCGACAGCAGTGTTGCCCGCTTGGGCGCTCACAGCATCGCGCCGCGCCAAGCTTCAGCAGTATTGCTAGTAGCGGGCAAGGAAGCTGTTGTGTGCGGGGCGCCGCGCCCTTGCACGTTATGTGGTTGGCCAGCTGTCAGGCGCCGCTGTGGTCACGATTTCGCTGCCAAAGGCGGGGTGGCGAGCAACAGCGTGCGGGCGACAGCAGTGGTGCCCGCTTGGGTGCTCACAGCATTGCACCGCGCCAAGCCCCAGCAGTATTGCTAGTGGCAGGCACGGGGGCTGCTGTGTGCGGGGCGCAGCGCCCTTGCACGTTATGTGCTTGGCCAGCTGTCAGGCGCCGCTGTGGCCACGATTTCGCTGCCAAAGGGGGGGTGGCCAGCAACAGCATGCGGGCGACAGCAGCGTTGCCCGCTTGGGCGCTCACAGCATCGCGCCACACCAAGCTTCAGCAGTATTGCTAGTAGCGGGCACGGAAGCTGCTGTGTGCGGGGTGCCGCGCCCTTGCATGTTGTGTGCTTGGCCAGCTGCTGGGCGCCCCTGTGGCCGCGACTTCACTGCCAAAGGCGGGGTGGCGAGCAACAGCGTGCGGGCGACAGCAGTGGTGCCCGCTTGGGCGCTCACAGCATCGCGCCGCACCAAGCTTCAACAGTATTGGTAGTAGCGGGCACGGAAGCTGCTGTGTGCGGGGTGCCGCGCCCTTGCATGTTGTGTGCTTGGCCAGCTGCCGGGTGCCCCTGTGGCCGCGACTTTGCTGCCCAAGGGGGGGCGGCGAGCAACAGCGTGCGGGCGACAGCAGTGTTGCCCGCTTGGGTGCTCACAGCATTGCACCGTGCCAAGCCCCATCAGTATTGCTAGTAGCGGGCAGCGTGTGGGCTAGAGCAGTCATGCTTGTCCCGGCACCAGCAGCACCGCTTCCTGCCAGGCCCTCGTCGGCGGCTCGGACCATGGCAGCATTGCAAGTGGCGGGTGCAGTGGATGGCCGGGTGCAGAGCGCCGCACCCTTGCATGTTGTTTCCTTGGCCAGCTGCTGGGCGCCGCTGTGGCCGCGACTTTGCTGCCAAAGGCGGGGTGGCAAGCAACAGCATGCGGGCGACAGCAGCGTTGCCCGCTTGGGTGCTCACAGCATCGCGCCGCGCCAAGCCCCAGCAGTATTGCTAGTGGCAGACACGGGGGCTGCTGTGTGCGGGGCGTCGCACCCTTAAGTGTTGTTTGCTTGGCCAGCGGTAGTGGTGCCCGTGCCAGCATCGGTGGTGGTGTGGGGCCCCCGATCATGTCTGTAACACTCCAAAGTGGGCAGGAGCCCATCGAACTGCACAATCGCACAGACTTACACGGCCATGGATCCACCCCCACTTCTGAGTGGCACCGGGATGCAGCAGGTCATATGGGCTGGAGAATGTGCTCTAAAGCGTGGGTTGTGGCGGGGAAGTACTGAGAGGGAAGCAGTGGCGGTGGGTCAGAGCATGCTTTGGGCGGCTTTGCCGGCTCCACGGGCATGGTGCGGGCACGGAAGCTGCTGTGTGCGGGGTGCCGCGCCCTTGCATGTTGTGTGCTTGGCCAGCTGCTGGGCGCCCCTGTGGCCGCGACTTCACTGCCAAAGGCGGGGTGGCGAGCAACAGCGTGCGGGCGACAGCAGTGGTGCCCGCTTTGGCGCTCACAGCATCGCGCCGCACCAAGCTTCAACAGTATTGGTAGTAGCGGGCACGGAAGCTGCTGTGTGTGGGGTGCCGCACCCTTGCATGTTGTGTGCTTGGCCAGCTGCCGGGTGCCCCTGTGGCCGCGACTTTGCTGCCCAAGGGGGGGCGGCGAGCAACAGCGTGCGGGCGACAGCAGTGTTGCCCGCTTGGGTGCTCACAGCATTGCACCGTGCCAAGCCCCATCAGTATTGCTAGTAGCGGGCAGCGTGTGGGCTAGAGCAGTCATGCTTGTCCCGGCACCAGCAGCACCGCTTCCTGCCAGGCCCTCGTCGGTGGCTCGGACCATGGCAGCATTGCAAGTGGCGGGTGCAGTGGATGGCCGGGTGCAGAGCGCCGCACCCTTGCATGTTGTTTCCTTGGCCAGCTGCTGGGCGCCGCTGTGGCCGCGACTTTGCTGCCAAAGGCGGGGTGGCAAGCAACAGCATGCGGGCGACAGCAGCGTTGCCCGCTTGGGTGCTCACAGCATCGCGCCGCGCCAAGCCCCAGCAGTATTGCTAGTGGCAGACACAGGGGCTGCTGTGTGCGGGGCGTCGCACCCTTAAGTGTTGTTTGCTTGGCCAGCGGTAGTGGTGCCCGTGCCAGCATCGGTGGTGGTGTGGGGCCCCCGATCATGTCTGTAACACTGCAAAGTGGGCAGGAGCCCATCGAACTGCACAATCGCACAGACTTACACGGCCATGGATCCACCCCCACTTCTGAGTGGCACCGGGATGCAGCAGGTCATATGGGCTGGAGAATGTGCTCTAAAGCGTGGGTTGTGGCGGGGAAGTACTGAGAGGGAAGCACTGGCGGTGGGTCAGAGCATGCTTTGGGCGGCTTTGCCGGCTCCACGGGCATGGTGCGGGCCGCAAATGCACAAGTCAGGAGCGAGTTCAGCAAACTCGTCATTCTTATGAGCTTCATTGGCGCAATAGTATCGGGGTGCTAAGATAATATTATTTGTGTTGAGGCTTGGGAGCAAATGGCCTTGAGCTGGCATTCGGCCTTCCATGGTAACCGCTATCTCAAACCGCGAGCTTCCCCTTAATTGAGATGATCCAATGAATACGTTGCGCCTATACATCAGCGATTACGCAGAGAGCTCTGCGCGCGAGGCCTCAGCGAGGAAGGGGCATGGTACCCCTCGGTGACTGAACCAAGTGTTCCCCAGTTCTCTTTTCGACCTTTTCCAATCCTTGCTACTGCACTGCTTCGGATATTTCTTCACATCTTTTTATTTGCTCAGTCGGTTCATTCGTTCATGCATGCGCAGACACCAACTCGCAGACCGATCATCGGCCCATGCGAACTTCCGCGGTGTTTGCATGGGGCGCAATATGTTCGAAATCCACAGAGGAACACATGGGCATGGTAGAGGACGCAGGGCAATGATGTCCGCTCACACGCCACTGGCACGCCCCCAAGACCCCCCACCCTGGCCAGGCCCCCCCCCCCCCCACACACACACACGCGCGCCCCGCCACCCCCTCGCGCAGCGGGCGCACCCCTGTGAGCTACGGCACCCAAGTCGCAGACTTGTCCAATAGCTAAAACACGGCGAGAAGGGAGCGGGGCCTCAGCAGGCAACCCTTGGCCGGCCATCACAACCCGCTGCCGCCCCATGTCCATAGCAGACAACGCAGCCAGACACACCACATCCCAGACCGGCGGCGCCAGACCCGGCGGCGGCCGCACCAGCCACAAGGCAGCTCGAGTAAACACGCCTAGCGAGTCTTCGGGAAGCGCCCCCATGATGGACAACTTGACCGACCCTGGGTCAATCTTGCGCACGAATTCTGATTAACGCGTTTCGCGAGCGCCGAGCAAGTGCAATCGAAAGGCCGCGTTGCACAGGCGCCAAAAGTCGCGCTGGTGTCGCACATAATCGAGCCTGTGACAAATTCATTTGCTGCTGGGATTACAATCGCGAGCAATTTTGCGTGGAGCGGCCTTTCGGCCGACCTGGGTTTTGCTATCAACTTTAATATGCAAGCGCTATCAAATAGCGTTGTGGGTTTTCAAGGACAGTAAAATTTTCACAGAGCGGTTACTGAAAATTGACCGCGACTTCACAGCCAACATCCCGAGCGAGCATGCGCATGCCAGCAGGAACCCCGGCCCACTCCCCACGAGGTCCACGACCTCTTCCCACCCTTTCTTTAACAATTTAGAAGAGCGATTACTGAGAGTTGATCGCGACTTCCCAGCCAACATCCCGAGCGAGCATGCGCATGCCAGGAACCCCGGCCCACTCCCCACGAGGTCCACGACCTCTTCCCACCCTTTCTTTAACATATTCACAGAGCGATTACTGAGAGTTGACCGCGACTTCCCAACATCCAGTGCATGCCACGAATCCCGGCCCACTCCAACTCCCTCCGGTCCATACCCTCCCTCCGCATGGACCTCGTCCCCAGCCTCTTCACACCATTTCCAGACCGAGAAGCAGCACACTCAATAGGCCAGATCATTTGGCTGTGGGTTCAGTCAGCGAATACACTTCAGGCGCAAGGGTACACAACTGCGTATAACGCAACCCTTGGGGTACGCACTGTGTGGCTCTTGGTCTCGACCGTGAGCAGCGGATGATTGGCTTCCTCGAATAGCTGAGTGGATCAATTTCAACGTGTTGACAGGAGGTTAATTATGGTCTTATTGGAGGCGCACGTATAATATGAGAGCCAAAAGACAAGTTGCTGGCTCTCTCTCTGCGCCAAACACTCGCGGTCGCCGCGCCATCTCGTACGGCATCTTTATCCGCACTCAAAGTCCTATAGCTCACGCAATCAGGCGCGGCTCTAACAAATATCGGGCGCATATCTTATTGTCTTGCCCGTGTGCTTATGCAAAGGTGAAAGGAAAAAAACCGGACCCAAAGGTCGGTGCGACACGGCACGCAAGCTCACCCGCCAGGTCATGACAGGAAGCTGCTGCAAACCCTCCCACCACCATGGTCCGCGTGACTCCGCGCACAGCGAATCCTAGGCCAGCCGTAGTCCGCCAGAGCCCCGCCGATTGCATCGCTGCCACAAGTCCAAGGGCGGGATTACCGCACAGTCCAAAGGTGAGCAGCACACCCTACCAGTACAAACTAACCTAACCAGGGCGCGAGCGCCCAGGTACCAGGCGGCAGCACGAAGCAGATGCACTGCAAAGGCTGCAAGCCAGGCACAGCACACCAGCCACGGCGCGAGAAGCAGCATTTTGCGGAAACGCCCAGCATGCATTGGCGTCCGCCCGCCACAAAGCTTACTTGTGTTGATTCTCCCACTTGAGCGCCCATAGGCGAGTCAACGCACCCGCAAAGGCGCCACACGCCATGGGCACCTCAGACTCCGGCACACCAGCATCAAGCACGAACGCACGATGTCTAGCCCTTAGAGCGGCCAGCGCCTGGGACAGTTGCAAGGTAGTGCCCGCCTTTACTGTGTACGACGTGACTAGTCGGGGAGGGCCCCCGTCCTACGCCCAGCCGAGGCCCCGCACTACCTGTTTAACAGCCGCGGCCGCCGCACGCGCCACTTTCTCCTTCCGCAGCGGCGCCACCCCGTACACACGTCGGTACCGCCGGTCAGCACGCACGACAGCGGCCCAGCCAGGGGGCAGGAGGTGAGGAGGGCCACCGCCGCTGCGAACCGGTTAACGGCGTCTTGGACCGAGGCGGGGCCCCGGAGCGGTGACGGTAGCTTCCGGGGGTGCCACCGAAGCACGGCCCGCCACACATTGTTCAAGTACATTTCGTCGCAGGCGGCAGCAAACCCCTCGCCCCACATATAAGATGTTTCACACGCGTTCCGGTATTCGTCAAGCCCGCCATGGTAGGGATTATGGTGCTGCGCGCGAGAGCAACCCCAGCGTCGTTGGCGGCTCGATGTTGACCGCCGGGTCAAGGCGGGCAGTGTAAGCGTGCCAACGGCCGGCTTTGTGGCGGGCGAACATCCCCGTTAGAAGCTGCATATTGCGGCGATATGTATATACATTGCCATTTGAGATATTGCAGCGAGAGGGTGCTCGTGAAATGGCTTTATCGGTAAACGCGTAATTTTGGGCATAGTTGACGGGACTTACTCGATAACGATGAACCCCCGTCCCATTTCCATATCTATACAGCCCATCCTCGACACTTCATTCCTGAGTGCTGAACCTGTAACTTACACTTGCTTCAAGAAGCCAAAAGTCGAGCCGCAATGTCCCAACTTGCGTTCCAGCCGGCCTATGATGCCGAGAAAGCACTGCAGCCCGCGACGGTCTGCGTCACCGGAGTCACCGGCTTCGTAGCAGGTATGCATTTCAGAACCGCGCGCACGAGGGTTCCCGTGCTTGCGTGATGCTTGGCGCCAATTTTGCGATATGTAGTTGAAACCACTGTCGCCAACCCGCCCTCCGGGCGCTTTGCACATGTGTCTGCTTCACAGGCTCAGTGGTTTCGCGGCTGCTGGAGCTGGGACACACGGTGCACGGCACCTGCCGCGACCCCTCGCGCACTGACACGGTCGCGCACCTCACGTCCCTGCCGGGCGCGGCTGAGCGGCTGAAGCTGTTTAAGGCCGACCTGCTATCGGAGGGCAGGTGGGTGTGGGTGTGGAAGCTGGAGCGAGGACGGGCTGGGTGGTGGGGCAACATGCAGGCGGGCGCGTTTAAGGCTTTCAAGAGGATCCGCGCGCACCATGTGCTTCATCCACTTTACCCTATCCTTCCCGTACAGTTTTGATGAGCCAGTCAGAGGCTGCGACTACGTCATCCACACCGCCTCGCCCTACATCATCAACGTGCCCGCGTCTCAAGTGCGCGAAAAGCTGCTGGAGCCGGCCGTTAAGGGGACAGAATACGTGCTGAGTGAGTCGTGAGTTTCGCGTAGCACTCGTGTAGCCTTGGCTGGTGACCGTTCGCAGCTGTAGCATCTACCGTGTGCAGCCTTGCGCCATGCAGCCATGCTGTTTTGTGTTTTCTTGCCTGTGCTCCTGAACTGTTGAACTGGCGCGGCTGGTAACCTGGTACCTGGTACCTCGTTGTATACGAAGCGGTGTATCACCCCCGCCGCCCCGCCCGCCCGCAGGCGCCGCCAGCAAGTCTCCCTCCGTTAAGCGGGTGGTGCTGACATCATCCTGCGCCGCCATCTATGGAGACCCCTGGGAGTTCGGCAAGAACCACGTGTACACCGAGGCGGACTGGTGAGGGCGGAGGGCGGCCGTGTGTGTGTGTGTGTGTGTGTGTGTGTGTGTGTGTGTGTGTGTGTGTGTGTGTTTGTGTGTGTGTGTGAAAATGGGGGATGATGTGCATTGCGCGGTGCAGACCGTCAAACTTGCAGGGCGTGAAGCGTGTGATCCTTGCAGGAGCAGACGGCACACGCGATGCTCGTGTGCAGCTAGCGATTTCAGGGACTGCATGCTTTGGGCGAGGGTACGGCAGCGCAGAGTTGGTAGCGAGAGTGTGTGGGTGCATGGATGCACGTTGTGGTGTGTGCTTGCGCACGCTCATGGAAGCGCTCCAGAGGCACTTACTTGAGCTGACCCACCCGGCTTGCGCCGCCCCTTGCTGGTGTGCGACGCAGGAACGCCACCTCCACCGACAAGGTGCTTACCTACTCGTACAGGTGTGTGTGTGTGTGCACGTGCCATAGTCAAGGGTGCACTGCCGTCAGGCGGATGTCAGGCTCGTAGTGGTCGTCGTGTAGCGGCGAAGCACTCCTGTCCACTTCAAAAACCTTCAAGTGTGCTGCTTGCACTGCTCGCCGGGGGCTTTGCTGGATCAGGTGCATGCTGCGGCGGCTGAGTAAGTAGGGCCCTGTCTCGTTGGCAATATTGCATGCAGATAGCTGACATCTTGATCTTGCTGTACATGCCCCACGCCCCCTTTCTTCCACCCACAGCAAGAAGCTGGCCGAGCAGAAGGCGTGGGAGATGGCCAAGGCACAGAGCCAGTAAGTGCGGCAGCGGCAGCAAAATCCGTACTGCGGAAGGAGTTGACATGCGCACAGCGTGCTGACGAGTCCCCAGGGCCGCTGCATCCATCCAGTGGCCACCGCCTGCACCTGCTTTCTGGTTGCAGATGGAAGCTGGTGGTTATCAACCCCGCCGTGATTCTGGGCCCGCCCCTCAGCAAGCGCACAGACAGCGAGTCGGTGAGCGCCTCTGTCCGAGGGGGGTTACTGGTGAACTGGTCCGAGCGGGGCAATGAGGGCCGGGCGGGGCGTACTGGCCGGTCGCGGTGAAGCGGGTCGCACCGTGAGGTGGTGATATAGGGGACCGATAGTAGGCCAAAGTAGCCAGCAGTACCGCAACGTCTGACGCCAGCTGACGGCATGGCAAAAATGCGCCCGCACGCAGGTGTCTATCATCAACCAGATCCTGAAGGGGCAGATGTACCCTGCCGCGCCGCACATGGGCTTCGGCACGGTGGACGTGCGCGACGTGGCGGCGGCACACACCCTGGCCATGAGCCACCCCAAGGCCGAGGGCAGGTACTCACACGTGCCAGGGAGGGGGGAGCGCATGGTGGTGCTGTTGGGGGTAGTTGGGGCGCAGGGCCTGAACACACGCGTGCTTGCACTCGCCGGGACTGCCGCCGTCACGGGCTGCCAACAACACCATCCAATACATTGTATTATGGTCTGCAATCCCCCTCCTCCGCCCGCATACAGGTACATCTGCGTGGCTAAGTCTCTGTACGTCGCGGACTTTGCGCGGGCCGTGAAGGCCGGCTTCCCCAACTCCAAGCTGCGCCCGCCCTTCGCCACCATCCCCAAGTGGCTGCTGTGGCTCATTGGCCCCATGGCTGGCATGAACCGCGACGTGGTCACGTGAGTGCATGCCGTGGTGGGCCAGCCTGGCGTAAGGTCAGCTGGTGTCTGCGGAGCAATGTGCACTACAGGAGTGGACTCGGCAATAGCACTGCCCCCCGGTGCACCTTGTGACTCTCCCCGCTCACATCAAATCGATGGCCGATCCCCGCAGGCACGCGGTGGGCATGTGCCCCCAGTTCAACAACAGCAAGATCCAGTCGGAGCTTGGATTCAAGTTCCACTCGCCCGAGGCCGCCATCAAGGACCAGGTGGATGCCATGCTGGCGCTGGGCATCGCAAAGCCCTTCTGAGCCTACTAGGGGCAATGAAGGTGGTGATCTGTGTGTAAACGTTTACAATTTAACAGGGGAAAAGCCGATGGTGATGGTGTGTGTCACGGGCATGCTCTAAAATGCGAGAGCGCAGGGCGAGGTGGTGAAGTCGTTGTCGCTTCTGGCGGGCAGCAGTGTGCACGGTGGTTGGGGGCGGTCAAGACTCAGGGATGCGGTTGTGGGAGCGGGTGTATACATGCTCACGATGGCGGCCGTTGCGCACAGTGTGCATGAGATGGGAACAACGCATGTCCGTAACACAACACAACTGAATTCAATTTTGCATACGGGCCGGGAGCTATAAAGCCCCGCCTTGATCTGGAGTGCAAGCGGCTGGAACAGGCTGGAATGTGTGTCCAGGCACTGTATATGCTCGTGCGTGCATGTAGTGCCCGATGACGCATGACGTACGGTACTGCTATGATACGGAATCACCCCGTGTGCTATCTTATTCGGCCGCCAGCTGTCTTTGTGACGGGCGCTGGGTTGGGTGCAGTCACTGTCGGAAGCGCACCTCATGCTACAAAGTGCGGAGCAACCAGCACTGTGCTCAGTGTATTGAATTTCTTTACATGGCAATTACATTGCTGGTCGCGGTTTTCATTGTCTGCCTCGCACCAAACTCAGTCGCAGGGTAAACCGCGAATACCACGTTCAAGCTCGTGTGAACGTCTACTGAGTGGCCCCGTTCGGCCTCAGACTGTGGAGGGCTGAGGCCCTTTTCCCTGACACAGGGGAACACTTGTCATTGTCTGATCTGACCTTTCATGGTCTGACCTACGCAGCCTTGCATCGCCGTCCAACAGCCTGGTTACGCCGTGACGCAGCGCCCAACCCTTATGGCTCCTGCCCGCTGCCGGCTGGCCGCATGCGCACAGCACTCCGGCCCCTCCACCCAGGCCCGCACCGCCATCCACGGCTCAGCTTGGAAGCCCGCTCCCCGCCATTCCACTCGCGCCTCCCAGCCGTACCACCCAACAGGCGGCCCCATGCCCCATGCTAGCTCTCTCCCTCACTACGCGTCGCCCTCCCTCATCGCTCCTGTTCCCAGGGCGGCCGCTCGCTCAGCTCCACGTGCAGCCGCAGCCGCGCCTCCATGGATGCCACCACATGGCTGGGGTGCCGCGCGTCCTTGAGCGGTAGCCGCACGCCTGTGGCCGAGTCGAACAGCGCCGGCGGCGGCCGGAAGTCTAGCCGCTCAAAGCCATCCGTCGTGTAACCATCCACAACCTGGGGGTGGGCGGGTGCAAGCGCAGTTGTGTGGCAGTGCGCGTTGTAGAGGAGAACGGGAGCGGAGGGGAGTGGGGGAGGGAGCGGCATGCAGGTCAGGGAAAGCGACGCGCGCGCGCGAGAGTCTTAGCTGGGCTGAACGGATGGATGGTGCACACTGCGCAGCCGGCGCGTGCGTAGGAGCTGGATTGGGCCAAGCGCGGTGCGCACCTGCATGCCGGCACGCAGGATGGTTGTGCCGATGACCTCGGTGCTGCTGGTGATGTCGTACTCGACCTTGGGCGCTGCTTGGAATGCGAGGTTGCGGGGGCCAGGGCAGGGAGTAAGCAATGGGTGGTTGGGCTCATACGTGGTAGTAACGTGCAGGCGATGATGGTAGTCAGCACTTATGGCACCAAGACGCCTGCCGGTTTAGGCTCCCCCGTCACACGCCACTCTCACCCTCCTCGGCCTTCTTGGGCTTGCGCGCGGTCTGCGCGTTGCTCGCCCGCGCCGGCGAGCCGCCTGCCTCATCGCCGCCCACCGGCGGTGTCCGCGGCACCGCCGTGTGGGTGGTCTTGTGTAGCGTGATGGAGACACCTGCCGGCGCAGCACAGCCGACGCGGCGCTGGTGAGGGTCTCAACTTAAAATGGTCGTGACTGCGTGGCCCATGCTCTGCTTTTGGCTGTTGCCCCTCGCCACCTCCAGCAGCAGTCCTGCGCGCTCACCTGACCGCAGCCAGTTGCGGTGCTGCACAATGGCCCGGACCGGCAGCGTCACTCGCAGCGCCCCTCGCTGCAGTTGCGGCGCCCCGGTCGGATCCTCCTCCACCGCCGCGTTCTTCCGACCGCGCGCACTGCCCAGCTTGCCCTGCACACGCGCCACCCCGTCGACACCATCCGTCAATGCAACTGCTGAAGCAATGCACATTGATGTTTGTTCCCCGATGTCTTACAGCAAACCCCAGTGCCGTGGGCCCGACTGACACTCGGGCACGCACCCATCGGCTGTTTTAATATGCAACATCTTTTTCTTTTGCGCGGCTGCTCAGCTCACCTTGGGGCTCTTGGGCTTGGCAGCTGCTTTGACTTCCTTAGCTGCTGCCGCGGCCGCCGCCGCCTTGGCTTTGGGGTCAAACATGGTGTGCACGTCTGGCGGCTGCGGCGGCAGTACCTTGAGCGGTACACTGGCAAGCGGCGTGCCTGTACGGTGCCAGCAGGCGGACCGGCGTGGGGATGTGCTGGGCGAAGCTCATGGCGCGGCGCGCCACGCCACGCCACGCCACCTCCCTGACGCCCGCTTGACGTGCCGCGCCCTGTGCCACCCCACCCAGCCGGCCCTGACTTGGCGGCGCCGCCCCCCTGCTCTGGGTTCTGGAACGAACTTCAATCCCCCTCACCATCCGGGTCCGCCAGCTCGATGTGGTACAGCACCGGCTGCATGGGCGGGACGGGCATGTCCAGCACCGGCGGCACCGACATGCCCAGGTCCTCGGCCGTGGAGATCTGCTCCGCCCACCGCGCCTTCACCGCGCCGAACGGGTCCTCGCTCGGCGCCAAGCCACGCAGCTCCACTTGCAGCGCGCTGGCCTCCGCGCCGCCGCCCAGCTCCGCCTCACTCTCCTCGAAGTGCACTGTGGTGTGCGGGGAGAAGGCGCCGCCGGACCCGCCCACAAAGGGGCGGCCGGCCCCCGGCCCGGCGGAGCCGCCGCCGCCGTGCGGCTGCGGGCGCATCAGGCTGCCGTGTGCGCTTGCCCCGCCGGGCATGCGCGACAGGCCGTCGGGCGCGCCGAGGCCGCCGGCGCCGCCGCCCACGCTAAAGGTGGTGGACTGGTGGCGCATGGAGTGCTGGCCGGAGGTCTGGTGTTGGAAGCTGGTGTTGGCCGTGGTGGAGGTGCCGGGCCGGCTGCCGGTGGGCAGGTCAAGCCGCTGACGGTGGCAGGGAGGAAGAAGTGGGCGAAAGGTTGCTGGGTGTGCGTGGCGGTGAGGTGCGCGGTAGAGCGCGATGGTAGAGCAGCACGAGGGGCCAGCCCAGAGCTAGGGGGCTATGTTGAGGCCGCCTCATGCGCACACGGCATCACGCCCCCACGCCCCCACACAGCGCCTCCCGCGCCACGCTCCTCCTCAGCTTGCGCCCCCACCAGCTGTCCAAACTCTGCACGTCCGCCCTGGCTCCCCGCCCCCTCACCTGTCCGTCCAGGAACATGAGCTGCCGCAGCCGTGACCGCGCCTCAGACACGTAGCGTGGCGCCAGAGCCACCGGGTTGCCGCCCAGGCTCAGAGCCGCCAGTGAGGGCAGCGCGGCCAGAGCCGTCAGCGTCGGCTGAGGCACAAGTAAGGGGATGCGGAGGCGTTGCCGGACCGATGAGGGCTTCACATTCCTCCCAGCCAGCCAGCCAGCCAGCCCACGCCCCACCAACCGCCACGCCCCTGTCTTCCCACTGCGGCCCTGCAGCCACCCTCCAGCCCCTGCTAGCCCATCTCCCCGCCCCGCCCCGCCCCGCCCCGCCCTCACCGCCAGTCCCTCCAGGTCGTTGTGCGCCAGGTCCAGGCTGAGCAGCGGGCTGCCCCGCAGCAGCGCCTCGTTGGACGGCAGCACCGCCACGCAGTTGTAGGCCAGGCCCGCGTGCTGCAGGCTGGCGGACTCAAACACCGGCTCAATGGAGTGCAGCCTGGGGTACAGGGACGGCGGGAGGGTAGGGTCAGGCGGGCGTCAGGGGCTTGGCCCCATTGGAGGACACAAGGCGGCCGGCGCAGCGGCTATGGCACATGCATGCATGCGGCCGCGCCCGGGCCTTCGCCTGGCAGGCCGCCTTGCGGCGGCACTCGGCCGCAGCGCTGCCTCTGACGTTACCCAGGTTTGATGCAGGGCGGTGGAATACCACGAAATAAAAGCTGCAGCTTGCTCGCCCGCCCGGCTACCGGTTGCCACTCACTTGTTGGCCCCGGCAAATAGCTTTTGCAGCCGCGGCAGGTCCGCTAGGCTGACCGGCAGCTCCACCAGTTGACAGCCCTGCAGCGCCCCGCAGCGGCAAGAGGAGCAACAAGACAGCGTGACACATGCCGTTGAGAGAGGGCGGCTCAGACTGGCCCTGTCGAGGAAGGGTCCTCCCTCCGTGCGCCTATCCCTCACCAGCTCCTTGCACGCAACAACTGGATGGTAGCAGCAGCATCGGTCATCTCGCCGGCACTTCAGCCACGCCACGCCACACCCCGGGCCCGTGCCCCTGGCACCCCACCGTGACTGTGAGCTCCACGAGGCTGAGCGGCAGCGCGTTCTCCGGGATGCTAGTGATCGGGTTGTTTGATATGTCCAGATTCGTGAGGCTCCTGAGCTTTTCAATCCCGTTCGGCATCGCGGAAAGCTTCAGGGTGGACATTGTCAGGTACGGGTTCTTGGTTGCCGCTGCTTCCGCCATTGTAGCTGCAGCCTGTGGTTTCTTCTCCGGCTCGGCCGGTGTCATAGTCGGCAAGCCCATTGGGTCCGGTCACGCTCCAGCGGCCCAAATTGGGACAAAATGTAGGATGGTCCTTGTCCCGACTGTCACAAAGCGTCAAGTGCAGGACTTAAGTATAGAGGCTCAGAGCATTATTGATATCAATAGCAAAAATGCACAATATGAGCAGGGTCGTCCACGAAGGGTCGTCGATTAACACGCTCAGTTTGCGTATGAGGAAATGAATGCACAAGTATTGATGGTACAAGATATTCTGCCTTTGCAGAAGGTCAAAGTTGAGCAACCAAAGTCAAGTAGGGCATCGGCGCCGTGTGGCACATCTAGGGCCGTGTTCCCCCACACCCTGCCCCACCCGCTCCCGGTGCTTCCCCACCAGCGCCCGAATGCATGTGATACAGTGAATTCAAGCCCGTTGAATTCCTTGACTCTGCCCGAGCCACCACTTCAAACAGCAACAGGGGCACCCCTGGGCAGGCGCAGTCTCACTGCTAGAAGGAAAGCGGAGATAGCAGGGGTCAGGGGTGCACGCTGGCTGAGTCTTGACCCGACCTTACAAGGACAATGCGATGGCCTATACCATGCAGTAAATCAACTATGACGCTGAATACATTGATGCGAGGAATGCCGACGTGGGCAGGTGCGAGCGACATCCTTGAGAAGTACAAAGCGTGGGGGGGGACGGAAAAAGGCGAGGGGTTGGTGGTGGCACCCTGGCGGTCGGCTTAATCGTGCCGGCGAGTCTCGACCTGCGTAAGTACAATTATTTGTGAATGGAAAGTTGTATTTCATGTGCTAGCACAGCGTCTTCTTAAACACATTGGCAAATCGGGCCCGCGAGGCAGAACGCACCTTGTCTCGGCTTTCTTTCGTGTATCACAATCTGGCCGCGCATCTGGCGCAACAAGCACCTGCTATAATTCCACATAACAACTCAGTTGTCTCCAGTTGCCGTTGCTTTGTGACGACTTGGCGGCAATTCGGCGGCCGGCCGCGTGTACAGCGACGCGGCGGGCGCGCAAGGGCGCACACTAGCAAACATGGCGGATGAGGGAGGCCAGGGCGCGGCGGGCGGGCGAGGAGGCGGACGTGCGGGAGCCCGTAAGGTGCGTGCTGGTGCGAGACACGACCAACTGCGGGAACCCCTCGTCGTGCATACACGGCCACATTTCACCGCCGCCTGCGCGCCCCAATCCACTCCTGTACATGCAATTGACGTATAGCCTGGGACTCTCCTCACGAGCCTGGCCTCCCCACCACGCCTCCTCATTCACTCACCTGCCCGAGCACCCAGGGGCCCTCACCTCCCGCGGTCACCATCTCCCCTCCCGCGGCCTCTGGGTGACTAAGTTCCTGTCCTTGCTTTCCCCTCCGACCCCACATACACACCACACCACACCACACAGTTCATGCCCACCATGCCCGGCCGCCGCAAGAAGGCGGAGGAGGGCGGGGCCGGCGGTGGTGCCTCCGCCGCTGACGCCGCCGCCAGCGATGAGGCGTTCAAAGACCTGATCAAGCAGGCGCAGAGCGCTGCGGGCGCGGGGCGGGGCCGCGGCCGCGGCCGATTCGGGCAGCAGCGTTTCCAGGTCACCTTTGGCAGCTTTGGCGACGACCGTGAGTGGTGGGGGGGGCGGGTCGAGGAGGAGAGACCTCGGCGGGGGGGGGGGAGGGAACGGCGTTGTCGGGGTGGGGACCCACCAGGGAAGGCAGAGCATGAACGGGAGGTCGTGTTCCGGTGAAATGGCGGCGCGCAGGGCGGGTCAGAGTAGCATAATGCACTACAACTGGCTGCGGCAGCAGATTGCGCAGGACATGGATGCCAATTCACGTAGCCTCCTTACCCACACTCCACATTGTCACCCGTTCAGGCCCTGCGCTGGCGGCAGCGAAGCAATACCCGCGCAGCGGCGGGGCAGGCGGCGGCGGCGGGGGAGGCGGAGGAGGCGGCGGTGGCGGTGGCGGCGGGGGCGGCCGGGGCGGTGGCGGCGCGGGCGGCTCGCGCGCGGGCGGCGCCAAGGCCGAGGACGGCGAGGCTGACGTGGACCTTTCGGAGGGCAAGCTGGGCAGCGGGCGGCGGCGCAAGCCCCGTGAGGCTGTTCTGGACTACGCGCAGTACTACCCCACCATCCTGCCGCTACGGCCGCCGGCGCAGGAGGTTGCGGGCGGGGATGAGGACGACGAGGAGCCGGGCTTCCAGCCCTCGGCGCTGGACCTGGCAGTGATGCAGGTGCGGCTGGGGGGGTAAGGTAGGGGGTGTGCCTGGCCTGCAGCCTAAACCGCCGTCCACTGCTTCTGGCACTACGGCACTACCTCGCCACGCGCGGTACCGACCCACCCACCCGTCCACTCGCCCGCCCGCCCGCCCTCCCAACAGGACCTGAAGCAGAACCCGGCTCGCGAGCTGGACCTGTTCGACCCGGCGGTGGAGGACGAGATGTTCCTCATGCAGCTGCCCAGCCTGCTGCCGCTGGAGCGGGCGGGCGCCGGCGGAGGCGCAGCGGGGGCAGCAGGGGCAGGCGCGGCGGCAGGCGCAGGCGGGGCGGAGGCCAAGGGCGAGGTGAAGGCAGAGGTAAAGGCGGAGGGCGGCGGCGCGGGGCCGGGGCCCAGCAGTGCGGCGGCAGCGGCGCGGAGAGCCACGGCGGCGGCCGCAGGTGGGGCGGCGGGGAGCGGGTTGAGGGTGGGGAACGGCTACATTGCACTCGTGCAAGTGAACGGGGATTGCAAGCATACGTTATCTCTGTGCAGCGTGTGGCGCGGCAGGCGTCCTTAGCACCGTCGCTTCTGAATACCTTGTCTTCCCTCACCGTTCTTGCGTGCGCCCTCCCCTTTCGTCTGTCTTCCAGGCCGCGGCAAGGAGGCGGCTGCGGGCGGCGGCTGCGACTTCCGGGATATGTCCAGCGGCCGCATTGGGAAGCTGCTGGTGTTCAAGAGCGGCAAGGTCAAGATGCTGGTGCGTGGGAGGGAGGTGGAGGTGGAGGCGGAGATGGAGATGGACAGGAATGTAGGGAAAGAGAGTGAGAGAGAGAGACAGAGAGCCGCCGCGCGGGTGTGGCAATGGCGGCAGCAAGAGCAGGGCGGGGACAGTGGCGGGGCAGGTTTCGGCGAGGTAGGGGTGGACAGCGGGGATGTGCTAGTGAAGAATCAGAGTTTTGCGAGGGTTCGCCTCCCCGCCCCCCACAGCCCCTACCGACCTGCCTGCTGCCTGCTGCCTGCTGCAGGTGGGCGACGTGCTGATGGACGTGTCCATGGGCCTGCCCAACCAGCACCGACAAGATGTGAGTGGCCTGACCTGCGTCTGTGTGTGTGCGGGGGAGTAGTTCATTCCAGAAACCAAAGAATGGGGGGGCTTGGGCGTGCATGCGGGCGCACACTGCCGCATAAACCAAGGCGGGGCAGAAGCGGAAGAAGGCTCAGGGAGCAGATGCCGTTACTGGTCCGCCGGCTATGGGGCCAGCCCCCCTTTGTGTTGCCGTGTGTCGAACGTAGGAAAAGCGCCCACCGTGCAAGTTTGCGATGTGCCGTCTCCTGCCCACACGCACGCCTCCTGTCCTCAAACGCACGCGCCCTCCGCCCACCGTGCAGGTGGTGGCGGTGAACCCCACCTCCGCGGCGTGTGTGTTGTTGGGCAACGTGCACGAGCGCGTGCTGGTGTCGCCCGACGTGCTGCAGCTCATGGCGCGGGTGAGCGAGCCGCGCCGGGGGCGGGGGGGGGGCAGGCATGCCGTACTCCTGTGTGGACGTACAAGTGGGGGCGGGTCACAGGAAGACAGGAGCCAAGGCAGAGCACGTGATGGCCCTGTTGCGGCCGTTATTTTTTTGCTCTGGCGCCGGCATGCGAAAAGGTACCGGGCAGTCAAGCGCAGGCTGAGGGCCGCTGTGGCGTACGTTTGCGGGGTGCTCTTGATTACAACCCAAGGCAACTCTCTGCTGAGCCCGCTCCAATGTTCCCTTCCTCTCGCCCCGCTCCCCTCCTGAACACACAACGCACCATGCGCAGGACAAGGTGCCAGAGTTCCAGCGCGCGCCGGAGCTGCTGCCCGAGCTGACGGCCGAGCACCGCCGCATCCGGGGGTACAACGTGGACGGGGAGGGCGCGGAAGCAGGTGGCGGCGGCGGGGCAGGCGCGGAGGGCGCGGCGGCGGGGGTTGCCGCTGTGCGGATCAAGAGCGAGGTGCCATAATGTAACCTGCCACATCATGAGGACATTGGCAGGCACTGCAGATGTGGGAGGAGTTACATGAGGTCATGCAAGGACAGAGCAAGGCAGTGGGCGCTCAGTAAGGGGCTAGTCCCGGCTGGCCGTGCTGACAGTGACGAGGTGGGAAGCCCGCGGTGGTCTTCAAGTGGTGAGCAATTGAGCTGGGGTGGCACACTGTTGCACCCTTGCATAATCTTGCAAGCGCCAGAACCCCCGAACTCCAGCTCCCCCCCCCATGGATGGCTACCCCCCCGCATACACGTTCGATTCCGAAGAAGCTCCTGATGACAACTGTGAACTGTCCCGACTTATTCCGCGAAGAGCGGAGGCAGCTGGCGCGTGTAAGCGGTATCCACCTGCAACATATCAGCCCACGATATCAGCCTGTACCACCCTATAAAACTTGCGACTCTGGAGAATGTGCGAAAAGGCAAGAAGACATCAAGTACACGGAATGTCACGAAGGCCGCCAGGTTGGGTGGGGCTGTGGGGGGTGGCCGTGGGGGTGCGTGGGTCGGCTAGCCACGGATATCACCGCAGCGTGTGCATGGCCCCGGTCAACCAGTCCGCTCATTGAATTTGTCAGCGCTTGCGAGGATTCGCGTCACATTTGCAGTGGCCCCCACACACACCGCAATTAGTACAAGGGGCCCGCAACGACTTGGGCAAAGCTTGCCCATCCCTGTTTTTTGCGGAGCGAGCAGAATACATGACCGTGTAGTCAATTATCCATAGGGCAACCATGTTGTTAGGTTTACGCACCTCGGGGCCCATGAGGCTTGCGGGCACGAGTTGCGGCGCAAGTCTCGCCCCAATTGCTTCAGGCTGGCGACTGCGTGGAATTCTGCCGCTGACACATACACCGTCTCGTATTGTGTGCGCTCATGCTGGGAAGCGTGGCCGACGTGAGTTTTGTGGGCACTAAAATGACTGCGTTTCGCGCGGTCACAATTCACCGTTCGCGGCACGTCTCGCTGACTTCGGGCGCTTTTTGCATGCATGTATACAGCTCGGAAGACTGCGGAACCGGCCCCGGAGGCAGCGGATGGCGAGGAGCCCGAAGGTGAGGCTGGGCAGGCACGCGTGGCGGTCCACGGCCGTCCCAGACGCGGTCTTGCGCACCTCCGCCGCCCTTGCCTTCGTGGCGCGAGGCGTGCAGAAGAGCCCCAACAACTTGTATCTATGCTGCATGCGGCTGAAGTGACCACATCGCTCCCACCGGTGTGCTGCATGTGCGCAGCGGCGCCTGAGGGCGAGCCCGAGGCTCCCAAGCGCGGCCGCCGCAGCAAGAAGGAGAAGGCGCAGGAGGAGGCTCGCGACCTGCTGGAGAGCCAGCAAGTGGATCTGGAGGTGTGATTGTGTGTCGGGTCAGGGCGTAAGAGAGCGGCATGGCATAGGGGTGCAGAGCAGCATCCGTGCCGGGTAGGCGGACGTGGTGGGCGACAAGCGGCAAACAGCAGGCGACAGGGTGGAGCAGCGGCCTGAGGATCAGGGGACAAGGTGCTGGTGCCCGAGGGCACGCTGTGCACAATCTCGCTCTAGCGTCGCGGGGCTCAGACAGTTGCTTGCAGGTCGCGGCGCGTGTGCACAGCGCCTGCGGATGAGCAGCAGACACGCGTCGGGTCGCCGCGAAGCCTGCAAAGCCCGCGCCTGCTGTGCTGAATACGCGCGTGCCGCGGCCTTCGTGGTTGCGCTGCTGCCAGGTGCTGGAGGAGTTCAAGGCGCGGGCCGCCGCGGAGGACGAGGCGCGCAAGGCGGCCATTGGCGGCGGCGAGGACGACCCGCGCCGCCTCAACTTCCACAGGTGTGCGGCCAGGGCCACCCGCTGGTGGTGGTGGTGGTGGTGGTGGTGGTGGTGCTGGTGGTGGTAATGGTGATGCTGCTGGGAAATCCATGGTGCCGGGAGCGTTGGTGGTAATGTTTATTGCGGAGGCGGGCGTCAGGAGGGCGAGGGTGGGTGTGCATGTGCATGTGCATGTGAGCGGACAGCTGCAACAATGCGGGTGCAAAGGAGGTCCAGCACCTTTACAGCGACTGGGCAGTGTGGGCAAGCGTTGGACAGCCACAGTGATGCCCTGAACACATCATGCCTCAGCCTAACACCAACCTGGCAAAACCTTTCGCAGGTCGCTGCTCGCGGCATCTGCTCGCGGCCTGACCTCCGAGTGCAGCCGCATCATCGACTCCATGATAGATGCGGGGCTGCCGCCCGGCGCTCGCGCCATCCATGTGTGGGCCTACTCTCACATTGTGGTGGGCGACGGCCGCTCGGCGCGCCGCGTGGCTGAGGAGGCCAAGAAGACTTTCGGTGAGCGGGCCGGTTGGGGCAGCTGGGACTGGGGCTGGGCCTGGGGCTGGGGCTGGGGCTGGGGCTGATCGTGCGTAACGAGGGCGAAGCACGGAGTGGCAGTGCCGTGCAGGCGGTGTGTGGGCCGTGGCTCCATCCCCTCCCTCACCAACAGCTCGCACTGCCGTACCCAGCCCCTCACGGCGACCCCCTCCCCTACGTCTTCTCTAATCTTAATGCATGTAATCCCCCTGTTGACTTCCCATGACGGCACGCGCACGTGGCCTCGACGCAGGCGTGGAGTGGATCCCGGAGACCTACGTGGCGCTCATGCACGGCGCGCTGTCCTGCAATGGCGACGCCGGCGCCGACCTGATGGCCGCGCTGCAGGTGTGGGTGGCGCAGCAGGACGCCGCCGCCGCTGGCCACGCCTCAAACCCGCAGCTGGGCTTTGTGTTCCTGGCCAAGGAGCTGTTCCGGCTGCGCTACAGCGCGCTGGCCATGCAGGTGGGTGGGAACGGGCGGACAGGGTAATGGGGGTTAGGCGCGCGGCTCGCGGTGCCACGTGCACAGGCCCGGCGGGAGGCAAGTGCACAGGCCGGGCGGGAGAGAGAGCCTTGGAAGCGGGGCGCGCGTGCGCCAGAGCGGCGCATGGGCATGTGGTGGAGTCTTCTGGGGGGTGGTGGGGGCGGTCGTCTGGGGGGCCCTGGCTCGGCATGCACCTGTGTGCTGCTGCCTGAGGTCACCGTTGTGCAACGTCGCCTCCTTACACACCGCAACTCGCTATTGCCAACGCCCCCAACCCCACCTTATCTGCGGATGCCGGCAGGTGGTGTCGGAGGGCTACGCCGCCGGCTACAAGCCGGACGACAAGCTGGCGGCGCTGGTGATTGAGCAGCTCTGCAAGCAGGGGCTGCAGGTGCGGGGCCAGGGGGCAGTGAGCGAGACTGCAGCCGGCGCGCGCACATGCATGTAGCATGGATGCAGGCAAATGCAGCTGCTCTGCAGCATGAGTGGTCGGGCCGCGGCGTATACGCCTTCCAATTATCCATGCTATCGCTTAGTGCTCCCGACCACCAACGCTTGTGGAGTGTTGCCATCTTAAACATCACGGACCATTGAAATGACAAGTGGTCGTTCCACTCCGCGCCGCGCTGCAGGCCGAGGCCGCGGCCGAGATGCAGCGGCTGCTGGACGCGGGTCTGCCGGTGGGCCCGGAGCAGTACGACACGCTGGTACGCCTGGAGGCGGCGCGGGGCAGCGTGGAGGCGGCGCGCGGCATGCTGCAGGTGCGGGCAGCTGCCACTGCGGCTGCGGGTGCGGGTGCGGCTGCGGGTGCGGGTGCGGGCAGCTGCCACTGCGGCTGCGGCTGCGGGTGCGGGTGCGGGCAGCTGCCACTGCGGCTGCGGCTGCGGGTGCGGGTGTAGGCAGCAGCTGCCACTGCGGCTGCGGGTGCGGGTGCGGCTGCGGGTGCGGCTGCGGGTGCGGGTGCGGGCAGCTGCCACTGCGGCTGCGGCTGCGGGTGCGGGTGCGGGCAGCTGCCACTGCGGCTGCGGCTGCGGGTGCGGGTGTAGGCAGCAGCTGCCACTGCGGCTGCGGGTGCGGGTGCGGGTGCGGGTGCGGGTGCGGGTGCGGGTGCGGGCAGCTGCCACTGCGGCTGCGGCTGCGGGTGCGGGTGTAGGCAGCAGCTGCCACTGCGGCTGCGGGTGCGGGTGCGGGTGCGGGTGCGGGTGCGGGTGCGGGTGCGGGCAGCTGCCACTGCGGCTGCGGCTGCGGGTGCGGGTGTAGGCAGCAGCTGCCACTGCGGCTGCGGGTGCGGGTGCGGGTGCGGGTGCGGGTGCGGGTGCGGGTGCGGGCAGCAGCTGCGGGGTGATGCAGGACCTGCGTGGGACGTGTGTTGGAGGTGGGCTCCCATGGCGCCCTGCTGCGGGTCCAACGGGTACAGCTTGTGAAGCGTTGCTTGGACGCTTCGGCGCTCCATGCAACTGCCACCATTGAAGCCATCTGTCCTGCCCTGGCCGCACACCTCGCCCTCAAGCAACCAGTCCCCCACCCACCCACAGAACTTCTACACGGACCCGCGCTTCTCGCCGCCGCGCGCCTCCACCTACAACGCCCTGCTCAAGGGCCTGGCCTCGGGCCTGCGCCTGGCGCCGCTGGGCGGCGTCTTCCCGCAGGCGGCCCTGGCGGGTGACGAGGAGGCCGACGAGGAGGACGCCGGCAGCGGCGGGCGGCGGCTGGTGCTGGACGGCGACTCGCTGGACAAGCTGCTGGTGGTGCTGCGGGAGGAGATGGTGGCGCGCGGGCTGCGGCCCGGCAAGTGAGTGCAGCGCGCGTCCGGGCTGGTGGGGCTGGCTGCTGCTGGCTGGGAGGTGGTGATGGTGGCAGTGGTGGTGGCAGTGGTGGTAGTGGTGGTGGTGGCAGTGGTGGTAGTGGTGGTGGTGGCAGTGGTGGTAGTGGTGGTGGTGGTAGTGGTGGTGGTGGTAGGGGGTCTCGGCTGGCGGCAGGGTATGCACGCAGGTGGCGCGAATGCTGTATGGGCGCGGCCTCACACGCAATAACCCTTGGAGCCTGCTAACGCACGGCTGCTAGACCCACCGCACCGCGGCCAACGCGCTCGCTACCTCTCTTGCGCTTTCTCTCACTGGGCTGTGTCACCCTGGTGGTCGCAGGGAGACGTACGCGGCCATGGTGGAGTCGTTCGCGGCGGTGGCGGACCTGGACGGCGCGCTCAACGCCTACGAGACGCTGCTGCGCGCCAACGGCAGCCCGGCGCTGCTGCGTAAGAAGTACCTGGGCCGCCTCGTGGGTGAGTGGCTGAGGGGTTCAGGGGTGCGCGGTATCCTCGGTAGACTGGCTGGTTAGGTCATTTGGTGGACTCGGTTGGCTGCTTGATGTGGGCTGGCGAAAGACAGGGGGCGGCCGGGCTAGAGGCTCTTGCCAGGTGTTCCTGCATACCAGCCATGCCGGTGCTTTGCCTTCATCTGGCCACCTTGCCCACCCCGTCGTCCCGCAGTGGGGCTGCTGGTGTCGGACCGGCCCATCGACGCGCTGCGCGTGCTGCGCGACTGCTCCGAGAGCGCCTCCTTCGATGACGCGCGCGAGAGCGTCACGCTGCCGCCCTCCGCCTCCGACCCGCTGCCCGGGCCCGCGGGCGGCGGCCGCACCGCGCTGACGGTGTGGCTGCAGGCGCACTTTGAGACCATGCGCCAGCGCCGCGGCCAGCGCGCCAGCGTGCTGCAGTTCATGCAGGACGCGGACATGGTGCGTGGATGGCCGGTGCACTGGGATGGGCGAGGGCCGGCTTGGATTGGAGGCGGGAGTCTGAACATGCAGACGAGCGGCAGACCAGCAGCTTGGGTGTGTAAGCTGCCGGCTGTGCTTGGTAGCAGTGCAAGTGCGGAACCGTTTAACCTCGCACTGCCCTCCCCCCCGGTGTGTGCCTGCAGTCGAGCCGCCGCGAGGTGGACGGCGTGGTGCTGGGCCTGGGCGGCTGCGTGGTGACTGCCGACGGCCTGTTCGTGCCGCCCAGCAAGATGACCACCGCCGAGCTGCGCGCCGAGCTCAGCGGCGCCGGCATCGAACTGCCCGGCAGCGCCACCGGCGGCAGCAGCAGCAGCAACCGCAGCCAGCTGACCAAGCTGGTCAAGGTGGGGGCTGGGGACTAGTGAGGGGCGGGGAGGTGTTGCGGCGAGGCCGGGTGGTGCTTCTGGTGTGTGGGTTGGAGGCGGCGCGAGTGTACAGTGGGCGTGGCGAAGCGCTTGGAAGCCTTGATGCTGGTGTGTGGTTACCGAGCACCCTGGGCCGCGACTTGCCATCGGCCTGATGGGCGGTGCGTTGTCAAGGAGCGCAGCCGTCCTGAACTGATGTCGCTCTCATCGGCTGTCATGGTTCCGTCCACAGGAGCGCCGCGCCAAGCTGCCTTCGGGCGTCATCGAGATGCAGGCACAGCTGGCGGCGCAGCTGGCGGCGCGGGAGGAGGCGGAGCGCCGTGCCGCGCGCAAGGCCGCCGCGCTGGCGTCCCGGGAGTGAGTTTGCCGCCCGTCCGACTGCATGCATGCACACAAGCCCCCCTGACAGGCCCCCTGGCCATCATTCAGCTCAGCCTGAAATTTAGGCACGTTCCCCTGCCCTGCGCTGCATGCGTTTACAAATGCTTACTGTGACTCGTCTGTTGCGCCTTAGGGAGTCGGGCGACGATGACGACCTGCTGTGGGGCGATGAGGACGAGGACGAGGCGGAGGACGAGGACGACGACGAGGACGGCCCTAGCGGCCTTGACCCGGTAAGGCCCGGCAGTCGTGGTGTGCGGTGCTGTGGTGTGGCCGTGTGGGGTTCGACAGGCACGTGTGGGTGGGCGTGAAGCCTGGCGGGGCCTGACCTGAGCCTCCCCTTCAAACCAAACGCCCAACGCTGCATCCTATACCTTGACTTTTGGCTGGCTTCGTTCCAGCTGATTGCGGCTCTCTGCTAACAAACAACCCATCCACCCACAAAGCACCAACACGCCCGCCCGCCCGCCCGCTCTGCCCCTCTCAGAACGTGGCCAGCATCATCGCGGACGAGGGCACCTTTGAGGGCGGCGACTCCATTGAGGACAGCCCCACCTTCTTCGCCGCCGCGCGCGGCCGCCTGGCCGCCACCGGCGAGATGCAGGACCGAGACAGTCTGCGCGTGCGGGGCGCGGCGGACGCGGACGATGCGGAGGAGGCGGGCGACGAGGGCGAGGAGGAGCTGGAAGATGAGTATGAGTTCGACGAGGAGGTGGAGGACGACGATGACGACGACCTGCCGCTTATGGGCTTGGACGGCATGGTGAGCGAGGCGGGGCGGGGCGGTTGGGTGGGTGGGTGGGTGGGTGGGTGGGTGGGTGGGTGGGTGGGTGGGTGGGCCGGGCAGTTCAGTCCCATGCAGAAATGGATAGGTGGTATGCTTCAGCGGCTGCTCAAGGGACTTTGGTGGGGCGTCAGCTGGTGGGACAGCCGGCCTTGAGCAACTGCGCCGCGGCGCCTGGCCGGAGTGCTTGCGCATCTTCGTGCCTGTAAAGACAAAGCGAGTGCACTGATCGATGCGTGCCCACCAACTGGACGCTTCTGATTGCAACACCTCCACACACGCAACCGCAGGACGAGGACGAGGAGGAGGAGGACGAGGAGGACGACGATGCGGACGACATGCTCGAGTCCGTGGACATGGTCTCCGGCCCCGGGCTGGACACCGCCGCCGCCGCCGCCGCGCGCAACAAGAAGCGCCGCAAGCGCCGCGGCGAGGACGACGACGAATACGACGACGAGGACGACGAGCTGGCCGAGCTGGGCCTGGACGACGACGCGCCGCTCAGCGACGGCCTGGGCCCCATCCCCGGCGCCAGCAGCCGCGGCGGCGACTTCATCCAGACGCAGAAGGTCGACGACGACGAGGCGATCCTGGACCAGGTGCTGGCCATGAACACCTTTGACGCGTCGCGTTTCAACGAGTCGGCGGGCATGGTGGTGGCGCTGCGCATGCTGGGCCTGTGGGCGGCGGTGGGCGGCGTGCCCTCGGCCGCGGACTTCCTGGCGCTGTACGAGGGCGCGGTGGTGGAGGCGCACCCGCGCTGCGCCGCCGACCTGGCCGAGCAGCTGCCGGTGCTGGAGGCGGGCGGCGACGTCAGCGTGGAGCAGGTGCGGCGGGCTGTACATACGGGGGTAGCCATCCATGGATGTACAGGGGGGGCTGTAGAGGGGGGGCTGCGGGTAGCGGGGGGAGGAGCCATCCATGGGTGGTGTTTAAGGGCGAGAGTGCTGGGGCCTTGCGGGTTGTTGAGGGCTGGGAGCTTCGGGCTCGGGGAGGAGGCGGGCATGCGGGTGCGTGGGGGTGGGGCAGGCTGGGGTTTGAAACTGTGGAAGCGCGGTCCAAGCACCAGAACTGGCTTGGCCAGTAATGGCAGGGTGCCTCCGTAAACCAACCCAACTCTCGAAGCGCCACCTCCCCTGCGCCTGCCTCGCCCGCTGCTGTCCCTGGCCTCGCAGCTGACGGAGATGATGGTGACGCTGGCCAACATCTGCCTCAGCCCCGCCAAGGCCGACGCCGAGGCCGCGGACCGCATCATCACCACCATGGAGGACAGCGGCCTGGCCGTGCCGCCGGGGCTGTACAGCGGCCTGGCGGCGGCGCTGGGCGGCCGCAAGCGCACACGCGACAGCGTGCTGGGGCGCAGCGGCCACGAGGTGGCGGCGGTGGAGTGGGAGGGTGAGTGGGCGGGGTGGGTGTTTGTGGTTACCAGCCCAAACTATACCAAACCCAATGGGGGGGTTGTGGTTACCAGCCCAAACTACACCATACCCAATTGGGGGGGCTAGGGAGGCTCTGCATGCTGTCCACGGATTGCTGCCGTTCGCGTAGCTGGAGTTGCATGGGCCGGCCTCTCTCAGCGGAGATTAATAGACTTTGGCCGGCGTCTGGCTTCCTTTTCTCCTTTCACGCAGCTGCCGGCAACATGGCTAACGTGACGCTGGACGCGGACGTGGATGACATCCGTGGAGGCGACGAGGAGGAGGGCGAGGGCGAGGCCGAGGAGGCGGAGGAGGGCGAGGAGGAGGAGGAGGAGGAGCTGTTCGCCGGGTATGAGGAGGACCCTGCTTCCAAGGAGGCCGAGGAGGTGAGCGGGTCAGGCTGGTGCGGTTCACTGGTGCCCTGCCCAACAGCAGTCCGGCCAGTCTCGTTCCTCCTTGGACATTGCTGCCCATGCTCGTGCCTCATCACAGCAATTACCTGCTCCGTCGCGCCCTCCTGAACCTGTAATCACCAACCGTATGTGTCTGCCCGGCCTGCAGCTGGAGTGGCTGTTCCAGCGGGACGCCGAGGATGACGACTCGTGGATGGACGACCTGGACACACGGCCGGCGGGTGCGTGCGGGGTGGGGGGTGTAAGTACCAGCCCAATTAAACCATACCCACCAAAAGAGCGAGGAGGAGAGCGTGGCCTATGCTGACAACGGAGAACACTCGACAATCGCCCCGTCCCGAATTAAGCTGGGGGTGTACGGCCCGGTGGGGCGGCGGGTGGGCCACTTGGCCCGTTGTGCTACCTTGCAAAGGGTGCTGGGCTGTGGGCGTGTGGCCGCGTGCTTGCGGACAGGGGAGCTACTGCCGCGACAGGGTGATAGGAAGGTCGGGCCGGGGCTCAGAGTGTTGGACATCTGCAATGCGTTAGGCAGCAGCCAACACTCTCGCCCTTTATGCACTTCCCGCAGATGTGGAAGAGGTGCGCGCCGAGGCGGAAGCCAAGGCCGCCGCGGCACGGCAGGAGGCGGCGGTGGCGGAGGCGCTGGAGCGCGTGCGCGTGCGCGCCGGCCCCGCCGCCGCGGCCCTGTTGGCGCAGAGCATTGAGGAGCGCGATGCCGAGCGCATGGCCGCCGCCGCGCAGGAGGCGGAGGGCGCCGCTGAAGGCGCCACCGAGGGGGCCGGCACCGGCGTCGACCTTCTGACGACTCTGGAGACGGCGCTGGTGGAGAGCGGCACCGTGACGGTGCTGCCGCCGGAGCCGTCGACCCAGTCGTGGCAGGCGGGCGGCGAGGGCGCCGAGGGCGCCCAGGCAGAGGCGGCGCGGCAGGAGGCGGAACTGGAGGAGCTGGCGGCGGAGGCGGAGTGGCGCGCCAAGTCTGTGCTTGAGATGCCGCCGGGCGTGCTGTCGGAGGCGGCCAGCGCCACCCTGGCGGAGATGCAGGCGGCGGGAGTGTGGGACGAGGAGGACGCGGTGGGTGGACTACGGGGCGTATGTGTGACCGTGTCTTTGGGGGGGAAGTGCTGGGTTCTTGCCATGTTAAAGCATTTTGCAGTCGGTCAGTTCCCAGCCTGGTTGCGCGCAATCGCTACAACTCTCTCTTCGATGCTAACTCGCGCCCCATGTACCCTTCCTCCACCTGCTCATCTCCACAGGCTGCGCTGCAGCGCATCGCCGACAAGGCCGCGGTGCTGGAGCAGCTGCGCTACGTCTCCGACGCCGCCGCCGCCGCGCACCCCGGCGGCCTGGACGGCGCCGAGGCGGACGTGGAGGCGGCGCTCAACAAGCTGCGCGCAGCCGAGGCCGCCGCCATGGCGTACGCGACGGGCGTGGGCATGGACGCGGCGGCGGCGGGCGAGGACCTGGCGGCGGCGGCGCGCGAGGCGGCGCGCTGGGGCGAGGACGAGGTGCTCGACTTCCTGGACGAGATCGACGAGACGCGTGGAGAGATGGATGAGGATGTGAGTGCGTGTGTGTGTATGCGTGCGTGCGTGCGTGTGTGTTTTAGAAAACACGAAGAAGGGATCACGCAGAGAGATAGAGTGTGTGAAAACAAGACAAAAACAAACAGACATAAAGAGTGCGTATGTATGTATGCGTGCGCATGCATAGGCTGCTGTCTGTGTGGCTGTCCTGCTCACTGACCGATCTCTTGCTCACAACTCACGCACCTGCCACCCGCAGGAGGCGGCCGAGATGCTGACGGAGGAAGACCTGGAGCCGGCGGTGGACGACGAGGCCGCGCTGAGCGGCCCCATGGCCGCGCTGGCTGCGGACGCCATGCGGCAGGCAGAGGCGCTGCTGGCGGCAGAGGGCGAGCAGGGCGACGGCGCTGAGCCGGACGAGGCCGACGAGGGGCCGCTCAGCGAGGCGGAGCGCGGCTACCGCGCGGCGCTGACCATGGGTCTGGACGACGCGGAGGCGCAGAGGGAGGCGCTGGAGGCGGCGTACCAGTCGTTGGAGGCGGCCCTGGCGGACGGCAAGAAGCCCAAGCTGAGCAAGGCGCAGAAGGAGGTAGCGGCGGCGCTGGACGCGGGCGACCTGGAGGCGCTGCAGCAGGCGGTGGGCGCGGAGGGCGTGGAGTGGATCGCCGGCGAGCTGCGCGCGCTGGCAGAGCGGGAGGAGGTGAGCCAGGGCTTGCGGAGGAGGAGCGATCGAGCAAGCTGGGCGTACGGGGGGCGGGGAGCTGTTCTTGCTGCGGGGCCTGCCTGTTGCTCCCTCCTCACCCGCAGTCCGGCACCGACCGCTGCGGCCCGACCCCCGCGCCGTGACCTGGCATCGCATATGCATCACGGCTCTGCTGACCGTGGCGCTGGACCCACCCTTTGCTGCCCGGTCCTGCGCAGATGGAGCTGCCTGACGCTGACGCCGACGAGGACGAGGAGATGCCCACGCTGCCGGGCGGCCTGGCGCTGAGCGAGCGCTTCATGGACGCGGTGCGCGCCACCATGGCGGACCGCGCGGCGGCGCTGGAGGCGGAGGGCGTGCCGCCGATGGACGCGCTGGGCGACGAGCTGGCGGTGCTGGACGCAATGCTGGCGCTGGCCAACGGCTACCGGCCCAAGGGTGAGTGTGGCCGTGAGTTTATTCCAAAACTAGGAAGCTACCAAGAAGGAGGGGTGTAGGGGTAGGGTTACAAGGTCCCAGCTGTGGGCAGCAAGGGAGCGTCGGCAGCACAAGAAAGCGCTTGCCATCAGTGGAGCATAGTGAGTCTGCGAGCACTGGCGTCTGCAAGCACCTCCTTACGCCGCTCCCATGTGTGGCTACGCCGCTCTCCACCTCCACAGGCTTCGAGGGCGCGTCTGTGTCGGACCTGGCGGGCGTCGCTGACCAGGAGGCCGGCGAGGAGGCGAGCGAGCTGGACCGCATGCTGCAGCAGCTGCGCCGTGACGCGTCGGACGCCATGGCCGCGGCGGACGCGGCCGTGGGCACGCCCGGCGAGGAGCAGGCGTTCGCGGCGGCGTCCGACGTGGTGTCGGAGCTGCTGGATGTGGCCAGTGAGGTGTACGAGGAGGCGGAGGAGGCGGCGGCGGACGCGGAGGCAGCCATGGGCGAGTACGAGGAGGGCGAGGAGCTGAGTCCCGAGGAGGAGGAGGCCAGCCGGCAGGCAGCGGAGCAGCTGCTGGCGGCGCTGGCGGCGCTGCGGCCGCAGTCAGGGCTGCCATTTGGCGCCGACGCCGCGTCGGCTGAGGAGGATGGTGGGGCGGCGACAGCAGTGGCAGCGGCGCCACCACCAGCTCCGGCACCCCCTAAGGCGGGGCGCAAGGGGCGGGCCACGCGAGGAACGGCCAGCTCAGAGTAACAGCACAGCGACGCTGGATAGTGGCTTTGTCGTGTAGTTCGGTGGAATGGTGCACGGGTAGCGGTGAATGAGGCTAGTTATAAGCGGTGGATGAGGCTAGTTACGCCGCAGGGAGGCTACGTAAGCCGCTCAGCTCAATGCGCAGCTGGGTATCACAGGGCAGGGATAGCAGGGCTTGTTGAAATAGGCATTGCTTCGGGCGGACTGGTTGCTAAAGCGCTTGCAAGGACCAAGCTATGGCAAAGCAACCTGGCGTGCAGCCGCAGAGCTTGTTGTGGTCAGTGGAGGTTTGTAAATCCTAGGTGACCAAGCCTGTGTGGATGTGTGCCACATGTTCGCCTTATCAAGTATGTGCAGCCCATGACAGTTTTGCCTGCTCGTATTTTTGGATATATGGGGGGCTTCGGACACTGCCGGGAACTTGCCTTCTTGCCCCTTGCCAACTCCATGAGCGCAGCCCATGACAGTCGCATCTGTTGATGCCCAGTTAGCCGCGTAGTAGCGGACTTGCACATGAGCACATCAGCGCCTTTACGCTGTAGCCATGACGCTTTGTTGACCGGACACTCGACTTCAGCAGCCGCTGTTGATCTCTGCAATGACATACGTTTGGTGGTCCGGGGTTGGGGACTACCTCCCCTTTGGAAGTTGGAAGCATTGCACACCATGGTCATGCACTGACGCATGCCTACCAGCCTCGCTTTCTCCACAGCTCCGACGCTCCCCTAAAGCAGTCGCCCCTAGGGTTGGGGACAAGACGTCCCCTCCCTCGCCCAGTTTGTCAGTAACAGTCAGTACCGTAGTGAAGGTCTCCGTCTGCTATCGGGGCTGCGACGTCCGCTTTCACTCAATTTGTTACGCGGGGGCATGGGTGACCGGCCCCGCCAGGGATTGGGGGGAACCGTGCACGTCCCTCAGCTTCCTGAGCCCCCAGTATCCCCCTGCATTCATTCCCCAGGCGAAAGACTTACGCCGCCCTGCTCTGGCGAAGCGCAATGACCGCCAGGTGCCCGAGGATTCTATGCTTGCTGCCTTTGCCGCCAACCCTGAGCGCGTGACCAGCCTCTGCGGCAACACCCAGCAGCAGTACCTCCAAGGCCCTGCATCACATGTAGGCCCGTCATATTGTAGAGTCTGTTGTGTTACAAGAAAGTAACAGAGAAAGAAGAGCGCCCTGTCACCAAACCGCTCCATCTTTGCATCGGGCCAATCTTCTCTTGTCGGTCCGAAGCTTGCGACTTGCTTGTCTCGTGCCCTAACGCCCAGCACTCTTAGGTACACTCTACCTCTCTGCCATTATCTCAAAAATGCAGCTGGCTAACGCTCCCCGTCTCGCCGCGCGCCCGGCTCGGTCCGGCGTCAAGGTGTTTGCCCAGCAGCGCACCCAGGCCAAGACCGCCGGTGAGCTCTAGGCCCTTTTTCTTCACCGATGCGCACGATGTGGCGTTCAGCGCGTTTAGCCATGCGCCGCGTGTGCAAGCGCGGACTGATGGTCCCTTTCGCATTGATTCGTCGCTGTGGCAGCTCGAGGTTGGGAGCCGTCACTGATAAGGCACAGTGCTCCTATGATGCGACCCGTATGTCGCTTTATCCACGGCGACCGCGTGTGAAACGCTCAGCTGCGGTCGCGCTCCCTCCAAAACGACTGGGCCAGGGCACTTGCAGCTGGGTCGCGCTACCAAGGCGCCAGTCTCTTTTGCAATTTATCACGAATGTGCAAGTGTCTTACAAAAGACCCCTCGCCCCCTTTTGGTCAACCCCGCAGTGCCGAAGACCCTCGCGGCCGGCCTGGTCGCCAGCTCCGTGCTGCTGCAGGCGTCCGCTGCCCGCGCTGATGAGCTGGATACTACTGTGGAGAGCGTCATCGGTGCCGTGAAGGTGCGCTAGGGGCTGGGCTTGCGGCAGGTGTTGCAAAGCTTCGGGATCATCAAAAGGTGCAGCCCGCACTCTTGACGCGCTCGACCAGCTGGGGAGGCTACACGTTGGTTGGTTGGACAAATATTGTTTTGAGGGCACAAGGTGCCTAGCGCCAAGTCTTTAGGACGATAGCCGTTCGCAGCTTGCTTCGGCTGCAAGCAAAGCTCTCCAGTGCACGGTTGACAAGCTAGATTTCAACACAGACAAAAGTAAATGCGGGGTTTTCAAGCTGCTATCGTGGCGCACTCCAGCGGCTGAAGGGCCTTGTGAGCAGCCCGAGTCCTGCGATGTGACCGCGACGGAAATAGTGCGGCTCCGCGCGTGCATTTCGCATCGGCACTGTGGGGGTGTGCATAATCGGACCAGTCAAAGCTCCTCTGCTCACGGCTGGCCTCCTGGCTCGACCCTCACCGCCTGCGACACAGGCCACCGGTGAGGTCGTCAAGACCGGTATTACCGCCATCCAGACCGGTGTGAAGGTCCTGAAGGATGTGAGTATGGGTGTAGGGCGGGGTTCTGCGTGAGTGCCCTGGGCTGCGGGAGCAACTGGGGTGGTGGTGGGGAGAACACTCGAGACTGTGGAAGGGTTGACCGTGCTTGCAACTGTGTGCGTTGCGCAGTAGTAGCGCGAGTCTCTACGCTCTTCACGGTTCGGCCCACCTTTTTGCACCTTCCTCGCGCAGGGCTACGACGTGGCTGCCCCCATTGCCCGCGAGGTGGTGGACACCGTGGCCCCCGTGGTGGTTGAGGCTGCTAAGAAGACCGTGGAGCTGGCCTCGCCCGCCATTGAGGCCGCCGCCCCCGCCATCACGGTGAGCGCACTGTTACGTGCGCGAATGTATATTCAGAGACTGGGGGGAGGTGGAGCTTCTTAGGGTTTCACACGCATGGCTGCAGCATACCCTCGCTGCCAGCCTGTCCACGCCCGCTGACATAACAAATGCCCCCTTCCCTGTCGCCCGGCCCCCCCTGCACACATGCAATTGCACAGAACACCGTGTCGGATGTGCTGGAGAGCACCGGTGTGGACCTGTCGGCGGTGAGCAAGACCGCCGGCACTGTGGGCGACGTGGCGGGCAGCGCCGTGTCGGTGGCCACTCCCGTGGCCCGCGGCCTGGTGGACCTGCTGGCCGCCTCGGACCCCGTCACCCTGGGCGAGTACGCCCTGGGCGCCGTGGCGCTCTACTACATCAGCCCCCTGTTCTTCGGTGCCTTCCGGTGAGGCGCCGGGAATGCGGGAGGATGGGGCAGACTGTGGAAGAAGCGAACTGACCGGACAAGGACGTGTCCGAGTCGGGAGAGGGGACAGGACGTATTGGGTGGCGAGGAGAGGAGTCGCTGACCAGGCGTGCGGAAGGCTATGTGGAGGAGGACTCTCGCGTGTGTATAGGATGAGAGGCAAAGGCGCCGATTGAGCAGGGGAAGCAATAGGCTAGCTGGTGCGGCGGGACAGAGCCGCAACGCCGGGCCTACAACCGGGTGCGGCAGAGGGTCAGCCATGCATGGTACACTCCTTGCGCATTTCGCGAACACTGCGTGAAGAGCAGCTCATTCTTGCCTGTTGTTGCTGACCCGATTTGCCCCCCCCCCCGAAACCCGGATGCAGTGGCTACGCTGGCGACATGACCGCCGCCGTTGCCCTGGACACCGTGGTGAACGACCCCAGCAGCGTGCTGATCGACATCCGCGCCATCCGCGAGAAGGAGGCCAGCGGCGTGCCGGACGTGCCCGGCGGCGCCTCCTCCAAGGTGCTGGAGGTGGAGTTCGCGGCTCTGGAGGACAAGAAGCTGCGCAGCCAGCTGAAGAACCCCCAGGACATTGAGGCGCAGACCACCGCGCTGCAGATCGCCTCGCTGCGCCGCATCAACTCCAGCACCAAGGTCATCCTGCTGGACCGCTACGGCGCCCTGGCTGAGGCCGTGGCCCGCGAGCTGGCCAAGAAGGGCTACGGCAAGGTGTACGTGGTGGTGGGCGGCTTCGACGGCCGCAACGGCTGGATCCAGTCCAAGCTGCAGATTAAGCCCTACACCGCCACCGCGCTGACCTTCTCGGCGCCGGCCTTCGGCCGCACCGGCACCACCTCGACCCGCCGCCTGCCCGCTCCCCGCTCGTAAGCGGCTTCGTGGCGGCTCGGCAGCAATGGCAGCACCGGCAGCAGCTGGAGCTGGGGTTGGGGCTGGGCTTGTGGAAGCGTGAGCGAATAGCAGCAGCAATGGGAGAGGGGGTGGCGGCCTGGAGCCTGTTGCTGGGGCCAGGTGCTTGCGGCCTCGATGTAGGCAGCGGCGATGGCAGGTCGGACCGGCTTTGTCGTGGGATGTTGCCGGCCTGACAACAGCAGCAGCGTAGCATCCAGGCGCCCTAGACTAGATAGGCGAGGGAGACTGAAAGCAGGCTCGATTTTGGTTCAGAGGCACAGTGCATTTACCGTAAATGTTTACACTGACTTTATGCGCGCATACGCCGCTCCTCACTTGGGCTGGTTAGAGCGGGGCGACGTGGGGCCCACGTGGTCTGCAAGTGTGCGTGTGTCTATGATAAAGCGTGACCCCCCTGAAGATGGGCGGACAACGGAGCGCAGTACAAGTTTTGGGAGCGGAGGAGCGGAAAGAGTGTTGACCGTCAGAAGGGAGTCAGAAGGCTTCGGGTAGTGTAGATCACGTTTATGTTGGTTGGTCGAGAAACCTGGCACGTACAAGGATGGTCACGAGATTCTTTATACACCGGATGGTGGCGCACGCGCGGGCTGGGCTCTAATTGGCTCTCCTGTCGCGGTGCGCATGGCACGCATAATGTAACACGGTTAATGTTGGCTGGATGCCGCGCAGCTTCTGGAATTGCCGTGGAACCCCGGGATTGCGTACGATATGGCAAGCAAATGCAGAAGTGGCGGTTCACTCTTCAGGAAAAACTGGTAGACAGTGACAATATCCAAGTACACACTATGCGCTCATCCGTGAACTGGGCGAGATCTGCTTCTGAGTCCAAGCAACTGCGCTGCAGACAAGATATGCGCTAGAATGCAAATGCGAAATGCGTGAAGATGAGCGTGACGGGTGTCCCGTTCACCATCAGATGCGAGCGCTGACCTCCGTCTACCACCACCGCCTCGCATCGTGGGCCCACAACGTCCGCCCTGCACACCACTAGTTCAGCCCCAACAGCCGCCGGATCTGCCCGACCAGCTCCGCCTTCTTCTCAGGCCGGGTGCCCACGCTGTGGCGCGCCAGGATGGCCTCCTCCTCGGCGCTCACGCGCGCCAGCAGCTCCGCCACGCGATCGTGCACAACCTCCGCTGCCAGCGCATTGCTCTCCTGCTGCGCCGCCATCGCCTCGCGCGCCGCCCTCAGGCGCTGCTGGCGCTCCGAGGCCAGAAGGTTCTCCAGCGTATTGTACAGTGCCAAGTACTGGTCTTCCGCCTTCCTGCGAGGTGCGACGCAAGGCAACGCGAGAACAAGAAGCGGTCCGTGAAGGCGGTGGATGGAGGCCAAAGACATGCGTGGTGTGAGTGGCCGAGTGGCAGGTCGATGTGGCAGTAGGGTGTCAAATGTAGGTGCGCTTGACAAAGTCGACATGGGACCGTTAATGGCTATGTGAGTTGCAGGTGGGTTTCACAGCAGCCGTGCACGCACCGCATGGCCTTCTTATACTGCGGGAAGGCCGCGCCCCGGCCGGTGTCCCGCCGCTCCACCAGCAGCCGTTCCTTCTCCTGCGCAAGCACCTCCATGAACGCCTCACGCAGCTCCAGCTCCGCCGCCAGCGCCCGCCGCATCGCCGCACCGCGCTGCTTGTCGTGCCTGCAGGAGCGTGCATAGGGGGGAACACCCACGGCGCCATGGTTGGCTGGCGCGGTTGCTGGGAGGATGCACAGCTCGGGGGGTTACGTCCTCCGTCCATGACTCACCACTCGGCGGCCAGGCGCTGGAGCCGCAGCTGCTCCATGCGCTTCTCGTACTCCTGCGTGTCGACAGCGCACACCGCTCAGCCCTGGATTCCATAGATCCAGCCACATGACATGCAAGCATCAACATAACGCTCTAGAAAACGTCCCGGCGCTCCCCATCCTCACCAAGCGCTGCTCGTGCAGCCTGTTCGCTGTAAGCCGCAGCGCCGCCTCGCGCCGGGCCCGAGCGCCCGCCAGCCTGTCCACCAGCTGCCGCCGCCGGATATGGCGCATCAGCTCGTCCCGCACCGCCACCTGCTGCACGGCTGCGCGGACAGCCGCCTGCTTGGGATTCTCCTTGGCCAGGCTGCGTCGCAAGCGGACATCCGAGTGAGCTTGGCAAGTGGCAACTGAAGACAAACACTCCTTGATTTGGGAAGGCCTGGGTTTCCGCACATCCTCATGAGGCAGGTCTGACGCTCCGAACGCAGCCTTGCAACACCTCGCCCTCTTTGGCCCCCTCCTCCACGCTCAACAGGATTCTTTTTGGGGTCCGCAAAAGGGGAATGAACGATTGTAACCCCCGCTCTAGAATGCCAACAAAGAGTGTAGCACTCTCCTGGCTTCGACGTTGGTCAATGGTCAATGGTGTTGGTCAACTTTTCTGGAAGCAATAAACCCCTCTCCACTCACTCGTACAGGTACTTGAGGCGGCTGGCCAGGTCGGCGCTGAGGTGCACGCCCGGCCGCACGCTGCCGTCTGCTTGCAGCGTCCGCTGCTGTGCCTGGTACCGCTGCTGTGCCCTGAGCGACGCACCCACATCGTCCACATCGCCATCGTCGTAGTAGCCATCATCAAATTCGTCGCTGCCAAGCTCGTGGTCGCCATCGCCCGGGCGGCCGCCTGGCCCTTGGAAGAGCTCTCCCCGGCCCGCCAGCAGCACCGGCGCCGGCAGCACGGCTTCATATGACGCCGCAGTGCGCTGCAGTAGCTGCCGCCCGTGCTGCGCCGGCGCCGGCGGCAGCACACTGCCGGGCAGCTCCACAAAAGCGCCCTCCTGCCGGCCGCTGCCGCGAGCTGTTGCCTTGGCGCCGCCCGGCTTGACCTTCCCACTGCCGCTGCTGCTGCCAGCGGCCCCTATCTTCTTGCTTGGGCGCTGCTTGGGCCCGATAGCCGACACCAGTGCCAGCTCTGCGGGGCCTTGCTGCGCTGCCCGCATGAGGCCCTTGGGTACGCGGCCCACGCCGCCACCCAAGCTGCTAGACGTAGTGCTCCTGCTGCGGGCCGAGGCAGAGCCGGCCGACGAGGAGCGCGGCGGCCCGCCCCGCACCGACGCCATCTCGCTGGCGGTTGTGGAGCCGCCCGCCAGCACGCGCTTGGCTCGGCGCAGGAAGTCGTTATGCTGCTGCGTCGTGGCCTCGCGCCCATCCGGCCACGCGCTCTTGCGCAGCGGCCGGATGATGGGCGCCCCGACATCGCCGGCGCCGCGCGCGCCCCTGCCATTGCGACTGCCGCTGACGGCGGCACCGGCGTGCGGGCGTACGGCTGCGGCGGCCCGCCGGCGGCTGGCCTGGTCCTGCAGGGCCAAACCGTCCTCCAGGTCGTCGAGGTCGTCGCTGTAGTAGAAGTCCTCATAGGCGTAGCCAAGGTCCTGCAGCGTGCGCTCCGCGTGCGCCACCGCCCGCTCCAGTAACGTGGCTGTGTCCTCTGCCTCCAGCTCTGCGTGACGGTGCTGCTGCTGCTGGTCCCCAACTGGCTGGCCATAGCTGCTGTAACCGTGCGGTAAGCCACCGGTTGCTGATCTAGCTGCTGCTGGTGTTGCTGACGGCTGGCGGCTGCCCAGCGCTGCCGAGCGCTCGCCCTGCGAGCCCTGTCGTCGCAGCCCCGGTTCGGTGCGGGGCAATTGCAGCGGTGAGTCCATGACGCCCGCCACGCCGCCAGCGCCTTGGCTGCGCACGGAGGGAATACTGATGACGCTGCTGGCACCGCCGCCGCTGCTACGAGAGCTGCCGGTCCGGCGGATGCCAGGTGCCGCGCCCGCTGCTGGTGCGCTTGCAGCTGTTGCGGAGGGTCCGGCTGCTGAAAGCTCTGCGCGCACGGAGCTCGCGCGGCTGCGGGCCCTGGACCCTGTGCGCGAGGCTGGCTGTGAGACCTCCTCACCCTCCCCCTGGGCGCTGAGAGCATGCTCCCAGCCCTCTCGCGATGCCTCAAGGATGGGGCTCAGTGGTGGTCGCCTTCCGCCCAGTCGCTGCATGGCGCGTGCCCGCCGGCTGACCTTGCCCCTCCGCGACGCCGCCCCCGCCGCAGCTGCTGTGGAGGTGGAGGCAGCGCTGGCGCCAGCACGGTCATGTTGGCGCTGCTGTGCATACGCTTGCTGCAGCAGCGCCTCTTCCTCCTCCTGCTTCTGCGCCTCTTCTGCCTCCGATCCGCCATCGTCCTGCTCATCTGCTTCATCGCTATCCGCGCGCCCCTCACCGTCAGCAGCTGCAGCCTCGTCGTCCTCGCCTCCATCCTCAAAGTCCTCCTCATACTCCTCGCCATCCCCCGCATCATCTTCCTCACTGCTGCGCGCCTCTTTCGCCTCAGCTTCTTTCTGCTCTGGATCACCCGCCGCTGCAAGCTGAGGGGCCGCCGGCTCCGGCGCAGGCGGATCTGCAAGTTGGCCGGTCACATGAGTGTATGCCTGAATGAGAAGCAACCCTTCATTCAGCTTCCTCATCAGCACAGGGATGCACGAGGTTGTGGGAGAGAAAGGTGAATCCCCCGGCCAGCCGTCTTTCCACCCGGGCTCGCGCGCGCTAGTTTAGGCTTTAGGCTTTAGACTTAGATTTAGTCTCATCCCGCTCTTGAGCTTTACTTGCGCAACACTGCCCTGCAACCCTCCCGCATGTACGCCTCCGTGGCCGGCGCTCACATCACGGCGCCGGCACTGCTCTGGTATCAAGCAGGTGAGTATCGCGATTGAATCGCGCAAATTAGCTAACGGGGTGGGTCTGTACGCGCGCGAGCCTGGGTGCCATCCATGACTACCGACAACACCGACGACAAGACTGAAGATTCGAGGTCAAGGGCGCCCGAGACCCACAGGTTAAGACCACACCACCTCCGCGCTCTGGGTTGGGCTGGCTGGTTTGGGTTCTCTTGGTCGTTTCACTTTTGGTTTCTGGAATGAACTCCCCCCCCCATGGAAAGTCTGTACCAGCCCGCGGGCGCTTTGGGTAGCTGGTTGTGCGGCGTCCCTGCCGCATGACACGGTGCTCTATCGCCAAACCGCGAGGCCGCTGCCACACCTGCTGCCAAAACCAGCCGCCCGCCAAGCACCACACCCGCACGCACCCAGCAGCGGCTTGCCCTGGCACAACGCCGCCAGGAGCTCCAGCGTGTTGGAGATATCCTCCAGGCTGCCCTCCACGATGCGGGCGCCCGAGATGTGGGATAAGTCGCAGCTAAGCAGGAGGGAAAGCACCTCTACCTGCAAGGACGCCGCGCGCAACAAAGGGGAAAGGGCGGTAGGCTCAATACAAGGCCTTTGAGTTCCAGATTGTCCCTCTTCTAGCTCGCGCGCAGTCGACCTCACCACGCGTGTGTTGTTGTAGGCACGCTCAGCCGGCGAGGAGGGGTTGCGCAGGATGTCGTCCAGCCGATGGCGCAAGAAACCCTCCAGCGCGGCAACGAACACGCCCGTGCTGCTGCATACCACGCGGACCTCTTCCACAGTCGAAACCCGCGCAATCAGTCCGGCGAACAGCTGCGTAGGGGTTGAGGACATGAAGGTTGGGGGATGAAGGCGGCAGGCGTGCGCTCGGCGAGGGTTGTGGCGGTTTAGCTAAACGCGCTGCATCCGATGTTAGCATGTCATGCTGGTAATCGCCAACCTAATCTCACCAGCACTTTGTTGCAAGCCTGCACCAGCTCCTCGGCCGTGAAGCCCTCCTCATTTACTGTCGGCATTCCTGGGCACCAGAGCGGACTTGCTTTATGCTTTATGCCCGAATGGTGTATCTATTCATGTTTTTGGTACTACCAGGGTTAACATTGATCATTTTGGACACCGCTCGAGCCAGTCAAGGCACACGTTGGTCAAGGCAGGTCAGGCACCGACAGCCAGCACTGTGCAAGGATTCAGCGATCAGAACAGTAATTGGTATATGTAAAGACATACTTCCTGGTCGTGCACGAGCGGCTGCGACAAGGACTCAGGACTCATGAGCAGCACTCATCGCAGCAAGTTCTCGTCACACGCAGGCTCTCGGCTTGCCCTTGTTCAAATCTTTAGCCCTGCCAATATATGTATCGACTACATTACGAAGACAACCCAATCCTGAGGCTCTGTAACAAGACTCTTCGAAAGTGTCGAGATAGAGGGTCAAGTCCAAACAACAACAAATATATCACATACGGCTTAAACAATCAGTTTCGTTTAAGGGGCTACACTGACACACGAGGACGACCTAGTTTCGTTCTTTCGAGCTTTCGGGTGTTACTCCTGCCAGCCACAATACACAGCATGGAGCATTGATAGTTGGGCGAAAGCAAGGCAGCTAGCTTAGCCAGTATGGCGTCCATCGGGTCCGCGCCGGGCGCGGACCCCTTGCGCCCGTCGGCGAATGCAGCGGCTAAGAAGTAAGCATCAAAGCTTCTTGCAGGGGCAAGAGATGGGATAGGCGACACGGGGGTCGAGCCGCGGCGGGGACTTGGTAGCACGGAAAGGGGCGCTGGCGGGCGGCACGGCGGCCCTAACATCGGCGCTTCTTGCTCTTCTTGCACAGGTGCTTGGAGGACCTGTACGAGAAGCTGGAGGTTACCATCAAGAAGCGGCTCCGCATCAAGCTGGGCGGCGTGCAGACCGTGGACTGGGTAGGTGGTGTTGAACCCAAGGCATACCGTACTTGCGGCCCGCTGCACCGACGCCACCCGCACCGGCAGAAGCAGCGTCGCATAAAGGAGGGCAGCCGTGCGAGTAAACTTGTGTGTAGGTGGCACAGTTGCTGTACCTGCACGCGTTTTACGTTGCTGTCGCCCCGATGGTTGCTCTGGCTGCTGCAGAGCAAGCTGTCTATAGCGCTGAACTCGGCGCAGCCCAAGCCCAAGCCGCCCATCCTGCCTAGCAGCCGGACCTGGCGTACGGACCTGGCGGTGGAGATGAAGCCGGAGATTGTGAGTTGCGTATCGCTATCAGCTCATGGGCAAGGAGCGGCGCGTAGGGCTGGGGAGGTCGGGGCCAAGGTTCGGGCGCATTGCGTGTGTGCGACCCACAGCTGTGTTTTTGGACACACCCCGCCCACGCATGTGAGTATGTTCAACCGTATTGTTTACCCGTGTTATTCAAACACCGTGTTGATGTATTTACACCCACAGAAGCAGCAGCTGCGCGAGGTGTTCATCAAGTACTGCGGCTGGGGCGACAAGCAGAACTTCATGTTCATCAGCCGCTCGCAGTTCATCCGCTTTGCGCGCGACATGGGCATGTGCAACGAGGAGATTGACGCGCTGGGGCTGTCGGGTCTGTTCGACAAGGTGCGCCTCGCGGCAGGCCGTTAACCAGATAGGCTGCTGTGCAGGCCAGCACATGGCTGCCGGCTGCGGTTGTGTTCAGTTGATGAATGCGACATTACATAAGGGAATAAAGGGACAGTCCGACCAAGCAAGGGTGCCCCGCAACCAGGTCAAGAGGGACCATCTCCGGCCCGAAGGGAAACCGCCCTCCCCCCACCGACCTTGTTTCTGCGCACAAAGCCTGTCTGGGGCGCAACACCATGACTTCAGTTGATGCTTACAATCAGGACCTGGCTGGGGAACGGAAAGGACACACCGCACTGCACGGCTTGTGTGCAGCATTTGCTTACGCTACCCTCCCTTCGGTTGCCCCAACCCTTGCGACACCGTGCAGATCCTGCTGGGCTCGCTGGATCCCGGCGCCGCCTCGCGCCTGGCCATGTCGGACTTCGTACTGGCGGTGACAGGTCTGGGCACCAAGCTGTGCCCTGCGCCCACCGTTCAGGAGTCCTTTGAGACAGTGGTGAGCAAGCGCGGGACGGGCACGAGCGCTTCGGAATGTAGATGTGTGCGACTGTCTGCTCCTTTAACTGCGGCCACCCAGTGCCCCTATGACCGGCTCATCGCATGCGCGCTTGTACGTCGCCCGCGCCGTCGCCACTGCGGCAGGTGAAGCGGTACGTGCTGCCGCGCCTGGGCCAGGCGCTGCCCGAGCCCGACGCCATCGACTCGGCGCTGCTGCACCTGGACGTGATGGGCACCCTGGAGCGGCTGCGGCCCAAGCTAGTGGTGCTGTGGGAGACCTACATGCAGCAGCAGCAGCTGCAGCATCACAACTCGGGCACCGCGTCCGGGCACGATTACTCGATGGGCGGCGGCGACCAACGGGTGAGGGGGGGGTGAAGGGGCATACTGTCGTGTGCGGCTGGGCCTTAGGTCAATGTCATCCGCCATGGTATGAGGCTACATGACTGTGGTTATGCAACATTTGTGCCAACACCGCCTTGTGACCATGCTCTGCTGTGTGCGTCTGGCCCGGTTGCAGATGTCTCTGAGCACTTTCCTGCGCTTCGCGGCGGACTTTGAGATTACAGTGGTGCTGCTGAGCAAGGTGCAGCTGATCCACTCCTTCAAGCGCTCCAAGTTCGGCGCACACGAGGAGCCCATCGACTCGAATCCGCACACACGTATCAAGCTGAACTTCCAAGGTACGGTAGGGGGACTTGTATAGATGAGCTATCTGCCCGCCCCAACGCCTCATCAACATGAGCCCTGACACCTGGGCCGCCTCCTCGCACTCATATGGAACCGCTCACAGAATGGCTGGACTGTTTGGCACGCTGCGCCCTGCTCGCCTACGACTACAAGCCGCCGCCGGTGATCGTGCCCACGCTGGACTTCAAGGCCTGTTACCATACCAACGCCAAGCAGATGTGGCTGGCGGAGGCGGTGGCGGGTCACCACACCGGGCGCGGTGGGCTGCTGGGCGACGATGATGAGCTGGATGAGGCTAGCGAGCTGGAGATGCCGGCGGCGGTGGACTATGCGCTTGGCAATGAGGACCGGCCGCACTACGACGAGGTGCGTGGCAGGATGGAGGCCCAGGTGCTGTATGGCGAAAGAGCCGGCCGATGCATGACATGGGGTGTACCGAATGAACGGGCCAGCAGGCGCAGAACCTCACAATATGTGTGCTTTGCCGCGGCTATGCTCCTGAATGGTCCACAGATCATGAGCCACGCGCCCAGCATACGCATCACGCGCAGTGCGGGCGCCGGCGCTGGGCCCGGACCGCGCAGCCCGGGCGCGGCCTCAGTGTACGGGCGCGACCGCCTCATCTCGCGCGCCGTCAGCATCGCGCAGGGCCGCACCCGCACTCAGGAGCCGGGCGGCGCGGAGGCTATGCTCATCCACCCCGAGCCCAGTACCATGCAGCAGGACCCCAACAAGCCCGTGCACCTGCAGAGCTTCACGTGCGACTGGGTGGGCAAGCCCGGCCTCACGCTCAGCGAGACAGGGCGGCTACGGCAGCGCTCGCCTGACCCGTTCATCGCTGCCGGCCTCTACCACACGCAGGTGCGCGCGTGAGGGGGCCTGGCACAGTTGCGCCCTGTGCGCGCGCAGCACCAATGCCGTTCTAGGTCTTGCGCCATTGCAGAGCCACCACCACCGGTATCAAACACTTTCAATCTGTGTGGTGACTTTCGCGCGCCTGCTGTGCACTCATGCAACCATCACACCCGTTACGCACTGCGCACACAGGTGGGCGTAGACCCCGCGTACGCGGCCCGCGCCGCGGAGATGGAGGCGGCTCGGCTGGTGCGCGAGCAGCACGTGGAGGCGCTCAAGCTGAACTACCAGGCGGAGAGGCGGCAGGAGATACGCGACACCACCAAGGCGGCAGCGGCGCGGCGGCAGGACCTGGAGCTGACGTCGGGACAGGTGCTGGCGCGCGTGATGGGGTCACTTGGGGCCAGCAGCAGCAGCATGGGTGGCAGTGGTGGCGGCAGCGGGCGGGCGAGATCGGAGCGGCGGTCCGTGTCACCGCAGGAGCAGGACGCGGCGGCGGCGGCAGTGGCGGTGACAGGGGCGGTGGGGCGGCGGCAAGGGTCAGGCGGGGGCCGGAGAGGCGGGCCGCCGCAGAGCATGCGGTCGGGGTCGGCACCCAGGCTGGGCGGCGGTGCGGGCACGGGCGGGGCAGGAGCCGGCAGCGGCACGATGGTGCCGGGGCTGGAGGAGGTGATGGCGCGAACTGGGGGCAGGTCGGCACTGCACGCAGCGGCGGCCACGGGCGGAGCCAGCCCGGCCAAGCACAGCCGCACGCTGCTGCAGGAGCTGCAGCAGGCGCTGGACGTGGAGAGCAAGCTGCCGCAGCACGCGACAACGATAGCGGGGCACGGCCAGATCCGCTTCGGGTGATGGCTGTGGCTGATGGCAAATAGGCAGTAGGTTTGGAAATCGGCAAACATGGCCGCCGTAGCTGACTGTGGGCTGCAGGGCTATTACCTTAAAGATGTTGAGCTTTATTTGGCCATTTTGGCCGGTTTCTGAGCTTTACGGCTGGCCCTTAAAGCTCAGATTTTAGCTTTGTTACGCGTCCACGGAGGCGGGGGAAGCTTGGCCCCGGTGGGGTTGGGGGCCACAGAACCATCAGACGCCAGTGTTTTCAGCTGTTCCGGGGCCCAAACAGCTGCGTGTCAGCGTATGCGACGATTCCCTGACCACTTGATGCCCCACTGACCATCAGAAAGCCTATCCACAAGTGCCCGGGAGTCCGCCCAAGTCCGCCCCCTGAGCTAACTTCTGGGCATTTTAGCTTGCTAAAGCTCAGGCTGAGCTTTCCCCCCAAAACAAGATAAGAGCCCTGGTGGGCTGGATGCTGATTGCCGAGGCTTGAAGACTAGTACACAGCATGTAGACATTCATGCCGTACAGCACATGTTACGGGCATGCGCTCAAATGCGAGTGCGAAGTGCGCAATGGTGCTGTTGAAGCTAGCGGTAGCAGGCAGGCACACTTGTGGGTCAACAGGGCAAGTCGGTATGGGCAGAAGATGAGCATTGCCTTGTTACTCGATTCATGGACACACCGCTGTCAGCTTGTGCCGTCAGCTTGCTGACTTTCAGAGCCTGACCTCTCTGGAGGCACCTAGTGCTCACACGTGTACTGTAATCACTTCGTACCCTACCTGACGCTACCTACCTACATCAGCGCTGCGCTGCACAAACCATCTTCCACAGCCGTGATACCCCAAGTCCAGTCCAGCCAAGCTATACGCACTCGGCTGTTCCTCAATCAGGCTCGCCCTGCTATGGCTAAGCGCTAGAATCTGTGCTGCCCTCCGAGCGCTACCTCGTGCCTTCGTGCTCAACACGGTTGGATCCCCGCCCCCGCTCTCCTGCCCGCACTTTCCGTCCTCCGCCGCCTGATATCCGCTTCTTAGATTCTGCCTTCCCTGTCCCTCTGAGTTGTGCATCTGCTGCCGCCTCCGCGTGCACCTTGGTGGAGCGGTGTGGGGCGGCGTCCTCGAGCTCAGCTGCCGCCATGACCGACTCGTCGCCACCGCCCAGCGGACTATGGGCGCCGCTAGCCTCCGCGTCATCTAGATGCAGGCCCGCGCTCGTTGGATCCATCTCTAAGAGTCTCCCGTGCCCCCCGGCATGCCGCTTGGCCTGGTGCGTCCCGTTGCCCCTTGCCGCGGATGCCAGCTGCGCCAGCTGAATTTCATGCAGCTTGTCCAGCATCAAGTTGCTCTGGGCGTTTGCGATACCCTGCAAGACGCATATGCGGTTCAGGGTGCAGCACCGGTTACGGCTGTGTCAGGTCGACTAGAGCCCGCGAAGGCGGCATGCGAGCCGGGCACTCGCTAAAGCCTGTTCAAACCAACAACTCGCCTACGACCCGCCTCCCGCAGGTCTTCGGCCGATATCAACAGGATTCCTTATGCTTTCTTACCTCGTAGTATCCCCAAGTGTAGCTAATGCAACCGACGGTCGTAAGTAGCAGGAGCACGATGACAGTTCGCGCGCAACCATCCTGCTCAACAAAGTTGCTAAGGCAGCCACCCTGAACGCTGCTGAACATGTTGGACAGGGGCCAGCCGAGTGACACAACAGCTCTGTGCTGCAGGCGCCTTCGAGTTACACAGCTGCGAAACCTATCTACATGTGGCACTGAAGTAGATGGCTGTGGTAATAAGCTCTGGAACGTCGTCTCGTCAAGTCGAAGCTGGGTGATCGTCTAGCAAAGCCCACAGCACTCCAAGTATAGAAGGCTTCAGGTCCGGGTAGATAAGTCTAATTAACGAGTAGGTGGCGGTGTGGAGAAGAAATATGGACACAATGCGGATTGGCGTGCCTTGAAAGCCCACCCCCAATCGTGGCACGTACCCGCAGCTCCTGCACACCCACTCGGCCACGGAGGTCGGACACCGTGCCATTTGCCCATACGCAATTATACATACTCGCAATTTAGCGCATGTCCATAACATATGCACTCAATCCCTCACCAGCAACAGCGCAGTCTTCCGTCTTGCCTTTCTCACTACTCTTAATGGCCTTCAACTTCAAGGCTTCAACCATGCTTCAATGCTCTCTTACGCTTGCGGGCCCTCGGCTCAGCCTCTACCGCCCCGCGCACGCCCGCGCCCAGCAGCCGCGCCAGTCCGGCCGCCGCCTCTGCCGCCTCCTCCTGCTGCCCCTGCCCCCGGCATCGTCTGCTCCCGCAGGGCCTGCATGCCCATGCCCAGCATGGGGTGCTGCTGCGTGTCCAGCGTAAGGTCCCGCCCGAGCGCTGCCCAGGCACGCTCGTACTGCGCGAAGTGCTGCAGCACCGGGAACAGGTCGCCCAGCCCGCCGGGGCAGAAGGCCTCAAACACCGGCACGCAGCACGTGTCCAGCTCCTTGGACTCTGTGTTGTCGATGTAGCGAACCGTGGCTTCGCCGCCGGGCAGCGGGTAGCCCAGCGCCTCGCCGATCTGCTCTTCTGACACGATGGTGGAGGCGGCGCGCACGGCAGCGGGCAGGGGCTTGGGCTTGCGCGGGTTGTAGGGCGGCAGCGGCTCCGCGGTGGCCCCGGTGTCGGCGGACGCGGGCGTCAGGAAGGTGCGGCGCGCCAGGTCGTAGCCGGGGTGGCGCGTGTTGGCCAGCACCCAAGAGCCCTGAAAGCCGGGGTGCACTGCAAGGAACAGACCGCGACCGTGGGCAGGAGGTTAGCTGTGTGAGGTCGATGCTGGTTACGCAGTTTCTGAGCAGGTGGGCGCTTTGCCCCCGTAGTAATTACGTGGTCACGTGATGCGTGCTCGGCGCAAAGATGGCGCACACGCATGACGTACCCGGGTTGTTGGTCAGCAGGCGGTGCTGGATCTTCTCCACCACAAAGCCCTTCCCTTGCAGGTCGTGCTCCCGCGCCACTGGTAGCAGCGCCGCGTCCACCAGGCCCTGTGCAGGTGACAAACAGGGCGCGTGCATGATGCAAGTGCTCGAAGAAGCATCTACCTGTGTTACAACTATTCCAAGATGTAAGGGTACTTGCGCCTTGCGTCGCACGCCAGCCAGCCGCACCTGGACGTACTCCACCGACAAGCCGTGTGCCAGCAGCGCGCATGGTTTGACGCCCAGCAGCACGAACGCCACGCTGCCGTACAGGCGCATGTGATGCTTGTCAGCGTCGAACTCCTTGGGGTCACCGTCCCCAAGCAGCTTTTTCAGCGGCAGCGGCAGCGACGTCATGTACTGCAGCTCCAGACGCTTGAATTGGTCGATGGCTGGGCGCACCCATCCGGCCAGGGGCGGCGGTTGCGGGAGCGCCATCGCCGCAGCAGCAGACATGGCTGCGGTAGCTGGATGCGAGGGTCATGTCAGCGTGTTTCACGACGTGCGCAGCCCTTGAAGCCATGCCACAGGCTGTCGAAGAACTACTGTCAGGCAACACCACCGCTCGCATTCTCGAATGGGCTGAGCGGCCCACGGTGTCGGCAGCATTTGACAATCGGCCCTTCGCGTAGCCCCTGGCCGCGCGGCAGCGCGGACTCCATCCACTACCATTCGGGACGCACCTTATTAACTACAGCTGATGGCAAGCAGTTACAGGTCCAAGAAGCCGAGCGGTCGGCAAAATGGATTGTGAAAAGCTTGCGTGTTGCTCGCTTACTGCGCCTTGCAATTCTATAATGATCAAGACGGCAAGGTGACATTGTATTTACATGCAGCGCCTCTTGATGGGCTGGCCACCGATCCTGAAAACACCGCATGCTCATGTCCGCCGGCACACCCTACGCCTGTGCCTCCACCTCCTGATGCGCGGCTCCCTGCGGCAGCTGGCACGCCTCCAGCGCCGCCGCGTAGTCGTCCCGGGTAAAGTAGCGATTAAGCAGGTTGGCCAGTGCCTTGCCGCTGCCGACCTCGTCAATGCCCAGAGCACGGCAGAAGCGCCCGCGTCGCAGCCCTGGACCCGCCACCTGAGGATTGCAGATGCAGCGAGGGCAGATGGATGCAAGATGGTGTCATATGAAGTCGGGCACAAAGAAGGCACGCACGCCTGGAAACAACATGTGCGTCATTGCTTGTATGCAGCACCCGCCGCACCTTTGCCTTGTCGTTCCAAACGCCAATCAGCCCGTCCGCTTGCAGCCCCTCCGCTGTGAACTCGGACCGCCCCGGACCGAAGCCCGGCCGCGCGCGCCGCAGGCAGGAGCGGATGACGTCAGGTGTGGCGTGCTCCACACCCACGTTGCCCGCCTCGTGCCGCCTGCGGGCCATTGTTTGGATGTGGACAAAGTCACGACTGGCCCGTGTGTGTAGACCCATACTACCGTAATACGGTACCATAGCTGTGGGACTGATGCAGCTGTACAAATTCCACAATAGACAGCTTTGTGCTCTAGCCGTGCGCTACCGTATCCCTCCACAATGGGGCTTCCTCACCCGCTGTCCACCTCGCTGGTCGCCAACTCCACACGCAGGAAAGCGTGCCGCACCACCACCTCGCCGCCAGGCGCCGATGCAGCCGCCGCCGGCGCAGCGGCCGGCAGCGCCGTCTCCTGCTTCGCCTCCGAGCCCTGCCCCGCTGCCGCGGCTGGTTTCAGCAGCCTGCGCGCCCCTGGCCGAAGCACCGCTGCGTCTGCTCCCACACTGCCGCCCACCACCGGCCCCTTTGCAGCCGCTGCCCCTGCCGCGCCCTTGCCGGTACCGGCGCCCACCTTGGCCGCGGCCTTGGCTGCGGCCACCGCCGCCTTGCCCGCCGCCACCCGCAGCTCATCGTCCAGGAGGGTGCGGTATGTGCGGCCCTGCCAGTCCGGGTCTGTAAACACCACCAGCTGACGCGGCAGCACGCCCGCTGACGCCAGCTGCCACAGATAGCGCAGCTCTGGGCTCATGGCGTCCGCCAGCGCGCCGCCGCCGCCCATTACGTACACCTGGCGCATGACGTATCGGGGTGGGTCCGCCGCGGGAGACGGGAGGAAGGAGGGGGTGAAGAGAAGTGACGCGGCCAGCGCAGAGTTTGACATGACTCTACATCCAAGAAGGCCTGCACTCTTGAAAACATGTGCGTGTGGAGCCGCTGCTGCGCAACCACCTGACAGCCAATCGTGACAGCGCCCACTTCCCCGGCGGCGCCCGGCTGGCTGGCAGCGCCCGAGGTCTCACCGGCGCCCGGACGGCCCTGTGCAGCGCCAGGCAGTCATTGAAGCCCTCCACCACCACCAGCGCGTCCAGACCCGGCAGGGACTCATCCCGGGGCGGCGCCATGAGCCGTGAGGCCAGGCCTGCGGGCATGAGAGGTGCAGGATGGGGAACCAAATGGGGTTATGGCTAGTGCTGAGTGCCAATGTGCTTACGATGGCACAAGAGTCTAGCGGTGCCTTATTGACCGCACGTACTGTGATGCTGTGTCTGGTGTGGCTTTGGCAGGTGTTTCGCGAGCGGTGGTCGATCTGTACCGCGACGGTGTTTACATCTTTGTCCCTTTCTTGAAACCCGTAATTATAAGTAGTCTTCTTCGGGCATAAGCAGAGCCTGCATGGCTGCTTCTGACGCTGGTCGCGCGAAAACAACAGCAAGCAAAGGCACACCTTTGAGGTCCACAGCGGCAGGTGGTGGAGGTGCAGATGCCCAGTCCACCTGTAGCCGCGTGGTGCGCCACTTGGGAACCCCTGCGCCCGCAGCAGGTAGCTCGACTGCTCCCACGCCGGCAGCCAACTTGCCTGCGCCGCCTGGCTTTCCTCCCGCCATGCCCCGCTGCCTACCGACTGAGTTCTGATGAGCCCTAGGTGCGCCAGAGGTTCTGGCTTCGGTGCGTTCGCCGGGAGAGGCGCTCCTGCGACGTTCCAGACTCGCACCATCTCCGCTGGAACTGGTCTGGCGCCCGCTGCTTGCATGAGCCCGGGCACCCGGGCCACCCTGTGGGCTCAGGAATCTTCTCTGTACAGGAGGTCGTGGGGCGCCCGACTGAGAGCGTGAAGTTTCATTGTCGCGGGGCCCCGCGGCCGCGTGGCTCGCCTGACGGTCCGTCAGCGCAGTCCCCTCAGCAGTGCCGGCTTGCTGCCCTTGAATGACGCTGCGTCTGACTCGCCGCGCGGCGTCATGTTCATTGCTCGCGGCATTCTTTATACCAGCGCTGCAAATGGCAAGGGGCCGCCGCGGTGCAGCGACCGCGCGCAAGGAGAGAGTTGTGGCCGCAGCGCATGCGCCCGGCGTGCGCTGCAGTTTGAGCCTTGCCGACGATTTATGAAGCACTGACATCACCTCAGTATGCCTATTCTAAGACGCAGGTACCTATTCAGGGCTGAACGATAGCTTTGGGATGTGAGCCGTCGCAACAAAAACGACTTGAGACCTGAGTCAAAATGAAATGGGCAAATAACTGACGTATACATAAGATGCTGGCGTGCTGGCTTTGATGTGTGCTTCGGGAATCGCAGGGTGTGCGTGCGATTCATGAACTAGGGCAACCCCTGCAGCCGTGTGCCTCGGCCTGCCCACGGCGGCTTAGGGCGAGGAATAGCGCAGTTTCGAATAGTGAATGCGTCCTTCCGAGCCCATAAGCAAATAGACATTACCAGGAGCACCGGGCAGCCTTGCGGGCAGGGCAGCCCAGGACCCCAGGTGTCACGAAACGCACGCCCACGCGTGCTTAGCCATTCCCTCCAGCGTACTCAAGCTCACATGTCAGCAATCTTAGCATGGTCCCCGGCTTCTCCATGCTACGCTGCCATACCACATTCGATAGCTTACAAGGGCGGTTTCGGTTGGTGACGCGAACGCCAGGTCCTCTCTTGGTAACCATGACCGAGTACCGCCGCCCGACCCGCTTCGACCTGCCTCGCCCCTGACCCGCCTGCTGTTGCCCGGCCGATAATGGTGATGCTTCCTCCTATGCCTCGCCATACGGCCGCCAATCACACCCGGTGCCTGATTGGCAACCATCCGGCCTTGGCCAATAGCACCCAGCGTGACATGTCTATCCATTCCATGCCAGTCCATTGATCAACAAGGGTTGTCTAGGTCTGATGGTCATCCGCGTCGTCCTTGTCATGCGTGCAGCGCCGCAGCCCAAGTATGGTGCGTGCGGTCCCCGTCTACTTGGGGGCGCCGCCTCCCACTCACCACGGTGAGATTGGGTGCACATCACAGCCTAGAGGACCAGAACACGGGCTGATCACCATGCGCGCGCACGCGTCATACACACAGTACCACCGGACAGGTACGCACACCTTCACTCTATGCCGTTGGCGCCAAGTCGGTCTGGTCTGAGCACCAGGCCTAGCCCACCACAATGTTGCGCGCCGTGCCGCGCGTGAGGGTTGCCTCATGCGCTGTATGATGAGGCTGCTCAATGGCCGACGACCCTACTACGGTAACTCGTCACAAGCCGCCAGAGCGCCGCCGCCCCACAAACATGGCACCCGCCAAGCCACCCGCCCTGCCACCCATAATACCACCACCGCCACCACCACCGCGCGCGCCCCCGCCGTTCGCCGGGACACCCGCCTGAGAGACGGGGACGCCGGGCAGTCACCTTGTTGGCTTTCGCGCAACCGTCGACGCTGTCGTGAGCGGCGTTTTCCCCGCGCCTGCCGCCGCGCCCGTCCCCGTCGTCAGCCTGCTTCCCGCGCCCATTGCACCGCCTGACCCCGGCTTGGACAGCGCGCTGCTGCTGCCCAGCACTGGCGATGGCGCAGACGCCGATGATGCCCTTGTGGTGATGGCTGGTAGTCGCACGCCCGACTGCGCGCCCGGCCCACCCACACCTGGCGAGCTGCTGAGAAGCGGAGAGCTGGGCTTCGCCCCGCCGGCCGGCATGGGCGACATGCGCGAGGCCGGCCCGCCCGGCTTGCTTGGGCTGCTGAGGCTGGCTGGCCCGCTTATACCAAAGCCAGTCTTGGACGCCGCCCCGGACGCGCTGCTGGCGGCAGAGGAGATGCGGCTGTTGGGCATGGACACGCTGCCGCCTGTGCCTGACCCGCCCACGCCACGCATGCCGCCCAGCGGCCCGCTCCCCAGGCCACCGCGCCCAGAGCCGTCCTCGCTGGCGCCCGCGCCCGGCCGCCGTTGCCCAGACCCCGCCGCGCCGCCAGGCCCGAAGGCGCCGCCGCCGCGGTTGGCCATGCCCGCGCCGCCAGAGTTTGAGGAGCGGTCGTAGCCACCCACCGGCGTGAGGCCTCCCGGCCGCCGCTGCACGCCCGACTTGCCCGCTAGCGTCGCCCCGCCCGGTGTAGTTTTATTCTTGGTGGGCCCGACCTGCAACATCTCGCTCTTGATCCTGTGGGCAGCGTAACATGATGGAGCGAGCACACGATGGCTTATTAATTCATCCATATGTGTGCTACTACTTTACTGCAGCAGATATTGCCATCTGCATGCCTTTCGTCCCGTGCCCGCCACGCTTCCGCCTTTCTCCCCTTCCCCCAGTCCTTCCCGCATGTACCCCACTCACTCCTTGAGGTCATCCGCCGTGAACGTGAAGTCCAGCTCCTCCTCCTCCTTGCGCCGGTCGTCCGCTTCGTTGGAGACGGCGGCAGGCGCGCCCCCGTACGTGCCGCTGCCGCCGCCCATGGTGCCGTTCATGTCCAGCATGCCGCCGCCCGCGCCGCCCATCCGCATCGGCGTCTTCTTGAATTGCTCGTTGGTGGCTCGCGCGTTCTGCGGCAGGGCGTGCATGTGCAAGTGTCGCCAAGGTCAGTATGCGAGAGGCGCGGCCTTTGCCTTGCGGCGCGCCGCTACATCAGCACATCGCCACAACCCGCGTTGTCCCCCTCCTCTTGCTGCCTGTGACGCACGCTGTACCTCACCGCACCAGCCAAGTCTAAGCCTCCTCTTCCTCCTCCTCCTCCTCCTCCTCCTCCTCGGCTCCGCATCCCATCCCACCTCCCGCGCTCGCCCTCCCGGCCCGGCCCTGCGTCCCACCTGCGACACGTCGCGGTCGTTGTCGGTCATGATGTTGGACATGGCGCTGTTGAGGCGCTCCAGCAAGTCCACGTCCTCCGGCAGCCGGATGCACTGCTTCAGGCTGGGCAGCAGCCCCGTGGCCGTCAGCCGCACGTTGGGAACCGGGTCGTACAGCAGCTCCAGCACCAGGTCAAAGATGTAGTCCTGCGTGAGCGAGAATAAGAATCAGCGTGAAGGAGGAATATAAACACAGAAGTCAGCAGCGCGAAGTCCTCGCTGCTTACAATGTAGGTGCCCGAACACTCCAGACATAGGCGCGTCCCCGCAGGCCCCCGCATGTCGCGCACCTTGACGAAGCGGGACGAGAACCTCCGCAGGAAGTGTGTGGCGATGTCCACAAACGTCAGCCGCGCCGTGTAGGACTTGCCGCGGCAGAACTCCCGGACGATGCGCAGCAGCACCTCGGCGCGCTGCTTTTCCCGCCGGTTGTAGCGCAGGAAGCACACCAGCCCCTCCGCCGCCACTGGCCGCACCACCGCCGCCGTGTCGGTGAGGTAGCGGAAGGCCAGTGGCATGAAGTACTCGTAGATCTGGTCGCTGGAAAACACCTGAATATAGAGTAGGGATAAAAAAAGGCCGCGCGTCGGCCACAGCTCCTCACTCGTACTCCTCTACTGCCTTGAGCACAACCGGGACGTCCTTGCCGCCCTTGTCGTTGGGAAGAGCAAGCGGCAGACCCCAGTCCAGCTCTCCATATTTTGGTTTCGTGCCGTCCTAGCTAACGCTTTCTTGTTCGCGGTGTACTCATGACTAGCGGCTGGCTTCACAAGTGAACGTTTTTACCTTGCTAGAAAACCCCCCATAGGGAAGGAGTTCATGGGCCGCGTCTCATACGGTCAGGCTTGCTTGTGCCGCGCTTCTAATCTTCCGTCTTTCCGCGAGTGCGCCTCCGCCCAGACCAGCCTTCCACAAACCCGTCCCGGGGTGCCCAGCCTCTTGCGCTCTGCTCACGCGCACGCCCAGCTGAGGTAGACAGGCTAGCCCATGCTAGCCTAGCTCCTTCCTGCCCGCATACCCCCCACCCGACCCTGCATCCGCCCGGCTGCCCACCTGCGGGAACATGGGGAAGGACGCCGCCAGCTGCTGCTGCAGGCGCCAGTTCCGCTTGGCGCCGCTCTCCAGCTCCAGCAGCGCCTTGGCTAGCTCGCCCATGGCCGCGTCCCTCCGCGCCTCGTCGCGTATGGACCAGTGCGCCAGGGTAGCAGTCAGGTTGGGCAGCAGCACCGCCTGCACCGCCAGCGACTCATCGCGCAACAGCCGGCACAGCGGCCGCGTCAGCAGCTGCACGCAGTCCTTGCCTACCACGCGCGCCACCTCGTGGAACAGCCCCGCCAGCGTTTTCCGGACCTGTGGTGCGATGCGGCGGCATCCACGATACGTGTAAGAACCATGCTTGCTGCGCTGAGCATAACCACGCCCCACCTTGCAAAGCATCCCCAGGCCTTGGCCAGGTCCCCAGGCCCCCGATCCCGTAGCCCCAGTCCCACCTCCACGTCCTGGTCCGTGGCCAGGTTGTTGAGTGTGTCCTGGAATTGCTGGCTGAAGGCCGCTGCCGTGAGCGCCGTGGCGGCCCGCAGCACCGCCGGCAGCTGGCTGGCGCACAGCTTGCGCAGCTCCACATCCGCCTTGGTGGCCAGGTGCTTGTAGCAGGAGAAGAACAGCACCGAGTCGTCGTGCTCGAAGTCCACCTTGACCTGAAGCAGGCGGCGGCAGGCAGAGCGCCGGGCGGACCGTGAACGACAGGCGGGACAGCACGTGCAGCGCGGTGCCAGCAGCACGCAGCCCAGCTTCCCCAGCCTCATAATGAGCTGGTACTTACAACCTCCCCAGCCCCCAAGTCTGCGGGCAGCACTCACCACGGTGACCAGCGGCCCGAACACGCGCGCCACGCAGCGCTGCATGACGATGTCCAGCTCCAGCGGCTGCATGTGGTTGCGCAGGATGGGCATCACCTGCCCCTTGCGCACCTCGGGCGGCACCAGGTCCAGGATGCTCGTGAGCGTTGTCAATGACGCCACGCGCGGCTGCGGGCAGCACGTTGAGCGTTTTATAGTGAACATGGCTACCGCAGTTTCGGTGCTTCCGCACTTTCCAAACATGCACGCATGAACATCCTTTATACGCATGCGACCCCACAAACCATCACATCTGGCTGCACAGCACACACACGCGCTCGCCACCCGAACACGCACCTGCACCTCCTCGTCGTTGAGCAGCTCAAACAGCTCCGGCAGGATGGTCTTGGCCACCACGTCCCGGCCGGCGATGCGCGCAATGGCGCCCAGCTGGCTGCAGGAGGCGATACGGATGTGGTGGTCCACGTCCTGGCACATGCTGAGCGCCTTCTTGAAGAACGAACGCTCGATCTCCTCCCACGTCTGTGTGCATTGAATGGGCGTGCGCGCATCGGGCGCGCGCGGCAAGGGGAGATTGCTGAGCCAACAAAACCGCATCGTTAAAGGGATACAGGCGTGGCTCGGCGCCATGGCGCGGCCGATGCGGCTTAGCCTACGTGTTGCGTGGCCGTTGCTGCATGGGGGCGCGATTGTGCGGCTGCCGACGGGATGCCTCGAACTCCACTGTTCCTCACCACAGCCCACGTGCGCATCCCTTGGCGTCTTCAGAAAAGCCCAGCCTGCAAAATTACACCGGTTCCCTGTCGCAACTCCACGCCGATCCCCGCCCCGTCTGTACGGCGCCAGAACCGGTCGCCATACGCTCCCACACCAAGCTGTCACTGCTCACCAGCCGCGGCGCCAGCGCTCCGAGGATCCGCACGCAGATGGTTTTTGAGCCCACCACCCCCTCCACGTCGCCTTTTGATAGCGCCAGCGACAGCACCTCCGTCTTCAGCACCTCCTTGTCCAACAGCGGGATCAGCTCAAACAGCGTGTTGAGCCATGCATCCGTCTCCTGTGTCAAAATGAGCTTTAAGTCAGGGTGTGTCGCAACCCTTACGCCGGTACCCCTTCGGCCCCGCAACATGCACTAGATCTGGTGCCCCTTGCCAGTGCTGCTGACGAGGCCCGAACACGTGGCTCGTGTTGACGCACCTCCTCCGACTTTTCCCGGTTGATATTCCGCGTTACGGTTGGCAGGATACAGACCTGCAGGTCCACCGGCGAGAGCAACCGCTCCCGCGCTATCGTTGCAAACGCCTCCGCGGTGGCGATCTGGAGCCGGCACACAGCAGAGGAGCCGAGCGGTCAGCGAACGCAGCGGTGCAGACCACCAGGCTTGCCTGTTGTACCCATCCGCGCGTGTGCTGCCGCCCCCTTGCCTCCACGGGCGTGCACGCCTAGCTCCCCGCGCTCATCTCAGCAACGCTACAGCTCCATGCCACATGCGTGGCTTCAATAGCGCTACGCCACTGCGTGGCGCATAACCCACACCCTCCCACCTGAGCATCCGAGTCCAGTCGGTTTAGAGCCGCTTTCAGCGGCTGAGAGATGGCATCAAACGCCGGTCGCCCTCTCCCCTTCAATACGGTTGGCAAGCTGCACCGCAAGGACGCGAAGCGACGGCATGTCAGCTCTGCATCAATGCAGGCGACCACCCCGCGGACACTCACTTGGCGATGGCATGCCGCTGTTGTATAAGCTGGCCACCATTGAGATAGAGAACTGTTCGCTCCACATCGCTCAAGTGCTCGTCGACCTGCGCGGACACCGAGTCGCTGAAACTCTGCCCTCTTGGACTGAGCCCGACTGCCCACACAACTCCTCCAGCGTACCGTAAATTTTGCAATCTCCTCTTCTGCTTTCAGGACACTTGGGACCTCCTTGCCGCCCTCGTCATTCGGCAGAGACAGCGGTAGGCCCCAGTCCAGCTCTCCCCACTTCATTTTCAAGCCGTTCTAGTCAACGCTTTCTTGTTCGTGCAGTGCTCATGGCTAACGGCTAGCCTCTAAAGTGGACGTGGTTCACCTGGTTGAGCTGAAAATCCCCGCTATCTGGCCCGTTAAAAGCTTCAAGTAATAATGCAAGTCATATACAATGGAGGTCAACTCGTTATAAGGACAAAAGATCCAGGAACAGGTAGTCTGGGTCGAGGGTTGCAATGGGCCTGCATGTGTCTCCCTGACACTCTTGCGCGGGGGCCGGTGGTGCGGATGCGGCGCTCTGCTCTGCCGCAAGCCCTAATTATCAAACATAAGACATAAATAGCAGGGGGCTGCATTGCTTGACAAGGGGTAACTTTCAGACACGTCTGAGCACACTTCCCTCGCCACCCGGCCTGTACAGTCGCTCTCTCTTGTGGCCACAACTTAACTACTATGAGGCGCTAGCAAGCAAGCAAATAGGCCACCATGTGTAGGTTGATGGCATATGTCGGCCAGCCGCAGGCAAGCGCGGGGCCAGGTTTGGCGCGGGCGAAGGGGGTGGCCTGGACTGCTGAAGTGGCCTCGGACAACGGAGCCGCACCTGACTGGTCACCTTTCGTTATGTGCAGCTGCTGGCCGACATTGTGCTCTATCCAGACCGTTCGATTATCAAGCAGGTGAGACAACGCCGGGAATGTCGCTGAAGTTGCGCACTCTTTGCAGCCGCTACAAGGTCACTGATGCTCGCTTATGTAACATTCCCCGCAGTCTTATGATGCACGGGAGCGCAAAATCGACCCAACGCTGCCTTTCCATTTAGGTATCGTTTTTGCGGCGACTCGGCCACTGAAACCGAGTCCAGCGCGGTCGCTGGACAGTGAATTCTAGCACTTTTCCCTATTATGTTGCTTCGTGATGGTCGTCGGCTGCTCGCCGCGTCAGGGCGGCGTCGGCACACACAACCCTAGGCACAGCCGCCCTATCGTGCAAGTTCCTGCGGTGTTACCGGGCATAGTGCTTCCCCCTTGAACGCGCTGGTCCACAGGCCACGGCAACCTGAATGGCGATGGCTTCGGCATTGGCTGGTTCAACCCGGATGAGCGGCGCGTGCAGGACCCAACGCCCTGCGTGTTCACCAGCATCACGCCGGCGTGGTGCGTCGTTTGCTGCACCAACGCATACACGCCTCGTTCTGCTGGCCCGGCTGTGTGCAGCCCCTGCAATCAGCAGGCTTTGGTTCACCAGATGAGATCTGTGCGGCGGGAGCCGGACACTACGGGCTCTACTGGCTGGGATTGCCCGATCCATGAAGCGGAGCTTTACCAGCAGCGCCCGCTTCGCACCATGCCCGTGTGCAGGAACAACGAGAACCTGTCGCGCCTGGCGTGCAAGATCGTGTCGCCGCTGGTGTTCGCGCACGTGCGTGCCGCCTACCCCGGCATGCCTGTCAGGTGGGGACGGCGCGAGGCAGCAGCCTGCTATGTTGTTGTGGAGGATCCTGCAGGACGGTCCAGGTTTTGCGGGCGTAGCAGTGCAGCGTCATCGTAAGCCACCTTGCCAGCCCCGTGCTCGACAGTGTCTCCTCCACCCTCCACCGTCTGCTCTTGCAGTGAGCAGAACTGCCACCCCTTCCAGTTCAGCCGCTACATGTGGATGCACAACGGCGTGGTGGCGGGCTTCGCACAGGTGCGGGCGGCGCGACTTGTCTTATGAGTACCGCACTACCTGGAGCGGGGGTGGCGTGACTCATTCATAGAGTGCGGGAGCGTCTTCTGGAATAAAGCAATGACGTCTTTGAAGCAACTGTGTGCCAGCCCCGTCCGCGCGCACACACTCAGCCCTGCACGTCCCACAGCTCACACACAAACACGCCTCGCGCCTGCCCACCAACGCGGGGCCCCCCGATTACCCCCACGGCCGTCACCGCTTACCAGATCCGGCGCTCGCTGCTGGAGACGCTGTCTGACTGCGCCTACAACGCCGTGGCCAGCTTCCACTCCGACTCGGCCGTCAGCTTCGCGCTGTTCCTCAACCACCTGCCGGACGTGCGCAGCCAGCAGCCGCCCGACGTGCTCATCAAGGCCATGCAGGTAGGGAGCATTGCATTGCCAGCAGCAGCTGCTGCTTGCGCCGCACGGATGACGCAAAGGCTGGGCTGTGTGGACTTGAACTTGAAAGATAGGGGAGAGAGCTGCTCCTTCATGAGGCCTTCACGGCCATCAGGTCGCTCTTGCAATACTGTAAACGTACGGTGCAGTAGGAGTGTGCCCCTGGCTGTTCGCGCATCGCGTTGGTTGCGGCGGGCACGGCGCAGCGGAGCGGTGCCCACTACCTGGAGCATTGCCATAACCATGTTGTGCGTCGGCTCTGCCTCCTGCCCGCGAACCGGCGCGCAGGACACCATCGCCACCATCAGCGCGGTGCAGCGCCGCCACGGCATCACCTCCACCAGCCTGCTGAATTACGTCGTCAGTAAGTAGACGCGTTGCTTGGCCGACACGGGGCGTGCTCCGTTGCTGCGGCTTGTGCGCACCTGCGCTTCAACTGCCAGTTCTGGCCTCCGCGTCATCGCTGACAGCGTGGCTCCTCCTCACCGCCCGCGCAGGTGACGGCACCACGCTCATCGCCACGCGCTTCGTGTCGCCCGACACCGAGGGACCCGCCTCGCTCTACTATGCCGAGGGAGCCACTTTCGCACGCGCTCCGCCGCCGCCCGCGCCCACGCCGGTGCCGGTGCCAGGGCAGGGACAGGCGGGCTGCACGCCCTGCAACGGCGCCGCCAACAGCGGCAGCAGCATCACTCAGGAGTCCAGCTACGAGCTGAGCTTTGCGGCGCAGGGGCCGGCGGTGGTGTTCGTGGCGTCCGAGCCAATCACGGGTGCGGTCCGCGCGCGGACGATGTGGGCGGGGGGCCCGGCAGCACTTAGGGCTTTTTGGATCTGGAATGCCGGTCAAGCGCTGGCTTGCACGCACAAGGGCACGGCAGGCTGTGAACGCTGGGCGGCTGACTAGCAAGCAGGACACCTCTTTGACTTGTCTCAAAGCTGCTCACGGAATGCATGATCATGTGTGCGCCCCGCCCGGGCCCGCCCCGCAGCCTCCGCCTCGGACTGGGTGGCTGTGCCTAAGAACACGGCGCTGGTGGTGACGCGCGAAAAGGGCGGCTTCCTCAACATCCTGCGCTGCCCGCTGCTGCCGCACCAGCAGCAGCCGCTGCCCTCGCCCACCGCCACTTACCTCTCCCCGCTGGCCGCCAGCGCCGGCACGCCGCCGCTGCCGCCGCGGCGCTCCTCCGGCGGCGGCGCTGGCGGCGCCGGCGCCGGCACCGGCACGACGGGGCTGCTGGTGACCATCGCCGGCGGCGGCGGCGGCGCGGGCGGCGGGCTGCCGTACATTGACCCGCAGCGGGACGTGGGGCTGTGCCTGGAGGCGCTCAGCCGCGGCCTGGGCACCAAGAGCCGGGCCTTCCTGTCGCACCGCCCCACCGGCCTGCATGTGCAGCAGCAGCAGCCGCACCAGCCGGGCGGCCTGCTGCCGGCGGCGCCCGAGTCGAATGCGGCTCTGGACCTGCCGCCCGGCGGCGCTTCGATGGGTGAGCGATCGAGCGTTGACGTTCCGGGGTTCTCGCCGGATGGTTATATGGGAGTTCTTACGCCAAGCCGGGAGCAGTCTGCCACCAGGTCGGCGCGTTGTTTTTTTCTCACGGCATGTGCTTAGAACAGTCGCGAGCCACAGGGATGTGGGACGCATGACACAGCTTTGACAAGAGTGTTAGCAAAATGAGTGATGTGTGACAAGCAGGCGGTTAACTATCCGTGCGGCATTTCTTTGCCGGCTTCTGAGCAACACACCATCGCAGTTGAGCGCCGCGCGCGGCTGCCACTCCCGCTGCATCCGATGCTGGATGCTGCATAGATTCTGGGGATGGAAAAGCACGCTTGCAAAGCATCTCAAATCAGCCATCGAACACCTTGGGCCCGAAAGACAGGACGAGCAAAGTCATTGCCCGTGCATGAAGCCTCAACCTTGGCTCACAGCGCCCATCTCACCCACACATGCCTTGCCCGGTCCCCTGCCGCGCCCGCAGTGTTCTCGCGCCTCAGTGGGGGCGGCGGTGAGGGCCTGCCCGCCACCGCCAGCATGGCGCAGCTGCCGCCCGCGCCCGGCACCGCCACCGCCACGCCCGCGGCCTCCATGATGATGCCCTCGCGCGCCGGCAGCCAGGGCCTAGGTGAGAGAGAGGCATCCGTGGTCATCCGGGGGGGGGGGGTACCAGCCCAAACTAAACCAAACCCAATGCATAAGAGCGAGAAGGTGAGCGTGGCCTAATATCGGGAGAAGGAGGAGGAGAAAACTCGCAATCATTCCCACAACCCGATAAGTCCCGGGGGGTTTCGACGCTGGGCCTGCTCGGAAGGATGACAGGCTTCGGGCGCGTGGAGGGGGCTGCAGCAAGGGGCTCATTCCCGGACACCGGGTTGTGCAGACCGCACCCCATGACGGCGGAGCTCAGTGTGCAACGTTGTAGCACCACCGCCCCGTGCCCACCACCATCACCTCCTCCTCCTTATTTACCTCGCTCACGTCCTGCTGCTGCCGCTCCGTGCAGAGCTGGCGCTGGCCTCCTTCCCTGAGGCGGACACGCACGACTACATGCGGCTGGTGGGACACACGGGGCCGGTGCTGGCGCTGACGGTGTGCCACTACACCGCCCGCCTTTACACCTCGTCCGTGGACTGCAGCGTGCGGGTGGGTGAGGTGGCTGGCTGGCTGGCTGGCTGGCTGGCTGGCTGGCTGGCTGGCTGGCTGGCTGGCTGGCTGGCTGGCTGGCTGGAAGGGGGTCTGTGGCTGCATGGGAGGGTGTCGGTGGGTGACCGGTGCCAGCACTGGCGCTGGTTTCGCCGGCAGGACTGGCCGGCCACATGGGTGATTTGGAGGGAACAACGCTGCGCGGCCGAGTAAGAGCGCATGAACGCATTACCGGCCGCCCTGCCTGCATGCATACATGCATGCATGCATGTGCACGCAAGCACTCCCGCGGCGCCCATGTGGCCTCCCCCGCCCTCTTCTGCTGCCCACCAGGTGTGGAGCCTGCGCGACAACAGCTGCCTGCACACGCTGGTGGGGCAGCGCAAGCCCGTCACCGTCATGCGGCTGCGGGCGCACGGCCGGCTGCTGCTGGCGGCCAGCGGGCGCAAGATCCGCGTGTGGGACGCGGCGGGCTTCCGCTGCCTGCAGGTGCGGGCGCGCAGGCGGGCGGGCGGGGGGAGGGGAGCGGGCGCCGCGCCCTGGCCGTGCCGGACGGGCTCGGTGGCTAGGGGCGGGGAGGTGCGGCACGGCACGTTCCACCGCAGGGAGCGAAGCGTGGGATTTGCTTAGCGCCTGTTTGCGTGTGACGGTTACTGAGTATGCGGACGTGACGCACACGTGCTCAGGTTATCAAAATCAGCGACTCGTGCGGCATCATCCGCTGCATGGAGGTGCTGGGCGGCCCCGCCCACCGTCACCACCACCACAGCCATCATACCCACCACCACCATCACCACCACCACCACCACGGGCAGCAGCAGCAGCAGCAGCAGCAGCAGCCCGGTGCCGCTGGCGCGGGCGCGGGCGCGGGCCAGCCCCGGGCGCACGCTGGGCACGCCAATGGCCGCCACTACGCGGCCGGGTCGGCGCACCAGCACCCGCACCAGCGCGGCATGCACCACCTCTACCCGCAGCTGGACAACGCGGCGGCGGCGCAGCCCGCTCGTGATGCCGTCGACGCGCGCTCCACCACTACCAGCGACGCCGCCGCGGCCGCGGCCGTGCTCGCCGGCACCAGCCCCTCCGGGGTGCCGGCGGCGCCCGGCGCTGCCGCCGCTACGGGCAGCGCCCGCAGCAGCTACACAGGCAGCGAGGTGAGCGGGCCGCTGGGACTGGCCATGGGCGGCGGTGGCGGCGGCGGCGGCGGCGGCTACGGCAGCTACACGGGCGGCGGGGACGGCTACTCCTCGGCGGGCGACGGCGGCAGCAGCAGCGTGAGCCTGGCGGAGGGCATGATGGGCAGCCTGCAGGACCTGGTGCTGGACGGCTTCGGCTCCGTCACGCCCGCCGTCATGGCTGGCAGCCTCAGCCTGCGCAACGAGGCGCTGCTCGCCGGGCTCGCCACCAGCGTCGGCCGCGGCGGCGCCGGCGCGGGCGCTGCCGGCATGGGCAATGGCGCGCTGGGCGTGTCCGGTGGCGCGTCTGGCGGCGCGCGCGCTGCCGCCGCCGCGGCAGCGGCGGCGCTGATGGCGGCGGGCGGCGGCGCCGCCTCCGCGGCGGCGGCGGAGGGCCTGTCGCTGCTGTACGTGGGCTGCCAGGACACCACCGTGAAGGTGTTCACGCTCAATGAGCCGCAGCTGCTGGCGGCGGCTGCGGCGGCCGCCGTCGAGGCCGTCAACGCCGCCGCCAACGCCGCGAACGCTGCGAAGGCGGCCGGCAGCGCCATCACCTCCCGCGCCGGTTCAATCAGCACCAGCGGCCTGGCGTCGCCGCCGTCCAAGCCGCCGCCGCCGGCCACCACGCCGCCGGCGTCGCCGTTCGCGCCGGCGGCTCGCGGCACCGGCGGCCTGGCGCAGGCGCTGTCGCGCACGACCACCACGGGCGTGTCGGGGCCGCCGGCGGTGTTGCCGCCGCGCGTGATCGCGACGCCGGAGGAGGCGGAGCACGGCGTGAGCGACCTGGCGCCGCTGATGGTGACGGCGGCGGACGGCGGCGCGCACGTGGGCCCCGTCAACTGCCTGGCCGTGTGCGGCCGCTACCTGTGCTCGGGCGGAGGTGGGTGCGTTGCCCTCGGGATGCTGACACGGGAGAGCGCTGTGGCCACACGTCATTAGGCCGCGCTGCAGGCGCGTGTGTGTTGCGTCATCAGTTAACAGCATTGCGATTAGATTGTGACACAGTGCAATCCGGGTGCGTGCAGGTGACGCCACGGTGCGCGTGTGGGACGCCGCCACGCTCAAGCTGGTGGCCGTGCTGCGCGGCCACCGCGGCAGCGTGCTGTGCCTGCTGGGGCTGGGGCCCAACCTGCTACTCAGCGGCGCCCGCGACAACACCATTCGGTGAGAGCCCAGCCGTCGCTGGGTGCTGGCCACTCCCTACCGCAATACTACAAGGCCCTGCTTGTCTGCAAAGCGCAACGAAAGCTGCAGGATTTGGTATGGTTAGCTTGCGTCTGAATCATGCCCTCATGTTGGCTTGCGCCGTTTGCAGTGTGTGGGACCTGGAAATGGACATGCTGTGCCGCCGCACGCTGGCCGGCCACAAGGACGACGTCACCGGGCTGTCCGCCATCTCCCTGCACAAGCAGCGGCCCGCGTCACTCGCGCACGCGCATGCGCACGGCCACGGCCACGGCCACGGCCAGCACCACGGCGGACACGCGCACGCGAGTGGCGGCGTGCCGGGGACGCCGCCGGCGGCTGCGGCAGCGCCCAGCGGCACGCTGACGCCTGGCGGCCGCAGTGTGGCGCTGGCGTCCACCGTCATCGCCTCCTCCTCCGCGGACGGCACCGTACGACTGTGGTGAGTGTGGCGGGATCGGCCTGGTTTGCCGCAAGGGCTGGCTGTCGGGGCGCATGCGGCGGCTCAGCGGGAGATGAAGAACCATGCCTGGCTACCGGTATCCTGTCCTCCCTGGCTTAGCCCGATGCCCTGGCTCAGCCCGATGCCGCCGACCCACCTGCCACGCACGCACGCGCCCACGCACCTGACCCAACCGTGTGCGTCAGGTCCACCGCCTGGGCCTGCCTGTGCATCCTGTCGCTGCCCGCCTCCTCGCGGCCCGTGGTGCCGGCCGCGCTGTGCGGCTGCCTCACGCCCGACATGGCCATGGCCGGGTACGGCGACGGCGAGGTGCGGCTGTGGCACATCGAGGACGTGCACGGCGCCGTGCTGCAGCGCTGCTACAACGAGGTGGCGGCGGCGGCGGAGGCGCTGCAGGCCGCCGCCGGAGCCTGCGGCTGCCTGGCGCACGAGGCCGCCGCCGCAGCCGGCGGCGGCGCCGCGCGCGAGCAGCAGGTGGCGGCGGCGCTCGCGCAGGTGCAGCAGTACGGCGCGGCGGGCGCCGCCGCCGCGGCGGCGGCGCTGTCTGGCTGCGGCAACAGCGAGGTGCTGAGGCGGCGCTCGAATGGCGGCAGCTTCACGGGCGGCTCGCTGGTGCAGGATGCGCTGGTGCTGCTGGGCGGCGCCGGAGGCGGCGGCGGTGGCAGCACCGACACCTCCGCGCCGCTGCCCACGGTTGGCGCGAACGTGGTCTCCGTTGCGGAGGATGGAATGGCCTCCTTCGGTGGCGCACCGCCGGCCGTGCCCGACCCTGCCGCGCCGGCGGCGTCAGGCGCCTCCTCCGCCGCCGCATGCACCGGCCTCGCCAAGTCGCCCATGCTGACGTCGCCGTCGCTCGCGCACCTGGTGGGCGGCCAGGCGACCAACCGGCCCGACAGCCGCGCCTCTGACGCCTCTGGGACTTGCGCCTCGGACCGCCCCTCCTCCGTGGACCTGCAGCCGCCGCAGCCGCCGCAGCCGCCACAGGCCTCGCCGGCGTCATCGTCGTCGTCGGGCTTGGTGGTGCAGCGCGCCTCCAGCGGCGGGCTCAGCGGCGCCGTCAGCGCGGCGCCGTCGGCGACGGCGTGTGCGATGGCGGCGAGCGTGATGGCGGGGCCCGGCACCGCCTTCGCCACGCCGCTGCCGCACGCCGGCGCCATGCCCACCGCCGCTGTGCCCATCCACATCCACGGCCGCCGCAGCCCGCTGTCCGGCACCAGCGCCACCAGCCTCGGAGGGGCCACTGCGTCGGAGGGGCCAGGCGCTGCGGGTGCGGCCGGTGCCGCGAGCGGCCCCGCGGCAGTGGCGGCTGCGCCGCTGCCGGTGCCGCCGCTCGTGCCCTCGCCGGGCGTAGCCCTAGATTCTACTGCGGCCGCAGGCGCCGCTGGTGGCGCCGCGGCCGCCGTCACCGTGGCAGCGGAGGCGGCTGCCGCGGCGGCGGCCGTCAGCACGGCGGCTGCGCTCCTGGGCACCGCCGCCAGCTACTTCACCTCCACCAGCGACCAGCAGCTGGAGGCGGCGCTGCGGGAGTTTGTGCGCATCAAGACGGTAAGGGCGACCACGTGCATGACGCCTGCTGTACGCCTCGGGTACGCTTAATGGTTGTCAATACGGTCGCTCTTTTGATCACGCGGCGCGAACCGGCGACTCCTGGTTGCCTCCCCCCCATGGCATTTCTAGTCGCCGGCGCACCCAACACGTCTTCTTCGACTACTTCAACCTAACGAGTAATTTGTTGTATCGCCTTGACTGCATTACTTAACTCCGCTTCCTTTAGATTGGTTTAGTTTGGGCAGGTAACCTCAACCCCCCCCCCTTGCTGATGTCACCCGCTGACCCGCGCAGGTGAGCAGCTCCCCCAAGCTGCGTGACGACTGCCACAAGGGCGCCAAGTTCGTAGCCAAGATGCTGGAGGGCCTGGGCGCGGACGTCAAGGTGGTGCAGGTGTACGAGGACAAGAACCCCGTGGTCATCGGGCGGCTGGGCCACAACCCCGACCGGCCCACCGTCACCTTCTACGGTGCGGGCCGTTGCTAGCTCCGCAAGACGCTGCTTCTTCTTGTGTTTGTTTGTGGGGCTGTGCCGTAGCCCTCGCACACATGTGCAGCAAAGTGCTTGGTGCTACGAAACACAGTGTGTCGCACTGCACATCATACGTCTCATAAAACCACGCGACCACCACACCGCACAGGCCACTACGACGTGCAGCCCGCCGCCGAGCCCGACTGGGCAACCAACCCCTTCGAGCTGAACTCGGTGAACGAGTACCTGTACGGCCGCGGCGTGTCGGACAACAAGGTGAGGCGCCTGGGCGCCTGCCTGGGAGCCTAGGGCGAAGACAGGAAGCACTGGACTTTGTATTTTTGCATCCGTGGCCATTTGCCGTGCCAACTCATTCGTGCGCGGCACGCCGTGGAGTCGAGGCCCTTGCAAACCCAGGCCCCCTTGCTTGAGGCGCAGCTCCGCTCCCACACCCACCACACTCGTCCGCGACCGCAGGGCCCCATCCTTGCCTTCATCTTCGCGGTGCGCGAGCTCATGAACGCCGCCGCGGAGGCGGGTGCGCCGGGCGGCACGCTGCTGCCCGTCAACGTGGCGTTCGTGTTCGAGGGCGAGGAGGAGAACGGCAGCCGCGGCTTCGCGCAGGCCATCACGCAGAACCTGCGCTGGTTCGAGGGCACCCAGCTCATCATCATCTCCAACACGCTGTGGGTGGGCGAGAACGTGCCCTGCCTCACCTACGGCATGCGCGGCATGCTCAGCCTCACGGTGCAGGTGGGTGCGTCGTTAGCCGCGTCGGCGGCTGGGTGGACAGGCGCAGGCGCAGGTGCAGCGGCGTGCGGCAGGCCGGCGGCACGGCGAGGGGTTTTAAGGATGGCGGGTCGACACGTGCGAGCTTGGGTCTTGTACTGCGTAGCTGTGCAGGTGCAACAGCGAGGTCAGGGCCGACGTCCTGTTCGCGTCCATACCACCACCACTACCACCACCATGTGGTGATGTCGCCATGATTGGTGTTGCCCGCACGCACGCACGCTCCTGCGCAGATCACGGGCCCGGAGCGCGACCTGCACAGCGGCAACGACGGCGGTGTGTTCGCTGAGCCCATGGTGGACCTGCTGCGGGTCATGGCCACGCTGGTGGGCTCTGGCGGCCGGGTGCAGGTGAGGCAGGGCGGGCAGGCAGCCAGGGCAGGGCGAGCGTGGGCAGATGGAGAGCTTCGGCCCCACTGCGCGCAGCGAGGACGAGCAAGTAACATGCCCTCGCCAACCGCCATCTCCACCTCCGGCTTCACTCCATCGGCCCACCCACCGCGCACCCGCCACCCTCAGGTGCCGGGCTTCTATGAGGACGTGGAGCCCGACCTCATCGAGCTGGCCTGGACCTCGCTGGAGCACAGCGAGGAGTTCTCGCTGGAGGGGTACAAGGTGGGTGGGTGGGCGTTTGTTGGGGTGTCTGGGGCGAGAGCGGGTAAGGCATGGACGGCCGGCCGCGTGGCGCGGCGCGGTGCTGGTCGCTGTTCATGGCTGGCGGGAGCGGGCTGGTGATGGGTGGTCCAGGGCTAGGCGAGGGGAACTCGTGGGCAATGCGTGCGAACACGGGAAGCAGCTTTCCGCAGAACCGCACGACTGTGCGAGCCGACGTGTTTGCGGGTTGTTGGTACGGTACACGATCATCTGTTCCAACTGCCGTACTCCTCTGCCCCCGTACCCGCCTTGCTCGCTGGCAGGCGGCGCTGGGCGTGCCGTCCCTGACCGCGCCGCCGCACAAGCGCGACCTGCTGGTGACGCGCTGGTGCCGGCCCAGCCTGAGCGTGGTGGACATGCGGCCGGGCGCGGCGCACGCGGCGGAGCCCGCCACGACCTCCTACCGCTTCGGCCCCACACGCTTCAGCGTCATTCCCAAGGCGGCGCAGGGCAAGGTGTCGGTGCGCTTCGTGCCCAACCAGGACGCAGATACCCTGGTTGAGAAGCTCAGGTGCGGCTTGTGGCGGTGTTTGTGCACTGATGCCGGGCAGGTTGCTTTGACGGCGCTTTGGCAGTAGCCGCGGTAGCCAAATATCATGTCGATGACGTTCCCGTGCCATCTCCTCCTCTCCTACGGCGACGCCACCTGCTTCTGAAGCTTGACCCAACCGCAACCGCGCCGTGCATGACCCGGGGGGCCTTGCACCCACAGGCAGCACGTGCACAAGTCGTTTGAGGCGCTGGGCAGCAGCAACCGCATCGACCTGCACGTGGAGGCGCGCGGCAACTGGTGGGAGGTGCGGCGGCAGGGCACGCCCTGGCTGGACATGGCGGAGAAGGCCATCGCCAAGGAGTGGGGCGTGCACCCGCTGTACGTGCGAGAGGGTGAGTGCTGGTGTGTGTGTGTGGGGGGGGGGTTGGTTGGTGCAGCGGTCTTGGTGATGACAGGAGTGAGTGGGGGGGTGGTTACCAGCCCAAACTAAACTAATCTAAAGGGAGCGGAGTTAAGCAATGGGGGGTTGCCGCTGCCAGCGGGGTGCGCAGCGAGTGGCGTGCGGTGAGAATTACTGGTTAAACAGTCCCGGTGGGGAACTACCTGCGAAGAACATGACTGCGCTGCAACTGGGAAACGCAGCCGCCTATGTGAGCTACTGAACATCACCGTATTATGCCGGGCGGGCTTGCAACATGGAGCGGCATGTGGACGACGGAGGCCACAGCAGCTTCGAGCCATGTCAGTGCTGCGAGCCGCACGCGGACCCCGTTACCGACTGAATCCCCATACTAGAATACTCACCTGGACTCGGACAGACGAGCGCCAGGTAGGGGCGTCCAACAGTCGGGCGCGACGAACATGACGAGAGCAAAGGCGGCGACCATGAGTGGAAGTCGAGGACCAGGGAAAGCAGAGACGAGGCAAGGTCTCGGAAATACGGGAACCCGCCCGCGGCTCTGTAAGAAATCAAAGAGACAGAGGCAGGGAGGGCAGGGCGATCAAGTAACAGCCTGCGGGATAGGCCGCGGCGGCATGGACGGGAGTCGAAACGGCCGAGGGAGCGGACGTTAGCAGGGGCGCAGGGGCGGCAAGTCAGTGGTCGAAAGCGGAAGGGGGGTGGTGCGGTGCAGGCAGGGCGCGGGTCGCCGAACGGCTCCCTCGCAACCCTGCCAGCGGGGACGCGCGCATGGGAGATCGCGCGCCCCAGTGGAAAGGGCGCGCGGTTGGTGCAGTGGTGGAGGATGCAAGGCTGCGGCGGCCGGGGGTTGAGAGGGAAGTTGCGCCTGCCCCGACCGAGAGCGGTTGACAGCCAGCCGCCCGCCGCCACCATGCACGCCTTCTGCGGCCAGGTGTGCGCCCCACGCTGCGCACATACGTGCACCAGCACTTCCTGGTTTCCCTCGTGTGTGTCACGGTCGCTCACGCGACGCGTGAACATGTCCCGCACCCCACGTCTGTTCTACGTCTACCTCGTCATTAACTTAAAGGCGTGGAACCCCAACACCCCGCACCCACAGGCGGCACCATGCCGGTGGCTTCCCACCTGGAGCGGCTGCTATGTGCGCCCGCCATCATGATCCCCATGGGCCAGTCCTCAGACAACTGCCACCTGGCCAACGAGCGCATCCGCCGCACCAACCTGTTCAAGGGCAAGAACGTCATTCGCCGCCTTTTGGAGGAGATTGGCGCCATGGGCGGCGGAGGCGCAAACGGAGCGGCGGCGGGCGCGGCTACGCCTTGTAGAGGAGGCGCGCCGGCGGTGCCTTGCGGCGCAGGGGAGGCGGTGGTGGGCAGCCTAAACGGCGGCGGTCTGGAGGCGTCGTTGGGGTCCGCGGCGGCGGCGGCAGTAGCGCCGGTGGTGGACACCGGCGAGAGCTGGGGTGCGCCCACCGCGTGCGCCGGTCTGGATGAGTGAGCTGTATGTCACAAATGCAATGGGCGGGTGACGGGCTGCTGTGATAGCGTTGACGGCCTGCTTGAACGAGCGAAACAGGGGACCCCGAAACTGGCGCGTGATGTGTGGGGCAGCCGTACGTCGGGCAAGATCCGTAGTGTTGGTGGTATGTTTGTCACGTGTCTGGGGTCGTGAGCGGGCGGGCTATGTGCGAGGAGCGCCGTGTTGTCGCAGCACTGCAGAAGTATACTCTCGGACATGAATACATGATCTACTATACTCCGGCCACGAAACAGTCAAGGACTATGCTTGTCGCTTTGTGACAATGTACTTGCATGCTTGCCATGTGGAACAAAGAAGTAGCAGCGCAGATAGGTGTTGAGCTGCTCACGCACGGGTGCTGGGGCCAGGCCTCGGCACCAATAGTATGGTAGACGAGGAATGCGAGCACGGCGTCTAGCGGCATTGTCGACACTGCCAGGTGTAATATCTCTCCAGGGCCTAAGCCATCAGACGAAAGCTGTCGCGGTTGGGGTGGGCCGGCTGACCCACGTGTTCAACACAGCATCTTGTGGGGGTGCCCAGCGGGAGGCCAGGGAATTTGGGGCGAATAAATAGTCAAGGTCGCGGGCTGTCTGCAGCCCGCGACACAGGACACCCCAGACAGGAGGGGCGACAGACATAGCTCTTTTGGGCCGTGTACAGTGCCAAACACGCCCAGAGTACACTCTGAATGCATCCTCCTCCTCCACGGGGCCTTGGCTGCCCCCTCTGCTACCAACCTGTGCACCGTCACCGCCGCTGCTGCTGGACCTCGTGTCGCCGCTGCTCCTAGGCCCCGTGCCGCGGGGGGTGGGCGGGTGGCTCGGGAGGGGGTCGGGAAGGTTTTGTAACATGGGGTCGGAAGGTAATGTTTTACCCCCCCTGCCCCAGACCCGCACAACGCACGGTCTGCACCCACTCAAGAATTCGCCCCGCCAGTTGGCGCAACAATTGCTTCCTCCAGGCCTCCCAGGGGTGGCCACGCGGGCTCTGTCACTGTGGAGGTCAGACGGGAGTATACTGAGAGGCTACTGTTGGTGCGACTTGCGCGCAGGCACGTGATACAGATGCGTTACATACTAAATCTTGCCGGTGGTTGTAAGCCTGGTTACTCAATGCAGAAGTGGCGCTTTACACACAGAAGCCTGCCTACCCTCCACAGAAATGGGCAGGCGGCCCCTCAACTCAAACAAGGTGTCGACAGAAACAAAATAAGAACACCACCGACCAATTACATTAACCCCAGCATCCGTGCACGCTTGATGCATGATTGCGCGCGACCCCCTCCTCTCTCCCCCGTGTTCTCTCAGGACACCTCCTTCAAGCATTCACATAAAAATCACGCAGATAGTGAGGAGCCTTCGGAGGCAATGGAGCTTTCATTCGTCGTTCCGCAACACACTGCCCAGATCATAGTATCTCGCATGCAGGGATTCCCCCCTGCCGGTATGTTTGCACGGTCCTTTCGACTGTTATGGTTCATCGCCACATCAATGGCAAAACTGCAACACATAAATCAACAATGCGCGCAGAGCGGTGGTCTACGGCCGACGGTGGCACCGCAGCAGGTGCGATCTTAAGATGGACTTCTTCAGGCGCAGTGCCCAGTGCCATGTAGTGCGCATGCTCTCTCCCACACTGGACAGGAGCACAGCTCATTGCTGCAGTGGGCAATGCAGCCATACGTACGAGCCATGTGAGGAGTCAACAGGACATCCCACGTAAGATTGAAGCGCCATACAATGTACGCATGCCGGGCTACTTGCATGTAGCATTGCAAACAACGCACCCCCCCCAGGGTCAGGGTCTCGGTATTTGCTCGGGTTGGAATGAACTACCCCCCACCACCACCACCACCCCGGGTGCAAAACCTTTATTCATTAAGGCCGCACGCCGCATCGCCAGGTCCTCAACGGTCAATTTCACTGTGTCCTCACATCACAGTCGACTTAAATAATCATACACGATCCACGATGAAGAATAAGACATTGCACATTGCCATTAGCATGGATTTCACAATATCACAGCACAGTTGCCACGGAAGCCTACGGGGCAGAAGGTCAAAGAGAACCCCATGCACAGCGCATCACCGCTGGCAGCCACTTAGGTAACTCCACGGGAGTGGATGCACAAATACTGAGTCCCTTGTTAGGAAGGTAATCATCACCAAACTTCATATGAAATGTGCATATCAACACGGTTACGCGGCAGGGTCAAAGGCCGGGTTTGCTGTCATCATGCCTCTAGGTGGCGGCGCCTCCAGGGCCCCCGCCTGCGTGGCCGCCTCCTCTGCATCATCTCCACTCCGAGCCGCCCCTGACGCAGTTGGCTCCTGCAGTCGGCTCTTCCGCAGCGCCGCGCGCGACCGGTGCCCGGCGGGGCTCGGGGCGCCGAGGCTGGGCATCGCAGGCGCGCCCGCGGCAGCCCCGGGCGCCGCGATAAAGCTGGGTGTTCGGGACCCTGCTGGTGATGCAGCAGCCAGCTGCGCCATATGTTGCAGGCCGCCCTCGGGCATGGGCATGCTCCAGGAGGCCGCAGACCGGGCCCTGCGTGGATTGCGGGATGCACAAGATGGACAGGGTTGTGAGCCATCCAGGCGCGACCCAAGGAATTGGGAGACACAGGCACGTTCAGCGCCGCGGGGCAGCAAGCTGGACCGGCCCTGCCCCGCACATTAGCAGAAGTGCGCCACGCCCCACGCAGGTCTGCCTACCAATTTCTACGCAATATTTACGCTTGTTTGTTTGAGGTTCATTGCCATAAAACCGCGAATCCCCACAACCCCACCCGTCACACGCACCCGGCTCCGCCAGCGCGCAGCGAGGTCATGCCGGCCTGCCACTCGGCCTCGTCCTCGCTGTAGCTGTCCTCGCCCTCCGCGCAGTCCTCTGTCAGCGGCACCTCGTCTCCCAGCGCGCTGCCGCGTCTGCGCCCGCCGCCACCAAACACCATCTCCGCAGCAGAGGAGCGAGACGGGCGCTTCCCAGTCGCCGCCAGCCGCGCCGCCGCCATCGCCGCGGCCGCAGACTCCGCTGCCGCATCCTCCTCCGGGTCTCCCAGCGTGCTCCTGCGCCTGGGACCGCCCCTTGGGAAGGCAGCCGCCGCACCGCTGGCTCCCGGCGACAGCAGCTGCCGAGCTGACACTGCCGAGCCCCCAGCACCTGGGCTCATGAGGCTGGCCCTGCGGCTGGGGTTGAAGTGCACGCTGACGTTGCTGCCGCTGATTGCGGACATGACGGACTCCTCCCGCTGCAGGCCGCTCGGCCGGTGATGCTGCCAGCTAGGGTGCTGAGACGCCGACCAGTGCGCGCCGCTAGCGGTGGCGACAGGGGAGGGCGGGTCGTGCGCGTGGTGCGAGCTGTCGTCGGTGGACGCACTGACCCGGACCATGGCAGCCGGCGAGCGGGGTCCGCCTGCTGCTGCGCCTGCACCCGAAGCCGACCGCGGCTGCCATGAGGCCGCAGCTGCAGCTGCATCCGCGCCGTGCGACGAGTCGTCTGAGGTGGGGGGCAACGGCACAATGGCGCGCGTGCTCCGCCCGGTGCCGAGGTGGCCCAAGGCCTGCATGTGTATCCCCGACGACCCCCGCTTGCGTGGGGGCTGGTGTTGCGGATGCCGCGCTCCATGCTCACTAGGGGCATCGCCTGCGACAGCTGCAGACGGCATGCCCATAGATGCATTGGGGAGACCGAGCATGGAGGAGGAGGGCGTCCGCTCAGCCCACTTGAGGCTGTCCGAACGTGCCACACCCCCATCACCACCCGCGTCCATGCTGCCCCGGCCAAAGGCCATTTGCAGCAGCGTGCGGTTGAGTCCGGCGCCCTCCCCGGTGATGCTGCGACCGCGGCGACTCGAGTCTAAAGCAGTGAAGCTCGGGCTGCTTGCCTGCAGGTCCATAGGCCGCCGCACCTTGCTGTTGCCACCGAGGGCACCTGATGCACTCTTGGCTGTGATAGCAGGCCACGGCGTCACGCCGGCCGCCCCCACCGCATTGGGGTGCACAGACGCGGAGCCAGTGGAGGCGGCGGAGGTGGGGGCGCTGCTGAGGCCGGCGCCCGTTGTTGCTGCAAACAGGCTGTGGCGGCTGGCACCCACCAAGGCAGGCATCGCCGCACCGCTGGCCTCCGCGCGGCCATTCACGCAGGGCTGCGGCGGCATGGGCGGCAGCGGCTCTGGCTGCCCGGTGCGCTGTGCGATCATGGCCGCGTTCTGCTCCGCCATCGACATCACCTGACGCCATGCCTTCAGCTGCCAGCGGTACACGCCCACCTGCGGCGGCACGCGGGCGCAATCATCGGCATGCGGGCGGTGCGTGAGGAGCCTTGCTGTTCCTGCTGCACCCATGTGCCCCTTCACATTGCATGCTGTGTTACACGCACTGCTTCCACCCACTACTCTGTGAACCGCACCCATCCGTCACGCTTGTTTGCAACACAACCCAGCCTACTTGCGCACAAGCGTACCTGGCTCTTCTCAATGGCCGTCGCCATGTCCCGCATCGCGCCGTACAGCCGCCCCAGCTGCTGACGCTGTGTCTGGAGGCTGAGCTGCGACCCTGACTGCTGCCGGGCACGCGACGCATCGCCAGCGCTGGTGCCTGCCTTGGCAGCAGCCCCGCTGCCGCTGCCGCTGCCGCTGCCACTGCGCTGCGGCCCCGCAGCCCTGACATGAGCAGCCAGGGCGTGTGTGCTTCCGCTGCTGCTTTCGTGTCGGCTGCTGCCGCTGCTGCCCCAGCTACCGCGGCCGCGTGCGCTTCCGCTGCTGCGAAACGCGTTGCCATCGCCGTCGCCACTGCCGCCCTTGCGCCTATGCTGGCTCACCTGCTGAATCCATGCAGCTTTGGCATCGCCGTCGTCCGTCGCTGAGGATGGAGGCTGGGCCTCGTCGCCTGTATCGGGCCAGACGTGGAGGCGGTGGCCGTAGTGCGACATCAGCCGTGAGGCAGCTACCGCCGCCACGGCCTCGTTGCTCCAGCGCCCGCCCTCCGGCGCTATTCCGGCTGCGGCAGCCTCCTCGGCATTGTGGCCTAGTCCAGACCGCAACAGCTTCACGGCCGGCGGCGGCTCCACCACTGATGCCGCGCTCCTTGCGACCTCGGTGGCGCGGGCGGCGTCATCAAGCACAATCTCTGCAGACAGCGCCCCGTGTGACCGGGAGCTGCCCAGGAAGGCCCTCACGCGCGCGCCCACGCCGTCAGTGGTGGTGCCGCCATCGCCGCCCTGGCCACGCCACCACATGCTGCGCCTCAGCCAGGACCCGCACCCAGCTGAGGACGCAGCCTGCTGCTGCTGGCGGTGCCCCCGGGTGTGCTCCGAGCGGGCCGATTGCGTGCTGGTGACCGCCGCCACTGCTGACGCGGCATTGCCGACAGCAAGCTCGCCGTCCGCCGGGCGCCTGTTGCCGACCTGCGGCCTGCTGGCGGCGCACGCCAGGAGCATCTGCTGCAGCGTCGGCTTGTCAATATAGAACTCCGTGGGCACCACGCGGTAGACAGCAGCAGTAGCAGCCGCGGTAGCGGCTGCCTCTGGGTTGCTGCTGTCGGCTCCCTCCACCTGCTCCATCACTGGAAGCATCCAGGTGATGGCTTTGAGCGCCACGCGCTCCTCCCGGCGCACGTCGCAGCCCGCCAGCGCCCGCTCCCGGACAAGCCTGGCCAGCTGGCGGTTGGTCAGCGGCGCGGTGTGCTTGTCGCGGTAGTGCAGCCGACCGCACGTCAGCTTGCGGCTCCAGCGCGCCAACGCCGCCGCCGCGTCCGGCAGCAGCACGTTGGTGAGGTCAGCGGTGACGGAGGTGCCATGACGGAAGCCCCATGAGTACTTGTACTTCATGAAAGTGGCTCCCAGCATGGCGAAAAAGAAGTTGACCAGCACCATGCTCATGAGCAGCACTTGGGACACCATCACCAGCGATGCCGCGAAGCGCTGTGTATGAGAGTACAACACGGTACAGGAGTCAGAGGTGTGGCAAGCGTGGCCGGAGCATTCGTGGACAGGCACGTTGCAAGGGGATTGTGTGACAGAACCCGCTGCTGCTCCTGACAGCGAACGCCCCGTTTCCGTAGCGCCCCCTCTATTCTGTCCGCCAGACGGCTGAGTCCCCCCTGGCTTAGTTTGGGCTGGTAAGCACAACCCCCCACAGTTCCTGGAATGAACCCCCCCCCACACACACATGCTCCCGCTCCCCGCGAACGCACCTCGCCCCACGTGAACTCCTGCTCCGGCGGAAGGATGGCGTCCACCGACAGCAGATCGCTCTCGCCGATGATGAGGCTGAAGGTGTCGTACAGCGAGCCTGCAGCAGCAGCAGCAGCAGCAGCCGTGCGGGTTTGCATGGAGGCGTCAGTTGCCGCCCGTGCAAAGCTCCACACCGTACTCCACACCGGTGCTACCAAGCAAGCTAATGGCATATGAGGCTGTAGCCGGACGAACACATGAAAGACGTCCGGAGCCCCCAACGCCCCCGCAGGATCATACAATGAACTCTTGCAGCCCAAATCCCGCGCCCTTCGTACTCCTCTCTCATGCCAGCGTCACAACACCCGCCAAACCCAATTGTCATCGCCCTTCCCAAATTTCCCTGCCCAATCGGCCGTGGAACACACACACATACACACACACACACACACACACACACACACACACACACACACACGCACAAAGCTTGGCGTTTCTGCACCTTCGCATGCACAAGTCTTTCAGTTGTTCCCTCCCTTGTGACCTCTAATACACACACATACATACACACACACACACACACACACACATGTCTGCTGTTCTCTCCCTTGTGATCTCTAACACACACACACACACACACACACACAGCCGAAGCACCGACCAGCCAGAACCACCCCCACCTGCGATCGTGGACATGGTGTGCTGCCGCGGGCCCAGCACCGTGTGGGCGAAGAAGGCGAACGCCACGTCGATCAGCACCATGACCAGCACCTGCGTGCACGGACACGGACAAGGGTGATAAGGAGCGCAGCGGTCAACAGTGACGCCTTTTCTTGCACACGCACCCGCGACCAAACCATCCACAAAACGCCAGCTCCTCATACACCCGGTCCATCACGACGGGTGGACCGGTGATTGTGTGTGTGTGTGTGTGTGTGTGTGTGTGAGTGTAGCCAACCCCTCATGCGTGCACCGTAGCGGACACACGCCCACGCACCAAGTGCCCCAGCGCCGGCACCGCGTGGTACAGCGTGCGCACGATGAGACCCAGCCGCCCCTGGAACGACAGCGTGGACAGCAGCCTGCGCCGTACGGGGTCAGCACAGGTCAGCATGGATCAGCAGGAAGCCATCATGTTTTGCTCGCATTAGATCTGTGGTAAGTCGGGCGGGGGTGGCCTGGCTTGTTAGGCAGGCAGGTCACGTGGACGGCCTCGCCTTACCTGGCAATAAGCAGGATGAGCGTGAAGGCCTGCATCAGCCCGTACGCAGCCCACAGGTCCGACAGGTCCTGTGGCGGCGGCAGTACGGCATGCAGCGTGCATGTGGTATGACATTGAAGGCCCATATCGCTCGCGCAAACGAAACTTCCAGCCAACCTCGCCAAGTAATTACGACAGTTTGCATGATCTTTCCCTTTTCCCTCTGCGTGTGCGCCGTTCATGCCACACACCCACCTGGGCGCCGCTCATGACGTCTGCCAGGTTCTCCATCTGCCCCGCCGCCGCCACCGAGTCCGGCAGCAGGTAGCGTCCCGGGTCGCCGGCCTGCAGCGGCTCGCTGACGTTGAGCTCCGCCGCCGCCTGCAGCAGCGCGGCACGGTCCATGACCACAGAAGCGGCACTGCCAGTGGTAGCGTTGTTCATGGCGCTGCTGGCAAGATCGTCAGGACTGGACTTGGGCGGCAGCAGCCAGCGCGCGCGGGCGGTGGCGATGGCGTCGTAGAGCGAGTAGTGCTGTCGTGCGCTGAAGGTGGCGGCGTGGTCCACCATGTACCTGCTTGTCAGTTGTGATAAGTGGGTGAGTTCGTGGTGGGTTGCTCCTGTCCAGCGCCAACCGTACAGGCACCACGTGCTTGGCATGCCCTCACACAGACAGGTGGCGCGTCCGCCGTACACGCAAGCGCCACCACCCACCACCCACCAGGACAGCACAACCGCTGACGCCAGCAGCAGGCACGCCACCATGAGGTCCAGCAGTAGGTTGCCAAAACGGTCCCACTTCTGCACGTGCAGTCAAAGCATCCAATTATTACGATTGCAGCGTACAGCACCCTGGCGCTCTCCTAGAAGACACCCGTGCGCCCCGACTGGCGCACCTGCCGCAGCGTGAGGTCGCGGCTGAAGGCGCTGGCGGCCGCACGCGCCGCCTGTACCGTCACCACGAGCACAAACACGCCCGCCAAAATCCACAGCCCCAGCGCCTCCCGCGCCACCACGGTGTGCCACTCCACAGGCTCCACTCCAAACAGTGACGCCGCCAGGGTTGTGCTGCTGCTGGTGCCAGCACTGGTGCTGGAACCGGTGGCGGAGCTCGTAGATGATGAAGTGTCCCCGTCGCCCCGGAGGTAGGTGAGTGCCGGCAGACCGCTGAAGCGGAAGCGCAGGCCGATGGACCCATCGGGCGCCCAGGTGAAGGCGAGCGCAGCGGCGCCAAACGCGCGCAGGTCGGCGCTGAAGAGCAGCAGCCGCACGTGGAGGCCGGAGCTGTAGCGGTCCAGGTAGTTGGCGTCCTGGAGGCGGGCACGCACACGGAGCAAGGCAGCCGCACACGGTTTCAATTGCATCAGCAACATTGCACTGAAATCAAAGTGAGTGGTGAATACACAGCCGTTCACAAGCAGTGATGAGTGCCATTGACACTGCGCCTTCCACAACGCACCTGCAGGTAGGTCAGCAGGTCTGCCAGCCGCGCCGAGCTCAGCTCCACTGGCAGCACAACCGGGAAGCCGTCCGCAAAGCCCTGAGGAGCGTGGAGGATAACAAGGGGAAATTGAAAGGGCAACGCACGACATTGCATGCTGGCACGAGTGCACGACCATCATGCTTTGTCGTCCATTATCCTTGCCCGCACCTGCAGAGGCCTGTGGTGAAAGGCGTACGGTGCGCCCGTGGCCGCCACCTCGCCCGACCCGGCCGTCGTGTTGTAGTACTGAGCCACCGAGTCGGACAGACGGCTGTCGTACAGCGACGAGCTGGGCAGGAAGACCGGATCGACTCCGTAAGGGTGCCGGGAGTCCAGCTCTGTGGCGAACAGCCGGTCCTTGGTGGCCTCCGACAGCGGCGCAATGGAGCCCACCGTGTGCCTGTGTGCGTCATTACAAGCGCGGGGCACCAGGCGCGGCCAGGGAAAACCTCATGCAAGAAAAGCAGCCGGGTGCGTGTTTGGAGGTGACACAGGACAGGGCACGCACTGCGCCACAATCCCGCCGGGACGGCCGTACCTGACGCAGTCGAAGTTGAGCTGCCTGAACCGCGCCGCGCGCGTGTCGTTGCAGCGGCCCAGCTCGTCCACCACGCGCCGCGTAGCGTGCAGCAGCACCCCGCCCACCATGTACAGCGACTGGGAGGGGAACAGCACGCGGTCGCGCTGCGGCGCCTGCGGGGCGTCCAGGCTGCCGGGCACCTGCACGTCCACCACGTCCTCCGTGGCTATGGGCACATAGCCCTGCCAGCGGCCACCAGACGAGGAAGCGTTGGTCGAGGCGCTCGCCCGCCGCTGCCGCACCACGGACGCAGCCCCGGCGGCTGACGTGGACACCACGCGCATCTGCCGCCGCAGCCGCCGGCCAATGGCACCCGCGCTGTTTGCGGCGGCGCGGCCGTAGCGGTCAAGCGTGAAACGCCACACGAGGTCAGCCTGCGCACATTTGAGGTCAGGCCGCTGAGGAGCAAGGCTTTCCGATATTATGATGACATCTGCGGGTTTCATGCAACTTGCAAACCTGCTGCTGTATGTCAAGGCCCAAGGCAACGCCGCTAAGCTTACTTTCCACGCGCCCCGAGGCCTACCTGCGGCTGGAAATCGTTAAGAAGTGTTGCGTTGCAGTTGGTCCACGCGTACTCCCACTCGCCAAAGGCCTGCTCAATCAGCACGGTGTCGTACGCCGTACGGCGCGCCGCGGCCTCGGTGGCGGCCGTGAGGTCGGACAGCATTGCGGCCGTGTCCGACAGCGCGGCCGACTGGGCAGCCGCGGCGGCCAGCTGCGCGTCCAGAAGCGCCGACACGGCCTCGGTCCTGCGGGGTGGCGCATGGCAAAATAATGCAATGTAAAGGACTACATTCTTCATAAAGATGATTGCCACTGGCTGGCGGAACTAACCGAAGCATACGGTATACCGCATGACTAAGACCGCTGGCTTTATCAGCTGCCGGCTTACTTGTTCATGGTTGCGCCAGTGGCTGCGGTCTGGGCCGCCAGCAGAGTGCTGAAAGCGGCACTGGACCTCTGCTGCACAGCGTCCTCGGTGGCGTTTAATCCGGCGGCCGACAGCGCGCCAGCGGAGCTGGTTGCTCCGATCGTGGGTGTGCTTGTGCTGCTGCTATTACTGTTGCTGCCGCTGCCGGTGCTGTTGAGGCGAGCAGACAGCAGGCTGGTGTCTCCAAGCAGCGCGCCCACCTGCGCCAGAGAGGGGACATGGGTGCTTTTGGCCCCTACAAGACACCTACCCCGTGCACCTATCCCCACTCAGCATTCACGGAGGTGAGACGCGGCACGCATGTCCCACACACGAGCACGTTGGCAAGTCCCACCACACCGCGCGCACCTGCGCCGCCACCACGGTCGCCTGGGCCGTCAGAGACGCAAGCATGACATCCACAGACCCCGTCGCCGGCACCGCCGTCGCGGTGTAGGCGTTTGTGCTGGTATTGGTCATGTTGAGGGCCGAAGACAGCAGCGCCGCCGCGGTGCTCGTGCTGTTGGCGTCTGCGGTCGTCTGCTGCATTCGGCGACGGGCTGAGGTTGCTGCCTGCTGCTCGACTGCTACAGTCAAACCAAGCCGCCGGCGCCATCGGCCCAGCGGCCCCGATGCCGCCTCAGCTCCGCCCGCTTCTGCCTCCACCAGCTCCTGCACCAGCGCCTCAAGCGTGGTGTGCACGTGCGCCGGCAGCGAGGGCCGCTCCCAGCTGGCCGGCACCGCCCCGTCGGCGGCCGCCGCGACTGACTGCTGCAACCGCCAGCCGCCGCCCTGCACGAACGTTGTCTCCGTCCGCCCTGGCTCGACCTCCTGCTGGGCGCCGTCATCACTTTGCTCGGCGCCCATCACTGCCGTGCCGTCCGTGTTGCGCATGACAGCGTCGCCACCGGCACCGCGGACAAGTGAGTCGTAGTCAGCATAGTCAGTATTGTCAGTGGCGCTATAATCTACAAACGTGTGGCCGCTGCTGCCACCAGCGCACGTGGGGTCGCCCAGGCATGCCGCCTCATATGGCTGCTGCATCTGCGACTGCTCAGACGCAGATTTCTGGGCTGACTGCGTAAGGTGCGGCTGCTGTGAGGTGCTTTCTGTGTCCCAGTGCATCCACCGCCTGGACGCCTGCTGGCCCAGACGACGCCTGCGCCCGCTGCCGCCGCCCGCTGCAGGCGCAGCGGGCGCAGGCGGTGTCGGAGGCAGCGGTGGACGCGACGGTGGCAGCGGCGGTTTGGGTGGCAGTGGAGGTGGAGAGGGCGGGGCCGGAGGTGCCGGGGACGGCGGAGCCGGCGGGTCCGGGGGAGGAAGCGACGGAGGGTTGGGCGGCAGCGGTGCGGCTGGGGACATCCGGTCCAGGCCAGCAATGACCGATTGAGGCAGCAGGCTGCTGGAGGCTCCCACGGTTGCCGCGGACGTGGACGAACTGCTGCTGCCCACATAGCCAAGCGCGGTTGCCAGCTGCTGCGACAGGAAGTCGGCGGAGGAGGTGAGCGCGGCCGCGTACAGGCGCCAGGCGCGCAGCTCCGCCTCGTGCAGCAGCTGGGACACGACCTGCTGCTGGCTGCTGCCACTGCCACTGCTACTGCTACTGCTAGTGCCGGCACCGGCAGCAGCTGGGGAGGGCAGGAACGTGAACACCTCTGTGTCCACCTGTGGCACATGCAGCCGGGCGGGCGGGCGGGCGGGCGGGCAGGGGTTCATGCGAGCAGGGCCGGAACGGGTGGGCTCGAAGCCTGAAGACCATGCGTGCAATGTATGTATGGGAGGGACACAGCGATGGCCATCAGGGCAAGCTGACGCGAGCGGACGCTCATCATGCGCGCACCCAGTATGAGCGCACCTGCACCACGTATAAGGTAGCAGCCGCCGTATTGCTGTTTGCACTGCTGTTGTTTGTCTTGTTGCCGACGCCACCCTTGCCGGTGGACGGCGGCGGCAACGGCACAGCTGCAGCGCCGCGCGGCACCACGTCGCTTGCATTCACGCCCAGCGGCCCTTGCAGCCGTGACGTCATGTAAGACACGGCGGCGCGGTAGGATGCCGTGGCGTTAGCAACCAGCAGCGTATTCACCTGCAGGCCAGCATGGAGGCGTCGGTATACGCAATGGAAGGCCGCACGGCCGGGTGGTGGGACGCATCAAGGTTGATACAATGCCCAGGGCTTTGCCTCACCTTGGATGCCGGCGCCCTCGCCAGCAGAGCCACGGTCGCATTGATGGCGGCGGCGGTCTCCAGCGCCGCGCTCAGGTTGGTGGTGGGTGCAAAGGGAGCCACCAGGCCGCGCACAGAGGAGCGGTGGTACACAACCACTGTGCGGGTGCGGCTGACGGTGTTGTCGCCGTCCACGACCGAGAACCTGTTGTGCGTGGGCGGGCGGGCGGGCGGGCGGGTGGATGCCCGGGTGTGACGTGCGGCAGGCTTGAGTCGGGCAGGACGCAATAATGCAGCTCACATTGCTTGCTTGTGGGTGCCACGCGGCGCGGGCGCGTCTTCACAGCATTCCCGAGCACCCGCACTCACCTGTAGCTATAGGCGCCGGGCGGGCAGCGCCCCGGCACGTGCAGCTGCTCCAGGGTGCACGTGGCGCACGCGGTGGCGCCGCCATCTGCCGAGGCGCTGCAGGTGCTGACGGGCTGCACGGAGATGGCGGGCGTCAGGTCCACCAGTGACTGCGTGCCGTCGGCCCCGACCGTGCGCGCCGCAGCCACCGCGCTGCAAGACACCGCACTTCCCGCCGCGCCCCCGCCGCCGCTGCTGGAGGACGCGACGGTGGCTCTGAGCAGTGCCGTACAGGGCCCCAGATAGTACGGCGGCACGGTGCCGTACTCGACGTACGCCACCTCGGGCAGCAGCGCCAGAGCAGGCGGGTCCCGCACGGGCTGCCGCAGGGCCACGGCCTGCGTGCATGGCAGCGGCGAGCAAAAGTACCTGCGACCATGGGATGACACACCCGGCAACGGTCCACAAGAAGTTACGGCACAGGAGACGTTGATACAGGATAGCGCCAGGTTGTCTGTCTGCACACTGCAGACCCGTCTGTGCTCAGCCTGCCAAAGAGTGGAGCGCACCTGCCCTGTGCGTCGCGGCAGAACTCGTAGTGCGCAGTGTCGGTGCCTTTGCTGTGGCACGGGTCCGTGATTTCGACGTAACGGACTGCAGTGGCATTGGCCTTGCCCGCATCCCACACCCACAGGTCTGCGGGGTGGATGAGGTTTCCGTACAGTTGTCTCAGCTGTTCTTATGAAGCATTTACGGGTAGCAGCTGCGGGCGCTATTTGAATGGAGTCCCACACCCCACTGCAACACGCTCCTTCCCCACCCGGGTCCCATGCCCACATCCTGCCTCCTAACGGGTGCGTGCACGTACCGACAAGGAACACTGTGCCCGCGGGGGCCAGCGGCCGGAAGTTGCAGCCCGCCAGCCCAACCTTCTGCAATGAGTAGTTGAGCAGGTCCTGCGCGCATGTACGCAGGCGCGAGATGGAAAGAAGCGATGGTGTGCAAACCCACATTATGGTGAGCGCACACGGCACAACCTTTGTGTTCGCCGGATCTGCACAGGACCACACAGCTTGCCCAGAGACCGTCACGCACCTCTTGGCTGCAGCCGCGAGCCGTGAGGCATGAGGTGGGCGGGCAGGCCACCACGGTGCCGGTTAGGTTGGTGGATCCGGGCAGGCCGTCCGGGTCAAAGGCCAGCGCGCCGGGCTCACAGGGGGCGTCGGTGCTGGGCTCAGCTCCATTGCAGAAGACATAACTGGATGGGCAGCAGAAGGAACGAAAGGGCACAAGGATCATCAGGAACTGTCGTATGCCTTGCGGTCCGGTATGTTCTGCTACGGGGACACTGCTTGCATGTAATATTACAGCTGTGGGGAGACTTCTGACCCGGGCCCGCATGCACGCAGAAATACTTACTCCATGCCGCGCTTGATGAGCACATGGATCGGTGCGGCTTCTGTTACGATGAGGCTGATGTTGGGCGGGACGTTGGCGGGTACGCCACCGCTGCTTGCGGCGGCGGCGGCGGGTGTCGTGAGCAGCGTGCTGATGCCGCTGGTCGCCGCACCGCTGCTGGCGCTGCTGCTGGGTGTGCTGCCGTCGCCTGCTGATGTTGCGTTGCCAGTGGCGTTGCTGGCACCCGCCGCAGCATCGCTGGACAGCTTTAGGCTGGATGGGCACACCGAGTCAACGGAGCACGTCACCTGTAGCGCAGCGGGTCCGGGCCACCTTGTGTAAGTAAGCTTGCCTTGTATGGCAAGTTGGCAACGCAGCCGAGAACATCCAAACAGAGCAACAGCCGTAGTGCCCCAGCCACAAGTACATGCACGCATTCACGCACCCGGTCCGGACACAGCTGCTCTCCAGACAGGCAGCCGGCGCGCACTGTCAGCTGGCGCCATGTGCTGCCCGCCAGGCCGCGCGAGTTGCTGACGGTGTACGTCAGGTTGTAGGCGCCAGGCGTGGAGGTGCTACAGGGAACAGGACGGCAGCAATAAAGCGTCAGCCTCTGGCTTCACAGCGGGCTTGCCTGGCACAAGGCCAGAGGGCACAAGTATGGAGTGTATGGAGCCACCCCCTCATGCACATGCACAAGCGCACGCAGCGGCACCTCACCTGATGCCGCAGGCGATCAGGATGGGCACGGGTGTCGCGCCGGCCGGCGGGCGCAGCGGCGCGGCGCCGCACACACGCACCAGCGCATCCAGCCGCCCCTCCCGCGAGTCCCACGCCGCCACTCCCGCGTCGCAGTCCGCCCCTCGAAAGGAAGCGGACGAGGCGCACCTGTACGCGACACGTTTGAGGGCGTGACCGTCAGCCAATGAGTCGGCGCATGCAGGGCATGCAGGGTGTGTGTGTGTGTGTGTGTGTGTGTGTTGGTAAACGGAAACGGAGAGGAATGTGTGTGTGTGTGTGTGCAAATACAAGCCCATTCTAAACCAAAACCTAACTAGCCAGGGGGACTTCATAAGCGTGTACGACAATTCACCTGTCGTATGTGCCGTACTGGGCGACCTCCACGTAGCGCGGCCCCCGCAGTGAAAGCCGGGGCCCCCCGGTCACAGTCGCAGCCTCGTACAGCAGATCCTCCGCTCCTGTGTCTACGCCCGTGCTCGACGCCGAACCGCTACTGCTGCTGCTACTGCTAGCACTGCTACTGCTGGTGCTAGAAGCTGCAGACGCTGTGCTGTTGCTTGCAGTCGATGACGACGAAGTCGACGACGACAGCGTTGCGCCAGCGGTGAGCGAGGCAGTGACGGAAGCGGCGCCGAACAGGGAGGCTGCCTGTGCACCCAGCGCGCACACGCCGTTGACGGTGCATTGGCGGTCGCCGTCCGCAGTGGTGCAGAAGGTCTCGGGCGGCATACACACGATCCGGATCTGCAGTAGCAAAGGTGAACCGAAGCAGCCAAGAGCCAAGGTCAATGCAACCCCACGACGCAAACCCCGTATGTACCGGCAGGCATCCTGCTGCAAAAGTAAGGCAAGGCAAGGAACAAGACTTGGTGCTTACCAGGCGCCATGCAGGCACAGCCGAGTTGCCGGCCGCATCTTCCACTGTGTACTGCACTGCGAAGCCGTACGGCGCGTCTGGCGGCGTGGCGGACGACGTGTCCACCTTGGCGGCGCCGTACTGCCGTACTGCCGTGGTGACGTCCAGCGTAACGCCGTACGCGTTCACTGCAGTGCATGTGGGCGGGCAGCCGTGTCAGGTTTGTTGTCCAACAGCATTGCGCGAGTAGGCATACAAGGGTCTGCCATGCGGACATCGGCGATAAACAGTGTCATGCGTGGCGCCCCTGCACGCACCATCTGTTGCGGTGGCGCCAGGGTCTATCCAGTCGCCGGAGCCGTACGCCACCTCATCCACCATGACGGGCTCGCCGATGGGGCTGACGCCGGGCTTGCCGGAGCCGCGCAGCTTGATGCGGGGCGGGGAGGTGTCTCGTGGCGCCGCCGCCGCCGTCCTGCGGAACACATGTATGTGACAACCCACGTTAGTTGAGGAGCAATGACCGACACGACACAAAGCCTCTCGCAGTTCCCCAAAACTCGTCCTGTCCGCCTGCACTATCCAGGCACGCATGCAAGCAAGCACACACCTGCCGCTGCCAGCACCCATGTCCGACACCGAGTCTGTGAACAACAAGGGCTGGCCCGTGGTGCTGCCGCCGCCCGCCAGGATGCTGAGAACGCCCCCATCAGCGCCGCCGCCGTCATCAGCCGCGTCGCCGCCACTGGCACTGGCAGCAGTTGAAGATGCGCTGCTGCCGCCGCCTCCGCTTCCAAGGGAGGAGAACAGTGAGCTACTGCTGCTGGAGAGGCTGCCCAGGTTGACGGCGACGCACTGGCGGCCCACGGAGCAGCGGCCGTATGCGGTGCACCACACCTCGTTGGCGGCGGCGCAGGGGTCGGTGACCAGCGTGATGTGGTAGCGCGGTGCAGCGGGGCTGTGTAGGGGCAGGGCCAGAGATGCACACCGAGCGTGGGAGTAAGTGCAGTGGTGACCGCGTGTATGCGTGTCGCAGGCGCAGCCGTTGCCGCAGGCTGCAGGCTGCAGGACAGCAGCCCATGCTTAAGGGATCAGCCGTGACTTGATGCAACTCACATGCCGCGGCTGTTTACGGCGCCCCAGCTCGTGAGCCACACCTCCCCCGCCGCGTTGGGCGCCGACGTGTTGACGAAAGGCAGCATGGTAGCGCCGCAGGCCAGTCCTGAGCCCATCATGTCCAGGTCCCCGGGCTCCTCTGAAGCCATGGCCAGCCCAGTCAGGCCGGCGGGTGGCAGGCGGCACAGGCGGTAGGTGGTGATGAGGCCGAGGCGGCCGACCCCGTCCAGCTTGTCAGAGGCCACAGCAGGCGGGTCGGAGTAGGGCGTGGTGGCGGAGGCGGGCACTTGCGCCACGGTATCGCCCTGGCGGTGCAGCGGGAACGGCGGCGCACAGGTTGGATGGAACGCATGCGCAATGAAGTTGTTGTATGAATGTGCCACGATTTCAATTGTGCCAAATGCGTGCGTAAGCCAGCGGCAGCTGAGGGCGCAGTGCTCTCAACGTGTTGCACGTCGACCCACCTTCACGGCGATGGTGGGCGGCGTGGTGTCGGCGGCGGCCAGGGCGCTCAGGTTGAAGGCCGAGGAGGATGTGAGCGCCGCCACGTCGGCACCCGCACTGCTTAGGTCCACATTCACCACCGCCACTGCAGCAGCATGGTAATGGGCGGGGATGGAGGTGAGACCGCGTGGGCCACGTTGGCAGGTGCCCCCTGCGTGCTGGTGCGTTATTCCTGCATTCATTGACGACCCAGACACGCCTCTATCTACCGTATCAGACGTGTGTTTGATGCATGCCCACACCTACCGGCTGTGGTCGCGCCTGCTGTCCCGCTGTCCGCCAGGTCGCTGCTGTCCAACAGGCTGGGTGTGGTCACGGTGCAGCTGAGGCTGGTGACCTGGGGGAGCGGCCGGGCGGGCGGAGGCCAGGATACAGATGAGCGAAAGCGAGGCACCTGTTGATTGCAGTACTACAGACTTTCCAGGGCCAAGCTCAGGGCATACGTAGGAAATTGTCACGTATATCTGTGCATGGGCCTGGGAATGTGAGTCACAACTGTGGATTACACGAAGTAAGGGAACAATAGACTATGGACACCGCGGGCTATGGCAGCAGCAGCCCAGATCTCGACCCAGACCTACCAGCACGCCGGAGGCGTTGAAGGCAGGGAAGGCGCTGGGCGCCGACAGCGTGGCGGCGGGCAGGTTCCGCAGGTTGAACACGAACGCGTCCAGTGCCGTCTGGTTTGGGAAGAGACCCGGCTGCGACGCCCAGTTGGACGGGAACCAAACCTGCGGTAATATATAACAGTCGAGGACAGGTTCACTTTACCGGTAACTGCATGCGGTGAGCGCAGGCACGCGCGGGCACGGGATGCTGGATGTGACGCACCAGCGTAAGGAGCGACACTGAATCACTGTTCCACTGTGCCACAGCAGCATCGCCGCCAGATCCCGATGTCAGGGAAGCGACCACATAGTCGGTGGAGGGTAGCGAGGCAGAGCGCGCAATGATGGACCTGCGCGGGGAGCACCGTGGAGGTGATGTTCAAATCATGTCATAAAAGCGCGCTCATGTGCATAGCGCATGCCCGGGCCTGTGAAAGGCAACCATCACGTGTCCTGCTACACGCAGCGCACCGGTAGTCTGCAACCAGAGCTGTGGCCCCGCCGGGGTAAGTTGACGTCGACACGCCCGGCAGCGACGCCGTGAAGGACACGCACGGGTTGAACTGGGGGTCGAACACCAGCGCCGGCGGCGAGGCACGAGCTGCGGTAGGTCACGCAGGGGCGCACAAGATCCGTTAGGCTTTTTGTTATCAGACTGCATGAACAAGCTTTTACAGGGACAACGAGCGCATCTGACACATGAGGAGGAGATTGTGGTAACGCTGAGAATGACTTAAGCCCTCACCTGGGGGCGGCGGCGGCGGGCTGCGTCGCACTGGTGGAGGCGGAGATGGGGGTGCCGGTGATGGGGGCTCGGGCGATGGAGGGGCCGGGGGTGCGGGCGACGGCGGCACCGGCGAAGGCGGGGCGGGGCTGGGAGGCGGTGGGAAGGGCGCGGGACTGGGCGGCATAGGGTTTGGTGGAGCTGGACTCGGCGGAGCGGGCGAGGGCGGGATGGGTGGAGCAGGTGCCGGGCTTGGAGGCGCCGGGCTTGGAGGCGCCGGGGATGGGGGCAGTGGTGGCGCAGGTAAGGGAGGCGCCGGGCTGGGTGGATCAGGGCTTGGTGGAGCTGGACTCGGCGGCAACGGCGCGGGCGGGTCAGGGCTCGGTGGTTTGGGAGATGGCGGCTCAGGCGACGGGGGATTAGGGGAGGGCGGGTCTGGCGAGGGCGGCGGCGGCGGGTACGTGTAGCCCGCACACGCGATTGCGGAGCAGGTGCCCTGGAAAGAGCCGTTGGTGGCGTACGCAAGCAGGTTGGCGGAGACCTTGGCTGCCAGCCACGAGCCGGTTGGCATGGCGGCATCACAGGTGCAGTCATTATTACTGCGGAGCGGCAGACAGATGTTGGAGGGAATTAAATGAATGCTTCACTGTTGAGTGCTACTTGCTGCCCAACAAAAAATGAGTGCCCTTACCAAGGATGGGCTGCCAGACCTGATGGCGACCGCACGCCTAGCACAGGCCTCCCAACGACTGTATTTGCCCCCGCCCTTGCTTGTAACCCCGAAAAATGCTGACTAGCTTTGCCCGTCGAGACCCCAGCCTCACATCCCATCATTGCCTGCCCACTCACCTGAGGTCTAGCTGACTCAATCGCGAGCCATTGTACACGGCGATGCCGTTTGCGCCGCCGTTGATGGCCGCACCGTACGAGGCCCACGCCCCGGGAATGGGGCCCTGCAGGCCGTTCCAGCCGGCATGGTAGTTGCAGCACAATGCCAAGCTGGCTGTGCCCCACACCAGGGGCGCCCACTCGGGCGGCAGGAGCCCGGAAACATAGGTGTTGGAGATGGACAGCAGGGCAAAGGAGGCCTGACCGCCGTTGGTGCCCCACTCCGGCGGCAGGGTGCCTGTTTGCCAGAGCGGCGATGGCAGTGGTCAGCGTGGCGTTACCCCCAGCCCGAGAACAGCAGGAGCTGCCTACGTATTGACGCTATTCCACTTATCATCCATCGCACCCGTGTCCGTGTCCTCACGTACCTGTAAGCTGGTTGTTATTGAGATTCAGCACAGCCAGCCCCGCCGTCAGGTTGCGCGGGAACATGCCGTTCAGCCAGCCCGGGATGGTCATGGTCAGCAGGTTGTTCGACAGGTCCAACACTGACAGCGCCGCCATCTTGCTCCCCGACCCAATCGCCACGCTATATACTGCTGTCAGGTTGCCCTGCATGTTGGGGACGTCAGCGGCCGCTGCCCACGCTTCTGGAATGCTGCCGCCGTAGCTGCGACCGCTCAACTGCAGCGACGTCACCCGCGTCATGGAGGCAAGGGGAATGTCGGCGAGTGTGTCGTTGCCGGCTGGCGTGTGCTCGAGGGACAGCGAGACAAGCTGCGGTGCGAGGGGCCCCAGCATCGCTGCCACCGTGGCCGAGGAGGTGGCGAGGCCTGGGTTGTACGAGAGGGACAGCTCCCTGCACGCCAGCAAGCAGTGGCAGCAGGGCCCGAAGTGTTGACGGATTAGCGAAATGGCGGGTGGATGGGTGGCATGGACGCTTGACATACATGCACTTGAGCACAGTAGCCACCCTCGCAGGGGCTCCAGCTATCCACGTACCTGAGGGCAGTCCAGTACGTACACCACGCAATAGGAATGTCACCAGCCAGCCCCGCGGTGCCGTTCAGCCGGAAAACCTGTGTTGGCAATGGAACAGTCATGCAAGCAGATGTGTTGCAGGGTCAGCTCAGGTGGCAGAGCTGTCATGTGCGGTGGATGTGCGCTCGGTCTCCGATCCGAAACTTGAGCGCCGGGTACGGGCATCCACTCATACGGTCACACACTACCCAGCTGCGGTCCACTTTGCGCACGCCTACCTGCAGGCCTGTCCATGCTGACCACGCCGCCGGCAGCGTCGCGCCGCTGCCGAACACCCAGCTGTTGGCCCCGTCGTAGGACTGCATCTCAAACGACGTCAGCGCCGTCATGGTAGACCAGGCCGCCGGCAGCGACGACGCTGCGAAGCAGGCATGCGTGGAAGGCAAAGCACGGGTCGGAAAGTGAGACCGCGTGAACCGACAGGCAATCTCACACTTATTGGCGCACAGTGGTGATGCTGCATTTTGCAGCTATCATCTGCTGCTCACCCTGGCTGGCACCGCCGTACAGCCTCAGCGCTCTCAGGTTTGTGAGCGTGGACCAAGCAGGCGGCAGTGCGTTCCCGGCATCCACGTTCAGGCTCAGGCGGCGCAGCGCGGCCAGGCTGCTCCATGAAGCCTGCGGGCAGTTGGGGCAAATGTTGCGCATGCCCGGACCTAGGCAGCGGCTTGGATTGCGGATGCACGGTGCTACCTTTCCAAGAAGAGGAACCGTCAGGGTCCGCCGCGCCTTGTCCGCGGCGGTGTGCACGAGGCCACGGTACATGCTCAGCACGCAGGCACGCTCCCAACTTCCCAAGCTTCCCCAACCCTGTTGCTGCATGCACGCATCTGGCCTCTCATTTCTCTATCTCTCTGAATCCACTCAATCCTACTGCTTGGCACATGGTACGTACCTGGAAGGGCGTGCCGCCGAAGTTGGCCGCCCTGACGTCATCCAGGAGCATGTCCTGGAGCCCAGTCAGCACGGACAGGCTGGCCGGGTAGCCGTCCGCGCCGCCGATGAGGAATTGGTCACCGCCGGCGCCCGTGGACGGCGCCAGGTCGCCGGTGAGTTTGTGGTCTGCGGGCCAGAGTTACGTACGGTCAGTTGGGCAACAAGGCCGCGTCGTCGGGAGCCATGAGTCAGCCTGCACCGGCCACACGAGCAAGGTGTCCAAGACACCCAACACACCGAACATCAGTGCCACGCACTCACTCAAGTAGATGCCCGTGACCCAGCCGCCAGCGCAGGTAACGTAGCGGTAGCCGCAGAAGTGGCTCGAGGCGTTGGCAGGGCCACCACACGTCTGGCCGCGGCGGCACAGCACGCACGTGCCGCCGTTTGCCGTCAGGTTACCACAAGGCTGCACGTTCGGCAGCCACGTGTCAAACGTAGCAACTACGTCAGCCTCTGTGGCTCCGGTGCCGCTGCTAATTGCGGTTTTGAGGTCGATGAGAGCAGTCTGTACTTCATCGGGGCTGGCGCAGGGCGTGTACTGACAGGACGCTGCGAAGGAGCCGTTGGTGAGCAGGGACAGCGTGCCGGCCGCGACCCGGGTGGCGAGCCAGGTGCCGTTGGGGGCGGGGTTGCCACATGTGCAATTGTTGTTCCTGCAGAGTCACAGCACGGGGAGGCACAGATTATCCAGTGACCCTCCTGGCGAACGGGATGTGCGCGCTTGATGGTACTCCCCCGCACCCCTCCCATCACGCCCCGAAATACCATACGAGACAGCCGCCCACGCTATGCACGCCACCCATCCACGCACCTCAGGTCCAGTTGGACTAGGCTGGACGCGTTGCTGCTGTTGTAGGTCCGCCAGCTGGTTCCGATGGCGCCGCGCAGCAGGTTGTTGGAAAGCCGCACCGCGCGCGAGTTGTAGATGAGCGGCGCCCACTCGGCCGGCAGCAGGCCTGCATGTTGATCGATGGGCGGTACATGCGTCCGATGCGTTGTGGATGCATCATTGTGTGCACGTGCCGCCACAGCAGGGGCCCAAACCCGCCCACTGCACCGATGCCAGCGCAGCAACTGCCAGGTACCACCATCGTTGCGGCGGCGCAGACCTTACCCGTGAGTTGGTTGCTGGAAAGGTCCAGGGTGTCGAACGAAGATGCGTAGCCGTTGGTCGCCCAGGCGGCCGGCAGCGTCCCTGCCGACACGCGTGCATGTGCAGCAGTAGGACAGGTGCATCAACCGAAGCAGCAGTGAAGTAAGCGAAATGCGCGCCCGACGTGCCCATCCATGCATGGTGACGCCGTGCGCACGCCTAATTTCCACGCACGCACCAGAAAGGCGGTTGCCGCCCAGCACCAGTGTGTTGCTGGAGTAAGGGGCAGCGAACAGCTGGTTGACGGCACCAGGAATGGTGCCGGTAAGGGCGTTGCCCGACAGGTCCAGCCACCACAGCGCGCCCACCGCCGCGACGGTGCCACCGAACCAGGCGGCGCCGGGGATGGTGCCGGTCAAGCCCAGCCCGCGAAGCTACAGAGCGGATGGAGCGGACCGACGATATGCACAGTGCCTTTACTTGTGAGCATGCGTGTCAACATGAATGGGTGACGCATGCACAGTGCTGGCGTTTGAGAGAAAGCAGAAGCTTTAGCAAACTGAAGGTTCCACGGCGGGGCCCTCCAAGTATCATAGCGGCAGTCCGCATGCATCATTTGCTCTGCTGCGGGGCGGCTGCATTCACTCACCGTGAGGATCTTCAGCGAGGGGAACGTGTATCCCCCGCCGCCAGCGGCAGACAGCGCGGCCAGCGGTTGTGTCCCGCCACCGGAAAGCCCGCCATTTACGCCGCCGACGCCTCCGGCGCCTAGCCAGGGCTGCCCGGAGATCTCCAGCTCGCGCAGCAGGTTCTTGGAAGCAACTGCAAAGCCCTGCACCAGCCCCACGACCGTGTCCCACTGCGTGACCGGCGCATCTGTTCACAGAGCCAGTTACGTACGTGGGTTTTGTCATGCATGAGTGGGCGGGATCGGCAGGTAGGTGGCAGACAACTGGACGTATGCGGTGGCTGGGAGCAGCACAAGCAATGCTGACAACTGGACTGTCACGGGATGCGGGTCGCCGTAGCCACACACCTTTGGTTGTGACCGGCGGGCTCTGTACGGTGAACCACTGCGATGACGCGTCGCACATGCGCAGCTGCGCGCCGTAGGAGTTCCCAGCTGCGCCAGAGATGATGTCCAGGCACCGGTTCGGCGCATGGACGGGGGAGAGGTAGAACCTGCAGGTAGATGCGCAAAACGTTCATGGCCGGTGCAGTCGGCAAAGGTGGGGGCATGTTGTTTCATAGCAGATAGTTTTTACTCACTGGCCATATACCGAAGACGTGGCACGGAACTTCCAGAGCTGGTGTGTGTATGGGGGTGCGCCGTAGCCACCGCCGCAGATCTGCAGCTCTATAAGGGTCCCATTGGCTGTGCCGGCTTCCCTGGCTGCGAGGCAGAAGCCTCCGCCGTTGTCGCGTATGGTGTATGTCCCGTTGCCTGAGGTATGCATGCATGGCCGTTGAGAAACGTGTTTTGATAAGCGTGCATACGGCATGCGTGCAGCCATGTGCACGTTCATGGCCTCGCTCGCTCAGCAGCCATTAGGCATCAATCGACACCACACACGCACACGCACATATACACACACACACACACACACACACACAGATTGTGATCTCCAACACACAGATTATGCGTGTTTTCTAACACAGGTTATCGCGCTGTCATTTGTTCTCTTCCTTGTGAACTCCAACACACACAGATCATGCGCTGTTGGGGCAGCGCGTAGTAGGAACCGCATCATGCATTGTACTCCAGGTGCTTGTGAGATGACGCCGGGTTCCCCCACACAGTCAGTCATCCTATCGAGGGCAGCTCACCTGCGTGCTCGATGAGCCAGACCTGCGCGGCGGATGGCTGGCTGGTGTTATACCCCCGTGACCACTGCCAGATGGCGGTGCCAGGTAGGGCGTAGTTCCTCGGCACGTCCAGGCAATAGTTGGGGCCGGTGCTCGTGAGCAGGACAGCTGGGCTCGAGTAGGGGCCTGCGCGCGGGGGAAGTCAGGCATGGGTTGCGGTGGGTGACAAGAACGAGGATATTGCTTTTCGAATCGCGTGTTCGGGTTTTTTTGTTTTGTTTTGTTGTTGTTATTGTCTATTGCATGGAAATAGGCGGTAGGGAAATTCGGGCGTAAATTATGTCGCGTGTTCGCATGGGTGAGGTGGCTGCGACCGCAACCATGGGATCTGCTGGCAGCAGATACGCCAAAGTAAGCACACAAGCAGTTTTGGCCGCAGCACAATTAGTGGGTTAGGTATGCCCACCATAGCAGCCAAAGCCGTCGTTGGCGTAGGAGGCCGCCACGATGTGGTGCGGCAGCGGACAGGGTTCGCGAAAAGTTGAACTGCTGCTTGATGACGGCGGCGCAGGAGAAGGAGGGCCTGTTGCAACATATGTATATGGCATTAGTTGGCGGGGTGCCCAATTCAAAAATATGCTTCTTATGTAGATGCCCGCATCCAGCACGTGGGACAATGAAAAGTGTTTGCAGTTCACGCATGACAAATGACAGGTAGAGCACCCGCACGCACTGGGTGATGGCGAGGCGCCCCACAGCGGCGGGCAAAGACTGCTTAAAGCGGATGGCCAGCCCGTATCGGCGTCAGCAGTGCTACATCCTGTGGGTTGCGAATGAAGCGGCGATGCAGTGCAAGTTCACAAGGCGCATGCACCCCGGGGTACCCGGATACCCAGAACAGGATTAGCGAAGCAAAAAGGCAGCTGCCAAAGCCGAGGTAAGTCAACTAGCAAAAACGCAGCAGAGCGTTGAAACAGCTTACCTCTGGTGCTGAGCCGCACGCCCCGGTTGCCGGTGCTCGTTTCCGTACACGCCATGTCTTGCAAGCCGTCACCTGCGCTCCGGGAGCGGAGGGTAGGCTAGGTGAAGAGCGTCTCCTCTCCATAGGCGGGCTGCCCAGTGAAGTGCAACACAGGGGCGTCTCTACAGACCGCCTTCGAGGTGACATTGTTTTGGCCCTACCGTCGCAGTCGAGCAGAGTCGCATTAAGAGTTGGCGGAACACACCAGACATTAGCTAGGCAGTCTGCAAAGGGGAGGGGGAGCGGCGGGGGGAGGCGGCACGCATAGTAAGAAATGCATGTATGGCATGTGGTCCTTCAAGCCCATCGTATGATCGAAAGCTCACACCACTAATCAACCGCTCGGACCCTAATGCCTTGCGCTGCTGCCGCGGCACCCTCGTATTCCCGTCAGCTAGCCCGCAGCTTCCATGCCCTGGCCTGCGCCTTGCTCACCTGAAAGCCCCTTGTTGACGCCAAAACGTAGCGGCGTAATGTACACGGGGTCTGTCACGGAGCCGCAAGACATGAGGAAGAAGGTCGCGCCCGTCGCGTTGGAGGCAACGCCCAACAGCCCTTGACCCGCGCCGGTGTCCACGGCGGTGTCCGCCATTACAGAGCACATGGCTGGATCCGCGGCGGGTGAAAGTACAAACCTGCAGGATGCACAGGGCGGGCGAGGCGGCATGGGATGCAACAAGGCACATGTCATGCTTGCTTGATGCTGCCGCCGCGGCCCAGCCACGTGCGTTGCCCTGGCAAACTTGTGAACTGCGACCTGTCCGTACGTCCCTTTCCCATGCCCCTGCTACTGCCCTTTGCCAATAAATGCAGGGCCATAAACTTACGAATTGGCCATGGAGCCGTTGGGGTGGCGGTAGAATGTCCAGCGCTGGGTGTCGTATGCAGCGCCTGTCGTGACGTTGGTGCCACACACCTGCAGCTCCAAGCTGCTTCCCATGTAGGGACCGAACTGCCCAACCGACGCGCCTGACACCAGCGCCACAATGCCTAGGCACAGGCCCGTTGTTGCTTCCCGAATGGTTGAATACGGGAAAGCGCCTGTACATGACAGGTGCATGTGGCAGAAGCGCCCGCCAAATGTTCAGGCGAGCCCGCCGCCCTGAGGTGCGAAGCTCAGCAGGCATACGCGACACCCAATGTACGGCCCTTGACAGCAACGTCCCTGTCCAGCGAAAGCATCCTCTCCCCACGCGCACCGTTGGGCTCTATGTGCCAGCGCTGCCGCATGATGTTGTCGTTCTCCACAACCTGCCGGACCGGCGTGGCGGCGGTGGGCGGCCCACTACCGGATGGGTTGGGCGCCACGACCTGCTGCGTGCCGCCGCCCGTGGACGTGCGCAGCTTGACTAGGCCCCCCAGGGGCCCTGCGGGTGAGGTGGGGTTTCACGGTACAGGACGAGAGCTTCGGTCGGTGGAGGCGAAGGTGGGGTTGATGATCTTCGTCGACAGCCGCAAGCAATGGCAGACACTCTACGTACGGTCATGCACCCAACAGAATGGCTGGATGGTTCACCCTCCTCGCGGTCGCTGCCATCCACACACAGCCCGACACATACACTACTTTCGGCCCCGCATGCCTAACTCACCGTAGCAGTACCAGGAAACTGTGTCCAGCGGCCTAGCCCCCGTGTGGTCGGGAGGGCACCCGGGCGGCATCGCGCCCGGCACGGCTGTGAACGCAGCACAAACATTGGGTCACAGGTGCAGCATGTAAATACTAGCTAGCCCCATGGTATGAAACTTGCCCAGCAGCCAACGCAAGCGACCGCTTCCAGTCCAGCCCCAGGCACACTACTTACAACTGATACGGACCGACGCCAAGACGGTGTTGTTCCTAGCCGCCAGGGTCGTGTGCCAGTCGGGCTTTAGAGCCACGCCGCCCACCCCCAACAGCTGGAGCTCCTTTAGCATCGACGAGGGCAGGTAGTTGGGTACAAGCCCTGCGCGGGTGGGCCGGTCGCTCCGTCAATCAGAAGGCTGCATGAAGATCTGATTGCAACAGCAGTTACGTTTATGGTCCCAGACCGTGCGCCCTGCCCCGGGTGGGTGTGCCGCCCGTGCCCCGAAACGTACGTACGTAAAATCCAAGCACGCACCCGATATCCCAGGCGCCTCCATTATCCGGAGAGACTTCAGCCTGTACGTGTTACCCCACGAGCTTCCGGGTATCGTGCCTGTGCAGTGCCGGATTCACATCAAGGCCAAGGGCATATATGCTGCAATGCATGCATGCCGCTCTGGGCCTCCTCCCAGCCCGCAGATGCTGCCGCCGTGCATCACCCCACCAGAAAGCTTTGACGACAAGCCATATGAACATGCATACGGGTGACCGGGCACGGGATAAGCACGCGCGCACAAACCTGTCAGGCCTGGAGCACCACGGATGCTCAGGCACTCCAAGGCAGTCATCGCTCCCCAGGCGTTGGGGAGCGGGCCCGTCACAGAGGAGCCCAGACCAGCCAGCCGCAGGTTCTTCAGCCCAATCATGACCGACCAGGCGTCTGGCAGCGTTCCACTCGAGATCTGGCACGCAGACAAGCGCATGCAGCAACGGCAAGCTCAGGTTTCATGCCATGTGCGCATGCTTTCGCCCTGCCAGGCCGGGCACCCAGACAAACCGAGTGCCTTATATGTGAAAACACCACGCACCGTCATGACCTCCAGGTCAAGTGTGGTGAGAGCAGACAGCACCGACAGGAAGGAGGGCATTGACGCCAGCTGCAGCCGCGGTGGCAGTGGCAGCGGCAGGGCCGACAAATTGCCGCCATTCAGGGGCAGATTGTCCCAGCCTGTGAGAATCAGGGCACGATGCCACGGCCAAACGCTACGCATTAGTTGTTTGCCCCAAGCGGACGGAGTCATGGTTAAAGACATGAGCAAGATACGGAGTCTCACCTAGGAAGATACCCGCCACACGCTGGTCCGCAGTGCAACTCAGGTGCCGCCATGCACACAGCGGCAGCCCCGATCCTGCCGGGCCTGTCACTCCAGCCGTCTGCCCTGCCAGCGACACCGCGCACGGCGCGTCGGCGCAGGGCGGTGGCGTGCCGGTGGCGTTGTTCCAGGAGTCAAAAATGGCGGCAGCCGCGATGGACCAGTTGGTGGTATTGACGGCAGTGGTTGCGGCCTGGGGTTGCGGGGAGGTAGCGATCAAAAGTAAGTTGGATGCAAACTTGGCTGTTCGGATCAGGCCATTGACTGCTGCACGGCCAGTTGGCGTGAATACTTCCACTGGGAACGAACCCTGTTAGCCCACTGCTAGCCCACGTGCGGTGTGCCCGGTGACCTCGTGCACTTGCTTGGGCCACCTACCTGCACACCCACGCTGCACACCCCTGTGCAACGGACACCTTTTCAGCCCCGCCCCCTCATCCGCATCTAATGCTGCTGACCTGCAGCTCGGCTTTTAGCCGCAACAGCATTGGCAGCTCGCCCGCGCCCGAGCACGGCACCGCCTCGCAGACTGTGCCCATCGTGGCCGGCAGCGCCAGCGACAGGCCCGCCGTGGTTGCCAGCCAGCTGCCCGTAATGTCGCCGCACAAGCAGGTCAGGGCGCTGCAAGCACATGCGGGGGAAGTAAATGTGCAGGGGCGCGCTCAGTTCCGCCGTATGCGCAATTGCGTACTACACGTTCATTCCGCAAGGTTGGATTGGTTGGGCTTGGCGCACCTGAAATCCAGCGATGTCAGACTGGGCGGCGCGGGCGCAAAGGTGGTGCTGGCTGCGAGCCAGCTGGCGGGAATGGGGCCGCGCATGCCGGCGCTCTGCCCGGACACCGCCGCATTTTGGCAGCACACTCTGATCTGCGTTGAGCGGTACACCAGCCCGGCCCAGGTGTCGGGTAGAAGTCCTGCGAAACGTAAGGCACTGGGTCAGCTCCACGGCATGATGGCAGATCCACTACACCCTAGATACATGGGTAATTGGCACGCATTGTTGACGGCCGGGAGCCGCAAGCAATCCCAAATCCTCCTCACCTGACAGGGAGTTCTGCGAGAGGTCCAGGATCTTGAAGTATGCGGCGCGCGCGGCAGACCCTGTGCCGTTGGTGATGCCCCAAGCCGCTGGTAGCAGGCCTGCAAGCACACAGCACGCACCAACCCCACGCTTCTTTACTACGGCGGCGAGAAGCACATGCCCAACGTCTCACGCAGCGCCGCCACGCCCTTGCAAGGCCGCGAGCTTTGGACAAGCTTGGCCATAAAATGTTGACGCAAGGAGCTTAGAGCGAACAACATACACGCATTTCGCCCCATGTGCAGGTGCCACCAAAAAGCCCTACCGCTGAAGCCGCAGTTGTTCAGATTGAGGATCGAGCCGTTGGTCATGCGCTGTGTCAGCCATGGCGGCAACATGCCGTTCACTCCGGACAGATTGCTCAGGCGCAGGTCCTTGAGCGCAAAAGTTGCCTGCGCAGCGGTTGGAGTTGTTTTGTCAGCAGGTCACATGCTGGTAGCATATATGCTGCCACCATATTGCCATACAAGGCAACGGGCAGAGCAAGTAAAGTGCAAGCAGCCCTGTGCGGCGCGCACAGATGATGTGGCGCAGGCCGACACGCATGCTGCATACTCACATTCTGCCAGACGTCTGGGATGGTGCCAGTCAGGCTTGAAGTGTCCGAGATGCGCAGGACGCTGAGGGAACTCATGGATGATATCCATTGCTACAGCATTACAAGCACACAAAGCAGGTAGGGGCGCGCAGCCGGGGCGGGTTGCGTGCATTCAGTTACAAATCAGCTTCAGCAAGACCTGTACCGCACGCGTCCTGCAGCGCACACACAAAACCCGCTTACCGCATGGCTCATGACGCCGCTTACGGCTGTGCCGGACAGCTCTAGGCGCGTAAGCGTCGCGGCGGCGTTTCGCACAATGTAACCAACGTTCATGACCTGTGCGGACGACGAGCCAGCTCCGCCTGCACACGATTCATCGAGGCACCCGGCAGGTGAGCAGTGAGCCGTACCGCGTGTCATTCGCACAATGCATGGGCAAGGGCTCGCACGTGTGGTTACTACTGCTTCTCATCAGAGGGTGCATCAAACTGTGCCCGCTCGTGTCATGTCCCGGGCGTGCGCTTACGTAGAGACAGGCTGCGGAGCCCCGCCAGACCGTTAACCTCCCAGGCGCCTGCCCATATGCCGGTGCCTGTATTGGCGAGTTGCAACCTGCGGGGCACCATAGCATCGGGGGGGGGGGGGCACCATGGAACGAAAACGGATTGCGCTGATCGAGATTTGCGGCCTTCTCCGCCCGCCACATCCGCTACACCCGCCGTGTAACGGGACGAGCCTCCCTTGTCATCTAGATAGATGATTTGCCTCTTATTGCATGCCGGCTCCGGCAGCTTTCCATGAGCGAGCTCACGTTAGGTGCTCAAGAAGGAGCAGCGGGCCCCATTCGGCCGGAACAGGGCCAGAGAGGGTACCGGTAACGCCACCGATGGTGGTGGGGCCGTTCGTGAGCGTCAGGTTGCGCAGATTAGTCAGGGTCGCGTATGAGGGCGGCAACGTGCCGCTGATCGCCACACGCCCCTGCACGAAAGCAGACGGCGGAGGTTAGGACTGTGTTAGGGGGCCTGAAAGCAGGCATACGATAATCGGGCTGGCGCGGATATGCCGCCCCTCTGCCGTGCCAGCAGCACGCGGGTGCAGGGCATGGCTTGGGTTATAGCGCGCGTGACGGCGTGACAGTGTTACATATCGCCAAGCGCGATATACAGAAGTCAGTACCGCTAGTTATCGAGATTGGGAGCCAGAGCGTTGGTGTGACAGCGCATCAGTATGTAGACGCTACACAACAGACAGCAACTAACCGAAACAGGCCTACCAGCCATGGCTGCCACGTATTTGCCCCTTCACGGTGCCGGCTGTCCCCTCCATCCACACGCACCCACCAGATCCAGGTACTTGAGGGGCGTCATGCGGTACAGCGATGACGGCAACGCGGTGCAGCCCAGCACAGGCGGGAACGAGGCGATTGACGGAACCTCCGTGTCCTCGTAGAGATCTGGTGAACGGGTTGGGTTTCGGCCAGGACCTCTTCAGCCCTCCCATCGTGAGCTCCACATCGTATGCGTAATAACACAAGCAGGTGCACGCACGCCGCTATTCTGTCCTGAATCCAGCTTAACACACGGGTGGTTGGAGTTCCGGACCCAGTCATGCCTAATCCACAGCACCTGGCCCTCCAACCACCCAGACTCCGCCTACGGCCCTCCATCCCCCAAACGCCCAACCATACTACTCACTTAGGTGGATGCCGACGACGCGACCGGCCTCGCAGGACACGTACATGTAGTTGCACGTGCTGGCGTTGGCGTACGGTGTGCCTGCGTAGGCTGAGGCATTGCCGGTCATGGAGGCCCAGGTGGCGTACGACATGCCACAGGGCGGGATGCCGACGGTGTCGCCCCGGAGGCGGCACGGCACGCAGGCGGGCGCGGAGCAGGGCTCCACGGACGCGTCCCAGCTGTTGAACAGCTCCGACACCAGCGCCTGCGAGAAGCGTGTGCAAATGCAAGGCCGCACATGAGAGTGAAGGCTGGGCAGCAGGAAGGCCAGGGTGCAAAGGAACGGGAGCGAGGAGGGTTGGCTGCGGCTGTTGAGACGGTGGTACCGTGGCCGGGTGTTGCATTGTCCTTGTTGCGCGCGTCATGACGTACGTACGGATCAGCACGTGCGTTACACAGCAGCAACGGGGAAATGGGAGAGCATGATGCAGATGCTTACTGTGTTTGCGGAGGACGCGTTGGCGCCGCTGGTCGACGCGAGGATGGCTGCCTTCAGGTCTTGCAGGGGCAGAACGTCGGGGCCGGCGTTGGCGCCGCTGCCGCGCGGCGCCGCCTCCACCAGGCGCTGTCTTAGCGTGGGCATGGGCAGGTCCTTATACAGAGGCGGCAGCGGGTCGCACACGCCGGCGTTGAGCGACAGGGGGCAGGCTGGGAGCGCCAGCGCTGCCAGCGTGGAACAGCTCTTGTCTGCGCAGCAGAGGCAGAGCGGATCGGAGCGAAGCGTTAAGCCTCGTAACACAGCCAACCGTGCTCACAGATGACAGGCTCTCCCTATGCACTTGCGGGTGGCCGATGCGGGTGTCTATGCGTTCAGCCATCAAGGGCCATACCTAGCAGTGTTCCGGACACGCTGCCGCAGTCGTCCTGCCACGGCAGCGAGCTGGGCCGCGCGCCGCACAGCGCCTGGTTGAACCGCAGGCCCAGGCACTGCAGCGCGCCCGCGGTGCCGCTGCTCGTGTTTAACCCGCCGCTGCCAGGCAGCGTGATGTTTGTTGTGAACCTGGGCGTTACATGCATTAGAGTTAGAAGGAGAAGGCGTAGTCATGTGGCACGCGCGTACGACATGCATGGGCGTCGGGTGTGTGGGGCAGGCCATTGACTCACTGCGGCACTGAGACAGCCGCTGCCCGCCGCGCGGGCATTACAGCACTGCCGCCATGCATCCCTCTCTACCTTCCGTACCCATGCATACCCGATGTGCTGAGTGGCAATTACAGTAACCGCTGGCATCTTCACATGCAGTCGGGACTGCTACTGCGCACCGGGTCCAGGACGTGGGCACAGTCCCCGTCAGCGTGTTGGAAGACAGCTGCAGGCTGACCAGCCCAGGCCCGACGCCGCCGGTCGGCACGGACCAGTTGGAGCCCCAGGCCGCGGGCAGGGTGCCGCTGAACCTGTTGCGTTGTAGGTACAGGCCGGTAAGGGCCGCCAGAGGCACCCAGCCTGTGCGAGGGGGGCGTGGTGGGCGGGTGAGAAGCAAAAAAGCATCCGCCGGGATGGTGCGGTGGCCGGGGCCATGCATACACACGTCCAGGGGACACCTGAGGTAGCGTCTGCGGTAGCTGCGACACATGGGCTGCTGTGGCGAGAGGTAGGACTCCGGTGCTCCACCCTGCTAGTGGCCCCTACAGCTACCTGTCCGTTTGCAGGCACGCTGCCGACCGCCACCCCAGCTACCCACGCACCCACCTCCCTGTTTGTTATGTTATCATCAACTCACCTGCCGGCAGCGGTCCCTCCAGGTCGTTGAACGACAGGTCCACCACCTGAAGCGTCAGCCGGGAACAATTGGTGCAGGTGTTGGAGGTGACCAGGCCGCCCGGCTCATCTGCAGCAGCAGGGGAAGAGGCGTCCATGTGTCAGAAGTAGGGATCAACATCAGGATCCACCTGGATCACTTTGCTTGGTCCGTGGGCAAGTGCCTTGTCACGGCAAGAGGAGACAAGAGGAAAGGGACACATGCGCACGAGTGTCTCCGTACCGATGCGGCATGCCATGCCGTGTGCACAAACCTGGGAGTGTGCCGGAGAACCTGTTGCTCCGCAGGAGTAGCTGCCGCATGTTTGTCCACGAGCCCAGGCCTGCAGGTTTGATGCGGTACAACGTCAGTGCAAAGCATATATATCCGCAAACTGTACATTTCGGGAAGCTCGCCTCGGGAGCCCCAAAAAAGACACGAACAGGCAACCCAGCCGCCGCCAGCCCAACCCTCCGTGCCAAGCCTCTCACCCCAAGGCAGTGTGCCTGTGATGTTGTTGTACGACAGATCCAGCTTCTGCAGCGCCGGCAGCGCCCCTAACGCCGCCAGGTCCGTGCCATTGGCGGTTATGGCGGTCAGCGCGTTCATGCCCAGCTCCAGCGCCGTGAGTTGCGGCAGCGGGAAGCTGGACGCCGCAAGAGAGCCCGCGAGGTTGTTGCCTGTCAGGGTGTCATTTAATCCATCGGCATGGCGTTAGCAGCATGCGAAATCAACATCCGCCATCATCAAGACCAGCAGCTTGGACGCCCCGGCCTGATGCATGCCAATGCAGCATTGCAGTCATGCCGCGCACCAATGAGCTGCAGCTGCCGCAGTTTTGTGCAGTAGTCCAGCCGCGGCAGCGCGCCGCCGCCGCTGCCCGTGCGAAGGCCACAGAAGTTGCACTTGAGCGACTCCAGCGAGGTCATGGACCCCGAGGCTCCGTTGGTGTAGCACCAGGCGTCTGGAAGCGTGGTCTGTTTCACAAGAGTGGCGTGCACTTAGTTGGCCACTAGGTGCGTGTGTGGCCAGCAGCAGGCACTGGGCTGCTGGCAGTAGTGTGGCCACGCATGCCTGCGCCATGCACCACCTAGCTGCTCGAAAAGCCTCTACGTACTGCGTGCCCGGCTCTGGCGGCGACCACTCACGTTCCAGTTATTTTCGCTCAGATCCAGCACCTTCAGGGCCTGCAGTCGGCTACCCAGCGCCGCCGGCAGCGGCGGCGTGCCGCCGCCACCCAGCACGTTGGAGGCCAGGCGCAGGGCTGTGAGCGCCGTCAGCGCGGTCCAGCGCGTGGGCACGGGTCCGGTCATGAGGTTGTTTGTGAAGTCAATGTCCTGGATAGAGGCTGCCATGAGGCTGGCGGGGTCCCAGTCGGGCAGGGGGTTGACGAGGTTGTTGTTGGCCAGGTTGATGAACTGGCGGGGAGGGGCGGGGCAGGGCGGGGCGGGGAAGTAATAACACAGCAATAATGGGCCAGGGAGTCAAGTTGAGCACTGAAGGCTGAAGGGCAGCGCAGCAGGTGCGAAAACGACATGACATGACCTTTGACCAGCCACACTGCTGGCCGCCAGCACGCACGCATGGCCTTACCTTCAGGCTTGTTATGGCGGTCAGGGCGGTCAGGTAGGGACCCGGCGTCACCCACGCCAGGCCGCGACCCGGCATGCTCAGGCCATCAATGTGTGTGCCGTCGCCACAGAACACGCCGCCCCAGCGGCATACGTCAACCACGCCCGACCGCCAACCCATGGTGGTGATATTTATGCCTTGGTTGTTGGAGGCGAAGGAGTCAAGCGCCTGCGCGCATGACCACATTTCGAAACAGCTCAAGGCGGTTAGTGCTTCACGCAGAGCAAGTGGCCAATCAACCTCACGTGTGCACTGCCAGCCAGGACGTCGTCGAAGCACGCACGGCCCATACCCCGTCCATCAATCATGCACGCACCTCCTTTTCGGTCGGACTGGGAAGCGGCACGGGCGCGTACACGTCCGCGGGCGCCGGGGCGTAGGCCGGCGACGCGCAGAAGGGGCTGCTGCGACAGAGGCTTGGTCCCGCCAATGGGCTAAAGGTACTGCAATCCTTGCCTGTGGTAACCAGAGTTAGCGTGCGCCGGCATCAGCAGCCATCAGCGAGTCCAGCCGTTTGGCACGTACACAGGCGCGGATGTGTGAGTGCTCGAGGGCGTGAAAATGCATGCCACGCGTGGTTGAAACACACATGCAAGAGGGCTGTGATGGACAAAACCTGCTGGCGATCACACACACTGGCTAGCATCAGCAGCGGCAACGTGACGCACCGATGTTGGTGCCGTTCGTGTCCAGGCACACCATGCCGGCGGGTAAGGGCCTGCAGGGCGTGTGTACAGGGGCCTTTCATCGCCGCACAATGATCTCAACCCCCATGTCACCGGACCCGTATCCAGACTGGACCATGGATTAAGCGCCAGGCCCACTCAGCAACGCACCCGCATCCCGTACACTGGCGGGCCCCTTCTACATGCATGCACCGAACAAACGCACCCGCATAGACCGGCGTTGCCAGCGAGGTCAAGGCAACCAAACGCATTGATTCCCCACGGCGAGAAAGTGGTCCACGCCGGCGGGATGGTCCCCGTAAAGGCGTTACCTGGTGGATGCGTGAAAGCGGAGCGGAGCTCAAGTGCAGGCGCAAAATTTTGCACTCCTGGTAAGGTGCCGCTGCCTCTGCGAAGCTCCCCCATACAACCAGAGCCTGCATAGCAGCGTACAAGCTCTCACCGCCTAGGTGGAGTGTCTTGAGGAAGGGTGCCCAGTTTCCAAGAAGCGCTGCGTTCCCCCATGACGCCGGCAGCGTGCCCCTGTGTGCGAGACAACATGATGCGTAGGGCGGCATTGATTGTAACCTGAACACGCACCCAGATTGTACCGCTCAACCAGCAATTTGTTTTATGGGCACTCCATGCATGTATAACCGACCAAGCAATACATGCGGGCCGGGCTGCCTGGCCGTGCCCTCAACTCACGTAAAGTTATTGCCTTGGAGGTACAAGGCGGACATGTTAGTCGCCCAGGTCCACCCGTCCGGAAGATTTCCTGCAGCAAGGCCAGAAGCGTGCGGGTGCAGGTAGACAGGGTTGTATTTGCATTTCAAGCACACTGCCTTGATGAGCAGTGGTACTGCCAAAGGCTTACTAAGGCAGGAGTACAAGAGGCAGGCACCCACGCGGGCTCGGGTGCGCACGCACCCGTTAAGTGGTTGTCAGCAAGGTCAATGAGGGAGAAGGCCGGGTGCAGGGAAGCCCACAGCTGCCCGGTGAGGGCGTTGCCGCGGGCGCGGAAGTCTTGCATGTACCCAAACGCTGCGGGCGGCAAGTAATTCATTCAGGGTGGGATTCATTTATTTGCCTCAAGCGCCGTCGCAGATCAGCCGCCCATGGGTCGCCCCCTGGCGACCAAGCGACCAAGCGCGATCGACAAAGCGACCAAGAGCGACCATGAGCGACCGAAATGAGCGTAATTCATGAATAACGCTCATGTAGTAGTAGTTATGTGCCGAAGCACTTAGGTGTCGGAACGGCTGGACTCACACGGCAGGCCCCCGGACAGGAAGTTATTGCTGAGGTAGAGCCGCTTGGTTGTATTCCCAAAACCGGGGATGGTGCCGGTTAGCTGGTTGTTGGAGACGTCTGCGTGAGGTCAAGACGCACGCATGCGAAGAGCGTTCAAACTTTGACACATGCAGGCGTACCAGCAACGCACGCACGCAAGGCCAGCAGGCTTGGCTGGCACATGCTGGATAACAAATCTCTGGTGCTCCGACTCCAACCCCCCCCCCCACCGCACCCACCGAACTCCTGGAGGTCCGTCAAGGCGTAGGTCGGGATGGTGCCGGTCAGGAAGTTGTGCGGAACCTGGAATGTCCTGCACATGCATTAGCGCCCCGCCGGGTCCTTACAACCAGAGGGCGGCCAGCATACAGGTGGCAAGCAGCCGTTCTCAGCGTGCCCAACCCACGCACACAACACACAACACTCGTGCCGCCCGGCGGTGGTATACGTGTGAGAATGATGTGACGCGCCACTCACTGCAGCGTGAAGCCGGAGGCCATAACCGGCAGGCTGCCGGTCAGGTTGCACTGCCTGCACGACAGCCGCCACACGGTGCCGTTGCCCAGCTTGTTGGCCCCCGCGAACCAGGGCGCCGGCATCGAGCCCTGCGGGGTACCGTGGGTGGATTGGACCCACACACATGCAGCGGCGCATGAAACGTGGATGCCAGCGTACAGGCACCACTCAAATGGTGCGGTAATTGCGCATCGCTGGCACCTGCATGCTGAGCCGCACATGCAACGGAGCCGTGCGTACCGTGAAGTTGTTGAGGCTGAGGTCCAGGATGCGTAGGTTGTTCAGGGCCGTCAGGCCGACAGGCAGCGTGCCGTGCAGCTGATTGCCCGCGAGCGACAGAAAGGTGAGCGCCGTGAGGGTGGCCAGGTCGGCGGCGGGTATTGTGCCTGTAGTGACACGTGCCCGGCAAGAGCGTTGTAACGAGCATGCACTTTTGGACCTATGGCTCTTACATTTGGTATCGAGTATGGTTCGGTCCTCGAGACTTTCTTAAGTCCGAGGTTGTGTGTTCGATTCCTCTCGACGGCGGACTTGACGCACCCGCTCGGTCGGTATAGGAATGAATATCGCTTCCGCACTCTGTCTCGGTTCGGTTCGTCGCTATCTCGCCTCCCTGGTTGCCGGGACGGTCAACCATTTAGGGGGGGAGGTATGTAACGAGCATGCACTTTTGGACCTATGGTTCTTACAAGCGTGCATGCGGGCCGGTGCAGTGCTTGTTGGAAAGCGGTGAGACCAGACGCGCGAGATGGAACCTCGGCTATGACAGAGAGTGACACAACAGGTGCGCTCGGCACAGCACCCACCCGTGTAGCTGTTACCGGACAGGTCCAGCTTGCTCAGAGCGGGAAAAGACGTGAGCAGGGGGCCAGCGGGCACGGGGCCGACCAGGCCGAGGCCTTTCAGGTCCAAAGACGCCACTCGCAGATTCTGTTGACAGTGGTAAGAATGAACATGTGTGCCAAAATTGGTATCGAGCGCAGCAGTAGTTGTCCCGCACCCTGGCTGGCCGCCCTTCCACGCTAGATAGTGGCACCCAAAGCCCTCAACAGAGCACGCGTAGCAACATACATAGAGGTGGAACGTAATTGCGTACCGCATCACATAGCACGCCGCGCCACAAGCAGGGGTTGCCGCCTGTGCCCCAGCTTGGCAGCGCCACCGCGTTGGTCGAGGAACCGTTGCGGTAGCCCTGCATGACGCAATGCAGGAGAGGCAACATGAGTCACACATGCAGCCCCAGCATACAATGATAGCCCTCACAGCCAGGCGTTGCGTGCCACGACGGCGGCCACACAAAAGGACACTACTTAACCCCGCGCCCTCTCCCACCTGGAGCACTGACGCGGCCGCCTGAACCACCGGGCTGTCGCCGGGCATGTCGATGCCCACCAGCGCGGCAGTGGCGTTGACGGGGGTGCATTCGGTGCCCGGCACCGGGTAGCCCAGCACCAGGCTGTTGTCGATGCACTCCGCGCCTGTGGCGTCACGTGACGTGACGTTGAGAGCGGTGCATGCATGTGGGTTAGGACACGGCTGTGGCATCAGGTAGCGCAATGACTGGACCTTGCAGCAGCCCCTGGCTGGAGGAGGGGCGGCGGATGCGGGGAGCCCGCCCAGGCTCGGGCCGCTGGAAAGCGAGCAGCCCCTGCTGCGATAGGCCTCTCCGTCCATCCGCAACAACACAACCCGCGTCACACGGCGCTTGTTTCAACTGGCTCCCTACGTGCACGCACGCACCCAGCTTGGTTCCGGTGTAGTCCAGACATAGCGAGATGGTGCCGCTGCTGGGCAGTCCGCCGCACAGCAGCGGGTTGCCCCACAGCGTCAGCGCCTCCAGGTTCGGCGCGCTCACGGTGTTGATGGAGGCGGCGGGGATGGCGCCGCCCATGTTGTTCCTGTTGGTGTTTGCAGTGTTGCACAACTAGTAAGGTTTGTATGCGGCTATCTGCATAAACCCTCAAGCCGCAGGCTGGCCCTTGCACGCCCCATCGCCACAGCACAGTCGCCGCACCCACTTGTGCACATACAGCCGCCGCAGCTTGGACGCCAGCGCCCGTGTGGAGTCGAAGTAGGCGGCGGGGAAGGCTCCGTCCACGCGGGGGCCGTTGTTGTCGAACGACAGGACCTCCAGAGAGGGGTGGTCCGCCACGCCTGCGCAAGCAGGGTTATGGTTGACCGAGTTGCTTGGTACGGTAGGATGATTGAGTGCGCACACGAGGGGGGGCATGCAGGCATGCACGACGACACGGGCGCGGCGCCCAAACAGGTGCGGCGACCACATCCATATCTCACGTTGCGGAGAGACTCACCGCTCCACAGGTCAGAGATGCGGTTGCAGGAGGCGTTGTGAGGCGCCATGGCGTCCCAATAGCGGCCCATGGCATTGGTGAGGTTAAGCACCTGGGACAGGACGTCAGCATTGTATGACATTGGTTTAGCGGCATTTGATTGCCGGGCGTTCTCCAGTGCCGAAATGTTTCACGCAGCTTCGGCGGGCATTTAAGGGATAGCATGGGCAGCAGAGGCTGACTCAAACGAAATACAAGCTCCATCATGAGTACGGTGTTCAGCAGTTTGGCCATACATATCCTCAAAGCGCATCACCACCACCCACCTTCAGGTTCGTGAGGTTTGACACGGTGGGCCAGTCGTTTGGGTCCACACGCCCAAAGCACGTGTTAGCCAGGGTGAGCCGTGTCAAGCGAGTCAGAGCCGCAAACGCGTGTGCAGCACTGCGGGAGAGCAGAAGGGCGCGGTTGCCTCAGGTAGCGTGTCCGCAGCGAGGTACACATACAGAGCCGCACTTGAGGCATATCCGTGGGATGTCATGCAGCCGCCCCCTCTGGTCTCGAAAAAGGCCCCTTTGACTGCATGCCTCTGCATGCCTCTAACTTTATCCGAACTAATTGTCGTACCTGGTGGTGATGAGGCCCTCGTAGATGGGGGTGTTGGACAGATCCAAATCCACCAGCTTAGTCAGGCCCGCGTACGCGTGCAGGTTGGCTACAGACGCGGACCCCGACGCAGGGCTGAACAGCCCGTGCACCTCCAGTCGTGTCAGGGCTGTCAGGCTGCAACAGCAGTAATGGACGGCACGCAGGAATGGGCAGGGCAGGGGGGTGAGGAGGGGCTGAGAGAAAGCGAGGGCAGGGTAGGGGGCTGAGGGCAAGCGAGTAGCGTGATTCAGAGCTCGCAGTCAACAGCAGGTGCATGGGCATACATGCACGGCGAGTGTGCGGCTGTTTATGACTGCTGCGGACATCCGCCGCGGGCGGCGTGCGCCCCGGCTCCTGTCCTGACGACTGCATGTACATGCACTGTACCTGTAGCCCCTGATGAGCTCGCTGCCCTCGCCGCTGTGCCCAAACGGGCCTTCCTCGCTCCTACCATAATGCACCCGCCTCACCTGCCTACGGCCGGCCAGTTGCAAGTGTAGCTCGAGTTTAGCGGCGGCACCGCCCACACTAGGCTTTGAAGCCCCGTCAGGGTGGTGAGCGAGGTGGGTGGGCAGCCCGCCGTCCCCACCACCGCCGGCCCCTCCCGCACCAGCGCAGTAACGGTGCCAACGCCGTCGCAGGTGAGATGTGACCAGGCTGGCGGTCCACACGGAGTGGTATTGTTCCAGTCTGCGAGGGAGGTTCAACACGATGTGCGCATGCGCCATGTCATTACAGGATTATGATTAAGGACTGGGTGTGCGTAGTGCCCCGGGTGCATGGGGATGCTGCCGTACAGTCGACTGCCAACAGTTAATAACTCACCCACCCCTTTACCTGTGTACGGGGCAGCCATGGTCGCCTTGATGTCTAGCAGCGCCGCCAGCTGAGCCCACGGCCCCAACGGCGATGGCGCCGGTGCCGGGGGCGCCGGAGGAGGGATTGGCACTTGTGAGGGCGGCACTGGTGAGGGCGGCACTGGTGAGGGCGGCGCTGGTGAGGGCGGCACTGGTGAGGGCGGCACTGGTGAGGGCGGCGCTGGTGAGGGCGGCACTGGAGACGGCGGCTCCGGAGACGGCGGCTCCGGAGACGGCGGCTCCGGAGACGGCGGCTCCGGAGACGGCGGCTCTGAAGTTAATCAGGTACGGGGCCGTTACAGGCCCAAGAGGGTCAATCAGGTTTGTGTGGGTAGCTTCAAGGGACAGGAGGGTGCTAATTTGCAAAGGTCCCCCGCATCCTCCCTGCGGTGCCAGCGCCTCCGGGTATCAGTGGACACAGCAGCGTAGGCCACGCACCTGGGGGCGTCTGCGCCAGCGACAACGGTATCCTTAGCAGCAGCAGCGCCAGCGAGAGTACCAAGAGAAGCATCTGCGCATGCTTCATGGCCCGGCAACGCCCTGCAGCCCGTCGCTGCCGGCGCAAGCCGGGGTACTCGGTACGCGGGTGCGCCGAGCTGCTTGCCCTCTTGTGGCCTTCCCGGTCCGCGCCTTTCCGCCCCATGCAGCAGCCAGCTGTGGCGCTGACTATCACGACGTCAAACATTCTTCGCGACCAGCCAGAGTCAGCAACTCAAAAAACCGGCTAATACATCTTGACTTGCAGTTTGAGCCGCTGGCGCGACCGGCACACATTTAAAAGAGCATTGATACAAACCAGCAAGATGCAGCAATAACGTATTCTCACGAAAGGCTTCTGCCCGGCTTCTGCCTAGCACTGCTGTCAGCTCCAAAGGCGCTGTGAATCCATTTAAGCTACAAAGCTGCGTATAGTGTACTTCTTTATTTTTGTAGTAGCCGGTGTGTTGCAGGCAACTTAGGCATGCCCGGTTTCAATCGCCTTGTGGTCACGGCCAAACACCCTGTGCCGAATCCTGGTCCAACTGCACTCAAATCAGGGCCCGCTTCTGTGAGTTACCGTATCGCCACTATAGGTGCTTGGGAAACGAAAAGTCGCGCAAGTAGACGAGTGCGTTCAGCGGACCTTGCTCTGTCATTCACCCCAGAATTCTTCGCCAATGAATACAACTTGTTTCTTGCTGCAGCTAGCTATACCGGCGAGCACCAACGTCCAGGACTTCCAACTTGTCGAAGAATTCTTCCAAACTTTCCCGACGTTGCTCTCAGCTGCCCCGCGGGCCTGCCGAAAATACGGAGATCGCCATCAAGTACTACTTGCCGAAAACTCTAGAAGGAAAAAAATGATGCACCTGACGAATCCTGTACTGTGTTACCGGGGAGACGTCCGTGGGAGACGTCCGGACCTCAGTTTATCGTAGCTGGAGCTTCAATTACATAGCAACCCAAGCAGTGCCCATAAGTCTGCAGCATCAAGCAAGTGGCCCGGATCATAGTGCCGTGACAACTACCGGATAAGGCGGCGGGACGCACAGACAGGCTGCAGGCTGCAGGCTGCGCAGGCCTTGTCCTCCGTCTGACACAGGGGTGCGCACCCCTGGTCTGACGCAGCAACATTAGGTAGTTTTAGCGGCACCCATGCACCCTCGAGTTTGACTTTGCTGGTCGCTCGCTTTTGCATCCTTCCGTACAGGCTGTTTCTTCAGAAGTCTCCCCACAGCTGTAACATGACTGCTTCTGGTTGGTGTGTCCCGGTCCCGTAGGGTCGGGCCGGGTTTTCGCATTTTAGCGCATGTCACAAACAGGGGTCGTTGTTGGCTTGGTAAAGCTGGCCTCTTTGCGCCCGCCAACCAGTTGTCACGAGCGTATATGTGAACAGCTATCACAAAATGGCGCCCCCCGCCCCCGCCACCACAACGCCTACGCCCGTGCCGCCCCGCCCCCGCCGCGCATCACCCTGCGGCCGCCCTCGGCACGCCGGCCCCGGCCCCGACCGGGCTTATGGCCGCCGCCGCCGCCGGCCCGCCCTACGCCGCCTTCCCTCCTGCCGTCCTGCGCCCCCAGCCCCCGCCACCTCCCGCCACAGCCACCCTCGCCGCCTCGCGCCCTCCCGCCGGCGGCGATGTCGCTAGCGCCGCCCCCGCCGCCGCCGGCCTGTCCTCATCTGGCGCCCCCACCCTAGCCAGTCGTGCCGCCCTTATATATGGCACGCCGCCGCACCCTCGCGGCCCACCGCTCCTCCAAAGCCACCGCAACCACCACCGCCACCGCCACCGCTCCGCCAATGCGCCGGCACCAGGTCTGCACGTCCCCAGACGTCGCCAGCGCCGACCCCACCGCCGCCGGCCCGTCCTCTCCCGGCGCCCCTGCCCTCGCCAGTCGTGCTGCCCTTGTGGCACGCCGCAACGCGCTCGCGGCCCGCCGCTCCGCCCACGCCAACGCCAACGCAACCACCACCGCCCACGCCACCGCCACCGCCGTTGCCATGGCCACTCCGCCGCCGCCGGCCCCACACCCGGTGCCGCCAGTCACATACCCCGCCCCCGCCGCCGCCCCCGCCAGCCCGGTCCTTACGCCGGCCCCTCCATCGCCTCCCCCGCCCCCTCCCCCGGTCCTGCCGGCTCCTGCGGCTCCTCCACCCGCCGCCCCGCACCAGTACTACGCTACGATTTGCTAACGGGAAATTGAATTTACCCGAAAACAGGCTCCATTTCCGGTAATGTAGGGGGGTTCCCAGAGTGTGCCACCACCGCCGCCCCCCGCGGCCAGGCAGCAGGTGCAGGAGCCGCCGGCGCAGCAGGTGCAGCAGGCGCCGCCCAACGCCGCGCCCACGGTGGTGGCGGGGCCGCTGCCCGTGCCGGTGCCGGCGGTGGGGGTGGAGGGCGACCTAGACGCGAGCGGCGTGAACGGCGCACGCGAGCGCGATGAAACAAGAGGAAAATCTCCTTGGATGACAAGGGAGCGGGTCTCCCATCACAGTCCGCCGTAGGCTTGGTTTTGTGTGCGCCGTTCAGGTTGTCGGCGCTCTCGCCAGTCCAAAGAGGCTGGTAGGCTGCAGCGGCCGTGTTTCGGGCCCGGGATAGAAGTCTCCCCACAGCTGTAACTAACGAGTCCTCCCCCCCTGTAAGCAATCGTCCTCGTGAGACCACCAGCGCGGCAGCGCATCCGTAGATGGTCAGGCTCACTGCAGGCGCAGGGTGGCTTTACTGCCTTTGGCCCAGTTGCGATTTTGCCTCGCTCTCACGGGCATCCACCTCAGGGCAAGCAGGCGTAACCCTCTTGTGCACTAGTCCAAGCAAATGCGCACCCACCCGGAGTCGAATCCGGGACCTCATGCGATCAGGGGTGCATGTCCTGGCAATTCGCACCAGTGTAACAAGAGGAAAATCTCCTAGGATGGCAAGGAAGCGAGTAACCCGATACACGCGAGCAGCCTGATGCCGGTGGTGGCCGTGCGGCCGCGGCCACTCAAACTCAAACTCCGCGGCGGCGCCCATGGACGCCGAGGCGGCTGGCCAGCAGGTGACGCCGTCATGCCTTCCATGGGTGCAGCATGCATTGGGCCGCGCTTGCCTCTCTCCAGCCTCCGTCTGTGCACCGGCCATCATCGCCGGGTCCCGCACTCCATGCGCCTCCTGCTGCCCCCGCCAACATGCCCGTGCATCCGGATGCAGGGATGCCGCCCTACATATGATAACAAGGCCTATACCTTCAATTCAAGTCTGCAGGCGCCTTCGCTGCAGTACCACGGGTTGGGATTACAGAGGTCGGGCGGAGGGTGCCACTTGCATACCTAGCGTGTGCGCGTCTGTGTGCGAGGTGGCGCGCGGGATAGGCAAGCTGGGGCGGGGTGCTGCGGTAACGTGAGCGTACCCCGGTGCCTGGCTTTGTGATAGGCCGCACGTGGGATAGGCAGGTGGTGCGGGGTAACGGGCGCGTGCCCCGGTGCCTGGGTGTGTGGTGCCCTGCTCAGCAGGTTGCCTTGCTTTGTTGAGTGCTTTGCGCGGGCCTTCGTGGTTTTGCTTGCTCCTGTGCACGACGCCTACACACACAGTGTGTCGGTGGGCCGTGCAAGGGAGTACCTCCTTTATTTGCGGTGGGGTACCCCTGCTTGTAATGGCCTGGTCGCCCTGCCCCAACCCTGCTGTTCCTGCTTCCACACCATGCGCACGCGCCACCTGCAACCAGCTTTCCAGGCAATCAGCAGCAGATCTTGCCTCTCTGGGTCCGATATCATCACGGGGCACGCCCCATGGCCGCCCTGGGCGGCCGCTAGTGTTACAATCGTCCCGTAAGCAGGTCGGCACTCTCCTTCCCCATTCAGCAGGGTTGCACTGTACTATCCTTTGGCACAGTACATACGTATTAACTCGTAATATGCCGCTTACTTATTACAGAACGCCATAATACGCCTATACTACGCTTGGGCAGCAGGGCTAGTACGTCGCCATAGTACGCTGGGATGCTGGGATGTTGGGATGTCGGGATGCTAGAATGTCTCAAATGCATGACGTCGCGACTAGTTGGCAAGGACCAAAATGAGCTACAGTCATTTACACTTAATCAACAAGATTACTTAGAGCAAAGACTGCCCCGAATACTGTTCATGAACGCCTCGCTTCCGCGCGCGAATCCGTGCCATGCGGGCGCCCCAGCACCCCCGAAGCCGTGAGGCCCTCCTTCCCCGCCATCGCTCCCCCCCTCTTGCGTATTATGTGACGTACTAAGATCCGAAAGAGGCGTATTAATACGTACTACGTACTAATACGTACTGTACTGTTCTAATTACTGTGCAACCCTGCCATTCAGAGACAGCAAAACAGGTACAAGCGGGGCAGAGGCTGATGAGTGCGCGCTGTAGCTGTACCGACAGAGGTTGCTGGCCGCGGTTAGTTGCTGGTGCGTTTTGCTGCCGCGCTCCTCACTCCATGCACACTGTCTTCCTCACCATCACCATGCGCCGCAATCGACGTTGGCGGTGTACTGTCGGTGTGTTGTCGACCCACGCAATCGTGTTCGCACGCCTGGCTGCAGGCCCCGTGTTTTACCCCAGGCTGCGTGCGCGAAGCAGAGACGCTACGCCCAGTCCACTCTAGAGCTGATGGGCGACATGCGTGATGCGGCCGGCCTACCGCACCGCCAGCACCACCAGTCTGTCACCCGGCTGCAGCGTCAGCAGCGCGGCGGGGCCCTCGGGCGGCAGCCCTAGGCTCAGCCGCCGCCGCTCCAGCCCCCCGCCCTCCTGCAGCCTCCCGGCCTGCGCCCCGCCGCTGCTGCTGCCGCTTGCGCCACTGCTGAAGCTGCTGCTGCCGCCACTTCCGCCAATGACGTGGGGCGGCAGCAGGTCACTGCGCAGGATGCCCAGGTAGGTGGAGCCGCGCTCACGCACCTTGTCGCACACCTGTGCAGGGGCGGGGTAATTGGGCGGCACCACAAATCCGAATCAAGAAACAAATGCAATCTGCTCGTTGCAGCTGCACACACGATGAGCAAGACCATTGCGCCGACCAGTTCCCAAAGTGGCGAGCAATCCAGCAGGCTTCGCCGTGCGCGAGCAGCGCAAACAACCAACGCATCAGCAGCAGTCCGCCGCACCCTGCCTCGCATGACCGGTCAGTCGCCCATCCACCCACCCAGACATTTGCCCAACGCCCCCCCCCGCGCCCATGTGTGCACACCAGCCGCGCACACCCTGTTGTCGCGAACATGCACGCACGCACCTGCTGCAGGCTGAGCGCCTGGCCCAGCGGCAGCCCCAGCTGTTGCGGCGCGCGCAGGAACAGGTCGCAGCCGGCGGGCGAGGCCAGCTCCCGGTACACGCCCTCCAGCCGCGGGTCGCCCGCCACCTGGGCGCGTGGCGTGGCGGAATGCAGGTAGGGCGGCAGTAGAGGCAGGCAGTCAGGGACTGGCGTGCGCGACGAGGAGAGTGTCGTAACGCGTGCTGGGTGGACACGACGAGTGATCATCGTGAAGTGAGCGAGTGTGACATTCCAGCCCCCAAGCCCGCAATGGAGGGGAGGGGGGCGGAGCGGTTGGCATCGGACACGCGCCACACGGTTCCCCCTTCCATATGGGGGCGCGCGCGGAGACCCATGCGCGCGGCATCGACGGGATGGACTGGCATGTAAGGGTCCGGAGGCTTGGCGGGCTCTCTTGGAGGCCACCGACAAGGCACACTAGCAAAGCGTTGAGCACATGAGTCCGCATGCCCACACGCGCCCCACCCACACACCGTCCCCCGCCGGTCGGGTGGTTATGGTTCACTTGGTCGTTCTTCTCTGCTTTCTGGAAAGATGTACCCCCACCCACCCGTGTTCGCACTTTGTTTCTCACCCTTTTACCAGTAACCCCCACCCACCCACCCACCCACCCAGAAGAACATACTACGTCAGCGATAGAGGTATGTATGCGCGCACCTCGGTCAACACGTCTGTCAGCAGGTGGTCAGGATGCAGCGCCTCAACCAGGATACCACGCTCCCACAGCCCCGTGCTGCTGCTGCTACTGCCACTGCTGCTACTGCCACCACCCCCGCTGCTGCCGCCGCCGCCACTACCGCCGCCTGTGAAAAGGCTGAAGAGGTCGGTACCGCCGCCGCCGCCGCCGCTGCTGCTGGCGGCAACCTGTGACGCGGCTTGTGCGGCGGAGAGCAGCGAGGGTCGGCCGCTGCCATCGCCTGCAAGCGCCTGCACCACATAGCTGGTGCCGGGGTCACGGACGTGGCACACCAGAGTCAGCGGCTTGGGCGGCGGGGGTAGCGGTGTCGGTGGAGGTGGCGGCGGTGGAGGCGGAACTGGGGCATCCGAGGGATTGATAGCGTGAGTTGCGCTCTGCTGGCCGTCTGCCTCGGCCCCGCTCGCAGGCACAGCGGCGGCAGCGATGGTCGCCGGTGTGTCTTCAGCGCTTGCTCCCGCCTGCTGCGGCGGTGGCGCCGGTATTGGGGGCGGTGGCTGAGGCGGCAGGACGTAGGGCAGCGGGTTGTCCGCCAGCAGCGTCTTGAGCTGCAGCAGCGTCACCAGCGCCTGCGCGTCGGCGTCGTGCGCGTCCGCCTCCTCCAGCCCTGGGACATGTGGGTGTGGAGAGGGAAGGTAGATAGGCCATTCCCTTTTGCAGGTCCACCAATGCGAGCCCAAACCCCCACGCAAAGAGGCGCTCAAGCTGACGTGGTGGTGCCATGTGGTGGTGCCGCGGCTGACCCGCCGTGTCGCGCGCGCCCAAGGCCCGCGACCACCTCACCACCGCCACCACCGCCGCCGCCGCCGCGGCCGCGCGCGTCGCAGCCCCACGCACCCGAAATGATGACGGCGTCCGCATTGGCCACGTCAGCCTCCGCCAGCGCCGCCGCCGAGCGCGGGCTGGCCGCCATGGACCGGACGCGCAGCCGCGACCCCCCCGCCACCGCCGAGCATCGCCGCTCCCACTGCGCAGCGTCCGCGCGGTCGCCACCCACCAGCAACACCTGAGCAAGGGGTTCCGTGAGGACACCGTGTATAGATCAGGTGTGTGTCGGCGGCGATGCACATGCGGCCATGGGGTTGGCGCGTGTGTTTCTGCGCGCGCTGCCGCGTATGTGTATGTGTGCACCGACCATGTGTGAGGGTACATTCCCCGAGTGCCGGTAGCGGGAAGATGACGCCGGAAGGGCTGTAGCGACAGGCTGCCACCACGACAGCGCCAACTACCTGTGGCCTTGGCCCTGGCTACTGCTCACTACTGAACACAGGAGCGGGCACCCGTACACACTCTCTCTCTCTCACACACACACACACACACACACACACACACACACACACACACACACACACACTCACACACCCACCTGCGAGCCCTGCGGACACACGGTGCCCAGCGCGTCCACCAGCCGCACCAGCTGCTCGCCGCTGAACGCCAGCACGACCACGCGCACCGGCGGCACCGCCTCGCGCGCGGCGGCGCGCTCCGCCGCCGTGAGCGGCCGCGGCTTGGGCGCTCCCTGGCAAGGGGGGGGGGCGAGCGTGTCAAACATGCACGCGCACTCACAAGGAAACACAACAGTCAAGAAGCGTTTCTGAAGTTTGCCGCGGGCTTTTCGCGCCACGGCCGAGCCTACGGCACGGCAAGTCTCCAGTGCTGACGGACGGAAACGCGGCCCCGCCCAGTGCCGCAACCCACAAGTTCGCACGCAACCACTGCGGCACCTTGGGCGGCAGTCCCAGCCGCTCGCGCTCCTGCAGCTGCCGCCGCGCCTCGGCCGCCGCCGCCGCGTCCGGCACCAGGTCGCGTCGCGATGCGGCGAGGAAGATGAGGTCATCCTCGGGATCGACCTGGGTCGCGTCGGGTGGGTTGAGCGAGGTGGAGCTGGCGGTGGCTGAGGCGGTGGCGGGGCTGTACAGGCCGCACAGCAGCGCGCGCGGGAACAGTTGCCTCGTCTCGCCGTAGGTGAGGCCCGCAAGGCCGGGCACGTGCTGCGGTGGGTGGTTGCGTTTGGAGCGGAGTGGAGGCGAGGTATGGGGGAATTGAGTCTTGCTGTATCATCAGAAGAGGCCTGCGTCGGGTTGTTAGCTGAGGCAAGACAGTCAAAGGTGCAGGTGGACGTCCGGAAGGCCTCTGACGCGCTGTCTGCCCGCACGCCGCCCAGCACCACACTTCCACTCACGTGCACGTAGAACTTGGCGGTCTTGGGTGCCTTGCCGCCGCCGCCCGCGGCGGCGGCCGAGTGGCGCAGCAGCGCGGACGCCACCTCGCCGTACCCCGGGTCCAGCGCGCTGCGGGCCAGAACGTGGCTGTTGGAGCTATAGGTGATCTGATGAGCGGGCAGGTGGGGGGGCAGGCGGGGCAGGTGGGCCAGGGGGTAGCCATCCATGGATGGTGTTTGGTCAACAAAGAAGTGCCGATGTCCATGGGGGGATGGGGGGCATGGGAGGCAGGTGGCGGGGCAGGTGGAGCAAGCACGGGCGCATGAGATGCCGTAAAGCAAAGCTGCATGCTTTGCCTTGGGTAGAGGCGGCAAGCCGCACGTGATGAAGAAGAGCACTCCCACGGCCTCCCCCACTTACGTAGACGGTGTCCTCGGCGCTGCCCGGCTTGCGGCCCTGCGCCGCGCGCGCCGCCATCACCAGCTCAAGGGTGTCCGTCCTGAAAGAAGGATGTGTGGAAGGAGCGGGTCATCCCGGCGGGCTGCAGGGAAGCGACATATGATCAGTAACCCTTCCGCACTGGTCAAGGACCCTAAGTGCCCCGCAGCAGGGCCCCCTCTCGAGTCGCGCCTCACCGCTGCGTCAGCACCATCTGCGGCTTGCCGCTGTCCAGCCCGCCCTCCGCGGCGGCGTCCGCGCGCAAGATGGCCAGCGAGGACAGCGTCAGTGCCTGCGGGAGGGCGGCGGGACACACACGCACACACGCACACGGCAGCCGAAGCAGTAGCGGCAACAAGTGGAAACTCGTGACGGTTAGTCGCACGCATCCATGCCAACACATGAGGGAGCGAGAGCCGTAGTACCATACGGTACTCAGCGCTCCGTGCAGCGCACCGTGCAGCTCCCAACTCATGCATCCACACGCCTGTCCACCGCCCCTTACCCCCGCCGCCCCGCACCTGCAGCGCCTCAGGCGACAGCGCCTCGTGCCCATCCACATAGCGCTCCTTGTCCGACGCCGACTGCGACCCCGCCCGCCCACTGCCACCGCCGCCAACCCCTGCGCCTGACCCTCCACCTCCGGCGCCCCCCTCGGGCGCCAGCAGCACCACGGTGGAGGCGCGCCCCGCCGCCACCTTCATCAGGTCCGCCACCTGCACGGCGCCGCCATACATGTGCATGGTTACATGCGCCTGGTCAAGCAAAGCGGAAGTGGTTGCAGCAACTATGTTCATACGCATGTGCCTGGAGCTGCGTGTACGGAGCTTCAATGATGGTGGGTCTGCGGACACCGCTCAGGGAGCTGGCACACACGGCAGCTGCCCACGAACCTTGAACGGCTTGCCCTGCCGCGTCACCACCTGCGCCGCCACCGCCGGCCCCAGCGCCTCCAGAATCTCGGCATCTAGGTCCGCCCTGCGCAGACAGTGTCAGCAGGGCCAGGTTAGAGGAGCCTAGTTACAAGCACTGGAAAAGGCTTGCAGTAGCATAAGTAACTCAGAATTCTCACAGCACACACAAACGGACACACACGGTATGCGTTTTTCTGTTCCTCTTATTTTTACCACAAACGGACACACACGTCGTGTCTTCTAACACAACCGGACACACACCTGGGCATATCGCATAGCACCACCAGCTGACCGGGGAAGGCGCCGCGCTGGCTGCGGGAGAGGGTAATCTGCAGTGGCGTAGGGAGCTAGATAGGTTGATCCTGTCATAGCGCTAGCCCCAATACGCCGTCCTTCATGGTCGCCTGTTCTAGGTGCAAGCTCGACACATTGTTCGCGTGTAAGGACGCCGCGTTGGCGAGAGCCACGGATGGCCTGCCGTGGGGGCACTGATCGCACCCGTGGAGGGCACTGTAATCTGCAGCGAGACGCATCCATTTCCTCCATCTTCGCGGATGCCAGCACCTTACAAAAACATCAGTGCGCGCACACACCTGCCGCAGCAGCTCCACCAGTTTGCCGTTATGACCCAGAATGACGGTGTGGTTGCTCTCGGGCACGGGGTGGTTGCCGCTGCGGCCATGCGGATCAAAGGCAGGCACGAGGGCCGTTGGCCATGCGCTGACACCTGGAGACACGCACATGCATGTCCAGCAGGCCAGGGGTGAGGCGGGCACCTAGACATGCCATGAGCACATGTGACATGTCGGTAGGCCCTGTACCAGCCCGCCAGCCCGCTATAGCCTCACAAGCGCGCTGTCGACACAGCACGCTTGATGTCCTCTCCAACCACTCCGATGACTGCAGCCAGGGGACGGATGCGGCATGCAGGCAGGGGCGCCGTCGTCAGTCAGCCATGCTCCCTGTCGATACGAGCCACGCAACCGCCGCCAGTGGGCTTTTGCATACACGGTGAATCACTTGCATAACACGAAAACCTATTTGGCCTTATTATTTCTTACTCCACCCTGGGCAGCCCTCCTCTCACCCGCGGCAAAGAATAGGGGGCCCAACAGGCACACCATGTACAGGACCAGCGCGGTCTGCGGGTCCTCCTCAGCCACCACGTTGGTGCCTGAGCGTCCATAGCCGCGAGTTAGGATCGACGTGAACGGTGCGGACGCAGCAAGGAATGAGAGAGGCGGCGAGTACCAGAGGGCCGTGTGAGGTCAGAAGCAAACTGCGATCCCTTTTCTTCACATTGACTTATACCATCCCATGGATGTCTCCCCCACCCCGTCGCACACCTGGGACTCCGCAGACTCTGCAGTGCAGGGCATGGGGTGGCGGGGGCACAGCCGTTACGACCTCGACAGTCGCGCCAGGAATGTAATTGTGCCGCTTGGTCTGCTGATTCCCTCTATGCTCGCAGGACGAGGACAAGAAGAGAAACCACATTGTTCGCCCGTCCACCGTCCCGGCAGTATGCCCCTCACATGTGGTAACACCGCAACAGCGCGTCGTTGAAGCGCTCCCCCGACACAACCGCCAGAATGGAGGCGGCGGTGAGCAGCACAGGCAGCACCACCACCAGCAGCGTCAGCAGCTTGCCCCAGATGGGCAGCGTCAGCGTCTGCACGTGGACACGGGAGCGGGATGACAAGGCGAGGTATCGTGTCGCGGCCTCGCTCACTAGAGACGCTCGTACAGTTGTTGCAGTACGGTGCCCCGCATAATGATGGCGACGGCGCCTTTACCACACCTGCATGACTTTGTAGTTCAGGTACTCGAGTTTAGCCTGCACCGGCCGGCGGTTCGCGGGGCTCATGGCTACAGCTGCAGATGCCGGAGGGTTGGCGGCCGTAGCAGCTGGGGTGGGCCCGGTGGACAGCCGCGCGGCGAAAGGCCTCGTGCTGTGCGCAGGCGTGCCAGGCGTGCGCCGGCCTGCAGCAGCCCAGCCCCTTGCGGCGGTGACATTCGCCGTGGTGGGCGTCAGGGCCGAAGCCTGGAATGATGCACCCCTAATCCTGCCGGCTGCAAGGGAGACTGCAAGAAGCGTAGCCGCTGCAGCGACGCCTGAGAGGGCAAGCCGCATCCAGGGCGCAAGATGCAGGCCAGGCGAAGGGCTGGAGGCGCGTGGCAGTTCCGCACCCGAGGGCCCGGGGCGACCCCCGACTGCATCCCCGAGCTGTGTGCTGGCTGCTGCCTGGGAGGGCTGTGCCGTGTCGCTGGTGGAGCTGGCAACACGCGCTGGCCGTGTGATTGCACGCCGGTGCTTAAGCGGACTGGATGCGCAAGTTGAAGTGCAAAAACAAGCTGGCCTCCCGTGCCGTTCTCGGGCGCGATGGCGCGTCCGATGGTTCGCCCATCCCGCGAAGTGGGACAGAACAGCAGGCTGACCTCCCAGTATATTGCTGCTCAATGTTGGCGACATATTTGTGTGTTTTGCGGGCGGCAAGAGCGAAACCCTCGGCAGAAAGGGGTTCCTTCTACATTTTCATAAGCTTAAGCTCGACCTGAATGTGTAAGAATGCATGTTAAATTTGTTTGCCAGTGGGCTAGTACTCGTCATTGACGCTAAACACCCACACACCTCCAGGCACATCTTGCCATGAAGCGAAGGAACCGGCTCCTCCTCGTGTCCATCACAGGACACACAGCACTACCACGCGGGTTGACATTATGGCATCACTCCACGCAACCCACTCACCACTTGACCACAGTTTGTCCTGTTCACAGTGTTCCGGAGTCCCTTACACTGGACCTAAATCCAATTATCCAAGCACCAAAATGGCGCCACTACCGCCCCAACTTGCTCCTAGCGTACTTAGCCGGAGCGGAAGATGCCGCGCCGGCGTGCCTCCCGGACCATTTCGTTGCAAGTCCATGCTCATCCCTTCACTCTGACCCATACCCTCCTGTATCACTGGCCACCGCCCCCCAAACCCCTCCGCTCTTCTTTCAGCGCGCCTAAAATCCGTCGTCCTGCGTACTGTCCATGTAGCGTGAGTACTTGTCTTTGGGCTTGAGGAACTTGTTGCGGAACCACTGCAGGCCCGGAATGCGCCACTGGCCACCGCGCCGGAACACGCAGCAGGCTGCATCAAGTAAGCGGGGTGTGGAACAGCGGCACTCAGGCTGGCAGCGAGCGCAAGGACCAGGGGCAGGGTTGCCAACATGGCGAAGTGGGTTAAGACAGCTTTGCGAATAAACAAACTGGTGAGAGGAGCCAGCCCTAAGCTGGCGTGCTGAGTGCGGAAGCTTCCAACTCGACAGTGCAGCCCTAAAGAAACCGTCACCCACGCACGCCTTGGACGTGACCACGCATGGCATGCAACCCCAAGCGACCCGGGCGCCCTGCGCCATCAATGACAGTCCTAACACGCTTCGCAGGCCCAATGCCCTCCGCCCTCCCACATAACACATCCCATCCCCAGCCTCAAGCCGTAGCACCCCCAAGCTTAACCCCGCCCTTCAAACACGTACCTAGGCAGGTGAGCATGCTGACCAGCATCAGCACGCCAACCGTAATGGCGATGCCCTTCTCCGCAGAGCTCTTGCCAGAGCCAAGTTTTTTCCACTTCTCCTCTAGCTTCTCCTTGGCTGTCTCCGGAGGCGGCGGTGACGAGACAGGCGCTGCAGGTGGTACTGTGCTATTTGTCGTCCCATTGGCCGTCCCATTGGCTGTCCCATTGACGGCTGGGAGTGTGGAGTTAGCGTTCTTGGTGGTAGCGGTAGTGTTCGCGCCAGGCGCCGTAGTGTTGGCCGCTGTGCCGTTGCTTTGGAGCAGCACCCGAATGCCCAGCACGTTGCGACCTACAAACCAGCATTACACATGCATCCATCAGCGAAATGACAGCGGAAAACTTGGGGCCATTTGGGGTGGCTGCCGCTGGCAGGGTCACACGACACGGCGAGCCACGCTGAGTCAACTCACACCGGGTTTGCGCCCCGTGCAACAACTACAGTTCGGACATACCCTTGATGGGCAAGTTACTTACTCGCTGCGCTGGTAGGCACAAGCGTGCCGGCAAGCGCTAGCGACACGAGCAGGATGGCAAGTCCGCGAAGCCACCAGCCTGGACTTCTCCGCGACACCATTTGTCTACGGCACCGCGCTTGTAGAACCAGAATCCTGCTTTACTAGCTTCTCAGTCAGCGCCCAGAACGCTAGCTCCACGCACGAATCTTCTCAGCTCAGCAGCTTGGAGCTCAAATTCAAGTGTGAGGCTGATAACCAAGTGATAAATTGCAGAAGTACCTTTACATCAACCAGCAACACCAAGTCAAGTCGGCTGCGTTCCGAGCGCTTTGGAGCCGAGGGCCAAACTCAAATTTTGTGCAGACGTGCAGTGTTTGTATATTGCTTGTGTTATTTACGGCTTGAATTACATCAAGCGCGGGGGCTGGCTGAAAAGCACTTTCCCGGCACTATTTGCCCATGCAGCGGTCAGCGCTTCTGGCCCTAGCTACGATAGATCAACTGCAAGGAGCTAAACGGCATACGTAATCCCATCAAGTTAGCCGACCAGATGCTTCCCCACCGCAGTGCTGAAAACACGAAATTCCAGCCAACCAGCGTTATCATCGCATAAGCTGAACTTGATTGAGGACATCTATTTCACAATTTAACGCGACCTTTCATAACTGTCTGGCCGGGGTGCGCTCACGCTTTCAGCGGACTGTTGAGCGACAAGTGCGCTGGGGAAGCCGCTCAGGTGAGCAAGGGGCGCGTGATGCGCTTTGTGTGTGATCTGGTGGGCAACAGGATCGCGCTTGGGTTTGGGCCAGGGAGCCGGCACGCTCCGGGGACACGCGTGCACCTCTGTGGGGGGTTGGCCGCTGGTCGTGGGCGTCGGGAGGGTTTGCAGCAGCAACAGATACACATATGGCTTTCGCACGCTTGGGTTGTCCGCCACGGTTGCCCCTTCTGTAAGACCACAATCTAGGTGCTCCGGCCGCTGGTCTTCGGCACTGACCCAGTGACCCGAGACAGCGCTACCATTAGGGTCTGCAGAAAAGTACCTCGCATGCCTTCATTTACGTTCCTGGCTGGCAGCGTGTATCCAGACTTACCCGTACAACGATGTTACCAAGGAGCCCTGTGCTCCTGCTGCCGCTTCTGCTGCAGCAACACTCCGGTCCGGCCTGGCCGGCACCTGCTCAACGCACTCACGCCTGTTGCGTACAGCGGCAGGCGGCTGTCAGCATAGGCGGGCCGCTCTGCAGCGCTGACCACACATACTAGAGGCACGCAGCGCCAGCCACACTGCTGGTGCACGGGGCCCGGTCGCGGCCGGCGGGTGCGGCCGCCGCCGAGCGAGGGATGAAGCCCAGTGACGATGGAGGCCAGGTGCGGGACGTTTTGTGCAGTGCCTTGCAAAGCGAAGTGCGGATGGTACGCCTGGATACCTGCTGTGGAAGGTTCTCCAGGTCGGTAGCGCATCCCGTGCACTGTCGAGAGCTTGCCAAGCAGCATGAACAGGCACAAATGACGTAGTACGCGCCTGGTTCCCACATTCCTCAGGTGGTCATTCCAATCCGCCACGGCCCCGTCAAGTCGGCTGAGGGCTCCAAGCGCATGGGCCACAAGGACAGCATCCTGGTGGGCCTGGGCCTAATTCTCTTCCTGTCGCTGACGTGGCTGTATTTTGTGCACAGGTAAGGTCTTGGGCTTGATGGCGGGTCCATGCCGTCACAACATGCGCGCTTAGGTTTCGTTGCCGTCGTCTGGATCGCGGTATTGATGGGGGCTTCGGCCGCCTATTTGCAGCTAGTTGCGAGGTTTGTAGAGCACGTGCATCATTGCCCTGTGCGCGGCACTGCTGCAGGATGTACCTGAACGTTGACGGGGCGGCCACGCCATCGCCGACCCCCACACGGATTGCCGCTGTCGCCACGGGGACGGGTCACTAGCTGGGCACAACAAAGGAAGGGGTCTGTCACCAGCAAGGCCCACAGCGACGGACGCCCTCGTGTTAGGGTGCCAAGGCTTGTGCAACTGGAGCCCGTGGCATTTTTTGGGAGGCTTGGTGAATGGGATAAACGAATACACAACATGCATCACGAACGACGGGTTGGCAATGCGTGCTTTGGTAGGAGTGCGTGGTTCGGGGCTGCACCGCAGCGAGGCATTGAGCTGGTTGATACACCACAGGGGCCAGGCTATCCGCCCTGCCGCGCAGTGGAGTGAAGTCTAGGTGCCTATCACACATGTTTGGTCGCTCGGGCGATACTGAAAGCGTTGCACTTTTGAGTGTAAATCCGGCGCAAATTTGCCTTCTACTGGTGCTCAAGTTCATGGGCTTTGGACAGCCACTGGAGCTGATCCGACAGCAAGGGGCGGGATGTATGCCTGTTCCATCAGAGGTGGCATTATGTACATTTACCTGGGCGCTTTGGTGCGGTAGTGTCAATGGAGTAATCGAGCAGGTTCCATAAGTTGAGGGTTAAAAGCTAGCGGATAGCAGACGATCGTGCTGCTAGCCAACTACCCCCACCACGTTTGCACGTGCTTAATTGTTGTGCATGGACAGGTGTAAGTTCGAGTTCCGTCTTTATTTACGATGTCTTATCCTTGCTCCTGTACCCATACGTATTCTTGGTGGTAGCGCGCTGCGCACAACGTTTTGCATTGTTAGCGAATGGTGCGAAAGCGCCAGGCCCCAGGAACATACCGGGCGAACCGAGTCAACCAAACTTACAGTTGCCCGAACATCCTGCCGCATTCAACACATTCATCAATTCATTCCAAGGCCATGCCGAATGCAGTTCACCTGTCAGCTCATAGCCCCTTTCCGAGCCAGCTGAAACTTACTTTACCCACATGACGTCCTTACGTACAATATTGGAGAACGCCCCACCTTAGAAACGCCCACGAGGTGGCCCATGCATAGCTATGTCCGTTCAGCACATTTACTCGTCCTACGGCAATCCGAATGCGGGTTCCAGCAGCGTTCCAGCCCTGACCACAACCTAGCACTTGACGAGTTTCGCACCGATGGATTTACTCGTCAACACAGTCAAACCAGCATACACAATCTCGTCTTAGTCCGACCCACAACAAAACCTGAATCCAACCTCATTTGTGCAAGCGTAGTCCTCCGCAACGCACGCCCCTACGCCATCCTCCTACAGACTAACGCACTCGCAGGCACCTAGCGCCGGCCGCCAAACCGCCCGCGCTTGCCGCCGCCGCCTCCCCCGCTCTTGCGGCCGCTGCCTCCCCCGCCTCCGCCGCCGCGTGCCAGGTCGGTGCAGCCGCGCTCCAGTAGCGACACCAGGCGCTTCTCCGTCTCCACGGTGCCGCTGACGGCGCCCCACTGCGCCCCACTGAGGCGGCGCAGGCAGTCCATGCGCAGGCCGTCGTCAGGCAGGCGGCTGAGGCAATCAAACACCTTCATGTTGACGCCGGTCAGGTCCAGCTTCGGCAGGCCCTTCAGGTATTTCTCCATGCGCGATCGAAAATCAGACGACAATGAGCCTCCCCCGCCGCCGCCAGTCCGCTTGTTACCACCCTCACCACCGGCAGCGTCTCCGCCCTCGCCCAGGCCATCACCACCCGTGTCGGGGCTGTTGCTGCGAGAGCGCTTGACGCCACGGCGCACATCGTCGCCGGCTGCGTCTCCGCCGCCCGCACTGCGGCTTGCGCTGCGGCTGCGGCTCCGGCTGCGGCTGCTGCCGCGAGAGCGGCTGCGCGATCGCGAGGCACTGGCGCGCTTCGCTGGCGAGCGGCTGCGGCTGCGACTGCGAGTGCGGCTCCGGCTGCGACTCCGGCTGCGGCTCTTGCTCTTGCTGCGGCTGCTGCGCTTCTTGGCCGGGCTGCGGCTCTTGCGCGAGGAGCCGCCCACGCGGCGGTCCCGTTCACGCTCGCGCTCGCGCTCCCGGCTCCGGCCGCGGCTTGAGTGGCCGCGGGACAGCCGGTCCCGGTCCCGCTCACGGTCCCGGTCCCGGTCACGCGGATCGCGGTCACGAGGGTCACGCAGGCGCGCAGACACCATGGGCCCCATCCGAAGGTCGGGCGGCGGCGGGAAGCCGCGCCCAAGCGGCATCATGCCCGGCGGTCCTGGCGGCATCAGGCCCATGCGGCCCGGCGGGCCCGGCGGCCCCGGCGGCGGCGCGCTGGGCAGCGGCCCCATGCGGCCTGCGTAGCGTGCATTAGCGGGCGGCGGCATGCCGACGGGGCCGCCCATGGGTGGCGGGCCGGGTAGCATGCCTGGCGGCGGCGGCAGCGGAAGGCCGCCCATGCCTGGCCGGCCCGGCGGGCCAGGTGGGCCGGGCGGCAGCGGCAGCGGCCCGCCAGGCGGCCCCGGCAGGCGGCGCAGCGCCATGTCCCGCTGCACCTGCTCCGCTACCCGCTGGATGGTGCCCTTGACGGTGGCGCTGACGTTGAAGCGCTCCTTCCAGCGCACTGTGCTAAGCGCCTTGAGCGCATTCAGACGTTGCTGCAAAGGGCAGGAGGCGACGCGGAAGGCAGGACGTAAGCAGCAAGGACGTTGGACTGCGTACCGTGGTTGGACCCCCTGCATAGGCCGCCCGGTCGGCAGGAAGGCCTTATAGCGAGTGCATTCAACCCCGCGATGGTGCTTACCTCGCAATTTGGAAGTGTAAGCAGCGGGTCCCATGCGCTGGCGTCGATTTGAGAGCATTCGAGGCCCTCTGTCAAGGAAGAACGTGCGTAACAAAAAAAGCAATGCTAACAGCTCCGCCAAAACACGCAGTGGCCATACGTGTGACAGCAACATGCAACCAGGTGAGCAAATCACAGGGGCTGTGGTGATTACCTGTGTTGTACAAATGGCCATACGTGTGACAGCAACATGCAAGCAGGTGAGCAAACCACAGGGGCTGTGGTGATTACCTGTGTTGTACAGCACACGGCGTGCGTCCTCGATAAATGCACGCGGCAGCTTGGCGATCGCGCCACGCTGGGTGGAGCGCACGGTGTCGTCCCAGCGCCGGCTCTTCAGGTCAGGCTCCCGCATCAGGCGCGCAGTGGCTACACGGTCGCGTTCCCGCTCCCGGTCGCGCTCGCGTTCCCGCTCCCGGTCGCGCTCACGCGCCCGGTCGCGGTCTTTGCGGTCCTCGGACTCACGTCCCTTGCCGCGCTCGCGCTCGCGGTCCTTGCGCTCACGGCTGCGGCTACGGCCGCGCCGGCCGTCGGCGGAGGCGGCACGGCCGGACTTGCCGTCGCGGTCAGCGCGCTTGGAGGCGGCGCCGCCGCCAGGGCTGGTGCTGCGCGCGCGCTTGGCCGCGGCCTTGGCGGCCTTGAGCTCCTTGATCGCCCGCACACGCTCCATCTCCACCGCACGTGCTAGGCGCGCGTGCAGCACGCCGCCCGGGTTCTTGGCAGTCGTCCACTCCACCTGCAAGCAGGTGCGGACACAGGGCGTTCGTGGCTGACCACCGCGCCATCACTGGCTATGTACGCGCTAACAGCTGACACACGAGCCGCGATGGGAAGGAAGACAGACGGCAGCAGAAGCAGCAATTGCGCCCTGAAAACAGCGCCCAGGCTCACCGACAGAAGCGCCTGCGATGCCCGCCACCTGGCTTCGTCATCTTTAATGGCCAGCAGGGAGCGCAGCGCCCAAGGCCGCACCGTGGACAGGTCCAGGTGGCCTGCGCACGGCAGCAACGGGATTCATCTCAATGCAGCGCTCTCATTATAACTTTCATGTGATTAGCGGCAAGCTTAGGGGCAAGCAAAAACCGTGTCTGCAGACAGCTTCCCTCATAGGCCCCATCCCTGACTTACGCATATCCAACAGCATCTTTCGAAGGTTGGCCAGCGTGGCCTCGCCGACCTGGCCCACCAGCCCCGTCGTCACGTGCTCCACTTGCTTGTCACGTGGCATGTCCGGCCCCGGCGCCCCCATGTCCTCATACTGCACACGCCCGGAGCCCGCCGCCGTCGCCGGCTTGCCCTCCTTCGTCGCGCCGGCGCCGCCCTCTGCGCCGCTGTCCTGCTTCGCACCCTCGCCCTCGCCGCCGGCCGCCGCTGCAGCGGCGGCGGCATCATCCTCATGCGCTCGAAGCGATTCGTCAAGGTGCTCGTCAATGTCGGCATCCATGAGGTCGCCATAGTCGTAGTCCTCGAGCGGCACGTCGTCGTGCTCGTGCCCGTACTCGCCGCCGCCGCCGTCGCCGGTGCCCGTGCCCGTGGCAGCGTCGTCACCGCCGCCGTCCTCGTCGCTGCTGTAACCGCGTGAGCGCGAGCGCGTGGGCTCCGAGTCCGAAGTGGAGTAGGTGCGACGCGGCGAGGGAGACAGCTGCGGCACCTCCGCCTCAGCTTCCTTGGGCTGATGCTGGCCCGGCTGTGCCGCTGCAACGTTGCTGGCTGCAGCAGCGGAGGCCGCCGTCACGGAGACGGATGCCGCTGTCTTGTCCTTGGGCTCCGCCTTCGGCTCAGCCTGTTTGTCAGACTCCGCGGCCGCACCCATGCCCGGCTTCGCATCGGCAGCGACAGCGGCCTTTTTGGCCTCGTCGCCACGGGACCGCTTGGCATCGCGGGAACGGCTGCGGCTCCGGTCCCGCCCGCTACCGCCCCTGTCCCGCCCGCCGCGGTCAGCCTCCTCACGCTTCGCTGCTGCCTCCTTCTCCTCCCGCTCCTTCTCCCGCTGCTTCTCCCTTTCCCGCTCCTTCTGCTTCTCGCGCTCGCGCTCGCGCTCCTTTTCCCGTTCTCGCTCCCTGTCCTTCTCCCGCTGCCGCTCCTTCTCTTTCTCTCGCTCCTTCTCCTTGTCGCTGCGGCTGCTCTCCTTGGCACCGTCGCGTGCCCGGTCACGGGCGGCCTCCTTCTCCTTGTCCTTGCCGCTCCGGTCCGGCGACTTGCTGCGGCTGCTGCCTGCCGTTGTGGCAGCCGCATCCGCTGCCGTTGACGTTGCCTTGCCGTCGCCAGGCCCTTTATCGTCCTCCTTCTGCCCAGACGCGGCGTGAACCGCCGACGCTTCAGCAGCCGGCGCCGCCGCAGCTGTCGCTGCGGCATCGCTGCCGGCGCCACGCCCGCTGCTCGTCCGACCGCCTGCATTCCAGAGGGTCAGGCCGCCGAGGAGAAAGGAACGTTGGTTGCGCTGCGCCGGGTATCCGGCAGCCGCGTCAGGTGGCGTATTCGCCGTGCTGTGGTGCCTCAGGTCAGGGGCGCTGCTGATGACATCAGCTGGAATGTTACATGGGGCAAGCGGCAGCCGCAGCTGCGGCAGCTGCGGCAGCGTGCTTGCAGACGCTGGCAGCAGCTGGCGCTGCAAGAGTTAGCTGAGGAGGCCAAGGGGCATGCAGTTTACAGGGCGGTGCGACGCTGCGCTAGCCCTTGCGGCAGGCATAACTTCATTCAGTAGCGATCGACGCACGAGGTACATTGGCAAGCATGGTGGTGAGCCGCAAGGCCTGAATCCATCTTGATGCAGTGCTGGGGGAGCGCTGTGCGGCCGGTGATCAGCCGTTACATGGAGCAAGCATGCGTCAAGCCTAGGACAGCTGCCGCAGCCGCGCGTGGCTGCCGCAGCAGCTGAGGATGCGCGCGGGCTGGGAGATGCGGACACTGCGGGCTGCTGCAGCCGCAACCATCCCTCTGTCAGGTCCGTGCGTGCGGAAAATGCCGAGCAGCTGCGATGTGGGTCCGGGCCAGTCATGCATGCTTGTCATCTTGCTGCGCTGACGCGCCGTCCGATGCTGCCTCTCGCGGCGCCATTCCTCCAAACTCGCACGGGCAACGCTTACCCGCCAGCCTACGCCTGGTTTGCGCCCTGGTTCCGGCCGCCGGTTCCCTGTGCACGCCCTGAAGCTGGTCCCCAAATGGCTAACAGCTGCTGCAGCAACCCGCTGCGCCCGTTTAGTGTTTTCATGCCGTCAGGCTCAGCTGCTGCGGTAGCCGGGCTAGCCGCGCAGGGTGAATATGTTGCGCTCGCAGCTTTCAGCTGCACAGGAGCGGTTCCTGCTGCCGGCGGGTGTGCATTGCAGCTGATGTGTGGTGAGTATGTTCCCCGGTCTGGACTAGCCCCCTCCACGCCAGCCATCTGCTGTTGCCACGCGCCGCAGCATGCGGTCACGCCGTGGATAATCCCCAGAGCCAGGGGCGCGCGGCTTCATGAAGCAGCTGCTGCTTCCGTGGGCGGCTGCAATGACCTGGAGCCATGCGACGCCTCGCGCCTGCGCTGACGACTCCGGTGCCCTACCGCAGCCGCTGACGCTGCTGGCAGTTCGCGCCCGCCAACGCCGGCACTGGAATCCTTGGCCCCCGTCCCTCGCCCCCGCCCTAGTAACAAGCAAGAACAGCCGGCGGCGCCGGCGTAAGCAATTACCTGCGTCCTGCGCTTTGCCCGCCGCTGCGGCCACGTCTCCAGCCGCCGGCGCCGACGTGGTCTCCTTCAGCCCCGGCATCACGTAGGCTGACCGGCTGTCGTCACGACCCGACGTAGCTGGCCCCGAGGCCGTCACTGCCGCTTGCTGCCCGGACTGCACGGACGTCCGCTGCTGCGATGTAGACGACGCGGTGGGCGGCGGCGGCGCACGGCCGCCGTGTGACGGCATGGGCCGTCCACCGTCCGCGCTGCCAACTACGCCAGCCGCCGCAGCTGTTGAGGGCACTGCTGTCGCTGCGGAGGCGCCCTTGCCGGCATCCTTCGCCGCCGCCTTGGTGCCACCCTCTGCCGACGCCGCTTTCACGCCGCTTCCAGCTGGCTGCGCATCCTGTGATGCCGCCGGCTGGGCAGCACCGGCAGCGGCCGCAGCGCCCTTGGCTGCAGCCGACGCTGATGCCTGCTCAGCCGGCGGCTCAGCAGGCTCCTGGCGGTTGCGCTTGCGAGGGTCCCGTGGCAGGTCGGCTTCAGATAGCACCGATGACTGTGATGCCAGTGGCGCCGCCGGTTGCAGGGCAGCCCCCCGCTGTTGCTGCTGTGACGTACCCGTTGCCCCGGAAGCCGTTGGCGCAGCGCCCGAGGCTGCAGCCGCGGCGGATGCCTTGGCCCCGTCCCGCTGCTTGGAGCCGGTAGCGGTAGAGGTTGAAGCCTTTTCCGCCGCTGACGCAGTCGCTGCGGCTCCCGAGGCTGCTGCGGCAGCCTTCGGCTTGGGCGCAGCCTTCGCCTTGGCCGTGGCAGCCTTCTTCGCTGGCGGGGCATCTGCACGCATGCAAGCGGACGCATAGATCATGTTCAGAAGTCAATATGGCCACCAGCTAGTATGCGCCAATCTCTAAATGTGCTCCCAACCTGCCTCCGCACCTGCCGCGCCGTCCGCTTCCTCAGACTCCTCCACCACGGGGTTCGACCGCTTGGCAGCCTTGGCGGCCGGCGCTTTAGCTTTCTTTGGTAATGCTACAGCCGCCACATCTGCTATAGCGGCTGCTGGTGTTGTAGTATCCGTCTTGCCACTCTTCGCAGCCTTCGTGGTCTTTTTGGGCGGCGCTGGCGCTGCTGTTGCCTCCTCAGCTGCCTCCGGTTCCGCCTGCTCAGCGGTCTTCGCCGCTGCCGCCTTGCCACCCTTGGCTGCTGTTGCTGCTGCTGCCTTTGGCTTTACGGTCTTGACGGGTGATGTCGGTGGGGAGGCAGGTGTTGGCTTGGCAACCGGCTTGGCTACTGACTTCACGGCCTTAGGCACTGGCGCAGGGGCCGGCTCCTCCGAGGCGGGCTCGGAGTCGGGCTCCTTCTCAGCTTTCACCTTGCCCTTCGCTGACCTGGCACGCGGAGAAGCTGCATCTCCTCCAGCAGCTGATCCTGGGGTCGTCGCCTTTGCCCGCGAGCGCGTGGTGCGCGGCACAGGCTCAGGCGGGAGGAAGTCCTCAGGCCCGATGCTTGGATGCGCGGTCAACGCGCCAGAGGGCGTCTCTGAAGGCGTGTCCTCCTGCATGATGGCCAGACGCAATAATAATTATCAGATCAGGCGCGGGAGCCCCAGTCCAGCGCCGCTGCGAGCTCACATCGGAGCCCGCGCATCTGAGCACATCGCGTACCTGCTTCTCCTCCTTCTTCTTGTCCTTGAGCACTTTAAGGTATCCCATCGCGCCCAGCTGCTGTAATTAAGGGCCGAAACGTCTCGGGCCCGCTGAACCCGCGCTCTCGCTCTGCGCAGTTGTCTACGCTTGGCCGAGCCGAGCCATGCTCATAACGCTATTCCAACATAATGAGAAGCCAGTATGTAGGTTCAAGGGTGGCTGTATCAGACCTTTCACAGAGCGTCGACCACGTCCCGGCTGTTAGTCTCGGCAGCGCGCCCAGCCAAGGGTTGTATGAATGTCGTTCTTACAGTTAAGTGTGGATGGAGAGCCGTGTGCACTGGGAAGCAGTTGCGCAGGAAAACTGGCGCACAATAACTTCATGCGGGCATGCAGACTCAGACGGCATCGTTTCGACGTTGGCCTGTGCATGTAACAGTCACGCAGTAGGCAATGCTATCGTTCTAGCTCCTGGCGTTTTAGTGACCTTACGGAGTTGCATTGGTTGCGACTTGTCTCGTTTACGTGGAGGAGACTTTAGCAGCGAGCTCTCGCAGGAAGTGGTAAGCGTTGCATGCATCATCATCTGTGCATGTCGACACTTGCACTGGTCAAGGAAGGGGGCTCCCGTCCCGGCATGCGCACCTCTTCGCCCGCGTCGACCTCAGCTGACGTTAGCGCCCACTTCTGCACTATGTTAGGTACACGGACCGTAGCCAGCTAGCATGGGCTCTGCGGATGGGGAGGCGGCTGGCCCCGGCAGCTCCGGCGGTTGCGAGGACTTTGCGGAGCTGTTGCTTGGCGAGGTGACCGGCGCGGACGGCATGGACGGCGGCTCAGTCCAGATGCTAATTGAGATGGCCAAGTCGGGGGACATCGACACAGTCGCCGACACGCTGAGCTACCTTGTGGAGGCGGGGGCGCCGGACAAGGCGGCGGGTGAGCTGGTGTGGCGGCGTGTGTGTTTCGACAGCACGCGGCTGAGCCGCCAGGCCGTGTGTTGCGTTGGGTACCGTATTCACACCGAAGACGGCCACCTTTCCCACAGCAACGTGGCAACTGACTGACGTGCCTCTTGTTGACATCGCTTATGAACGCGCAGCGTGCCTGCGACGCTTGATGGAGGGCAAGAAGCCAGCAGAGGGCGCGGCGGATGCAGGCGCTGCCCCTGGGGCCGCCGCAGCATCTGCGGCCGCCGGCGCCAAGCCTGTGACGCTCGACTACAGCATTGCTGCCAAGGTGGTGAACCGGTGAGTGTGCACCTGAAGATGGATGGAGGTTTATGGACGTGCGCAACCTCACTGCCAACCTGCGCGTGCCCTTCACCATTTCGCTAATGGACTTATCCACCACCAAGAGTCGTAGCTTATGGATCCTGCTGTACATGCAAATCCATGTAGCTGTGGCGCCTATCATTCAGCCCCTTGACCTCCACTGACGCTCCCGCGTTTTCTGCATCCTCCGTTGGCCACTTGGCTTGCTTTCTGTTCTGGTGCTGCATCAGTCTGGTGGAGCTGGGCAGTCTGACTGAGGCGCAGGAGCTGCTCAAGTTCATGCTGGTGGCGCGGGAGACGGACAGCCCAGCGGCGCCGCCAGCCGGGGGGCCGGCGGCGGCGCAACAGCAGCAGCAGGGCAAGATGCTTGACTGCTACGGTGCGGCAGGGAGCGCGCAGGGCGGCATGGGGCGTGGCTGGGGCCAGGCGCGGGGTACAGGGTGATATGTGCACGCATGAACCGCCAGATCTGGAATTGCAATATGCGCACTTGCTTTATGTCCGCTACCCTCATTACACCCGCTTTATTCAACACGCAGACGTGTCGCGGGTGCTTGGCGCCATGGTCCCGGAGGATGCGGCCGACTCGGCTGGGCGGATACTGTTCGCTCTCTACTCGAGCGACAGTGACGAGGATGGCGCAGCGTCACAGGTGAGCGCTGTCCGCACATTGTAGCCACAACTCGTCTATAGGGTACCAGGCACTGGCCCTCACAGGTTGAACTCGTTCCTAAACACCGCCATGCCCGGCACCCACGCGCCACCACCTGGTTTGCCGCACCTCCCACAAGCTGCAATGTTGCCGCGCCTGCCTCGGGCCACACCAGCATTGCATTTTGCAATCCACTCCCTACGCCGTGCGCTCCCATGGGTCTCCCCGCAGACGCTGGTGCCCTTCATCCTGGGCACGCTGCTGGACCACGACCAGGTGGACCAGGCGGTGGAGCTGGGCAAGCAGCTCATGTACACCACACTGGAGGTGAGGCGGGCGGCGGGCGGCGGGGGGGGGGGGGCGAGATAGAAGTGAGGGAGAGCGAGGGAGGGATGAGCAAAGAGCGGGGGCCGGGTCTGGGGAAGGGCGCCTGCCTTAACGCCCGCAGACGAGCGGAATGCATCCACCGGCAGCGCGTGTAGAAGGCTTTGCAGCCGAGTGCAGCTATGATATGTCCGTGCAGCGCAGCGGAGTGCAGCTATACATGCTAGGGAGAGTCCGCTCCTTTTTTGTCGTCCCCACGCAATGCCATGTCTGTGTGCACCGCTGTGCGCTCAATGCAGGAAATCGAAGCTGGTCAGGGCGAGTACGACTACTCCGTGCTTGGCTGGTGCATGGCGCAGATGGTGGGTACCGGGGTGGGCTGTCGGATGAGGGGGGTGGAGTGTGTCCATTCCAGAACCCAAAGGGCGCGAAGAGGGTGAACACTTCTGGGTGTAGAAACGCGTCGAGAGTTGTGGAGCGACAGTGGCGGCTGCGGGTGGAAGGTGTGGCGTGCGGATGGGAGGTTGGGCAAACCGGCACTGCAACTGCCGTGTTTCGTGACCGGCCAATCATACTGCTTTGGCCACGGCTGTGGCTGACGCCGTGGCTGTACAGGTGTGGTATGGACGCGCCGACTGGGCCGCCAAGCTAAGTGTGGCGCTGGAGAAGGAGGAGGACATTGACTGGTTCAATCCGCAGGTGCGCGTGGGGGCGGGGTGGCAGGTGCACGGTAGTTTGGACGTGTGGGCTTGGGGGAATAGATGAGATGGTAAGTGGACGACAGCTCCCCACGTCTGCTTTGGCGGGAAGCAGGGTAACTTGCGTGCTCAGGCTCAAGCCCGAAGTGCAATAGTCTGCATGCGGCTCCTGCCATGGACCTCGCAGGAGATGATGGGCAGCGTCGCCAGCTGGGGCGACCAGAATTACTCCGCCACCATTGTTAACTTCATGCGCGACCTAAAAATCAAGGAGGGCGGCGGAGCGCCCGGCGGCGAGGGCGGGCCCGGTGGCGGCCGCGGTGGTGGGCGCGGGCGCGGCGAGTACGGCGGGCGCGGTGAGTATGGTGGCCGAGGAGGATATGGCGGCCGTGGGGAGTACGGCGGCGGCCGTGGAGAGTACGGTGGCGGCCGTGGAGAGTACGGTGGCGGCCGTGGTGAGTACGGCGGCGGTCGTGGGGAGTACGGTGGCGGCCGTGGGGAGTACGGCGGCGGTCGTGGGGAGTACGGTGGCGGCCGTGGGGAGTACGGCGGCGGTCGTGGCGGCTACGGTAGCCGTGGCGACTACGGCGGTGGTCGCGGCGAATACGGTGGTCGCGGTGATTATGGCGGGGGTTACGGCGGGGGCTATGGTGGCCGCGGCGGTGGCCGCTACGGGGGGCGGTACTAAGAAACCTGTTTTCACTGTGTGACGGGACACTGTGTGTGTGGTATAACAACCAGGGGTTTGGGTGCACGCACGGTATGTACCGGGGTAGCCTGCGTTGTTTGTGCAGTGTCAATGTCGTGGGGACTGCACAAAGTGTTTGGACCTTAATAAGTTGTAGTTGCTGTTGGAGACGTTGTATGCCTTGCTCTCGGACAGCGCACGCTGCTATCTGTCTGACAATTGACTTGTTTGAACTTGCACACACACGGCATGCGGCATGGGTTACGGCTTGACTGTGAGGGCCTCGGCGGTTCGGCCGCTCATGCTCTTGCGTCGATGGCGCTGTTCTGCTCTGGACAATGTGGTATATTGTTGATGACTATTGATGTGGACGTGCTAGATGTCCTATTGATTCTTGGCTGCAGTGGTCATGGTGTGCAGGCATCAGGCAAGACGCGCGAGGTGCAGCCCACACGTTATGGTGGTCATGATCCAGGTGCTGGCGGTAAAGGCAGTGGCACGAATTGCCAGCAAGCTTTTTCCTTCCATCTCCACAGCCGTAGTTGTCCCGCATTCGCACGGGCGGCGTTCCGTCCACACCACCGCCCGCGTCCATAGCAGCCGCCGTGCACCCCGCGCCGCTGCCGCCGCACCCTCGACTGCCCTTGCTCGTGGCCGCTGCCGCCGCCAGGCCGGTGCAGATAGCAAGAGACTAGCTTTTCATCACGCCGTGTTCTGGCACTGCCACGTGAACGCGTCGCCTTCGGCCTACCATGTAGCCGCACGTAGTCACCGCCAGGCGCCAGCAGCTGGTCCGGCACCGCCATCGGGGTAGCAGCCGGCCAGGCCCTCCTCCGACCCGTCCTCGGCGTCAAGCGTATCTTCAAAGCCGCGTCCCGAGTCAGTTGCACTTATCTGCAGCTGTCGCATAGAAGCTGTTAATAGGTGACGAGTTAACTTCAAGTTATCCAGCTCCAAGCATGGATGTGCGGGGGCTGAGAGAATATGTGAATTCGCTGTGGTTCTTGTACGTAGAGTTACGGACATGCGCTGGAATGCGACTACAAACTGGGCGGGATTGTGTTGTCGAAGCTAGAAGGCAGCAAGGAAAGCTGGTGAGCGTCGAAACAAGTGGGCACGTGTTACCTCGAAAGTGACGGTAACCGTCGAGGTAGAGTATTCCACTGCCGGCCCACATCCGTGGCTCCGTGCCCTGTACATAGCTTGTCTCCCGCGCGGCCCGACTGCATTTGGCGCTCTCTCATCTCTATGATCCTTATTCGGTGCGACCGGCAACCCTTGCCCCCGACCAGTAAATGCCTGGCTGCGAAGCTTGCACGCCCTTCGAGCTTTAGGCCGGCGGCACGTTCACACCCCTGCTCCGGTTCCTTATTGCAGCAGCGTGTGCGTGGCATACGCTTACATGGGTCGGAAGCCGTTCATGCGCCAATCCCTCTGCGTTAAGCCGTGTTATCAACGTGCGCTAAAGTGTGTCACCTGGCACTGATATCAATAGTATATTCCAGGGGGGCCCTGTCCATATAGCCTTCTCAGCAGCGCTGTGGTTTCATAGATGCAATTCTCGTTCAACAATCCTTCATCTTGCCGAACTCACCGTCACTATTAGTTTTACTCGTATAGATACACGCAAACAAGCTCAGCGCATATGCCCACGTTCATGTCAATGCACCTCCAGACCCTGACCCTGCGCTGCCGCGACCGCTGCCAGCACCTGATCCGCGTCGTCATCGTCATCCCACTTGGGCAAGGGCGCCTCCGAGCCCAGGTCGTCCTCATCTTCCAGCTCCGCACCCCCGTACCCCGCCCGGGCCTCAACCTCCGCCCCCGCGTCTGCGTCCTCCGCCCCGGCCCCAGCGACGCCAGCGTCACTGCTTGGCGCCTCTGGCGATTCAGTAGCGGCGGCAGCGGCCGCCACGAATAGGTTTTCGGTTGAGGAGCCGGCTGCCGCCAGCTGTGCTGCAAGGTTGGGCGGCGGCGCCGCAAGGGAGTTGGTCGCTGAGGGCGCAAGTGAGATCTCGCCGCCATGCGCGTTACTAGTAGATGACGGCTGCCCGGGAGCAGCCGGCGCGGCGTTAGCAGCATCGGCAGCTGCGTCGGCGGCAGCAGCCGCTGCCGAGGACTCTTGCCGGGAAGGCGCGCCCGGCCCTGCGCCTCCGGAGGCCGCCATGCTGGCTTGCCGAGATGCTGGCCCCGGGCCAGCCGCAGTGGTGGCGACACTCTCTTGCCGTGAAGGTGCGCTGGGTGCAACTGCAGCGGACATGCTCGCCTCACGTGACGCGGGGTCCGCACGGCTGGCCGCCTGGCTGGCAGATCGGGACGGCGGCGCAAGCCCGTCTCCAGATACTGACGCGATGCTTTCTTGCCGGGACGCTGCCCCAGGTGCTGCACCGCTAGCTGCCATGCTAGCTGTCCGAGACGGCGGCGCTGGGCCAGCTGGGGCTGCCGAGCCTGACGCAGATGCCATGCTCTCCTGTCGAGATGCGGCACCTGGTGCCGCTGCTGACGCCATGCTCTCCTGCCGCGACGCCGCCGCCGGCGCTGAGGCGAGGCTCTCCTGCCGGGAAGCAGCGCCCGACGGCGGTGCCGGCCCGCTACTTGTACGGCTCGGCTCCGCCTCTAACGTCACTGTGTTGTGCTGGGCACGTGGCGGCGCCCCGCCGTAAGCTGCTAGCAGCCCTGCACCGGCATGTAGCACCGGGCCTGCATCACCACCAGGCGTCACGCCAAGAGTGGCGCCCGCCACTGACCGGCCCTCGCTCTCGCCAGGCTCTTCGCTGTAGGCCCCGCCGTCGGCCGTGTCCGACGCCCGCCCGCCGGGCTTGGGCGCGTACGCGCTCTCAAGCGCCGCCGGCACCACTGCCACAGGAACAGTGCTGCTGCTGCGGCTGACGCTGCGCGCTGCGGCGGCCTCTGAACCATCCTCTCCGGCATGTTGCGAGCCTGAATGCGACCCGTGCGGGTGGCTTGCCAGCGGCGGCAGCGTCTTGGGGCTAACTGACCGCGAGCCGCCACCGCCCCCACCAGCCCGTGCCACGGAGGCGAAGCTGGGCTCCGCCCCCACGGCGCCGCTGCTGCTGGCGCCGCCGCCCAGTGCCGCCAGGCCGTGGCCCGGTGGGTGCGTTTCGCTGGCAGCGCGGCGGTTGGCCATGCTGGGGATGGGGTGCCGCCTGCCCATGAGCGCCCCGACGCTGGCCTCCTCCTCGCCCCCAGACCTGCGGTGTCACAGCCACGCGCACACGAGCAACGCACAAAATTTACCTCCTAGGCGTGTCAGAGGTTCAAAGCTCCGGGCACGGTGTCAGTGTGGCCTGGCCTCCGTCTAAACTACCTCAGTCGCGGGTTGTTTCGCCCCACATGCATACAGCAGAGCGGCAACCCAGCGTGGCGCCAGTCCCTCAGCAGCTGCAGCGCTCACCGGCTGACTTGCGACCTTTCCTTGCCCGGCGCGCGGCTGCTTTGAGGCTTGTTGCTGCGCTCGGTCCCCAGCCCGCGCTGCGGCTTTTGCGTGTAGCTATCGAACGAGGGCGGCCGCACGCCCACGTCCGAGCGCGCGTCGAAGCCCTGCTCGCGCTTCTTGGCCTTATTCTCGTACTCTTGGTTTCTGTGGGCGAAGGCGTAAGGAAACGCGGGGTGGGAGGCAAAAACGCAACTCAGCGTTGCTTCGAGTGCCCACACCTAATGCTGATACAACACCTTCAAGGCTGGCTGAGATTCAAAGCACTCAGTCAGCAAGGTGCCTGCCTCAAGCGGTCAGGACCGCAGCACTCACATCCGCGCCTGGTAGGCCGCCAGCGCCCGCAGCTTGATCTGGCGCAGGTAGGAGTCCTCCGCGTCCTCGCGCTGCTGCTTCACCTTCTTCTGCGTCCACTGCTTCACGGCGGTGTTGTTGACCTCCTGGATGGCCTGCTCACGTGCTTCAAAGCGCGCGTCCGCATCCGCCCGTCGCCTGTTGGCCAGGGGTGTGCGCATCGAGAGGAGAGGGGAGGCGGCGGTTGGTGTACGTACTGGGCGGCGGTGTTGGGCGAAGCTGGCGGCGCTGGGCGCGAGAAGCCACGCTTGGTGGCCAACCGCCTTTTTCCTTGAACATGCAACTGGCGACACCCAGCAGAGTAGCGACTTTGTCCCGAATGCTAACCCGCCAGCCCCCGCTGAACCCGGGTGCTCACCGCTCGGCCTCCTCTTTCTCCAGCTGCAGTTCCAGCTGCTTGCGCTGGCTCCACACCTCAAACACCTGCTGATTGTCGGCATCGCGCTCCCGCAGGAACTCGATGTCCCGATCCGTTAGCATGGAGCGATTGGCACCCGCGCTGCCGCCCTTGATGGGGCGCAGCGTCACGCCGGCGGTGGTGGGGCCATGAGCCTTCGTGGCGACGCGTGCCGCGGGCGCCGCGGGCTTTATGTCGGTATAGCTGGGGCTGGTGTAGCCAAACGAGCCTATAAGTCTATGCTCGCCTGGCGTCGTAAAATAGCCCAGGCGTTTGTTTGTATCGCTCTGGGTTTTCCGCACGCCCGTGTGCTTCTGCTCCTCGGCGTAGCTGTTCGCAAATCCATAATAGTGTTCCACTATAGGAGGCAACGTCGGCACCAGTGGCGCTGTCGCGTTTGTGAGCGGACGGCTTGAGCTAGTAGTGGAGCTCGACCCCGTCGCCAGCCTCTCCGAAGCCCCGGTCTGCAGCCGCTCACTGGCTCCAGTTGGTAGCCTACTGCCCGTCGCGAGCCGGGTCTGGGGCTCTTGCGACTTGGACATTTGTCTTAGAGAAACGTAAAACCTTGGTCTAGATTATGTGTTTTTTCATCAGCAGGTCATCATATGATGCGATAGGTGGTTCTAAAAGGTGTCGGTACAATAGAGCTGCGAAGGGTATGGCATTTTGCAGTCCGCGATACATTGCCCCATCGCGGCACCCTTGCGCCTGCCCTTGCGACCGCGCCTTCCCCTTGCCCCCGTGACCATTCCCCTCATCCCTGCGGCACTTGATAATTATCGAACTCGTGCATTGGCTTTGTAGTTGCCAAACCCTGTCCTGTCCGCAAGTCGCGGGTTACCAGCATTTCGCCCATCAGTCTGTCTTTTAAGCATTTCAAGTAGCAGCATACACTAGCAACACATGCAGGCGCTGAACCAGCGGCCCGCCAGGCGAGTTTACACGAGGCACTTGGTGCCGGCGAGCGCTGAAGGCGTAGATCTGATACCTCCGCCTGGCCCAAACTGCGAGCAAATAATAATGATGGAGTTTGGTGGCTATGCAGGGCAACGACGAAGACTATGGCGTCGGGGGCCTACGTCGGGGTCAAGCCCGCAGGTGCGCTGAGGCTTCTTTGCATACATCTGAGCTTGTACTGCTAATTGAAGTGCTTGATACCACCCTGCTTGCAGCAAACGTGGTCGGGATGGGAAAGAAGTCCCCCCAGGGCTTCTGGCAGGTCACGACTAAGCAAATAAGCGCTGCCAAGTAAGTTCACGGGCGGGAGGTTTGATCAGTTGAGCGGCGCTACCCTCTTGGGGAAGCTGAACCCCTTCTGGCCTGCGCGCAGACGCTCCGGGGCACCCAAGCGCAAGGTGACCACGATGATGCCGGTGTCGGTTCCCAAGGTGCTGTGCCGGCCACCGGGGCAGCGCCAGTCCGAGTGGGTGGACCTATGGGAGGCCTACGTGAGTTCGGCCGATGCGATGGAGCTTGCGCTAGAGGGCGGGAACACGTGTGGGGGCTGGGTGACGAGGGCTTCGCGCATGCGTTGCAGGCGTGGCCACGCCACGCCGGCGGCACACGTCACGGCAGTTGGCCGACGGAGGCACTAAGAGGGTCCGAGGGCTAGCTAACTAGAGTGGTAACACGGCATCACACTGGATGGTGTTTCATCGAAACATGTTAGGACTAATGAGCAGGAGTCCCAGTACAGATTGGAGCGCCGCAGCGGCTCTTCCCACGTCCACGGTGTCCTTGCGTTCACTCTCGCGCCTTCCTCCTGTCTCCCGTAAGCCTGCCCCCCGCACGCGTTCCTCACACCGCACGCCTTCACGCCATTCCTATCTACAGACGTACCAGAAGGTGGTGTTCATCAAGGAGGCCATCACGGAGGACGTGGCTAACAACATGATTGCGCTCACGCTGTACCTGGACTCGCTGGACCAGAAGCGCATCTACTACTGGCTCAACGTGCCCGGCGGTGACGTGAGTCAGCGCGAAGAGACAGAGACAGAGTGTGTGCGTGCGTGTGTGTTTTGCATTGGCGAAGGGTGGCAATGTTGAGCGTGTTGGGTTAAGGGAGCTGCCATGGAGTTGAACGGGGGGCTCGGGGGTGATCTCACGATTGCCCCACGCAAGGCAGCAGCGCAGTTGGGTCAAAGAAAGATTGCCAGCCTTTAGGGGTGGTAGGCAACCACACGGGGCGTGCCGGGCTCTCAACGGCACGGGGGCAATATACCCGGCCTCAGTCGTGCGGCTCTGGTAAAAGTCTGGCAGCAGGTTCCGGGTTGGCTTCCATTGTGGTCCGGGTTGGCGTCCTTGGTGGCCAACACGTTCAGGTTGCGCAGCCGCCTACGCAAACAGCCGAACGGCGCACTGTGCAACCTATGCACATAGCCGAATAGCACACCGCTACCCTCACTCCGCCTGCTGACTCGGGCCAACCCCGTCGCCGTCAACCCGCCTTTCTTCTTCTTCTTCCTCTTCGCAGGTGGTGCCCACCCTGGCGCTGTACGACACCATGCAGTACGTGCGCAGCAAGACTGCCACCGTGTGCTACGGCCTGTGCCTGGGTATGGGCGGCTTCCTGCTCACCGCCGGCGGCGAGAAGGTGCGGCACGGCTTGGCGCAATGCGGCCTGCTGCAAGTGCACCGTGGATGAGGAGAGCGGAAATGCGCATGTACACCAGACGGCGGGACCGTGCCCTGCAAGGTGCACAATCGGCTGTGCGCCGCATCTAATGGCCAACATTCCTTTGCTTGACCCTCCCCGCCGCCCCGCCACCGCGCCACTCCCCCCGCAGGGCTACCGGTTCGCGATGCCGCACTCCATCCTCATGATGCACCACCCCTCGGGCGCCTCTCGCGGCCAGGCCAGCGAGATGCACATCGAGTCGCGCGAGCTGGTGCGCATGCGCGACTACCTGTCGCTGCTCACCTCCAACGCCACCGGGCAACCCTACGACCGGGTGAGGGCGACACCGGGGCCAGAGAGGGGGTGTGTGTGTGGTTACCAGCCCAAAGTCAACCAAACCCAATGCATAAGAGCAGAGAGGGGGTGGCCGGGGCCAGAGAGCGCGGACCTGGGCAAAGGGCCTGGATGGCAGGGACCGCCTGATGCGAACAAGCGGGGGCCGCATGTGGTGCTGGGTAGCAAGGTTACGAGGCGCGAAGGTCTGAAAAACGCTGAGCTGCGGGCGGCGCTTGTCGTGTGTTGGATGTTGGTGCCGGGCCCACTTCCCAATGCCTTCACGCACGCTGACGGACTGCCTCGCTGCTGGTGCCGCGCCAACCGCAGGTGATCCGTGAGCTGTCGCGCAACAAGTGGATGGACCCCAAGCAGGCCATCGAGTACGGCATGATCGACAAGGTGCTCACCACGCCCATGCCCAAGATGCCCACCGGCCCCACCTTCAAGTTCGAGCGCCAGAACGACGAGCTGGTCGGGTTGTAAGCATGACGATGACAGGGCGGCACGGCCCCGGTATGGGGCGTAGGGAATGCGGCGGCAGGGTTGGGTGTGCAGTGAGGGCAAGGGACAGGGTGTAGGAGGCGGTGATGCGGGCGGCCCGCCGGACAAGGGGTGGTGCCGCCTGCGATGTAAAGCTACGTGACGTTCCAAGTGCGCTGTTATTTAATGCGGTCCACTGTGCGTCGGGCCAGTGACGGTGCGTGTGTGTGCAGTCGACCCAGTTGGCTTTTAATCGCGCTGTCTGTGTGGTGGGAGTCGTGGGACGCATGCGACATGGTGCTGGTTGAGGCGTCCTGCGGTTCCTTATGCTGGGGCACACAGCGCGCTCGATGGTAGATCTTGATGGACAGCTTGACATGTTTTTCGAGTTGGCCATGGCAAAATGACAGGTGCTGGGCGCCTTGCTGGAGGTGGGCTATCGCCGCCGTGGCGATGGGCGCGCATGGCCCCGCCTAGGAGGTGCCAGAATGGCTCGCAGACCCCCGTCAAGCTTGTAAACCTAAGTAAACTATGACGAAACGGCATCCATCATGAGCTGTCGATTATCCCTGGGCCGCGCCCAGGTCAAGCGCTTTAAAACAACGTTGCTATCGTTGAACAAAATTGGCGGGGAGCTCCTGATCGAGGCAGCGCCACAGCAGGTGATTAAATTCAATATATAGTGCTTAAATTATATGACGAATACTGAATTTGGCTTGGGTTCAACTTCGCAGCTGGTGCTGCGGAGCATTAACACGGCCAAGTCCGCGTTCCTCTCAGTCACTTACTACAGCCATTTTTTCGACAACTATGAGCTTTTCGACACGCCAGTTCTTCAGACGGTGGCCCTCAGCAAGGTGCGGCGACGCCAGGCCCGTGCTGCGCCTGCGGCGACCCAGGCCCCTTCCTCGCCTGACACTCCATAACCTCTGTCCCCTTCAGGATGTCCTGGCGATGTTCCGGTCCATGAAGATTGCTAGCATTGACATCTTACTGGACCTGGCCACAGCAAAACTCACTGCAACGGTGCACACTGAAGAAGGTGGGGACACTGCCACAGGCCATAGCGTTGACATCGAATCACGCACGCATTGAAGTCCGTGCGCAACGCTGAATGCTGGCTTGTCGGCTCTTGGCGGTTGATTGCAGGGCTGGTGAAGCGTTACTCGTTCAATTGCGTAGAGGGCGAGGTGCTGCAGGCCACAGTGGACTCGGAGGCGTACCCTACCACTGTGGTGGCGGAGGCCGCAGAGCTGGACAAGTGGGTTTCACCAGTTTACAGGCTTCCTCTCTCGTTCGCCGGTTACTCATGAAGACGAACTAGCTCGCGCATGGCTATTCATTTACCTTGCTTGAACATGTCCACCCGCACGCCCACTCCGCTGCCTCGCCCCCAGGCTACTGTCGTCCTTCTCAGCCACGGTAGATGAGATTACGCTCATCGTGCACCCGGTGTCGGCCGCGGCTGCCGCCAACGGCCACAAGGCCTGCGAAATGCGCAGCTACATTGACCCGCTCAAGGGTGAGTCACGTGATGCTGGGCGGACACGAGCTAAAGGGCGAGGAAGGGGTTCATGCGCATGGCGCAACTGCTGGGGGCTGGTCTGATGTGGGTCAGAATTGACGTGGGTCGGGGACTTATGGGGCATACAGCCTCGCCGGCACGTCCAAAGCTACGACCAATGCTATGCGTGTTTGCACCAGTCTGTCTTGGCCTGTGATCAACGTCTGCCTTCATTCCCTTTTGTGGGGCTGGGTTTGTTGTTCGTAATCCGGATGACCTAACCCACCACTGCGCGCACTCCTTCACGCACACGCAGCCGGCCAGGAATCTGCACTGCAGACCAGCCTGACGCTGGACACGCGCTCCGTGTTCACCTCGTATTGCCACAACTCGGAGCACCCGGCAGACGCGACCTTCAATGTCAAGGCAAGGTCGCTTTGGGGGTGCCATGCTTTACCCGGCCACGCAACGAAGACCCGGATCATGGAGATGCGCGTTCTCTCGCCGCGCTACAGCCCGCGGTATGCCCTTGCGCCAGTCGACCCACACTTGCTGTAATCGCACCAACGCGACCTCTCAAGCCTCTGCTTCACCTCATCACCGCGTCCCTGCCGCCACAGGACTTCCGCACCATGTCGGGCATGTGCACGGCGCTGGGCGCTGACGTGGCGCTGCGCATGGAGACGGCGGGCGCACCCGTCGTGGTGGAGCCGCACTTCCGCGGCCTGAGGGTGAGATAGCGCGTGAGATGGGCGAGGAAGGGGAGGACGTGTGAACAGGCCTGAGGGTGAGATAGCGCGTGAGATGGGCGAGGAAGGGGAGGGCGTGTGGAAAAGGTGCGCGGTTTGCGGGATGCGTGGGCGGGCGTGACGGAGATGCCGGTGACGGCCAGACTGGTCAAGAGGGGCCAGCTTAAGGTCACACGCGCGTGGTGTGCATGACGTCCAAGCGATACTCTCCTCTTGGTGCGATTGCCTGTTGTCGGCGCCCTTGTTACATTGCGCAGGAGGGCGGCGAGACGGACTTCACCGCTATGCTGGTGCTGGCCAGCGTGCCGGAGACCATGCTGGGGCCGGAGCACGCGGCGCTGATGGCTCAGATTGCGGAGCAGCGCGCACAGGAGCAGGAGCAGGGGCCAGCAACCACCGGGGGGCCGTCGGGCCGCAGCGCCGGTGGCCAGGACGATGGCATGGAAGAGGGCGTGGAAGGGATGGATGGCGGTGGCGGCGCAGGATACGGGGTTGGGCATGGCGGCGATGCGGACTGTGAGATGGCGGAGCAGGAGGGTGCGTACGGTGCGGCACGGCCTGCGGCAGCGCCTCCGGCGGTGGCGGCGGCGGGCGAGAAAGGCGGGCGACGCCGGCTTCCTGGTACCGCAGGGGCCTCGCAGCCCCCGGCCGCGCGCGGCGCCTATGCGGCCGCCGCGGCGGAGGCTGGTATGCAGGCACTGGCCCAGACCGAGTCCATGGAGGGTGCGTGAACGGGTATAATTGTTGCCGACGCAAGATACACAACATGCGTTTCCCTGAATGAGCAGCACTTGGACGCTGCACCGTGCCTCTGCGTGCAGACGACATTCCGGCACGGCGCCACGGCCGGCAGGCTACCGCTGCCGCCGGTGCAGCCTTCACGGGCGTGCAGGGCGCTCTCGGCGGCGCCCGCACCCAGATGCCACCGCCGCCACCGCCCTACAGGCCCACACCTGACCCCACAGGCTTGCAGCAGCACCTGCAGTACATGCCCGGGGCAGGCGCGGGCGGGACCGCTGCGACAACCACCGCCACGATGAGCGCGGGGCGTGGGGTCAGCGGCGGAGACGGTGGCGCCTGGCAGGAGCAGCAGCCGCAACACCAGCACCCGGCAGATCCGCGCCGGGGTCCCGGGTCCTATCAGCAACAGCAGCAACAGCCCACGCCAGGGCAGCAGCCAGAGTACTTTGGGTTTGTACGTGGTAAGTCTGGCGACAGTGATTCGCTGCGTGCTGCAGAAGCAAAGTTCGAAGTGCTGCAGAAGGAGAATCCTGGTTGCCGACTCGCTTTGACTTTCTGTCTTCCTGCAATGCTGCAGGTGGCTTGGGCGAGCCAAGCCACACTGGTGGCGGGGCGCAGGCACCGCACGACTCCCAGGATCCCGAGAGCCTGCCGGGCATGCGGTGGGTGATACAGGATTGGAGACTGTGCTTACATTGCTGTTAGTGCCGAACGTGCGGACGGAGGATTAGGGGAAAGCGTTTGAGCTGCATGTGAGCACGTCCTTGCCTTGCCCTGGTTACTCTTCAGGTCTCCGTACGGGCCACAAGGGCGCAGTGGCCAGCTGCCTGCCCCACAACAGCAGCAGCATCCACAACAGCAGCAGCCGCAACAACCAGGCGCAGGACCGATGCGGACGGACACCAATGCCGCTGGTCAGGGCGGCAGCGCGCAGGGCGGTCAGCCGCCGTCTAACACGACGGCCGCAGCCGGGCAGGCCGCACCCAACCGCTCCGGCCTCAGCAGCCCCGGCGCCTGGGGCAGTGGCGCCGGCGGCGTGACGCCAGAGGTTGAGCACGATGCACACGGTGCCGGCATGTGCGGTGTCGCCGTCGACGCGGGCAGGAGCGCTGGCGGCGTGGGCAGCCGCGGCGCGGGCGCCAGCAGCTGGGGTCGGGGCGGCGCAGGTGGCGGCGGCGCGGCCGCATACGGAGGCACGCTGCAGCCGGGGCCGGGCGCGACGGCGCCGGGGAGCCATACATGGGGCGTTGCTGCGGCGATCACTGAAGGTGACCTGCCTCAAGGCGAGACGTCGGCGGCAGTGGGCATCAGCGGCGCGCTTCAGCAGAACCAGCCGCCGCGCCAGGCCATCATACACGCGGAGCTGTTTGGCGATGATGACGACGAGGACGACGAGGAGGTGCCAGCTACACCGCCGGAGCAGCAAGAGACGCGGTCCATGGGCCACGGGGTGCTGGGCATGGGCGAACCGGACGCAGGCTGAGCTTGCCGGGGGCAGGGGTGGGGCGCCGCAAGGCAAGACGGGAGGGGCGGGGAGAACAGGTTGGGCGAGTAAGGTCGGCAGCTGCGCTGGGCTTTGTAAGGCCTGCTGAAAGAAGTTTTGGACAAAATCTCGTTGGTGCGGCAGGAATACTCGTGAAAGGGAAGCGCTCGACGAAGAACCCTAGTTTGTCCAGGAAGGAATGATACTCTTCTGCTGGACTTCTTCCTGCTGCACCGTCTTCATACAGTAGTGCATATTATCACGCACTCGTGTTTCACAGCAGGACATCAGTGTACCTCATATAAACGCAACATCTCCCGAAATCCTTCTTGAGGACCGGGGTCAAAATGGAGTCGCTTGATGCACGCGCGCTGCCGCCCGAAGTGCTGCAGGAGGTATTTTCTCTGCTGAGCCCGCAGGAACGGTAAGGGATGCGCGGCATCGAAGCGCGGAGACCGAGGGCCGCGCTCCACGTCAACATCGCGACGCTTGACCAGCTTGAGCGTGCAGCTTGCGGCTGACTCAATGACACAGATGATACCAACGCTTGCGTGCGCCCCGTCTCGCAGGCAAGCCGTAGTGCCGCTGGTCTGCAAGGCCTGGCTCGCGGCCGTGCAACCCAGCCGTGCCAACGCCTTCCTGTTTCAGGACCTGGTGGTCGCGGCGCCCTCGCCCGCGGCCGGCAGCGCCGCGGCCCCCTTCCTGACGCCTCGTGACGACTACGAAAGGAAGCGCACTGGCTACATCAGGGCCTGGCTGCACGCCCGGCGACCCTGGGTGGAGCAGCTGACAGTGGACGTCAGCGGCAGCACCGGCAGCCGCGCGGTGGGCGCATGGGCCGGCGACTTCGGCCGCGCGCTTCCGGCGCTGGCTGGGGCTCCTCATGCCGGTGATGCGGCTACCGAGGCTGCCGCTGACGGGGAGGTCCCCGCTGTGCGGGTGCTGACCATTGTGGGGCCAGGTGTGCGCTACGCGGACTGCCCCGTGTCTAGCGCCACGTCCGCCAACGCGGCGGGCGCCGTGGTCCTGGGCGCCTTCGCGCTGCGCTCGCTGGAGGATCTGACCATCGCCGACATCCCCTGGGCCGCCTCGCTGAGGCCCCTGGTGGACCTGTGCCCCTCCGGCTGCGACCTGACCCGCCTGCGCCGCCTTACCCTAACGCGCAGCTTCTACCACGCAACCAGCGGCAGCCCTAGCGCCGCGGCAGCTGCCAGTTGCTCGCTGGGCGGCGGCAGCCTTAGCGGGGGAGGCCCCGGCAGCGACGCCAGCTGCAGCACCACCACCAGCGGCCACGACGCGCCATGCTTCAGCCGCGGCAGCGACGCCAGCACCGCCACGGCCACCATGGCCGCTAGCGCCTTTGATGATGGCGTGCCACTTGACGGGGGCGCGGCGGAGGCGTGGGAGGCGCTGGGCGCACTGCTGGGCAAGCTGCCCTGCCTTGAGGCCCTGGACCTCTCGTACACACACGCCATGACGTATCTGGATCCAGCCCGCGGCGCTGCCGCCGCGCCCTGGCCGGCGCTGCCGGCGCTGCAGCACCTGAGCCTGGCGCACGACCTGTCCGTGCAGCCGCCGCCGCCCGCGCCGGAGCGGCCGTGGCAGGCGGCGGCGGCGGCCACGGGTGTGGGCGTGAGTGCGAGTGCGGATGCAGCGGACGCAGGGGTACAAGGCGGAGCGGCGGGTCCGTCTGGTAGCGCTGGGCGGGCACAGCCGCAGGCGCAGCAGACGAGCTGTCGCATCGGGCCCTACTGGAGGGCTGCGGCGGCGGAGCTGGCGCACCTGAGCATGGGCTTCGAAGAGCCCGATGACGCGGTAGCGGACGACATGGGGACCGACTTTGCAGCTGCTACAGCCGCGGGCGATGCCGCAGCAACTACCGCGGCACAGCCCGAGCACCAACAGCAGCACTACGAGGAGTTGGAGCAGGAGCAGGAGTTCGACTCCTCGCTGCTGACGGTGGACGCGGCGCACGCGGCGGTGGAGCTGCTGACGTGGCTGCCGCGCTGCGCCGGCCTGGTGAGCCTGGACCTCCGCGGCTGCGGCCTGGAGGCGGTGCCGCTGGCGGTGGTGCACCTGCGGCAGCTGCGGCGGCTGGACCTGCAGGTACGAGGTCCCGACCGGCTGGTGGGCGCTTTGGAGCGTGGCGCGTGGCGCGTGGCACGGGAGACTGGATGAAATAGGAGCGTTGGCCTGCCAACCAGTGGGGCAATGGCTGCGAGTCAGGACCGGATATGCAGATCGACGCTAGTGGTGGAGGGGATGCGCGGGAGCTTCGCGTCCCGCCCGACGGCCCGGCATTCCTTTCCAGCTTCTCGCCGTCCCAACTTGCTGCCCCAACTGCCTCCACGCACCCGCCACAGGGTAACCCGCTGGTGAGCCTGCGGCTGCCGGGCCCGCTGGAGGCGCTGACGTGGCTGCGCCTCAGCACCGACCCCTGCTACGACCTGCTGTACGACATGGCGGCGGCCGAGGTGCGCGTGTGGCGTGCGCAGTTGTGGCGCGGGCTAAAGGCCCAGACATCTTTGTGCTGGGCTTTAGCGCGCGGTTGCTTCAGCTTGCACTTGCTGGGTTACAGAGGGCCTCGTGAACGTACCGACATGCAGGTGGGCGAGGCGGTGGCGGTGGATGAGATGATGGTGGCGGAGCTGCCCGCACCCGCACTGGAGGAGCTGGAGGTGGGTGCGGTCCGGCGCATGCCGGTGCATGTGCGTGTCTGATTGTACTAACTGCCGTATTCATGTGCTAGGTACCTCTGTCTTGTGCCCACGCAGTGACATAGCACAGAGCTTATGTTTCCCATGTTGTTGCCCACTGTCCGTTCACAGGTGGACAGCACCAGTGAGAGGGCGCTGGACGCGGTTGCGCAGGCGGCGGCGGGGCTGGCGGCGCTGCGGCAGCTGGTGCTGGTGAACACGCAGAGCGGCATCAGTTGCAGCCGAACCATGCAGGCACAAGCACAGTTGCTGTAGATGAGTTGCAGCGGGTGGTGTCATTTAGTCCAGATGTGTATCATACCTTGTTCCACAGTGCCGTTGGTGTCAGCAGTTGGGCCACGACGTTTACGTTTGTTTGTGGTTACAGTGTTTGTGGTGCGTGCTTCAATGTCTTAACAAAGCCGCGCCTCACGGTGGACGCGTGGGTTACGTGGACCTATCTACGCTAGCTTCACGGCATATCCTGGTTTTATGCTGCCATCTCAGTTCGAGCCTGCTACCAGCTCGTCGGTTTGCCTCTGCTGAGAGCTAATGCCATCCACAACATGGGCAACACCGCGGTCGTTCTGCAAGTATGAAACTATTCTCGCATCCCCGTACAAGAGCAGCCACAACGGCATGACGCACGTTGACATCTTGCTTTCATTGGGAAGAGCGTGCCGGAATGACTTTCCCTCTTAGCTGCGCCGCCGCTTTGGGGCAGTGCCGCCCCTCGCGCCGGCGCCAGGCCGCTTCTGCTCACCGCCGCCACCGCCGCCGCCACGGGCGCCGCTCACCGCCGAGTGCTCCTGTAGGCCGCCAAGAACTGGCTCATCAGCACCTGATGAACACGGAGGCCACAAACGCCGCGCAACGTAGCGCTTGCGCCCGGCTTTCTCGCCCGGCCCCCCCTCAACTGCAATGGTCGCTTTGGTTTCTGGAATGAACTACCCCCCCCCCCCCCACACACACACACACACACTCTCTCGTGCGCACACACTATGCAGGATGTACATGCGCACCTGCACGTCGGCGTCCTCGTCACTGCTGTCTGCAATGACGCCGCCGAAGCCGATACACGCGTCGCCGCCACCATTGTTGGCGCCGCGGCTGCGGTGGCCGCTGTAGCTGCGGGCCGCCGTGGCGCTGGCCACGGCCACCGCAGCGGCGGCGGCGGTGGCGGCGGCGGTGCCGCCGCCAGTGCCAGCGCCGACAGCAGGGTAGCGCCGACTTGACAGCTGCACGGGGCGGAGAAACGTGTTGCTGAGGTGCGGTGTGGTGCCGGCCGCTGCAGTCAGGGGCTTTCCACCGGGCTCTGCGGCAACAACCGCGGGGCTCTTAGCTGCAGGGGCTGCGGCTGCGGCAGGCGTTGCTTGAACGGCCGTGGTCGCAGTAGCAGCCGTTGCAGGCGAGGCAGCGGCTGGGGGTGCAGGGGCCGGCGCGGCCGGCACAGGGCTGTGCACCTGCGCCCCACATGCATCCTGCTTGTCGGTGGGGCATAAGCGAAACAGAGGAAATTATTTAGAGGGTTCCAAGCTTACGAACATCAGGCGCGACAAAAGATTGCAGCAGGGGAGCACTAAGCGACAACGTGAACGTACCGTGGTGTCATGACCACGCTTTCGGTGATGGCGCGGCGATGCCGCCGGATCGGTGACCACGCCGGTGCCACCAGCACCACCGCTTGCAGCGGCATCAGCAGGTGCCGTAGCGGCCGCTGCAGCACCAGTAGCGGCAGTGGCACCAGCCGCCGGCGCCGTCGCAGTGTGGGGCATGCGTGCTGGTAACAGCGGCGCCGCCGGCGGGTCCTGCAATGACGGTCAGGGTTGTCTATGCATCAGGCATGCAGGGACAAGGCTCTAGGCTAGGTGATACAGACTACCGGTATCCGACACCCCAAGTTGACCAGCTTCCTAATGAATTAGAACCCACCTGCTCCAGGAAGGCCGCAGTCGCCGCGTGCACGTGCTTCGACGCCGCCAGGGCCTCCTGCGCCAGGTTTGCCGTTAATGCCGCTGGCGCCGTGGATGTGGTGGGCGCTGCCGCCACCGATCCCGTGGAGCCGGTTGCTGCGGCAGCTGCCGCTGCCGCCGCCCCCAACTTGGCGGCGGCGTTCAGCTTGGCCACCAGGTGGCGCCGCTGCTGCCATTGGTTCCAGCGCCTGGCATTCTTGAGCAGCTGTTGTCGTCCTCGCGCCCTGATCTGCTGCAGCTGCTGTGCGAAGGGCTGGTCGCCGCTGTCGTGTGCTGCGTCCCCGCCGTGGCTGTCCTCTCCTGTACCAGCGGACAAGTCCTGCTGCAGCAGCACTCGCCGCACCTCCTCTGACGCGACCGTAGACAGGGTTTGTATCAGCAGCGGCAGTGCGCTGACCTCGCTGCCGCCATTCACACGCGCCATCGCAGCACCGAGCAAGACGGCGGCCAAATTGACTGGGTCGCAGCAAACGTCGCTGGTAGCGGCGGCGGTGGCGGCAGCGGCGGGCGCTGCCGCCACCGCACCAACGTCAGCGGCAGGGGCTGGGGCAGGGGCAGGAGCAGCAGCGCCTGCCAGCACCCGAAGGCCTAGGTGGACGATGGCAGCAACGGCTGCAGCCTCCTCCTCCGCTGCCAGCTCCTGGGCCAGGTGGGGTCGCGGGGGCTGCGGGGGCTGCTGGGGCTGCGCCGCGCCAGCCGCGGACAGGGCCGCGACCACCACGGGGCCGAGTTGCACCAGGGAACTGCAGAACGGCAGACAGCGAGGGAGGAGCTAGCTGGCAGAAGGCGGAAGGGTGGGCGCGGGCGTGACGACGCGTGCGCGCTACTATTATTCCAGTGTTGGTGAACGCGGCGACAAGCAGTAAGGCAGGCACACACATGCGCTTACCCAGTCAGACCCTGGTCACTCGCGGCTCCAGGGGATGCCGACGCCGCCACCGCTGCCGCGGCCTCGAGCGCCTCCCAGCACGCGGACAGGCACCTCAGCCGCATCAGGTTTCTGCGGCTCACAGTCGGCGCAGCGATGTCGGCTCCGTCGGCACTGCTGCTTGCCGCAGACGCGTGCAGCTGCTGTCCCATTGCAGCGAGCTGGTCAACCAGTGTGCGGGCGTCGCTGCGGATCCAGGGCGGCAGCAGGGGTGCCGTCCGCGACTTGGACGCACTGCCGCTCGCGCTCGCGCTCGCGCTGGCGGCGGATGGCGCCAGGGCCAGCTCATACAGCCGCGCGGCCGCGTCCTCCACCAGGGGCGGGAAGCCGCCGCCGCCGCCGCCACCACCACCACCACCACCAGCCTCCGGCTGCTGCTGCTGGTGCTGCTGGGGAGCCGGTTGCTCCTGAGCCCCGGCATTGCCGCCGGCGCCCCCGACCCCGCCTGTGTCGCCCTCAACCGCAGGGGCCGGAGCAGCGCCGCCGGCCTGCTGCTGGTCGGTCGCTGCGGCGCCCGCGACCACCTCGCGCGCAAAGCTCAGCACATCGGGCGCGTAGTCCTCCAGGACCATGGCCGCAGGGGTCATGCAACCCAGCGCGAGCCCACCAGAGCCGCCGGTACCGCCGTAATCACCGCCGCCGCTGCTGCTGGACGTCTGCTGGATAAGCGAAGCGGCAATGCTCCGTGCCAGTGCTGCTGCAGCATACAGCAGCGCCGCCGCCATCACGTCCCTGCCCAGAGCGCCGCCGCTGTCCGCTCCGCTGCCACGGCTGCTACTGCTGCTGCAGGCAGCGTCGCTGATGCCCTCAAGGTGCTCCGCAAGGCAACCGTTGAGCCGCCGCAGGGTACGCACTGCCACGTCGTGGCCGCTGTCCTGGGCCAGGCGCTGTAGGTCTCCGAACCGCTTGATGTTGTTAACCGAGCCCAGCGTCAGGAGCAGTATCGCCTCCACCGCACCCTGGCCGACAACCACCTGTGCGGCCGTGTCAGCATCACACGCGGCCGCAGCAGTGTCTTCGGCGGCTGAAGGTGCCGGCAGCCCCGACGCGCGTGCCAGCACCTCAGCCACGCCGGCGGCAAGGGCCGACTCGCACGCCGCCGCCAAACTGCCAGGGTCCGCCGAACACGCGGCCAGGTGCGCGGTCAGGCATTTGACCGCCGTGGCCGCTGCTGCCATGTCGGCGGCCACCCCGCGTGCGCCCGCAGCTGCGGCGTCGGAGCCGTGTGAGTCGTGTGCGCTCTCCTGCTTCGGCAGCTCCTGAAGCAGCAGCGGCAGCGGTGGCGGCAGCGGCAGTTGCGGCACAGGAAGCGCCGCCGCCAGAGCCTCCTTCAGCGCTGCCGGGCCCCCGCCAGTGTTCAGCGCCTGCGCTACCTTCAGGCGCAGGGGAGATGGCGATGGCGGCGGCATCACCGCGGCCGCTTCTGCGGCCGCCGTAGCTGCTGCGGCTGGTGCTGCTTGAGCGGATGCGTAGTCCTGAACGGTCATGAGGGCGGACAGGGCGCCGTGCGCGCTGTCGTGGCGGTCTGCACGGGTGGCCGCACACAGCATTGCGGGCAGCGCCTGCGCCGTCGTCAGCAGCACGTCCTGCTTCAGAAGTGAAATGGCTCCCGGCCGGCTGAGCGTGACGGCCGCCACGTCCGACATCGGCGTCAGTTCCGTCAGTGTGACCTGAAAGTCGCTGGACGAGCCCGCGGCCGCCGGCGCAGGGAGGTGGCGCAGGATGTGACTGACCAGGACCGAAAGCGGCTTTGTCACCTGAGAGGCATGGCACGGGGGCATGGGGGCCCGTCGAACACAGCGCTGGGTGGGATGCAGAGACTGAACACATGGTGGTAACGTGTAGCGGCAAACGGGCGCCAACACCGGCAGCGCACCCCCACTCCGCAATCTACTGAACGCCGCCAGCTCCCGTAGCCCCGCACGCGCGCGCGTTCCGCCTACTCCGCCGCGGACCTTGCGCCCGCCCCGCCCCGCCCCGCCCCGCCAACCTTGTCTCGCCAGTGCTCATGGTCCCACAGCTTCCACAGCACGTCCAGCGTCGCCGCCACCCCCTCCGCCAGGCCCGCGTTGCTCAGCAGCTTGGCCGTCTCACATAGCCGCTTCACCCAGGAGTCCCATCCAAGGAAGGGCAGCAGCTCGGGGTCAGTGGCTATGTCCAGCAGCGCGGCGGCGGCGGCGGCGCGGTGCTGGCGGGGGCTGGCGCGCCGGCTGATCTTCTCGATACACATGGCGAGTGCCTGCGCCGCGAGGTGGAGGGGCCGCGTTCGGATTGCGCCTCAGGTTTGCGTCGCCGGCGCGCATGCGCGCCGCCGCAGCAACCGCTTGACTTCATCGCCCCTCCCGGCCCCGCGCCAGCCGCTTCCTCTCACCTGCTCATCTGTCAGCTCCTCGTCGCGCACGCGCGCCGGCAGCCGCTCAAAGTCCTCTATGCAGGCTCCCGGCCGGCTGCTCGGCTGCTGCTGCTGCTGCGACACGGCGTCGCCTTCCATGTTTGTAAGAGTGATTGGGGACTGCACACGGGTGAGCACAGCTAGTTCCTTCGAGACCCCGCCGCAGTCGGGGACAAAAAAACTCCGGCAACAAACTCCGACACGGGTCCCGAGGTTGCGAGGTCCAAGGTCCCGTGCCAGCTCCTGCCCCAGCATTCTTGAGGTGTCAGCAGCCTGCAGTTTTGCACAGACTGCATGGAGAGTTGCAGGCTTTGCCCGTGGCGCCCGGTTCCCGCGGGTCCACATGTGCTGGCGGTTGGCACTCCCAATCCACCGCGTACTCCCCCGCTCACTTCTACCAGGCCCGCGTGCATTTTGCGTATTGCTTTTTGCATGACATGTGACTTACACGTTCGCGTGCTCCGCTCTATGTTTAACCGGTAAATGCCTCGGTGCGCACGTGCAGCTGCGTTCCTTCCGCGCTGCTGAATGCTCACGGGGATACTCACAGGATGCACGGCATTCACACTGCCATGCACAGGGTAGCCTGTGTCCAACCAGATTTGTGGTCTCCCACTTCCATGTCACGAATTCTCTGCCTACCTGTACACACCGAGCTCCTGTCGTGCCTGCTATACGGTATGCGCAATCCGGGCCCTGTCACACCGCACCTCACAATGCCCTCCCGCCAACCCACGGCTACCCAAGACAGCTACACAATTCCAACTTCCAGCCTGTCAAGTGTCAACCAGCCAGTCCGGTAGTCGGTCAGCCGTAGTCGGGGTCCTCCATGGAGTGCGGCCGGTCGCGCGGGTTGCGCCGCCGCCGGTCCGCAATCACCTTCGGGTCCAGCGGCTGCAGCGCCCCCGGCCCCGACGCCGCCGCCCCCGCGGCGGACTGGCCGCCCTCCTCGCTGTCCGCGCGCGTGCGGCGCGTGCTGGCCGCCGCCTTGCGCGCGCGCAGCATGCGACTCAGCGTGCTGCCCTCGTTTGCGCCCACCGAGCCGCCGCTGGGCCCGGCGGCGCTGTCGTCCTCGTCGTCGTCCGTGCTGCCGGCAATGGGAATGATGCCATCGCTGTCAGCAGCGGGGGCGCTGGTGATGCGGCTGCGCCGCACCTTGCGCGCCGCCGGCGCAGGGGCCGGAGGCTCCGCCGCCTCCGGCTCGGGCGCCGGCTCCGCCGGCGCTGCCGGCGCCGGCAGGCGCGTGCGGCGTGCGCCGCCGGGCACCAGCACGCCGGGGGCTCTAGAGCTGGCGGCGGGGCCAGCGGGCGCCGCCGCGGGTGCAGGTGGCGAGGCGGCGGCGGCGGCGGAGGCGGGGCGGACGCTGGAGCCGGCCGCGCCGGACTCCCAAGGGTTGGCGGCCTTGCGGCGCGGCGTGAGCACCGACCCGGAGCTGCCCGCGTCTGTGCAACAGGTTGTAGTAGGGGAAATGGGAAAGCAAGCGTTGGGCCTAAAGATGCAGACCTGACGAGACCACCGCAACTGCAACATAAGCAGCACTTGTGCAGTAAAAAAATAGGTCACAAGGAGAGGGCTGCTTTACCGTGTGGTGTTGGTCCACGCGCCCCGCCAAACAAACCCGGAACTCCCAGCCGCTCACCTGTTGCCTCCCCGCGGGCCCGGTTGGCCCGTGCCGCCGCGTCCGCCCGCGCCTCCGCCACCTCCGCCAGGTGCGCATCACGCGGGTCGTGCTCGTAGGCGATGGCGATCACCTGACACGCCGGGCGTGATGAAGGACACACATTGTCAACACACCGGGCCTTGAGTACCGGTACTCTCTAGCTACGTGCAACAACTCCCGTCCTCCTACTGGCCATGTAACGACCGGCATAACATATCCGCTGCTCTGGCCCTCAAGCATATGCAAAAAGGGCGCCCGGGAGGGTAGGCGGTCCCACCGAGCCCCCAGCTCTCACCTCTGGCCGCTTCTGGTTGAAGCCGATGCAGCGGCGCTTGACGGCATCGATGGCCGCCCGCTCCACCTCCACCAGGCTGCAGGTGCCGCTCAGCCGCACCACCGCGTTCTCCACAGCCTGTGACCCCGCACAAGCACGCACACGGTGGTTTTTTTGATGTTCCCAACACGCTCCAAACTTGCTCTCACAAACAGTGTTGCGCTAAAGCCGCATAGCTGCATCTGTGCCTCCTGTGCCTGGGGCCCAACCGCACCGCCACGTGCACATGACCGTGGCCCTTCCTAGCACCATTCTCCCCCCAACAGCAGAACAGCATGCCTGACCCTCCCTCCCTCCCTCCCTCCCTCCCACCCCCCACCCACCTCCGTCAGCTGCGCGGGCAGCTTGCCCTCGTCCGTCCACATGCCGCGGGTGGTGACGCGCACGGCGCAGCCCAGCCCGTACTCGCCCGCGCCGCGCCGCATCACGTCCACGCCCACCACCACCACGCCCTCCATGGCCATGGTGCCACGCATGTCGATCTCCATCTCCTGCAGAGGCGCGGCAGCACCAGCGTCAGCGGGGGCGGCGGCGGCAGGGTCAGGGGAGCTTCACGACATGCACCATGCATCATGCTTTGCGGTCCCTATCACCCCGGTCCAACCGCGCTCTCCCAACTCATCCGCAAGCCGCCCTCCTCCCCGGCCCCTTCGCTCGCGCTCCTCAACACACACGCACGGTCCCCCGGGGCGCACGCGCACGCACCTGCCGCGTGCCGGTGCCCTTGCCGCCGTCGTTGAAGAAGTAGGTCGGCTCCTCTCCCTCGTACTTGACCATGGTGGGCGGCTCCGACACGGCGGCCGACCGGCTGGCGGCCACGGCCATGGAGCCGGTGGACACGGTGCTGCGGTTGCGCCGCTCGCGCACCGCCAGCATCTCGCCGTTGCGGATGACCTGTGCGTGCGTGCATGTGTGCGTGTGTATGTGTGTTAGTAAACGGAAACGGAGAGAATTCCCGTGTGTACGTGTGTGTATGTGTGCATGTGCGTGCGTGCGTGCGTGCACGAGTTAATTTGAGCACGTGTGTGCATACTGTGCAGGGGGAGTGGAGAAGCACTCAGCGGGGCAGTGGTAGGTAGGAGCGAGCGCGCCATGCGGTGCGCTGTGCGGCGCCTTGTTGCCAGGTGTCGTCCACATGGGGCGAACTTGACATACGATGGCAGCCAGAACAGCGGTACCCCCGCCCCGCATCCCAAACAACACACACACACACACATTGGGGATTCCTCTCCATTTCCATTTACTAACACACGCACGCACGCATGCACGCACGCACGCACGCACGCACGCACGCACACAGGCATACGCATCACACTCACGTCCGTGAAGTTGACGCCGGCGCGGGTCTTGGCCAGCAGCGCGTGCTCCGTGAGGAAGGCGTACTCGCCGTGCACGGGCAGGAAGTGCTGCGGCCGCACCGACTGCAGCAGCTCCACCAGCTCCTCCTGGTAGGCGTGGCCTGTGGGGGGCGGCGGTGGCGGTGGCGATGGTGAGGGGGGGGTCCATGATGTTAAGTTGAGATGTCGAGAACGCCGAGACGGGGAGGGGGTGCAAGGGTATATTGGAACTTGTACAAAAATGATAGCTTTCGGGACAGCATGCGTGTGCTGCGGCTCTAGGCCCTGGCAGCGCGAAGCTTGGTATTGAGGAGGAGGCGCTGCCGGCTGGCGACCTGACCGCGAGTGGCTGCTCGCGGTCCTCTCTCACCCACCCACCTGAGGTGTGCAGGTTGTCGGCGCGGCTCTGCCGGATGCGCGCGCCCTGCCCCGCCAGCGCGTTGAGCATCTTGGTCACCTTGCCCTCGTTGCCGGGGATGACCTTGGCGCTGTACAGCAGCAGGTCCTGCGGGGGAGGCGGTCGGCGGGGCGGGCGGGGTACGTGGGGTGGGTGGGGAGGGTGAGCGGTGAGGTGGCGAAAGAGGCGGAGCGGTGAGGTGGGGGAATGTAAGGGTGCGCGGCAAGTGGGAGACAAGCGGCCGGGCAGGTGGGACAGGTGGAGCCAGACCACGGTACCATGGTACGCCATGTGCCATGTGTCACGTGCACGGCCAGCCATAGTCGAAAGGTAGCCGACCCATACCGTAACCCGGAGGGCGCAACCACTGCAGGCGACAGTTGCGCCTGTCTCCATTCCTGCTCCTCACCGGCCCACAGCCCCCACCTCCTCACCCACCCACCCAATGCCCCCGCCCTCACCCCGGGCAGCGTCTTGAGGATGTTAGACTGGTCACGCGCCGCCATGGACAGCTGCGCGCGCGGCTCGCCCTGGCTGCCCGTGGTCACGATCAGCACCTGCGCACGCACAGCACACAGCACACACAGAGCACGGCACAGCACAGCGGAGCGGGTCAGCGAATGAGCGGGTGAACGGGCCAATGGGCTAGCGCTTAGCAGGTTCACGGTGACACCAAGGCATATGTGCGGTCCCCAGAACCCTAGCTGGCACGGCCTGTCCACACGCGCTCCCTCCCAGCCCCCCCTTCTACCCTCGCGCGCACCTCGTTGGGGTTGGCGTGCCTGAGCTGCTCCGTGGGCATGAGCTCCTTGGGGTCGAAGGGCGCGCGGCCGTCCCGCCAGGCCGCCTCCAGGTAGTGGTTCAGGGAGGCGCCTAGGTGGTGGGTGGGTGGGTGGTGGTGGGTGGTGGGGAGGTAAGGAAGTTGGCGTGGGATTTGGCGTGGGAGTGGGACTTGGAGTGTGGGAGGTCAATTTATTCCAATGCCCACATTGCCCTATACAACCCCAGAGCCCCTACCGGCCCTACACCCAGCCTGTCCCCACGCCCTCGCCACGCCCTCACCGCCCCCGCCCAGCCACTCCCAGCCCGGCGGGCCGTCGGATGCAAGTGTCCCCCCCCCCAGCCCCCAGCCCCCAGCGCCCCCCCTCTCACCCACGAAGCAGATCTTGCGCCCCGCCGCGTCCGCCGCGCGCTTCACGCCGTACAGGCGGTGCAGGTTGGAGGCGAACTGGGTGCAGATGACCCGCCCCTTGCCGTTGTGCTCCAGCACCTTGTCCACCAGCGAGTCGTGCACCACCTGTTGTTTGTCAGGAGGTTGGGGGAGTTGGGAGGTTTTGGGGGTTCGATGCATTTTGGGAGGGGGTTTCCTTTTTTTGGGGGGGGGGAGGGGGTTAGTTCATTACAATTTCCAGTTGGGGAGGGCGGATGACACGGATGGCAAGCGAAGTGGAGCAGCAAGCAGGTAGCCGCGTGGTTGGGGAGTTGGGGGGGTTGCGAGGATAATATCCAGTTTTACTAACATGGGAGGAGGGGCCCCCGGGCATGACTAGGTATTGTGGAGGCAGGATGCGCCTCCTACCGCCCCGCCCCAACAGTGCCAGCCACCCAGTTCGGGCCCCTCCCTGCCCTTCCTTTCACCTCAGGCAGGCCAACGCCCGCCCCCACACACTCCGCAAACGCCTCCCCCCAACCCACACACGAACGCAAACGCACCGTCTCGCTGAGTGTGCGGCCGGGGCTGAGAACGTTGGTGGAGTCGGACATCATGAGCGCCACCGGCTCGTTGCCCAGAGCCATGAACAGCTCGCGGTCAAACTGCTCGCCGTCCAGCGGGTTCTCATCGATCTTCCAGTCGCCTGCGAGAAAAATTGTTAATAGGTAACAGTGAGACATAGAAGGATGCCTAGGCATTGGGCGGGCAGGTGACATTAGATATGTATGTGCTGCTGGCGTGGTGTTGTCGTTGTCGTTGTTGTTGTTGTTGGTGGTGCTGCTGCTGCGACCGCGGCTGGGTGGCTCACCGGTGTGCACGATGGTTCCCTCGTCGCTACGCATGATGAGGCCGCAGCAGTCGGGGATGGAGTGCGTCACGCGCACCGGCTCGATCCTGTGGCGGCGGTGGCAGCGGCGGCGGTCGGGGCGGTGGTGGTGGTGGTGGTGGTGGGCAGGGGCGGGTCAGGCGGCGGGCAGAGGCGGTACAGGGTGGCGCAGGGCGACTCAGCGGGTGGAGGCGCGGGTGGAGCCATGCGTTTGGAAGGGTGGGTGGGTGGGTGGGTGGGTGGGGTGGCGGAGATGCCATGCGGAGAGCTCGCGTGCGGACAGGCGAGTGTTAGGCCGCGCAGCCAGCCTGCGTTGTTGCCCGACAGCTTGCGCTATCCCGCCCCTCCACCCCCACGCCCCCGCACTCACTCGAAGGGCCCCGCCTGGAAGCGCTGGCGCATGTCAAAGGTCTTGAAGCGCTTCTCGTCCCACAGGTTGTACTCGGTGAGGCGGCGTTTCACCAGCTGCATCACGAAGCTGGAGGCGTAGATGGGCGTGGCGGGGTCCAGCGCCGGAACCACCTGGGGGGGAGGGTTCCATGCATTTAGATTTAGAAGAAGATCATAGGCGGCCTTGGAGGAACATCACCAGGGGCAAGGAGGGCGCAGTGGCGGGTGGTGACAGCAGGTGACAGGGGAGGGGGGTCGGGTGCAGAGGATGGAGGGCAAGATAGCAGGCACGGGTGGCAGGGTAGGGCGTTGCCGCGAAAGTTGACTGTGGGCCTCCTGCTGCCGGCCGCTGAGCCAGGGCCTGTTGCCGCAGACGTGCCGGTCGCGTTTCCCTGCACCCCCCACCTTAACGCTGCCCCGCTCCACCCGCGTCCACATGGACCAACCCCAGGCTGTGTCCCAGTGCAGCCGCCAGCTTGCCCTGCTCCTGCCTCTCCCACAGCTGCCGCCAGATTGTCTGCCGCTACTCCGCCCCTTCAACACACACCCGCACACCCCCACACCGCTGCCACCACCGCTGCCGCCACTGCCCACCGCCTCCATCCCCACCCTCTGCCGCTTCCTGCTCCTGCTCCTCCTCCTCCTCCTGCCCCTCCTCCTCCTCCTGCCCCTCCTCCTCCTCCTGCCCCTCCTCCTCCTCCTGCTCCTGCTCTCACCCAGGGCAGCGCGCCGATGTGGTCCTCGTGGCCGTGTGTGATGATGAGCGCCTCGATGCGGTCCTTCCACTGCGCCAGGAAGTCGGTGTCGGGCAGGATCTTCTGCATGCCCAGGTCCGAGAAACTGCGCGTGCGCGTGGGGTGATAGGGTGGTGAGGGGCGGGGGATTCCAGGCATGATGAGTCAGGAGGACACGCAAGGGGAAGGGGGCCCGGGGAGAGGGTCCAGGTGATGATTCAGACAGGCAGGGGGGCGAAGGCGAGACTGGAGGCCGGCCGCGTGGCAGAGGGGGGGGGGGGGCGATGATGGTGGTTATGAGGTGAAGCACGCCTCCCGGACACAGCTTCGCCATGCTCCCCGGAGCACAGCCCCGGAGCACAGCTCGAACCTTTTCCGTCAACTACTAGGCCCCAACCCCTGTCATCCGTCATCCGCGCGCCGCAACTCCTCCCTCACGCATTACTTGCACCCAGCTTCGCCTCTCCTTAAACTGGTTTAGCATTTACGTCTCCCTCCAAATGCAATGGCCCCTTTGGTTTCTGGAATAAGCTACCCCCCCTCCCCCCGGCCCCGGGCGCTCCGCCGCCCCGCACGGCACCCCCTCAGCCACACCCATAAGGCCAGCCCGCTCCTCTCAGTCCCATATCCCGCCTACCACCCCAACTCCCCCTGGGTTCTGGAATGAGCTGCCTAGCCCCCCTCGCCCCGCCGTCTACCCCCCCTGGTCTTGACCTAACAGGCATGGAACCCCGAGCCCCCGGCCCCCGCCTCCCGACTCACTCGGGGAACATGAGCCCGGCGTCAATGACCACGTAGCGGTCGCCCACGCCCGCCAGCATGCAGTTCATGCCGATCTCGCCCAGCCCGCCGATGGGCAGGATGCGCAGCGGCGGGCCGCTGTTGGGCGGCGGGCCCGGGAAGGGCTTGAACTTGCGCTTCTGCAGCGCGCTGCCCAAGTGCTCCTGTGGAATGTGTGTGTGTGTGTGTGTGTGTGTGTGTGTATGGGGGGTGGTGGAGGTGGCGAGGTGGTAAACTCATGTGCGCGTGTGTTGGTATTTTGCGGGGGATCCAGTGAGGTCTGGAAGCTGCACGGCCCCACTCCCGCCCGTCTATCTCCAAAAGCGCCTGTGCGCGGTCGACCGTGGCTGCAGCACAGAAGACAGCAATCATGGCCACCCTCCCGCGCGCCTGCCGTCGGCCTCGCAGCGACCTCAGGCTGTCGCCCCCGCAAATGGCCCTGACCCCATCTTCATACCCTGATTTCCACCCCTCCTACGCCTCCACTCAGGCCTTCATCCCCCCGGTTTAATTCGTTAACAGACACATGCAGTCACACAGACACACACCTGGCCGTCACTGGCCACATAACTTTTCAGCGTCATGCCGCTCTCGCTGACATACGTCTTGCCGCGCCGGCTGCCGCCTCCGCCGCCACCCCGCCCACCACCACCGCCGCCTGCAGACAGGAGTCCGGAGTGTGGACTTGTCAGTGGAGGCACATGCTGGCAGTGCAGTGCCTGGACACACGTTGTGGAAGGGTCACGCCGTGGGTGGCAGGCGCAAGAGACCTTGGTGGGTGGGGGACAGCTCAGGCTTCGCTTCCGAGGAGCTGTCATTAGGGCTGACCTCCTCCTTGCGGCTATGCTGTGGCCCCAACTGAACGCCAGGAGGCACATCTTATGTGCCCCATCCCCATCCATGGTTCGCAACGTGTATGTGGGATGAGGCTGCGTGCGAACTGACTGAAGACCACGCCCACCCCCTACAGCGCACGCTGCCCATGTACTGAGAGTTGCTATTCCGCTTTTGAGCGGTGCGCTTCATGCATGCACCACCCGCAAGCACCCAAGCAATATGGATGTATGCAATATGCAGGCTGGTGACATCGCGCAGAGTTCAAGACGCGCGGACATCTGGTGCATGCTCTCGAGACGCACCTCTCCCGCCCTGCGGACGCCAGCGCTCTGACTTATCCGCTTGTGCCACAACATTACGCTGGTTTTGGCTCCGTCCCCGCTTGGCCGCCAAAGTGGGGGCCGGCGAGGTGCTGGCGGGGCAAACCCCAACCAGAACTTGCGCCGGCTGCATGTGTGCTAATGCCGCACCAAGCTGACGCAACTAAAGTAAACAAGCTTAAATTGATGAGTACGGTCGCTCGCAAGTTTCACGAGGGCTTTGCTGACAGATGCAGTGACCGTGAGAACTCAAAGCTGCAGCTGGACAGCTGCTTCTAGTTGTACAGCTGCATCAGCCTCGACACATGCAAAGACAAATTATGACAGCAGACATTAGGTGACGTCTCCTGCGCAATTGGCAATGGCGCAGGATGGATGCAGCAGTGTCAGCTCCCAATGGATTTGCAAGTTTCTAAACCCGATTATTACGTATGCCTGCGCGATTAATCTTCGATGCCAAGGAACTGAGCCCCTGTTCTTATAGTTTCCACTCTTCACGACTCCCAATGCCCTAATTACCTATGCGCTTTTCTTTAATTGATACACGGCCTCCGCACAAACCAACCTTGGCACGGCACTGCAAGGCGCGCTAGCTGCGGGTCGTGGAAAGCTCGAGGAAGCCTGCGCCAGGCAAACCGCAGAACTGGTTCAGCTTAGTCTGGAGAACCTTGGGGCAGGCCCGGTCATGCTCCAACAATTCTGAGGACCGGTGCGCAGCTACAGAATGTGCTCACATGCCTAATGACGTGCAACTTTGTGGGCTTCCAGATTCAGCGAGGGTTGCAAACGCGGAGGGGGAATCACGTTGCAAGCTAGGCTTCGGGGCCTTGGCCGGTTTGGTCCAGGGACTCCTTTCCTCGCGCCCCGCGCGGTTTCCTGCGCGTAACGCGGCCCCTCACTACCGCGGCTTCCCACGACGTTGCAGGGCTGGGCCACGGACCTGCTCACGGTCCGCCGCACCCCATTCATCGGTTGGAGACAGCAGTGGGCTCCAGCCTAGCGCGGCGCTGCATACAAGCAGGGCCCCTTAGCTCTTCGCAAGGCGGCGCGGCGTGTGCTGAATCACTTGCCACAGCCTCTGCCTAATCGAGCTCCGAACACTTCCGTGGACTTGGCGACTCAAGCCAACACCGCCGCTCCTCTACGGGACACGCAATACACGCAGTCATGGCACCCTCTCCGGGCTCCCATGACGGTCCAGCGAGCGGCACCGCCTCCCACCGTGTCAGCGTCTCCTCAATGACATCCGGGCCCCACCCGCCGACCGGCGAGGCCGGCGGTAGCAAGCCGGGCTCCGTCCACCGCGATGGCGGCGGCGGGCTGACGCAGGGCCTCCCACGCGAGTCGGTCATAACGGCGGTGCTCACCGCAACCAACCGCATTAGCCGCATAGTGCGGACGCAGGCCCCACCGCAGCCGCAGCCGCAGCCGGAGTCGCAGCGGGAGGGCTCGCCGGAGCGGCTGGAGTCCCCGCGCGTGGCGCCGGCGGAGGTGACCACCACGGAGCACATCGAGCCGGCTGCGCCCGGATCCACACTGGGCGGGCCGTACAGGGACGACTCGCTGGACCTGGTGGTGGGGCAGGTGCGTGCCGGTGCCCGGGAAGCGGCGCAGGAGTTCTCTCCGTGGCCAGGATGAAGGGCGCGTGAACGGGCCACTGTAGACGGGAGTGGGGCGGCTGCGCTGGTGGCCTGCTTGCTTGAACAGGGCCTACCGGCGGCAGGCGCACAGCCGCCCATCTGTTGTTTTAAAGGGTGACGACGTCCCCATAGGTCAAGGTAGGCTCAAGCTCCAGCAGCAACTGAATGTGGCAACCTCAACACCACCTGGGCGCACGCCATCCCCGCGTCCCATCCTTTCCCACGCCCTGCAGGTGCCGCCGTTTGACCTGGAGGCCAGCCGGGTGGGCGCGGGCGGCCGCGGTCCCGAGCAGGCCCTGGCCGACTACAGCGCGGCGGCGGAGCGCTGGCTGCTGACGGAGGCCAACCTGGAGCAGTACGAGGAGTTCATGGCGCGGGGGCTGCTGATGGTGAGGCGGTGGAGGAGGGGTGCGGGCTGATCGCACACGTGGTGCGGCTGGGGACGTAGAGGTGAGGGGACTGTTGAGTGAGAGGGCAGCGGCGTACACAAATCCCTGGCTCACCATGATGGATACGTCGCCTATTTCACGACCTCAGCCAACACCTGGAACTCCCGTCCGTTCCCCTCCCCGCCCCGCCGCACGTCAGGTGCGCAACCTGGCCCGCTGTGACGGTAGGCACGTGATCCAGCCGCAGCACGGCTGGGTGGGTCTGGTGCGAGACTGCCTGGCGGCGCGGCAGCCGCTGGTGCGCGCGGCAGCGGCAAACTGCGTGGCGGCGCTGGCGACCAGCGGCTCGGGCCGAGACGCAATCCTGAAGGACGCACTCATCGTCAGCCGGACCGTGCAGATGCTTAAGTGAGTGCGCAGGGCCAAGGGTGTCGACAATGGAGAGCAGGCGAGGAAACATGTGGGAGAGTAGTTTGTACCGTAGCCACGACGGGATGGGTTGCAATAGTGGTTGCACCATGGACACCTGTCAACCTCCTGGCGTATGTCCTGCAGGAACGGCCTGGCTGTGGGCGGTGACAACAGCGACACGCAGTACGCGGCGCTTGCCCTGGCAAACATGTCGCTGGTGGCGGGGCTGCGGCAACCGCTGCTGAGCCAGGGCGCGCTGGGCGCCGCCGCCGAGGTGCTGCGCGTCGCCGGCCGCTGGTTCGGCCCTCAGCAGCAAGCACCCACGCAGCCGTCCATGCCTGCCGGCAGAAGCGGGTCGCACTGCGGCACGGGGCCGGTGTCGGGGTCGGCAGCGGCAGTGCCGCTGGCGGTGCCTGCGCCAGGCGACCGCTATGCGCGTGGCACCGACTCGTCCGGTGTGATGGGCACGTCACCGGGGGGCGGCATGCTTGGCAGCGGCGGGCACGGGAACGGCGGCGCCAACACGGCGGCGGGCCGCAAGGCGGTGCAGCGGGCGGCGGTGTACATCACCACGCTGCTCACGTGCATTGCGGTGGACAACAGCGGCCGGGACCAGATGCAGATGGTGGGGGCGCGCTATCGTTGTGGGGTTGGGGAGCCTGGAGGGAGTGGGGTTGATGTGAACCCATCTGGGAGTGAGGACTTCGGGCACATCTCGGTCGCCAACCACGTCTTTCACCGTTAGTTCCAACTACGACCCCAATCCCACCTCCATCAGGCCGGCATCCCTCGCCTGGCGGCGGAGCTGCACGAGCGCTGCGCCGCCGCAGCAGGCGCGCCCGGGGGCCTGGGCGCCGACTCGCTGCTGAGCCGGCGGCTGGCGCTGCTGGCGGAGGCCACCACCACCGCCGAGCTAATGGAAGACCTGCTGGAGGCGGGCGTGGGGGGCAGCAGCGGGGCGGGCTGGGACGCAATTGAGGTGAGCTGATATCGCAACAGTTGCGAATGCGGCAATGGCGGACTGGGTGCAAGTGCCTTAACTCACATATAAATCAGGCACCGCCTGCCGGTAGGCTTTGGCTTCGGCCTGAAGCCCATGTTGAGGCCGCCACACGCACCTCTTTGAACGCGGTACGCCGCAGGAATCCTACACAGGCATCAACGGGCGCATGAGCCGCAGCAGCACGCAGAACCACGGCGACCGTGCTGGTGCGCTGAGCCGCGGCGTGTCATTCGTGGAGGCGGGCGGCAAGGTGACGCGGGCTGCGGCGGCACTGACCGCGCTGCAGCGGCTGGTGGACCCAGAGACGGCGCGCAAGGACGGCGGCGGCGGTGCGCTCAACTCCCACCAGACCACGCAACGCGCGCTCAGCCGCAAGCAGTCTCGTGAGTGACGGGGGCGGATCTTGGATACGAGCATGTGACTTGTCTGCCATATCCAGACTCCGCTGGCGCAACCGTGTGCAAGTTCTGCCAGTCATCCATGATCCTCCCCAACCTGCACGGTCCCCAACCTTCAGTGGCCGCTAACGCGCTGGACGCGCCGCTCGCGCCGCCTAGCCCCAGCGTCACCTTCAGCGGCGCCACCTCGCCCCCGCGCACCTCCTTCTCGGACGTGGCGTCCGTTTCCCGCCGCGCTCTCATCACGCCGCCGCCGCCCGGCCTTGCCATCTCCGCGGGCCACTTGGGCAGCTCCGCCACGCCCCAGCCGCCCAGCCCCACGCCGCCCACGGCCGGCAACCTGGGCGCGCTGCTGCGGAACGAGCTGGGCGGCGGCTCACTGACGAGGCAGACACGGTCGGGCAGCGAGAGCGGCGTGCCCGGCGGTATGCTGGGCGTGCACTTCTCCGCTGCCGTCTTCAACGACGGTGAGAGCCGGCGGGCGCATGGCGGCATGGGGCCTGCACAGTAAAGATGGCACAATGCGTGGGCATGCCATGAGCCGGGGGCGCGCTGTGGTAAGAGTAGGGTGCTGTAGCGGGTTCGTCTAATTGTCTATTTCCGGCGTGGACAGGGCAAGGCGGTGCGGGAGCGGGAGCGAGCAACGGCGGCGGCGTTGGGGCGGACGACGTCTCTAGCCCCTTCCGCCGCAGCCACACTACCCACCTGGCGAACCCGGCCACGGGCGGCACTGGCCCCCCCAAGTCCGCCGTCAGACTGCCGCACGTGGTGGTGAGAGCAGTGCCAGGGGGGGCTCAGCACAGGCGTGCCGCATTTCTGCAGGACTACGCAACTCGTGCGCTCTTTCTTGCCCCGGCTTCCGTATTCTTATCTGCCTTCCCGCTGCCTCGTGTAGGGCTTCGGCTCCAGCGCGCCCCGCAGCAACAACAACACCAGCAATGGCGGCGGCGCCGGGCACACCACCATCTCCCATCACCACGGCCACGGGCAACTGCAGCCGCACCCGCCGCCGCAGTCGCCCGCGCTCATGTCCGCCGGCCTCGGCCCCGGCAGCCCAATGCGGCCCGTGCCGCCCAACACCCTGCCGCCGTCCTCGCACTCGCACCACGACGGCATGCACGTGGAAGACTTCGCCGGCTCGCCGCCCGGCTGCTCGCCCGCCTCCATGAACGCATCCCCGCACGGTGCGGGCTCTGGGATGATGTTGGCGCCATCGCCGCCCTGTAGGCCGCGCAGCAGCGCCGCCGTGTCGGTGGCATCCGCGCGGGGAGGCGGTGCGGCCAGCATGCAAGAGCTGTCGCGGCGGGTAAGCCTGCGCCAGAGCGGGGGTTAGAGCTGATGGCATGGTGGATTGTAGGGGTCTGGCATGAGCAAGGGCGGCGTTGCGGACAGGCGAATGCTCAAGTTGATACTTACAGAACCCAGCGTGCGCCCGTATACACCCATGCAGATGACCAACACGAAGCTGAATGGCCATGAATACGGCAGCGGCAGCTCCAATAATTCTGCTGCCACAGCAGCGGCTGCGCTGGGAAGCTGTGGCGGCGGTCTTTATAGCGGCGGCGGCGCACTGGTGCCCACGGGAACGCGCAGCGGCTGCAACAGCCCCCTGCCGCTGTCGCGTCAGCCCAGCCAGGCGCGGCTGGAGCTGCCCTTCCACCTGGTGCGCGCAACAACGCCCTCGTCCACCAGCTCTGGGGGTGAGCCAGGCGCGCCTTGCGTTCCCACAGCCCGAGCAAGGATCACGTGCCCAGGCGCATAGCGCTCATAATGTCGAGGCAGTGCTCCGGCGATGAAGACGCGCTGCACTGGCTGCGTCTTGATGCACACCTGCTTGTTGCTTCCCTTCAACATTCAAGAGTTTACATGGTTGGTCTCCCCGCACACTGCTGTCGCGCGCAGGCAAGATGAGCCGTATCGCCGCCGCCTACGGCTCTGTAGGCAGCCGGGCTGGCAGCATCACCAGCTTCGGCGGCACGGGCGTGGGAACCGCGGGCGGCTTCTCGCGTATGTACACCTCTGAGCTGTAAGGTCTGCAGTGCAGTTCAACAGCGGCATATTAGCACTGCTGGCCCGTGAGTTGGCACCTGTTGCCTCGGGTGGCATCGGCTCTGAGCTGTGCACTTTATAGGGTCGGGACAGCGGAGGCGCATACGGTCTTGCATCCTCCTGTGAACGTGAATGCGCTTAACAGACCTGACGCTTAGACACTCCCGTAATGTTACAGCTGTGGGCCTGCCTCCGACCCGGGCCCGACAAGACCTAGACACATGCTTTTCGCTTGGCGTCGGACGTTTGATGAAGTTGGACACAACTGAGTGAGCTGTTCACGTGACTTGTGTACGGTAGTTCCAGAACGCTTGGACTGCAAACACGCAGCCACCTTGTGCTGCAACGGAATGACGGATCGGATCGGGTCTTGCATGTGTCGCATGAATTATGTCGCGCTCTTGCCGCTGGGAAACGTGGCGAACGTGGAGTTCTTCTTTATGACAATGAGGACTTACGTACAACAGCTTGCATGAGCCTTGTCGCATTCATGAGGCAAGAGGCGCAACGCCACAGCGTTTCTAGCGGTGGTAAGGTTACGGACATGCGCTAAAATGCGAATGCGAAGTGGCCGGCATGGTGTTGTCGGAGCTGGCAGGCAGCAAGGAAAGATGGTGCGCGGCGATACAAGTAGGTCCGTACCGTATCTTGGAGTACGGACGAAAGGTGCAGTGATTGCACATGGCACATGTGGAATCTGTGTTGCGTGGCCTGGCCAGGCGACCCGGAGCGAGGCTGCGAGGAGTGCGCGCGCGGCCGAAACTGCCAGCGCTGTCAGCCGCGCAGTTGCCAGCAACCGCAACCCCGATACCGGCAGTCCGGCACCCAGCTCGCCTACCAGCAGCCCTCATGCGCCATCAACGCCTGCAGCTTCGTGCCCGTTCACTTGTATGTGGGTCCGGGGCCGGGACTCCTTTCCCTTCGGGGCTTCGACGCATAGCACTCCATGGTCTTGCACAGGGAAGTGTGACAGGGATTCGGGGTCGAGGTTGCTGGCAAAGCTCAACTGCTTGCTTCGTTAGTGTTCTACGTGATGCCTGCTAGGTCCGACAACGTCATCTCGCCCACTTTGCATTCACACTTTAGCGCATGTCCGTAACGTGATATGCGGTCCAGTGGCGGTGTTGCGGGCAGGGGAGATGGCGACATGTGTCTGTCGGGCGGCACCGGCACGATTGTTGTGATCACAACACACTTTCACACACACGTAGAACCGCAGCCTGGCGCTTAGGGTTGGGAGACACATGCTACCAGCCCTTTGCGAACTCCTGTGCTAGAGCCCTAGGTTCTAGAATGCATGGTTACAAGAAGGACCTGGTGACCCGGGTCACGAGCGAACTGCTCTGGACTTCAGGGGCGTGCCACCTGCACGCCAACGTCTCCACCGTGACTTCTGCCGCCTAACCGTTCACCCGATCGATCGATACTTCTTACTTTATAGGAGCTCGCGGCCGCCCTAGTGGACCGAATCCGGGCTCATCGACTAAGTCCTAAACTCGTCCGGCCGACCACTTATCCGTAGGCATTTCATCCCGACCGAAATCGGGGGAGTGTATGGGAATCGAACCCACGACCTCGAGCAAACTCGTCCCATGACGCTATTCACTCGCGGTTGAACCATCCACCCCTAGTTCTAGTACCGCTGTACCGATAGTTGTCGATTATCAGGCGTCTGTAAAACGTAGTTATGATAACACACATACACACGCGCGCACACAGACACACACACACACACACACACACAGCCGCGGTGCCATCTGTCCAGGTTATACTGCATGCCGGTATCAACTGTGCACGGCTTCACGCCGCGCAGGGGTGTAGTACGGTATTTGGCTCGCGCGGTCGTGCCCAGCCGCGACTGAGTGTGGGGGCCTGTCTGTACTTGGCTGTGTGCCAAGGCTACCGCGCTGGCTGCAGTCATTATACTAACTGTGGCTGTAGTGCTCATCGTGGCTGCCCCTACTGCCTCGCTGCTCTGTCCCAATGTATTCCCATGCCCCATAATGCAACCTGATCGAGCCTGCGCCTCATGTGTGGTATGGCGGCTCTATAGTAGCTGTAGCAGGGGAATGCGCGCCAGCAAAACGTTCCAGCAACCTCCAGCCAGCTTCTGACGTCGGCACAGTTGCAGCGCGTTTCTCCTGCGTATGCGCCCGATCACCTGCTTGCGTATATTTGTGGATATGTGGGGGGCTTCGGACACAACTAGGGCCTCGCATTTTTGCCCCATGCCTGTTCCATCAATGTAGCAGGGGACCCTGGTCCATAGCGCGCGCATCTATCCGCGACTGCATGCTGCCGGAGTCACTCCGCCACTGCATGCTGCCGGAGTCACTCTCCCCTTCCGTGCCCAACAACTGGGACCAAGAATAGACCTTGCTTCATGAGCATTACAGCTATCGTGACACGCACAATTCTAGTACACGTATTTCTGTTTGCAACAGCTTGAACGGCCGGCTCTACCATGCCCTGCCCTGCGTGTCGTGTCGGTCTTTCCCCTCCCACCACGCTCACCCCACCCGCCAGCGCCTCTGCCAAGCCAACACCATCCTATTCTATACACCTGCTCGCCCCAATGCCACCGTCGCCACCGCCGCTGTCTAAGATGATAAGCCAATAAGCCCGTCGGTGACGCACCGTCCGCTCTCACGCCATGTCATGCCGAAGCAATCACGTCCGCTGCTCCAGCTCAGTACTCGTGCTTGAAGGCATAAGGAGTGGAGAAGTATGCCCTCCGCACGTACAACGCGAAGAACACCAGCGCGCCCACGTACAGCGTGCGGGGAGGGAAGTAATAGGCCTCGTTGAGCCAGTACGCGAAGCCCATGACCGCGATGTTGAGATAGTAGCTGCCTCCCAGCGAGCTAGCACGCTCCTTGTTGAAGGAAGCCCGCAGCTGGTTCCAGTTCTCCACAGTGTCGCCCGGGACCTCCGGCTTGTAGTCGCCGGCGAAGCGAATGCCCTTAACATCACATGGCCCAGAGCTGGACAGGCTGGACAGCAGGCCCGGGCGAACGGCAGGCGTAGGCAGGTTCGACGAGGATGAGCCCGTGCTGGAGCCCAGAGTCGAGAAAGAGCTGGCCAGAGCACGCTGCAGCGAAGCTTCAAGCTGACCCGCACCCCCTACGCAATTCTTGAACAGGGAGAGCGACGCGCGCTGCATTGTGCTCGGCTCTCGCGTTCAGGCTCTCAGGGCGGTCTTCGAATGTGTGATTCTACGACGTATACCAATTGATGGAGCCAAGGGCACCTGTAAGCCTGCTAAGCTGTGAAGGTAACATTCACGACCGGACGTGCCATACCCAGCAATACCCTTCCGTTTCCCCGCCATTCAAGGTCCACACCCCGGACCTCTACCCCGGGAAGCAGGCTCGCGCTGTAACATATCTGCTTGCAACCATCGCCTAGACCGCGCGGCAAAGACTGGGCTGATTGACCTCCGCGAAGAGCACAGCCCCGCCGAGCGACGTTCCTTTGGCGCTCCATGAACCCTCAGGAGGTATGCTGAGCTCACATGGGTACCTTACGGTAAGGGCGTAATGGCGTTCACCTGGAAACCCCCTCTGCGTAGCGCTGGCACTCGACCTAAGCTGCTAGCAGTTGAAGTGCCGGCACTGAAGTCCCAAACCATCCCAAACGCCCCCGGATGGTGCTCTGCGCGCGTCTCCCCCGGAGCACAACTGTCCTTCAAGGACGTATTCGACACAAATATTACAAGCATCACATCATTCAATAGCCATTGCCTTACGCGCTCGCATCCGCTTCCGGCGTGTAACGGAATTCAGCATTCACTTTCCGAGAGCACCGCCACTCGGCCAATGGCGCTCGATAACGTTCTCTTTGAGCTCAGGCATTCTGAACCACACTTGAAGCACGTCGAGGCTGACGACCGTTCGGGCCCAAAGATAGAGCCGGGTGCGCCTTGCGAAGCATTCGCATGCAACTTCCGCTTTCAATTAATTGCGCGATTCTCCTGTACAGGTACTACTGTACACCATTTCGACAAGGCTAAGTTTATCCAGGAAATCGAGGGAGGTGAGCCAGCCCGAAAGCGACCCGCCGGTCGAGGGTTCGGCATTTTTCCCCCAGCGGGCCTCTGACGTGTGTCGCCGCTAGAGGCGAAGCGAAGGTTTTCGCTGGGGTCTCTCGAGAGGTATAAGCACATGCACGCGTGTCGTGAAAATGCCCCGCGTTTAGCGTAGCTCCGTGACTGTGCGCAGCCGCTGTTGTAACGGCAGGTAACGGCGCACACCGACTCGCCCCACCGTCTTCGCGCAGGCGCGCCGCTCAAGCACCCCGACGAAGTGAGCGACCGCAGTGCGCCTCAGCTCTCAGGTGCGTGCTACACTCACTGTCTGTGCTGCCCCGTGCGATGTGCAACCGCGTGAGCACAGGCCAACGCTTGTGTTTGCCGCACCGGGCGCGGGAACGCCTGTCGCCCGCCACTCCCTTCCGCGCGCGTTGTTTTGCCGAGTTGCCGCCGTGATGACCTGGCACCTGATAGCTTGTCTGTTCACTGAAATTATAACGCAGCTCAACACGCGTGTATTTGATTGGCTTTTTAGGTATCCAGATGCAGCCCAACCCGCGGCCGGCGCTGCTGGCGGAGGTGAAGGCCATTGGTGGGCACACTGCGGTGGTAAGCGAGGTGCGAGCCTTGGCGTCTGAGGCCGGCGGCTCGGGTGTGGCGTTGAAGCACGTGGAGGCGCCGGCAGACCGCAGCGCGCCCATGACCGATGGCGCGAGCGTGGGCCAGGTGCGTGCACAGGCGGTGGCTGTCCAGGGATGGTGGGTGACAGTGGCGATGCGGCTGTCACAGCGGAAGAGGAACTAGATGTGCTTGCAAGCTGCCGCGTTGGCGAGTCAGCGTGCAGCACGCGTCAGCGCAGAACCTACGTGTGCCACCATACCACGTAACAGCCTATCATGCCACCCGAGCTCTCGCGTTAAATTGACGCCCCAAGCAAGTGCCACGGGGCTTCATTTCACAAGTGTGCATCACCTGCGGCCGCCTTGCAGTGGGACAAGAAGGCCTTCCTGGGTGAGATCTCATCGCCCGGGAAGGCGCTGAAGCACGTGGACCAGGTCAACGACCGCAGCCACCCGCACGTGGAGCCGGACGTGAAGGCAAGGACGGGAGTGCGTGGTGGGCGGGCGGGCGGGCGGGAAGTACCGTGCATGGGAGGTCATGCGCTTGCGGGGGCACTCACTGCCGGATGCAGGGGCACCGAAGACTGTTAGATGTGAGCCGGCTGACAGGGCTTCGGTCCCCAGCTTGGCGCCGTGTCACGCAGCGCAGCCCGTCGCCTGTGCGCGACCGGTATTCGCATACACATGCTCACTTCAACCCCGCACTCCCAAACAGATCAAGCGCCACCCGCATGACGAGCTGATGTCGGAGGTGCGCTCCAGCAGCCCGCAGCAGCTGCGGCACGTCGAGGTGAGGCGTGGAAGGTTGGAGGCAGGAGGTAGTAAGTTGACGTCGTCGGCTGCGGGGTGTGGAGGCAGGAGACGTCGTGGTGGCGTGGTGACTGGAGAGGAGTGGCACGGCGTTTACCTTGTGGGCCTGGACTGAGTCTGCGTGTTTGCATTTTACAGTCCCTGGTCGGCACGATAACTATGCTTTGGCGCCCTGTTAATGGCGTGCCCACCTTTTACGCTGCATGCGCAGGCCACCTCTGACCGCAGCAGCCCACACGTGACGCACACAGCGGCGCTGCGCATGCAGGGCTCGGGCGGCCATTGATTCGCGAGCGGCTTGCTCAGACCTTGCTTAACAGCAACTTGGAGGGGGGGCGTAGGAACGCTGCATCGCGGCCGTACATTGGAACGCGGCTGCATTTGGGCAGGTGCAAAGTGGCGCACATGCAGAACGGCGGTGTCAAGTACTGTAATGCGCCGTGGACGTAAGAATGCATTCGTACCGTATTACCTTGAGCTGGACCCTTCAGCACGCGGCATATTGACAGCAGCCAGCATTATGCTTCATAAGGCAGACGCTGGGGTACAGTAGAGGCTAAGGTTGGTAGGGGGGGAGCAATCCAGAAGGCGCGTACTTGGCTTTGCATACGGTAGCTCGAAACACGCCGATCTAGGGTTGGTGTAGTATCCCTGTATTGGAGCGGTACTTGCTGGCAGTTGGCACTTGTGTCCGCAGAATGCTGCCGTGAAGCACATGAAGTATAGGAGATACCACGAGTGCTCTGGAGAGTTTTGAGGTGGGGAAGACACCGAATATGGCGAGGCTGCATCCGCAGCCTATCATCTGTTGAAGCATAGCGGCACCGGGCTGCCTGCCGCCCTGCCTGTAAGATGGTCGACTGGGCTAACGGTATTGCACCACCAAGGGCACATCCTCAGGGCTCTTATCTTGTTTTGGGGGGAAAGCTCAGCCTGAGCTTTAGCAAGCTAAAATGCCCAGAAGTTAGCTCAGGGGGCGGACTCCCGGGCATCTGTGGATAGGCTTTCTGATGGTCAGTGGGGCATCAAGTGGTCAGGGAATCGTCGCATACGCTGACACGCAGCTGTTTGGGCCCCGGAACAGCTGAAAACACTGGCGTCTGATGGTTCTGTGGCCCCCAACCCCACCGGGGCCAAGCTTTCCCCGCCTCCGTGGACGCGTAACAAAGCTAAAATCTGAGCTTTAAGGGCCAGCCGTAAAGCTCAGAAATCGGCCAAAATGACCAAATAAAGCTCAATATCTTTAAGGTAATAGCCCTGCACATCCTGTTGGTATTGCACGTACTTCGGAGCGTCACAGACGAGCAGCGCTGGCTCTGTGCCGGCACCTCACTGCAACAAAAGCCGTTGCCATCGGGCAGTACGCAAATCATACCGTATGCACATCGCCAACTGTGTTACGCTCAACGCCACCAGCCGCACGCCTAGTTCTCGCTATCGTCCCGCAAGAAGGCCTCCATTTTCCAGCCCTACTACGTGACAGCTTTTTCGTGGCTACCCTATACGTCCGCCTGTGCCTCCATACCCCCACGCCAATCTACGTCGAAGAGCTGGCGGCAGCGCACCGCCTTGCTACCACTGTGTTAGTCCTCGCCTCCTCAGCTCTGTCCTCCAGGCGTGTCTGCCAAACAAACGCTTCTAGGACCCGGCAGCCGCACAGGCCCCGTTTCTTAGCTGCCAGCGCTGCCACGCCCGCCAGCAGGGCCCCAGCAGCGCACTCCACTGGCCGGCTCCTCTTATACCCGGCTGACGGCCGAGTTGAGCTGCTGCTTGATGGCGCCCTGCATGAGCGTGTTGGAGGTGGAGTTGATGTAGCCTTTGAGGTCGGCCTGCGCCTCGCGCGAGCACTTGAAGTAGCCCCACAGATTGCTGCCGCTGAACAGCAGCCCCATGATGGCCACGATGATGTAGGAGGACAGGCCAAACACCGCGATGATGCAGGCCAGGATCCAGTGCCCCGTGGCGCCCATGCACGCCGTCCAGAAGAAGCGCTTCTCGCGCGGCAGCACCTGCCGCACTCCCTGATGAGGCACAAGGGCAAGCAGAAAAGTGTCGGTGTACAGGGGGGAGGGCTTGGCGTGCATCGTCGTGGGGTCTTCATATGCGGGGCTGAGAGCCGGCCCCAGCCCCAAACACAGACAGCGCTTGTTCCCTGATGCATATGGACCCTCGCCTAGCGACAATGTGAACGGCACATGCGATGGCATACATCGTGCACTGATGTGGCGATGCCTGGAAACTAGCCCTGTGCCCTCTCAGTGCATGACCACACCCCTTACACGTCAACGCAGCACTCACCTCTGGAAGGGTCTCGAAGCGCCAGGCTGACCCCGTGTCGTTCGCTTCATTCCACCAACGCAGCCCCACTAGCAGCCGACCGGTGATGTTTTTCGTCTGCACAGAAAGCGAGAGGGAGCCAGGTGAAGCTGGCGGGTTCAGCCGGGAAAGCTCTTCCCATCCACGTATGCTGTGCGCCTCCCTTCATTCGCCCCCTTCGATATACCCATTGGTGCGTGGGCCGGGGTAGGCTCGCACACCCTCACAGGCTCTTGACACCTGTCGGGCACCTGCCACGCACGAACGCCCCTGGCACTCACCACCCAGAAGTCCAGCGCTAAGAGGACGATACACACGACGAAGTTGACAACAAACGAGTCGCTGACAATGGTGCAAATCCAATACCACACGATTGCGATGACCTGCGCTGAGGAGGAAGCGAGTCAAGCGAACAATTGACGCAGCGATGCCCGGCTCCGCACACAACCCCAACGCTACGGACAACCCTATCTTCACCTTGAAAAAGCCATGGAAGAACACTGCTATGTTGTGCGACGGAGCTGGCGGTCCTGCGCCAGGCAAGGCTCCGTCCGGGTTTGGTGTGGCCATTTTGCTAATACGCTTCGCAGATAGTTTCAGCAGGTGTGGTTAATTGTGTCGAGCAGCGGAACGTGTAAAAAGAAACGTCACCAAACAATTGCGCAAGTGATCCTTATGTGTCGCGTCTCTTATGGCCAGTACAAAGAGGATTGGAGGGGTCTAGTGGGTGGAAGGGCTGCGGGGTTGTGTGCTGTGTCTCTCGGTAGGCATGGCAGGCCTGCCCCTCCCTCGCTCATCTGGGGGTTGGGGCCGATGCAGCGGAGCGTGCCAGTTTCGTGCCCGACGAATGCCCCGTTTGTTTCCTTGAGCATACTGCCACTGCTTACATTCAAAATTGAGATGTTGGCCTCACACCGCTTATACCTCTCGCGACCAGAAGGCTGCACTGCAGCTCGGAAAAATGGGCAGCGCATGCCGCGACTGGTTCGCTGCCGCGACGCACCTAACTTCAACCCACAGAACACGCCTGACCCAATTGTAGGCTAGGGACGCATCGAGTGCTAGGGGCGGGCACGGCGCCCGCGAGACCGGGGGGTGCGGGGGTCTCCCGCGCTGTGCCTGGCAATACAGCTGATAGGGGCGTGGTCTCTCAGGGAATAGCGAGGCTTATGTAACCATGCTCTCCCATGGGAAGGGCACGTGATGCAGAGGCCCGCGTAGGGCTCTAATGGCACTGGAAGGCCGTGACCATTAGTCTGACCACCTACTAAGATGAGACACGATGATGCACGGCCCAGGTGATGCCCAACCCCAAGTTCTCGCCCGTGGAGTCGGTGGAGGTGCGGCCGCACCCACTTGTGTGTACATGTGTCAACAGCAGCCCCATGCCGGCAGCTGGCAGCTGCAGCATCCTCAGCATCACCCACGGCATCCTCATTTAGCACACGAGTGAGCTACGTATGTGCAAACTCACGCAGGTCCAGCTCAACGCGCTCCGGAAGAACGACGAGCCCTGGTGAGAAACGCAGCTGGGATGGTGACACGGAACGGTGCAACCTCAGGTGCCTGCCTGCAGCTGCCTGCCTCTCTGTCCCTTCACCCAACCCTCTTAACCTTTGTTACTCCCACCCGCCATTGCTTCGCCCTGCATCTCCACCGCCGGTGCTCACGCCCGCTCACGCCCCCGCCACCCGCCTGCTGGACCAGGCTGAACCACGGCATCCAGACCGCCTACGAGTTCGCGGCGGACGCGGGCGGCATGGAGCGCTCGCGCTACTTTGGCTTCAGCAAGGACCTCTATCACCTGGATCACTTTCTGGGTGAGTGGGGCGCAGGAATAGTATAGTCCAAGCACCAAGTAGATCGTTGCGGGCAGGAGAGCGAGGGTCGAGGGGGTTGGGCGAGAGAGAGAGGAGGGAGGTAGTCTGGTTTATGTGGCGAAGTATGAGGGGTCGTCCGTGAGCAGCGGCCCGGCTCAGGTTGGGAGAGCGGCGAGGCATGGGGGTTGCAAGGAGTGGGGCGTACGGGTCAATTCACTTAGGGAGACGCCGGGGAGCCATGCAGGACGTGTGAGCGCAGGGGGGTGGGCGGCGCGCGGTGCCTATGTGCGGCACTTGGGCGGCAGCGCGGCATCACCCCAGTATGCTATGCATGTGCAGTTGTGCCCACGACAGATACGGTATGTTGTCGTCAGCTGCCCTGCCATGTGCTGGCCCCAACGCAGGTATGTTTGGGAACATGTGCGGGGACCTGGTGAACAGCCAGTCGCATGCCGTGCTGCGCTCCGGGGAGATACCTGAGGAGCCGGGGGCCGTGGCGGTGCGCGTTGAGGTGGTGGGGCCGACCGGCCGGCAAGGGCAGTACGAGTTCAAGATGGTGCGGAAGGAGTTCGGGCGGAAAGCAGGTGCATGGATGACCAAGAGCTTGCTGAAGGCGGAGGAGTCAGCATGAGGTGTTCGGTTTGAACAAAGTAGGGGATGGATCGATGGAATGCAAGTGGGACAGCGACAAGAGTGACGAGCGGAGGGCCCGGCGTGCCCAGGCGGCGACGGGCCGATGACGCGGCGGTTAACATACAGCGTGTGGGGTTTGACGAGGACACAGAGGACACGGAGGAGTGACACACTGACACCTGCGTTTTGCGGCTAGTTCTTGTTAGGCCTTGTGTAAACGCACTTACGCATGCATCAACAAGTGTTAGAGATCACAAGGGAGAGAACAGCAGACATAGGACAATGCGTGCATCTGGCCAGCGGCACAAGGTCTCTAGCTCCGTCTCGTTCATAGCAAACAAAGTGCCGCATTCACAGGCGCTCTCAGTGACGTCCTGTACGCCCTCGCAAGTATCATGAAGCCATTTGCTGGCCCTTGCACTCACAGCCGCAGCTGCAAAACTCCTTCCACCAGCTCCCCGACATCGCCTGCCCTAGACCGCTACCACTCGGATGACCCTACCCTAATTCCCGTCCGATGCCAGTTCCTCCCCCATTTCATGCCCCACCTCCCACCGCTTCTTGTCCACGAAATCACGGCCGCAACACATGCCTATACACAAAGCCCCCGGCCGCACGCGCTCCTCACAAAATGCTCACAGCCGCGGCCGCACGCGCTCCTCTGCCACCACGCGGCTGGTGTCGTCATTGATGTGCTGCCGGTAGCCCATGAGGTACTCCATCGCCTCCACCATGGTCTCCGGCACCACCCGCCGCACGCCACCGCTCTTGCTCACGAAGGCAAAGCTGCGAGCAGCAGTTGGCGGGCAGGGCACAGAGCGCACAGAGCACATGCATGTCGGATCACGCATAGCATAGGTGGCTGTGTCATGCGTGGACCAGGATAGAGTACTTCTGACGGCCCTAATCCCGGCTTGCAAAGCAGCGCGACAAAATGAGGGGCAAAACCATCGCAGTACAGGGGCACAACGTGGGAACATCGTCCGATGCGAGCCCTCGTAGTACAAAAGGTGCGCGCCGCGCGCACCTGAACACGTTTGTGACCACGCTCTGTTCCGGAGCCCCGGGCTCGAGCTTGGTGGCGTGCACGTGCACCCGCACCACCGGCCCCTCGACGTAGACCACCTGACCAACGGCGGCAGCGGAGGCGGAGGCGGAGAAAAAGGGAGCGGGAAAGGGACATGACATGATAGCAGCGGGTGTAGGTGGCGGCAGGCGGGCGTATTTGCCGCGTCATCAACATGAAGCCGGATGTGGCGGGCCTAAGGGTCCCCACGCGCCGCGCCGCACCGAAACGGGCCCCACGTGCCCAGCAAGCGCGAAGGCCACAGCCCCGACCGAGGGCGGCAGCGCACCTGGCCGGTCAATCGGAGCAGGGTGCCGATGGGCACGGGCAGCAGGAAGGCCACGTCATCCATTGAGAGCGGGTCGCAGTACTCGCCTGCGTGGGCGAGCGCGGGCGTGTGTTGACATTGAAACCAGGTCAGGCCCGTAGTCATGAAATACCGTATGTGCATGTGTGATCGACGGTGTGAGAAGTCGTTAGCCAGGGGCGTGCGCGTGGCACTCACGACGGCAACATTGTTGAGCGGCGACGGGCAGGGCGCCGTAAAAAGGCGTGAACAAGGCAAGGGCACGAGGAGGAGAAGGCGCCAGGTGGTCTCCGGCAAGACGCTGGCCCTGCCTCTCTCACCTGCGTGCAGCGCCGCGGTGGCAAAGGCGTGCTCGTAGGCTAGCCGCAGCAGGTGGCCGCCAAAGATGACGTCGAAGGCGTTGCGGTCTTGGCTGCAGGTATCATGGATTCATAGGGGGAGAGGGAGGGCAAAGATATGTAGCGAAGGGCAGCAGGGGGGCGGGTTTGCAACAGGATGCCAAGGCTAGGGTCCGTGATGCTTCCGGCCACGATATGCAGCATTAGTGTGCCTAAGTGCTCTTGCACCCGTGCAGATGCTTTAGATAGAGAAACGCATGCTCGGTCCCACCAACCCCCGCCTTCTTTTTCTAACTCTAATGCGTGTAACCCCACCATCCTGCCCATGCTGCGCCCTCCCGCCTGCACACCTGCCTTGCCTAGCTCCCCACCCACCTGTGCATGAGCACGCTGCTCTGTAGCACGGTACGCGCCATGGGCACGGCGTCGGGGGAGTCGCGGGGGGAGTGGTGGTGGTGGTGCGCCGCCAGGGTCCGTGCCAGGTGGTGGTTGCGGATGAGGTCGTGCACCAGCGCCACCTCCTCCGCCGTGGGGGGCTTGCGCGCCGTGTGCGTGTCACGCCGCTGGTTGCGCAGCTGCATGTGCTTCTGCGGGGGCCGCACCGCATTCCGCATGGGAGACAAATGAGGGCGGGCCAAGACTGTAAGGCGCAGAAGCCGGCGGCACTTGCCGTGCTCGCAAAGCACGCCATCGCGCTGGCGCCCGCGGGCCCCGACCGTTCACCCACCTGACCCTGCTCGAACAGCTCCTTCTCTCGGGCGCTCTGCGGCACCAGCGCCGGCACGTCGGCGGCCGCGGTGCGGTCGGGCGTGCGCGCCACCAACACGAAGCGCGCCAGGCCTGTATGCGCGCGAGTGGGTGCGTACATGCACAGAAATGATGGCGGACAGGTCAGGACGATGAAAGCACAGCGCCCCGGTAATCCCTGCGCTATGCCTCACCGTGGCCTGCCTGCTTCCGACGAAGGCCCGCATTGAGCCAGTGGCTCACCATCGCGGCATGCGACCACCGCGCTCGTTCAGCCCCAGTGCCAGCCCCAGGCGCAGCCGGATGCGCCGGTCCGCCCCCAGCCCCCGCGCCCCCAGTGCCCTCCCACACCCCACGTCACCACGCCCCCTCACCAATGAACGTCCAGTCCTGCTGGCTCGACTCGCGCCGCGACAGCTCTATGAGCACCTCCATGCTGCTGCGGCCCGCCCACACCACCTGGCGGCCAGGCAGGCAGCGAGGACCGCGGGTGGCAGTGAGGGCAGCAGCTTTTGCACTGCCGCAGGACGCGAAGAGTTGCATGCGCCGTCGCCTCTGCCGTTGATTAGTTCCAGGCGGTCTTCACGGCTGCACCTGCCCCACCAACATTTCCGCTCCGTCCTCCCGCCTTCAGCCCCACATGCGCAAGCCCAGCCAACCACGCACCTGCCCCGCCATGCGCAGGTCGTGCGACAGCGTCACCTCGCCCACCTCCGGGTCCTGCGTGCGCGCTCAGGAAGGTCGCGCTGTTGTTCCAGGTGCCGCATCCTTGGCACGCAGCCTTCGCCCAGCGGCCCTCTGCCGTTCAACCTCTGAACTTGAAGCTGCCAATCCCCGCACACCCCCGCTGCTTGCCCCTAGCTCATCCCTGCAGGCAGGCTTACATGCTGTCGGTGGGGCGATCGCACATACCTGCAGCCACGATATGCGGTCTATGGATGCGGTGAGCAGTACCCGGTCGCGCACACCCGCGTGCCGGGCTGCGATGTCGCCTGCACCCGCAGGGTCGTGATGACGTTGGAAAATACAGGGGGTTCGATGCGCGGGCTTGCATTGCACAGAAGGCCCTCGCAGCTTCCCCAGCTCGGGTTGAGGTGAGCGCTGGGAATTTTGGAGGATGGAATGGTTCTGGTACTCACCAGAAGCCATTCCATCTTGCATTGGGTTCTGGAATGAACTACCGCCCACCCACTACGCCGCCTCACATCCTTCCACCCACCCGCCAGCGTGTCCAGGTCCTCAAGCAGCAGCCCGTAGCGCATGCTGTTGCTCATGAAGCGCTGGTATTGCTCCCGCAGCACCGCGTTGGAGGAGAAGGGAAAGAGCATCTCCAGCCAGCTGTCGGCGGGCGCGCGCGAGGCCGGCGGCGGCGCGCAGCTGGTGGCGGTGGCATTGGCGGTGGCGCCGCTGGATGCCGCGCCGGTGTTACTGGGATGAGAGCTTGCTGTGACATCGAATGCGCAAGCTGCGCCGCCGGAGTCAGGTGTGGTTGCTGCTGATGGCCCTGAGCCGTGACCGGTGCTGGTGCTCGTGGTGCTGGCGCTGGTAGGGCCGCCTGTTCCTGGTGCTGATGCCGGCGGCGAGGCTAGCGGCACTGTCCCGTTGCTCCCAGGCCGGGAGTTTGCAAACCAACCAGCCACCCGCGCCCGCATGGCCCAATCCAGCGGTCCAGGGCCGTTCGCATCGGTGGGGTCATCGGGGCGAGGCTGTCGAGGAGAAGCAGTGAAACATAGAAGGTACTCACACAGAAGGTACACTCCGACAGACACGCCCCGCACGGAACTCGAGGACAGTCCCCGCTAACGGAGCATTCACAGACGAAGTTTCATTGATAACATTGCTGCGAACACGAACCTTGTACGTGATTTGGAGCCCACGAAGCCCTAGGCTACGATGACGATGCTCGCCGACCTCGTAGCTAAATGGCGCTACATTTTTAACCTCTGCAAGAGTACTTGCAACTTTTAGTTCCGAAGGTTCCTCTAGGCGTATCGTGGCCATCAGCCTGAAAAGTCCGATTTGTGCAGCCTTGGTTCTATTAAGCAAGAGCCTAGATAACATGGCCGGGCGACACTGAGCGGCCAGAAGACGAACTTCACATGATAGGAGAACAGCGGGCGGTTGTGAGGCGCTTGGAGGGAAATCGCGACGATCAAGTTGAAAATGGCGTGTCAGATGGCGTGTTGACGCTTCCCCCGGAGCACCCCTGCCCCGGAGCGGCCCGCATGTTTGTGGCCCCTGCTGTCATCTTGCCAGGCATCGAACGGAGCCCTGGCTTCTGTGGATTGCAATCACGTGGCATGTGCCTGTCTTAGCATGGGATGAGGCAATCATTGTTGCGACCGTTGAGGGGTGAGTGTCGACGGTTGGCTGACTGGTTCCCCTGCCTTACAATAGTTACGAGCGCTGCCCAAACGGCCACCATTGATAATCAATCTGGTGTGTGTATCGTAGCTTATTTCGTTGGCGACGGAGTCGCTCTGAGGAATCGCAACCGGCCGAAACTCAGTCCCCTCGGTCTGCTCATCTTTTTTGATTCAAAAGAGCCACCCACTTATTATTATGCTCCGTATGAAAATTTTCACCGGATTTATGACTGGCTTAACGGCGTTTGACGGGGCTCATTACGCTCGCCTCACTGCAGGGTCACCGGGCGTCACCGCGGCGTTAGATCACGGTCCACTTCCGCCACGTGCCATACAAGCGCAATTTCCAGAATGAAAGCGCATCTAGTTCTGAGGAGGACTGCGGACAGCGGTGGGAACTGAGGACAGCGGTGGGGGCTGACAGGGGCTGAGGACTTTAAGAAGAAGTAAGTCGGCCGTTGAAGCCAGAACCGTCGCGGATGACTGATGTGACTGCTCAAACCTACTTCACGAAAGTGCCTAGCCGCGTGGTGGAAGTAACTGACGACCTGACTTCCACTCGCATCATCGATCGATCGCGGGGCGCCATAATGCCCAGACCCGTGCCTCTTTGAGCTAGAACCTCATTTGCATAGCTTATATGCATCCTGCACAGCATAGCCGTGCACTGCAACACCACATTCCTTACTGCAAGCCCTATCGCCTTCGGCCCGCCTTGCGCAGAGCTTGATAAGAGCCAGCGCGCCAACCCTGATACATTAAGCGTGATTTCGGCTTGACACTTGACAAGCGACCTTGCCTGTGAACTCAGCCGCTCGCGCTAGCCCCAACGTTGCGCATTGCCCGTTGCATTTCGCGGCGTTGGGCCCACCAGCTGTACAGGCTGCACGCGATATAATGAGTCAAGTGAGTTTTGTTGTCTCATTGCTAGAGGGTAAATGATAGGTAGGTCGCTCGTCGCCTTCAAGGGTTCATGTGCGGGTGATGCGCGGGTTCGGTAGGCCCCGTTCCCGGCCCCGTGGATCCCTCTAAGCGCTGCGTGCGTGGACAGTAGAGCTTTGCGTTTGAGCGATATCCAGGATAGGTCTAGATAGGGTCTAGCTCCGAGACACGCGTGTGCCGCAACGTCGCAACCCGGCTCCTGTGCTTGCATGCAGGCGCGCGCCAGCTCACGCTCGCCCAGCGAGGCAAGTGACACCAGTGTAACGGGCGACCCTTTCAGTCCCCAGGCGAGCAGCGTGCTCGCCGCTTCCTCTAGCACAGTCAGCGAGGCTGCCAGCAGCGATGTGACGGAGGAGCAGATCAAGTATGTGCGGGCGCACTGTGACACCTGCGCCGCCAGCGCAGACGACGCAACCGTGCGCCGGTTCATCCGGGCCACTGGCGGCAACCTGGCACTGGTGAGTTGTCACTCCAGACTAGCTGAGTGCCAAAGCTGGCTGTGGCACGGTTTGAGTTGGTAAAAGGCCATGTCCATGTCTGGACCGGTCATGTGTGTCTTTTTGCCCAGCTATGCCCAGCACTTACCCAGCACGAGCGCTGTTATTATCCACCCCCGACCTCCTGTACCCTCTGAGCTCCGTTGCATGCCAAGCAACTGACCGCTCTTGCAACTTATCACTTTCTCCGCCGCCGTTCCCGCACGTTCCCCCTTCCCCCGCGCGTCAGTCCATCAAGCGCCTAAACGCCACCTGCGCATGGCGCGCCGCCGTGCGGCCGGAGCAGGTGGTGTGCCGCGCCTGTGTGCGCGACCCGCGCTCGCACTACATGCACCTGTGCGGCTATGCGGCGGACGGGCGGCCCATCATCTACAGCTGCCTGGCCAACCCCACCAACAAGGTGCGGCACAGCGAGGGAGAAGGGCTGGCACTGGCGCGAACGAGCGAAGGTCAGAGTTATAACAGTCAGAGGTGTAGAATAGAAGTGAGCACAGCTATGGTGGAGGGAGGATTAAGTAGAAGGTACGGTGAGCCGAGCCGAACCTGGGGATACTACCAGGCGTGGCCTTTGGCCCATGAGCTGCGCCTCCTCCCTTCGGCCCCTTTCTCCCTTCGTTCCAACAGGTTTTCGAGGACAACAAGGCGCACATGATCCAAACGTTCGAGTGGGTGAGTAACTTCTAGGACCGTTTATAGGGCATGAGCATGATAATCAGATATTGATGCTTACATCAGTTGGGGGACTGGACGAGCGTGCCGTTTTGGGGGTGGTTGCGCACGGTGGTTGCGGCAGGTTGCGGTTCCGAGCTGCGCGATGCTCATGTGCGGCTGGCTGCACTTCTCCACATACTTGCCTGATATGTTATGTGTGCACGCTCGCTTGCTCGCTGGCTTCAGGCCATCAAGTGCATGCCGCCCGGCGTGGAGCAGTGGATCTGGGTGTGCGACTTCAAGGGCTTCGGAATGGCGGACGTCAACCCCAAACTGGCCAAGGTGTGCAGGCACGGACGGGGGAGCGGATTGGTAGCTGGCTCCCTGTGACCACTGCGGTCTGAGTTGCGCTAGGTGTCGCCGCCCTTCTGTTTGTGCAAGCCCACTCTTAGCGTGTACCTGTCTCGCTTCGCCTGATCTCCCTGAATCTCTCAATGTGATGTGACCCCTTAGCTGTTCCTGGATATCAGCGCCGAGCACTACCCGGAGCGCCTGGGGATGTTCATGATTGTGGACGCGCCCTCGCTGTTCGGCCTGCTGTGGAAGGCCATTCAGTCCTTCGTGGACCCCAAGACCTACAAGAAGATCCGCTTCCTGCCCTTTGACTTCAAGGCCGGAGCCAGTGGCGGTGCGTAAGGAGGGGTCGAAAATTCTTGTGCTTCGATGACTGTGGATGTTGGGACGGTAAACATGGAGCGTGGGGAGGCGGGGGCTCGCCCGTTGGGTCGGGTGACTGGGATCAACGTGGGTCGGCAGCACGGTCAGCACGGTCAGTCCACGGCAATGGTTACGCCAGTTACTTGTCTTAAGTCATGCATATCTGGTCTGCAAAAACACACACAGGCAGCCTGTTGAAGGCGGAGATGGAGCAGCACTTCGACCCGGTGACCACGGCCTGGCTGCTGCGCGAGATGGCGGAGAACCGCGACAAGGCCAAGGTGCGGGCAGGGCGGGGCGGGGCGGGGCGGGGCAGGGCAGGGCAGGGCAGGGCAGGGCAGGGCAGGGCAGGGCGGGGCGGGGCGGGGCGGGGCGGGGCGGGGCGGGGCGGGGCGGGGCGGGGCGGGGCGGGGCGGGGCGGGCGGGGCGGGGCGGGCGGGGCGGGGCGGGGCGGGGCGGGGCGGGGCGGGGCGGGGCGGGGCGGGGCGGAGAGTTGGGGACTGTGTAAGGAGGGGTAAACAGGAGGCGTTTGCCCTCACTACCAAGGTGTTCGGTGTGCCCATGTGTTGTCACAACGAAATCGGGAGAACGCAACACCACGGTGTGTCCATGTATGACACAGCCTGTTGGTCGGCCTCAGCACCTGTCGCTTCCGCCGCACCTCGCTGCCCCCCCCAGGTGCCGCTCAAGCCGTTTAACTACTACAGCCTGCACCAGCAGGCGTTGTCGGGCGAGCTGTGCAGCGGCGGCGAGCATGCGCTGTGCCACCACGGCCACCTTGCGCTGCAGCTGCCCTCCACCGCGCACGTGCACCACACAAAACACCACGGCCACCAGCACCAGCACGCACACAGTGCCAGCGGGCAGCCCCACACGCACACGCAACCGGCGAGCGGCACCAGCGGACTGACCGCGGCCGGCGGCGGTGTAGGCGGCGTGGCTGTGACGGCGGACGCCAGCACCAGGGCGGCAGCAGCTGCCGCCTCATCCACCTCGCCATCGCCTCCCGCCGGCAGCAGCCTCCACAGCAGCCATGGCGGCGCGGGTGCCTACCCGTATCAGCCGCACGTGATTGCGGAGGAGGCGGGCCGCCTGCCGCACAATTACTACGGCACGCCCGCAATGCTGCACACGCTCAACGCGCGGCCGGACCTGCTGCTGCCGCAGGCCACCGCCTCCGCGACGGCGTAGGTGCATGGCTGCTACACAGGGTAACAGAGCCCGCGTGCGGCCGCCACTTGCGGCTGTAGCCCATGCCAGTGACATGGGACGTGGTGGTAATGGGTATGTCCCGCTCTTTAAAAGTGGCTATGCCACTGGTGACCAGGGGTCTACGCAGAAGTGCTAAAGACGTTACGTGGAGGTCTGTAAAGGCGGGGCGGCGCGGTGGCGGGCGGGGAGGTTGGATGGTATACAGCTGGTAGATTATGTTGGTGGTAAAAGCGGCGATGTGAAGCTTTGTTCTAGCAGTACTTGAGAAGCAACGTGTCATGCCGTGTTGTGCATGCGGAGAACGCAGCTAATCACTACACATATCAGGATTCGGCAGAGCAGCCCGCCGCATGTAGATGTCTTGACCTGTGTGACTCGTCTTCTCAGCATTCTTTCCTGTAGTATTATAATGCAAACTCTTGTGTTTCAATGATTATGTATGTTGCGACGGTAAACCATATGCAGACGTAGCAGATAAAGCACAATGTTGTGCATGGAGCCATGAACTGGTGAGGTAGGGCAGACGGATTCGGCCGGGTGCAAGCAACGCTTGCGCGGAGTCCCGGACTACGGCAGAGTGGGCAGACCTGGCCAAAAGGCTTGAAGTGGGGCGGACACTATGTAAACGGAAATGCTTGACAGAAGCGGCTCTCCCGGCCAGACATAATCAAATCGGGGCAGGCAACCGGCTCCCGGGCAGCCATGGCGTGTCAGCACGGGCTGCACGGCGCCACGCATCGACACGCCGGCAAGTTGGTTGGGCATTCCGGCAATTGCTGCCACATCGGCATGCGTAGTGTCCGAGCGCCAACACTTGTGTCGTTGATGAAATCTGTAAATTGACACGGTGGAGTACCACAGGCGTGTAGGCGTTGACCGATTCGCATCTTACTTCCAGCTCCTCGCGCTGCGCAACACCTCAATTTTGAAGCATTGCATGGTTAGTCCCCATTTTTAGGCGATTCAGCTGCTGCTGAGTGCAAAAACTCACACAACCCGCTGGGCTGTCGGAACTAGGCCCAAAGAATGCAGAGCTTCGTGCAAGCTCGCGGAGCACCAGGCCGAAGCGTCGCCAACACAACGCCCCAACACGCATCATGTCGACAAAGTGTGCGCAGCCGGCGCATGCATGTCCGCACAAACGCAAGCGCTCACCCGGAGGACCTGTCCACGCCTTTACCCGCCGATGTCAACCTGCGCCCCGGCGGCCTACCCGACCCGCGCCGGCCGGGCCTGTACGTCAAGCAGCTCCAGCAGTTCCAGGAGCGCTGGAGCGGCGACGCGGGCGGCGCCAGCGGCAGCAGCGGGCTAGCGGGCAGCGGAGGCGCGGCGACGGTGCCGAGGGGCGGCGGCCTGGGCGAGCACTCCGGCAGCTTCGGTGACCCTGAGCTCTCCCGCAGCTCCCTGTCCATTTGGCCACGCGGCACCCTTACTGCTGTGGTGCTGGGTGGAGGCGAGTCGGACAGCCGGCGCCTGTTCCCGCTGACGCAGTACCGCACGCTGCCCGCGCTGCCGTTCGGCGGCGCTTACCGCATCATTGACCTGCTGATGAGCAACATGCTCAACAGCGGCATCAACAAGATTCACATCCTCACGGCCTACAACAGGTGCGAAAGCGCACAAGACTCACTGAGCTTCGGAGAATGTACGGAAGGTGATGGGGCGGTTAGGATACGGTATCTTACTGTGTCAGTACGCAAGGCGCCAATGCTGAAAAGCTGCGCATAGGCACGGGATTGCGTGCAAGCCGCGGTACGTTAGTGTGGTAACCAACCGTTTGGCCCATGCCCATGTCTTGCAGCTATTCACTTAACCGGCATCTGCAGCGCACCTACGACATGTCCGGCGGCGTGCCGTACGGTGGGTGTGGGTGAGGGGGGGGGCAGCGCAGCTGTCTGGGAGTGTCACGACTGGCACTGCCACACCGGGAGCTACCGTGCACCAGCATCACACTCCCAGTTATAGCCCAACTCGCCTAAGGACCTGCTGGAAAAGTCCTTGCGGCGAAGCTTCTGTTTAGCCTGCTCCTTGCTCGGTGGTTTCTGCTGTCTGTCACCAGGTGGCGACGGCTACATCGAGGTGGTCGCCAACTCCATGGTGCGTGCATGAAGGGTACCGCATCAGCGACTGTGGTGCATTTGACGAATGTGGCCTTCGATAGCATACCATAGCAAGGGCCAGGGCTCTGTCACATGAAGCCGTGTTCGCACCTGTGCCCGCAGTCGCCCGAGAGTCATCAGTGGGTGACGGGCACCGCGGGCTGCGTGCGGCAGTTTATGACCTACTTCGACTCCAACTCCAAGAACAGATTCATCGAGGACATTATGATCCTGCCGGGTGAGCAGGGATGGTGGCAGCGCGCAGCAAGGCTAGGGGGGGGCGGGCAGTGGAAAGGGATAGGGCGGCGATTGAATTGGTGGGGTGGCGGCGTGTAGCTACTTCTTGTGATTTACAGGCAGCTATCTTTTGCAGTCAGCCCATTCCAGCCTTGTATGCTGCTGGTGTGCGACAAGGCTGTCGCCGGCGTACGCGAGCTGCCGGCCCCATCACCACCTGCACGCTGCCCTCTCCTGCCCGGCCCCTACACCCCACGGGGCTCACTGGTCTTGCGTGGACCCCACACCGCCGCGTCGCCCCGTGCCCCTTCCCCCCTCCCGCCAGGCGACCACGTGTACAGTGCCGACTACACGCCCATCATCGCCTACCACCGCAGCACAGGCGCCGACCTCACCATCGTGTGCCGCCCCGTCAGCGGCGAGCAGGCCAGCCGCCTGGGCGTGGTCAAGGTGGGAGGGGAAAAGGGAGCTGCTGTGGGCAGGGAAAGAGGTGTGAAAGCTTGGGAAGGCCGAAGTGCTGCTGCTCTGGACTCGGCGAAGTGGAAGAGGGCGTTGCATGCAGATGTTTAAAGTCCCGTATTCTGTAAGCACCTTGAAATTGTTCAACGACGTCCACCGGACCCTGGACGCACTTCCCCACCACAGCTGGACGGCCAGAACCGCATCAAGACGTTTGCGGAGAAGCCCTCCGCCGCCGAGCTGCCCGAGCTGGCCATGAGCGACGATGAGATGCGGCCCTTCATGACGCCCACAGAGGTGCAGAGAGAGGGGGGCAGTGGGAGGGGGCGGGCAGCCACAATGCGGGCGGGCGGGTCTACGTGCATTCATGTGTAGCCGTTGACTACCCGAGCTCAGCAAAGCAGTGTGCCGTTAAAACGACTCAGGATGACGTAGCGGCAGTTTAGCTCGTACGGTGCACTACGTACGTGCACCTGCATTCTCTTAAGCCCATGTCGCCACGTGCAGGAGGCGCTGCGGACTCGGCGGCGGCAGCAGACCACCCTGGCGTCCCGGAACGGCAGCGGGCCCATGGGCCGTCTGTCGCCCGGTGCGTCCAAGGGCGGCGCGCGCATGGGCGGCGGCGGCGGCGGCCGCGTGGTGCTTGACACCATGGTGCGTGCGGGGGGGGGGTCCATGCACTTAAGAGGAAGTTAATGACGGGGGTCGGGCATACGTGCTTGCGGTGCCTTGGGCGTGGAGCGAAGTGTGGGAGCATGTCGTAAAGTTGCACCGCATCCATCAACATGCTGTATGGATCCTGCTGCGAACCTGCCCGCCCGCCTGCCTGCCTCCACGTATGCACGCCCAGACGTCTGTGGATGAGACGGAGATGCGGCCCGGCTCGAGCGGCTACGTGGGCAGCTGCGGCATCTACATCTTCCGCCGCTCGGTGCTGTCGGAGGCGCTGAAGCGGCACTTCAAGATGCAGGACTTCGGCCGCCAGATCATCCCTGAGCTCATCCGCGAGGGCGCTAAGGTACGTGCGACCGGCGGCTGCGTTCTCTTGCCATGCCCATCCAACCAACTCCCACCCGCCCTGACTTTGTCAAGACCACGGCATGCGCCTGCTGCTAATCAGTATGTGACACGCATGGCACGTTTGCCCCCCCCCCCGTTATTGACCCACACCGTGCGCATGGGTTGGTTTCGTTTGGGCTGGTAACCGCAACCCCCCCGCCCCGCTTCGCCCTGCCCCAGGTGCACGCGTACCGGCTGCCTGGCTACTGGTAGGACGGCTTCGGTCCCAGATGTTGTATCACCGAGTCCTGATACCCGAAGACTTGTTACCATCTACTAAAAATTTACGTGCTAGTCTTGCAAAATGGGGATTGCTTTCTCAAACCTTTCATGTTACAGTTACTTACTAACTTATTGTACAACGGTCTGGACCTGTAGGGCGGACGTGGGCGGCAGCGTGGGGGACTTCTACTCAGCAAATATGGCGCTGCTGTGCGACCCGCCCTCCATCTCCTTCAACGCACCCATCAACTCGCCCTTCTTCAAGTGCGTGCATGTGTCCGTGAATGCCTTATAGTGACCCCCCCATTGGGTTTGGTTTAGTTTGGGCTGGTAATCACACACACATACGCTGGGTCGGTTGGTTCGGGATCTCTTGGTCGTTTCGCTTTGGCTTCTGGCATCAACCACCCCCCTGCCCACATACGCGTGTGCTTTGTACCTGCATGCGCAGCAGTACTGGAAGGTGCAAGGGGCAGTGCACACAGTGCAAGATAGGAACATGCGTAATACGGGCGCTCGTCCATACACTGCTGCGGCCTGATACCCCTTCCTCCCGCCTCGCTCTGCCCCCGGCCCGCCGCCCACTCACGCAGGTTTCCGCTGACCATCCCCGCCAGCCAGATGATGCACTCGCGCGTGAGCGGCGCGCTGGTCAGCGCCGGCTGCATCATCAACAAGAGCAACATCCGCAACAGCGTCATCGGCAGCCGCAGCATCATTGGTGGGTCCGTTCAGGAGCGGAAACCTCGCTGAGAGAGCTGTCATCATCGCTGCATGTGCGTGGCACTTGCCTGCAGCAATCCCGTTCCTCCTGTCACCTGCCCACGCGCCACGTGGCACCTGCCCACCCATTCGCCTACCCACACCCGCTGACATGCAGGCCCCAACGTGACCATTGAGGACAGTGTGGTGTTCGGCGCCAGCCACTACGACCACGAGAAGCCCCTGCCGCGGCCGCTGGGGCCCACCTTCCCGCCCATGGGCGTAGGTGCGTGTGCGCGTATGCGAGCTCGCCTGCCCGCCTGGATACGTACATGTTAACGTGTCCGGGTCCTAGGAATGCGACTGCCTGCTGGATGCCGCTGTATCTGGTGACCGTTCTGCTCCTTCCCAGCTGACGGACACACACCGTGGTGATCCCGCCGCTGCCGCCGCCGCAGGTGAGAACAGCATCGTGCGCAGCGCCATCCTGGACCTGAACGTGCGGGTGGGCAAGAACGTGCAGCTGCTCAACAAGGAGGGCGTGTATGAGAGCGCGGACCGCGGCGTGCAGGCGAGTGGGGGGCGGGAGACAGGTCGGCGGGAAGGGCAGATTGCGGGCGGGTGTCGGCGGGGCCGGGCGGCGCTCCCGATTCGGAGGAGTGCGGTACAGTCCGGCGACAGGGGCATTGCGGTGCCGCTGCGCAGCGCGAGCCGCAACCCACAGCCCTGATAGGCATGGCGTTTGTACCTGCTGCCCACGCACACTCACTGCAGCCTTGGTTTTGGTTTCCGTATGCTCCGGCCCAGCGCTGGCGGTTGTAACGGCTTGCACGGCATCGCTGAACCTGCTGCCACCGCCCCATGCACAGGGCATGTACATCCGCGACGGCATCATCGTGCTGTCACGTGAGACGGTGGTGCCGGACGGGACCGTGATGTGATGTGATGTGATGGAGAGGGGTTTAAAGCAGCACGCACGATGGAGATAAATTATGCACAACTGAGAGGGAGAGCAGAGCAGGCGAAGGGCGCGCCTAGAGAGAGGGAGACAGCCTTTGGGCTCTGACAGAGAGATCGGAGACGTTGAGATAAAGGCCGGCGGCTTGTGGCCGGCGGCGCATTTGCTATCGCCTAGGGCGGAGAACCGCGTGGATGCGTCCTTGCGAAGGTTGGGGCCAGCCCTGATTGATGCTAGCTAGGTCTCACATTGGGTTGCACTAGCGTGCACTAGCGTGGCAGTGGTCATGACACATCTGCGATCAAGGTAGGTCAAGGCATCGCCGTAATCACGGGGATTCATGATGAGTCAATCGTATAAACATTGGTCGTGGCAGGTTCGCATTGAGAGGCAGTCGCAGGCGCACCAAGAGTTGAGTGTGCCTGGCAAGCTGTTAAAGCGAGTAGACACGAAGTGGTGACCAAGATGGTGGCACGCGCGGCTGTAGCCCAATTGGGGCGTTGTGATATGTGTTTCTTGTTTTCATTCCAAGTGAGCTTGCCTTTCATAAGGCGTGCATCCGCCCAGTACCTCCTCGGTCGTGTGGAAGGTGGTGTCTTTATTAGCTGGTAAAGCACAAGCTGGAGCAGAGGAGGACGTTGGTCCCAGACTGCGGTGTTGGTCCAGGGTTTGTCATTCGGTGCTTGGACCGTGCAGTTACACAACTTTTATGCATGCAGGCCCGACTACTGAGCTTGCCGCAAGGGCTTGCTGCTTGCATCACCCTGGCATCACTCCCATCTCCCCGAGAGCCTTCCAATTTAAGGAACTCCTTATCTATCCAGACGCGTTCCTCATGCCCGACCCAGACATCAGTCATACCACCCTGGCTAACTGGCTTGTGTCTGTCAGCGTGTTCTCAGCAGCCGCGCGCTCAGTCCTTCCGCTTCTTGCCAGCACCGCCACCAGCCGCGCCGCCGCCGCCCTCCCCGGCCCCCTTCATGAACTGCTTGGACGCTTTCTTGACCCGCTTGCTCTTGCCCGTGTCCAGTCCCTCCTCCTCCGCAACCCGCAGCATGGCAGCACGCTTGGCGCTGTACACCTGCGAGAGAGCACGAGAAAACACGAGCAGCATGGTGTGATGAGCGAGGTAAGGACAGCGTAACTACATCACCTTGCCCTCAAACCCACAAGCCAACCACACTCCGCTCTTGATGCACCCCCAATAACCGTGTCAGTCCCTTTAATCCCTTCTGCTCTGCTACGGTAACAGGCACCAGCGGCCGGGAGTTTTGCCCCCTATCCTCGCGTTCCCACCCGCACCTTAGTGATGCCCTTGAGCACCTCCTGCTCCTCCAATGGGTGCTCCTCCAGCTTGTGGCCGATGAGGTCCTCGATGGCGCCCACCAGACCCACGTCGTACTGCGTCACCAGACTCACAGACCAGCCGGATCGGCCCGCGCGGGCGGTACGACCAACCCTGCGGCACGGAAGCGATGGGTGCAGATTGGTGCAAAGCGTTATGAGAGCAACACCATGATGAAAGCAGAAGATGAAAGCACAAGGCGCGCCACCACTGCGTGGCCCCATCCAGTGTCAGTCTGGTCACGCGCCACTCACGGGTCTCACGGCCCCCTCCCCCCCACCTGTGCACGTAGTCACGCGCCAGCATGGGCAGGTCGAAGTTGATGACAGCGTCCACGGTGGGGATGTCCAGGCCGCGAGACGCAACGTCGGTGGCCAGCAGCAGCGGCACCTGCTCGCTCTTGAAGCGCGCCAGAGCCGCCAGGCGCCCCTTTTGGCTCTTGCCTGCGTGCCACCACATGGAGCACCGAGGCTCGTATGGTTGCAGCTCGTTGCCAGTTGCCTCAAAAGATCATGAGCGCTTTGCACACCATGCGCGCCGATGCACGCACCGCCGTGCAGACTCATCTCTCCGCTCTTAGCATATCCCGATATCCTACATCCGTCAGTCCGTTTGCACCCACGGCCCGGCAGCACCCCACCATCATTGTACTCCGTCGCAATAACCACCGCCGCTGCTGCTGCTCTCACCCGAGTGCAGCGCCACCGCCGGCAGGCCCAACTCCTCCAGCAGCAGGGACAGCAGGTGGCAGCCGCGGCAGGTGCCAGCGAAGATAATGGCGGAGCGCACCTTGCGCGCCGGCAGCACCACCGTCAGCAGGTGGTGCAGGTACACCTCCTTCACCTGGGGCGTGTGCAGGCAGGCGCATGGGAAAAGGTAAGAACCGTACTGGGCGCACGCGAACGGGCCACGGGTGTGGTGGCCCTAGCCTGCTCGTGTTCATTCACGCGGGCCACGTGCCTGGTGCACCGTGAGACCCGCTACAACGGTGCACCGTGAGACCCGCTACGCCACCTCCCTCCCAGTCCCAGGCACCTCCCGCTCTGTGCTTGCTCCTGTGTCTTCCTCACCTTGGCCGGCAGGAACAGGTACTCCTCCTTCAACTTATCTGCGGTGCGCAGGCCCTCATACGCCTGCAGTGACCAGCGACCATGCGTTGTTGCTTGTTCAAGCCGGCATGCACTCAGCCAAGCTAGAGCTGTCGTAGCAGGGCATGACCAACACTTCCACTGACCAGTCCTGGAAGTCCAGAGTGCACGCTGCCCCATGCTGACTCACTCGACGCGTGAGCACGTTATCTCACGCAGCACCGCTTTCCTGGACCCCTGCCCACCGGGTTTCCGCTTCCACCCTGCCCGACCGCCCTCCACCTGCCCGACCACACCTGGAACACGTGCGCGTCCGCTAGTGACTGCCGCTGGAGCGCAATGAGCGACTTGGTCATGGTGGCGCTGAACAGCAGCGTCTGGCGCTCGGCCGGCAGCGCCAGCAGGATGCGCCTGTCGAAAGCAGCGCCATCAACATCATGTAGGAGCGCATGGTGTGGCACATGCCGGCTGGGGCCGGAAGTCTTGGTTGAGCGCTGCCTGGTACCACTGTTCACTCCTCTCAGCTTCGCGCATACTACGTTGCTGCCGTGCACCATTGCACATCGCCAGCATCCCCTCTACCGACTCTGCCCGGCGATACTTTACGTCCCCGCGCTACTCATGGCGCTGACCTAAGGTCGTCCTCGAATGTGGAGTCCAGCACTCGGTCCGCCTCGTCCAGCACCAGGAAGCGGCAGCGCCCCATGCCGGCGGCCAGGCCCCCGTCAGCGTCCAGCAGGCCCTGGGCGCGGCAGTGCAGATGTCGAGGCGGGGAGGAGCGTGGTGCCGTTGGTGGGGGCCGCCTGGGCGAAGCTATGTTCCGTCCGTGCATATGCGCCCGTTGGACCGCACCCGGACAAGTCAGTTTGCCAAGTTGGCACGGTCCATGACAGCCGGCCCATGACCACCACCCTGAACATCAGGCCATGGCTGGGCTGTAATTTTGCCACGCCATGCCCGCTCCAACGCCAACACGCACCGCCAGTCGCCCCGGCGTGGCCACCACCACGTGCGGCCGCTTGGCCAGCTCCCGCGCCTGCGCCTGCATGTCCACGCCTCCAATGATAACCAGTTCCTGCGTTGCAAGGTTACAGGAGAGGGGAGTAGGACCGATGAGCAGACGCCGGCGCATGTCGTGAGCAGAGCTCGCACTGAGCACTGCTTTGTATGGTACGCGTGAGGCAAGCCGCGACCGCTCAAGTGGTCACGCCGCAGCACACGGGTGTGCCGCGGGTTCCGCCTGTGCATACGCCACACACTGCCAAGCAGGAACTCCCATGCCCTCCTTTTGTTTCACGCTTCTCGCCCAGACCCTCTTACCTTAAGCCTCATACCCGCGCCCAGGGCCCTGAACTGCTCCGAAATCTGCACAGCCAGCTCACTGCAGCAGCGGAGGCAGGCAGGCAGGCAGCCAGCCACAGAAACAACAGCGTCAATACCAAGCTGAAACAGCACAGAGGCAGTATAGGCTGACGCGTGCTTAGAGTCTGATATAAGCCGTAACAGCGTCTGTGCCGGCCGCCGCCACTCGCTGCCCAGACCGCGCACGCGCTTGGCATCACGCCAGCACCGTGTGGATCGTTCCTCGCACAGACCCAATCAGTCTCGAGTGCGACTCGTGCGAGTCCAACCGCGCACGAGTTCCCTAGCTTCCTCAATACTAGCCTACCGTGTGGGCGTCAGCACTAGCGCAAACACGCCGTAGGGGTCCTTCGCAAGCGCCTGGAGGATGGGCAGCGCGAACGCGGCCGTCTTGCCGCTGCCGGTCTGCGCCAGCCCAATCACGTCACGGCCTTTGAGGATGGCAGGGATGCAGCCGCGCTGCACGTCGGTGGGGTGGTTCATGCCCAGAGACTTGCACACGCCGCACAGCCACTCCGACAGGCCCAGGCCCTTGAAGTCGGTCGGGACGTCGGAAAGGTCCGTGTGCCCCGACGTCGAGGCCTCCCCGCCACTGCGCTCCGCCGCGCCAGCGCTGCCCTCGTCCTCGCCCTCGCCACCCGCGTCTCTCGCGCCATTTTGCGCTGCTGACAGCTGCTGCTTGCTCTCCTTTGCCGACGCGCGCCTATCGCCCTCGGCGCCGGCGGCGACGGGCTCACGAGCGGGACGGCCAGGGCCGCCAGTGCGCTTGTTGGCCGTGTCAGCAGGAGCAGCTACATTGGAAACTTTCTGCTTTTTGTTTGGCCTAGCGGCCGCAAACAATTGTACCCCTTCGTCACTGTCCATGGCGCTGGTTCAGCTTCCAGCGCACCGCTGTGCTTTATGTCAATTGTATATTTGTGCTTCAAGTATGTTTTACGCTGTGAATGTGAAGCACTGCAGCGATGCGCCTGATTGAAGCAAATCAATTGCAGTAATTGCTCGTGCAGGCGGAATCCGCAGAGGCGCTCTTAGTAGGAAGGGTAGCTCAGCCTTGCCACAACAGTACACATATACAAACATCTACTAGCCTCGAGCACGGCGCAGACCAACGAACGTTTGTTCACCTTGCGCAAAGGTTTCGCCCCAAGCAAACATCAGAGTAAGCATATGCAGCCCATAGGGCCATCCAGTTGATCGGCCGCTACTCAGGGCCCATCGTCAGGAGAATGGTGAATACTGGCGTCGCGGTAGCTGGGGGCTTAGGCGCGCTGCTGCTCCTGACCCCCTTGGCGACGTTCTTCCTGGCAGGTAAGCCTTGAGGACGGGTTGAAGGATAGATAGCCAGTAAAATTGTCTTTTTGTACTCGATCATCAACCTCCGACGGCTCATACTCGCAGCGTCCGCCCAAAAGCGCAAGAAGCCGCGCAAGGATGGCGAGAAAGCGGAAAGGAAGCCCGACGGCAAAAAAAGCGATGACAAGGTGCGAGAGAGCGAACGCAGCGTCGCGCGCGGCGTGGCGGGCCTACGGCCGCGTCCGGCGGCAGCTAGGACCCGCCAGCTGTCGCTGGCGGGGACGTGATGGATGTCTGCCTTGGCCTGGCCGCCCTCTCAGCAAGCTGTAGAGGAATGCCTGAATATCAGCTGTCAACTCCTTTCCATTCATCCCCTGTCCTGTCGCAGGCGTTATCTGTGGGGGCAAGTGCAGCGGCGGCGGCGCCTACCAATGCGACGGCGGCGGCCCCCGCTGCCGCCGTGGCGACAGGGGGCAATGCAATCCTAGCGCGACTCAAGCAGCAGCGTGCAGCACCGCCGGCGCCAGCGCCCGCGGCAGCCGCCGTAGGGGCCAAGCCGTCGCTGACGTTCGCGTTTGCCAGCCAGACCGGTACCGGCGCGGAGATTGCGCGCAACCTGGCAGCTGAGGCCGTGGAGAAAGGCTACAAGGCGCAGTGCATGTCTCTCACGGAGCTGGGGTATGCCGCGCTCACGTCTGGCCGCACGCCGTACCTAGTCATCGTGGCATCTTCCACCGGCGACGGCGATCCGCCGGACAACGGCGGCGCTTTCTTTGTGGCGCTCCGCAAGAAGCAGGAGGGCAAGCCGCTTGTGGGCGTGAAGTTCACGCTTCTGGGTCTGGGCGACTCTAACTACACGCGCTTTATGTACGTGCCTCGCGCTATCAAGGGTCGCCTGCTGGAGCTTGGCGCTACAGAATTCTATTCGTGTGCGGAGGCTGACGAGGTGGAGGGTATTGAGAGCGTGGTGGACCCGTGGAGCGAGGGCCTGTGGGCGGCGCTGGAGGCGGAAGCACTGGCGGCGGCAACGCAGCAGCAGGTGCGGTGGGTGGGGTCAAGTGGGACCTCTGACATCGATATGGGCATGTGGGTCAAGTGGCATCGGTGTGTTGGCAATGTGACATTCGGACAAGACATCGCTGGGCCTGTCTACAGTGCTGGCTACAGGCATATCCGGCGGGGCTGGGTCCGCATAGGAGTAAGGAGGATGCTTGTCGCGCACTTTGTTAGGTTCGTGATGTTCCCTGTATACCGACGCGCACAGGCGCCTGTCCCGCTGGCCGCGCCTGCAACTTCTGAGTCGTCGGCCGTGGCGCCCGCCAGCGCACCAGCCTCAACCACGGCAGGTAGCGCCCCGGCACCGACTGGCGGCAACGCCATCCTGGCCCGCCTACGTCAGCAGCGCGCGGCTCCCGCCGATGCGAGCACAGCACAAGCTCCCATGGCGCCGCCAGCTGCTGATGCCACGTCTGCCGCTCCTGCTGCTGCGGTGGCTGATGCCGGGGTTGTGGTGAAAGTGGCAACTAGCGTGGCGCCGACAGCCAAGCAGGAGCCTGCCCCGTCTGCGTCCGCGGCAGCGGCCCCGGCTGCTGCCGTGGCGACAGGGGGCAACGCAATCCTAGCGCGACTCAAGCAGCAGCGTGCAGCACCGCCGGCGCCAGCGCCCGCGGCAGCCGCCGTAGGGGCCAAGCCGCCGCTGACATTCGCGTTTGCCAGCCAGACCGGTACCGGCGCGGAGATTGCGCGCAACCTGGCGGCTGAGGCCGTGGAGAAAGGCTACAAGGCGCAGTGCATGTCTCTCACGGAGCTGGGGTATGCCGCGCTCACGTCTGGCCGCACGCCGTACCTAGTCATCGTGGCATCTTCCACCGGCGACGGCGATCCGCCGGACAACAGCGGCGCTTTCTTTGTGGCGCTCCGCAAGAAGCAGGAGGGCAAGCCGCTTGTGGGCGTGAAGTTCACGCTTCTGGGTCTGGGCGACTCTAACTATACGCGCTTTATGTACGTGCCTCGTGCTATCAAGGGTCGCCTGCTGGAGCTTGGCGCTACAGAATTCTACTCGTGTGCGGAGGCTGACGAGGTGGAGGGTATTGAGAGCGTGGTGGACCCGTGGAGCGAGGGCCTGTGGGCGGCGCTGGAGGCTGACATCGCGCCGCCGAAGGACCAAGCAGCGGAGCAGGTGAGGCGGGTGGCTTGGCTGGGTTGCGCGGCACTCTGCTATGCTGGGTCACACCAGGACTTGTGCCAGGACTGCTTTGGGTGTCTTTGGGTGACTGGCCGATCGGGTGCGGGGACCGACGGGTGGGCAGGTGGCGCGTGTCGGGGTCGGGGCCAATTGATGATGTGGGCGCCATTCGCGCCTTCGATACCAGCACTTCAGACTGTATTCTGGTACAGGTGACGATCTAGACCGGCTACGTAGGGCAACGAGCCATAACTTGAACAAGAATGTGGCCGCAACTTCGTTCGGACCAGCTTTGCTGCTCTGAAGAGCGTGACCGAATACCGTGACTTAATCTTTGGGTGCTTTCCTGACAATTTCTTAGTACTCGTATTTAGTATGGGCTTGACGCGGCGCATTTTCCGCTTAACGTGAACGGAAGATGGCGACCCCAAGCACCCCGTTCCCTATAGACCCTTCCTTGAAGGAGTCCATATACTGGCTATGCTGCAACAAGCGAATAAACGTGCGGCGGGGAGGCAGCGTGCACGTTCGGATGCCCACGGAAGCGCAGTGGGCCGAACACGCGCGGTGTCGTTGCAGCAAGTTTGTCTTCCAGGCATATCAAAATTATTTATGCCCTCCGTCACCTCTGAAGCTGACAACTTGCGCGCTGCGCCTGCACATTTTGTTTGTTTGCATGTAGCCCCCGGTGGCCGTGATGACCGCGCCATCCGGACCGTCGCGCAAGTCAGTGGAGATGATGAGGGGCATGTCACGGACGCCGGTGCCGGCCGCGTCGGCAATGCCGTCTAAACCCAGCACGCCGGGGCCGCAGACGCCAGTCGCAGCCACCGCCCCCACGCTCGTGGACGCGCCCAGCCGCAGCCTTGTGCCGGAGACGTCGGCCAACGGCGCCGTGCCGAAGGTGGAGGTGGGGGTGGCCCCGGTCCCAGCGACGGGCGGCGCTGCCCTGCTGGCCAAGATGCGCAGCGGCGGGCAGCAGCACACCGACACAGCGGTGACCACGGCCCCAGAAACGGCTGCTAAGCAGCAGGACGCAGCCGCCAAGCCGGCCCAGCCGCCTGCAGAGCCAGCCAAGCCGCCCGTTGTGGCATTCACCTACGGCAGCCAGACGGGTACCGGCGAGGAGATTGCCCGCAACCTGGCGGCGGAGGCAATCCAGAAGGGCTACAAGGCCACGTGCGCACCGCTCAACGAGCTGGGCTACGCCGCGCTCACGTCCGGCCGCACGCCCGTGCTCGTTGTCATCGCCTCTTCCACCGGCGACGGCGATCCGCCGGACAACGCTGCGAACTTCTTTGTGGCGCTCCGCAAGAAGCAGGAGGGCAAGCCGCTTGCGGGCGTGAAGTTCACGCTTCTGGGTCTGGGCGACTCCAACTACACGACCTTCATGGGCGCGCCCCGGGCGATTAAGTCGAAGCTGGCGGAGCTTGGCGCGACGGAGTTCCACCCGTGCGCGGAGGCTGACGAGGTCGACGGCATTGAGAGCGTGGTGGACCCGTGGAGCGAGGGCCTGTGGGCGGCGCTGAAGGCGGCCACGGCAGTGGACCAGGTGGGCCAGCGTTGCGTGCTGGGTTTCCGTATGTCATCCATCTCGGGTTTAGAACAGAGGGGTGTGACACTCTGCCGTAACAAAAACGTATTCTTCTTTGCCCGCGCAGGACGCGGTGGCTGCCGTGAGCATTGATGGTCCGGCGGCCACCGCTGCTGTCAAACCGGTGGCGGCGAAGGCCGGGCCCTCCGCCAGCGAGATTGCGGCAGCTGCAGCGGCTGCGGCGACCGCCGCGGAGGCCGCTGCCAAGGCGGCAGTGGAGAAGGAGGCGGCGGAGAAGGCCGCGAAGGAGGCGGCAGAGAAGGCAGCTAAGGAGGCGGCGGAGAAGGAGGCTGCAGAGAAGGCAGCTAAGGAGGCCGCTGCGGCCGCCGAAAAGGCGGCGAAGGAGGCCGCTGAGAAGGCGGCGAAAGAGGCAGCTGAGAAGGAGGCCGCTGAACAAGCAGCAAGAGAGGCAGTCGAAAAAGAGGCGGCCGAGAAGGCGGCAAAGGAGGCCGCGGAGAAGGCAGCCAAGGAGGCGGCGGAGAAGGCAGCAGCGGAGAAGGAGGCGGCGGAGAAGGCAGCCAAGGAGGCGGCGGAGAAGGCAGCTGCCGAGGCCGCTACCCGCGCCGCTGCGGACGCAACCACAGCGGAGGAGGCCGCGGCCGCCGCCACAAACTCCGCTGCCGCCGAGGCGGAGGAGCTGGCTGAGGCGGAGGCTTCTGCCGAGGCGCTGGCGGCCGCCGCCGCGCACCAGCATGAGCGGCCATCCAGCACGGCCACATCGGACGACGGCGGTTCGCTGCTGCCCTCCGCCCTGCTGTCCGTCATGGAGGCGGGCACGGCGTCGGGGGCAAACGACCATGGCCTGCCCACTATCAAGGAGAGCCGCGTATTCGAGGAGGAGCCAGAGCCAGAGGCCAAGGAGGCCGCCAAGGGCAAGGGGCTGGCGGTTCTGCCGGAGTCCGCGGGGACGGAGGGCGGCGAGGACCCGCTGCTGTCGCCGCGCGAGACGGAGGACGGCGGCGACGACATGCTGCTGACGCCGCGCGGCTCTGTGCGCGGCGGCGGGGGGCGGCCTGACTCGCGCGGCAGCGTCGCGTCCAGCACGGCCACGGGCGCCACTGGCACGTGGCGGCGCAGCGTGGACCTCAAGTCAAAGACGCACCTGGTGGCGGAAGCGGCAAGGTGGGGGTGGAGAGCGGGATGGAGGCCTGCGGGTGGTGGAGAAAGTTGCTGCGACAGTAATTGGACGGCACGAGTGGCACGGGTATGATGACTAATGTGGGATCCGGCGGTAGCGCAGCCGGGATCCTGCCTAGTACTAGCCTAGCATCGCCTCTTACCCACGTTGTCCCACATCGCACACTGCAGGCGGCGCTCGCTGGAGAAGCCTGCCCGGCTTCAGGCCAAGCCGCTCAACGTCAACTTCCCCAGCCGCGAGGAGACCGTTGTGAAGCGCAAGGTGGGTGTAGGCACCTGTGATGGCAGCACGGAGGCAGGCAGCCGCATGAGCAAGGGGCCGTTCGTAAGAGTTTACTCGCAGGAGCAGACAAGATGCCAATGCGCAGCTTACACGAACGGGTTGTTTTGCGTCGGGCCCGCTGGAATGTCAACCTGTCGCCTGTCGTTATGATGTTCTGACATTCCTCGTCAAGATTGCCGCCATCAGCAGCTGACATTCTTCACCGGGCCATTGCCACGCAGGACGAGAAAGCGTACGGGCTGCTTCTGGGTCTGGCGCCCGTGGGTGTGGACACCAAGGGCGCGCCCGCACTGCTGCCGTGCCGGCTGCGGCTGCTGTGGGAGAAGGACGAGAAGCGCACGGACAACATCCTCACCAAGGAATTGCTGCGCCCCACCCGCGAGGAGCGGCATAAGCTGGACCCGCAGGGCATGTACTCGCCGCAGCAGCCGTTCTGGGCGCACATCTCCGACGCACGGTGGGTGCGGGGGCTGGCTGCCATGCCTGCGTAGGCTACGGACAAATCCGCGCACTCTCGTGACTTTTCATTGCTGCACCCCGCTTCGTGCATCACCTAAAGTTTATGTCGTTTGGCCCTCCCTTGTACATTATCCATGCTTTACGCAGCTACGAGACGGCGTTCTGGTCGGACCGCAAGGTGCTGCACCTGGAGCTGTCCATCCGCGGCTCAAACATCGCCTACAGCCCCGGCGACGCCATCGGCGTGCTGCCCACCAACCACCCCGACCTGGTGACCAACCTGTGCAAGCGCCTCAACCTCAATCCCGACCGCGTCTTCTACATCGCCGCGCCCAAGGACACCTCGCAGGGTGGCGCCGCGCCCGCCGAGGACCTGGTCAGCGAGTCGGGCGACGCCGCACCCGCCACGCCTGCCGGCCGGCCCGCCACCCACATCCCAAGCCCCTGCAGCATCGGTGAGACCGCATACTGGCACGGTGCTTTGTTTCTTCCAGCAGCCGTTCTGTATTGGGCGAGAGGGGCCTCTGCTACCGTGGACAGGCTGTTGTGGCGCTCCCACCTGCACCACGCGTTTCCGCCTACACTGCAACGCGCCCGCCTCCCCTGCCCTGCACCCACGCTCCATGCGCACTCTAAACAGGCTACGCCTTCACCAACTGCGTGGACCTGACCAGCCCCGCGCGCAAGAGCCTGCTGCGGCTGTTGGCCGAGCACGCGCACGACGCATCGGAGAAGCGCACGCTGCTGTTCCTGTCGGCCAAGGGCGGCAAGGACGCCTACGCGCACGAGATTGCGGAGCACCAGCCCTCGGTGCTAGACCTGCTGGTTCGCTTTCCCTCCGTCACGCCGCCGCTGGACGCGCTGCTGGACGCGCTGCCGCCGCTGGCGCCGCGCATGTACAGCATCACCAGCAGCCGCAAGGACAGCGCCAAGGGGCCCAACCGGCTCAGCGTGGCGCTCAGCGTGGTGCGCTTCAAGACGCGGTGAGAGGGCTCAGGCGATGTGGGCGGGCTTGGGGCTTTATGCTTGGGGCTTGCGCCTGCCGGCATGCTGGGATCCGCGCATGTAGCGGGTGTGTCCTTTCGGCCATGACGTGCTGCGTCCCTACCGTGTGACCGCCCGGCGCCCCCGGAGCTGACCATCCGGCCCTGTGCATTCCACGGTCCACGTGACAAACGCACCCAGGTACGGCACGCGGCTGGGCGTGGCGTCGGCCTGGCTGGACCGGCTGGCGTCGCCCTGGACCACGGAGGGCATCAGCAACCCCACCAACCCGGTGTGGGTGCCCATCTTCCTGCGCCGTTCGGCCGACTTCAAGCCGCCCGCCGACCTGGCCAGCCCCCTCATCATGGTGAGGCAGTGGCAGAGTGAGCAGCAGTGCAGCAGGAACACTTCCCGACAGAGGCAATGCAGGTGCAGCACCACATCGGGTGGCGTGGCCGCGTCCTTGCTAGGGATGGATTTGTCATTGCAGCATGCTTTGGGCTCGTGGTTCGTTTGGTGTGGCAGTGGACTCAGCTGCTTGAACCTACCGGCCAGACCATGAGACCGTGGACCATAAACCACCCCGTTTCCTTGGTTGCAGGTGGGCCCCGGCACTGGTGTGGCTCCGTTCCGCGGCTTCCTGCAGGAGCGCCGCGCCCTCATCCGCGAGACCAAGGTGAGCGCGCGCGGCTTGCGAGCGACGCTCCTGTTTCCTGGCTCCCGTCACGCTTTTCCTTCGCATGTAAGCGTCCTCGCCTAGCAACCCGCCTACCCGAAGCCTCCTTTCTCACATAGCGTCCTGCCCTGCTTTCCCCGATGCTCTTGTACACCTCCAGCCCGAGTGTGTGGGTGAGGCGGTGCTGTTCTTCGGCTGCCGGCGCGAGGACGAGGACTACATCTTCAAGGAGGAGCTGGAGCTGATGAAGGCGGAGGGCACGCTGTCCGCGCTGCACGTGGCGTTCAGCCGGGCGCAGGAGGCCAAGGTGTACGTGCAGGTGCGTGGGCGCAGTGTGTGTGTGTGTGTGTGTGTGTGTGTGTGTGTGTGTGTGTGTGTGTGTGTGTGTGTGTGTGTGTGTGTGTGTGTGTGTGTGTGTGTGTGTGTGTGTGTGTGTGTGTGTGTGTGTGATCACAAGGGAGAGAACAGCAGACATAGGACAATGCGTGTGTGTGTGCCTGTGGGCCCGTGGGGGGTGTTGACGAGGAGTTGTGCTGGTGGAATGGGGTGCGGGTGCGCGTGCGGTTGCGGGAGTTTACTGTGTCACTTGACAGACCCGTCACTGCAACAGCCCCGGCATCAAAGCGCTGAATACCGAGCTGCCTCGCCCAACCGTTTCGTCTCCCTTCTCCCACAGGACCTGATCAAGGCGCAGGGGGAGAAGGTGTGGGGGCTGCTGCAGGCTGGCGGCTACCTGTACGTGTGCGGCGACGGGGCGGCCATGGCCAAGGACGTGCATGCCGCGCTGCTGGGCGTGGCAGTCACACACGGCGGCCTGAGCGAGGCGGACGCGGCGGCCTACTTGCAGGTGGGTGGGCGCGGGCGCGGGCAGCACAGGGATAGGGGGTTGTATGAGGGGTTATGGGGCTGTAGAATGAGAAGAATTGCAGGGCTCGAGGTTGGGAAGCCGCGGAGAGGGCTGAGGAGGCAACATGGACGAATGATTGGCTGACATGAGCACTGCATGAGTGCCTGAGCATCATAATGCAAGATTTTTAAATGTATTTCTGACTTGTTGTCTGACCTTATCTGCCCGCAGAACCTGACGCAAGAGCGGCGCTACGTTCGCGACGTGTGGTCATAAAGCGCCGGACCCAGAAGGATTGGCGGGGTGTTGTACGTGGAGGCGTCGCAAGGCTGGGTGGGGGATTGAAGGAGGCGCGCCGTGAACCGCAACCGTATGACGCATTACGATTTGGTGCACTAGGCCAAACAAATGGATGACTGCTCGACTAATGTTGACTTTCGCTAAGCAGGTGGCAACGCACTGGATTAGTGACTGTAAAATCCGCTTTGCAGCAGGCCCCATCGCCTCACTGTCCCAGATCGACAAGCGCCCTGACGCACCCTGGGGCGATGACTCGTACGCGTGCTTGAGAGGCTCTGTGTGACCTCGTCATGAATTATAACGTTTGGGTATCGAGTGCATGCATCTAACAAGTGCCGTCCGCAATGGAAATGTAAGCCATGTCCCCGTAATCTCCAGCCACCCCCGTGCGCACGTGCTGCCGCAGGAAATTAGTGAACATCATGCCTTTCCAGCAGCACTCGGTCGCCTTCGCAGCCACCCTGCGACATCAGCGCCACCCGCCCACCTCAAAATCGGTAACTTCAGACCCCCCGAACTCCAGCCGCCTCCCGCATACACGTTCCATCCAAAACTCGCGCGGCAGCCACCACGGCACCACGAGTATGAGTCGATATCTAGAGTCTGGGATGGCACGAAAGTCAGGACACAGCACGCGTTTTACGTTGCACAATATCACAGGTCATCTGGTCTCATTCTTCCGCATGCCGGCATGCGTGTACCCATGTACCGTATCCGGCATCCCCAACCAAACACTGTTCAGCAGTCACCGCACGCGCGGATTCCCAAGCATACGCCTCAGGTCTCCTCGGGTCCACACCAGGTCGTCCAAGCACCGGGAACGTACTGTGTCATGTGCGTCACCAGTTCATATTCCTGATGCGTTCAAGCCTACATGCACACTGCCTACCACCCACCTGCCCCCCCGGATCCGCCCTTGCTACCCATGCGCTTGCCCTTGCGCCTTGCCCCCGTCCTCGCCCTTGCCCGCCGCCCCGAGATGCTCTTTCCCGTGCTGCTGCTCCTTCTCCTTCTCCGCCAGCACCTCGCTCGCGCCCGGCATGCGCACGCCGCCGCGCTTGTGTGCCGACGGCTTCACGCCGGCGCCCGCCTTGCCGCCGTGCACGCGCGGGTAGGCAGTGCCCCAGCCCCAGGCGGCGCTCCAGCCGCCCATCAGGTTGGACTGCAGCGAGGCAAGCAGTGTGGGCCGGGGAGACTGCGGCGGCGGGCGTTGCAGGGCGGTTGGGAAGGTGCGTGCGGTGTTGGGTTGCATCAGTGTGGGCGGTGAGGATGGGTGACGTGCCGGCTCTCGTTGGCCCTAGCACGTTCGTGGTGCTGGTGCTGGAGCTGCCGCATATCTACCCTGAACCCACGCCTTCACCTGGCCATCAAACTAGAGACCTCCGATGTCCGCTATCCTCTCCGCAGACCCGCCCGTCCGCCCTTCTGCCCCCCGTGCTCACCTGTTGCGCCTCCATGTGACGAATGGCGCCGCCCAGCATGTCCGCCAGTGCCGCGAAGTCGGGCCGCAGGTCGGGCTCAAACTGGCAGGCCAGCCGCAGCACCAGCTGCAGCAGCAGCAGCAGGCGGGAGGAGAAAGAGGAAGATGAGCAGTAGTAGTAGAAGTGAAAGGTGAGAGTGGGTCGGTGGTGCTGGTTCAAGGCAAGGGTGGCAAGAGCATGGGCAGGCAAGAGTATTGCCCACCATTCCCAGTCAGTGTTCCCCACCATGCTCCTCATCCCCTCACCCCTCACGCACGCACCTTGACTTCCTCGTTCAGGCTGGCGGGCACCTCGGGCGCCAGCGACTCCTCGCTCACAGCCATTGCCACCTGCGTCAGCGGCGGCGTCAGCGGCGGCGTCAGTTGCGTCAACATCATTGGTTAGCCCTGCTTGACGAGGTGCCGTGGGGGCCCCTGTTTCATCGTGGCATGCATCCGCTCCACGGTGCAGCGTATACCGGCGTATTGCTGAATGCCTCACAAGCTGGCTTGTGCACCAGCAACAGGCGGCGCGGTGTTGAAGCCCTGAGAGGCAGAGCCATCGCAGCCGTGCAATGCCGCCATAGCCTGGATCCCCTTACTCGTGTGCTTTCGGGTAAGGAATAAACTAACCACCCCCCCGCCGTTCCTTACCTGCACCGGCGTCATGAACGTGTGCCCGTACGGCATGGCGCACGTGATGCACTCGCTCAGCAACACGCCCCAGCTCCACACGTCCGCCTTGCTGTCATACACCTCGTGCCTGCGGGCGGCCATGTGCGGTGTTCACATGGGCACCATGGCGCACGCACGCACGCACGCACGCACGCACGCACGCACGCACGCACGCACGCACGCACGCACGCACGCACGCACGCACGCACGCACGCACTCATCAAGTGGGGCAGCAGCACCGCAGCACCGGTGTGCGCCCCGCCCCGCACTTGGCTCGCTGCCTCTCCCTGCCCATTCCCGGCCCAATCCTCGACTCCACCCCACCTCATGACCTCGGGTGCCATGTACAGGTAGGTGCCTGTCTCGCCCGTCAGCGAGGCGCGCGCCTCCTCCAGCAGCCGCCGGCTCAGACCGAAGTCACCCACACGCGCTACGCCCTGTGCGTGTGTGTTTGTGGAGGGTCAAAGGTGCAAGCCGCGTCAGCACGAAGCCACGTGCTGTCATGCAGACCGTTGGGCGACGTGCCCGTGTTGTGCGGCTGGTGGGAGCCGATGGAATCAGCATCCGTGCGCGCATCCCACCGAGTTAAGGGTCACGATTAGTACATGAACCCACACGGCGCTCCCTCCTCTACCTTACTACTCCAACTCCCTCCGCCCTATTCGCGTTCTCCGCTCGCAAAGCCGCTGCTGTTTTGCCGCTACCCCTGATGTTACTCCACAGCTGCCCCTGCCCTTGCCCCCAAATCCTGCCCCTGCCTCCCATCTCCCGTCCGCCTCCCTCTCCCAGCCCCCACCTCCCCTCTTCCAGCCCCCTCCCCTCTCTCCCAGCACCCCCCCTCCCCTCGCCCCAGACCCACCTTGTTGTCCAGGTATACGTTGGCTGCTTTGAGGTCGCGGTGCAGCACGGCGGGCCTACACGCCTCCAGCGGGCACATGCCCAGAGCCACCTGTGCGCGGGGGAAGGGTCAAGGGACAGCAGCAGTCCGCATCAGCAGTCAACGGCTGCGCCGTCTGCATCTCCTGCCGATGTTGGGGTACCGTGTCCGTCACACCAGGCCGTCCAACTTTGCTAAAGCCGAGGCCAGCACCCAGCCTACGCACACGCCCTGGGCGCTTTCGCTATACACTAATACACCCACATACCTCCATACCCACCCACCCACCTGGTGCGCCATCTTGAGCCGCTCCAGCAGCGGCCGCACGGGCTGCGTGAGCGTGCCACTGGACGTGCCGGGCGCGGGCATGCCGCCCGGGTGCAGCCAGTCCGCCAGCGTCCCCCCCTGTGCGCATGCCAACCACTCGAGCAGTCATTCAGGCAGTCTGACCGCCTGCTCCACCAGGCCGGCTCCCGCGTCTCGCGCTTCAAGCCTGCATTCGTACCGGGCGGCCGTGTTCCCTCACAGGGCCTTATCGCCCGCGTTCGCGCCCGTGGCCCCTCACCGCCCCACCCGCCCCTGAACCCTGCCCGCGGCCCTCACCGTCATGTACTCGGTCACCAGGCTCAGCTTGTCGGTGCCCGAAAGGCAGGCGCCCAGGAAGGGCACCACGTTGGGGTGCCGAATGTACGACATGGTCTCCACCTGGCGGGGTGGGGTGGGTTGCGGCAGGGCCGCAAGGGGGTCGCTCAGTCGAAGCCATGCAGGCGCTCCACACGCGCGCTTGTCGCGGCCCCTCCTGCCCACACATACATCCGGTGCGCGCCTTGTCACTGCGCTTTGCTGTCTCCCCTTCAGAGGAATATGCCTTCCACCCGCCCTACCCCGCTCCACTCCCCGGTTGCTTTTGTTTCTGGAATAAACTACCTTTGGTTTACTTTGGGCTGGTAACCACAACCCCCCCCCCACTTCATTTTGCCCCACCCCATTCCAGCCCGCCCTGCCCCACCCGCACCTCGCGCAGGAAGCTGGTGAGCTCGGCGGCGTGTCGCAGCCGCACAATCTTGACCGCCACACTCGCGTGCCGCCAGGTGCCCAGGTACGTCACACCGAACTCGCCCTCGCCCAGCACCGGGCCCAGCGTCACCTGAGGGTCAGACGCGACACGCACCACGACCACGCAAGGGATTGTTTGAGGCGGCGGTAAACGCCGCCGTTCAGTCAGCGTCGGCCGTCATTCCGCGACGCCGTGTACCCTGTACTCAGCCCTGCATCCCTAGCCCAGCCGCTGAACGCAACTCATATAGAAATTCTGATGACATCATGTTCACACACATCCACACACACCTCGCTGTTGTCGATGATCCACCCCATGGACTGCCCGCGCCGCACCAGCGCCTCCAGCACCCGCTGCTGGTTGGGCGTGGGGTTCACAGGTACCTGCTCACGCGCCGGCCCCGCCCCCTCTGCCACCGCTGGCGAGGCGGCGGCGCCTTCAGTGCCTCCGGCTGCTGCTGCTGCTGCCGCTGCCGCCTCGGCAGCCATCGCCGTCCGCGTCTCGGCAGTTGCTGACAGCACTGAGGCGGGGTACAGCGCGGCCGCGGCGGCCCGCCGCTCCGCGGCCTTGTTACCGCTAACCGAGCCCAGCCCCGGCCCCGCCACCGCCGACGCTTCCAGCTGCAGCAGGTCAGCGACCTGGCGGGCGTCCTCATCTGCATTGTCTGTGGCCACATCGGAGCCCGCCTGGGCTGCGGGGGCGCCAGCCGCTGCGAGCGCCTGCTCCAGACGAGCGATATGCTTGCGCGCGTGGACCAGCTTCTGCGCTAGCTCCTTGGCATGCGCTGCCCACGCATCACGCTCCTGCTCTGTCCGGTCCAGCGTGGAAATGTGTCGCTCCACCTCCGCGCACAGGAGCGCATTCAGGCGCGCAGCAGCGTCAATTCGTTCCTGGACTGCCGCATCCCTGTCGTGACCGTTTTTTATTATTTATTGGCATATAAAGTACTACAATAGGCGTCGCACGCCATGCCTACGGTCTCGATTCCCGCGAGCGAGGGCTTCGCCACTGACCTCTCTGCGCCATTCTTAAGGTTGCTCATCTCCACCACGGCTCCAGCTGTCATTTCATGATGATGCTGCCAAGCGTAAAAGCGACCGGGTCAGGAGAGCTTGAACGTCCAAATCGAGTTTGTGCTCGACAGCTCTTCGGCCTTACAGTACGCAATGTTGAAAAAAGATACGATCCTGTATACGTTATCAAGTTAGCCTCGCTTGGTTTGGCATTGGCGAGGCTCTTTGCAGCACGCCCGCTTCCAGCTTCCGTCCTTTCAGTCAATTGCACGCGCCCGAATCGGAAAGAGTATGTAAGTAGCATATGAACATTATGTGAACGCCCAAACATGCAACAGTCCCGCAGTGCCCCATTCCCCCGATGGCACCGTGCGTGCCCCGTCCAACCTGCACGCAGCCACCACCCTCCATACCAATGTACGTCCCCTCCGACCATCCAACATTGGTTCAACGCCCTCATTTTGCCGCGCTGCTCATAGCTGCTTCTTCTTGGACGGCTTCATCACGAGGCTCAAAGTCCAGTAGTAGTTGAGACCGGTGAGCGCCACCTGGAAGATGGGCGTGATGCCGATTGGGTTCCAAGGCGTTCCGCTGATGCGCGTCTCGTTCTGCCACTCGCGATAGAAGACGAAGATGAGGTACCTGCAGCCGCATTCACAGTAGGCAGGTGCGCCGTGGCACCAGGCGGCACAGCGTGTTGACACACGAATGCGAAACGCAACAGCGCCTACTCAAAGACAAGTTCCCCTGAGGCCCTGTATGTGTATCCTTCCCCTGGCAACCATCCCGCCTGCCAAGCGTTTACCTATGGCGATCGTGACTTGAATCAAGCCCACACGAACAGCCGTCAAGTTTTCTATACCGGTACTTACGGGTAGAAGATGTTCCGGAGCAGCACCCAGGAGATGTAGAACGCCGCCTCAAGCAGCTGGTTCACCACCGGCAGCCGTATGGTGCGCTTGGCTATGAGCAGCCACGTGTTGATCTCCACCAGCATACAATAAGACCTGGGTCAGTGACATAAAAGGTATGCGGCAGCATGCCAGGTTTGACAGAACGCCAGTCGTCACCCGCTATGAGAGCACAAGCAGTCAAGCACATTTTACCAGGCGCGCGGGAGCTTCCACCGCCGCCAGCGACGCCGCCCAAGCGCGGCCACTTACATGCACCAGCCGTAGCTGGGGTAGTGGTAGGGGATCAGCAGGTAGAGCGCTGCGAACGGGGACAGGGCCAGGAAGGTGTGCAGCTGATATTATAGACAGTGTCTTGTCATGATTGTGACGGTCAGGACAGCTCTTGCAAATGCTGTATGTACCAAACTGATATTGCACGACCGTACTCAGCGAGGCGCTTTCCTCCATGCTCAGGGCGCACCAGTGATGACGTGGTGGATGAGAATGACCATTGGGGACTTGACGGACCGCGGCACGATAGCCACGTACAGCTGCGGTGCGATGCGGCGGCCGGGCGAAGTGTTCAGGGGCACATCAATTGTAACCCATGTGCGCAGGCTTATAAATGCTCAGAACATCGCATTGCGTTGGCCACCCAACATAAGTACCGGCTCATTACAACGCCACAGTAGCAACCCAGTTCCAGCTGGCGGTGCAACACACCATATACGCCCTGCTGACACCTGCCCGCACAACGCTCACCAGGTCTGCCACGAAGTAAACCATGGTCGAATAGAAGAAGAGGAAGAAGTGACGCCCCGTCCGAAGGAACAGGAAGTTGGCAACGTTGAGCCAGAAGATGAAGACCAGGTTGAAGATGTCCTGTGGTGTAGAGGTGCGACATGAATTGGGGAGGGTCAGCATAATAGCGATGGTTGCAGTTGACGCCAGCAAACCCTTCCGCGCGTGGCATGCACACCTGACCCACCCTCCCGCGCCAACACGGCGGTGCCCTGACAAACCCTGCACGCACATGGTACACCACCACCGCCGGCAGCCGCCCTGATTCGGATTTTTTTCCGCCGTCATCTGCCGAAGCCGTCGATGAGTCGGCGCGCACGTTCGTTACCGGAGCCGACGCCCCCGCCCCTGCGGCAGAGCAAGGATGCCGGCGTGACCGTCGTCCTGGCGTGCCGTGCGACCTGGCTGCCCACATCCGAGTCGCTCACACGGCAGCAGCATGTGTTCTTGGTGCGCTACCCACCCTGTGTCATCGCGGCCGGTTGTGCGTCCTCCAGCTACGAACCCAAGTGTCGCAATTCTAGTCAAGCACCTTGTTTTCTTCGGGGTGTAATTCAGATACTATAGAGAAGGAGGCTAACAATAAGCCGCAACAGAAACTCTTGTGCGTGCAGGGAGTTGAATTCAGTCTCACTGAGCCGTCGCGCGACCAAGCTTGTATTCAGATACCGTGGGGCTGCAGGGTTTGCGAAGGATATCCTGAAAATATAAAATACCAGCGCCGAACTGGGTGATATGCCCACATTTAGGCCGCATGCAGCATGCGCAATCTTCCCCCGCACGCCTCCCGCAAAGCTGCCCGCAAGTGCCAGTAGTGGCCCAAAGTCCCCTCAGGTACATATGCAGATTGGACAACAACGCATCCTAGCTAAATAGGTTCGGCCTTCAAGTGATTACTCGCCGTGTCGAGGGAGTTCGTCCGTACCAAGCCACGAAGCGCACAGGCACACACGCACAGGCCCGACAACATCGCGCTGCTCTAGTGTCACTGCTCCATGGTCCACTGGCATGGCAATATCACAACCGCTATCACGTTTCTTTCTACCCTGCAGGTCCGCTTCAACCATATCGCGTTGATTTACAGACTGCGCTGCTGCCGTATGGCACCGTATTCGCAACCCTCGACATCACCACAGAGATACCCGCCGCTCGTCTTGAACATCTTTTAGCCTCCCAACTTCCCCGCCGTGGCACCTGCAGCAGCATTTGCAGCAGGTTGCTTCACTTTGCCTTCTTTCCGCTGCAGCAGGACTTGGCAGGTGCAGACTCTGCCGCCACCGGCGCCGGCGCGGTCTGTGGCGTGTTGCTGGCGTACGATAGGTAGGCGGTCCACAGCACGCCGCACGCCGACATATACAGCACTTGGTACTTTAGCGGTACAGCGTAGAAGTTGATGGAGGCGGCGGGAATCCAGAATTTCCAGCCTGCAGTCAGTCAGAGAGGTGTTTTGCAGTGGGATGTGGGACCGCCGTGCACCAATTGGGAAACAGCACCTGGGCATAGCTTCTTTGCACATTTGGGTCGGGCACTTCCAAGCGAAAGCTCATAGACACAGCACCCAGCACCATGGCAGCAACAATGACTGCGCCGAGGACCCCCGACTGCCCAGCTTCCGCGCCTCCTCTCTCACCGTTCTGCATGGTGGGCCACAGGTCGTTCTTGATCTTGTCCCCGATGAGGTCGGCCTTGCCCGTTAGGGCCAGGTTGAAGCCAAACACGGAAGTGAGGGTGATTGGTGCCAGGATAAGCTGGTTGGCAGCCACCTGCATGATGTTGCATGATGGCGATGCGTCCGGTTGGGCATGAGGGTCGTCCGTGGTTCCCCGGCGTGTGAGCGGCTGCTGGTGGTGCCGTGGCGCGCTCCGGTAGCCCCACCGAGCCAAATGGGGATCCTACAGCTCGCATCCCTCCTAGGTAGATACCCGCACCCTGCTGTGCCATCCTCTGGCACCTCACAAACTGCCCAGACTGTCAACCATCCCAACCCAACCCACCTTGCTGAGGAAGTTGGCAGTGGTCTTCACCGGCATCAGGAAGTCCAGCAAGTTGTACCAGTAGTACTGGCAGGGACCGTACCAGGTGAAGCCGTAACCAAACATGCGCAGCGTGCGCATGGGGTCGTAGGCGGGCGCGGGCTTGCCCTCGCGCGCGGCGTTCTGACTGATGAGCGCCTGCGCCAGCAGGTCGCCCAGTCCCGACAGCGTGCCCGATGTCACGGCCGCCTTCAGCGGCGCCTCCCACCCCTGAACATAGATACATGAGTGGGTGCATGGGGTATTCCTTACGGGGGCAAATGGGGCCAGGGACCGGCTATCAGGCTGGTTGCGTGAAGCCGGCCACGCTCGCGTGCAGGTCCGCTCACCGCGACTTTCTGCCAGTAGCTGGGCTGCCCGCCAGGAGCGGCTGCTGAGCTTGCTGAACGACGAACGTCATTTCGCCGCGCCTTGCGAATGCGGTTGAAGCCTGGTCGCCCACCAAAATACGCTCCACCGCCCGCAATCAACGAGACGCCCCGCATGTTTATTATATAACCTGCAGACCTGATAATACACCTATATATCTGAGTATCGCAAAGCTATTTTCCACCAAATGCCATGGTTCATAGCTTCCAGTTCCAAAGCTGGAATTGACCCCCGCCGACTACTTCTGCATAGGTGTTCCGCAGTCGCCTTAAGTAATATTTTACCCTTAAGATTCTTGTATGAATCTAGTGCACGTATCGCACCCGCACAGGGACAGCTGGGCAGAACATGTGAGTTGAGACGTTTCCTCAACCCAAAAAGAAATGAGTGACGCCGCAAGTGATACTTCCAGCATCCACCAGGACATACAGCTGAAGCTCAACGTGCTTGAGGCGCTCCGGAGAGCAAACCCCGCGTCAGGCGACACTAGCCACCGTGCGCCCGCGTTGAAGGGCCTCGTGAGCGCCGCTGCGGTCACGCGCCTGCAGCAAGAGAACTTCCAGGTACGGCTCGAAGCGCCGCATCATACCTGTCGGGCAGCTGTTATCTTGCAACGTGCGCCCCTCCGCCCGTCTTCCTGCTACCTCACCTGTGTCGCCGGACTGCCGCCTGGACTGCCGCCACCCTGCTGCGCCTTGCCCCCTGTATACCGCCCCGTTGTCCGCACCTGACCTGAACGCGTCGCCTCCTGGACTTGCGCAAACGTACCAAACAGATGGCGGTACGCGACTTCCTGCAAAAGCCTGTCCCGCCGCCGCGCGTGGAGCAGGCCACCGCGCTGAGCCACCTGGTGCGGCGCACCCACAACCGGCTCCGCAGCAAGGAGATGCGCGACCGTGAAGCGGTGGAGGCTCGTATGGCGCAGCGCGAGCCCTGGGCTGCCACGTTGGCAAAAGACATCAGCCGCACCCACTTCCGGACACGCGGCCGCTACGACACGGGCAGCAAGTACCCGCACCTTGCAGCGCCGGGGCTTGCTCCAGTGGCTGGCGTTGGCGCGGGTTGTGGGGCCGGGTCTGGCGACACGGAGAGGGCGGAGGTGCAGGCGCAGGAGCGGCAGCGGGAGCCGCTGCTGGTCATGCTCCAGACACGCAAGCTGCTCGGTATGGTGGAGACGGTGTTGGACACGAGCGGCGCCGTGCGGGTGGGGCAGCAGCAGGCCTTCCTGTCGCCATCGCCAGTGCAACGGCAACAGGACCAGCAGGGGCCGGCCCTGCCAGCAGCTCGGCCGCAACGCACGCGTGGGATTATAGGATTGCGCGGCGTGGCAGGAAGTAGCAGCGGAGTGGCAGAGCAGGAGCAGCTCGCCGAGGCCGCAAGGGTGTGGGCAGGAGCCGCTACCGCCATCACTGGCGGCGGCGAGAGCACCTTTGCCCATGCTACGGCCCCTCAGCCTGCTGTCCTCCCGCAAGCGACCTCGTCAGCCGGCGGCGGTATAGAGAATGACAGCAGTGCAAGAGGTCTACGGGTGCCGGAGCTGCGGGCGACTCTGTTTGCTCTGGCGCGTTACGGCCACACGACTCAGATATCAGCTTGTGAGGACGTACTGAGCCCAGCAGGGCCACAGCAGCAGGCATCTCGCGCAGACTGTAGCCGCACTCATCGCCACCGAAGCACGGACTTCAGGGAGGAGCACGAGTGCAGCAGCAGCGGCAGCGGCAGCGGTAGCCGCAGCGCTGCTGGGAAAGCCAGACGGCGCAGGGAGGCGGCCCCGAACAGCAGCAGCGAGGATGCGTCTGCAGGCACGACCAGCCGGGATGAGAGCGAGCGGGAAGGCCCGGACGAGACGGTGGAGGTTGCGAGCGCCGCGGCAGTGGCCAGCAGGGGCCTAGAAGTTGACGGTGCTGCTTGCGGCGGCGGCCGCGCTGCAGTGGCGGCAGGGTCTACCAGGGCCCAGCCGCCAGCGCGGCCAAGCGCATCGGCAGCGTCTGAGGGTGCTGCCAGCGCAGCGGCAGCCTCCGCCGCAGTTGTCGCCTCCGCTGAACCTCTGCTGAGCGCGCCGCCACTGCCATCACCGTTCCTTGCGGCCACAGAGGCCACTATGCCTAACGGCCTCAGCGCGGTGGGAGGGGCAGGTAGTGGCAATAACACCGATCCCGCGGTGGACGCGGCCGCCCGGCTTCCAGGCTACGTGCAGCGCCTGCCGGTGGCTGTTCAGCAGCACGTGCTGGCTGACTCACTACAGCAGCTGCTGGCCTGCTCGCGCGGCCTCATCGCCAGGGCTGAGGGCCTGTTGGGCTGTGCACCCACTGCGGGCAGCTGCCCAGAGGGCGGTGTTGCTGCGGGTGTCGCTGTTGGTGCCGTTGGGGATGTTGCTGGGGGCGGCGGCAGCGGCACTTACAGCAGGACGGACGTTGAGGGCTGCAGCGATGTTCACGATCCTGGCCCCAGCAGTGGAGGGGGACGCGATGGCCCATTCAGTCATGCAGGGGACGACAAAGATTATGGCGGGGCATCGCAACAACCGCTGCTGGCAACGGGGCTGATGCAGGCTGAGGGCATGCTACCAAGCGGCTGCGTGGAAGAGGAAGCGCAGGCGGCACATGCAGTGTCTGGTCCAGAGGTGCCTGCTGATGCGGCCGTTGCGGATTCGATATCAGGTCCAGCGGTAACGCCCGACTAGAGTGATTCAGGCAAAAGAAGTAAACGGGGCGGCAGTGTCATAATTTCGAATTGCATTGGCATCTGACTGACGCTCTAAAGAGGTTAGCTTCGTGTGTCTCTGCATTGCTTAACACGGACATGTGTTTGGATGACGCGTGCGGCATTGGCTCACGTTGCACATCCTGATGCACACAATTAACTGTGTATGGTTGTAAATAACACGGTGTAGGCGCATTGTGACACGGAATGCTGAGCCACTGAGTGTGGACGTATGTCCTGGGCGCACGAACAGCGGTCATCATCAACGGGAACGGACCCATGAACTGCACCTCTGCCCACTCAAACCACATTGCCATCCTGCATATGCACAAACGTATACCACTCGTTTCGCGTACACCATGCGTACGCCACGCCATGCTTAGCACTTGGGGTTGTGCGGCTTGGGGCGGCCGGCGCGGTTGATGACGGCGCCGGTGTTCCACAGGCGGCCCTGCTCCATGCTCTTCATGGTGAAGTACTGGCGCAGGCTGCCGGTGTAATCGGTGAAGGCGCCCTCAATGCCCAGCTTGACAAAGAAGAACTGCAGGTTTCGGGCAGAGCGGGCGATTGTTTTGAGCCAGGGAAGGCGGGAAAGGACAAAACATTCGCGCGTTTGTCGCTGGGGGCACCGCGCATCACCGCAAGCATGCCGCCACATGTCCACACGCGTGCCGCGCACCTCGAACTCGTCCATGGCGGTGGCGAAGGCGCCGTAGGTCAGGTAGCGAGCCTCGTTTCTGAAGGTGTAGGGATGCGCCTGTGTCATGCATGAACGCGGCAGCATACGCGCAGGCACTTGCCACGTTGTTATCCATCGCTGAGGCAGGGCAAGGTACTCGTGGGGGGACTCTTCCCTGCAAATTGCTATTTGGCCCAGGATCGAAGTCCAGTATGTGGACATCACATCACATTGCGCACCTGCATGCCGTTCTTGCGGATGCGCTCGGCCAGGCCGGTGGACTCCAGGGCGGCGCCGTTGGCGGTCTGCGCGGGTGTGACGTGCGGGTTTCAGTTATCAACGGATCATATAAATACTGTGCCCACCATCATGCAGGGCACTCAGCTCGCTTCTTGGCGAAGCAAGGACACGCCATGCAGTGAGCCCCTGTTGATACCAAGCCGAGCGACTCCTTCCCCTACTTCATTCCCCACTGCTTCACGGCCTCACCACGTTGGCGCCAGTCTTGGCACGAACCAGGGTGTTCTTCCAGGGGCCCACGCCCGAGGCGTAGGTGGCCATCTCCTTGACACCGGCCTCCGACATGATGGCCGAGTAGTTCATCGAGGGCATGTCGGGGATGGGCCTGTGGGCGCCGCAGAAGTAGCCAGAAGTGAGGTGGGCACGTGCGTGTCAGCTTTGTGCGTGAGCGAGGCAAGCTAGTGGGTAGGCGGGGATGGCACGTGGGCGTGACAGTGCGACTGCAGCGGTGGGTACTTCCCCATGAGAGCATGGGTTGGCGCTGGTCAAGAACTCACGTGTTCCAGTCCGACAGGAGCTGCACCAGGGGGATGCAGGTCTTGCGGGACAGGTACTTGAGGTTGCCCACCTCAAAGGACTGCGGGCGGGCGCCATGCAAGGGCGGAGGTGTCAGCTGCTACACGACACGCAGCGGTCGCACTTTGTGTTTGCGTTGAGTGGAATGTGTCATGTATGTGTGTGTAACGCACCTGAATGAAGACGGGCTGCTTGGACCAGGCCTTGCTGTTGATAGGGCCCTTGTAGCCGTGCTTCTTCAGAACCTGCAGGGCCAGGCGTGAACGTGTCCTGACGTAATGGCGTTAGGTGCACACCACGGCAGACCGGCACCAGCAAAACGGACTGCTAGCTAGAAAGGTGTCGCGGTCGATTCCAGTCCCTACGCACGTTCAGCACGATGTCGCTCATGGTGGTCTGGGCAGCCTTGACGATGGGCAGGCTGTCGTGCCACGTAGGATGCTTGGTCTCTGCGTTGCGAACAGCGATTGGGTGGACGCAGGGGGATTCACACGGGAACAAGTGATGAAGCTGTCTGCGACACATGATAGAAGACATCTGCGACATCAGAAACCCGCACAGCCTGTCCCCTCGTGACCATGAGCAGCCGTAGTAGCAGCAACCCACCAGGGTAGATGCCGATGGTGCGGTTGGCACCCTGTGGAGTGGAGCGACAGTTGACAGGAGGGTCGACAGGAGGGTTGACAATTTACACGCGCAGCGGGGGGCATGCATATGACACTTTTGGTATGCAAAGCGTTGAGCCATAGTCTTGAAGCCTCTCAGGACGACGACTTCACGTCCTGATTATCAAAATCCTAGGGCGATACCAACATCCCAGGACATCCGAGATGTGGTATGCCATCCAACATCCAGGGGGGTGGGTAAGAAACAAAGTGCCAGACCCCATGCCTAGGAATCCCCTGGGGCCCCCACGGACCGACCAACCGACCCGTTGTGGACAAAACCGTCCCGTAGAGGGGGTTGTGCCCGTCCTTTTGATGTTAAAGTGGTGCCAATCTACTCCCCTTGCCGAGCTCTATCGCGCCGTGCCACGCTGGGATCCGTTCCATGACTTTGGGACACAGAGGATTCCATCATGGAGATCCCCTGAGCCAACCCGCAACATGCCCCGACCGTATTCCACGCTCCGGCTTGCTGCTTTTGTAAACAAACATCACCAAACACTGTTTAGCGCGTGCCCGCGCCTCGTATGACTGTCGATTTTGCTCTCATGTCTCGATGTGCCGGGGCATCCCAGGGACATCCCACAGGACATCCCAGGGACATGTCCTTGCCAGCTCGTGCAGACCGCCCCTTTTTGGAGTAATTGGCTTCAATGCCGTGAGATATACATAATTTGCTGCTGGAACCTGCGTCATGGCGCTGGAGAAGCTTGCGGCGCCTTCTAAAGAAATGCGCCAGGACTGGCTGAAGAAATCCGGGGGGACACCTGGAGGGACCCCCAAATTTGGCAGCCCATCACTTCTTCATCAGGCACCCCCTGAGAAATCTAAAAGCACAAGCGTTGCTTTCGTGGTAAATGCTATCAATTTTTAGGCATGGGGTCAGGCATGGGGTAAGCTTCTGTCATTCTTACCCCCCCTGCAACATCCGTAGCCTGCCGTATCCCTCACCTTAGCAATGGCAATGTACTCCTCCAGTGTGGGGATGGCAAACTGGCCGTTGAAGGACTGGTCGCGGTCGGCAATGGGCTGCTTGCAGCGCAGCGTCTTCACTTCCGCCAAGGTGAGATCCGTAGTGAACACACCTGGGGGCGCCGCACGGATGGAGTGCGTAAGATAGGATATGGATAGAACGGCAGAGAAACGAGTGTTACATATGATTCCCCGCGTGCTCTTGCTTGGGCTCTGCCTTTGGCCCAAACACACGGCGCGCGTGAAAGCCACACTGGGTGTTAAGGAGTGTGCCAGTGTGAGGTACCGCACTTTCACACATCTGCTGCACAGCAAGGTTCAGCCATGTCTTGCACAGAGCACACACCTGTGTAGTTAACGCCATCGATGATGATAGACCTGATCAGGCTGGGGAACTGCGCGCGCATGAATGGGGGAGACAGGAGGCGTATGGGTGGTCCATCCCTGGTTAGGGAATTCATCAGTTGTCGTCGCTTGCCTGCCGACAAAGCGGTCAGCAGCATGCAAGCACATCATTTGGCCACACATCATGTTTCATTGGCGACCTTTTCGGCATGGCTTGAAAGGGAAAGGCTATTGCAGGGCCAGAGCGACAATTGAACACAAGGCAGCGGCGCACCTTGGCATCGGCGTCGGTGGTGCCGGAGACCAGGGGCTCGTGGCGGCACACGGGCACCAGGTCCTTGGTCAGCACCACATCGCACTCAATGAAGTCAGCGCCTGAATATGAGTACGGGGCAGGCAATTGCATGGGTGGGGCGTATCCAATGAATGGACCAAGGTACACATCAAACCCTTCGGTAGCGCGTGGTAGCAGGGCGCATGTTCACAAGAATTGAGAATCGGTGTTCAAGGTTGGGCGGACAGTAGTGTGAAGACCATGTTGGCGCATGTTCCTCGCCGCTTTAAACAGCGCAGCCAGCCAGCCCCGCCCGCCTGCCCGGGCTGCTGCCAACGCAGCTCGCAGGTGCGGGCGCACCATCCACGTCAAAAGTGTGCGAGCGAGCTGAGGCATAGTGTATTGTGTGCATGTGGACACTCGCTCTTGCCCTTTACCTGCTCCTCACATGAGCACACCATCTCTGGGCACCATGTGTGCTTCACCCGCACTCTGCACCCGTACACTTACCCAGGTCAATGGCCAGCTGGTAGCCCTCGGCGGTGTGGTCGGGACGGAACCCTGACGCACCGCGGTGGGCGATATTGTAGGGGCGCGACCGGGGCCACACGCCCGCTTGGGCCTGCAGAAGTGAATGACCACGCAATCACATGGAGAGGGTTTTTGGGGCCCGCCGGTGCTTTGTGCCGGCCGCGGCGTCGACATGCTAGAGTATCTGCACAGCGCCATCATGTGCGGCCCGCCATGCACGGGGCTTGCCGCCCGAGACGAAACAATTCACTGCTATCCGTTATGGCATGAATTCGTACCTGAGCCACCAACGCGAGCACGATGAGCAGAGCTGCCGCCGCGCGAGAGAACTCCATGTTTGGTGTGGGTTCCACTCCAATGCCACTCCTCGGCCGTGTTTATGGCTGCCAAATGTGCAGTAGCTTAAGTAAGGAGTAAATGGACAGCACGAATCCTATCACGCGTCTGGGTTAAATGGGCGCATAATCGGTAGCGCGCATTCATCTCGCTGAATCCAGCCCGCGGTGATTCCTTATTCGGTCCGGCCAACGGCAGCGACGTGTACTGTCCTCCAAACAAACCCGTGATAAATCTGTGAATGCCCTCCACGCAAGTTACACACCGGCCTGTGCGCGAAAATGGGTTGGCCAGACAACCGTTCGCGAATAAGGCGCACGCCGGCCGCGTTTGCGCGGACCGACTGACCTTCATGCATGTTTACCTTGAGATTGCAGCCATATCAATGTGATCAAAGTGGGTAGGGAAACACACAACTCGCTGGGTCGGACTTTGGCGGTTGTAGCGGCGGTTGGCACACACTTTATTCCGGCCCCACTCTGCAGCGCCCCCCTCGCCCGACTACCACGCCGACGCCGCTTGTTCTCCACTCGTCGTCCCGTTTCCCACCCAAGCTGGCAAGATGTCCGTGGACATACGCAACGCTAGCAGATGCCAGCTTGTTGGACCGACCCTGGGTTGTGGTGCAGGGCAGGAACAAGCAGGGATGAGATCCCTCCCCTAGGAACAGCAGCTGATACATGGCGTACCGGCCCTAATGGATTAGGTGCAACCCTGCAGGAACGCCAAGTGGACCCGCCTCTGAGCAGCGCGTTCGTTCCTTTTTGGCTGCCGTTTACATGTCCTCATGCAGCTCCCGAGGGCCGAGGCATCGGCATGTCTCCTGCCTTTGAGTCTTAAAAACGAACAGCTGCTTTCTGGACGGGCCTGAGATGCCTGCATGCACGCCCCTGTTTCAGGCTTGGCCGCGCGACGGCGCTGTACAAAGCTGACACCCCTTGTTGGGCTAAGCCCCCCCCCAGCGAAGCGTCCCAAGGGGGGGGGGGCGAAGCCCGTGGGCGAAGCCCCCCAGGATGCATTCTAGCGCATGTCGATCACCCATGTCCGTGCGTGCGTGCGTGCGTGCGTGTGTGCGTTCGTGGCTACGTCGGCAAAAGTATCATACTGGCGCAAACCGCGACTGCTACATATTGTTATTTGCTATTGCCTATGCATGTAAATAGGCGGTAGGGAAAATTCGGCCGGAGCGAGAAGTGCCTGCTGCGCGCGTACGTCCGTGGACAATTGACTCTCGCGAGGTCACGAGGATAGTCGCAAACGCCCCCATATGTGGAGCCTACAAAGCGAGTTCACGGCAAGCAACGCGGGGAACTAAAGCGCCAGTTTGTGACAAATTTCGATGCCATGTCTGTCGCCCCTCCTGAAATGCCGAGGAGCCCCGAGGTCGCTCCCACCCCGCGCCTAGCCCGAGGAGTGTCGGGCATCGGGGACGTCTGCAGCGTGGTAGGAGGCTACAAAATGCTTGGACTTGGTGGCAGGGGGGCCCTTGACTCGCGTGGATGGCGTGTGGGTCCAGACACGCGTGCCTTGTGCTGGCCGAGTCCTAAGCCCTGAGCCGGATCATCGTTGGCACGGGCCTAAGCTCAGTCGCTTAAAGCAGCCACCCACCCCGTGACTGTATTGGGGCTCAGCCCAACTTCCAGCTGTACAAAGCTGACACCCCTTGTTTTGGGGGCCCTTGACTCTTGAGGGGCCTTGTTTACATGACATCTACCGGTAGCGACTTGCAACTTGGTGTGCGATGCGTCGAAGTCCCGAGCAGGTTTATAATTGATTACAGCATGTAGGGACTGCAAAATTCGTTTCGGCGCCCGCCCATGCACGCGGTTTGCCCCCAACTAACTTGCTCGTTGGCTCCGTTAGTGCCAGCAGGCCAAGGCTCGCGCACCTCCTTTTAGGCACGCTAAGCGCTGAGCATTTGTTGTCCCAAAATGAGAGAGTCATTTAGCGGCACGTGCGCTGCACCTGACCTAGCAATGCACGCACCTGCCGGCCGGCAGACCAGCAGTTCAGAAGCCTCCCCACAGCTGTATGTAGCACAACTATGAGTCCACCTGCCGGTAGGTAGGGCCTTCATGACCACTCATGGCTCGTTGGTATGTTAACAATGCTCCGGTCTTCATGCACACCGAGACACTAGAGGCATAATGCCGCTCAATATTGCTCAGACCAGGGTACAAAACTAGGAACGGGCACATTTCCAAAACCCATCCAGCCGCTGCATGTGCACCATACACGTGAGGGGGTCCGCAACCAGTCTCTCAGCCGTAGCGGGCATCCCAAAGCCGACTCAAATGTACGTGCTATGCAACAAAAGTGATGCGCGCTGCAGGGGAAACATTGAGCTCCCCATCTTTTGAAAACTGCTGGATGGGTAGGTGACGGCTAATGATATGTATTGCTTCGCTGACGGGAACTACGGGAATCCGGGGTTTCCCCCCGTATTGAACTTGGTCGCAATACACCCACAATACTGTCATTGACACACGCGCAGTACACAACCGCCCACACACTGCTGCATCATACATCAGTTCAAGCACATCCCTTCCTTTTGCATTCACTAATTGGCATCCGCCGCGACGGGATGTCCACTTTTGCCTTCCTACACCTTGTCAACGACCGTATAGGAATGGATGAATCCTCGACAGCCCGAGCTGCGGCTGCTTGCAACCTCCACTCAGCAAGACATTATGAATGTATTTTGGATACACGCACAACGTGATTGCCACTGTCATCATGTGCAACCGAGCCCGCATGCGGCCACGCCTTTGCCCAGCAGCAGCGCGTGCTTCCTTCGGCATGCTTTTCAAGCAAGCGCACACACCATATCCAGGCGTTGCTACGGGCAGAATTCACCGAGCACGCACCCTTCACGAACACCTGGAAGCTCCGGCCCCCATTCCTTTCTTCCTGTGTGTCGTTATCGCTCCATTGCATGCGTGCATCATGAACAGCGCCGGCCCCAGCCCTTGGAGAAGTCCGACCGGGCAGCAGCCTGCTCAACTTGACTGCTGTGCGGTGAGCGAGACTTTCGTTGTGGAGGTACACGAGGCATACAGGAGGGCGATGCGCACAATTTGCGCTGCGCATACGACACACCCACGCGCGAACACACCGAAGCTTGGCTCACATACACTCAGCACACAAAGCAAGGACACGAATCAACGTGTAGAAGTGCCCCAGTCGAACGTATGTACACATGCATCCCGACCTGCTCCCGGCACAGATTGCCAGGCGTACATGGAATCATGTTCAACCCTGCCCTGCAAGTGTTGGGCGCGGCTTGAAGTCGCAGCCTGCGGCACGGTCATAAAAATGGTACCGTAACCGCGGGCGCCCTTAGTTCGTACGTACGTAGTTTAGCAGTGTGTAAGTATGCAACCTCCGGTCATCAGACGCCACACGTGAGCAACTTGGCCCTTGTGATAGAGAATGCAGGCTGCCATTCAGCAAAAAGCATACGGTGCCTTGATTCAAGACATACTCGTTGCGTTTTATCCAAGCGACTGCATGCCACCACCACGCAATTAATGCGCAGCCCTTTACAACACATACAAGAACCGGCGTAAAAACGCCCTAGCATCTACGCCTGCTGTGGCTCCGGTGGTCCCTCCCGCTAGCTCATCTGACACGCAACCGCCGTACGTAGACGCACACATGCATAGACGCACACGCATTCGCGCATTCGCGTGCCCGCCCGCTCACCCGCCCGCCCCCCCGCACTAAAAATCACTTCACGAACGTGCAGCTCCCAACTTGCGCACTACTGGCCCGCGCTTGCGCGCCAGGTAGGTATGTACGTTGCCAGGGCCCCAGGTAGGAGAGGCACATACCAGCGGCAAACGGCTACACAGGCCGCTGCAACCCATAATCATTTAGTGATGAGCATTTGCCCATTTCTGAGTCCAACTTTTGATGGTAAGATGAAAGCAGAGCGCGTCAGTCCGGGTTGAGCGGATGTCAAAAATGGGTGTTGCTTGGTGATTTCACCGTGGTGAAGATGCCCGCGCGGTCTCAACAGTTATCCCACGGTATGTAGGGCGCCGCGGAGCGCCCCACCTAGCTAAGTAAGGACAGTCGTAAACATTCACCCGGACACACAAGTATTGCACGAGTTGCCCTCATGGACACAATTCTATCTTGCGTAATCTGATACCACAGGATAACCTGCTGCCTCCCTGGCACAGGAACACTCGCTTTCGACTCACATACTCATTGCTGCTTACCTCGCAGCCATCACACCGGCACACATCCGTTTGTGTGTAGAGTCCAGCGGCTTGGTCTTAAGTTTGGACCACCAAACCCTCAACGTACATACTACTCACCTTTTACGGCAGCGACGCCTGCCTAGTGTCTACCCTGTTGGATCGCGCATGCTTACAACCTCCGCCACCAACTGCCCACGCATGAAAGCAGGATGCTGGTCCTTTATTCTCTGGGCAGCAGTGGCAATGGTATCACCCAATCTCGTGCCAACTGAGTCCATGCCCCACAGCGCGCACATTCACCAAAGCGGGTGGCAAAATGCCGCGACGAGGCGCGCAAATGTATTCAGTCTGCTGCACATGCATGTTTCCGCACACACGCACGCATACACCTCTACACATACCGCTCTCATAACCTAGAGGCTGCTCCTTCATTATAAAACTGAGCACTACCGACTACCCAATCAGCAAACTGCTGACGCACTTCTTGTCAATATATGAAAAGCGTCTTGCGCCACATATCACCCTCTACTCGAAATACGGCGGGGGAATCCTTACAATGATCAAACGTTGTACGCATCTATCGCATTTTGGTCGGCCGCCACCCGCAGCGCGCTTGGCGTACACCCCGCTTGTTCGCCTTGTTGCTCTGGCGCCCGTGGCTGATTGCCGCTGCCGGTATCGGCCAACGCCGGCACCGCCATTGCGTCAGCACCCGTTGCCGCAACCATTGCAGCCACATCTGCCGCCTCCCCTGCTGCAGGTGCCGCCGCTGCACTTGTTGAACCAGCCGCGGTGGTTACGCCGGCTCCTTCATACGTGCCGGGTAGGTGCACAGGCGCCGCCGCCACAGCCATCGCCGATGCAGCGGCGGCCCGGCCACTTTGGTTCACCAGCACCAGGCCGGCTGCGGGGCTTGTCGCAAGTATGCCCTCGAGCGCCATAGCCTGCTGCTGCTGCTGCTCCGACCCAAGACCACCAACACCGCCAGCAGCACCCATGCGCGGCTGCAACTGCAGAGGCGGCGTCTGCTGCGAGCCATGGTGGCCGTGAGGAGCGCTTGTTGTTATTACACCGGCACCGGCCGGGACACATGCGGCGGACCCCGGCGGCGGTGCGCCTCGAAGCATCTGCAGCTGCAAGTGAAGCTGATGGTGTTGTTGCTGCTGCTCCTGGAGCAGCAGCTGGGTCTGTAAAGCCCAGGTTGCCGCCTCCGTGCCCTCGTACTGCTGCTGCTGCTGCTGCTGCTGCAGGCTGGACGCCAACGCGCTCTCTGCAGCGCGACCACTGCTGCCCGCCGCACCTGCTGACGTCCGGCCAAAAGCAGGAGCACCCCCGCCGGGACCCACTGCCGGGGCCAGGCTGCTCCCTAGGCTCGAGGTCTCAGACGATGCGGCGCTGGCGCGGCCTCTCATGCTGTCACCAGGATTAAGCGAGCGATGGCGCCGGTCGGGCTCATAGTCAATAGGGACAGGTGGCAGGCCCGCCTGGTGCGGAAATAGGGCGCCGCTGGCGCCGATGCCAACAGCCTCGGGAAGCAAAGACGGCGACAGCCCCGCTGACACCCCCATGTGGCGCTGCTGTTGCTGCTGGTGCTGCTGGTGCTCGCCGCTAGCTAGTGTCCCAATCACAGCTGCGCCAACCGGGGCTGAGCCTGGCGACCGACGCAGTGCCAGCAACTGTACAGGCTGCCCGAGGCCTCCTGCTCCGGCCGCTCCTGAAGCCTCTGCCACAGCCGCGGCCGCAGCCACAACCGCCGCGGCGGCCGCAGCTGTGACCGCGTCGGCGGAAGTTGGCGTGGGCGGGCGCGGCGGAACGGCGCCCGCACCCGCCGGTGCGATGTTCATACCCGCCCATCCACCCGGCAAGCCGCCGCTACCTGGGCTGCTGCGAAGATGCGGACGCTGTAGCTGCTGCGCCTGCAGCAGGCTCCGCTGTTCCGTCGCTGATGACGTATCCATGGCACCGGAAGAGGACACGCGCTGTTGGACTTGCATTTGCCGCGGGGCTTCATAGAGAATTGCGCCCGCGCCTGCTGACGAGATGTCAGGTGCGTCCGCAGCAGCCGCCTCGCCAATTGACATAGACGGGGACGGCGATGCAGCAGGACCGACATCGGTCTGCAACTCAACCAGATTTGCCGCAGCAGGCGCAGCTTGCGGCAGCTGCGGCTGCGGCTGCAATTGCGGCTGCGCCCCCTGCGGCTGCTGATGGGTTATCAACAGCTCCTGGCGATGCTGCTGCATCAGACTTGAGCGCTGCAGTAGCTGCTGATGCTGCAGCAGTTGGCGCTGCTGCTCCTGCAGCTGCTGCTGCAGCAGCATCAACTGCCGGCTCGCCTCCTGCTGCTGACGCATCAGGTTCTCCAGCCAATCGGCATGCATGCGGCCGCCGCCGCCGCCTTCGTCATTGCCTGCCGCAGCCGTGTGCTCGTGATCCTGTGGTTGCAGCTGTGGTGGCGGTGGCTGCTGCAATTGCGGCGGCCGCGGTTGCGGTTGCATGGCACGCGGAGGCTGGTCCTGGTGTACCTGGTGATGGCGGGACGCGAGGACATTGCTGGTAGCACCGCCAGCAGGCGGGAAGGGTGTCGCAGGCCTGCTGCCAGCAGCAGCAGCAGCGGCGGCCTCATCGTCCCCCCTGCTGGTCACGCGCTGCAGCTGGGCCTCTGTCAGCGCCCCCAGAGCCGTCGCAGCAGCCAGCGCCTGAAGCTGCTGCTGCTGCTGTTGTTGCTGCAGCAGCTGCTGCAGCGAGTGCAGGCTGGGAAGCTGCTGACCTTGTGGCAGCTGTTGCTGCAATTGAACGTGCGATTGCTGCGCAGAGCCGGCTGCTGAGTCCACCGGATGGCGGCCGCCTGCATTCAGTTGCATGTGCTGGCACTTCTGCTGCAACAGCGCCTGCTGCTGTCTCGCTTGAACCGCCGCCACGGTTGCAGACGGCAGAAGAACCAGGGGGCTACTGCCGCCACCGCGCATACCGCCTGCCGCTGCACTAGCTGCACCAGCATCTCCCGGCGCTGAGCCATATGACTGGTGGGGTTGTTGTTGGTGCGAGTGGCTCCGTGATGCCAGACTCGAGTCATCCGAATGCCTTGCAAACATGCCCGCGCTTACTGATGCCGCTCCCGAAGCCCGAGCCGCGGTCCCCCACGGCTGTTGCGGCTGCTGCTGCTGCTGTTGCTGGTATAATACGGCCTGCTGCTGCTGCGGCGGCGGCGGCGGCAGCGGATGCTGCGGGGAGGGCACTGGCAGAGGTGCCTGCTGTTGGTGACCCGCTGGAGCGGCTGCGCCGCCGCCGGCAAAGGCCTGCTGCAGCTGCTGGGAGGCAGGCACCAGCCGGGAGAGCTGCGCGCGTATCAGCGCCTGTTGCTGCTGTTGCTGCTCCTGCAGGACTGAAAGCTGCTGAAAGAGCATGGCCGCGGTAGAAGCTACAGGCTGTTGTTGCAGCTGCTGTTGCTGCGGCAGCTGCTGGTGCGCCAAGCCCTTCCGCTGATGAAGCTGCTGCGACGCAGCAGCCGCAGCCCCAGCCGTAGCAGCACTCGAATCCCTGCCGTTGTGAGTCGCGGCGACGCCAGCAGCCAGTGCCACTGGCGGCTGCTTCTCTGCCGCCGCGTCGTCAGGTACCGTGTCACGACCCCACTCAGCCGCCAGGGCAGCCAGCGAATTCGCTCCACCACAAGCGGCGCCATGCGGCTGCTCCTGCTGCTGCTGCGGCGGCGGCGGCGGCGGCGACGTCTGGGCGCCCGCTTGGCTTACGCGGCGGCCAGTGCCGCTGTTCAGGCCTGCGAGGGTGGCCGCATCCACAGTCGCTGCCGCCGTTTGTGCCGCCGCGTACGAGGCATCCATCTGATGAGTGGCGCTGTGGCTGCGGCCGCCGCCGCCGCCGCCCTTCGGCGCACCAGCGACGGAGCCGCCCGGCTTGTTGGCGACGGCGGCGGCGTCCTCGTCGCTGCCGCCTGCGCCCTCAGCCAGCATGCTCAGAGCCTCATCGACATCTACATCCACTGGCTCGTACAGGTCCATGGGAATGGGAAGCTGCTGCGCCGCCAACGCCGCCGCGCGGTGCTCCTCGCTACTGCGCCGCCTGCCGGCCGACATATCGGCGGCGGCTGTAGCGCCGCTGCCGCCAGCGACTGCTGTGAGGTCGAGTGGGCTACCCGCCAGGCGACCAACGCCAGCTGCAGAAGCGCCGCCGGGGGCCAGCTGCTGCTGCTGCTGCTGCTGCTGCTGCTGCTGCTGCTGCTGCTGATGCAACTGCGGCTGCAACTGCAAATGCAGCTGTTGTTGCTGCTGTGGCGCCGCCGCTGGGCCTAGTGCCAGGAACTGGGAGATGGAGGTGCCAGGGAGCGAGCCGTGGCCAGAGCCGCCGGCAGCAGCAGTCTGCGGCAGAGCCGCCATCCTACCAAGGTCGGCCGCAGCGCCAACCATCAGCAGCCGCGCTGCCACCAGGCCGCTGTCGGACCCAGCCAGCTCTGCCGCAAGCTCGGCTGAGCCGGTAGGAGATGCAACCGCCCCGCCCGCAGCGGAGCCGCCGGCACCGCCGTAAAGCTGCTGCTGACTGTGCTGAGTGTTGGGGCTGAGCGGCTGCAGTGTCGGCAGCTGCTGTTGAGGCCGGGCCAGGATTCGCTGCTGGCGCGAACGCGTGCTTGCGCTGCGCCGCGGGCTGTTTGCAGCGCTCGCCCTCCGAGCGCCGGCAGCGACGGCGGTGGCGGCGGCGGTGGCGGCGGCGGTAGTGCCTGGAGAGCTTACCACATCCAAGCTCCGTCGGTCAAACAGGGGCGGCGCGCTTCCGGCGGCCGCCGCAGCCGTTCCGCCGCTGCTGCTGGCGCCACCCAAGGCCGGCGCAAGGCCGCCCGGCACCGTCCAGGCGCTGGTCGCGGGCTCCATCGCACTCACCGTGCGCCGGGGATGCTGGTTGCGCGGCGGTTGCGGGCCTATTCCAAGCAAAAGCAGGTCGATAGGATAGGGCTCCGTGCCGGCCCCATCAAACACATCATCAGCACCGCCCATAGATGCGTCGAGGCCTTCCGCTGCCTCGGCATCCACTGCTCCGCTCTGGCCCCGGCGGCGCTTGCTGCTGCCAGCTGAAACATGTTCCATCGCCGGCTCTGACCTGCGTCCTAGAGCCGGTGGCGCAGCCGCTTGTCCTGCTGTTGCAGCAGCAGGCGGCATCAGCAGCCTCTCGGAGGAGAACATGCCGGCGGCATGAGGCTCCGCTGCAGCGGCCGCCGCCGCCGCTGCCACGTCCGCTGAAGTGGCGGACGCGAGGCCGGTGGGGCGACCTCCGGCAGGAAGGGTGTCGGCCGCACCGCCGAAGGAACGAACAGGCCATAGCAACGGCCGAGAAGCAACTGCCGCTGCACCCGCAGGTGCAGCAGCGGCTCCACTGATCCCGCCCAGCGCCGCTGCCGCTGCGGCAGCCGCCACGCTGGCGGCGCCATCGCTTTCTGGAGGCACCAGCCACGGCACTGTCGCATGCACGCCTGCGCCACTGGCGCCACTGCCACTCGTGCCACGTTCCAGCAGCTGCAGCCGCTCCGCCGAGCCTACGCTGCTGCCGTCGGCGCTGCTGCCGCGTGGAGCAGAACCGGCGCCGGATAGCCCCGGCGAGCCGCCCGCTACGGTATTTGCGCCACTGGCCGCGGCCACAAGGCGGGCGCCGCCGGCCTCCACGCCACCGGCCTGAAGCCTGACGTAACCCCCTGCTTCATCCAAAGCGCCGCGTGGGCGGCGCTGCTGGAAGCCGCTGCTGGCAACGCCAGCGATGCCAGCGCCGCCACTACTGTCATCAACGCCGCCTTCGCGGCCCTCCATGTTTGCAGCCTCGGCCGCTAGCAACCGTAACGGCGCGCTCGCATCTCCGCCGCCGCCGGCCGCACCAGCTGCTGCTGCAGCCACGCCACCACCAAGCAAGCCGCCGATCGCTGGTGCGCTGTGTACCCGGGGAGGCGCCACATCAGCAACAGCAATCGCCCCGGCCACGGACTCACCCGTCGTCACCTGAGCAGTCATGGGCTGGGCACCGCCATCCTCTGTCTTGACTATCACCTGCTGGTCCTGCTGCTGTTCCTCCTGCTGCGACTTCAAAGTACGCAGGGTCTCAGCTTCTTCACTGCTGTCGCTGCCGCTTTCCATAACCGTGTCGGGGTCAGGTTTGGACCGCCGGCGTGCTGGCTGTTCTTGATGCTGAGATGTCTGTGCCACAGCTGCAGCAGTAGGGGACGGCGGGCGGCTTGGCCGGCTGCCACAGGCATTCGGAGGCTCATCTACGTCCATGTCAGCGCCGCCTCCGCCGCCACCACCATCGCCACCAGCATCTGCTGCTGCAGCCAGCGTCATCCCGCCTCCTGAGTCTTGGCGCATCATGTCGAGCTGCTGCGGTATCAGCAGCTGTATCGGCTGCAGATGCTTTCGTCCAGACGCTTGCTTGCCCTGCCGCACAGCCGCCGCCGCCGCCGCCACCGATGCGGCTGCCACCGGCACATTGTGCAGAAGCCCACCAGCAGGCAGCAGCTGCGGTGTAGCGCCTGCCATGCCGCCGCCAGCAGCAACCGGCAATCGCCCGCTTGCGCCAGCCGCCGAAGTGCCACTGCCAGCGGCCTCTGCCGAGATCCGCGTGAACGCCGCGAGCTCATGCGCGGCGAGTCCTGCCCCACTGACCACACCCGTGGCATCACTGACACGGCGAGCAGCAACTGCTGCAGCTGCGGCCGCCGCTACCGCTGTTGGTGCAGAGCCCAGCCCGGCGACAGTCCCTTGCAATGGCAGCCCCGCGGCGGCGTTGGCTGCCGCTGCAGCCAGAGCGGGCGGCAGCGGGCGCCCTTCCCAGCTGGCCAGCATGCGACTGAGCGACAGCAGCTGCAGATGCTGCTGCTGCAGCTGCTGTAGTGCTACTGCCAGCTGCTGGCCCTGGTTGAGGTCGTCGGTGCCCGTTCCCGCTGCAGCAGGGCCAGCAGTGGTGCCTCCTGCTGCGGCTGCTGCAGCTAAACCCGCCGCCGCCGCCTGCTCACGCCTAACACTGCCTGATGACACGCGGCGGCCGACAGCTGTGGTTGCTATCGTTTCGGCTGCCTCGGCGGCGGCGTCACCCGTCTGCCCCTCTTTTCTGAGCGGATCACCCTCCGCATGGCCTTGGGAAGTATGTGTGTTGTCTGCTGCCAAGCCTGGGCCTGCTGCTGAAGCTACTGCCGCGGCGCGCACAGCAGCCATAGCGGAGGCGGCAGCAGATAGTGGACCTGCCGCTGTCGCCAGCGCCGCCGCTGCTGCGAGCTGCTGTTGCTGTTGTTGTTGCTGCAGCGTCAGCAAGCTGCCCAGCCCTGTCAGTGGCGCCGCGCGAGAGCCTGCAGCTGCTGTCTGTGCGACTGCTGCCAGACCCAGCTGACCTACTTGGGCGCCGCCCCCGACAGCTGCTCTGACCAAGCTGCCACCCACAGTGCCCCCGCCGGTGACGCCGATGGCCGCGGCGCCCGCTGATGCTGATGCTGTTAGAGCACTGGCCCTGTTGAGTAGATATTGCTGTTGCAGCAACAGCATGTACGGGTGAGACGGGGTCGCGCCAGCGACACGGAGTGTGGCTCCCGAAGCGCTGGGCTGGTCACCGGCGCCTCCAGCCGCTGCCGCGACCAGCGCAGCTCCCGGAGGGCTTGCTGCTGCCCCTGCTGCGGCGGCAGGCAACAGCAGCCCAAGGCCAGCAGGGAGGGCAGCAACAGTGCCAGCAGATGGACCGGCGCCAGCTGCTACAGCCTGCTGGTGCTGCTGCCGCTGGCTGGCGGCGTTGCTGCGCTGCCGGGCACGGTTCTTCTCCAGCATCATGCGACATGTCCTGTGCGTGGCGGTCAATGGGAACGGATTGTCTCAAGTCCAGATACTCAGATTCGCTACCGTACTAGGCGTGTGCATGGCACGCGTGGCACGCCGGCGGCCCGCGCCCGGGGGCAGCAGTTGCGGGTGACATAGTTCTGCTGGGGCCGGACTCCCTAATAAATTCAGGTACTGACAGTACACATACATAGTTCGGTTCCATAGCCCTATAGCAGCCTTTTGCCTCCTTGGCCCCCAAGGACCCCTCCTCCCCCAAAACGGACTTCCCAGAATTCACTGATTCCGCATGATTCTTTCTTGCTATATGCCCAAACCAAAATAAACTTCCGTTAGGCATGCCCAGCACGGGGGAGCTTGCACCCCAGGCGCCAGCATGCGGCATGAGTGTCGCGAGCGTGCAAACATGTCCTCCTTAGTCCCTCCCGCGTGACGTAACACATATTTGGAGGCTAGGAAGTGAGTTTCGGCGTGCAGAAGAGGCTTTTGACGTCAACAATGACAAGGGCTCCGGCCTGCTGCGTCTCGCGGCGGATGTTTCCGCACCAAGCAAATTTCTTTGGTATATTGATAGCTTCTGAGAACTGTATTCAATAGGCATTTGCACAATGAAGAGTATTGACACCGTTTGGGGGCCCGCCGTAACACCGCAACTCGGGCGTCATGCATGGGGCCGGCAAAAGCGTGCTCCTTCGGACCCTCCTCAAGGAGATCAAGGAGGGTCCAAGTGACAGGTACCCCCGAGGAGGCTGCAAGGAGGCCCCCCCCCTCCTTAGTGGGACCTAAGGAGGAGAAAGACTGCCATAGGGTAAACAGTTCGGTTCCATATGTGCCCACGATATGTGCCCCCACCGAGGTATAAGTGTCCATGTACACCGGCTAAAAGCATGATGAGTATGCTTTTCGAAAATCCGAACTTTCTGGTGTCGAGCATGATGCAATAGAGGGCGCGCGCGCAGGTAGGGAGCCGGATTACGGACATGCTCTAAATTGCGAAACGAAAAAGTAAGCACGCCACCAGACGTTGAAGTCGTGTCTCGCAAGCAGCAGGAGACGGGGGTGAGCGGTAAAACGAAGTGCGCGGCCACATTACCTCCGAGAGACGGTAACCGCTGATATGGAGGCCGGATAGGAGGCAGCGGCAAAACTGAAATACGTAACACCGAATTTTTCACCAATACGGTAATGTAACTCAGGTTTCAATCATTACATACGCACGGCGGCAGCTACTGACTTAGCTAGATACAGGCAGCAGGCAACAGTAGCAATTTCATTTGCACGCACATGCACAATACCCGTGTGCATGCATGGCAGTTTGTACGTGCATAGCACGGTCGTACGTATCATCATCAATACTCCCTGCATGACAGGGCGTGTCCTAAGGGGGTAGGGGTATGGGGGCATGATGAGAGACCGCCGTATGGACGGCCTCCGCCACAGGACCCCTGTCCCCCGGGCGACGACCGTACGTACCATATGCATGCTTTGATTAATTGGGTGCGTGCTGACGTTTGTTGTTATTTGTAGGCTGCCTTCTGTTATATATATATACCCCAGCGCATTCTCCCACCGCAACTACCTAAACTACCGTGTTATCTATCTCATACACCATTTGCCTTACTTCCTGGTCACCGCATGCACGCGCTCTTACTTGTTGGAGCGCTCAAACTCCGCGAGTGGGTGGAAGCGCGAGCACTGCTGGCAGAAGCGACTCAGCACGCCGTCGACCGCAATGACTGGCGCCTTGATGTCTGCATATAGCAGCAGGGTCAAGAAACAGGTAAGAACTGATGTGCATGTCCGCGTTGCTGCTGCGTGCGTTTATATAGCAGGGAACACAAAGCAACAGTAAACGCTGCTGCGCACTACGTTACCACGCATCATCAAGCTGCTAGCTACTGCTGCTACTGCTTACTGCTGTACCGTACTACAGCGGGCCAATAGCTGACCAATAGAGCAACGTGTTGCACAGCAGACTAAGCAGACTCACGGGCGTTGCACAAACGGAAGCGCTGGTGGGTCTTAGGCGCCGTCTCCAGATCCGATGTGCACCCCTCCACCTGCATGCATGTGTGTACGTATGGATGCGTGCCGCAGTGTAGCCAATAAACACGCCATCTCTCATCAGCAGTAAATAAACTGTGTGCGGTGGAATGGCGGCACATCAAGGCTACATCACTGTGCGCTCAATAGAATGCCTAACGCTTCGTGTCAGGCTGCTGCACGAGCGGCGCCTGATGTCATGGTAGCCCGCGTGTCAACCCAGTCCTCCCCGCCGCTGGCATGATTACGCTGGGCACGCACCGCGCTATGGTACGAATGAGTACCCGAGCGCACCCGAGCGCACATGACATGAATGAGTCAGATGAGTTCTGATAAAGCACATATTGAATCCTTGTTGTTATCACACTGTTGTGCGGTGCTGCAAGCGAGCAAAGAAGCTGCATGCTTGCAGCCGCTATCTAGCAGGAGTGGATTTTAATACCCTGACCCCTGCTGTCACGTTCCGTCCGTCCGTTCGTGCATGCAACCGCAGACAGGTTCAACAGGCCAGCCCTAGTCCTCTCGGTCCTGGCAGCACGCCAACAGCGAAAAAGCAACGACACCCAATCTAGCACGTACGTGCGTGCGTGGCTGCGCGCGGACATGCAGCACGCACGCACACGGATGGAAGCATAGACCAGTCTACCCGCCGCTTCTGCTGCAACCTACAAATGCTGTGGACCGTACAGCAACCTAGTACGTGACTCACGGAACCCAAATGCTGCCAAACCCCGCCCGGCCTGAGGGTGCCTGGGGCGGGTAGCCCGCCGGCGCCGGAGCGCGCCGTGCCTACCTTGCAACGCAGCGGCGCGGCTGCGCGTCGACCTCCGGCGGCAGCATCCTCTGGTTCTTTGGTTGTTATCACCGGGTATGGATGTTGGCCGAGTGTGCCTTCATCGGCATGCTGCTGGGGTTCTGCCTCGGACATGCACCCTTTTCGACCGTCGAATAGCCGGTCTGGCTAAATTCTCCCATGTGCTTGTATTGGCATTCAATTCAGGACTGAAAATGGCTGTGTCAAGAGAGACCCTAGAAAGAGGAAGGGTATATACCCCTATATACCCTAGCCCTAAAACACTGCGTCCAATCGTTAATGCAGCGCCCCTGGGTAGAGATCATTTACAATAGCTTTTAGTATCAGTCCTTGTGCGCGTTGTTCCGTCAGGAGGAAAACATGAGTGAAGTCGCGCGCCAGTTGGACGGTAGCCTCGCTCCAATATGTTATTGATACTGTGTGACAACAATCCACATCAGATTTCTGACGCATATTAAATATGTCTTCAAACATGTGTCAAGACTCACTCAGGGACGGTGACATGAGAAGTTAGGAGAGCGGCGTACTTTGCATAGTGCAACTCAGGTGTCAGGCAAGTGCGCACTCATTCCTTAGCCAGCATGTGCCTAAATATGCAGTAAGCGCTAGGCCATTAAAGAAGGTGCCAGGCGCCGAAAGTGGGCGTTTCGACGCCCGAACGGGTTGCCCATAGCGAGGCAGGATGTTTAGACGCGTTAGGCGCTTACATGTACGCACAACGTCGCGGCTACTCCCCACAATGTGTATGCAAGGAAGCCACAGCCGTGGGGGCAAACTCGACAAGGACACTGGAAAACTCGAATCAGCAGAAGAATATGTGTCGGCAATAGCTACTGCGGCGGGCCCGCCCTCAAAGCAGATCCTTAAAGCCTGCTGCGCATACGGCTGCGCACAGCGCTTAACAGCGCGGACCGCGTTGACTGATACCTTCTGAAAGCGGGCCCTTATACCCAGCGTGACCTGAGAACTTGATGCGGAGCTCAAGACAAGCGCTAAAGTTTCGAGCGAGTGCAATACAAGCTCATTGAACTGCACGCCCTGCCAAATCGCGCCCCCGCTATTCATCACCCGCTCCCCCTGGCCTGTGACCATGTCTGAGCATTTATCAGACCGGGATCCCGTACTGGGAGCGGACCCCCAAACGACCACCCACGTGCATACAAATGGATGGGCCGCCGGACAGTATGAGGCAAATATGGGGCGACTGCTCAGATGGTGCTGTAGAGCTGGCCACAAAATCGAGAACTGCCCGGTGCGGGAGGTCCTGGAAAAAGCTGCCCCACCTCATACTCGATTCCTTTCCCTGTCTGTGATAATAACGCCACATCGGCAACGCCAAATCGGCAACCGACATGCGACTTACAAGAAGGGGACTGAGACAAGTGTTCCCCTGTGTCAGGGAAAAGGGGCTCAGCCCTCCACTGTCTGAGGCCGAACGTCCGCATCGCCCGGACATAGCCGGGGTCGGTTTGCACAGGCACCGAGCCAAACCTAGGTGCCCAACAGTCGCGGCACCACAGCAGGAGCCAGCCAACACGCAGAGCAGGAGTCAACAGCAGCCTACACCACCACAGGCCTTGCTCGCCCCACTGCGGACCGCTACCTAGACACCAGTCAGCTCCTCAGCCCGCGTGCTTGCGCCGCTTTTTGGGCGGCGCCGCGCTCTCCTCCTCCACGGGGCCTTGTCTGCCCCTTCCGCTACCAACATGTGCACCGTCACCGCTGCTGCTGCTGGGCCCCGTGTCACCGCTGCTGTCGGGCCCCGTGTCGCCGCTGCTGCTGGGCCCGGTGTCGCCGCTGCTGTTGGGCCCGGTGTCGCCGCTGCTGCTGGGCCCCGTGCTGCCGCCGCTGGACAGACAAGGCGTACATTATAAAGCAGCTCGCACAACCCTCCTTGAGTTGCTCCTTGCGCTGCGCGCACCCGACCGATGTCAGGTCAGGCGCCACCACTACCTCCACGCTGTGGACGTGACATGCCGCCTGCATCAGCGCCGTGTGCTCCAGTGTACCCTCAACGTCCAATCTTTGTTGCAGCGTCCCCAAGTAACATGTTCCTTTTACAACGCATGATTACTTGGGAACATGTGACGCCAGGCACGCACATCTGCCATCATTAACTGCTCGTCATAACCTTGGTCCTTATCGTATCTTCGGCTGCTGCTAACGCGCCACTAGTGTGCCACGCCTGCTATGTGCCCTGGCTTTTGACCTCCGCTTGACCCAGCCCACGGCGTCGTGACCCCTCAGCGGCCAATCACTCTACTTGAGCAAGCTCTTGACCACGGACTTGACGTTGAGCTTCTTCAGGTCCACGTACGTCTGGCCGCAGCCCACAAACATGACAGGCGCGCCACTGGTGTATACCATGCTCAGCGCCGCGCCCACCTTCTCGTCAATGGTGTCGAACTTGGTCAGCACGATGCCGTCAATGACGCCGCCGTGGCGCCGAGTCAGCGCGGACCCGTCCGCCTGGCCGCGCCCCACCGCGCCCGTGCCCTCGCCCGCGCCGCCGCCGCCGCCGGCTGCCGTGGTGGGCGCCAGGTCGGACAGCGACTTGTTGAACTTGGTGAGCTGGTCCACGGCGTCATTGCCCACCAGCGCCTCGCCCACAAAGAGCACCAGGTTGGGGTTGTTGAGCGAGATAAGGTTGGACAGCGCGCGCATGAGCGGCTGGTTGTCCTGCATGCGGCCCGCCGTGTCCACCAGCACCACGTGGATGCCGTCCTTCTCCGCCTGCCGCACCGCCTCGTACGCCACCTGTAAACCGTGAGGGAGCGCGTTCAGGATTTGCATTACATTTGATTCCCAACCATGCCCATCCCGTCATCCAAGACAACATCAACGCAGCCCAACAAAATAACAACAACGCAATCCAATAATTGAAGCGATTGAGTCTGTTTCCCATCCACTCCACACCGTTTATAGCAATATCAACGCAGCCCAGCCACCGAGGAAGTCTCAAAGTGCCGGTTCCAGTACATGCGCTGCATCGCCGCTACCTCGCTCACCTTGGCGGGGTCCTTCTCGTAGCCGCGCTCATACAGCGGCACCCGCAGGCGCGCGCAGTGCGTCTTCAGCTGCTCCACCGCGCCTGGTATTAGGAACGATAGCACGACGACACAAGGCAGTCAGCACGGCAACCCAGGGCCACATAACGCGTTGACGATGGGCAGTATGGATCCCTAAGGGGGCCTGGACGGGCGCCGATGAGCTCAGCGCATGTACCAGTGCAAAGGCGCGCCAGTAACTCACCGGCGCGGAAGGTGTCGCAGGCCGCAATCATGACCTTGATGTTGTGGCTGCCCAGCCAGTACGCGATCTTGGCCAGGTTGGTGGACTTGCCCACGCCGTTGACGCCGCAGAACACAATCACGTACGGCTTGCCGCGGGCCTGTACATGGGCGGACGGCGAGCAGAAGGGATGCGGGTGACACGACAGTGCCAAGTCGTGACCTGACTGTGTACGCGCAGAAAAAGCTTACATGCGCGTCGAGCTAAGTTGTCATCAGAGGCGGCAAGGCCACCACTGCACCGCCGCCAAATGCCTCCGCCCTGGACTCACGCTTGCCCTTCCGCCTGCGCGCCCACAACCACACCGCACGCGCACCTGGCTCTTCTTGATGTCCAGCAGCACGTCCACGGAGCGCTTGTTGAGGATGCCGCTGAGCGCCTCCTCGAAGGCGTTGCGCACAAATGCAGCCACGCCCGTGAAGCCCGCCAGGCGCTGGCCCTCCAGGTTGCGGCCCACGCTGTCGCACACCTGCAGTCCCAGCATGAGGAGAGGGGGCGCAGGGTTGGGTGGGTGAATGGAAGGCGTAATGCCGTCCGAGGGAGGCGACGTTGCTTCAGTGCAGCCGCTGGTAAGGCAGCCTCCCCTCGCCGTTTCGCCCCCCATTGACGGCCCTCCAATTGCTGCTATCGCCGGCAGTACATCCCGCCGCTAACCATCGTTCGCGTTCTCATCCAGAGGTGCCTCAGTTGGCCAAAGTTGCAATCCCCTCATGTCCTGGCCCTGCCCAGCTCATCGTTGTGACGTGCGTGTACGTTGGCAACACGTCCAGCCCACGCACAAACGGACCCGTTCAATGCCCTACCCGCGCCCCCCCCCCGCATATCTCTCTTCCAACTCCTCAACCACGGCCACCCTCCCACCTGCGCCGCGATCTCCTCCGCCACGTTTCGCTCCATGAGCTTGCGCTTCATCTCCGCCAGCGCCGGCTCCACGTCCGCCCGGCTCAGCGCCGCCTTGCCCACCACGTTCATGGCCAGGCTGTTCACAAAGCTGGCCAGCAGGCCCTGCTTCTTGGGGGCGGCAGCCGCCGAGCCCGACGCACCGGCGCCGCTGCCGGCCCGGCCAGCACCATTGTTCAGCTCCTCGTCCTCCTCAAACTCCGAGTCCTATCATGGCAGGAAACGTGTGGAGAAGTCCGTAACCATGTGCGAACACCCCCGCCCCCTTGTGCAACCGGGTGCGTCTCCTCCCATCCTCCCCAGGGGACCGATTGCTTAGCCTGCGCTTGTCCTCGGCCCTCTCCGCCCCTGTCCCAAAGACTGCCCGGTCGTCACCCCACACCCACATCCACCACTAACCCCCACAACTTACGTCGTACTCGTCCTCCTCCACGTCCATGCGTGACACGCCCACGCCGCGGCCCTCGTCCTCGGTGGCGGAGGCCGACGCGCCCGACACCAGGTCCATGTCGGAGGCGGTGTGCGGCCCGTCGCCGTCCTCCGTGTAGTCGATGCGGGTGGGCGTGTCGCCCTTGCCGCTTGACAGCAGCGTGTTCCAGTTGCGCGCCTGGTGTGCAAGGCGGTAGGTGATACTGAGCAGGCTATACAGGGCGTGGTTAGGAGCAGACGCAGGGTCAGTCTTGTCCAGGACCCGTCCCAGCCAGGACCATGCCGCCGGCCCCACCCGCAAATTCACTGCCACAGACCCGGCAACAAATCCGGCGCCTTCAGCTCACCTTCTTAACCTTGGGCGCCGGCGCGTCCTCCTTTTTCTTGCCGCTGTCCGGTACCTTGGCGCCGCCAGGCACTGGCCGGCCGCGCACGCCGCGTGCGCCGCGCCCCGCCATGCCCTTGGGCAGCTTGCTTACATCAAATGCGCGCACGTTGTCCTGTGCCGACACAACACGTATGCATAAGGAAAGCCGGCGCTCATGCAAGAGCTGGCTGTGGTGCTGAGCCCATCGGCCGAGTAAGCGTGGGCCGGACACTTGCACGGAGGCGTGCCGAACCCACCTCGCCGCCGCTGTTGTCGCCGTCCTCGCCACCTGCGGAGCCGTCACTGGTGTTGCCGACGGCTCCATTGGCGGCGCCCTTGCGGGCAGCGCTGGCGTCGTCGTCGCCGGAGTCCTTGCCCGCCTGCGCACCCTTCTTGGCCTGGGCACCCACAGCCTGGCTGCCGGTCTGTGTTTTGTGCAAACCGCGGTAACGCGAAAGGTTACGCGCACTCAAAGCAACATACTGCTTCACTTGCGCAATCCAGCGCCACCGGTGGTCGTAAACGGCACCCTGCAAGAAGAAAAGGCGCGTGCCCTTCCCATGATCTGACGCGCACCTGCTTGGCGTTCGCCGGTGGCCCGCTACGCATCACCGGCTGCTTCTTGGCAGCGTCTGCGCGGGACTCTGCGTCCCTGAGCAGCCGGTTGAACGTCTCATCGAACTGCCTGTAGCCCCGCTGGCCGGGTTTGTACACGTTCACGAACTCCTCCTTCACGTTCGACAGCAGCTCGTCGACATACAGGAGCGAGAGCGTCTTCTGGTACACCGCCACGAAGACCAGCCCCAGGCCGTTGTGGAACGTCCATTTAAGCGTCTGCGGGGCCCCCGACTTGGGGTTGAACGTGAAAGTGTTCTCGCCTAGACGCTCCTCCAGTAGGCAGCCCCGAATTAGCGCGTTGATAGCCTCCAGCGGGTTGTGGCGCAGCGAGGTGAACTGCAGAGCCCAAAGGATGGCACCGCCGCGCTCAAATGCAAGAACATAATCCAGCATCTTTGGGTCCGCTTCGAATGAGCTTAGACAAAAACCAGCGTCGTCGCTGGTCAAGTTCGATCTGTTTCTCGTTCAACGGAAAGAGGCGATGGACAGACAGAGGTGGCAATAATAGCTATAGCTACGACAGAAATAGCGCGATATGTAACAACGGCTCGACAAGGAACTCTTCTTTAGAAGGGAACCTTCGCCCCATCGCATGACGTTGTCTTCACATTCGCATTATATGAGCGTACCCACACCAGTTGAACACATACTCCATACACTGCTTGGAAACTCGATTACGCACTGGAATTCCGCAGGAACCACGCGCAACACCCAACGTAGGCACGATTCCCTTTGATAGCCTACACGCGCGTCGTCGCGCCTGCCACCTTTGAAGCTGGACTGCCGCTATGGGAGCAGCTGACAGAGATGAGGAATTTGCGGTGCATCTCAGCTTTAAGGGCGGCACGCACACGGTCTCTGCCGTGGACCCGACACTCGAGGAGCTAGGCCGCGCTATCAGCGCCCAGTGCGGGGCAGCATATGAAACAATCAAGCTGCTGGTGACTGGGCGAAAGGGCTACGTCGCGCCCACACAAGTGCCGGGCACCAGGGCGTCTCAAGCGGGTGAGCATGATTTCCCGCAGTGCCGCGGCCAGGGTCATCCGCACGTGAAGGGGGCTGGGGAGGCTGCACAAACGGAGCGCTGGTCCCGCACTTCACCAACCTCGCGCCCGCCCTCTGCTCTCCTTCACGTCTGCATCGTCAACGCCGCAGGCCTGGCTCCCGGCTGCAAGGCGCTGCTGATGGCCTCCCGCGCGGAGGACGTGGACCAGGTGCGGCGGGCGCCCGCAGACGCGCCGCTCATACGCGGCTTCGACGAGGAGATGAAGCGCGCCGCACGCCGCCGCCGCACCGCCACCACGCAGGCGCAAGCGCAGCCGCCGCGAGGTGGGTGTTTGAGTGGGCTGTCCGTGAGTATGAGACACGGGTGGATTGTGGGCCGGAATGGCGCTCCAGTGTTGTGTATAGGGATCATGCTGCCGCGTTCTGTCCTTGCCACTCATGCTGACGTGCCTGCTTTGGCTCCTGCTGCTACGCTGCTACTACCGCAGCCGAATACACTTTCGGGCGCTACGAGGCCTGGCAGTACCCAGGGCTGCAACCGCCGCCGCCAGAGGCGCTCAAGTTGCTGTACAGGTGCGCGGGCGGGCGGGGCGGGGCTCAGCCATGGCCGTGTGCTGTAGCAGGCGCGACGACATCTATGCAGTACTTACAGCATACTATGATGGCTGAGCTGCTCACCGTCCTGAGAGAGCGTCAGCATGGTTGGTGGGACTTGGCTGATCTGTTGCCCCGATCTGGCCCCGCGTCACCCTCTCCCGGCCCCAACCCCAGCATTGCCCGACTGGGTATGTGTAGCAGTTTCGCCGGTGGAAGACTTAGTTGCTTGGCCAGAGGCGATCTAAGGAGTTATGGCGGAGTTGCGTAGAGGTTGTACCCTTCACCGTATGGGTAGGAAAGGCTGCGTGCGTAATTGTGCACGCACACGCTGTTGCTTCGTGCACATGCACACACTCTAGCTGCATCATCAACCACTTGATGCCGTGCGGCGCCGCCTCGCGTTTTGTCTTAACCCTATCATTTGAGGTTTCAAGACCGTCGGCTGATTTGTATGTGTACCTTTTGCTGCCCACATGTCACCCCGTGGCTCGCATAGGCTGGCCAATGACCCCGGCATCCTGGGCATCATGGCCGCGCACCGCTATCAAGTGGGGCTACTGAGGGAGATGCCGCCCGAGGGCAACGTGCGTGGGCGCGCGCTTCCGCGCCGTGCCGCGGCGCACGCACTCAGATCACATTCCAATGCACGGCACTGCAGTGCAAGCTTTCCTTGCTTACTAGGGGAGGAATGAAGCGACGTGGCTGGTTCGACTTCGCCTGGTCACACGACACCGTATGCATGTCACTTGTCCCGCATGCAGGTAGGCATCTCACCGGTGTGTGTCCTGGGCCTCAACACCAACGCCGGCCAGATCATTGACCTGCGCCTGCGCACCGACGACCTGCGGGTGAGCCGGCTGGGCTGGGGTCCGGAGGGCGGAGGGCGGCGAGGGAGAGAGCAACGCGCTGGGCGGCGCGGGTGCGGAAGGAGATTTTGTTGTTCTGTTTAATGCATGATCCATTAATGCATAGTCCATTGTGCCCTGGCAAATGCGTATTCGGTGGAAGCACCCGGTTCCAGGCTAGCGGTCCCAAACCCCCTCGCGCGCCATCCCTACCTGCATGCGCCACCACACCCAATACACACACGTGGCAGGGCTTCCGCAAGTACGAGCGCATCCGGGAGACGCTCATCCACGAGCTGGCCCACAACGAGTTCAGCGAGCACGGCGCCGACTTCAAGGAACTCAACTCGCGACTAGGCCGCGAGTGTGCCGAGATCAATGCCAGGTGAGCTGGCCGGAGTAGGTTTTTTTTTTAATGTTGCATGGTCCTAAGATGGAGGTGCATGGAGCTGAAAGGCGCCGGGAGGGGTTGTGGTTACCGCCGGGAGGGGGCATGTGACACGTTCCTTTTTATCTCTATATATGTCTGTAACCATGGAACTCACTGCAACGCCTGACGCCTTGCAGGTACACCAGCGGCCACGCGGTGCTGGACTCGGCGGCGGCGGCGGATGGCGTCGACGGCGACACGCGCGCCTCAGAGCTGGACGGCGTGTCGCTGGCGGACGACGACAACGTCATGGCCGCCACCGCCCGCATGTCGGGACGCACGCTGCGGCAGCTGGCGGCGGGAGCAGCGGCAGGGCAGGCTGGAGGCGCGGCGAGTGGACGCACGCAGCAGCAGGCGCTGCCTGCGCGGTTGGTGGCAGCAGCGGCGGCGCTGCAGCGGCACGAACAGCAGCAGCAGCAGCACCTGCTGCAGTCGCAGCAGGACCCCGCCGCAACAGCTGTCTCCGCTGCTGCACCTGACGGGTTGGCAGGGTCACAGCAGGCGGCGACGCCCAAGCACGTGGGCAGTGGTACGCCCGGAAAAGAGACGGGTCCGGAGGCTCCCGCACAGACGACGGGCTTGGGCCCCGCCTCAGGCTCAGCCTCGGGCTCAGGCTCAGCAGACGAGGCCGGTGATGACGACGTGCGACGCTTTGAGCACTATGACCAGGAGACCGAGGCGGCGGAGGCTGCCATGCGGCGGCTAGAGGAGGGCGGATCAGGTGAAGGCGGGGACGAGGGCGCGGAGCGGCTGGTACGACCTGGGAGTCCGGGTCCAGGCGTACCAGGTGGTTCGGGCGGTGCTGGTACGGCGAGCGGCGGCGCGGCGGAGGCGGGTGGGCCAGGGGCGGGGTCCGGGGTGCAGCCAGTCGAAGCCATGGCTGGGGAGGTTGGCCGCGGTGCCGGCGCAGCGAGCGGCGCTGGTGCTTGCCCCATGGATGTGGACAGCCTGGGTGGACATGCGCCAGCGGCGGCGGCGGTAGCGGCGGCGGTGCCGGCAGTGCCAGACGCGCCGGCAGCAGCACCTGCAGCCGCCCAGGCGGCGGCGGCGACGGCGGCAGCGGTTGCCGTCGAAGCCACGTCAGTCGCGGCGCAGTCATTGGTGGTGTCTTTCCCAGCACATGTGCGGCTGGTCCTCACGCCGCCGCCGGAGCTGGCGGCCCCGACCGCAGACAGTTCCTCATCCTCTAACCCCTCCGACCCCGCGAATGCCGAAGACGTGGTGCAGCAGAAGCTGCGGCAGGCCTGGGCCGCGCTGTCGCAGCTGGCGGCGGCGCCGGAGGCGGCTCCAGGCGACGTGGTGGCGGCGCTGGACACGCTTGAGACCGTGCTGGGCAACGCCGCCCATTTCCCTGGGGAGGAAAAGTACCGGCGTGTGCGGCTGGGCAACGGCGCGTTCCAGCGGCGCGTGGGGCGGCTGCCGGGCGGCACGGCGCTGCTGCGAGTGGCGGGATTTGTGGAGGAGGTTGAGGGGGCCGGAGCCGGCGGGGGAGGAGGCGGAGGTGGGGTCTCCGGAGGCGCGGGAGGTGAGGCGGTCCTGCGGCTGCGGCGTAACGACCCGGGGCTGCTGTGGCTGGTGGTGTCGGTGGTGCGGGAGGCACGCGCGCAGGCGGAGGCACAGCTGGCGGCTGCCGCAGCCACGGCAAACGATGCGGGCGCATTCTGAGGCCGCATGAACAACTGAGAGTAATGCGAATGGCAAATGTGGTTGGCAGGGTGCGAAGCGTGGGTGCGGAGCTTACGTAGGCGTGTCCGAGGTAGGCAGGCGACGGGGGTTCAAGCGTGCGTGCATCGGCAGATGGGGTTTGAGGGACTGAGTCTGGGCTATCATTCAACCTGCACTGGGCATATGCACTGGGTCATATGGGACAATACCGTGGCCAAGCATGCGTGCACAGCAGTAATTATTGCTTCGGAGGCCGCGTTTTCATAACGCTCCGGAGGTGTTGCAACTCGGGGCCCAGAAGCACGAGTTTCGCGGCTGCAACCTGTGAACTAGCAGTATGACGAAGCTTAATTTCTTTCCACTCAGCCTAGCAAGTGCCCTGTTGCTTTGAGGGGCGTGCGAGCCATCATCGGTGGTTAGCGATTTCGGGCCGCTTTCCACAAGCCGCGCTCAAAAGCAAGCTCTGATGTGGCAAGCAGCAAGCGGCTCTACGCTCCTCACCAGCGCGACCATCCTTCTCAGCGGCGCGGCGCTGTGGCCCAGCTCCAGCGCCGGCTATCACATCAGCGGCCTCGCGCGCAGCGCCGTCGCCGCGGTGCTCGCGGGCTTCGGTGTGGCTTGCTGGCTGCACGCCTCCCGTCCCCACGCCCACCTGCACGGCCCTGCCGGCCTTCAGCTGCTCTCCGCGTCTGCAGCCGCTGTTCAGGCGACGCCGGCAGCGCCCGGCGATGACCAGGAGGAGGAGTACGAGGAGGATGCAGGGGACGGTTGCGGCGCTCACCGGCATTCGCTGCGTGCGGAGGCAGACCCGGTGCTGAATGCGCTGACGCCGTACCGGGCCGTGCGCATGTGCAGCTGCGCCTACAGCCCACTGGCCGAGGAGTGGGATGCGCTTGTCAACATGGACGGCGCGTTTGTGCTGGGCCCTGCGCAGGAGCAGCTGCGGCAGCTGCGGCAGCGCCTCGAGATAGGGCAGCAGGCATACCCGCGTGGGCAGAGCGGGGCAACTTGTCCTGGCTGTGGCCGGGACCAAAGCAGCGATTATGGTAGTAGCAGCAGTAGCAGCACACGTTGCTATTTCCAGTCCTCCGTGGAGGTGCTGCCGGACGCTGGGCGCCCCTACCTGCACTACTGCCACAGCGCCGCCAGCAGCACCGGGCCCATGTCAGCAGCGGGCAATGCTGCAGCTGCTGCAACTGTTGCGGCAGACGCGGCTGTAGCATTGCCGCCGCTGCCAGCGGGGCACCGCGTGCTGGTGCTGACACCGGCAGACCAGGTGCTACAGCTGGTGGCGCAGGCGCAGTCCAGCCGCAGTCCAGCCGCTGTAGCCTCATCGGTGGGAACGGGCGCATCAGGGGGTGCATCCCCAGGAGGAGGCGAGGCCCAGCAGGTGGCATGTCCTGATGGCGACACCGACCATCAGGACGACTGGCGAGCAGAGGACTGGGATCGTGACCCTGAGCGCTCCTGGACGCACGCCGCAGGAACGCGTGTCCCAGTTTACCCGACGCCAGCGGCCGCCACCGACCCACCTTCTGCTCAGCCGATGCCGGCGCTGCAGCCGCCAGTTGAGCACACGCCGCGCCGGCAGCCGCCCGCCTCGCTACCCCAGCAGCTGCAGCCTGAGCCTCTGCGGCACGGCAGTGCGCCGCCGCCGCTGCCACCTCCGCCGCTAACAGTGGTGGTTGTGATCCGCGGCACGGACCCGGACGTGTTGAGCAACGTGGTGGCGGATCTGCAGCTGGTTGCAGACAACCTGCTGGGGGGCGGCGGTGGCGGCGGCGGCGGCGGCGGCGGCAAGAGCAGCAGCGTGAACCACTGCTCGGCGACAGGTGTGAAGAGCGGTAGCTTGGCTGACGCAGAGACGCAAGCGGTGGAGCAGGTTGCGTGTCAGGGGCAGCCGGCGGGCACAGCCAGCAGTGCCGTGGCACAGGTGTGCTGGCGTATGCTGCGAGGTGCGTCATCAGGCCTGGGCGCTTTTGCAGCCCTGTGGGCATCGGGCCCAATAGTACCGGTAGGTCCGGCGAGGCTGCAACTGCAGCAGCACGGCAGTGGTGGCTGTGCGGAGCCGGCGGCCGCAGCATCAGGGGGCGCAGCGGCGCGGGCTGGTGCGGGAGCCGCGCGGGGTCACACGGGCGTGGCGCCTCTGCGCCAGGCGGTGCTGGCGGAGGTGGTGGCGGCGCTGCACAGGCAGTGCGACCGGCTGGAGGCGCACGGGGTGGTGCTCCGGCACTGCGACGCTGGTGCTGGTGCTGGTGCTGGTGCTGGTGCTGGTGCTGGGCCTGCGGGTGCTGGTGCCGGCGATGTGCGGCTGCGCGTGGTACTGACGGGGCACTCGCTCGGTGGATACCTGGCGCAGGTGCGTTGTTAGGCCCTGCAGGTACAAGGCGCGGAGTCGACGTAGGGTTGCTGATATGGTGATGCATGATAAGGTTGTTTGCTGCAGGTGTGTCCTATGCACTCTGTTTTTATGTCTCTCGCCCTTGTCCCTTTGCTTTCTATTGGCACGCCTTTGTCTGCAAGAACGCAGGCGGTGGCGCTACAGCTGATGGCGGCAAGCCGGCTTGCAGCCACCACCAAGGCCGGCGCTGGCACACGAACCGGTGTCAGCAGCACCGGCGGCGGTGATGATGCCGCGCTGCAGCTGGCGCTGGGGCTGTGTGCGCGTGTGGAGGTGGATGTGGTGCGCTGCCTGGCCTTTGACTCGCCGGGGCTACTGCCCGCGGACCTGGAGCTGGTGGCCCGGAGCGGCCTGGAACCACGCGACATGCGGGTGAGGCGGCGGCAGTGATGACGTGTGTGTGGGCGATGGGCGCGAAGGTGACGGCGCCGCACCGAGGAATGGGGAGCGCCGCTTGCGTTGGGGCGCCATGGCGTGGTGCAGGGCAGGACAGCCGCCTACCTCCTGCCCTGCCCCTACTTGCCCCGGGTCCCCTGATGTGTGTTCGCGCCGCCCACAGCGTGTGCTGTACGCCTACATGGCGCACCCCAACCCCATCAACATGCTGGGCGCGAGGGCGGTGCCCGTGACGGCGCCGGCAGATGCCAGCGGCCCCGCGGGCGCGCCGCGGCCGCCCCAACAAGCAGCTGGCCCAGGCGCCAGCAACACCGAACGGTCGGCGGACGTCACGTCACAGGGTCGGCAGCCGCCGCAGCAGCAGCCACAGCCGCAGCAGCCGCAGCCGCAGCCGCAGCCGCAGCCGCAGCCGCAGCAGCAGCAGCAGCAGCAGTGCCGGCGGCGGCGGCCGGTCATGACGCTGTACCACGTGCTGGCGCCGGCGGAGGACACGTGGACGTACTACACGCGCTGTACGGCAGCTGCAGTTGGCAGGTGCGGTAGGGCTGATGCTGGGCGGCGGCGGTACGAGGAGGCTGTGACACCAGGGCTGCAGCATGCAAGCGGGTCGCACGAGCACAGCAACAGGCCCAGTGCACTACCAGGATCGGTCGCGTTTGTGGTTGCTATGCTAAGCACAATGCAAACCATTTGTGTTGATTTTCTTGACGCAGAATCGTCGTGTACGATGCCACAGCCACGTGTCTCGTGGCTTCTTTAGGTGCGGCGCTGCTGGCGGCGGGGGCCGCCGCTGCCTGGGGCGTGGCCAGGGCCGCCGCTGGCGCAGCCGCACTGGGGAATGGCAGCGACGGTGGCGAAGTCGCCACATCGGGTATCAAAAGTGCAAGCGAGAATCTGACCAGCGGCACAAGTAGCGTAACCAACTCCAGCACTGGAGCCAGCGGTCCGTCATTCAACAGCAAAGCCGCTGTGTCTTCGGCAGTCGCTGCCAGCTCAGCTCTGCGCGGTGGTTATGCCTCTGGCATGTCTATGAGCGGCGGAGGTAGGAACAGCAGCAGCAGCAGCAGCAGCAGCAGCAGCAGCCCTAGCAGCAGCAGCAGCAGCAGCACTGCGGGTGTCGGTGCGGGCGTGACTGGCAGGGCAATGGCGCTGGCGCTCGCGGCCTTGGGAGCTGCACGCACCTGCGCACGCCAGGCCGCGTCTGCGGGCGTGTCCGCCCTGGCGGCCGCTGCCAGCGTCCTTAACTGCCAGGTGGGTGCTGGGTAAGCAGGTGGCCGTGACTGATCTGGCATTTTGTACATGAGGCAAGAAGCAATGTGGGACTTTTGGAAAAGCCAGCATTTTTCAGTGCCCGACGGCCTAACGCTGTCTCATGTCTGTGCGTGCCTGTGGTCCTTGCGCCCCACAGCCTAGCATGTGTAAGCACATGACACATGACCACCGCATGCACATAAGCACGCACATGAAATTGCATCCGCGCAGGCGGTGGAGCAGCTGCAGCACCACAGCACGAACGGCCTAGCCCTAGCGCTGCGGGGCGCGCCCCCTGTGGGCGCGGCGTATGGCGCTGCTGATGCAGCATCCGCGGCTGCGGTCGGCCCTGCAACGACAGCTGCACGTGACCGTTATTCTTGCACCATCTGTGGTCGCGCTGAAGGCAATCGCGGCAGCGATGGCAAAGGCGCTGGCGCCCGCCCGGCGGTCGCGCGGATGCGGAGCTGGCCTGAGTGGGGTATGGGGGCCGCCGGCCTCAAGCAGGCCGCGGTAGCGGCGGCGCGGGTGGTGGCGGTGCCCTCGCCGCTGTGCCGCCGCAATATCGGAGTGAAGTGCCTATTCATGTCAAGGCAGCAGCACACGCTTGATGCGTGTGCAGCGGAGGAGGGGTACGAGAGGCACTGACCCAGAGGGAGCTGGGGCCAGGACCACGGGCCAGGACTGAGGCGTGGGCGATTGTCCGCGACCAGATGGCTGTTTTCTTTTGATGAGGGTCTTCTCCAGGTTAGGGAATTTTTAATTTCCTTTTGTAACAACTACAAATGTATTCCGGGGACAGACGATAGCTCGGCACAGAGAACCACACGTCAATCTGCACACAACGTCAGACTGCTCCCGAAACTGGCGAGTATCCCTAAATTTACCACGTTTTAGCCGTTATGTCAAAGGGCGTGCCCATCTCGCAGCGGCCGGAGCTGGCGGGGGCAAGTCTTCAGTCCCGACTTGACGCTGTTTTTGGTGCTCTCGGCGGACCGGCACCAGCACCAGTCACAGCGCAGGGGCTTGATGGAGCTCAGGAGGCGCCTGCATGGTCGCTGCGGTCAGAGGTGCAACCGTTTCGCTCGGGGCAGGGCATCGAGGACTACAAGTACAGCTCAGATGAGGAGGACGAGCGCGAAGGCCTCAAGCCGGTGATGCCCAGCCGGCTGGTCGACTCTGACGATGAAGAGGAGGCAGGGGGGTGCACGGGGCGTAAGCAGGGCGCCCCACAAGCTGACCCGGACGCTGACGACGGGGGTGAGGCGGCGGAGCAGCGCGCGGCGCGCGAAAAGGAGCGCCTGCGGGCATCTTTGGCCTCTCGCCGAGCCTTCGAGGCCGAGGCGGAGGAGGATGAGTATGACCGCTTCGCCGCCGGCTCCTACAGCCTTCGCAACCGAGGGGCGGATCCAGATAAGCCGCCGGGTTCCACGGAGGTGAGGCTGGAGGCACGGTCGGAGGTGTACGTGGCATAAAGGTTGGGCTCTGGATGGGTGGCGCAATGTGGCAGGTCATGTGCAAGCCGGCACAGAGCAAGGGCCACACATGAAAGCGGCCTCAAACCTTTTAAGGCAGGCGTCGCGTGTGGGCAAGGCCGTTGGCCTGGATGCTACAGCCGCTACTGCCCCTGACATTCACTCGCACCAAGTTGCAATCGGTATTTCTGTCATGTTTGCTTCCACGCAGGTGCCTCTAGACAGCGCATGGGAGCGCATGCACGCACGTCTGGAGCAGCAACGGCAGCGGCAGGCGGCAGGCGATGGTGCCGCTGACGGCGCCGCGCCAACTGCCATGGAGGAGGACGCGCCGCCACCAGCGCCATCGGCGGCGGGCGAGGCCGGTGCGGCTGCAAGCGCTGACGGAAGCGCAGAAGTTGAAAAAAGCAGTGCGGCTGGGGCTCAGCGCAAGCGCGCGCGCGCAGGCGACGGCCTGAATGCCGGCGCGCGGCTGTTTCAGGCCGCGGCGGCGGCGGCAGGCGCGCGGCGGGGAGCTACAGCGGACGGCAGCGGCGCTGCGACGGAAACGGAGGGTGGAGCTGGAGTGGCTACAGCGTCTGTGAGTGGGCGGGTGCATGCTTCGCCGGCAGTGGAGGGCGAGGCTGTCGCCGCCAAGCCGCGGCAGCGGGGCGGGCGCCGCGTGCAGTGGGCGGACTCGGTGGCACCCGACCGGTGAGTGACGAGGACAGGCCACGGCATGCGCATGGCAAAGCTGCTCAGCTGGACCTGTGTGGGACATACCGTAGCTGCTGCAGCTGCTGCCTGCTGGGGACAATCTGTGACGTGCCATCACCATGGCATCATGGTGTCGTGCTGCAGGCCTGACGAAGAGGCGGATGCGGGGCGTGGCGATGGCGGTGGCGAGGCAGGTGGTGGTGGGCGAGACGGCGGCGGCAGCGGCCGAGGGCGGGGCGGCCGCGGCGGGCGTGTGCGGCTGGACTGGCTCCGGCGCGGGTTCGTGCCAGACCACGTGCGCAACCCCCACAAGTACACAGTGTGAGTGATGGTGGCCTGGTATGCGCCGCGAGCAATCGACGCCAGCACTGCGAAGGCGAAATGTCAGTTGTTGTGTGGCATGGTTACGGTTCACATGCTGCAACAACAAAGCCCGGCTCCCGGTGGCATGTAGGTACACGTTTGATGAGCCGATCACAGTCGGCGGCGGCGACCGCGGGAACGGCCGCAACGGCCATAGCAATGGCAGCCGGCGGCGTGGGGACCCGGGCTCAGACGCCGCTGAGGCGGCTGATATGCGGCAGGTCAGTTTAGTGCAGCTGAATGGTCCCGTGTAAGCTGGCGGGTATGCCTACTCTTGTGAAAGTTTTTAGCCATCTGCATGCATCACAGCGGCTGCCTGCCGATCGCAGACATTCCTAGCTCCTCCTTTTTCTTCAGCCCCGCGACACCTTCTGCCCGGGCGCAGGCACTGGCGGACGTCCGCAACGCGCTGGCGGCCTCCGAGGCGGCGGAGCACGACCCCGAGCGGGTGGAGACCACGTTCGGCAGCGGCATCGCCTTTCGGCCGCGCACGCAGCGGCAGCAACAGCAGAAGCAGCAGGAGGGCGATGGCAAGGAGGCGGCAGGGGAGGAGGAGGCTGGGCAGATGCAGGGCAGGGACAAGGCAGGGGAAGCGCGGCCAGGGAGAGGAGCGGCGCCGGCGGCAACGGCGGGGTTGCGGCGTGGAGCGGCGTTTGCGGACCCGGACGCGGACGGGGACGCGGATGGCGGGGCGGGGACAGATGCGGCTGAGGGCGCGGGGGCGGCGGGGGCAGGGAGAGGCAGTGGTGGCTCGGGCGTGCGTGGTGGCGGCCGGCGGCACCTGCGTGCGCGTCGTGGTGCGGAGGAGGACGAGGCGGCGGCAGGCGCGATGCAGCAGAGCTGAGGGCTATTGCACTTTGCATTAATGGACGGGGGGGGTGGGAGTGGGGGGCGTCTAATGCGCGACCCGTGCCGGCGCATCGGCCGTCACGGGCTTAAAGTCTATTTAAGTGAGGGCAAAACGCTTGCTTGGTGACCTCCCGTGTCTACGCAGAAGCCACCAACTTCTGATATTGTATTCCGGCAGCGGGGCAGGCGCTTGCAGCCTTTTAGCACTGAGCTCGGACCCACGGGCCCGCAAACTTCGTGCGCCGCGCGCGTAGCAGGATGAGCAGTATGCATGTGAGTTATGTGGCTATAACAGTGCGTCGAAATTCAGGAGAGATGGGGCCTGGTTGGAAAGTCACGACCCTCGTCAAAACCCTAGTGCAACGCTCCGCCTGACCCGCGTTTCTTCTCGTCTCCTCCTCGTGTCACGCCCTTGAGTACTGAGGCTTTTGAGGTACATGAACCCACGCCGCATTGCCTCATGCCACCCTGCAACGCAGCAATATAACCGCGGGCAGCGGCGGACGCGGGAGCAAGCGCAGGTGCTGCTGACTCTGGCCAAGTCGGAATGTGGGGGCGGACGGGACCCCGTCGCTTGGCTCAAGTCCCACGTCTTCACGTGCGTACATGCACAGATGTGACTAAGGGCCGCTGGCTCGACGCTGGCCTACTCAGTTTGCTGCTGCTGGCTTGGGGCCTTGGGGGTAGTCGTTGACCGGGTTCACATATGCAAGGTTTGACTGCTATGCGTATGCCACAACAACACTGGCTTTGAGGTGCCGCCTCGAAGCACCCCCCGTCCCCCCTCCCGCCCCCCCTGCTCATGCTGGCCGCAGGTGCTCAGGCGGGCACCTGTACGTCATCGGCGAGTGCGGCAGCCCCCAGGTGTCCGCCAACTGCCCCGAGTGCGGAGCGGCGGTGAGTGCTGCATGTCGCTGGAGCGCATCGGGACAAAGCTCGGTGCAATTCAGTCGCTGCCAGTGTCTTGCCCTGCCCCTGGCCTATTAACCTATTGCAACCTACTGCCGTTACCTCAGCAGCCCTGTATTCTCATCATCCCACGCCCTCAATGCTAGCGATAACTAAGCAAAGCCTGCTTCACGCCGCCTGCCGCATGCAGGTGGGCGGGCGGGACCACCTGCTCGGACCCGGCAACTCCCTGGCGGTGCACCTAGTGCAGCAGCTGCTGGAGGCGGGAGCAGACTAGCAACTGGGGCGGTAATGCGGCATGGCACCGCCAGCATAACACTCCAGCAACCTCCAGCCAGCTACTGACGTCGGTACAGTTGCAGACTTGCAGTGCGTTTCTTCTGCCTATGCGCCCGTTCACCTGCTTGCTTGTACTTGTGGATATGTGGTAGGCTTCGGACACTACTGGGGCCTCGCATTTTGCCCCATGTCTGTCCCGTCAGCGGCACTGCCAGCAGATGGCAGCAGGGCCAGATGATCGAGGACTAATACAATACTGTCGCGGAGTTGGGAGTCAGACAGCTGCCGAAATAAACGTTGCACGGCTGTGGCTAAGCGCAACTGTCTGCTCTTGCCGAATCGTCCTCATACCGTCAACCGTGTGACTCCCAAGCACGCACGCGCACATCCACCAATGTAATATGACATATGCTCATTCCCCACACCAGTTCGTAAACGTGCACAGTTATGCATGAGCTTTACTCCCGCACCGCCGCACTTGCTGGGCACAGTATTTCATAAGGTCTGGGGCTGCATTCTCCCCGCTGCCATGCGCCCCACATACAATGATACCAGCAAAGCGCGCGGCTCTGGTGTGGCCGCGGCGCTAGCCTCAGGCCCGCGCACAGGCGGGCCCCCTTGCCCCAACTAGGTATCACGAATGAGCACGCTGACGTACTGCACACATCTCAGCGACAGCCCCGGCACCAGCTATTCCCGTGCCTATTTGCCAGGCAGCGGCAGAGCGAAGGTGGTCTTCAGCTGAATCGCCGGACGCCGGCCGGCCGCGCCCGCAGCACCGCCTGCCGGTGGGGGCGGCACCAGTCCGCCGGCGTGCGGCGCAGCCGCACCACCGACAAAGCCCGCGGCGCCTCCAGGCGCTGTCACCGCGGCCGGCGCAGCCGGCACGGCGGCGGCGGCCGTGGCCGCCTCCCGCAGCGCTGTCTGCAGGCGCAGCTTGGCCGCCGCCGGTTGGGCCGCCAGCTGGGACTTGAAGGCGGTGCCGGCGGCGGCTGCCGGCAGCGAGGTGATGAGCTTGAGCGCCATGTCGCGGAGCGGCGGCGTGACGGCGGCGGCGCCGGCGGCGGGTGCGGCGGCCTCCACCAGCAGCGGCACCAGCACCTGACACGTGCCGGGCCACCGTTAGAGAGCTCAGCAGTGGGGAGGGTGTGGCCGTGCTGAGCACAGCACCCCCTTACAGAAGCGTGCACCCTTGTGCCTTCCGCCTCTTCAGGCTTCAGGTCCAGCGGGCCCTCAACTTCACCCCCTTCGGGTTGCAATGTAAGGATTGGGAATTGATATGTACCACCCACCAAAACCGCACCCACCTGCATCACGCCCTCCTGCGCCGCCTGCCCCTGCGCGGCCGCCAGCGTGGACGCCAGCACCAGCAGCTTGATGGTCTCGCCCACCACTGACTGCTCCTCGCCTGCGGTTTAGTTAGCCGTGCATGGGGCCTCAAAGGCATGTCTGCACACGTCGCACAGTACATGCACCGCAGACAGCACTGACCAACTGTGATCCTGGTAATGCAGCGGGCTTACCTGACAGCGGTGCCTTGGCTTCCGTCAAGATTGGGCCCACATGCACCACCGCCGGCCCGACCAGCGCAGCCACCAACAGCCGTGCCCACCGCCCGCGCGGAGATGCCGCGTCCTCTGCCACACTCTCCTGCACGGCGCCACGCGCCGCCTCCAGCACCGCCAGCGCGGCCGCTGGCGGAGCCTCTGGCGCGAGCGCCGCTGCGAGCGCCGCCAGAACGGCACCACGAGCAGCCGTCACCGCCGGGCGCGGGGGCTGCTGCTCCGCAGCGGACAGCGCGGCGCCGCAGCCCAGGCACGTCGCTGCTAGCGCCGCCAGTCGCGATTGCACCAGCGCCACCTCCGTTCCGGGGCCGGACGGTGCCTTACCCGCCGCTGCTTGAAGCGCGGATACATGGTGCCCAAGGGTGCCTGCCAGCACCGTCACCGCCGCCGCGGCGCATGACGCCGCCTCGTCACCGCCGCCACCCGGCCCTGCGCCCGCAGCTGCCCGCCCTAGCAGCGCAGCAACCGCGTGCTCCATGTACCGCTGTGCAACCAGAGCCACGGCCGCGCCGGGCGCGCATGTGAGCAGCAGCCGCAGCGGCAGCTCCAGCAGCGGCCCCACGTGCGGCTGCAGTGCTGGCCAGGGACACCGCCGTAGCAGCAGCTGTGCCGCCGCCAGCGCCTGGGCCGTGCATTGCGCCAGCGACGTGGCCTGCTCCGGCGCCGGCGCCGGCAGCGGCAAACGGCCCGGCGCCGCCGCAAGCGCGCCCGCCGCCTCGCCCAGTGGCCCCATCCACGACGGAAGTCTGTGCCCCGCGCCGTCGTCTCGCCCGCTCCCGCCCGCTGGCCCCTCGGCTGACGACCAGTCGCATGTGAAGGGGCAGCACACGGACGTCAGCAGCAGCACCGTCTCCACCGCCGCAGCCGCCACGCTGCTGCCTAGCTCCGGCGCCGCGCCGTCCTCGCACCCAGCCTCGCCCTCAGCATCTGTGCCGTCACCCTCATCCCGGCACGGCGCGTCCGCTGCCCTGCCATCGCTTGCAGTTCCTGCGGCCCCTGAGGATAAGGCCGGGCCCTGCAGGCTGTCCTCCGCCGCCGCTCCGCACAATTCACGCACCATGGCGCAGCAGGGCAACGCCAGGCCCGGGAGCAACCCCGCCAGCGCCACCGGCGCTTGGCCGCCCAGCAGCGCCCAGTGCAGTGGCATGAGCGCGTGCACCGCCACGCCGCCCAGCGCGCGCAGCACGTCACGCAGCACCGCCGCTGGCACCAGCTGCGTCTGCTGCGCAGCTGCGGCCGCGCCTGCTGCTTGTGTTGGTGTCGCCGGAGGCACCGCGCCGTCGGCTGGCGCGGCCGCGCTGACGTAGCCCGCTGCGAGGAGCCTCTGCAGCGCGCGCAGCACGCCCGCAAGCCGCATCGCGGTGTCTCGCACGTGCGCAAACGCGCCGTCCGCACCACCTGCGCCGATGCCGCTACTACCAGCGCCATGGTGTTGCCCGGCGGCGCCGGCGCGCGGCGAGGCTGAAGACCACATGGACGCCGCGGCCGCGGCCGCCGCGCCGGCACCCGGTGGCAGCGCCGCCAGGTCGACCGCGCCGCCGGACCCCACGCTGCGCAGCGCCGCCGCCACCGCGTGCGCCAGGCGCGCCGCCGCGTCCGTCAGCAGCATGAGCGCCACCTCAAGCAGGCGGTGGAACTGCGACCGGGACGCCGCTGTCGCCACCACCGTCGCCGGCGGCGGCAGCGAGCCCGCCAGCGCCGCCAGCGCGGCTGGGCACGCGGCCGCGTACACAGGCCGCAGCACTGCAGCAAGTGCGGGTGTGAGCACACCGCCCCTGCCGGCATCATTGCTGATGCTCCCGCCCCTGCCGGCAGCAGGGCTGGCAGCGTCCTCAATCTCCGCGTGGTTGGCGCTGCTGCCTCCATTGCCCACGCTGCTACTGCCCGAGATACCGGAGGCGGCTGTAGCAGCGGTTGCGGGGTCGGGCAGGTCCTCTCCGTCCAGCAGGGGCGAATGGTAGGCTGCCAGCACGGCGTCGTGCTGCGAGCACAGCACCGCGTGGTCCTGCAGCAGCAGGCCCCAGGCGGCCTGCGATGGGCAAGGGCGCGATAGGAGGAGGTCCTGCTTGCTTACGAATTCATTCGCTGGCAGGGGCGACTTGCGCAAGCAAAGAGCGTGGCACGGGGCTACAGATGATTTCAAGGTGGCTAGTGGACATGCGGGTAGGCAACACGCGGCCTGATGTTCCCAGCCCATCCCCACCTGCAGCCGCGCGGCGTGCGGCTCGTGCGCCTTGGCGACGATGCCTGCGCACAGCGCGTCGCCGCGCGCCGCCGCCGCCGCCGCGATGGCCGCGCACTGCGCGTGCGCACGCAGCAGCTCGACGCGCACGCGCGCGCCCACCCACTCCGCGTACGGCTCGTAGCGCAGCGCCGGCCAGGCCTCGGGCGCCAGCGGGGCGGACAGCAGCTCCATCAGCCGCCGCATCACCACCGCGTCGCCTGCAGGGGGAGAAGAAGGCACAGAGGCAATCGGGCGACGGGTGGTTGGAGGGTGACAACGGCAAGATGGGTGCCGTCAAGGAGGTCAAGCGGCGCGGTGAACGAGATGAGCCTGGCTGCAGCGCCCTGTCCCCACTGGACTTCTCATGGCTCACAAGCGCGAGGCGAAAGCCCCATGAGCGCGCTCACCTGCTGCCAGGCCGCTTTCGAGGAACGTGGTCGCCAGCACGCCTCCCGCAATCTGCAGCAGCGGGTGCTGCACCGGGTCCACCGCCGTGCCCGCCAGCGCCGCCGGGCCCCCGCCGCCACCACCCGCGGCCGCCGCCGCCGTGGCCGCCGCGTTGGCACCGGCATTAGAGAAGCCGGGCAGGCTGCCGGCGGCCGCCTGCCGCGCTCCCAAGGAGCTGCGCAGGGCCGACACCACCTGGGCCTGGTACTGCTCCATCAGCCGGGCGCCTGGAGCAACGAGAGATTCAGCAGTGGTGAGATAGTTGCCCCACTCAAATTCCGCTGCATGTTACTTCGCCCATGCCATCCTCGAGCAGTTTGTGCCGCATGGCTTGCTTGTTCCGGCCTTCTTTCGTTCTGGCATTGGGTGCCTTCGCTCTGGCATGGGATTGAGGCCACGGCACCGAAAGCAACAAAGCCCATTGCAGAGCCCTTCGTGGCTGCCACCGCGGCTGCTAGCCGCACCTGCCAGCAGCGGGTCGGGCACGTCCCCGAACAGCTGCACCAGCAGGGTGAGCAGCCGCACGCCGTGGGGGCGCAGCGACTCCAAAGGGATGGTGGCCAGCTTGAAGCCCACGTCCACCAGCGTCTGCGGGCGCCACCGGCCCACCACAAACATCAGCGCCAACACCAGCAGCACAACCATCATCTCCCACCCAAGAGCTGAGCACAGAGTCTACATGAGGTGCGGTGAGGCGACGGCCCGCCCGGGGTGTAATTGCAACCACTCGTTTCCCTGAGCTGCTGCCACCGCTGCGGTCGTGCAAGCGCTACCACGCACCTGCAGCTTGAGGATGAGCGGGTCCGGCAGCAGAGCGCCTGACGACGCCCCCGCGGCCGCCGAGGGCGTGCCCGTGTCGCCGCCCTCGCCCGCGCCCTGCAAGCTGCTGGTGCTGCGGTAGCTGCCGCCCGCGACCAGTGCACCGCTGCTCGCGCCGGAGCTGGGAAGGCCGGCGGGCAGGCGCTCGAGCAATGAGGAGTCGCGGTGGCCCTCGTCCTCCGCCACACACACGCGCACCAGCCGCAGCAGGCAGTCGGCTGCATGGTGGAGAGAGGCGAGGGCGGTGGTGGTGAGCATGGAGGAGAATGGTGTTGGCGCAAGATGAAGTTGCCAAGGCCCTTGCAATCGTGTCCTTCCCATGTGCAACGGCAACCCCACCTGCGAAATGCCGCGTGCGCAGGTGCGGCGCAGTGAGCACCTCCCGCACCGAGCGCACCGCCTTGCCGCCGCCAGTTGCGCCCGCCGAAGCGGTGCCGGCGGGCTTGTTGGCCGCCGCTGTGGGCGTGCTCACCGCCCCACCACCGTAGCCCTTATCATCGTCATCCTCATCGGCGCCGCGGGGCGCCTCGGCTGCTGCTGCCGCGGCAGCGGCTGCTGCAGCTGCTGCCGCGGAGGGCGGCCCGGCGGCGAACACGACGTCGCTGAGCAGCGCCAGCCAGAAGGACGGCTGCGCCGAGGCGGAGGCGGCCAGCACCGTGGCGATGGTGGCGCGGAGCTGGCCTGCAGGGGCGCGGCAAGGGAGGGCGGCGCAGCGTCATAACTACCATGCGGAGCGTCAGCGCGTCCACAAACCTTCCCTTCCAGTGTTCTGTGCCACGAAAACAATCAACACATTATGCCCGCGGACCAGGCTTTGGCTGCAGCCGCGCCCGCACCCACCCGCAATGCGCGGGTCGCTCTCCGCGTCCAGCGCCGCGAACAGCGCGGGGGCGGCCTCCGCCGGCACCAGCGCCGCCGCTGATCGCTCCGCCACGTGCCGCAGAGTCAGGGCCGATGCGGCACGCAGCTCAGGCTGGCGAGACAGCAGGTGCGCCTGCGAGCCACACGGAGCCGATTGTACAGGCAAAGGTTGCAGCCCCAGCTACAAGATGTAAACTCAAACTCCGATTCAATGCGGGAATCTTCAAGCCGACGCACCAGCAGGAGCGGCACGTGCTTGGCTGGCGGCACCGCGTGCGGCGCAAACAGCACGATCTGCTGCACGAACAGCACCCGGCCCAGACCGCTGTCGCCGCCGTCCGCCAGATCGCCGGCCGCCGCGCCCGCAGCGCCGCCGCCAGCCGCATCACCACCACCGGCCGCGTCACCGGCCGCGTCCGACGCCTGGTCCGACAAGTCGCCGCTGGCGGCAACGAGGCATTTGGCGCGCGTATAGGCGGCGCTTCCAAGTGTAAACTCCGGCCCCAGCACCAGCACAGAGGCGTTGGCCAGGCGGGCGCAGGCGGCGCGTAGCGCGGGTGACTCGAACGAGCTCACCTGCGCACCGCGGCGGCGAAGAGCCGTAGCATACTATGAAAACGGGTACTTCACAAGCGGGCTGGCGCGAAGGACAGCACGAAGAGCGGCACGAAGGGCAACACGAGGTATTCCAAAGTGCGCGCTAAGTGCGCGGCAACCGGCACTCGGCACCCACCAGGAGCTCCTGCCCCAGCTGCAGGACGGTGCGCACGCGCGGCACGAAGGCGCCCCCGCTGTTGCACGCCACCAGCCACAGCGCGTGCAGCACCCAGGCGGCGGCGGTGTTGGAACCGGGCCGGCTGGCAGCCGCCACCAGCGCATCCACGCTGCTGGATACAGCGCCCTGAGAGCAGGGATGCAGACAGCGCCGCGCTTGTCACGCATGCGACAGCTGACTGCAAAAGGGATAGTCCCCAAGGGAACCAGCTTGTAGACCCCACGCCACATACGCAGTATGCTTGTGGTGTCAACAGTGCCCCAACGCGCGACAGCGTTTTATAGTGCTGTACCTCAAGCAACGCACCTGCATTGTCAGGCCGCCGCGAGCCCGGTGCACCGCACCCACCGCCAGCGCTACTACCGCCCGCCGCTCACTGTCACGGCCCTCCGCCGCGCTGGCAGCCGCCTCCGTCGACAGCGCCCGCACGACGCGCGCCGCCCAGGCGTCAGTCCCGGCGGCGGCGGAGGCCGCAAAGGCCTCGGCCGTGGCCCGCGACAGCGGTGCGGCGTCGGGCGCGAGCGCGTGTTCGTCGGGCATGAGCGCCTGCGCCATGGACAGAAGCTTGTCCGACACCTGCGAGCAATACCGGTAATGCAGCAAGCGACTTGTGTCAGTGGGATAACTGAGAAAAAGCCGTAGGCTGGCCGCAACTCCAAATGTTGGGGAGGCGACAGTTTAAAAGGGCTAGCGGACTCGCCTTGTCGGTGGGGTCAAGCGGCGCCTTGCTGCGCCGCGCCGCCACGGCTGCGGCGCCGTAGCCTGCAAGCAGCATCACTGCAGCCGCCATCGCCAGCGGCAGACGCCTGCAAGCGCTGACATCGCGGCTTTGGCGCGCGAGCGTCTTGGATTGTTGTACAGCGTTGTGCACGACCTGCAGGACCAGCACAGAGGCTGAGCTGAGCGCAGAACTTTAGCTGTAAGTCGTAAGAGGTAACCTGTGTTCTGCGGACATAGCCCCGCGGCTACCTCCATTTTCCAAATTAGACTACCAATGACTCACGTCTAGGATCTGAAGCTGCTGCAGCACCGGAGATGCCGCTACGAGCCGCCCCAGCAGCACCAGCTGCGCCGTCAGCAGGGACGGCTCCAGCCCCATCGGCTGCGGGAAAGTGGCATGGGACAGCCCCACCGCGCTGGCATTTGGCCCAGCCGCGCCACCAGCGCCAGCGGCACCGCCTCCCGCTGCTGGCCCTTCCGAAGCGCCACCGGCCCCAGCCCCACTGCCAGTGCTCCCGGCCGCGCCTGCGCCGTCGCTGCTGGCCTCAATCTCTGCGACGGCTCCTGCGGCGCTGCTGCCTGTTGCAGGTGTAGCCGCGCCGCCAGCAACCAGGGCGCCCGCCGCCTCCCCTCCGCCAGTGAGAAGCGCGGCGTGCGCCTCCGCCGTCATCCATGGCGGCAGGTGAGGCGCGCCGCGACTTCCTGTCAACACAACAAGCCATATCCGTCACCGCCGCGGCTACTCACGCCCATTCCGTCAGGTGCAAGCTCTACAAGCTGCTTGCCTGACCCTGGCTATGCGACTTCGGCTGGTCAGAAACACATTGGCACCGCAAAGCCCATTCCTACATGCTCACCGTTGTATGACCTGAGTGCATCCTCAAGCGGGTCCCGACCCGGTGGCCATGGCCCCAGCGGCGCGTCATCACCACTCAGCAGGCCACGCAGCGCGCAGTTTGACAACGCATCAGCAGCGCCTGTAACGGGGAGAAAGCAGTCATTGCGGTATGTGATTGATGACCAGCTACCTTCGTAAGCAGCAGTCACTCGTCCATAGCATCCGGCAACCTCAACCAAAAGCGTACCTGGCAGCAGGCCTGTGCGGAAGGGCCGCAGGCAAGCCTTGGCCAGCGCCGCCACTGGACCGGAGCCGGGCGCGATGCGGCCGCCGGGCGCACGCAGGTGCAGCTCCAGCAGCGACAGCGTGAAGGTGGCGGCGGCGCCAGCCAGCACGCCACCGGGGCCGCCTCGCGCCCGCGCCGGGTCCTGCAGCCAGCCCACCGACAGCACACCCGTAACACATAATCCTCAGCACCATTGCATTGGGCACGTCTGACGCGGCTTGCCCGCATCCCGCAGCAAGCCCCCGGTGGCCCTCACCGCTGCTTCTGCCCACCCGTCCCCAGGCCTCCACCCGCAGGCCGCGCACACCTGCAGGTAGGACTGCGTGTCCAGCAACTCCAGCAGGGGCGCCACCAGCGGCCCCAGCTGGTGCGCCAGGTCGAAGCCGCCGCCAACCGCGGCCGAGTCCAGGCCCGCGCTTGCCGAGCCCACGCGCGATGCGCCCATGCCCGAGTCCGACCGCACCGAGAACGACGCCGCCGAGCCGTTACCCGACAGCAGCATCGCCGCGCTGGACCCGGGCCGGTAGGCCCCCGCGGTGCCGCCAGGCCTGGCGCTGCCGGCTCCTCCGGCCCCTGCGGCCCCACCCATGCAGCCTAGGTAGGCGCCCAGCGCCTGCAGCGCCACGGAGCGCCACCACAGCTGCACCGCCAGGTCCAGCTCGCCGCCGGGGCGGGCGAAAGCGCGCTCGTCCAGCTCGCGCCGGCCCGCCTCACCCAGCGCGCCCGCCCACAGCGCCGCCATAGCTTCCGGGCCGCGCCCCGCCTGCGGCACGCCTAGCGCACACAGCGAGCCCAGCAGCAGGAAGCCCACCTCCCGGCAGATGGCCCTGTGCGGCGTGTGAAATGGTGATGGCGGTGAGGGCGCGTTCAGTAATGGATCGGGTGGTTGCATGGCCATGCGGGAAGCTGGCGCGCGAGACAGGACCACGCAAACACGGCAGGCGCGGTTCGTTGCGGCTTGGTGCTACGATGCCGCGCGTTGCTGCAGTCGTCCCTACCTGTTGGCCGCAACGTCTGGCCCCGGCCCCGTCACCAGGTCTTCGGCAAGCGCCAGCGCCCGCCGCTGCAGCCGCGCCGGGCATCCCAGCGGCGCGTGCGCCGCAGTCAGCAGTAGCCGCGCCGCCGCCAGCGCCACGCCGTGACACGTGTCCATCAACGCGCGCTGCGACATCCCGCCGCGTGGGGCGCCGCCACCGGCCGCACCACCACCACCACTAGCGGCTGCTGGTGTCCCCGGTCGAGGTGACGACGTGGCTGCTGCCACACCCACCGCGCCCCCCGCTGATGCCGACGGAGATCGGCTTACATGCGACAAGCCGCCGTTCGCGTCCGCGGACGCGGCGGACAAATTAGATGCGGCGGCCACCGGCGACAGCGGCGCCGCCATCTGCGCCGCGCAGGAGGCCACTGTGTCCAGGCAGCCGGACAGCATACGCGCGGCGGCGGCTGGGTGGGCCGCCGCTAGGGAGGCCAGGGCCACGGCGGCCTGCTGCCGCGTGGCAGAGGAGGCGGCAGTGGCGTAGGGCTGCAGCAGCCGCTCCAGTGTCACCGCTGTCTCGTCCGGCACCTCACCCACCGCCTCCAGCAGCGTCGCAAGCGCTGCGGCAGCATGCCGACACAATGCATTGTCGGAGGTCAGCGCAAGTCAGCCGTGGTCATATGTTCCACATGCAGCATACCGTATGGTTGCCCCCACTCGGTGCCAGTGGCCCCTTGGGCCATATCAAGTTGTAGAAGAACGCATCTCAGCGGCCCCTGATTCCCCAGGTGCGACCAGCCCATTCGCTGCCCCACCTTCCAGCGTCACCACCGCTGCCGGCGTGGCCAGGCGCTTGTCCAGCGTGTTGGCCAGCCGCTCCAGCAGCTTGCGCTGCCCCGCCTCCGCCAGCGCCGACATCACCCCACGCCGCAGCACATACAGCGCGCACGCCTGCAACGGCGGCAGCTCTCCACCTGAAGGTGTGACGGGGTAAAAAAGATCAGTCATTGTGTCAGCTGACATGCGGCTGCGTGGGGGGCATTTTGCCGTGAGGACACTGCCAGGATCTTGCGGCCCGGCGGCCCTTGCACGCCAGCCGCCAACACCTTATGAATGGCTCTAATGCTGCCGGCCCAGCGAGCCCCCGGCTGCCCCTCCCTGTCAGCCCCACCTGCCAGGCCCGCGCCCAGCTCCAAGTGCTGCTCCGGCGCCGAGGCTGCCCGCGCTTCCGCCGACATGCGCCCTGCTTCGCCTACGGCTCCCACCAGCTGCAGGGCAGGACAGGGTGCATGCCAGGTAATGTCAACATAATGCCGGCGCAGTGGTTCGCTGGCGAAAGCACCCCGCGTGCGTGACTCCCCTCCATTTCAAACGGCAGAGAACGCAGGGCCCCGGGCAGGGCGCTCCTCAGCCGCCCACAGCGGCGCCTCACCAGTGCCGCCACCTCCATCAGGTCCGCAGTGTGGTCGTGCCCCTCCCGGTGCCGTGCCAGTGACCCCACGTATGCCATCCAGGCGCCGCTCATGCCCAAGCACGCCTGCGTCCAGGAATAGCCGCAGAACGGTTTGGTTTAGCTCCTGAAGTATGAAAGCTGTCGGGGCCCGCCAATAGCTCATGACCATGTTCTTGAGCAAACTTTTGGCGGGACTTAAGTACGTACATCCACCTCGAAAGCAACAACGGCCCTGTGAGCTGATGCCTCCGCCGAACCGGCTGCCGACGACCCGCCCCCTGCCCACCTCTCGCCGCCCGTGCACCGCCGCATCAACTAGCGGCGTCACCAGCGCCGCCCGCACGCAGCTGCTGACCACCCGCTCCGCTGCCGCCTTCTTGACCGGGCGCTTCTCAGCGCTCAGCGCCTCCGCGGCGGCGGTGCCTCGGGAGGCGCTTGCCAGCTCGCCCAGTGCCCGGAACGCCGCGTCCCGGACCGCCTGCAGTGTGGAAAATTTAGGTGGTCAGAGTGCGTGCCGCGCGTGATGCGGATGAGCACTGAGACATATGCGCCCGGCCCCTTGCCACCCCGCTCCCCACTCGTTGCACCGCCGTAGCCGGCCCGCACCTGCACGGGGTCCTCCGACGCCGCCAGGCAAAGCCGTAGCGCCTCCTCCGCCGAGTAGGCGCCTTCCCGCCACAGCGCCGCACCTCCCGCACTGCACACGGCGCCCAGCAGCACCAGACAGCCCGCCCGCACCTCCTCCGTGGTGCGGTCCTGCGGGGGCAGCCACGCAACAAGCGACGTCGGGCCCGGCCCAGAAGAAGCCTAGCTCATAGCCATAGGACTGCCCGAACCTTTCACTACTGCAGCCCTGGCGCGACACAACAGGTCTCGCCCAGGCCCCGCCCGGACCCTGTCGCCCCAGCCACCTTGGCGTTGCGCTGCAGCATGTTCCACGCCTCAGCCTGCACCGCCGGCGCGGAGCGGTCCAGAGGGTTCAGCCCGCGCACCACCGCGCCCGCCAGCCGCAGCGCTGCGCAGCGCACGGCGGTCTGGTTGCCGCTCTTGCTCACGGTGCGCGAGGCGATATTGACCGACTCCAACGCCGAGCTTGCAAGCATCCTGCAAGTGTTAACTTCCCGTTATCAGCACTCAACCGCCCATATTAGGTGCTGATATGTGCCCGCGCTCAACAAGGTGCTGCCAAAGCGGCGCAAGCTGTGACAGGGTGACCTGTATGAGCTGGAACTGGGGGCTCCCCTCTCGCAGTGCCCGCCCGCCTCACCTGCCGTATGCGCCGTACAGGTGCGCCAACAGGTCCAGCAGGCCCACCCGGATGTCCTGTGCGGCACAGGCCAAACCCAGTTGCATGCACGGAAACCAACCCTCATTCACTCTTGCCGTCTCGCACTTGCCCATGCACAGCGCGCCCTCAACTACCGATATCCGTCGTGGGTTATGCATCTAGGGAGCTGCACACACTGCTGTTTCTTCTGCTTCTCATCTTGACAGCTTTTGCCTCTCCTACTCTCCCTGTTGCTCCCTCGGCGGCTGCCGCCCCAGTGCCCACCTCTGCGGTGGAGCGGCTCATTCCCTCCTTGCTGGACAGGTAGGTCTGCAGCGAGTTGACGCGTGTATAGATGGAAATAGAGTCGCCATGCGCGTACAGGGAGCAGAAGCAGTTGTATATCAGACGCCGGACCTGCGGGCGTCAAGAAGCGGGGCCGAGTACGGTATTGAGCTTGACGAGGACTGAGCCAACTGTGGTCGCATACGCTGCTGCTCGCGGCTGCTTTGGGCGGTGCGCTCCGTCCCACCGCCGCGCAGAGGTGCAGGATCCTTCCCTTCTCTCCTGACTCACCAACCCGGCCTGGGCCCAGGCATCACCGCGGAACTGACACCGCCCCCCAGCACCCGCTCAGCAGAGCGCGCCAAATACACACCCGCGTTGACTGTTGCGTGCCCCCGTTCCGGGGCGCCCCCTGACAACGCCCACCAGCCCCGATCAGTATGCTGCACTTACTGCTGCCCCGATGCCATGCGCCAGGACATCATACAGCATCGCCTCGCACTGGCGCTGATGCTGCTTGACCACCGCCTTGTCTGTGCGGGGTACCGTAGCCAAGAGCTTCTGGAGCAGCTCGAGGAGCTGTACACCATCGGGCTTGCCGCGCTTGCTGTTGCCAACGAGCAGCTCCAGCTCCGCAATGAAGACGGGCAAGGGCAGCAACTCCTCTTCATCAAAATGCATCTGATACTTTGTGCCAGACATTTTCTGGGATGGTAACATAATACTTTAACGTGAGGAGACGAGCGTTAGGCTATAGCTGCCAAATTTCCGGACACGTGCGAGAGGCATTCTTGCGCATTTCGGAATCAATACTATGCCTTTGTCGTAAGATAATTGGCTTGACCGAAAGGGTTGAGCCAAGAGTCATTGTTGTCCATGGTGGAAGCATGGGCCTCTGGTAAACAAGAGGCGCCAGCGCAGCAATTGAACAGTGCCATTGTGTTTGTGCTTACTCAAAATTTGCATAGGTGCAACTAGGGAGCACCTACGGAGTCCGGGCAGTGGTTGAGCACCGCTTGCTTGCACGCGCCCAATTGACGTCAATTGCGGCAATCAAGGCCATTTTCTGGACTTGTTAGCCTGCCAAGGCAAACGCTGGAGGAGAAGATCTACACAGCCTTGTCGGCGGCCTGAAGATTCTTTCGATTCCCACGAAATGGCCACACAGATTGCCCTGCGCGCATGCAGCCTTCGTATTGCGCCGTTTCAACGTGGACCTCACCAAACGGCCTCAATCGGCGCTGGCCCGGGGCCCGGCAGCTCCAACGCCCCATGCCCCCCAATCGTTGCTCCTCAGCCGCAGCGCTCCATCGCCGCCAGCGCCAGTCTAGACCGCCGTGACATGCTCCTACTATCTAGTTCGCTGGTTGTGTCGCATTTGGCTCTTTTGGGCGGGTGCGCGCCCCCGGCGCATGCTGCTCGCGGCCTCGACAGATACATTCGGCGGAAATCGCTCGACCCGTAAGTACAGGCTGCTAATTGGGGCAATTTCTGCTGTATTGTGGCGCGACCCAAACTGCAACACCCGGCTGGCTCCCTAGCTGCACCTGTGACCACTCGCGTGCCTCTGGCTCTGGACGACAGGCTCGAGACCTACGTGCCGCTGGTGCTGGAGGCCCGCGCGCTGCTCGCAAAGGCCAAGGAGGTGGCTGCTCAGGACGTTGGAGCTGCGCGTGAGCTGCTCCGTTCGGGCCCTTACAGGTGCGTTTCGCGTGCTGCCGTTCAGCAACGCTCTCCTGGCGTATGCCGGTTTGAGCACGTTCCGGGCGCTCGCCACTCGCCACCCTCCTGCACGTGCCGCACCACACCGGCTGCTGGGCATTTCTCGCACCGTACGGCACCCCCCTCTCGACGATAAACCCGCATGTGCCGGCACGTGGTGCCGGCATGTGGTGCCCTGTCTTCCCTCCCGGGCGAGGACGCACGCACTCGCACCCGCACGCCAACACAAGCCCTCGCCCCTCTAATCCCCTCCCCCACCCACACATCCCTCACCACACAGCGGCCTGCGTGACAACATCCGCGCCATCGGCGAGTACGCGGCACGCGACGGGCGCACCACAGAGGTGGGGCCGCTGGTGACGGGCTTCTTTAAGGCGCTGGAGGACTACGACCAGCTGCTGCTGGCCGCGCTGCGCGACAAGACGCCGGTGGAGGCGGACAAGCTGGACGCCTGCATCTCCGATCTATACGCGGCCTTTGACAAGCTGATCGCCACCGTGCCGGCCGACGTTCTGGAGCGGGCGCAGAAGGTGCTGGACGTGACCATGGCCAAGGCGGCGGTGCGGCAGGCGGAGGAGCCGGCGCCGGCGGCTGAGGGCAAGGGCGGCGCGGCGGCGGTGGACCAGGAGGCAGCGGAGCTGCTGCAGCTTCTGCGCTAAGCGACGGAAGAGGGGCAGGAGGGGACATGGGGACGCCTGACTTGAGTAGGTTTGTGGCTTTGGCACGCTGCATTCGTTTACTCGCGTCCACGGCTTCTCGACGCACGTGCGACAAGGAGAGCAGTTGAGGTAATGAGTGAGTAAGGTTTCGGGCTTGCGGTGGACTCGGAAGTGACACACGGGGCATTGACATATGTATGGGTATGACCGGGGGCCCTCCCGGTGGGCGACTTGGAAGAACACCACGTGGGCGGCGGTGCTGGTCGCCAGCTGAGCAAGCCTAAGTCAGCGACGGCCTCTGCTCTTGGCGAGCGTGTGTGTCTCGAAGGTGCTGTGCACGTGCGGCGTGGCATGCGGCGAGGCATGGGCACATAACGCCCTATGCCCGCAGCGCTGTTTACACGGTTTACCGGGAGAACGTTTCAATTTTTGAGGCTGCGTAATGTGGCCCCAACGTCGGTGAGGCTTGAGCATTGAGTATGGTTTTGGTCTGTCTGTAGAGAGCGAAGCGTTGGTGTTCGCGGAGCTGGATGCTGTGCAGATTGCGCCCCTTCCCACGTGTCGCACGGGGCTGGAGGGTGTCGACCGCAAGCACGCCTAGCTCAGCGGCATGGTTGTTGGGCTGCCGTTGAAGAGGTTCGATAGAGTAAAGCGAAGAGGTTCTGAGCAGCGTTTGGCAGGAACTAACTGATTTGGCAACATTTCATTTTGCAGCTACTGCCGGACTGAATGAGGACACACTGCACACGTTCAATTCCGCATCGTGGCTGTGTAAACTTAGCCTCTGCGCCCAGCTCCGAGCCGATGGGTTTCTTATGGCTATCAAACTGTTTCCGGGCATTGATTGCCACGCTGATTAGGGGGGAAGGGATCCCCGGGGCCTCCCCTGAGTATACCCTCCGCCCTGAACCCCCCGCCCGCCTGGTCTCCTTCCATGTTGACTTTCCGCCAATGTGATGCTACGCGCTCTATCACCTCTTTTCACCATATCGACAGCTTTATATGGCCCCGTAACGAGATCTGACAGCAGCGGTTAAGGGAAAGTCTGCGCCCGCCCCCCATCGCCCCAACCGTTGACTTGAAGTGCTTGAACCTAGTCCACACAAAAGGTCACCGCGCTTTACTGAAACCGCAACAATCATTATTAACCATGCATCAGATACCACCCAAGGCTGTGAGCGAGCGGCACGGAAGAGCCGCGGCGCCCGCGAGCCCGCGCGCCGCGACTGCCCCAGACATGCTTGGCTCTGCGGCAGCTCCTGTTACAACCTCCACTTCTGGACCAGCCGCGGTTGCTGCAGCAGCTCTGTGGGTCGGCATCGCGGGCATCACCGCGGCTCTGGCCGCCACCTGGCCGCTGATCGAGCGCGCCAAGGCCGCGGGCGGCATCAACCCGCTGCTGCAGGCGGACTGGCGGCGCAGCGGTGTGATCCTGGGCTGGGCGGTCAGTGTGCTGATTGGCGCGGCAACGATCACGTCCGCCGCCTGCGCGCTGCGCTGCTACAGCCGCCGCGGCAGTAGCAGTAGCAGCAGTAGCATCAACAGCGGGGCCGTCAGCAGCAGCAGCAGCAGCAGCAGCAGCAAGCGATGGGTGACGTTATGGGCGGTCAAGGCTGCGGCGCTGGTGGCGCTGATCCTGCTGACCACGGCACCCGGCCTGCACCGCCGCACGCCGCTGTTCTTCGGCGTGGGCGGCTGCGCGCTGGCCGGTCTGTTTGTGATCACCGCACTGCTGTGGGCGGCGGCGCCCGGCCGCCGCACGCCAGGCGACTGCTGCCTGCTGGAAGGCTACGCCCTCTTCCTGTGCGCTGCCTGGCTGACCTGTGGCCTGTGCACCGCGCCCGGTGGGTTCGCGTCAGGGCAACGGGGACAGCGGGCGTTCAGAGTGCGGGGCGAGCAAAGTGTGATGCAGGTCAGAGGGCGAACTGATGGCGACGTATTCGCAGGTGCGCTGCTTTAGCCACAGTTAATAATGCAGCCTCCGCCCCCTGCTGACCCATCCCCCCTAGTTTGGGCTGGTAACCACAACCCCCCCCCCCCCGCCCCCTCATTGCGGCTGCGGGCCCCCACACCCATACATGTTCCGGCCTGACGGCCTGACGCAGCGTTCGCGCTGGACCCAGGATGGCAGCGCGACGGCACACGTGACGCCACGGCGCTGGCGCACGTGGTCATGCTCTTCTGGCTGACTGGCTGGGCCTGCACCGCGGCGGGCCACTGGCTGCGGCGCGCGGAGCTGCTCTCGGCGGCGGAGCCTGTGGCAGCTGCCCCGAAGGAGTTTGCGGAACGTGTTATGGCCGGCCATGGCATGGCGGTGAAGGCGGAGTGAGGGAAGCAGACAGGAGCCTGTTTTTGACCAGCCTTGTTGGGCGAAGACACGTGGGTTGGGCTGTCAAGCGCCAATTGCGAAAGATTGTTGTCGATTATGAGAATGGGCACAATGTTGGAAAGGTTAACAGGGAGCCTCTCGTTGCCGAGGCTCTGCAAGCGCCCCATGCAATAAGCATGGGGCCCATACCCTGAGTTGAGTTGGGCACTACCGGCGCTTTGACGCCATGATAACTTATTTCTTGCGCTCATCCATACCACACATCATGTGTCTCCTGTAAGCGTGTACGCTTGGTTATATGATGCGTCGAGCCCCGCTCACTGCGTTTCATATTGCGACTACCCTGCTACAGCCCGCAAGCACTCTCGGCAAAGCACCTGGGTCAACCTCCTGGCCGTCTGTCTGTCTGCCTGTCTGTCCACAACCTATCGCTGCGCATAAACAATAATCTTCTCAAGCGGCCCTTCAACAAAAACGCCACACTCGGTGGCCAATGCATGCAGCACAGCACCTCAGATGCGGCCCGCGTTCAGGCCCGCGTTGCACGGACAGCACATGGTGCCGAGCGCTTTCCCTGTGTGAGGTTATGCAACAAAAACTGGAAGCGCAGATGCGCTCTCACAGTGACGTCATGCAATAATAAACTCTCCATGCATGCACCCCTGCGCACTCGCCTTCCTGCCACCCCCAAGCAGACGCCCGCGCCTCTATATCAAGCAAGCGCCGCCTCAGCTTCCACGTCCTGCCGCGCTGCCGCCTTCTTCCACTTCGGCCCGCTGGACGCCGCTGCCGCCGCCGCGGCCCGGGCGGGCCCCCGGCCCCTAGCCTTGGCCTCCGCCTCCCTCAGCGCCGTCTCGAACCGGCTGGACGACATGGTGAGGATGCGCTTGAAGGAGGACAGGTCCTCGTGCTGGTCCACCAGCCCGCGCTGCAGCACCGTCTGTGTGCGCGTGCGTGTGTTCGTGTGGCGGGGAGCCGAGGAAAGAGAGAAACCAGCGAGGAAATTCAGGCGAGGGGAAAGAGTGGCGGAGGTACGGAAGCAAGAGCTGGAGCCGTACAAGAGCCTACGCGCCAGTGTGCTGGACGTGCCAGACCCGTGCATGAGATGCTGCAACCCCCAACGCACAAGCACATCAACAGCAACATCCCCACACCGGCCCGGCTGCGCGCGCACCTGCAGCCGGCCCAGGGCCGCCTCGTTGGCCACCAGGCACCGGCCCAGCGAGGGCGGCGACAGCGTGGCCAGCTGCTCGCGCCACACCGGGTGCGCCGACGCGGCCTCGCGCAACGCCTGCCAGCGGCCGCTGAGGCGCGCGGCGCTGACGCCCGTCACGCCCGGCGCGCCTGCGCAAGAAATGCACAAACTTCGCGTGACGAGCGCATTGATATCAGCTGCGTACCTGCTCAGACCTGTAGTAATCAAGCACGTGCGGCTGACAACTGGAGCCCCGCCAACCCAACCCCGTGCCCGCCCCGTTGCCATGCAACGAGCACTTCCCCGGTCGCCCACCCGCCCACCTGCAATCATGAGTGACACGTCGAACAGCGGCAGCGACAGCGAGGCGCTGGCGTGCATCATGAACGAGGCCAGGCTCTGTGCATACCGAGCGAGAGCGAGGACGGGAAGTGGCAAGGCAAGGTCAAGCTGGTTATGCTCGCAAGGTCCACAGGCGACTCGGGGCAAGGACAATACAGGTCGCCTTTCGGCCCGCTTCCGACAGCCTCCCGACGCAGCTACGCATTACACCGGACATGCGCTGCGCACACGACGCACACGGCCGCGCCCGGCCGCGCCCGGCCGCACCTGCAGCGACTTGGACAGCAGCAGCGGGCGCTGCCGCAGCACCTGCCGCAGCTTGTCGGCGCTGACGGGCAGCAGCGCGCCCAGCAGCGCCACGCGCCGCGCCACGGGGAAGCTGGGCTCGCGCAGCACCAGCACGGGGCAGCGCTGCACGATGCGGCCCGCCTCCTGCATGCCAACCTCCAGTGAGGTGGACACAGACTCCACCGTGCCCTGTTGCGTTGTGGTGCAGAGTTGCGACGGATTGGGGTTGGGGCTGGGGTTGGGGAGCCTAAGTTCGATGTTGCTTTGGATTGGATTGGACCCGCGCCATTGATTCCGTGCAGGCTGCGCCACCTGCAGCTATCCGCTGCACGTTCAACGTCAACGTATCGACACAAGCAGCACCCATTGGCTGGACATTCGTTCTTCCACCCCGCCGCACCGCACTGCACCGCACCCACCTTCAGCTGCTCCAGCGGCACGCCGATGAGCGTTGGGCTGCGCAGCGCCAGCGCCACCGCCGCCTCCGGCGCCAGCTCAAACACGGTGGCCAGGTGCTCCAGCGACAGCAGCAGCGCCGTGGGCGGCTGCGCAAGCAGCAACGGCTCGCGCGCATGGAAGGCCAGCGCGTACTCCTTGCCGCAAGCCTCCGTCCACAGCCTGTTGCGTTGTTGTAGGGGGACGTGGGGCCGAAGCCAGTCGTGGGGCGAATCAAGGAGTCCAGAGCGCGACCCGGTACTACAGCACGGGCTGTCAGGCCGCCGCCACTCACAGCAAGCACGCCCTGACACAGCACCGCACATCCCGTTCTTCGCAGCTGGCTCGAGCCAGCCTGCACAACTTCGCAGCGGCTCACTTACTTGCACTGGGTCTTGACCTGCGCCGCGGTCAGCGCCACCAGCGCCTCCGCCCGCCGGCCGTACATGGCCTTCTCAGGCAGCCGCACCCCCATCAGCTGCTCGTAGGCGTCGTTGGTCACCTCGGCCGCGGGGTTGTACTCTCCGCGAGGGTCCACCTCCTCGCCCTCGCCCATCTCCCGCTCCTCGCCGTCATCACCGCTGCCCCGGGCCGCGGTCTGCTGCTGTCCTGCCACAGCTGCAGCCGCGGCCGTAGCCGTCACGGCTGTTGCGGCTGTAGCGCTGGCCCTGCCCGCCGCCTGCAGCCCCGCCTTGCGCACCGTCTGCTTCACGCGGTCCGCGTATTGGGCCTTCTGCCGCAGCCGGAAATTGCGCCCGGACAGCTGGTAGCGCGCCCGCAGCTCCTGCACATCGGCGCCCTCGGCGCCCGCGCCCTCCTCGTCCTGCGCCGCGGCGGCTGCGCTCGCAGCAGCCGCTGCCTCCGCCTGGGCCGCAGTAGCCTTGGGTTGTTGCTGCTGTCGTTGCTGTTGCTGCTGCTGCGGGGACAGCATGCGGTAGTAGTAGAACCGCCGCCGCTGCGCGCGCAGCTCTGCCGGCGCCAGGGAGCCGCCGTCCGCGCCGCCGGTGCCGGCGGCCGCCGCCGCCTCCTGGCTCACCGTCAGCCGCACCCGCTTGGGCCGCCGCAGCGACTCGAAGCGCATGCCAATGCGGCGGGTGAAGGTGGGCAGGCGGCTGCGGGCCAGCGGCTTCATGAGCCCGAGCAGCGAGGCACGCGTGGGCAGCGCACGCGCGTGCAGCGCGCCGCCGCGAAGCGCCGCCTCCGCCTCCCCTGCGGGCTGGGCGCTGTGGTCCTGGTCCTGCTGGTCCTCCTGGTGCCGCTCCAGGTGATCCTGCGCATGCACGTCATGCTGTGCGTCGGTCCTGCTGCCGCTGCCGCCGCCGCCGCTGCCGTCGGCGTCCCGCTCCAGGGGCCTCAGAATGAGCTGCGCCAAAGAGCGGCGCTCCTCCCAGGTCTTCCCCTCGCTGCCTCGGCCGCCGGTGCGACTGCTGTCCCCGCTACCTGTGTCGCTACTGCCGCTGCCCCACCAGGGGCCGCGGAACAGGCCCGAGGGCTGCACCCGCTGCCCGGCGCGAGAGGCTGCCTCCGCCGCGACCGTGGCCACACCGCCAGCCATCGCAGCCGCTACCGCCGGCGCGGGCAGGCGCTCGCTCTGGCCCGCGAAGTTCCTGAACATCTCCGCCAGGCCCCGCAGTAGCTCGTTCTCCTGCCGCTGCTGCTCCTGCCGCTGCTGCTCCTCGCGCCCCGCGCGCGCGTCTGCCTTCCGCGCCTCCCTGTAAGTCTCCCTTTGCTCCTCCTGACGCTTGGCCTGGCCCCGGTGCTGCTGCTGCTGCTGCTGCTGTTGTTGCCGCTGCTGCTGCTGCTGCTGCTGCTGCTGCTGCTGCTGCTGCGCCCCTTGCACCGCCGGTCCGCCCTGCTCGCGCCGGTCGGCCGGCACCGCTGGGGCCGCCCCTGAGTCGGAAGCGGAAGATTCCAACGGCGACACGGGCGCCGCAGTGGCTCCCGTGGCCATGCCCTCCACGTACCGCGCAAACTCCTCGTTTGCGCGCCGCAGTGCCGCCAGCCGCTCCGCCTCGCGTGCCTGCTCCGCCGCCGCCTCTTCCGCCGCCTCTGCCCGCTGCCTAGCAACCTGCTCCTGCCGCTGCCGGATTGCCGCCGCCGCCGCGCGCTGCTCCTGCTCCTCCCGTTGCCGCATGGTCCTAGTCTTCAGCACACGCCCCCCTGCCGGCTCCGTTGCTGTAGATCCCGACTCCATTTTGGGACCCGCCGCCGGGTCTTGTTCCTGTCGCTCCCTCCGACGGGGGCTCCGCCGTTCCGCCGCCGCTGCCGCTGCCGCTGCCGTGGCAGTGGCCGCCGCAGCCGCGGGGCCGGTGCGCGGGCGCATGCGCGCAGGCAGCACCTCCGGCTTCAGACCCATCGTCGGCTCCTGTGGAGACGAAGCCGCCGATGAGCCGGGTGCTGGCGGCGCTGGCGCGGCAGGCGCAGTGCTGGCCACCGGCTGCGCTGGCGACAGTTTGGGCGCAAGCGGAGAGAGCAGCAAGCTCACGGAGGAGGGTGGAGGAGCCATGTTTTTCTTCCGCAGGTTCGAAACGAGCGAGGCCTTGAGGGCGGCAATGCGCTCGCGCGCGGCCTCCGCCTCGGCTGCGGTGGGCTGGGCCAGGGCAGAGCCCTCGCCGACGGCGGAGCCCCTGCGCTCCCTGCGTGGCGACGGCGACGGCTGCGGCTCTGTGGAGGCCGCGTTTGAAGTTGAGGTGCGCGGCGACGCCGCGGACGCGGCACGGGGCGAGGGCGCAGGCGAATCGGCTGTAGCCGCAGCTGCTGCGGCAGCGGCGGAGGCCGCCGCCATCGCCGCTGCGACAGCGCCCTGCCCTGTGTGCTGTGGCTCCTGCAGTGCTTGCGTGTCCCACTCTGGCGCCGCCACACGCGCCACCTTTCTTGTTCTGCGCTGCGAAGGGCGTGCGCTGGAGGAGGAGGCCGCCGCGTCGGCCTCGGGTGGCGAAATGCTGGCTTGCTCCGGCGCGCCTACCTCCTGCTGCGTGTGGTGCTGCGGCTGTTCCTCCGCATCGCCTGCAGCAGCCTTACGTCTCGTGGAGCGTGATTTGCGCGGCTGCCGCTCGCCAGTTGGCGCGACCGCAAGCCCTTCGAGCGCTGCGGGGGGCACCGCCGAGAGCCGCAGCTCTGGCTCAGTTCCCGAGGTCGTGTGGCCACCGGCTGTGGCGGAAAGGGTTTCTTGGTCGGAAGCCCCAGCCGCGCGAACAGCCCTCGTAATCAAACAAGAAGCCTGGTGTAGTGAAGCAGATCTGCTCGCGCCGGCTGGCGACGCTGGCGCTAGGCTGCAGCGCTTTCCGAGGCGCGCATGCGCATGGCCAGGCACGTTACAAGCACCTACACGGCGCGAGGGACCCAGTGACCACAGTAACATGTTATCGACTCCGTAACTAACGCACTGAATTTCGCCCAAGCGCCTCAACGGCAGAGCGCGCGCAGAACGCTGGCGGGGCCACACACGAGCGTCCTCAACTCACCGGCCAGCGTTGCTGCTGTCGACGTTACGGGGCGAGTCGCACATATCATTGCTGTCCCTGCCGGCATCAGCGGGCAGCTCGCCATGGCCCGCACGCCTCCCAAGGGCAAAGGGGAATCCCTTCCCCGTCCTCGAACTCGGGTTGAACGCACGGCCTTCGAAAACGTTTGTTACTTTGCGAGCATGCGATATGTTTGAACAAACATCGTTTCAATGCGCGCGTGCACGGGGTTTTTGGCTCGCCGAGCTGGCTCTCCATGCAAGCCAATGACGGGCCTTGCAGGAGGTTTCCCAGACATCCGCTCAACCAGTCGCATTACGCTTCGCTACCACCTGCAAGCTTGTTACTTGGATACCGCCAGCCCAGCTCCTGACCCACGAACTTCTTCAGGAATCATCTGCAACAAAAATGCAGCTCCAAGGTGAATTGCTTTGCCGATCTACGATTATTTTCCTTCAGTTAATATGTGGCTAATAGCGGTCCTTTCCTGTGCATCGCAGCCCGTCCTTCTCTTGCGCGGTCGCGCACTGTGGGTGTGCGCTGCTCTGCTGCGCCGGCTGTGTGCCCCCGCCTGGTGCAGCAGGCACGAGTCATGGCTGCCGTGGGCTCGGCGTGGCAGCAGCGCAAGGACGCCAACCCAGTTGAGGTACGCCTGTGTCGCGCACGTCGGTCGCGACCGTCGCCCGACAGCCTTGACAGCAGCACCAACACCTGACCGCTGGTGACCACCTTCCCCTGCCGCAATATGTGCTGTTTCGGCGCTACAGGAGCTGAAGCAGCAGCTGAAGGGCAGCGTCTGCTGGATGGCCGGTGCCGTGCTGCCTTTCGCCAGCGCCGTGGCCCAGCCGGCCTCGCAGGCTGCGGCGACCGCGGAGATCTACGGTGCAATCGCAAAGGTCCTGGATGTGAGTGCGGGCAGCAGGAGCGAGTGGAGCCTGCAGGGGGCAGGCAGCCGAAGGGTGGAGGGGCTAGAGGTTTGATTGCCGCAGGTGGTGGGAGCAGCTGCGATAGGGACGGGCGGCCAGGGGCACGCCCAAGCATGCACCTCTTGCCCGAATTTCGTGGGCACTTGGATGCCACGCACGCACTCATACAACACCTCCTCTGCCTCGCAGATCTACCTGCTTGTGCTGACGCTGCGTGTGATCCTGACGTGGTTCCGCAACATTAACTGGTACAACGAGCCCTTCGCAACCCTGCGCCAGGTGCGGCTTTTGGCAGGCACACCCGCACGTGGGGCAGCAGCTGTGCGCATGAAGTATCCCGCAGCAATCACTGGGCTATATCAGCCGCAGTCGCACATGAGGAGACAGGGCATCCATCTCCGCCTCCCACTGCCCCACACATTCATTGTCGCCCGCCCCTCATCTCGCTTGATTGTTGGGTGCCATCTACCTACCTGGCGTACTAACGTTTTCCGCTGCTGCCTCCACGACCTCCTCTTCTTCCTCTTTTGGCTGCTTGTGGCCACCTGCAGTTTACGGACCCCTTCCTTAACACCTTCCGCGGCATCCTGCCGTCTTTCGGCGGCATCGACGTTTCGCCCATGATTGGCTTCTTCATCCTCAACTTCGTCCGCAACCAGCTGGTGCACCTGTCGCGCACAATGATTCTGTGAAGAGCCTGCGAGCTCTAGCGCGGCGAGTCAAGTGACTGGCTTGAGAGGTAGCAGCGAATCTGCGACAGGTAGCAGCCAGTCTGCGGGAGCAGCGGGGTGGGGAGGTGTCGGAGAGATGCCAGGCAGGGGTGGTGAGGAACCGGACCTGGTGAGGAAGTGGAGGAGGTGGGTGTGGAGGTGCAGTCGAGGCAGGTGTGGAGGTCGCAGCGGGCGTTTACAGTTCTTCATGGTAGGGTGGAGAGCACAGGGCGAATAGGCGTGTGGTGTGTTGGGCGCAGCGACGGCGGACTAACAGTGATAGCGGGCATGAGTATCAAATGCGTGCCCATGCTTTGCCGTCGCGTGTGTGAGTGGCGAGGCAGGGTCCAGGTGAGGAACTGCTGTTGTGTGCCAGAAGTGTGAGAGGGCTGCCTCTGTGTGCTTGCACAGCATGGATGCGGCACCGGTTTTGACGGACACGACGATGCCTGGATGTTATGGTTGTTGAGGTGGATGGGTTAGTGCGACGCCATGCACTCGACAGGGTGATGGATGCTGCGCAAACATCCTCCAGGGCGGTTATGCACTGTGTGGGGGAAGGGGGGGTTGCTGCGTGGCGTGAAGGACATGGCCAGCTGAGAGCTGAGGGGCCAGGCATGGACGGGGAGAGGAAGTCTGCGAGGGGAGAGTCGGTCATGGTACAGTGGCGGCCAGGTTGTCCCTAGACAACTGATTGGACCCTTGTAGCAATGGACTGCAGATGTTTGCGGGCTGTGCGCACGCGCCGGGGGAAGGGGTTTTGCGGGTGAAGCGGATCTGAGTGTGGACCCCACCTTGCACTGGCACGCATGTCGCGGCCCGACAATGACTCTCCTTTCTAGGTACCCAGTTGCCGCAAAATCAGCTTTGACTACGTCGCGACCATTTTCGAAAATGCAGGCCCTCGCCTCCAAGCGCGCTTGCGCTGTTAGCCAAGCGAACCACAGCTCGCGCCCCAAGCGCTGCGTGCCTTTTACGATGAATGCAGCGGCATCCAGGCGCTCGACTCGTTCTTTTAGCGCCTTAAAAACCGCGCAGCGCGCAAGCATTGGGCGCTCGCTCGCGTCTCAGACTCGCGCGCAGGCCGTGCAAACTGCGGAGGCACAGGGCGCCGCGAATACTCAAGGAATTGCTCACGGCGTCAAGGTAGCCGTCATTGGCGTCGGCCTGATGGGTAAGAGCTCCCGGGCGTGTATCCGTTCCATCAATTTGCATTTGCATGCGGTGCACACCCGCGCCGACCCATCTGACTTGCGTAATTCAACAAGTAGATCTTTCTTGAAGTCAAAATCAGTTCGAGGTAGCGTGCGCAACCGCCGCGCTAGTCGGGTCAAGGGAACCGGAGGATAGGGGCTGGGGTGTTTTGCCAGGGGTTTTGCACGCCTGATTGAACACGCACGCGCGCTGACAACGGTCACCCACAGCGCCCGCAAGCGCCAAACAGCCCCTGACAAAACCCTGATATTCTATGCAGGCAACAAGATTGCGCGGCGCCTGGCGTCTCAGGGCGCGGCTGTGTCCGCCTGGAACCGCTCAGCGGAGAAGACCGCCTCGCTGCCTGAGGCGGGCATTGCGGTGGCCGCCTCGGTGGCGGCCGCCGCCACTACCTCGGACGTGCTGTTGCTGACGCTGTCAGACGCAGCCACTATCCGGGAGACCCTCCTGAGTGACGCTGTGCGGCCACTCCTGAAGGGCAAGACCGTGCTGCAGGTCAGGCTACAAGCGGGGATGGGGGCGGGGATGGGAGGACAGCAGTAGTCAAACACGGTCATGCAAGGCTTTTGGTCAGGGTACAATAAGTGTACAATGAGTGAGCCGTATGCGTGGGAGGCGGTGATTAAAGCCATGACCATGCTGAATCTCCCCTCTACATCTCCACCCTGCCACTATGCTGCTGCTGCTCCTGCTCGCCCTGCCCGACCCTGCGCCGCTGCACCACTACACAGATGGGCACCATTGGTAAGCGCATGCTATGCAGGGAATCACGCGTGCTATGAGGGAAGCGACATTGCAGCCGCGTGCTATGAGGGAAGCGACATTGCAGCCGCCTGCCCCGTCTTACTTACCTGGGGGCCCTGAAGGACCGCAATCCCGACCTGCCATGGCGCGCTGATGTCGTAGTCCGCATGCCATGCGCCTGCAGGCCCCAAGGAGTCGGCGGCTCTCGGCGCTGAGGTGGTGGCCGCGGGTGGCTCTTACGTGGAGGCTCCTGTGCTGGGCAGTCAGCCCGAGGCGGAGAAGGGCACGCTGCTGGTGATGGTGGGTGCGGAGGCGGATCCCCGCGATCCCGCCAGTCCGCACCACGGCACGGTGTGGCCGCTGCTGCGCGCGCTGGGCCAGGAGCCCAACATTCACTACATCGGACCAGTGGGCACGGGCGCGGCGGTTAAGCTGGCGCTTAACCAGCTCATCGCATCGCTCACGGTGGGCGCGCGGCAGGAGGGGGGAAGCGACAGCAGCAAGGAACCAGCAAGGGGCATGTCATGCGACGGGGCATGGGGGCCGGCATGCACTGGCACGTGACAGGCAGTACGAGGGTTGGCGGCCGGCGTAGGGTGATCCTCACCCACCGTGCTGAGACCTGCTGAGCCATGCCTCCTGGTGTCCATCATCTTGGATGCACAGGTTGGCTTCTCCACCAGCCTGGGCCTGGTTCAGCGCAGCGGTGCTGACGTAGACAAGTTCATGAGCATCCTGCGTGCCTCCGCGTTGTACGCGCCCACATATGACAAGAAGTTGCAAAAGATGCTGGACAGGGACTACGGCGCGGCAAACTTCCCCACAAAGGTGAGCTGGGTGAGATGGATAGGCGCATGTCCGGAATGTCGTGTCTTGCTAAGTGTGTGTTACGGCATGTACTTTGACCCACGCTCCGCCTACCCTTCACCCGCGCAGCACCTGCTCAAGGACGTGCGTCTATTTGAGACCGAGGCTGCGGCTGCGGGTCTGGACACGCGGCTGCTGGCGGCGCTCAAGGGCGTGGTGCAGGACACGGTAGACCGGGGCCTGGCCAACACTGACTACTCGGCGGTGTTCGACGCAGTGGCGTATCCGGCACCCGGCGGCGAGCAGCAAAGCGCCGCGGCCAAGCAGTAGCGGGTGGTGCACGCAGCAGCGGCCGCTATGGGTGCAGCGTGAAGCGGGCAACAGCAGTGACAGCAGGAGGAGCGGAGTGTGTCTAGGACTGCGAGGGGCGCGGGTGGGCGGGGAGCTGAGGAAGTGTGCTGAGCGAGCGTATTGCGAGACAGCTGAGAGATGTGCAGGGAGGCTAGGCAGCAGGCATTGCGGATTTGCGGTCTTTCCGTTGCAGGACAGATGCAGGAGCGTGGCACGATGAGAGGCGGTTTGTAATCGGCTCTGTGTTTGGCATGAGGTGTCTGGGAACAGCCACAGGCTCAAGATGGCGACACACGAGCGTGACTCGACCACGCAGTACGGACATGCGCTAAATTGCAGCGTGCCTGGGTCCTCGGACTGTGTCCTTGGTTAAGTGTGCTATGAACCTCCCCTCAAACAGGGCCCCGCATCCATGAAGTATTGTAACGGTGTTGGTGCGGTGTTATCATGTGAAGTCCTGCTCTTCTGGTTAACTTGGTATGCCGCCGCAGGGCCCTGATGCAGGCCTTGGTCATTCAGTCCCATGCAGACCCGAAGTTCGTATGTATACCATCGCCCAGAGCCGGCACCGCCGTGCCAGTATTACCGCGCAGGCTGCGTATGCATGTTACTAACATACGCAAATGCTGATAAGCTTGGTGGAAGAAAGATGACGCATGAAATGCTCGAGTGAATATGGTGCACTCCGCGTGTGAATTACCGCGCCGTTCCATCATGTCCTCAGCGCACGGAATGCAGCCGCACAAACTACCGCCGAACCATTGAACCATTTAATCATGAGGTACCTGTTCAACCAAACGGTTAGGAGCATGGGAACAAACGAATGCTGAAGGGTTGTGTGTACACCACGTTGTGGACCAGCTACATACACCCGGTCAAACTGCATGACTGCTGCGTTGTGCAATGCAAATCATAGTAAACAGCCAGGCTCACCCTGGATAACCTCAACCTGAGCGTCACGGATAATCTCAACCTGAGCATCATGTTCACGGCGCTGTTGGACGTCGGGTTTTGTCCTTGAGTGCCCCAACGCTACGGTCTGGTGGTAATTCTGCCCCTAGTGCTCCCATGCAATGCGCAAGCCCGTCCAGAACCGCAACTACATGCATCACGTTTATTGGGACTCGACACGTTTCCATCATCAAATGACCCTTGGACAACCTATAAGCGCTGCAAATCCTCTCAGTGACTAAACAGGCTTCAAGGGACCTACTGCTAGCTTCATTTACTCTGGTACCGTCCTCCATCCCATGCCGCCACACCTGGAGTGCCTGCCAATGTCGGCGTCCTAAGTCGCAACGCCGGCAAGTTCAGCGTCCTATCCAACCACGAAAGCCCTGTGGTCGTGCAGCCGCGCCCACAGATAGTGTGGAATGCAAACGTGTACATGGGGCGTGCCCCGCTCGCACATTGCTGCGCGTGTATGGCAGGCAGGCAGGCCCCGCCAGCCGACTGACGTTCATTTCCGCCCACACCGCTCACCCACAGAATCTCCCGCGCAGCAGTATCCTAAAAAGCTGGCCCATTCTTGTCAATGCCACACACGATGCTCCACGAGAAGGGCTGGAAATGTCACACATCAGCCCACGCGAACCCACACGCACTTATCCTTCAGTATGCTTTGATTCGACGTGCGGATGCGACTGCCGCTGGTGGATGCCCGCCACCTGCCACATCGTGTGCAGGGTGTCGCCTGACCGTACAGGAATACGCTCGCTAATGCTATAGAGACGAAGCAGTTAGCATTATGAATGTGGCGACATGGGCCCACGTGCTTGTGTTGAGCGCTGAATGCAGGTGAGCGAAGGCAGGCTTAAAATCAGTCTCAGGCACTGCACTGCGCGCCCCGCGCACTCAATGCCGCGAATCTTGCGGCGCCGGCTGTGTCGGCTCGCCCCCAACGGCCTCGGGGACCGTGTGGCTCACCGGCCCGCTCCGGCACGCCTGCTGCGCAGCCATGACCCAGTCATGGACTATCAGCTGCTCCACAGTTGCACGATCACCAGGGTGGGGCTCAAGACAGGCACGGATGAAGGAGCGTGCGGCGGGGGAGACGCTCGAGGGAAACGCCAGCTGCGGCGATGAGGCAGAGGCGTCGCCTCGCGACGGCGGCGGTGCCCTCGCGGCCGCATCAGCTGCTGCGGCCGGCGCAGCAGGCCTCGCTTTGCTCGGGGCGCCGTTGTTTCGCAGCGGAGTGGTCGGTGCGCGGCTGGCTTCAGACGCCACCTCCGACTGCTGGTGCAATGGACAAGACGCGACAGCGCCCGACTTCCCCAAGTTGCTGCCTTGCTGATGCTGTTGCTGCTCTTGCTCCTGCTGCTGCTCCGGGCGGCGGCTGTGCGGGGCCATGATGACGACCGCCTCAGCGTCGTAGTCGGCACTCCGGCGCGGCGCGGCGCCGCCGGCCTCCGCCCCCTCTTGCGCCGCGGTGGCGCACGGCTGCCCACGCTGCGGCTCCTCTACAGGCGCTGGCTTGCGCTGCAGCGGCGGGGAGCCGCAGGGGAAGGGCGGGAAGCCAGTCATCAGCTCGTACACCACCGCGCCGACGGAGAAGATGTCAGCTGCGTAACCATACGCGTAGCTCTCCTCAGCCTGTTTGAGGGCGGGGACATGAGGTGTGGGCCTCAAATCATCTTACATGGCGGTGGGTCCGGGCGTGTGGGTATGAAGCCCCAACGAATTCCGTGTATACATGACCGAGTGCCCATGCGGCGAAGAAGATAAAGGCAGGATGGCTCGCACCTTGTTGTCATGCGGCAGGTTCTTGAGCGGGCAGGCACTGACCTCGGGGGCCATGTACTCGCCTGCGTTCGCGGGTTCAACATGTTACCGTGCCCTGTGCTGGTGCAGTATAGGAAAACACTGCGCTTGCGTTGCACACACGGGACAGCCAGACGCGTAGGATACTTACGGGAGCCGGCACGTGTGACGGCGCGCTCCTCGTGCAGGGCGATGCTGACTCCGAAGTCGCACAGCTTGAGGCGCCAGTCGGGCGTGAAGAGCAGGTTCTCGGGCTTGATGTCTGTTGGGTGGCAGGGTACCGGGTTGTGTGTTTCAGGCAGTGGACACGCGAACGCACGTGCACACGAGCCCTTGCGTGCGGACCTGTAACAACGCCGCGAGATCATTGGCCAACCAGGCGCAGACTATCCAAAGCCGGCAATACTTTTCAAGCTGCGCAAGGTTTCGTGTATCCGGCGACTCACCGCGGTGCACGATGCCGAGGCGGTGCAGGTACGCCACGGCGCGCAGAAGCGGCAGCACCACCAGCTGCACCGCCCATTGCTCATTCATTCGGCCGCGCAGCTTGCGCCTCACGCCCTGCAGGCTGCCGCCGCGCACGTACTCCATCACCAGCGCCAGAGTGTCACCCTCCTGCGGCGTTTCGCGAAGTAGGCAACGGGTTCCGTCAGAGGGCTGGAACTTTGCTGTTGCAGACACAGAAGCGAATGGCAGGCACAATGAATCATGGCGCATTGAGCCTTGGGGTGCTAGATGGAAAGTTCGTGTCTGCGCAGCAATTTCACACAATATTTCTGCTCACCTTGAAAGCGGCGAGCAACTGCACCATGCTGGGGCAGCGCAGCCGGGAGTGGATCTCGAGCTCACGGAGAACCTGCCGGCGAGTGTGTTATAGATCATCGGCGTGTGTGTGTGTGTTAGAGATCACAAGGGAGAGAACAGCAGACATAGGACAATGCGTGCGGTGCGATTACGGACGGTCGCGAGTTACCTTGCATACTTTACCAACGCCGGCCAACCTCCCGAGCTGACCATACTTACCCGAATAAACCGGTTACACCCATCTACCGAGTGTGTGTGTGTGTGTGTGTGTTGGTAAACGGAAACGGAGAGGAATGTGTGTGTGTGTGTGTGTGTGTGTGTGCAGGGGGGGGGTGCCATGCATGTTGAATGATGGACGGGGGGGTGGTGGTTGCAAGAGTATGCAGCGAAGTGGAGCAGGCAGGCAGGGGGAGTATTGTTTCCAGCGCAATACACCATAACCAATGCAAAAGAAAAGGGGTAGGGCACGCAGGGGTAGGGCACACAGCCGATACATGTTACTTCCACAGGCCGGCAACTGGTTACGCAGACGCACTGCCGTATGTACTGGAGACGAGTGGGATGATTTTGTGAGCCAAGCCGCTTTGACTCCTGGCACAGACCCGGAGCTACCTGGTGCCGTAGGAAGTCGCTGAGCGAGGACAGCTGGTACAGCTTGAGCACGACCTCGGTGCCGGAGGTGCGGCATACGGCCTGCGTTTGCACGTAGAGTTATGGCAGGCAGAGACCGCGATTGAGCATTGGGGCGTGGTGCGGCTAGTGCCAGACCCGAACACCACTAAGCACCTTTCACAAGGACTACTACGGCATTGTGTCGGCCACCACACCGCCACACAGACGCACACGCGCGTAATCACACCTTGTGCACCGAGCTGGCGTAGCCGGTGTACATCTTGTGCCCCACTTCGTACTGCGACAGGGACCACCGCGCCCCGCGTGCTGCGCTCCACATGCTGGCGCGTGCGGCGGGCGACAGGTACAGCAGCCCGTCTCCCGGGACCGCACGTGGCTTGAACAGGCCCGGCAGCGGCTGCGACATGGGGGCGGGCGGCATGCCACACACGGACCCGCCGCTGAGCATGGTGGGGGGTGGCGGTAGGGAGGAGCTGGTCGGCAGACGCGGCGGCGTGCTGGGCGCGCTGCCAAGCGGCAGGGCGTGGCTGGGCGCGTCGCGGGGCCCGGCGCTGGCTCCTGCTCGGGGCGCGGTGGGCGTGTCAAGTAATGCGCAGCTGCTGCTTTGCGTCCAGGTGTCGTACGACCCCTCCCGCACCACCGGAATGGATCCGATGCTGCTGCAGCTGTCTGCCGAGTCTGGGCCGGGTGCGTACCCCGCACTGCGCCGCCGCACGCTGACCGGGCACAGGCCGACAACGCCGCTCATGGCTTCCGGGCTGGACGCAGGTGCCGCCGCCGCTGCCGCCGCCGCCGCCATTGCCTCGCTGGCCTGCGCCACGCCAAGCACCATCCGCAGAGAGGGCGCCAGCGTGGCGCCGCCGTAGCGGCTCTTGCCTGCAGAGGTGGGGGGCGACGCGGCGTCCACCACCCCGCCGCCGCAGCCACCGCCGCCGCCCGCAACCCTGCCCGTGCTGGCGCGCAGGAATTGTCGGTCCGCGCTGAGCGAGTGTGCATCCACCGCTCCGCTCGGCAGCAGGTCACGTGTCACGCTCAGCCCCCGGCCGGCAGGATGCACCAAGCTGATGGCAGACCGCGCGCCCGCGCCGCCTTGCGCCAGTTCTGGGTCGTCCTCCATACGTGTGCTGGTGCTGCCGCAACGGCTGGTCGGCAGGAGCCAGCCGCGGCCAAGGTCAGCCGCTGCCGAGGCAACAGAGCCCAGTCCGAGCCGGGAGAAACCGCTGCGAACACCGAAACGGCGGCACACGTCGTCGAACAGGGCGCGAACCGAGGTTGGGCGTGCAGCGCCGCGGCACGGCGCGGCAGCGCCCAGGACCTCCGCACCCGCAGCGGTGGCGACCGCGGGTGGCGCTGCGCCCGCGCTGTCCGTGGTTCTTGGGGTGGGCGCTGCTGTGAGGCTTGTCAAGTCCGCGTCAGAAGCGTGACCACTGCCGGTCACCAGCGCGACCGTGCTTGTGGACGGTGACGGAGCCACAAGCTCATCCTTCGGCAGTTGCACGTCATGTAGAATGTTACCAGCTGAGGTTTCCCCTAACTCGCGTGGTCGTGAACGCAACTCGTCAGCGCCTCGCATGCAGTCCCCCTTCTCGCTCGCCTCAGCCTCGTTCATATCAAGCCCCGCTTTCCGGGCGCCAGCAGAGCTCAAACGGTTGCCAACGCGCTGCTCCAAGCAATCAAAAGCTCTACACCATCTTCAGCAGCTCGTCCGGTCTGCCAGTTGTTCAGAGGCGAATACAGTAACGGGCGCGCGGCTAAGCCAGCGCGCGGGTAGAGCTAATCAGCAAGCGACTGAGGTCCTCCAGGCTCTGGAACTCCCTAAACGACTTGCACTTTGCGTGCGTGGAGTTTCTGCAGCGCCGGTGACTGGCTGCGAGCTGTTGCGAAAGCCAAAATGCAAGTTCCAATATTTTAAGCGGTGGTACCAGGGAGGTAGAAACTCGGGTGTACGCGACCGCGTCTAGACACCTTCAAAGAGGCTGCAACTCGAGCTGCGTGAGAAGACAAGTATGCTATAGAGAGCGCTGTATAACAAGTCGAATTTTTAAGCTAGCGTAAGTTCTTAGTCGAATTCCTAGGCTAGGTTCGCCCGGAGTTTTCACGATTGGCGCTAACTGACAATGGGAATGGTCAAAGGACAGCTTACAAACATGGACCTGGGGTTTGTCCCACTCGGTAAATGAAAGGGCGCGGATAAGCACGAGCACAGTGCCCGCGCGCACGGCTACCCGTGCGTGAAACGGCGCAGGACCCGTTTGATGCGTTTGCGCCAGGAACATGCTATAAGCACTGATTTTGCCCGGAAGACAATGTGCAGTTCGCAAGCACCGGTAAGCGTCACAAAGGACACCCACGCCCTTGGTACAGCCGTGACTGACTCGGTCTCAAGTCACCAGCTAGTTTCGTGCGCAAGCCGCGGAACATAGCCACGAAACGGCTTGCGGGCCATGCAATCAATTGCGAGCCATCTTAACTTCCTTAACTTTAATACCGCACATCCGAAACGCAGCGCCCCGTGCTGCATACCGGCCCGTTGGCGTGCCTCGTGTTCAGATGAGCGCGCCCGGGCGTGCAGCTACGAACATTACGCGAGATGACGTCTCACCCAGGGGCACCCCTGGTCTCACCCGCGACCCCCTATAGAAGGAAAGCGTAGACAGCCGTTCCCTCTAAGCTGTCTGCACAACGCACTTCCATCCAATGCTACAATGCACGATCCGTGCACTGGCTACTGCCAGTGATCACAGTAGAAAGGTAGAGCAGCACCCCCTAGGTCAACCAACTGGCAGCGAGACCTTAAGGCTTGAGTCTTAAACACACACACATGGCATGCGTTTGATGCGTTACGGACATGCGCTAAATTGCGAAAACGAAATAACGAATGCAAATGCACCTTCCCTTCGTGAGCAGCTCACCAGGCGCAGGGCAGAGGCGCGGGGAAGCCAAATCCCGCATACACGGTCTATTGCGGCCGGGCGGGGCTCTATTGCACTGGCTCTGCTGCACTGGCTCCAATGCACAAAGCGAGTACATTGACGCATAGCGGGGTTTCCTGATCAGGCCTTCCACTTGTGTGTGGCTTCGACCCCCTACTCGTGGCGTCTCTGAAGCGGGGTGCTGCAGCCGTGTACAAGCAGACTGTGCTGAACTGTACAACAACAGCCTCTTGGTCGCTTTAGAAAAGCACCGAACTCTTCGACAAGGCAGGCAAGTTCTTCACCACCGTCCGCCCTGCTGCAAGACCTCCCCCAAACCGGTAGAACTCAATTTTGAGACCTCCCTCCTTCCCCAACGCCAGTCATGGATGAATAATTCCCGAACATTTTTGCTTATACCGGTTTCGGCGCGTGCATGCGCGCTAGTATAGCCCTCAATCATTCGTGTCCGCCCATGCCTGCCCTTTCTGTGCAGTACTGACACTAGTCACACTACGGCACACGCCGGCGGGCTGTGGTGGACACCCCATGTCCGTTACCCGCTTGGTTATACCTCATCCTTGTCAAAGCGCCCACAGCCGAACAGCCGCGCTAGCAGCCCCGGCCGCCTGGCCGCACGAGATTTTCCGCCAGGAGGAGCCAAGCGGGAAGGCACGCGCGGCTGCCCGGCATCCAAGTGCTGCTGCGTGCAGGACGGCTCGATGTCCTTCCCGTCGGCTAGGCGTACGCACCTGTCTGCTGTGTCATGCAGATGCCCAGCCCTGCGGCCAGGCCCCGCCGCCGCGCTGGCCACCGCCGTCGCCGCCGCCGACTCCCCCGCAGCCGCATCAGCAAGCTCGTCCTCGTCTTCCGTTATCACGTGCGGCACGTAGGCGCCGCTGACGGCGCCGCCGCCCACCGCGAGCAGGGTTGCGCTGGGGTAGCGCGCCATGGCTGAAGCTGAGTTCGCGAGGCTGTGCTCAGCGGCGCCGGTGCCGCAGCCGCCAGCTCCCGCCGCCAACATTACGTCCAGGGACACGGTGCCTGCTCCCTGAGCTGTTGCGACCGTGGCAGAGGCGGCGCTGTCAAAACACGCCGCTGCAGCTGCTGCATTGATGCTGTTGCCGCAGCCGATTGCCTGCAGCGTCTGCCAGGACGCCCCACCCATGAACATACGGCGCCCGGCCGCCGAGTCGGTCGCGGCGGCGCCCGTCGGCGTGCCGCTGGCGAAGGCCGATGCCGTGGCCCCAGCTAGCGTGGCACCGACCGTTGGCGTGGCCGCCTCTCCCGACGGGTAGTCGCACAGAGCGGAGCTCGCGGCGTTGGCGAGGCGGCTGTGGCCGTAGGGCATGTGCCCTGCCGGAGAGGCGATGGCATGCGGCTGCTGAGGCTGCTGCACTTGTGGCGGCGAGCGCAGGGAGCCGGCCACCGGGGCCACCATGCTTGCAGCGCTGTTGCTGGCGCCGCCGGCGCCACTATCGCCCGCAAACGTGGCTGGCGTGGCGTGATTACCAATGACACTGCCCGCGGGGAAGCTGGGCAGCACCGCGCTTGCGGCGCGGCGCGTGAGGGACGGCGAATCGCCGGTGGCCGGCAGCACCAGGCCGTGGAGCATCTGCGGTGTGCGCGCGACGGCGCCGCCGACTGTGGACCCATTCCGTTGCACCTGGATCTGCACAGGCTGCTGCGGCTTGCCTTGCTGCTGCGCCGCTGCCACCATGCCAGCCAGAGGCGACGACGTCGACCCGTTTGCTATGGCATACGAGGAGGAAGAGACGCAAGTGCCGTCCACGGAGCTGTCGCGTCTTGCAGCCGGCGCATCCAGGGCGCCCGAGGGCGTGGCGTGGCACTGCGACATGCGCGACACGCTGCGGACAAAGGACGCCTGGGAGCGGCTGTTGCGGCGACCCAGGCTCGCGGCTGCATTCGAGGAGGCCAAGACAGCGGCCGCACCCGACACTTGCAGCGACGGCGTTTGGACCGCGGGCTCTTCGCTGGGCACGGGCACGAAGCCGGGGCTACCGCCCACAACGGAGCTAGCGGCGACGTCCGAGGGCAGGCCGCTGCTCGTCCGGTACGGCAGCAGACGCCAGCTGCGTCGCATGATAGCGGCGGAGGTGAAATGGCGGGTGCAACGGGTGGCGCTGCAGGCTGTGCCGCCGCCGCTGACGGTTGCGCCGCCAGTAGCAATAGCCCGTGCCCCGGTGCCCATGCTTGTACCAGCGCCACTGACGGCGCGGTCAGGCTGGCTGGATGCCTGTGACCACGCCAGACGGTCCTTCAGCGGAGCAAGCTCGACCGACGCACGGCCAGTTCGACGCCACACCCGGTTCGCAGCCGCCGCTACGGCGTGTCGCTGCGCCGCGTGCTGCTGCATCTGCAACTGGATCTGCAGCTGCCCACACGAGGTGCTGCTCGTCCCCGGTACGCTGTACCCATCTTCGCTGCCACCAAGCCCCCGTGCGCTCGCCGCCGCCGCCGTTGCCACAGCCACCGGCGCTGCGTTGCCTGCCGGCACATCCAGGTCCAGCGTGTTGCCCCGTGACAGCATGCCGTACGTCAGGGCCGGCGGTGCGCCGCCTGCTGGCGCGCGGCAGTGCGGCATCAGCTGCCGCATGCGCGCGGCGGCGCTGGGTGTGGCCATGGGCGGAGCGCCCATGGGCGTCATTACGGCCGGAAGCATGCGCTGCAGCGCCGCGGACGTAGTGGGCGACATAAACATCTCTACGGTGTTGGAAGGCAGGTCCAGCATGCGCGCGGCCGTGTGGCTGCGCGGCGTGATCTCGCCGCCGCTGCCAAGCGCGACGGGCGCGGCCGGGATGCCAGCCGCCGCCCCGCCGCCCATTATATCGGCGGCTGACGCGAGCGTGAAGGGTGACGTCACGGCTACGGCCACCGGCATCGTGACTAGGGCAGGAAGGGGCGAGGGCTCCGGTTCCATCGGCGCCGGCAGCAGGCTGTTGCTGGTGACAACGGTCACGGGCTCCTGAGGTGGCAGCAGCGCGCGTTCGTTGCTCGACGGCGGACATGGCGAGTCCTGCGCCTCGGCTACATCTGCCGTCCCCAGCGCTTGCGCAACGTGTGCCACGACCGCACCAGCTGGCAGGGTGCTGGTTGTGAGGTCTCGGACGCAGACTACGCGCGGCGGCAGCTCCACTGATGCCTGCGCTGACGCCGATGGCACTGCCGCAGTAGGAGTCGCCTGCCCCACCGTTGCCTCCGATTCGCCATCCTGCGAGCTGGCAGCCGTTGGCACAATAGCAGGACTCATAGTCACTAGGCCGCCGGTGCTGGGGCTCGCGGGCAGGCTTGGCGCCTTGGGTTGCACCCCGCCGGCGGCTGCTGCCCTTGCGGCATGCTCTCCCGCAGCGGCTGCCTTCACCGACACCAAGAGGCTGGTGGGCGGCCCAGTTGCTGATGCCGTGCTCTCAGCAGGAGCCGCCGTGAAGGCCACTGCCGCAGGCTCGTTATTATCGGCTTGGGAGCACGCGACCGCCGACAGGCTCATCGTCTGCGCCTCAGAAGCAGTGGGCGTGGTGGGCATGGGCGCCGCGACACCGCTAGAGGCCGTGTGCTGGCCCACAGCGCCGCCTGCTGCGCCACCACTGCCGCTTGTCCCAGTCGCTGCGAATGCACCCTGGCACGCCGTGCTCTGGGTCTTTGTAGTCAGGCTGTCCCTGCGAGCTGCCGCATCGGCCGGTTCCGCCATAGCTGCAGCTGCAGCTGATTGTCGCCCCGCCGCCTTCGCGACCTCCGCCTCGGCCGCCGCGATTTGGGCGACGGCGGCGTCGCGCGCTGCGGCCACCGCCTCGGGCAATGGCTGGGGCAGGGCGCGGTTGCGCGGCATCACGTCCCAGAAGTATGGCATCTGCATCAGCTCCTTTGCGCTGGGGCGCTTGGCGGGGTCCACTTGCAGGCAGGCCGACAGGAACTCGAACAGGCGAGCCTCAACCTGCGGGTACGAGTATTGCGTGTGTGGATGTGTGGGTTACATGGGAGTGCAGCGCTCTCCCGGGTCAGTAATCACGTGGGACTGCATTTCTGGGCTTGGACTGTGGTGCTTGCTGCATTAATGCGATAATGCCAAAGCCCAGGCGGCTCACCGGCAGGCGCTCGCGCAGCGTGCGCTTCGCGGGCTGCCGCTGCTGCGCCGCCAGCGGGCACAGGTGGCGGTCGGCCATCATCTGGGCCGCCAGCGCGGGCGGCAGCGGGCCCGTGGCGCGCATGATCCGCGCCAGCTGGTCTATAGTGGAGGTGCCGGGAAACAGGGCCGACCCCACCGCCAGCCTGCGGCACACGCAAGTGATTGTGAAGGCACGGGGGAGGGTGTTGAGATGTGCGTGCGTGCGTGCGCTGCTCGCGCAGCATGCCGGCGACTCTCGCAGTGCATATAGGCCCTCGCCGCTTTCAGCGTGCCTGCCCTGCGTAACGTGCCAACTCACTCGCCGATGGTGCAGCCCACACTCCAGCAATCGCTGTTGTAGCTGTACTTGCCGCGCACCAGAATCTGTGGGAGAAGCGCGATATGATACTGAAGTACACGTGTAGCTCACAGCGAACTGGAGCGACCGTTCACGCCTCCTCTCAGGGCCTGCGCCTGCCGTCGCCTTTCAGCCCCCAGCGCAATGCAGCCCCTGCTGTGGCCTACCTCAGGCGCGCGGAACCAGCGTGTGGCCACGTAGGAGGACAGCGCTTCGTGAGGCTGCCAGCTGCGCGCAAAGCCGAAGTCCGCCAGCCGGATGTGCACGTCCGCGCCGTTGCGCCCAATGTCCGCCACGCCACCGGCGCCGTCGCCCACCAGTAGGATGTTGCCGGGCTTGACCTGTTCGGAGGAGTGGGTTGGGTTGGTTGTTGTTTGTTGTATATTGCAGGAGAAGCGCATGAGCAGAAGCGCCACCTATGCCGCTGCTGCTGGTGCGGGGCGGTGCCACTTCTCGCCAGCGCCCAACTGAAGGCTTCGCTACTCACGTCGCGGTGGATGACGCGGTGGTCGTGCAGGTGCACCAGCGCCTGCAGCAGCTGCCAGGCCACCTGCCGCAACATGGGCCCCGGCAGGATGTAGCGCGCGTGGTTCTCCGCCTCCTGCACAGTACACACAGTCCAAGCACAAACAGCAGGTATGCAGGAGCCCAATTCTGGTAATCATAATATAGTCAAACACATCACACATCAAGTCCATGCAGCTGCACTGCCGCCATCGAGTACACAAGTACGGTACGTAGCACGCGTACCTCGTGCATGCTGCGCCCCTCGCAGCTGAATACCAGAAACACGCGGCCGCTGCCCGAGCTCTTGAATGCATCCTTCAACTCCACAATGTGCGGATGCTGCGGCAGCTTCTGCAGTGTGCGCAGCTCCCGCATCGCCAGCCGCATGACCTGTGTTTATTGCCGACACAGCCACGCGCTCACACGGTGCCATTCCCGGCCCGAACCAACCCAGCGAGCGCAGCCCATGGACTCTGGCTCAGAACTTACCACGGGCTCTTGGTGTGCCAGGTTGATGACTTTGAGCGCACACAGGTTGCCCGTCTCCCGGTCGAGACACTGCGCGTCAGCGCGTGTGAAACGGACGGCGTGTCAGCGCACGGCTTGTCATGTGCCACACCCCTGATGTGCCATTCCCGTTCGTATGCCCAGGAATAACAAGGCCCCAAAGGCGCCTAGTCAGCTCTTAGGCCCCATGGGCGCGCCCATCTGCGCACGCGCACCTTGTAAACGGAGCCATATGCGCCGGATCCCAGCGGCGCGATGACCGCATACCTCTGTTGCGCGGGGGTGAGCGGGAGGCGAGTATGGCGCCGAGTGACTAATGCGGAGGTCGACGCATCAGAATGGCTAGAACTCAACTAAAGATTGGTGCAATATGCTGAGATGCTGTGGTGTAAGAGGTCCGCACTGCATAAAATTTGGCTAAAGTTTTGGGCGGTTGCCAAGGGGTTGACGACGGGCGTCGCGAACTTGCAAGAACGACAATGTGCATTCCCATGTATATTGTCGCCGTTGGGTTGTAAGCACGCACACTATACTGTAGTCTGCCGGCTAGGGAAGGGCCAAACCCGCGGGGAGACGCGCGAGCGGAAGTCGACTCCCTGGGACCCCGAGTAGTGAGGCTGGATCATGCGATGAGCGCGCACTGATAAATCCATCAAGATTAATTCAGGCAGCACTTGTCGGACTCTCAAGAGCAGCCCAAAGCTTCGCCCGCGCGGCTCGCCAGCGCGCAGTACCACGCGTATCCATGCTGAAATTTGTGGACCACGTAAACCTTGTAGAGTAGGGAATGCTCTAGGCCGGGCGATCCCTTGTATGGCGACCCCCGGTAAATGCTCCTCTTTGCATAAACAGTGCCGCGACGCACCTCCTTCATTCGACTTCTGCTTTGAGGACTAGCTTACATGTAGACTACTGGCGCATCAGAGTTGAATCGGAGAGCAATCAGGAGGAAGAAGGAATACATTGTGTCAGAACTCAGGAGTGCGTAAAAGAGCTATGTTTAGCGGTGAAGTAATCTAGTTACGTGTTCATACGTTTCGAGAGAAGGTCGCAAAATAATGCGAGCCCCAAACCACATCTTGCCCGGGAACCTATCAAGCCCGGCATTTGTCATGCAATTCAGAGTTTTGTGCTGACATCCCGTTTTGATCTATGGCGAATGCGCTCCTGATATCAGCAGCCAGTGCTACAGTATAACTGCAGCTACTCAGGGACCGCGCTAGCAGGTTGCGTGTACACCTGCAGCCCGCGAGCGATTTGGAGCGGCAGCCATGGCGGGTCATGGCGTGCGCGCAGGCGCCCATTGAATCATGTTTACCCTGAACCACAGAAGAAAGCGACACACGGTGTCATGAAACTGCTGGAAAGCCGCGCTTACTACTGTACTGCTGCATGTCCGGCACGTCGAAGTACTGCGTCGTGCTTCAAGACTTCGCCGCTCCCCCGGGGCCCGGCCTGTTTGTTGAGCTCCAATGTTACGGGCCCTGGCCATGCAGCCAGAGGGCAGGTCAGCTCCTGTGACTGATTGCACATCGGCCAACTATAAACGCCTCTCGTCGTGCTGCGTCGTGCCAGAGCGGCAACGTGCGCCTCCAGGTGCTGCCCTCCTGCATCCTGTCCTATGCACCAAAAGTACTGGAATGCCCGATGCCTAACCTTCCTGCACATTCCCTGCTCTTTCTCTCAATACTCTTGCTCGGCAGCCTACCTCAGCAGTCAGCATGCCGCCCACCCACGCCACTCACAGAAATACACACACTCACTCCGCTCCTCCTGCTCTCACTGCTGTTGCCTGCTTCACGCTGCACCCATAGCGGGCGCTGCTGCGTGCACCACCCGCTACTGCTTGGCCGCGGCGCTTTGCTGCTCGCCGCCGGGTGCCGGATACGCCACTGCGTCGAACACCGCCGAGTAGTCAGTGTTGGCCAGGCCCCGGTCTACCGTGTCCTGCACCACGCCCTTGAGCGCCGCCAGCAGCCGCGTGTCCAGACCCGCAGCCGCAGCCTCGGTCTCAAATAGACGCACGTCCTTGAGCAGGTGCTGCGTGGGTGAAGGATAGGCGGAGCGTGGGTACGTGCGTACATGTCGCGTACGCACTGAGCAAGACACGACATTCCAGACATGCGCCTATCCATCTCACCCAGCTCACCTTTGTGGGGAACTTTGCCGCGCCGTAGTCCCTGTCCAGCATCTTTTGCAACTTCTTGTCATACGTGGGCGCGTACAACGCGGAGGCACGCAGGATGCTCATGAACTTGTCCACGTCAGCACCGCTGCGCTGAACCAAGCCCAGGCTGGTGGAGAAGCCAACCTGTGCATCCAAGATGATGGACACCAGGAGGCATGGCTCCGCAGGTCTCAGTACGGTGGGTGAGGATCACCCTACGCCGGCCGCCAACCCTCATACTGCCTGTCACGTGCCAGTGCATGCCGGCCCCCATGCCCCGTCGCATGACATGCCCCTTGATGGTTCCTTGCTGCTGTCGCTTCCCCCCTCCTGCCGCGCGCCCACCGTGAGCGATGCGATGAGCTGGTTAAGCGCCAGCTTGACCGCCGCGCCCGTGCCCACTGGTCCGATGTAGTGAATGTTGGGCTCCTGGCCCAGCGCGCGCAGCAGCGGCCACACCGTGCCGTGGTGCGGACTGGCGGGATCGCGGGGATCTGCCTCCGCACCCACCATCACCAGCAGCGTGCCCTTCTCCGCCTCGGGCTGGCTGCCCAGCACAGGAGCCTCCACGTAAGAGCCACCCGCGGCAATGATATCGACGGCCAGTGCCTCAGACTCCTTGGGGCCTGCGGGCGCGTGACATAGCTGTTTTGCAGCCAGGCACATGCCGCGGCTGATCTGCGACCTCCAGGTGCCAGGCACAGCTACCCAGCCGTGCCTATGCGCTCACCGATAGTGCCCATCTGTGCATTGGAGGAGGTTACGTGGGGCACACGTCTTACTAAGCTGCACCAGGCGCCGTGAGTTGCCGCCCCGCGTATGTCTCTCGCACTCCACGGAGCCCGCCACCTTACCCCGCCCCATCCCTCACGCGCCCTATACAACGCCTACAGACCATGACCGCTAACCTGAAGCACGGTCTTGTCTTTCAGCTTCAAGCGCACGGACTCGTCCTCCAGCAGGACTGAGCGAATGGCAGCAGCGTCCGCCAGGAAGAGCACTACGACCTGGACACCGTGCACCGCCTCCGCAGGAGTGGCGCACGGCACCGCACCAAGCTCAGCGAGCCGGTCGCTCTTCTCTACTGTCCGGTTCCAACACCTGACAATATTGCCAAGAGACAGCAAACGCTTCGCGGCCTTGGCCCCCATCAGTCCAGTTCCCAAAATCGCGATTGTTGTTGTCATTTTCACAAACAATTGGAGCGTATTAGTGCTTACTGAGGCGTAGCCAGAGTGTTTGGTTCACGTAAGAGCATCCTTGCAAAAGCTGTGAAACTGATGACGGTCAACCATTGAATGAAGCTCCATCCTCACTTTCTCAGCAATTGTAGACTTGTCTAAACACATTATAAACCTTGCTGCTCGATAATGAAGCTGTATTGAAGTGCTTAGCTTGAGTCACTACTCAGCGCTAGACTTCCGTGTCACCCGCACCTGTCTACTGATTCAATAGCCAGCAATCACACGTTCTTCTTGAGGCATGTAAATGCATGACCCTGGGCCGCGCGGGCCCGGGTCAACAGTCTAGTGGGCAGGAAGAATGCCCGAGGGAAACGACTCCGATGTTTCAGCCATCACGCTCAGCGATGATGAGGCGGCGCCCTCTGCAAAGACTGCAAGGCCCCCTCCAGCGCGCAGGCCGGCGGCAGCAGCGCCAGCGCAGCCCGCAGCGGCAGCAGCTGGCGGCAGCGCCCGGGTGCGGGCGGCAGCAGCAGCAGCCCGGGCGGATGAGTTGGACGAAGATGGCGCAGGGGGCGGGGGGCAAAAGAAGAAGAAGAAGGGCAAGGGGCGCGTGGCATTCCAGCTTCCGGATGAGGACGACGGCGCTGACGGAGGCACAACTGGCAGGGAGCGGGACGACGACGTGCCAGACTGGAAGGCGCGGCTGCGAGCAGCTGCAACAGCCTCCTACGATGCAGGCGACGAGCAGGACGATGGTGGTTACGGCGACGCCGAGGGCGGCGATGACGGCGTCGACATGCCGGATGATGACGGCGCGGTGCGGGACGACAGTAAGCCACTGGGCTGGTCCTACTTCCGCAAGCGTGACCCTGGCGAAGGGCCTGTGACATGGGAGGAGGTGGACACGGGGGAGCTCAAGTTCGTGGCTGAGAGCCTGGTGCGCAGCACCACGACGCGCGTCGCTAGCCAGGCGGACGAGGTGATGGCGCAGATCTTCCACACGGTGCCTGGAGAGGATGACACACTGGTGCCGGACCCGCTGGGGCGCGGCGTGATCGACCCCTTCACGCTGACCATGGTGTGGCTGGGGTGTTGAGGGGGGCGGGAAATGGGCAGGGGGCTGGGGCATGAGAAGGCGGGATATGGGGAGGTGTCTGGATGAAAGGGCAGGGAAGCAGCTGGGCGCTGTGAAGCAGTTGCAGTCAGTGGTGCTCCTGACAGGCACGTTCCTCACCGATGCTGTGGTTCGGGACATGTGTCGCTCCTGTTCATGCAGGGCAAGCGGTCGAAGATGGCGCGGCAGGTGCAGCCGGTAACCGGCGAGAAGGGTCTCAAGGCGGTGCGTGCGGCTGTTGGGGGCGGGGAGGGCCGGGCGGAGGCTCGCGGGCATCGACATGCAGCGGCCACGCGTGTGGCTGGCGCGCCAAGGGTGCTACCAGCCTGGGCATGTTGCCCAACCATTGAACACTCAAGGGCATTTTAAAATGTCTTTCTTTCGTGGCTGCCTGATGCTTTTGGGCTGACGTGCGTCCTGCCTTGTTGGCGGCTACAGACGATGCGCACTTTTCGAACCGCAAGGCTTGGGGCCAGCAAGGCTTCGGGCGGGGCTGCCGGTGGCGCAGATGCGGCGGGCGGCAGCGGCGGTGCGTCTCGCGCACTGGATGACGAGGCGCGCAAGGTAATGGGGAGTGGCGGGCAACGCACGGGGACTGTATCACTAGGTTCAAGATCAGGGCTGAGCTAGGAGCGTGCAGCACGGTCCAGTGCGCATGAATCCCATGTTGGTTTTTGGCCTTCGGAATCACCCCAGCGGCCCACGCCCTCATCTGCCCGCAACAGGTTCTTCCCAACCAGGAGGGTTTTGAGCCAGAGGCCTATCTGGCTGCCTTCCATGGGGTGAGACCTGGATGAGAGACCTATTGTGTGCTAGCTTGGCTGGCCGGTCGGAGAAGCACGACGCCATGTGGCTAACTTGGAGCACAGTGTTATGAATCCCTGGCGTATCAGCCGGCCATCAACGTAGCCATGCTCATGTTCGACACATTAGATATACGGTAATGCACCAGCGGTGCACCATGCTCAAAGCGCTTGGGCGGTTGCCCCATGCCCACCTGCAAAACCTACAGGACAGTAGCCGGAGCCAGCTGGAGAAGGGACTGCGCTCACTCAGCCGAGAGCTGTCGGAGCGGACGGGCCAGCTGAAATTGCTGATCCGCAACAATTTTGACCGATTCATTAATTGCAAGGTACGTGTACCGTACGCACCTTGGGGTCGGTCAAGCCCCATGACGATGCCGCGAGTCCAGATCCACGAGGACTGGAAAGGGTGATGTGTAGCATTGATAGTACACAGTTATTGCTGGCATGGCATGCGACAGTGGTGGCCATGCCATGGCGTGTCGCTGTGCCACCGTAACTGCAGGATGCCATTGATGACATTCACGCCAAGCTGCGCAAGATGCTGGTGCGCGGCGCCGGACCCAGCACTGGCCCGGGCGCGCAGACGGCTGCCGCAGCTGCGGCGGCAGCACAGCAGGCGGTGGGCACGGACCGCGTGTTCCGGTCCCTGGAGCAGGTGCGGACACCTGTTGTTACTAGGCCACAGCCCCAGCCTTTTTTGAGCCTCGTGCCATCCCCACAAGTGTCGGCGTGGCCGCGCACACAACCTCTCTGACCACCGCCAGCACCATTATTATCACCACCACCCCACCACCACAACAACCGCAACCACCAGGTGGAGAACAACGCGAGGCGTACCTTCGGGCCCATCCTGGACCGCGCCGCCAAGGCCGACCGCATCCGGGCGGTTGCGGGGCTGCTGCAGCGCTTCGACACGCTGTTCGCGGCGCCCGCCCGCGTCATGGAGCTGGCGGGGCGCGGCGAGCTGGACCAGGTGGGAACAGGAGGGGCTCGATAGCAGATGACTTTGTGCCTGGGCCGCAACTGACACGACACGACTCATGACGGCATGATGCCGGCGTGAGGCGTGGGCTGCTGCGCGGTGTGCGCTAGCAATCGATAACAGTTAACCTTGCAATGTGGGCTCTGGGTTGCGCGTACCGGTGTGTCCTGTTTACCCGCGCTCAGGTGGTCCGGGAGTACAAGCGAGCCAATATGCTCATCCGTCCCACCGCCACATCGGCCCGCGTTTGGGTCAGCCTGTACGCGGAAATTGAAAAGGTGGGTGCGCGGCAGGCATTGCCGCACCGGCCCTACCGTGAGCTAGTTGGGTTTGCACGCCATGTATCTCGAGTCGACGAATTGGGCTCTGTGCCTATGCCGACTGCATGTTGCGCCGCAGCGCGTGACGGAGGTGTACCTGGCGGTGCGGCAGCTGGTGGCGGAGCCGCCGCCGGAGCAGGGCCGGCCCATGGGCGAAGATGGGCCCGTGGTGCTCTTTGGCATCGCGGCAGCGGGCGGCGGTGGCGGGCAAGGCGGCAGCAGCAGCGGCAGCAAACGAGGCGGCGGCGGCGCTGGGAGCGGCGCGGCCGGAGGCGCACTGGCTGTGGCAGCTGTGACTGCTGCGGCGGCGGCTGGCGAGGAGAGTGGTTCGGAGGCTCAGGGCCAGCAGCGGCTGGCGCAGCTGCCTGACTACCTTGTATTCCTGGCCTTTGTGCGGCAGGTAGGGGCCAGGTCGGGGACTGACGCACGGTGCTCTTGTGCACGACACAAATGAGCGCGGTGTGGGACCCGTAACTCCATATTTTATGTCGGCGGTATGATCATGTTGTGTGGCAGCAGGGAGTGCGTTCGCTCCGTAAGCGTGCGCGCTGGTCGCTGCGGCTATCCCCGTCCGCAGGAGAAGCTGCCTGCGGCGCGCGAGGAGGACGCCATGCGGCTGTACGTCAAGAAGCTGGAGGCGCACGTCAATAGCCGGATAGAGGTGAGCGGCAGATATGGGAGAGAGCATGCGATTGTCCACGTCATCGAAGCGGTTGACACGTTTTCCGGTACGTTTTCCGCCGCGCGCGCTGACCTGGACGTCATGCTGCCCTTGTAGGCATGCGACAAGCGGCACACGGAGCAGTTGGAGCTGCTGGTTGCGGCGTGGATGAAGGCCACTGGCGCCAGCGCGCCCGCCGTCGCCAGCAGCGCCGCGGCTGGCGGCAGCGCAAGCAGCGCGGCCGCCGGCGGCGTGGCCGCGCTGCAGGCCTCAATCTCCTCCCTTACGTCGAAGCAGGCTCCCGGACGCGGCGCCTCCAGCACGCTAGATGCGGGCGCGGCAGGCGGCGCCGGCGCGGCCAGGGGCAGCGGCAAAGCGGCTGCATCCGGCAACGGGAAAGGCAGGGGCGAGGACGTCGTGGGCGATGGAGAGGAGGAGGAGCAGGACGAGGATGGTGCCGACGTGGCGTCCTTGAGTGATGTGGACGAGGATGCCGAGGCGGCGGAGGCGGCTTTCCTGCAGTGGCAGGGCAGCGTGGGGTTGACGGCGGCGTCGCCCTTCGCCACCGAGGCCAGCGCGCCGCTACCATACCACATCCGGATAGAAATGCGACGGCTCGTGCAGGACCCAGGAGGGAGCAATGCCGCCGCTGTCGACATGCTTTCCGCTGGCCTAATCGGAGGCGGCGGCGCCGGCAGCGCAATCGCCGCCGCCGCCGCGGCGGCAGCCGCTGCCAGTGCTGCGGCCGCCGTGGAGCCGCTGCCGACCTCCACCCTAGCGCCGGAGCCGGTGCTGACAGCGGCGCAGCGGCAGTGGGTGTCGTATGTGTGCGCGGTGTCGGCGGCGCTGCTGTGGGCGGTGCCGGGATTGTGGGCCACATGCCACAGCGTCAAGTACGCCAATGCGCCTGACCTGGAGGAGGAGGCGCGAGAGGGGCTGGGGCGCGGCCCCTCGCTGGCGCGGCGCCTGGTGGAGGACCTGTGCGCCAAATACGCACAGCGGCTCAAGTGAGTTGCGGGTGCAGGGGCGCAATGTGGTCGTGCCAACGGAGAAAACAGGCTCGCACACTTTGGGAAATTGGCCGGGGCTTGTTGGCATATGAGCGCACCCGAGTGCTTCTTGACCACATCGTGCGCCATCTGCAAGTGTATCGGTGCTGCCTGGTGCCTACAGGCGTGCGGTACAGTCGCTGTCACGGGCTGGCCCTATGCAGCCCGGCCTGCCGCTTCTAGTTATGGTGAGCCGGGGCTTACGCACTGGGAGTTCGCGTAGGTGCAGATGAGCCTGCCTGGACACGCACACCGGCGGCTACGCTATCCACCACGTGACCCCCTGGTTATGGGCTGGAAACAATGGGCTGGAAACAATAAACCCCCACCCACTACCCTTCGCTGTCCAGGACGCTTGCCATCTGTGGCGCTCGCTGCGGGCGGTGGGCGTGGGCACCCGCGCGCTTTCCACGCTGCGCAGCGGCGTGAGCGCGGCGCTGGGCGCCCACGTGAGTGTGTTGGGTGACCACCTGGCGGAGCTGCCCCTGGCGCTGTTTGCGGTGGACGACTTCAGGTGCGTGAGTATGAGGGAGAGGTGTGCTGTGGGCGTGGGGTGGGGTAGCCAGCCATAGGATGGTGTTTATCAAATGGTTGTGAAGTGCCGATGTCCAGCGGAACAGCGGGGGGTGGTAGTTCATTCCAGAAACCAAAGCGAAGCGACCAAGAGAACCCGAACCAACCGATCCAGCCCGGAGCGAGGAGGTTGTGTGGCCTTAACCTTTAGGTCTTGGTCGCCCTTGGGTCTTGTGCCCCGAGTCTTGAGTCTTGCGGTTGGTGTTGTCGGTAGACACGGCGTGCACCTAGGCTCGCGCGCGCATAGCCCAGACCCCGTACCAGAGCATCGCCGGCGCCGCGTCGTGAGTGCCGGCAGTAGAAGCGGACACGTGGGAGGGTTGCAGGGCAGCGGTGAGTAAGTAGGACTACATGGAAAGACGAGGACTAAGCCTAATCCTAAAGCGTATTTTTAACTAGCGCGCGCGGGCCCGGGTGAAAAGGGGGTTAGTCTAGGCGTCGGCCGAGGCTATAATGGCGTCGCGTCGGCGTTACAAGCGGCCAGGCGGGCGTGGCAGTAGTGGGCATTAGTGGGCATTAGTAGTGGGCATTAGTGGGCATGAGTAGTGGGCATTAGTGGGCTCGGGCAAGAGGGAGACCAGGCAGGCATGCGTGCCGCGTAGCACGCTTATACGGAAGGAAGGGAGCGTCAGTTATAGTGAGCGGGCAGAGGTGGGTGGATGGATGGGTGGGGACGTGGGGCCGTTTGCTATAGCTCGGGTGTTTTGCACAGGGCCTGCGTGGGTGTAGGTTTCGCCACTAGTGGTTGCGTCGTTGGCTCAAAGCCTTGCCTGATGCCACTGATTTCGGTACGGGTTTGGTTTTGAAGGGACTTGCTTGCTGGACTGCTCCGCAGGCTGGACCTGCTGGCAGCCGACCAACAGCCGGTGACGGTGCTGCCGCGACGCCTAGAGGTGCGTAATGTACGATAGATCGGGATGTATCGCTGTTGGAAAGCAACAGCATACATTGCATTTAATGCAATGCCACACGGCCTGCTGTGAGTGCGACACGACACGCCGACGCACGTGCGGCTGCTGCATTGCCAAACCCGTACAGGAGGAGGTGGGTGTGGCGCTGCTGCACTACCAGTGGCCGCTGCAGTCGGTGGCCGAGGCGGCAGGCGGCATGGAGGAGGTGCCGGCCGAGTCGAGCTGGAGGCCCATGCAGGTGCGCGAGCTTGCGCGCGCTTCGCCAGCCCATCCCCTGCTTTCATGGCCACGTCCATCTCCCGCCTGTAACCGTAACGCCGACATCAGGCGTTTCCAGTTTCTTTTTCTCCCTCAATACGCATGCGCGATATGGCTCTTTCTAATACGACTGCAGAGCTCGGTGCTAGCCTGCTTCTCGCTGCTGAGTGAGGCGCTGGCCGAGTACGCCCGCAGCCTGTACGCGGAGGCGGCAGGTGGCAACGGCAACAGCGGCTCGCGCAGCAGCACCGCCAAGGGGCTGAAGGCCCTGGACTCCATAGGGGAAGACACAAACGCGTCGCTGGGAGGCCTGTCCAGCACTAGCATGGGTGCTGCGTCAGCCTCTGGGTCTCCCGGGTTCCGCTCGCGCGTGTCGGCCGGGGGTGTGGGTGGCGTGAGCATGGGCGGCAGCGCGGCGGCTGCGGCAGATGCGTTGGACGCGGGCGGTTTTGAGGGGTCCGTGAGCGGCGGCAGCGGCGCCGGCAGCAGCAGCGATGTGCGTGTGCTGCTTGTGATCAGCAACTCGGCCGTCATCCGCACGCGTGTCATGCCGGGTGTCGTGGAGCGCTACCGGCGACTGCTTGCTCGTGAGTATCCCATACGTGGGCCTTATAATGCCTTGATGCGATGTCCTGGTCTGCTACTTCCGCTCCGCACGCTACGCCTGTACTCCCGCTCCGCACGCCACGATGCTGTCCTTGCCTGCTGTACTCGCCGTGCAACGGTGCGTGACCTGCTTCGGCATTTCCGTTGGCTCCCTCGCAAAACGTTGACGCAGCATCGGCAGAGGCGTCCGCCACCTGCCAGCGGCGGCTGCGCGAGCTGACCGGCGCCATGCGGCGCTCCAACGAGGCCCTGGGCTCCAGCTACCTAGCCCGCAAGGAGGAGGCGGTCAAGGCGGCAGTGCAGCGCTACGTCGCGTCCGAGACAGCGCCGCTGCCGCTGTCGCTGGAGGCGGGCGCAGGGACAGAGGGCGCCTCGCGGCGGTCCAAGGCCCCTGAGACGGGGGGCGGTGAGGGCGTGCTGCTGCCGTATCCCCCGGGGCCCAGTGCCGGCTGCGTGTTGGTGCTTCAGCTGCTCAACTCCATCCACAACGAGGCGCTCGCATACAGCCCGAGTGAGTTCGGCTGTACAATGGCCGTGTGCGTGTGCAATGGGCCGCCCCTGTCAGTCCTATTTCAACTGCCCCAGCTACATGACCGCGCTTCTGTGGCCTTCAATTACACCAGCCCCAGCCCGAGTTGTAACACTTCGCCAGTGAAACCTTTTATGCACCAGCGTCCCCTGGAATGAACTACCCCCCCACACACACCCTCCGGAACACTCTTCTGGCCACCCGCCGCCTCACCCCGCATCCCCCCCTTCCTCTGCGTAAATTGGTTCTGGCCTTTGGTTTTGCAATGGTCGACCTAGTATCTGGAACGAACTACCGCTTCCCCCTGCATCCCCGCGTCCCCGCCAGGCAACCTGCGGCCCTTCATGGTGGCGCTGGCGGAGCACCTGGTGGAGCACCTGGGCAAGGCCTACAGCGGCCTCGCGTCAGCCGCCGCCTCGGCCAAAACCTCAAGCAGCAGCAGTGGCGGCGTCAGCTTGGAGCAGCTACTGCAGCTGTGGGCGGACCTGCAGTTTCTGTCGGTGGCGCTGCGGCCGCTGCTGTCGGCGGCGCTCGCTAATGAGCTGGAGGAGGGCAAGGTGCGACAGGGCAGGGCCGGCTTCGACGGGAGGGGGCGCAAAGTGTATAACCTGGTCACAAGCGGTGGCGTGTGAGATGCGAAGCGCAAGGGGCCTGTGGGGAGCCTGTGGGGAGCCGGGGAACAAGTGGCGTCAGTGCGACCAGGAGTGACGCAAGAACAGCCCCGCCCGGCATGCAAGGCTCACATGATGCTGTCCAGCCGGAAGCGCGAGGCAATCCAGGGGTTCGCGAAGAAGGTGAACGCCACAGGCGCCGGGTCTGCAAGCCCCGTCGTCTTCAGGACGGTTGCAACAACCTTCTTGCCTCCCGCCCTTCGACTCCGGCACTCAATCTCTGCAAACGCTTTGACGATACCTTCTCGCAGCGAGCAGCAGACGCAGCCATTCTCTAGCGAGACTAGGTCCTCTTTTGCCAGCAGGTTGGCGGCCACTGCACGGCGCAGAACGAAGGCGAAGTTGGTCAAGCCCAGCTCCTGGTCGGCAAGGCCCGTTGTCTCCAGCACGATCGCATCAACCTCCAATCATCCCGTCCCATTGGCGGCGACTGCACAGCTTAGGATGATTGTGTGGTTGCATCTGCGCACGTGCCGTATGTTATCACAGGTGGTTCTGGCCTCCGCCGTCGCACTACGGCAGCGCTCACGGCGCTACCGGCCTGCTTCCGAGCTGGCGGCGGACGTGTTCGGCGCGGGCGAAGCCGAGGCGTGCAGCGCGCGGCTGCAGGAGCTGCTGGGCATGGAGTTGGACGCGTGGCTGCGGAGGTACGCCTTGAATATCCGGTGTTTCACGGCCGCGGCGGCGTCAGCTGGTGCAGCCAACGGCGGCGGCGCCTCAGCTACAGCCGCCACAGGTGCTGGAGGCCAGAACGGCTCTAGCTCTAGCAGTAGCGAGCAGGCGAAGCCGGCGGCTGCAGGCAAGGTACGCGAAGCGGCTAGCGGCAGCATTGCGCCGAGCACGACCTCGCGGCGAGAGGCGCGGGCAGAAGTGGCGCCCAGCGCAGCCGCAGCAGCTGGGGAAGGCAGCCGGCGTGACAGGGACATGGAGAAGGAGCGAGAGAGGGCAACCGCGGCGGCGACTGGGGCGGATGCTGGGCAAGGGGTCTTTGCGCAGTCGTCCTTGCGCTCGGACGCGGCTTCTCGAGCGGCGGCGGCGCTAGAGGCTGCTGCGGCCGCCAAGGCACGCCGGGCAAGGCGTGCAGCCGCCGACGATCTTCTATAGTTTCCCGTACAATGAGGAGACTGCGTGCGAGCATGCACCGGGTAGGCTCCACGTGTGTGTACGGCACAGCAAGGAGGGCCTGGTGGATGTTGGTGACGTGAGCTGTACGTGTTTCGAGACATTTGCAATACGGCTCAGGCCCTCTGCTTCTGGGTGATAACATGTAATGACCGCTTAGTGACTCAGGCATGGCTGTTCCGTGTTACAGCAGATGTACTTGCACTCCTCCATTCGGTACCCTAATATTACTGATTGCATATGAAGTCATGGCCTCGCTGCAACTCAACGCCACCATCGTGCCAAACTAATCAGCCCACCCATGCAATTTGTTCTAGGTCAAGGTCTTCGCATCCCGCAGTTTTACGTCAAGATTAGGGACCCCGCAGTGCACCAACACAGACGGTGCGCCAACCGGCCACCATCCCATTCAATATTGATTGGCGAGGCGTCTGGGTGCCGGATTAGCTCAGCGCGCCTCTGCAACTGGACTTTGGGGGGACTTATCCACCACGTTTATGTTGATTAGGAGCGTCCAGGGTCAATACAAATTCGTCAGCACGATCCACCCACCAGTTCGTTGGATATGTGTCTTGCCAATGCCGCAGCTTTGTCGCACAGCACCAAACAAAAACACTCGACAGGTGTCAACAGTTCCCACTCAAGCAGCTGAACAAGCCGCGCTTTCACTTTCCTCCACACTTGCAGACAAAGTTTTCAACGTTCAACAATTTTGGAAAATGCCGCACAAGTGCATATGATCTTCACACCCATACAATCACGTTGTTGTTGCACCCAAAGAGCCTTCGCTTCGGTTTCTGGTATGAACTACCCCCTTCCCTCCCACACACAGTGAGTCGCTGAGGCGGAGTCGTTAGGTTTGTTGCCCATGTCGGTAAAACCAGGCCGGTGACAAGCTAGTTATGACGCCACCTCCGTTGCAGCAGCTGCTGCACCTCCAGCTTTGGCCGATGCCGTCGACGTCGCCACCGCCCCCGAGGCCGCCGCTGCCTGCGCCACCGCCTGCTGCAACGCGAGCTGGCCCACGGTCGACGCCGTGCGGCGCGGCAGCAGCTGCGACGGCTGCTGCGTTTTGCCCTGTGTCGCCACCACGCGCGCGCATGCGATCTCCGGCCGCGTCCACGACTTCTCGCCCGTGTTGCGGTTCACGTAGAAGGGCTGCTTCGTGGTCGTGTCACGGAACTCATCCCAGCCGTCCGGCAGCGGCACCCACACGCAAGTGCGGAAGCCCTCGATCAGCGCCTGCGATGCAGTTATTACCATGGTCAGTGAATGAGTTGCAGGTCCCCCAGGCCCACTACATAAAAGCGAATAGGTGCTCCAGCCCCGCCGCGCATTGCAAGAACCGCATGCGGTGCCTAGGTTCCGTGTGGTTGCATAGCAAACCGGCTTGCTCCCACCCGAATACTCTTACCTTGCGGTTCAAGCCGCGCCCAATGAAGACCACCTGGTTCACGCGCTGCTCCTCCGGCTTCCAGGGCTGCTCCGCCGGGCCGTAGCAGATTGTCTCGTGCACGCCTTGGAACACGAATTTCGTGTTGCCGTAGCCCTGCGCATTTTCAGCCGCCATCATCCGTGAGAAACGAGCAAGTCAGAACCCTGATTCAGAACCAACAACAGATGTCAGCGTCCCATCTCCCGCAGGCTAGCGGCCCCTGGCCCCGTTCGTGCTGCGCCCATGCTGTGCCACTCACGTGCACGGACAGCACGCCCTTGCAGCGGAAGATGTCCTTCGCCTTCTCAGCTAGCAGGTCGCGCATGTACATGTTGAAGCGGTACTCGTCAAGGGGTCCGCGAGCCATGATGCCCACGCTGCTCACATCTGACAGGTCGTGCAGCCGTTTGGCTCGCCGCTTCGGGTTGCGCTCGCCCTGTTTACACAACCGAGCACACGCGCATGCACGCAAAGACGCCGTGTTAGCCAAAATGTAGGGGCGCGCTGCTGCTCTTCCTGTCTGCGGGCCAGGTCCGGCGTTAGGGCGCCCTGTGGGCCCTCGGGCCCCCTCAGGCTTGAACAGCTTTCAACCCTGTGCCGGCCTGCTTCCTGACCGCTGCATCCGCGGGCAGCCTGTCCACCGTCCGCAGCTGCTTGCCAAGCGCAGAGGCAGCTCCCATGGTCGCCGTCCCGTGCGCGCTGCCCCACACATGAGCGCCCACGCCTTCAAGCCCCGCACCTTTATGGGCATGCCGTCCACGATGTGGCACTCCTCGCAGTTGTCCTCGCAGTTCTCATCCCGCGTGTGTTTGTGCCCCGTCAGTGACCCCTTGTCGCCGTACTTCTGCAGTAGCTTTGCTTTCGCGTCAACCGCACCGCTGCCGCTGGGTCCCGCCTCGCCCGCGCTCCGAGCTGCCGCCTCGTCCTCCGCCTCCCCCTTCCCATCGCCTGACCCACAGCAGCCAGCGCCGGCCTGCGCCTTCGCCGACCCTGGCCCCGCGCCTGCGTCTGATGCTGCTCCGCCTGCAGCTGCTCCAGGCTGCCCTGATGTAGCTTGTTCCTTCGCTGCGGCGGTTGCCAGGTCCTGCTGCTGCGCGGGCGTGGCCGACTTCGGCGACCGCACACCCTCGTCGTCCTCCTCGTCATCGTCATCCGAATCCGAGTCCAGGAATTGTGGGTCAATTTGCTGCGGGAGGCGCGGGGGTTTTCCATGGGCGAAGCGTGGGGGCTCAGGTCAGGAAACGGGTGGACGAGCGTGTGCAACACGTTGGAGGGTCTCCAACCTGCGTGTGATAGCGATACCCTACGACCGCAGGCGCCGCGCTGGAGCCAGCACACAAGCACGCGCATCCGCCCCCGTATTTGCGCGTTAACTGCATACCCATCGCATGGTGCGTGGTTACTGCTGATTGTGGTATATCGCCGCGACGTCTCCGCGTGCCGGCATGCCATTCCGACATCAACCTTTGACGCCGCGACCCTACCAAGGTTGCAGCCCACATCGCTACCGCCACGCCAAACAACTCCCCGGCCCAACTGACCTCCAGCACGCGGTTTACGGAGAACAGGTTGTTGAAGAGGAGCATGTCCATATGCGGGCGCCCCGTCTCCTGGTTCAGCTGGCATTCCACAATTCGTGCAGAGTTATTCACGGCACGAATGGCCCCGAGCACCTGCTTCTTCTGCTCCTCCGAGTTCACCAGGTCCACTTTGTTGAGGAGAATTAGGTCCGCGAAGGCTATCTGCTGCACCGCCTCGTTCACAGTCCCATCCGAGTGCTTGCCATCCTCCAGATGCTGCAAAAACACCGCAAAAAAGAGCCGCGTCAGCGAAGGTGGAACCCCCAACAGTCTTACCCGTCCGCCGACCCCGCGCGGCACCCAGCGCACGCACCTGCATCAGGTACCGCGCGTCCACCACGCAGCTGCAAGGCGCAGGGAAGAAAGTGGCGTCAGCGCATGCCCATGCAACCAGGAGTGACGCAAAAACAACCCCGCCCGGCATGCAAGGCTCACATGATGCTGTCCAGCCGGAAGCGCGAGGCAATCCAGGGGTTTGCGAAGAAGGTGAACGCCACAGGCGCCGGGTCTGCAAGTCCCGTCGTCTCCAGAACGATCGCATCGACCTTCTTGCCTCCCGCCCCTCGACTCCGGCGCTCAATCTCCGCAAAGGCCTTGACAATATCTTTCCGCAACGAGCAGCACACGCAGCCATTCTCTAGCGAGACCAGGTCCTCCTTTGCCAACAGGTTGGCGGCCACTGCACAGCACAGAACGAAACCGAAGTCGGTCAAGCCCATCGCTGCTGAGCGGACTCCGTTGCCGACACGCAGTGCCCATTCCTACTTACCCAGCTCGCGGTCGATGTTCACCTCACCAAACTCATTCTGTACGCGTGGAAAAGATCACGCCGGGCGCAGCGCGGACGTTGTTGAAGTGCGTTAGAGGTTGTGAGCGCGAAACGAGCTATCCGGGCCCATACTGGCCTTGCCGCTGGGCAAGGATGGCCGGGCCCGCCACCTGTCACAAGGGCCATCCGCCCCAAGAGAGGGCACTACCCGCATTCGACCCCCAGGCGCGCACCTCAATCACGGCTATGCTGCGGCTGCCTTTCTCCTTGAGAATGTAATTGAGCAGAGTCGTCTTGCCAGCCTGTGCGACAAAAAGCCCGGCCGGCAAGCGTCAGCATCACCGCTGACCTTGTGCGGGCCACTCTCTGCACGCCGAGACACTACAAAAAGCTGGGAGCGAACGTTTCCTCACCCCTAGGAAGCCAGTGATGATGGTGACAGGTGTCTTCTGTGCGTTCGGGACGGTCCCAGGCGCAGCAGCACCCGCGCTGGCCATTTTAAGTGGCAACTAGCTAAGAAACAAGCAGGGTACTATCATTTAACAAATGTATATGTGTCTGTGCTTGTGTGCTAGCGCGAAACTTGTTTAGTCTCCACTGGCCCAATGCACGGATGAAACCGGGCAGACTCCTTGGGAAGGGTTCTATGTGCCGCATTACATGACATGCTAGGTAGCCTTTGTCTAGCCAATCTTGAAGCTACATTAGCCGTTGACAAGTTTTTACAGTGCTCAGCACAAACTTTCGGGCGCATTCATAGTTTGCCTGAAGACTGTTAGCCGTGCATGACATAAATCATCAAAGTCATGGCTGATACGCATGACGAGGAAGTGGCTGGCGAGGATCGTCGGCATGCTCCCATTTTGTTCAACGCCGCAGAGGCAGAAGCGGAGCATCAGTCAGCGCTCCAAGAGGAGCGCGACAAGCACAGACGCAGGTATGCTGTCAATAGAAAGGGAGGTATCAAGACAATTGCTCGACGGCTGCTTAGTGGAGGGGGACGCTGGGGCTGACGACGGGCAGACTGCCGCCCGCGTGTCACCGCCACGGAAGCCCTTGCACCACATTCGCTTGGGCACCACTTCTGACGGCACGCCACGCTCGCCCTGATACTAGGGCGGAAAAATTTGGCACGCAGTACAAGGACCCCGGCCGCGTGCGCAAGGACTTCAAGCTTATGATGGAGGCGCGGCAAGAGCGGCTGAAGGCCAACCACGGCTTCACCACCGGCAACATCGACCTCTTTTCAGAGGTAAGCGGGCGCCATTACAGGCGCAGGGCTGCTCGTGTCGAAGGCGGCTAAGCAGGGTCCGCCGTCACCCTGCCCTTGCCTTACTACCGCATGGCGCTTATGCTCCTCTCTATATTCGCCCCGCCCCTCTTTCCCAATCTCAAAGCACCAATGTTTTCGCCCCATACAACTCGTTTGGTAGGAGGAGCAGCAAAAGCGGGCCGCGCGCGCCTCGCGCTTCCAGCTGGCGGAGCCGCGCGCACCGGCGCTGGACCGCTACCGGCCCGACGAGGAGTTGGAGGCGCGGGCGCGGCGCGCCGCCAAGTTCGGGGTACCATACCAGCCCACAGAGGCCGTTCTCATGGACATGGGTGCGTGCGTGCAACTGTGGGGTGTTTCATTCCAGAAACCACAAGCCAATCGACCGTTGCGAAACCCAGGGGGAGTGCCGGACTTAAGGGACTGCGGGCCAGGGGGGAGGGGATGGGGTTAGTTCAATCCAATACCCCAATCAACCAATACGGATGTTAGACTTCGGCAGGTGCACGCGCGGGTGACAAAAAACGCCTTTCATATGGATCCTTGGGTTGTTCGGGCTGTGCACGGTGTGCTGGGCGAGCTTGGGCTGTGCGGCCTCCAGTGCGCTGCGTGGTGCTGAGGCGATAAGACGTGTGCCCACTCCGGTGACCTGATTGTTTTTGCGCCTGCGTGCAGACCTGTTCGAGCAGCGGCGCGAGGTGGGCTCACACGTGGAGCGCCGGCCTGAGGCCATCTACCTGTACGGCGTAGACGTCATGGGCACCCGCGACGTGCTGTCGTACTTCGGCGACTACGGCGCCACCTTCGTGGAGTGGCTGGACGACTCCAGCTGTGGGTGTGGGCTTACAGGGGGCAGGGTCCATGGCGGGGCGGTGTCGGCAGTGCGGGCAGGGTCACAGGGCAACGCAGTGCCACGCGAAGGCAGTGTGGTATCGGGTGAAACGTACACAGGGTGTGCGGGAGGACTGCTGGAGATGCAAACACGCATCGCCACTCCTGGACCCTAGTGCGCTACTGCATTGTCATCTGTGCCACAACATCCTGTCCATGCCATGCACAGGCAACGTGTTGTTCCCGGACGTGAACAGCACCAAGCGCGCGCTGGTGGGCCGCGGCACGCCGCTGCCGCCCGAGGTGGTCACGCAGCCGCAGTCGGAGGAGGCAGCAGCGGCGGAGGCGGCGGCCATGGCCGCGGCGGTGCGCCCAGGTGACCCAGTGCCGCCGCCCCCCGCGGTGCGCTACCAGCCCGAGCTGCCGGTGCCGGACAACCTGGCTGACGTGGCCAACATCCCCTACGTCTGGGTCAAGGTGAGCGAGCGGGGGGAGGCCAGCTTGGTTGCGCACGGTAGTCCAGGTTGCGCCGAGTGCGGGCCGCACTTGAGTCATCCGTCGCAAGGGAACCTTGAGTGTTGAGTGTTTGGCAGCGATGCGCCGCTGCTGCCCACGGTACGACACGCAGCATGCCGACCACGCCGCGAGACATGTGGCCGTGCACCGCTGACGCGAAACGCAAACGCAGGGCGAGGACTTCATGAAGAATGGCACGCCCGTGTCGCTGGTGTACCGCATGGCCACGGTGGTGGATGTGCGGGACATGGCGGCGCCTAAGCGCACGCGCGAGCTGTGGAAGAGCGGGGGAGCGGGCGGAGGAGGCGGGGGCGAGGGCAGGGGCCGCGGCGGGCGCGGTGGGAGAGGCGGCAAGCGGCGCTTCCAGCGCGGCGATGGAGACGACATGGACGTGGATGAGGAGGAAGGCCCCGGCGACACCATGGTGAGGGCAGCCAGGCGGTCAGTCAGGGCGGCGGGTGTTGTCCTGCTTGTTTTCCCGTAGGGGCTTCACGATGGTGTCTTTCGGCCTCCCACTGCATCCCACCTTCGCGGGCACCCACCGCTGCGTTTCCGCCCACCCGGTCCACACCTTCACTTCATCACTACTGCTTCCTGGAACCCCGTTCTGTCCCGCCCCTCATCGCCCCGCCACGGCGGCCGCATCAGGAGCACGACGCCGAGGAGGAGGACCGCGGCGCCAAGCGGCAGCGGGGCGCGCGCGGCGGGCAGCGCCACGTGGTCAAGGCGGCACGGCAGGTGCTGCGGCCGTACGGCGGGCTGGACCTCATGGCGGTGGGTACGGGTGTTGCAACTGTCTGAGCGGTACCACCGGCACCGGCAGTGAAACGGGCCGTAAAGCAGGGGCAGAGCAGCCAGGGACACGGTCAGGCGAGCCGTGTCGTGGCGTTTACAGCGGCGCAGGGATGGCCATGTTTGGATATGGTGCCGTTGGTCAGGGCGTAGTTCAGCACAAAAGGTACCGGTAGCCCCACGCGGTAGCCCCAAAACCGGCATTTCTCAGCATGCCGCCCCCGCCTATCTACATATCCACATGGTATGCTCCCCTCCCCTTTCGCCCCCTCATGCTGCATCTCTAACCGCCTTCCTGTGCGGCACCGCCAGGGCCCCGCACCGCTACCTGCTGGCGGCCACGTGCTCGACTACACTGAGTTGGAGGACGAGGCTCCCGCCACCGAGCCGGACCCGGCCGTGGTGGGGGGCGCAGGGGCCCAGCGCGCGGCCGAGGGCGCCGAGGGCGGCGAAGGAGATGCAGACGCAGAGGGCGGCGCAGGGCGCGGCAGCGGCTGGCGCGGACGCGGCCGGGGCGGGCGTGGGCGCGGCGGGCGCGGGCGTGGCGGCGAGGGGATGGGGTACGTGGACCTAGACCTGCGGCAGGTGCTCAAGGCGCGGCGGCGGGCGGAGATGGAGGCGCGGCAGGCACGTGCGCGCAGCCGCAGCCCGGGGGCGGAGGGCGGCGGTGATGATGAGGCCGGTGACGGTAGAGACGAGTAGGCGGCGGGCCGCGGGAAAAAGGATGAGGCTTTCATGTCGAGGAGTTGGCACAAGGTTTGAACCACTTGCCAGAGACTTATTGTGTCGTAGGCACGAGAGGGGGGTATCGGGACAGTCGGGCTGCAGGGCAAGCAACCCCATCGCCTTCGAAGCGTGGATTCGATATTTATTCCAACGTTGTTGTGTGGACGTGGCCACGCACTGGTCCGGACGCAGCCATGAAGCCTAACGGCGCGCTGAACTCGAGGGACGCCGCACACCTGTTCCCTTGCTTGCATTACCGACGGAGCGCGTTACACATGCCTCCCACACTGTTCGACTAGCTCCAGCAGCCTTGCTGGCCCATACACTCGAATGCGCTCCCTGGCTGCCAGCATCACAGCCGCCCTCCCACATTCGCCACCACCGAGCACCGGACCGGCAACTGCAGCCATCACGTCATCAACCTCGCAACACTGTAAAGCTGGCGCCGGGCGGCTCACCACTCGCCGCCGCGCTCCCAGCTGTAGCAGTCACTGCGCGGCCGCCGCCCGCGCGCCAGGACTTCATCGATAGCGGCCTGGTCGTCCGAATCCAGGCGGAACGAGAACAATCGCTGGTGGTCCTGCATGGGGCGGAGGCAGCAGCAGCAGGGTTAACCGTGTCAAAGAGCACGGCTCTCGCGAGCACGTGCACGCAACCAAAGCCGCCCGCCGGGCCCGCCGCCGGGTCCGGGTCACCCTGAAGGCCGTACGCTAGCAATTAAGACGCTCGGTCCCTCGCAGCCACCCACTTCGTAACGTAGCCACCAACCCCCTCCCAATTGCAACTGCGCCGCGCCGGGCTCACTGCGACATGGTTGGCGTTGCGGGCGCCCAGGATGACCGCCGCCACGCCCGGCCGGTCCAGAACCCAGCGCGCCGCCACATTGGAGATGGTCACGTCGTGCTTGCGAGCTACAACGTCCAGCGCCTGCAGGCGGCGCGAGGGTGCAGCGGCAGCAGCAGCAACAGCGGCAGCAAAGCATGGCTAACGGTACTCGCGCAAGTATAAAAATAATATAGAAAGCTGGGTGAGTGGATGGCGCATTGGTGTGCTTGCATTTCAGGCCGCACCCTTCCGCCCCCTTTTCGCGCCCCGCCGCACCGCCGCACCGCCGCACCTGCAGCAGCTCTTGGAACCAGCTCCAGCCGCCAACCTCCATGATCACTCGGGCGTACTTGCCCTTGGAGTAAGTGTCAGACGTCACCCTGCACGTTGCGTTGTGTTGGGTTGCGGTCGGTTGCGGAGCAAGACAGACATGTCAAGCACACATGACACCCATACACATCGATTCCAGCCCTGCGCAGGGGCAAGCCCTTTGCCCGTCCAGGTGCTGACATCCAAAGCCAGCTAACAGCAATGCAATACCGCAGGTGTGCCTGTCTTCCTGTCCTGCCACTCACTTGCTGGCAGGCACACCGAGGTACTTGTCCGACAGGAACCCACCCGCCAGGACACCTGAGGTCAAGCAGTGCATTTAAGGCACTCAAGGGCACCACCCTCACAAACAGGAGGCAGTGTGACTGCTGCGGGTTCACAGATATGGCTCACGTAGATTGCGCAGGTGGCAAGATTGCGGTACCGTGTGCACGCACCGTACGGCAGCAGCTTGATGTCGTTGGCGGCGCAGAAGGCTAACATGCCGTTCTCCGGCCGGCGGTCCAGCAGCGAGTATTGCAGCTGCGATAGCGGTAGCAATGTGCGAGGGGAGGGGCGGTGGCTTCGACTCTTCATACGGCTCACTGGCGCGGCAAGCATACCGGCCCAGAGTCAGCTGCTGCCTGCAAGGAATGCCGCATTCCACCGGCACGGCGACGCAGTGCCCCAAGCTGCTGCTACGGAGGTGCGCACGCGCGCTGCAGAGGCGCACCGACCTGGTTGGACGCGATCCGCACGCCCGCCTTGGTCATGGCCTCCATGCGCGACACGTCGAAGTTGGTGACGCCCACGTGCTTGATCAGGCCCTCCGAAGCGCACTCCGACAGGTACAGCGCCCCGTCCACGTACCTGCGGGTGTGCGGGCGAGCGGGAGGGCGCGTGCACGGCGAAAGCAGCATACCATATGGGGTTTCGCTTCCGGTTCTTGAAGGAAGTCAGCTGAGCAGCATTGCGGGTCGCACACGGCAGGGCCATGCTTCCGGGGCGAAGCCGGGACAGTGAGGCGGTAATCGGCGGTGTGGGGGTGCGGGTTATGATGCAAAGACGGGGGAGGACGAAAGGCTGGCGTCAACTGTGCGGTGGTACGTGTAATGGCCTGTGATTTCCCTTGAGGCTGGTCAGTACCGCGTACCTGTTGACGTCGTAGTCGCCCCCTGCAGGCAGTGTTGACGTGCCACAGGCAGATTCGCGGTAAACGCACATGCTTGGTGGCCTGGCAGCAGACTTTCTCGCTTGACATGCCGGATTGCCACCCCCACCACAGATTCTTTACTTGCCCGGTCCATGCTACCGATCCCATTCTTGTCCCCGGGGCACCACTCACAGTAGTATTGCATCAGGTCAACGGAGTCTACGCCCAGCCGCTTGCGAGACTGGTTCACCGCCTGTTAGCGTGCAAGGTGCGCGGCATCATAGCCGGCTCACAAAGCAGCGACTGGGTTGTTGCAAGTTGCGGTGCAGTGTGTCAAGGTGGGGGGCCTGCGGCGAACACGGCACCCGTGCAGTTACGCAATTGCTGTCATCGCCCATGTAAACGTCCACATGCCCTACCATGCACGCGCACCTGCACCACGGCGTCCTTGTTGATCGTGGCCATGTCCAGTCGCCCAAACACGCAGTACTTTGTCAGCACCTGCAGTTGGGAATGGAAGGGGTCAAAGGCCGCAAGCGCAGACATGGCAAACAAAGTGTATGTCTGCGTCATGTAAAATTGCAGGACTTTGCAGATGCTCTACGTGCGATGCAGCGCCCGCACCGACCTGTGTCTTGGGCGGCCGCTGGTCGGGGTTCGTGGCCAGGTATCGCCCGATCAGGACCTCCGCAGGCCCGTAGTGGTCAGCTGTGCAGGAGCCGGCAATAGGTTACACAGCACGCGGGTCAGCGCCGTACATGATGATGTCAGGATGCCTGGCTCTGCTACAGCCCTGGGCTAGAACCGGTTGGCGTGTATGGCGTTGACGTGTTGCAACTGGCCGCCGCATCCCTGACCCCGCACCTGCTGCGTCCACACATCCGCCCTCACATGTGCTCCCATATCCGCCCGCCCGCTACAAGTTTCTGGAACCGTCTGATAATGGTAGCCATCACGCGCCCCTGTTCTTGACATGCATACAACTCAGCGCAATATCATTTGGCTGACTCGCAAGGCTTTGGGTCTCTCGTACCGGCACATACCCGCGTCAAAGGTGGTAATGCCAGCAGCCGCGAACCGCCCAAAGTCTTCCACGGCCGCCTGGCCGCTCGTGCGGTCGGTGTCCTTGGCACCCCTGTCACATGGAGCGGCGCAGTTGGGAATGGATGGTCAGGAATGAAGGCTCGCAGCGAAGACAAGGCGGATGGCTACGCAAAAGCAGGCGCAGTGGTACTGCTCCCTACGCACTTGTGGCCGCCGCTCAGTTGCCAGCAGCCCTTGACAACCTGCGACATAAGTTGTCGTAGTTATAAGCCATCCTGTTTATAGCACCGCCCTCAGCAGACTTTGCATGCACGCTGCACTCTCTGACTCTCAGCATCACCACCGCGTTCCGCCCTCAGACCCGCAGCCCTGTCCACACACGCATGCCCGTGCTGGTACTCTTCCCCTCTGAGCTTATGTGTACCTTACCCGACTGATATTGAGGCCTTGCGCGAGATCAATGCGCTCCACGGTCCCAAGCGGTGTGGCAGCCTCCACTCCGGCTGCGCGCGCCGAACCCGCCAACCCCAGCTGCGGCAGGGCTGCACCGCCCGCAGCGCCCGCCATCATTAGCGCTGCGGAGCCTAGCTTGAGGATTTGACGACGGGAGGCCGTGGTGTTGACGTCGTCGTGCGAGGCGCCAGACGCTTGCGCTTGCGCTTGCGCTTGCGCTCGACTGCGCAGGCATCGCCGAGGCAAGGATGCTGCCGCGCGCCCTCGTTGCGCAGCATGATGTGATTGTGCCATGCCCTTTGCATGCATCATTATGAAAGAGTTTGTCACGGTAGTGCTGTGTCTGGAAATATTGCACTCTTGCTCTAGCGCGTATGTCGCAGAACGCTTACAGGTGCCTATAACTGATGTTGCCAAATCCTCGATACAGATTTTTAGAGGCAAGTTAATACAATGTTCCACGTTGCATGGCCCTGTGTTACCACCTCACATTACTGGTTCCTCCAGACTCTGACCCTCCATGCACGCTTCCGGACCACACGAACCCGGCAATACTCGCACGTCGTAATCGCACCCGTCGCCCTCCTCCTGCACCTCTGTCGCATAACATGATTCCATGAAGCCTGTGTGCCGTCGCCAGTGCTCTCCGCCCGACTTCACAGTGACCATGCTTCCGTCTCTAAAATGGATCCCCCCCAAGACCAGCGACCCAGCTCGCGCTCAAATAAACCCGCCAGCCTCGCATTTTGCATGCCCCCCAGCCGGGCGCATCCGACCATCAGCCTTTGCAGGGTGTCGAGGGTGATTCCCAGGCAGTTTAAAGCGGTAAACAGCATTCGCCCTCGGAGGGTTCTGCGCCATGCTCTTCACTATTCGCCAGTGTCGCCAGGCACCGCTTTGCATAGCACATCCTTTGCCGTACGCTCCCACCCTCAATCCCATATTATCTTCCGCCACCCGACGGACCTCCGCTGCCGCCACCTTGCCCCGTTGCGTAGCGCTGCCACTGGCGGTCCTCCGCTCCCTCCGTGAACGTGCGGGTGGCGTGGGCGCTCACCTTGGCGCCCAGCTGCTTGTTGCAAAGCGCCACCTGCGCGCCGCCCGAAACGCCAGGAAAGTAGGAAACGCCGGCTGACGTGTACTTAAAGCGACAAGCCCATTGAGAACGGCGCCTTCTTACAGCAGACGGCCCAGTACCGAACGCTGTGGTCTTTAACAGCACGCCCGCTCCGTACATTTGGAACGCCCAACCCGCCTCACCCTCCGTGCATCGTAGTCTTTGAAGCCAGGCGTCGAGCGCAGCTGGTCTGCGGTAATGGGGTTGTCCTGCAGGGTGGGAGGTCGCAAGCAGGGGGGCCGTTGGGCGGGTGACGCATCAGAGCAGGCAGGTAACTCCGCTCCCCGGCTTCGGCCTGCGTCACGCGCAGCGACGCACCAGACATAACCACACTTTGCCTCCTCACTCTCTGTGAGCCGTCTGACAAAAGCTTGAACATGTTCCGCGCACGACAGCACCCACCGCACCTGCAGAGACAGGACCGCCAGGCTGGCGCAGTCCTGGAGCAGGTGGGGTGGAACCGCGGCGATCCTGCACAGCAGGCATGCACGTTCGGTATTGTATGACTTTCATCTAACAAATTACTGACACTGGATATCACTTGCGACAACAGCAAAGCTACTGGCGCCGCACTTGCCTGTTGCTGTCTAGGCGCAGGCTGCGCAGCTTCTGCAGCTGCCCCAGCTGCTCTGGCAGCTCGCGAATCAGGTTGCGCTCTGCGGACAGCTCGGACAGGGCCGCACAGCCACCTGCGAAGTGTACGACGCGAGGACGATCCGGCTCACAGGAATGACGTGAGTTTGCCTGCTATCCGCAAAGAGGAAAAGCTGGCTGTGTCTTTGCACGCCAGCGGTCGACGGCCCCCACACGGGCTCACCCAGGCTCGCGGGCAGAAACTCTAACTTGTTGTCGTCAGCGGTTAGCACCTCCAGCACCGTCAGCGCCCCCAGGGCCTCGGGCAGGGCCGGCAACTGGTTGTCATTAAGGGACAGCACCTGTGCAGCAAGAATTAGCTAATTGTGATGCCGTCCGTTTAGACCTCGAACAATACCACACAGCACGCCCCAGCCCTTTTCCCCGTTTTGAGCTGGCTGATTCCCACCTGCAGCGCCTTCAGCCCAGAGACGGCGGCGCCGGGCACGGAGTCCAACTGGTTGCCGCTCAGCGTCAGCACCTGTGGATGCAGTGGGCAAGTGGACATGGGCCCCGGGTGTGACCACAACCCCCCGTCCTTGCAGTGATCCTCCTCCTCAAAGCCGGCGCGACACAGGCGGTGCCATTGCTCAGCAGCCTCGCTTCCTCAGACCAGCTTATATAAGTCACAGCCCGGAACGCACCGTGAGACCCGTCAGGCTGCCCAACGCCTCCCAGGGCATCGCCCCGCTGGTCAGGCCGTTGCGATCCAGACGCAGCGTGTGCAGGCAGGTCAGGCGCGCGAGCGAGGCGGGCAGGCGCTGCAGCCGGTTGTGCGACAGGTCCGCCACGCGTGCGCCAGCCAGGCCTGGGCCTGGCCCGCCGCCGGAAGCGCTGCTATTGGCGGCGCCAGTGCCGCCCGAAGTGCTGGCAGGCGTGGGCTCAAACAGGTCGTCCGGCGCCGAGGTCAGGCCCAGGTCACGAAGGGAGATAATGCCTGCGATACCACATCGCGTAGAAGCTTCAGAATTCGAGCTGCAGTGAAGCGGTAGAAGGCGTTCATGTGGATGGGTCCCAACCAGAGGCGTGGATTGCCATCATCCCCGCCGTGCAAACCTGTCTTCTCCCAGTTGCGTTTCCGCTCCGACCAGTCGATGGCCGGGCCCACCGCCGCGGCAGCAGCACGTGCAGCGTCCGCCGCCGCCGCAGCAGCTATCGCCGCACTGGCAGCTCCTCCCATGCCCTTTGCCTGCGCGTATAGCTCCTTGACGCGGGCTGCGGCTTCTTCCTGCTTGGCCTTCTTGGCCTGCTGCAGGGCCGCCTGGCCCTGAGTTGGCACCGCGCCCGCGTCGGACAACAGCAACATAAGCTTTGCTCCATTGCCCAGCCCCGCCTTAGCCAGGTCCAGGTTGGGGGCTAGCACCTGTGCAAGGGGTTATGCCGTGTCGGCAGGAGGTTGCCGTGCAGACGTTGCAGGCGCCGTGCGGGCGTGCCTTGCGCCAAGCTGCCGCTTTCCCCCACCCGGTCATGTGTGCCCCTAGCAAAGCATACTACTCGCGCCTGCCTCTTGCGATCCCCACCTTGCCCTTGTGAATGAGCTTCTGCTTCCTCACAAAAGCGCCGGTCAGCGTCTGCAGCCGCTCGTGAAGGTCGCTAACTTTACTGGCTGCGTCGAGCTGCAGCTCAAGGTTTTGAGGCCCGTGCTTTACATGAATGGTCCATAACGACTCAGCCATTACGGGCGCCTATCGAGCTCGTTTCAATTTTTGCGTGAATTTTGGGCTTATGATAAATCAACTTGCGTGCCCTTGATGTTGTCCAGCCGTTGGAAATTATTGTGTCGATTGAAACAAACAGATTTTGGAACTATATTTGTAAATTGCAACGGCACGCATGCCGAGGGCCTTGCCGCTTGCGGTCCATCCCAACCCGCAGCCCCAGGGGGGGCACTCGTGGGGGGGCACTGCTGCTTATGCGCTTAATTGTTCTTACGTCGCCGGCATCACCTCAATACCCGCCATGCCCTGTCCTCGCTTCGCCACACCAGCCGAAAGTGCCTACCAACGTTTGGCCCACCGGAACTTTGCATCGCATGCGGTCAAACGGGTCAACCACCCAAGCGTCATGCGCCCCGCCGCCATTACAGCAGCAGGCCCAGGGCCGGGACCGGATGGGACCAGGACAAGACATTGGTCAGTCCAGGGACGCAGCAGCAGCAGGTCAGCGGCAGGCGTCAGCAAAGGGGAGCAACCGAGCTGCTTGCGCTACAGTCACCAGCACACGAGAGACAGGCGGCAGCGGGCAGGCAGCCCCAGCTCCTGCAGGCCCACCCCCAGCTGACCTCGCGGCACAGCAGTCTCAACTTCGTGGCAGCCTCCGTGACACCGCAGGTGCAGCAGGCTGTGCATGGGTTAGACGTGCAGATACCAGACGACAGCAGCAAGTCTAGCAAGAACCGCACCGCCTACCTGCATACCTCACGCTGGCGGTCATCCTAGGGGACGTCTGCCTGGGCAATGACTGCGATGATGCTTGCCACCTCGGCAAGTGCATGTCCGCCCACATGCTGTCCTGCAAGTCCCTCCAGGCCATGCACACCGTTATGGGCAGCACCGAAGTGGCGCTGGCGTACATGGCGTCCGCGGCAGGTGAGTGCGAACCAATCGCGCTATCGCGCTGGCCAAACGCACAGAGTGTTTCGCTTCTACGCGTTCCCGTGTGTGTGTGTGTGTGTGTGTGAGGTAGGCGCGCCGCTGCCCTGCACTTGCTACCGCAGCTGGCAGCGCGAGCCGTCCACGGCTCGCCGACGGGAGGCCTTACCGGGGGGGCTTCAGCGTGACCTGCCCCCAGGTGCGCTGCAAGCACCTGCAGCGTGTCGACAAGGTGCTGCCGCTCATCCAGTCCTGGGACGACACTGGTTCAGGCGGCTTTAAGGAGACCGTCCTGTTCCAGGTCAAGTGCGGAAAGTGCGGGACGCGCACAATGCACTCTTCCAGCAAGGAGAAGGCGCTGCGGCACATGCTGCGGTGCTGAGGTAGCGGCACGTGCAAACTTCAGGCTTTTTTGCATGTTGCATCAGCATGACTCCCTTGGATGAAAGTGCATTCAACGCATCAATAGATGGGGCTGCCACATAACGAAGCGATGATTGGCAGGTTAGCTTACATGAGCCAATATGTCACGTACGGGCACCTGATTGCCTTGGTCAACCTGGGTTCACCCGTGACCAGCCGAACTACAGGGAAGGCGTGCAAAACGACTTGCAACAGCATACTTATATCATTTTAGGCATTTGGGAGCGACTGGGCTTTGGACACCGCCGGGCGTATGGGCACGACACGGGTGAGCCCTGGTTGGCGGAGCCGAAGAGTCCACCTCCAGACTTAAGCCCAGGGGTGTTGCTTTGACGCTGCAACTGAAGATGATTTGGCACATTTTCAGAGGTGAATTGTTTTGGGAGTCAACAGTAATAGTGTATACAGAGTCGACGGTGAGAAATCACGTACAGCGCGCTTCCGACAGAGTTGAGGCTGCGCTGGCATTGGATCCAATAGCTTACAAGTCCATGTCGCCTGGAACACCTCTCCAACTCTCCTGCTTTGCCTGTTTGTCTACATTAACGCGTCGATACTGTAACTAAGCTAGTAATTACGTTTCCGCGGCAAACCCGCTGACTCTGCTCCATCAAGGACTGCTGCTTGGCTGTGTCTCCCACGCATGCAGCCCTAATTTTTGCTACAAATGGCAGCATGGACGCTGCTGCGCCCAGCCAGCCGCCCTGCTGGGTGCGCGCGTCGGCAAGCCGCCGAAGAATTGCGAGCCGCCGCGGTCTGCAACTCGCTGGCTCCACAACCTGTTCTCTCGGGCCTTTCATACGGCGTAGCACAGCGGCAATGCAATGCACGGCAACTCTCCTGGGCTAAGGAACGCCGGCGAGGCTCTGTGGTGGTGGATGGAGCGCGCTCCCCTTACCCAAACCACCAAACGTGGCTGGCTCGCGGCGAAAGCGACGGCCCTGGTTCCCCCTTCCACGCGCTGAATTTGACGGAGGCTGAGCGCAACGTGAGTGTGAACCGCTTTGCTGCATGACGCTCGTATATAAAAATGCAGCTTGCCCGTGTCAGTTTACGCGTTCTCGTGCGGCTCCCGTGACGCTGCCGTTTGCCACCGTCTTTGCACAGGCAGGCGGGTGGCCAGGTCAGGTCCAGGAACTACTCGTTCCTGTCCAGCGAGGCCGGGCAGCAGGCGACACGGGTTGACTGGGCTGCCACCTTCCAAGACACAAGCCTTCCCCTCGTAGCCGATCTGGGCTGCGGCGCGGGGCGATACGTGCTGCTCATGGGGCACAACGACACCGCACGCAGCAGCAACTACCTGGGAATTGACGTGCATAAGGCGGTGAGTAATTTACCCAGCTATGAGGATGTGATAACCTGGGGCAGGGGCTGGGTTGGTCGGTCGGGTGCAACTATTTGGCACGCAGCCTTGTGCACCGCTCGAAGCAGGATCCGTGCTTGCCTGGTCGCGGTTCCTGTCAAAAACGATGCAACATCACGTAGTCTCATTATAGGCACTGAGGGGCTCTCACCACCCCACTGCGCTGTCGGAGGGGCACCACATTTGTTTGGTAAAGCCACAGCATGACGTGAGTCCAATCCCGCATGCATACCATCACCACCATCCAGCATGCTTTGACGCACCGTTCGAAGCAGGGCCCGCGTCTCCTGGTCGCTCTTCCTGTCAAAAACGATGCAACATCGCGTAGTCTCATTATAGGCACTGAGGGGCTCTCATCACCCCACAGCGCTGTCGGAGGGGCACTACATTTGTTTGTTAAAGCAACAGCATGACGTGAGTCCAATCCCGCATGCAATACCACCACCACCACCACCACTATCATTACTGCCGCCAAGCCCACCATCCAGCATGCTCTAAAGCACCGTTCGAAGCAGGATCCGCGTCTTCTTGGTCGCGGTTCCTGTCAAAAACGATGCAACATCACGTAGTCTCATTATAGGCACTGAGAGGCTCTCACCACCCCACAGCGCTGTCGGAGGGGCACCACATACTGTACTGCGGCTGAGCTATGTTTCATGCAAGTCCTAGCTGTTACACTCGCTTCTATCCTTGCAATAGCGATGTGTCAGTAACCATGGTCTCATTTATCGGCAATCGAGGGTAGCCTACCCCTGCTTGCTGTCGGAAGGGCCAAACACCTGACAAAGATATCCTATACTCACCTTATCATTTCTCGCCGCACGCGCGCCTGCAGCTGCTGGACCGCGCGAACGGCTGGGCCGCGGCACGCGGGCTATCCGGCAATGTATCGTACGTGCAGGTACGTTATCGCTTTCACTCTTTTTTGCAATGATCTGACATTACCTGACTCGCCCCGTGCGCGTTCGCCCCTTCGCCTGCCTGCGCACCCCCAGCACTCCGTCACGTCAGCAACGTTAGTTAATTTGACACATTGCATATACGTGTGTATGTGCAGGCTAACGTGGTTGTGTCAGCCGCCGCCATCCTGGGGTCCTACCCGGGCCGCCGCGTGCGGCTGGTGAGCATTCAATATCCGGACCCGCAGCAGCGGCGGCGGCGCCACGTGGTGGGGCGCCAGCTGGTGGCGGCGCTGGCGGAGGTGCTGCCGCCCGGCTGCCAGGTGTACCTCAACTCGGACTTCGAGGACACCGCCACCTACATGCGCAACTGCTTCGAGTGCTTTGGATCACAGCACTTTGAGATCGACGCCGCAGCCCACGCGCCCGGCGCCACCTTCCCCTGCTCAGCGATGCTGCAGCCCGTCCGCCCCGACCTAGTGGGCCGGCCGCGCGCCGCACGCGCCAACGCCGCGACGTCCCGGCCCGAGTCGGGTTCCGTATCTGGATCGGAGTCGGAAGGCGGCAGTGTGAGCGATGGCAGCGGTAGTGGGTCGGAGGAGGCGGAGATAGTGGACGAGGAGGAAGTGGACATGCTGCAATGGCGGGGGCGCTGGCGGGAGGCGGGGTGGCTGCTGCGCAACCCGGTGGGTGCACCCACGGAGCGGGAGGTGTATGTGGAGCTGGCCACGAAGCAGCAGGTGTACCGGGTCATGCTGGTACGCCGGTAGGTGGTCCGCGCTCTGTTGATTAAAGCTGTGGCGGCTTCGTACACAGGGTCCGGGATAGTGTTGAGGGGTACCGTACAGTGCGCGGAAGCCGTTTTGTGCTGAACTGGTGGCAGCTGCCGCTTTGATGGGTTTCCATGCGCTCTTATGAGTATGGCACCTGTAAGGTGGCGGGGGTTGGAATATGGGCTCCGCCGTACTCTGCATAAACGCTCGGGTTCCTACTCACTCACGAAGTTGGCATGGGGCAAGAAGGCGAGTTCCCGGCAGTGTCCGAAGCCCCGCATATATCCACAAATACAAGCAAGCACGGCATCGGGGTCAGAAGCAAGAGAAACGCGCTGTGACTGTACCGACGTCTGTAGCTGGCTGGAGGTTGCTGGAGCGTTTTGCTAGCGCGCATTCCTCACGCTCCGGGCGCCCGGCCAGGCGAAAGCACGACCACAGAGACAATGCGACGCCACGCAGCGGGAGAGCCGGAGTCTCAGCGCACCTGCGGGCAGGCGTCCAGCGTCCACGGATGAGCGCCGAAGCTGACAATGAGCGTAATGCAGACACAGCGTGCAGCACGCAGTGGCCGGGCGACAGTGTGACAAGCAAGGGCAAAAACGGGTTCCTGATCACAGTACATGCTCCCAGCTCACCAGTCGCCAGGACTCCCTACCCAGATAACCATACTGATTAACTGATTGAGCGACCGCGCCAGCGCCGGCTCTAGCCCCAGCTGAGGCTGCTGAGCGGGTGGAGACCTGAGTCGTGTGGGGATGGTTTGGCGCGGGCATCACATGGTCAGAGGCTCAGGGCCAGCAGCCCGAGTGATCCGCCCACGCCCTTGCCTACGGTATTGCTGTGTCACGGACATGCTGTGAGAGGCGCAGGAGACAGACTGCCGCACCAGCTTGATTTGCTTCGCTGTCTGTGCAGCCTGTGCGACGCAACGTACGGTGACATGCTCAATGGCAGGTGATACCGCCTCACCGCTGGACACATGAAGGCTGACTAATTGAGGGCTGGCAGCCGCGGAACACGATTTCCACCTAAGCTCAAAGCCCGTGGTCCGAAACGGCTGCCTGATGCTTGTTCCAAAGCTGACCCGCTGCCATCCTCCTGCCGGGGCTTCTTGCATGGCGCTCGCCCTGCGCCACCCAAGGCTTCAAAGACATGCGCTAAATTGCGAAACGAAAGCGAAAGCACGCCACCCGATGTTGATGTCGTTGCGATGTGCCCAACTGCCGACAGCCCGCGACAGAATCGCCATGAACGGCGAGGGCGGCCTGGCGCTGCTGCCGGCTGTGCAGTGCAGCCATGGAGCCAGCCATCCCACGGACACCAGCAGCATTCTTGCACCTTTCCCGAATGCGAATGTTGGCTCCGATGAGACCCAGACGCACGTACAAGTGCAGCGTCCGCAGCTGAGCCGCACCCTCGCAACCCTATTCCAGCTCTTCTAGACGCGACACCACACAGTGCGCCGGTTGAACCCATTTGCCTGTCCTAGCGACACATGAATGCTGCTAAGTACCCATCTGTTCGCGCCGTGTTGTCGCCCTCATGTCACGAGCGCCCCACCTGCACGCCTGCTGCGCGCCCCGCTCTCTTGCAAGGGCACCATCCTGCGACCGCCCGTGTCAACATGGCCGTCCTCCTGCTGCCCGCGTTGGCGGCCACAGCCCTGCACCTAGTACCCTGTTGCACTACCTTTGAACATCCACAGATTCAACCAAAACAGGCAATCCTCTGCAGCCGAGTGTACACCACCACGCCACGCCGGATCACTTCTCCTGTGCGCTGCTTTGGAGCGCCGCGCGCGCAGCAGGCGGCAACATTGACCCCGCGTCTTGCCGCCCAGCTCCGCCCACGCGCAGTGCACGTGCCTGCTCCTGCAGCGCGCGCGCCTCCATGTCCCACCCGAGCGCCGCCCGCGTCTCCTCCAGCTTTTTCTTCATCCACTGCATGCGAGAGAAGTTGAGCGGCTTGAAGAGCCGCACCGGCACCTCCGGCTGATTAGCTTCTGCTAGCTTCAATATCGACATATTCTTCATGGTAAGCGCCAGGTTCTTCTTGCGGTTGCGCCGCTGCGATGGCGACAGCGGACGCAGACCGCTGGGCGGGTTCCAGGCTCTCCCGCCCGTCGTCTGCGGCGGTCAGGCAAGCGGCGGCGGCGGTCACGCGGTGTGTGCCACACGCTGATGGTAGATGCATCAAGCAGTTTCGGTGGATTACAAGCCGACCCAGCGCGGAAAGTGGTGAGGATGGCGTGACCTCCGTCGTGTATCCAGTACGGAGTCACCCACGGACCCCGCCCCACCCCTGCCCTTCTTCACGTGCGCGCCATCGTTATACATGCCCCATTTTGCTTGTGAAGCCTCATGCAACATATACAGGTGTTTGTCAGGGTCCATCAAGGCGGCATCACAGCCAACGCCTCACGCAGCCCCCAGGCACAAGCCTACTGTACACGCACCTTGAAGACGACCTGAAGGCACCGCGAGAAGAACATAGCGCCAGCCGCTCCCGCTAGGCCGCTTTCCTATTGTGGTACACAGGAGAGTACCCCCCTTGGTCACTTGTGTTCGCGCCAGCTAGCGTTGAGGAGCGACACGCGATGCCGTGAGCCTGCAGTGGTGGCTCCCCGCGAATGCTCCGTCAATCCTTCAATCCAGGATGTTGCTTGACCTTTTACTGCTAAATGGAGCTACTAAACAAACAGCGATGCAGCGAACAGCGACTCAGTGCTGCTTTTGCCAAATAACGTTGTGGACTGGATGCGCGGACTGATAGTTTGGCTGGTAAGAATTTGTTTGCTGTTGTGCAACCCGGCTTGCATTGATGCACTTGCCGGTTTTGCCCATGCGTTGCTTTCATTCACCGAATTGCCAGGCTGGTTGTGTCAACTAACTAATATTCATAAAATGTTATCAGGAGGTTCTGAGAGGCTGCTAGCGGGCCCGTCAGCGCACGGAGCCCGAACTGGGCGGCGAGCGCAGCGGCAAGGTATGCTCCGATTAACGAGTTGTTGAAACACTTGTCAATGGCGCGCTGCGGGAAGAGGTGATGGTGGCGGGGTGGGGTGACTGGCGCCTGCCGGGTCTGCGCTGGTGGCTGCAGCGGGTATGCCACGGACTACCAGCTGGGAAGCTACCTGTTCCAAACTAAAGCCTTTGTGGGTCCACGCCGCCCTGCATATTGTGTTTCAGTACTCGCGGCCAAAAAGGACTCGTCTCCTTGGTCCACTGGTGGACCCAAGCGGGGCGGCTGCGGGGGCGGAGCCGGCGGGGGCGGAGGCGCAGGCAAGGGCGGCAGCGGCAGCGGCAAGGGCAGCAAGGGCGCCAGCACCGGCGGCAGCAGCAGCCCATGGAAGGACACGCCCTCGCCGCGCCAGGGCCTTCCGAGTAAGCCGGCGAAGACCGGCAGCGTCGGCGCGGGCAGCCGGCTGGGCTCGCGCTTAGCGCCGCCGCCTGAGGTCACCATCACTGACCCGGTGGAGGTCACCCTGCTGGTGCGGCTAGCATGGGACCCGTGTGTTTGCGGTGAAGCAGCATGAATGAGCATGCTCACCTATTATGAGCTTACAAGGGCTGATAGCGTTAGGGCAATGGGGGCCTTTGGTTGTCACGATTGCTGGCAACCACCTGCCTTGTGCTTCATCTGCAGGATGAACTGACGCCCTGCGAGCGGGCTGCTGAGCCCAAGTAGGTTCCGGCTGGGCGGTGCATCTAGGACCGTTGCACATGATGGCACCAGGCCCTGCAACCGGTCTCCATGCGCGCTGTGTGCAGAGCGCTTGTGCGGTCATGTGCCATGACGTGCACTTCCAGCTACGGTATGCGGTAGTGTTATGTGCTAGGCGTGCCGCAAAATACATGAGTCATGCTTATGAAACAGCATGCTGGCCTCGCGTTGGCCCGCTCGTTAATGTGCAGGTGGGACACGTTCTGCAGCCACATGAACGGCGAGTGGGTGGGCCAGTACGCAGCCTACACGCCCTGGGAAGGTGCGTGTGCATTGTGTATGCGTGCGGGCGTGTACACGAGCGTGTATGCGTGCACGCCAGTAAGCGTCAACCGGAGGCATGCGTGTGCAAGTGGGGGCGTTGACAGCGCATGCAAGTGCCGGCGTCATGTGCAGGAGTGCGGTGCCGGTTGCGAGTAGGCGTGCGTGCGAGTAGTGTCGCCGGCAACCTACTTTAGGGTCCAACACGTCGCCGCAGGCTGAACCATACGCCAGCAAGGCAGGCCGCTGCGGTCAGCACCCGGCCTGGGCCTCCGCTGGCCGTGATGACGCGCCGCCTCTGATTGACTCGCTCCTCTTGCCTGCGCTCACCCCAGGCAAGCCGGAGCCGGCCTGGCTGGACGAGCGGGGCAAATATATCAATGTGGTGTACACCCGCGCGCTGGAGCACCGCTTCAAATACACTCCACAGCAGCCGCATCAACAGCAGCAACAGCCGCAGCAACAGGGCGATCAGGTGCAGGCAGAGGCGCAGACGGAGGCGGAGGTTGACCTTGAGGCGGAGGCGGCGGCGGCGGCGCCCATGGACGTGCTGCTGCGCAAGCTGGGCAGGTGCGGTGCGAGGGGCGTGCGGCGTCGTACTGTGCTGCGGTGCTGGGGTATGTTGTGATTGAGTCGCGGCGCGGGGAACGACCGAGCCAGCTGGGAAAGAAGCGGCGTGTCGTTGGGAGGGGGGCTTTCCTGGCTGTTGGGTCGGAATGCGGAACCGCACCTTCCACCCCGCCATGCGGCTGCTGCCCCCAGGTGCACCAAGATGGCGGCGCTGGCGGACCTCCGGCTGCCGCCTGAGGCCGCGGGTCTGGGCGCCGCGGGGATGAGCTCCGGCTCCGGCTCAGACGGCGATGCTGCCGCAGAGGCGGACTTGGATGTGGAGGCGCTCGCGTTCAACAGCGACGGCATTGTGGTGTTTGATGGTGGCAACTACTCGGCCGGCCCCGAATACATTGGTGAGGAGTGGCTGTGATTGTGGTGCAAGCCCATTGATTGCGTTTGGGGGGTGGTGGCAGGGAGCTTGTTGGGTTAGTGTCTGGCGTTGGCTTTGCCTGCGCTTGCAGCGATGGCCGAGCGGGTGCTTGGCCAGGCTAATGCGGAGCCCCTGCGCCCGGCGTGCGCAGCCTGTTGCCAGCATACGGCTTGAACAACCGCGATTTCTGTGTTAGGAAACACGAGAGCGGGAAACGCCGACCGTGCATGCAATACTTAAGCGAACTTCTATGTGCGTGTTACATATACTTCCGCGGTTCCATTGCAGGCCAGCAACAGGTCAAGTACGTCAATGACGAAGCGCTGCGGGGCCTAGGCGACGAGGACGAGGATGAGGAGGCGGCAAAGGCGGCGGCGGAGGCCCAGAGCCAGCGGGCAGGCAGCGGCGCCACGGCCAGCACCTCGGGCGGCAAGGCGGCGAGCGGCAATGCGGCGGGCGGGAAGGGTGGCAAGGCAAAGGCCGCTGCTGCCCAGCAGGAGGACGAGGACGACGGTATGGACGACTACCTGGACGAGCTGTTTGGGGACGAGGGCGAGGACGACGAGGAGGAGGACGAAGGTGAGGACTGGGGGCGGTCCACGGGCTCTGCACGGCACCTGTTACCATGAGCGTATGCATGCCAGCCAGCCACATGTCGCATGGACTTTTGACTCCTTAATCCAACAGGCGCCAGGATTGACAGCGGCTTCTCAGTAATGCCATGCCTACACGAGCTGCGCTTCACACCTCAACCCCCTCATCCCTCTCTCGGACCCCCGGCCTCCCGCTTCTCCCGACGCGGCCCGCAGACGGCTCCTCGGTGCTGCCGACGACCACAAGCGTGTTTGAGCAGTGCCTGGTGGACTGGGGCAGCCGGCAGCGCATGCGCATCAAGATGACGCTGCGCATTGGGCAGATGGAGAACGGCGAGGTGGACGTGGAGGTGGGTGGACGTGGGGTAGAAGGGTGGTGGGTGGTTGCGGTGTGGGGCCGACGGCGCAGGTCCGCAGCGACGGCGGCGCTTTGCCGTCACCACCTGCAGCACGTGCCTGCACCTGCGCACAGACGCGCAACCTCTGGTGCCATTCACCTCCAGATTCATCCCCTGCAACCACACGGCCATGCGGCGCGCACGCGCGCATGATCTCAAACGCGCAGGTGCTGCGGCTGCTGCTGTTCAACGAGCAGTGGCTGGGGCCCGCCACGGCGGAGCGCCTGTCTGCGCCCCTGGCCGACATCAAGCTTTTGCAGAAGCCCTGCACCGACCTGCCGCGCATGCGGCCCGAGCAGATGCAGGTGTGTGCGTGCATCAGGAGGGCCGCTGAGTTCCGCGAGTGGCCGAGTCCATTAGCCTGGAGGGCGCAGCGCCGGTGCAGGATCCTTGCCGGCCGACAATATGTTGCCGCATGGCCGGTACTACCCGCATGCTTGAGCCCCAGCAACACGTCGTGCATTTTCCTACTGGAATGATCTTTACCCACACCCGGCAGGGAGCCTGGAACGTGTTCACAGTCTCTGCCACGGGCATCGACGAGGCAGATCCGTTCACAGGTGCGTGCGCGGTCTGACACGGACAGCACCGTACGACGGTCCTAACCTGCCTCCCCAATCACTTCTTGTGAGCAGCTCTCGTGCTGCCATTCCGTTTTCCATCCTACCATCGGACGAGCCCCCCCAAAAAGAACTTCGGTGTTCTCCTGTCAATGAATCATGCCTGGAACCCCAACCCCCCGCCCTTGCGCCAACACACACACACACACACACACACACACACACACACACACACACACACACACACACACACACACACACACACACACACACACACGCACACACACACACACACACTCTCTCTCAGGCGAGGAGCGGGTGGTGTGGGTGTACAGCAGCACGGAGGAGCAGCAGCTGTGGGACGCCTCTACAAGCCCTCCCGGCGGCGACGAGGGCGGCTGCTATTGGCTGCCTGGCGGCGTGGTGGTCAGCCTGCGTATGGTGGACAACTACGTCCCCGCCGACTCGGCCGAGGCCGCGGGCGGCGACGACTCCGGCTCCTCATCCGAGGATGACGGTGGCGCCAGCAGCAGCGCCAGCAGCAAGCCGAAGAAGCAGGAGCACGCGGCGAGTAACGGCAACGGCAACGGGGCGGGCGCGGGCGCAGGGGCGCGAGAGTACCCGCGCGGTCTGTGCCTGGGCATGGCGTGGGCATGGAAGGAGGGCAACGTGTCACTCGTAGAGCGGGAGTACGACGGGTATGGATACCTGCGGGACGTGCGGCTGGGGCAGGCGGTAAAGGGCGGCTGGAGCGGCGGCCGCATGTGAGCGGCATCATGGCCACGGGCAGCATGGCGAGAGGCGAGGGCTCAGTCGGGCTCAGAGGGTGCAGCGCCGCCACAACGCGACCATGTGGGCACAGCCCATCAAGACCATGTGGATGCGGGGCGCGGCCGCTCATGGAGTGCAGTCGGCAAGCGCGAGCGGAGCCCGGCGGAGCGCGCGTGCAGCGCGTAGCGCAGGCCAACTCGGCCATCATGTGGACTCGGGTTGAGAGTATGATACCTCGCTTGAAGAAGTGATTCGCGTGGCCGTGCTAGCCATGGCAAGTCAATGCCAAACAACACATTCATGGCGCTATGCTGTGCAAGCCGGCAGGTTGCTGCGAGAAAGCGTTGCGAGTTTCACCCTTTGGAGGTTGCAGGTGGTTGCGGGACCCTCCGTCACGAACTCAGTTCCTCGCTGGTCGATACACCTCGAGGACCTGTAACTTGGCGTGAACCACGGCCTGCTAGACACGGAATCTTTGCTGGTGCACCGGCGGAGGACCGGGCTCGACGGTTGGCTACAGGGCCCTTGCAGACGCAACGTTATGCTGGGCCGCTGAGCTGGGCCAAACGTGTTATGTGAATAGCTATATGTATCCATAAAGGTTGCAGGCGGAAGAGCTATTGGCGTTCTGCGCGTCTGTGCATTAGAGCAGTTACAGAGCCGTTTAACCATCCCACAAGGGCATATGAAGTCCGCGCCTCAGTGGTCTGCATTTGTAACACACTGTTGATGCTTAAAGCTACATTTCCATCCTATCACCTTCAAGTCCAAGCAACATCGCGTCGAGTCACCCTCGCTCACCACCTGTTTTCCACAAGCCCGGTTCAGCCTACAGGAATGATAACTGCTAGAATGCCACCCGCTACCGCCTTTTCATCGTATGACATAAACCCAGCCGCGCGAGGGCAAATGCGTAGGCCGGAGCCTGCAGCCTGCGAGGAGCTGCGGCGTGTTACAACATCTCAGTCTGCAGTAGCTCTGAACAGCTTGGAGGCGCAGTTCGCCCGCGTCGTCGTTCTGGAGCCAAACGTATCTTCAACACGGGCAGGCCCCCCACGCCGCACGAACGACGGCAAGCAGGTGCGATGACAATTGATGATAATTACAGCGTCAATAATGCGCTACGGCGGTCTCGGGTGACGAATTCAATGTTGGAGGATACGTGCCGATACACGGTGTATCTGGGGTTGGCCATCTGACCCGTCGACTCGTCGCGACTTGATACAGGATTTTGGGATTAACTCTCTCGCGGAGCAGCAGGCTTCCGCATCGACTGCGGCGCCGCAGCACGGCGCCACGCTCGACAATCTCGCTGGTGGCATTAGCGCCGTGTCGGTGATGGCGGAGGGGCCTCTGGACGAGTACCGCTTCAACATGTTTATGAACGACCTGCTGTCGGAGCGGCGTAACGACATTGTGGGCTTCAAGGGCGTGCTGTGCGTGCAGGTGCGGTGGCTGTGTTGACGTTCGGGCGTCTGGTGCGCCAAGCAGCCCCGTCGCCGCGGAGTTGCTGCGCACTCTCGACGACGCGTAGCCTCTTGGCGTTAGCATGCGTTCCCGACGTTGAGGCCCATACCCCTGCCATCCCTTGCATGCAGGGCTACGGCAACACGAAGTTTGTGATCCGCGGCTCACGGGAAGGCCTCGGTTATGGGCCAGCGGAGCAGGAGTGGAGCCCACAAGAGCCGCGCATCAACCAACTAGTGTTCATTGGGCGAGGGCTTGACAAGGAGGTGAGGCGTTCGGAAAGGAGGCGAGCTCAGGTTGATATTGGGGTCATGTTTTTATCATAGACCGGCAGCAGATAGCCTGCGTGCTTGCCGTTGTCGACAGAGCCGCCCTCAATCATCGGCACGGAGTCTGACGGGTTTTGCTCTTGATGCCGCCGCTGCAGGAGCTTTCGGCGGGCCTGCGTACGTGCGTGCACACACCCGCACCTGCCCTAACGGCGCCCCTGCCGCTGTGGCCGAGCTGCATGGGCATGGTGCTGCCGCAGTCGCAGGCGTGGGGTGCGGCCGTGTGAGCCACCTCGCGGATGGGGACGCGAACGGCGCTTGCGCCATTTCCGTGCCTGTCGATGCTGCCTAAAGGCTTCAGCCGCTTCGGCTGTGTGCATACCACGCTAAGCATTGCTATTTCATCCGCAGACGTGTTAAGGCACTACGTGCTCGCTGGCTTGGTATGGTCAGGGTGTGTGGCACTTGTTGTTTAGGATGTTGAGCAAATAGCCCTTCCCTATTCTTCAAGCATTAATAATTCCATATGATTTCAATAACTGATAAATTCATCGGCGTTTGCGCGTGCTGTCCTGCTGGTTTGTGGCACATGACGCAGCCAGTTGGCCGGCACGTTGCGCGTTTGTTAACTAGTGTGGACTATGTGCCTGCAGTTTGTGCGTGCGAGTGCCTCTTCAATCAGTGGGTTGGAGCATTGCCGCGCTAGGCCGGCGTGGCGCCATCCCGCCTGTGGTGTGTGGTGGTGCTGCAGAGGGCGTGGGCACACATGGCGTACCCCGCAACAGAACAAAAGTGTGGGTGGCGTGGGCTATGAGAACCAAATCAGAAAGTCAAGACAGGACAGCATGTGGCAGGAATGCAGTACCTAAAAGACGCGCGGTTATGGTGGTGCGCTGACCTTGGGCCGCAGGGTGAAAGGGATAGCTTGAGCATCTCAAGCTTGTGACAATCCAAGAAGCCCATTTCGGAGCGACATGTACCACGTACATAATATGTGACGCAACTGGAGGATGCAAAGTATTAGGCGGTCGTGATGTCCATAGCACGGAGAACACCTCGGGAAGGGCCTGGAAAATAAGCCTGCGGCACGGCTATTATGCTGGTCTCAGGCAATGTTGGAATGGATGGCCCACTGTGGGGGCACTGAACGCACCCGTGGATCATCGACGGGGCACTGTAAATGGTTGTGGATTTCCAACCCCGAAGTACTCCCGCCCCAACCCCTAATTCCCTTGAGTGACGTAGTACAGGCCTCGCTCTCCGCGGCTCCGCCTCGCTCTTTTGCATCAGGTTCGGTTCTGTTTGGGCGTTAATGTTACAGCTGTGGGCCTGCCTCCGACCCGGGCCCGACACACGGTTTGGGCTGGTAACCACAAACCTCCCCACTTGTTGGGCTGGCTGGGTCGGGTTCTCTTGGTCGTTTCGCTTCTGGTTTCTGGAATGAACTACACCCCCCCCCCCCCACACACACACACACCACCGCCACCACCGCTCCCTTGCACGCTGAGGCGGCCCCTCCGCAGGGTGCTCTGTTGCCAGGCCACTGCTGCCCGGACGGGAAAGGGTGCACGGCGCCGTGAAGGGGCCTTGCAGGTGGACCCTTGCTGACGTGTCGGTGGGGAAGGAGTCAAGCAAAAGCCGTGCGCAGGCTGAGTAAGGCCGAACGCGCCGTGCAGTCTGGCCGTGACGCATACATCGCTAAGCCGCGTGCAGCTACCCAGACCGGTCTAGCCACCTGTGCTTATATATATAGATCTGCCCGCTAGCCATGCCTTCATGCAGTACAGCCTGCTTCGCCTGACGCGGATCGCTGTGCGTCCGACCCTCCGCAGCCGATGGTGGTTTGAGGCGCCGGGGCGGATGTTCTGCGGTCACAGGTCTTTGTGGTAGCTGTAATCTTTGTCAAGCCCGAATAAACAAAATAAAGTGGTTCATAGTGGGAGGACTGGCGCGATAACGGCTACAACGCGGGGTTAACCCTCCTATAGCACATTTGCAGCTGGGTTTGGTGTAGCACAGGCGCTTGTGCTAGTTTCCTCCTGCCAACATTCATTTAATCTCCTGTGACACGAGCAGATTGATAGACAAACGTTCTCTTGCGGCGAACACGCACATTCGTTTGAGCTCCGTCGGCCGCGCTCTTGCCCGGAAATGAGCGAGGCTGTGGAGATGAGCTCCGGGGGCGCCACGACTGCTAGGCGAGCGGCTGTGGAGACGGTGAGCGCGGCAGAATTGCGCCGGGGGCGCATGGAGAGGCGAGCTTGTTGCCCAGGCTGCAACGCGCATCGGGAAGGGGCCTACCTAAAAGCGCGCCCTAGTGGCTTTTAGTAGGGCGAAAGAAGATGTGAAATTTTGTGTAGGAGGATGTCGCTGTGTGGTTGCATTTTGCAGTGCTCTGCCCGACCGTGCGCGGCGGCCTCCGCTTCCTGCAGGTTGTTACTGAGTCAATGCGCCAGGAGCTGAACACGGCGATGGGCACGCTGGAGCTTGCTTCACCTGACTGCTCGGACCCGCCCTCACCACGCGGCGGGGCGCGCTCCAGCGGCGAGCACCAGCCGCGGCAGCTGCCAGCCGGGGGCCAGCAGAACGGGGGCGCCGGTAGCCGGGGCGGGCAGGAACAGAACATGGTACACCAGTCGCCGGCGCAGACGCGCTCGCAACCGGAGGTGGAGCCGCAGCCGGACCAGCCGGCACCAGGGGCTTGCCCCGGCCAAGCAGCTCGCAGTGTGTACCTCTCCATTGCGGAATCCTTGGCAGGGCGCAAACATGCACGCGAGGAGGATGCACGGCAAGCAGCGATAGATAAGGGAGCAACAACGCCGCCGCGCAGGCAGTCGTGCGAGGTGCGTCGGGTGCGGCGGCAACAGCGGCCTGCGGCCTGGCGTGTGCGTTCGACGTTCGCTTGGCAATGGGAGATTGCGGCGGCAAATCGTGCTGAAGGGGTGGCTCGAAGGAAGGGCTACGGTCGGTTTGATGACAAACCCATATGCCCGGGCTGGGGTAGGGCTTGCACTGCGCGTGCAGCCCGTACCAGTCCTGCGCAAACGGTGACACACAGCGCTCCGCTCCAGTGTGTTCTTCCCGTATTGTTTTGCTTCTTACTTGCGCTTGGGGCTGCATTTAGACGTGTTTTGATCCAACCCCTGCTTCGCCCGGCTCCGGCGCAGGGCGACCGCGGCGCGCAGCGTGTGGCCAAGAAGCTTGCGCCCAACAGCAACATGGACCTGGCGGGCGTGGAGGCGGTGGACATCCACGCCTCGGGTGCCCTGGACGAGTACCGCTTCAACATGTTCATGCGCGACCTCATGGCGGAGAAGAAGACGGACATCCTGTGCTGCAAGGGCGTGCTCAACATGCAGGTGGGCGAGGACGCGTGGGCGCGGGCGCGGACGCATGGGCGGATGGGGTTGTGAGGGCAGGCGGGTCTGTGACTAGACCGGGCATCGTACTGGGCACGGGCATGGAGGCTCCGAGAATTGCGGTTGCACTGCACAAAGTCTATGCGTCAGGCGCAGAGAACCTGTGGACAGGTGCGGGCTGGTTACTAACGTAGCTCTCATGTCACGGTGGCTGACAGGGCTACGGCGACCAAAAATTTGTGTTCAAGGGCGCCCATGAGGCGATTTGCTACGGCCCTGCGGAGCAGCCATGGAAGCCGGATGAGATGCGGATAAGCCACGTCGTGTTCATTGGGCGAGGGCTGGACAGGGAGGTGAGCGCAGCGTATTCAGCTTGGTCGGGGGGCTGCGGGTATACGAGCAGTGTCTTGCAGACAGGTGCTGCGTGATCAAGTCATAGCCCAGATAGGCTGCGTGATGCCTGTCGTCCGGCGTCTTGTCTTATTATGACCTCTTCATGTTGCTAATGCGCAGGCGCTTAAGGAGGGGCTAAGCTCTTGCCTGTGGAAGCCGCCGCCGCCGGGCTGGGAGAAGATCCGCGACGTGAACACGAAGCTTTCCTTCTACGTGAATAAGAAGACGGGCGAAAAGACCTGGGTGCGGCCAGAGGCGCCGGCGTAACGGAGAGCAGCATTGCTATGCTTGATGCCGTGCGCGGCGTGCAGGTGTAGCGAGGCGTTTGCTGTGGGCGGGGGCTGGGAGCTACGCCGCTCCGTGGAATGGGTGCATTTCATTTCGCAATGAAAGAACTGTCGCTGGATTTGCTTGGCTTGGCGGAAGCAATGAAACACTGAATATAAGTGGGGGGGAATGCTGGTGCGTCAGGACCATCTATCTATGCACTGCGGAGCGGGGTGCGGTCTTCGGGACCGCGTCATTGAACTCCACAACGCACTGGGTGTGGAGTGGGATGCGTCGCGTTGCGCGCACGTCTCCGTACACATGTGCCCTTTCAGTCTTACGCAAGATGCAGCACCCGGTTGCACGTGACTTCGCGGCCACTTTTGCTTGCCGCTGCAACGTGTGGATGATACTGGATTGTGTCGAGACGCGCGCCCGCACCGTTGAAACGGGTGCAAACAACACGAGCCTCTGGTTTTGCCGTGCGCCCGCGCATGATGTAGTGACGATGATTACAGCTGGCAATGGCTGTGCCAGACGGTAGGCAGGCATGTACGGTACACAAGCGCCGCACGCAAGAGCTGGTGCTGGGGCTCGCTCGCGCATGCCACGATGCCTGGTGCGGCGCGACCGAACAGGCTTTGAACTCTAATTGGGGGAAGGCGGACGAGCGCCTAGGCGCACACGGAGAGGGAAATGTGCATGTTTTTGCATCAATAAATGAAGTTTGCTGGTGCCGGTGTCGTGTGGTGTTTGTAGGTTTTGGTGATGGAGCTTGGACAGGAGTGCCTGTGACGACGAGTTGTGATGGTCGTGTATCTTACGGTGGTGTGTGCGACATGTCCCGGTGCGGGCGATGCAGTGGCTGTGTGCATAATCCGGCTGGCAGGGGACTTACCCGAGCGCACAGGTGCTTGGTGAGCACAACAGACGGGTGTGCGCTCGGCGGGCGGGTGCAGCATCCGTGGCGACAATTGTGCGGGCGTCGGGGAACATAACGAACGAGCCATTTGGTCAAGCAATGCTACAGCAACAGCGCGTGCTGTCCACGAAGTGTGAAAGTGCATACATGATGACTAGCGTTCTTGGGTGCTGGGCCGGAGTGGGCAGGGATGGACAGGTGACTAGCGTTGGAGTTACGTCACCGAGGTACCTGTATGCCAACAACCGGGAAGGAATTGAGCTCCGCCAGCGGAGGGGCGAGTAATGCGAGGCTGGAACGCCCGGCCCTACTTTGGTGCTCGATGCTTTTGGCCTTCCTGTGTAACAGCGCTGCAGGAACTCATTGCCTACCCATGCGTTGTGTGTGTCTGGTCATGGCCTACAGGCCCAGAAGAAAGGAAAGAAGGCTGCCGGGTATCCTCAGAGGAGCGCCATGCCGCTAGCGAGACGCCCATCGAGGCTTGCGCCCGGCCACAGACGGCTACGAGAGCCGCCAGCAACCTGCACACCAAAACGCCTCAACAGCAGCAACAAGGAAGAACCCGCCCGGCCGGCTGCGGAAACCGCGGTGTTACAGAGGGGACAGCCCGAGCGTGCAAGCACACAAGGGTCATCTGAAGCTGCAGCAAACCCTCCCGCAGTCGGAGTCCGCGTGACTTCGCGCACAGTGAGTCCCAGCCAGTGGTCACGGAACATGGTGGGCCTCGGGTGCGCCACCCTGCGCCACCGCCGGCCACACACAAGGCATCGCCGTCCAGCTCCAGGTGTGACGGGAGGCCATTTTCCCCAGCTCTGAAAGTATTTTCCAAGGTTTCAGTTACATCCTGGTTTAAATGCTATCTTCCTCGCACCAGCTGTTGCTCGATGAGGGGTTGCGACCAGGTTGGATCCACGCATGGTAGCGTCCCGTGGAATTTCTCCGGTGGTTCAGCATATTTAGGGGCAGCTACTCAGTCATTTGTCACAGTCTGTTATGACTTTCAGCCCAAGCTAAGCCAATCTTCTCCAAAGCACTCTGCGACACAAAGTCTCTTTTCCTGCATCTCGCCTTCAGCGGAACAGAGACCCGAACTAGTGTGCGATAAGTAATCGTTCAAGGGCTAAGCATCGGCAAATGTGCAGCTACTCGGGCGCCAGCTTGGGCGAAAATCGGCCGTTTACGAAGGAGTCAGAGGTAAGGTTGCGGCCGCACCTCCACTGGCACACACGATATACTATACCCGTGTATTGCTGACATGAGCTAGAGTGCGTTACCGTAAGCATGCGGCGGGTGTGTTAGATGATTGATTGTGGTTGGACTAGGGTCTCCAACACTCGTTCCCACTACTTGAATGGGTTATTGCTTTAATAATGCTTATCGTATTCATTGGCCTGGTTTGCGGTTGCAGGTGCGCCTGCCCCAGAGCCCGAGGATGCGGGTCTCTTCTTGCGGCGCTGCCGGTTCATCTGGGGCTGCTGCGGATGCGGTTGCAGAGGCGTTGTCAGGACCGATGCAGTTGCTAAAGGTCTCAGACGAGGTGGAGCCGGCGCCCGCGGCCGTTTCAGTGGCGGTGGATGACTCTCTTGTCTCCTGCGAGTCGCCACGACTTTGCGGAAAGCGTGCCGCTGAATGCTTCTTCAGCCAGCAGAATTGCAAGCGGCGTCCTTCTGTCGAGGTGAGGATTTGCCGCCGTTCGTGCAGAACGGATTGAACTTGTAAAGCATCTTTCGACATGGCATGTGGCATGTACGTGCATGCTCGTAACGTCAGCAACTAATTTCGCGATTTTAGGAAGTTAATATGATGATGTGACGCCCTAAGTGTTGTCCATGATACAGATGCGGCGTGACATGCTGGTGGAGTCTGCAACAGGAGCCCGGGGCAGCGGGGAAGACGCGAGGGAGCTGCAGCAGCCATCCGTCACTTGCAAAGTGTCAGCGCCAGGTACCGCACTTCCCAGGGGCATCAGCGCCGTGTCGGTGATGGCGGAGGGGCCTCTGGACGAGTACCGCTTCAACATGTTCATGAACGACCTGCTGTCGGAGCGGCGCAACGACATTGTGGGCTTCAAGGGCGTGCTGTGCGTGCAGGTGCGCTAGGAGAGGGTTTTCAGGGTTTCGGGGTGCACAGCGACGATGCCTCCCGCGCGCTGTTAGCAGGCTCAGCAGTCATCGCATACCACATGTGATAACTGCACTAGGTAACCGCACTAGGTAGTCAAACGCACAGATCAGCGCAGGACTTCCTTGACTGGTGTGGTCGTGATTTACCATGCGTTTAATCCTTGTGCTGGCACCTGCAGGGCTGCGGGGACACGCGCTTCGCAATCCGGGGCTCGCGGCGAGCTATCCGCTACGGCCCGGCAGGGCAGGCCTGGCGCTCGGAGGAGCCGCGCATCAGCCGCATGGTATTCATCGGGCGAGGGCTGGACCAGAAGGTGAGGACAGCGCCGAAGGGGCCCGGCTTGGTATATGCTTCCATCTCCAGGATGGGGTGTGGCTCCGTCCCTTAACTTGTTGGTTGTCCATGAGCCCAGGTGAAGCTCGAGGATTCACGCTAACATTTTTGCTTGTTGTCGTGCTAACCGCAGGACCTTGCGGCAGGCTTCCGCACCTGTGTTGCGGCGACCAGTGCTCAGGCAAAGGACGCCTTGTAGGCGCGGCACTCTGGAACTGAATCACAAGAGGTCGGAGTGGCACCAGGCAACTCTGGTTGCAGAAACCAGCCTTCGTGCAATTACAACTCCGAGATTACACAACCGTATGGTGCCGACGCCTGCTAGCCGTGTGCCGTCCGCACTGTACTCTGTACAGGTGCTGTATTCATGTTTGACCCGGGAGTAATTCATGTGTGTGCGTGCCAATAGTGGTCTCCATTGACCGCCCAGGGCACGGCGGCTGTCTGGCCTGGAGCCATTTGCGACGCGATACTGGTTGTAGAGGGCGACGTGCATGGCGAGCTGCAAACGAAGCAGACGTGAAAGCGCGGCTGCATCGTGTAGATATATGTAGGTTTGAAGCGCTGGACTTGTTTCGTACGCACACTACGCGCATCTTCACCGCACTGACATTTATTCATCTCACAAGCCTCTGCTACCGCAATGTAGTTGATTAGGAGGCTGGGAGCACTGTGGGTAAAAGAAATTCATCCTCCTAAATACCTTCCTAAAGTACTTGACTGCGCGCTGACCGGCACGGCTTCAAGGATTGTGGAGCTGTAGCCGTGCTGCGGTAGGCGCACAGGTGTACGAACACCAGCCCGCGCTGCTCTACGTGCGCGCGCGTGCAGATGGGGTCTTCATGAGAGCGCCCTATGGCGCACTCTCATGCCGGTTTCTATTTATGACGTTTGTTATGGCTTAGTGGTTGATGGGTGGCGGTTTGTTTCAGGACCTCCTGGGTCGGCGTTGGACGGTCCGGTGTTGCGGCGGAAGAATGTAAATTACGGCGAGCGTTCGTGCAGTCGCAATCAGGTAGTGCAAGCACTTGAGAGGATTCGGGTTGAATTTCGTGTAGGTATGAACCCGAAATTGCACGGGTTGAAGAGGGTTGAAGCGGTGAGGTGGGACGCAATAACAAACTTGGCGGCGGTAGGCAGCTTGATAGGTTGATCCTGTCAAAGCGCTGACCCCAAGACACCGTCCTGCGTGGTCAGTTGGTCACAGTGGTCGCCTGTCCTATGTGCAAGCTCGACACATTGTTTGCATGTGGGGACGCCACGTTGACGAGAGCCACGGATGGCCCGCCGTGGGGGCATTGGTCGCACCCGTAGGGGGCACTGTAACTGCTGGCATACGGTAATGACAACCAAACCGTAACGCCGCCCCTGCCCTACTGTTGACGAGGCACGGTTAATCTGCCAACTTTCCTCGCTCCCCTGTACCCCAAATTCCCAATCCAATGCATGGCATATTGCAGCAGTCACATCCTGCGCACACGGGCACCTAAAGCATGCAGCCAGGATGCGTACCGTGATATTGCCATCCTCCATCGCCTACGCCACTGCTGCGTGATCGAAACCGAGACAGTTAGTCGCGCAACAGTACATGCCATACACACTCCCACCGGCAAAACAGCCTACAGCTACTACCGTAAACACACACACCCGCTCCCGAGGCATGGGCCTTCCTCCCCTGCCAGCTACCATGACCTCAGGGCCCGCTACATAACTTCACTGCTGGACTACCACTACTGCGGCCGCCCATGCTGTGTGCAGAAGCGAAGCCGCTGGCGCCGTCATCACCCCTGGCGCGGGCGGTCGAATTTGAGGCCCTGCACGTGCGTCGTCAGTTGCCGCAGCCATTGTGGCCTCTTGTCCACACGCGCCTCCTCAAACTCTGTTTTTAGTGGTCGATGCCGAGACAATAGTGGGATTTCAGGAACTCGAAGCAGCATCGCAAGGCTTCCTCGAAAACCCGTTTTCGTGTGTGCCGCCAGGGAGCTGCACATGCAGCCCCACCATGCTTGGAGCACAAATCCCGCTTATGGTAGGTAGCAACGTGCAAACTATAGTTGTCATGGAATCGTCGAGTTCCACATTGTCCCTTGCTACCCTGAATCATATTGCAGAAGCACGTTCACACGGGCACGACTGGCTCCCCTCTGGCGGCGGCCCCCGCACCGGCAGTCCATCACGCTCACCTGGATCCACCACGATGTAGTTTGAGCCCCATGCAGCACCATAGCCCCAGCCTAGTCCTACGCCTGCGCCACAGCCCCCTCCTGTAAGTGTGCAAGGGCATGTCACGGTGGGCTTATGCCACGTCACATCAGGGGATGGTCATACGTTCGACAGCGCTGCGGTACGAGATGAATGCTCTGGGTTCGAGGCCTAAAGCTGGAGCGCAGTTGGAACTGGGAAGAGCCGTCCAGAAAAAAGCAGATGTCGGACCCCTTTACCAGTTGTGAATCAGATTACTATTACAGCTGGCGAACCACGGGCGCACATGAGTGCACTGAATACGACCAGCTGCTCAGACCACTGCTCCGGTCAGGTCGTCCCTCTGCCCCCCACCCATGCACGCAAGGCTGCACCAGGTACCCGCAGGAACCCCTTCGAGAACATGCCGTGTACAACATGCATCAGCCCCGGCTGCATGCTGTGCTGTGGCATGCGTGTGTCCCAATGTCGCGTGCGACATATGGGCACCTGAACTGCTCAACCCCTGGTACGCGCGTCTGTGCATGCCGCCGGCCGCTGGCCAAGCGCGTCCGACATCACGCCGTGCCTTCGCACCTGCTCCCATCCCTCCGACTCCAATGGGGCCTCCCCCAAAGCCCCAGCCGACGCCGAACCCGCAGCCCGTGCCCAGACCTGCGGACGCAGGCAGCCAAAGGCAAGCCGTCGGGCGTGTCAGGGTATGCTGCGTTAAAACTCAAAGCGTTGGACTCGGGCATACGCGTCATGTTTGACCCTCAAGATGCCAGCCGTGACGCGCATTGCTGCGTAGAACCAGTGGCGCGCTAGCGGATGCCAAAACAGACTTTGCTCACCGAAGCCAACGCCTCCGCCCACGAATCCACGTCCACCCATGATGGCTTTGGATAAAATGCTTTAATGAAGATGTAGAGCTAGCAGACTGTTGAATGGGAGCCCGGGAGATGAACTCGCTGAGCTGGAATCCTGTTTGGGGTATGCTAGCCGTATATGGTATTGCGCAGACACTTGTTTAACCTTTTTACTTCCAGTGCACGCGTGTTGAACCTGCTTTCGACAAAACCCTCATTTCCGTCCATTCAACCTCCGCCTTTTGTTAATTCTTGTTCTAGGGCACAACAATTACTATTGAGGTTGATAAATCAAGATGGCGGCCGACGTGCCGCAGGAGGCGGCTTTGGAAATAAGCAGCAGACTTTGCGTGAAGAACCTGCCGAAATATGTTGACGAGAAGCGTCTAAAAGAGTTTTTTGGCGCAAAGGGAGAGGTCACGGATGTCAAGGTCCTCCGCACCAAGTAAGCGAGGGCTGCGACGGCCGGGCGGCGGACATGGAAGGTTTGCCGACGCCGTCGTCGCGTGGGCAGCTTTTGCCGCCGGGTGCCTGCCATTTGCGCTGGCGTACTCGGTACAGGGGTCAAGTCCACTGGCATAGAGGTCACGCCTATCGTATGACTTGCGCCGTCCGGGTTTGTGCCCTGCGCAGGGATGGGCGCTCGCGGCAGATGGGGTTCATCGGCTTCAAGTCCGTGGACGATGCAGCTCTGGCGATGAAGTATTACAACAAGTCCTATATGGACACGATGCGGCTGGAAGTGGAGGTACGTGCGTGCAAAGCAGCTGCAGAGCAGGCAAAGGGGGGCAAAGAGTGCGGCGGCAGCTGGTGACGCTACGTCAGCGCAGTCAGCCTTGGTGCCGCCTCAGCAGCTGCTTTGCAGACCGCACCCTATCCCTACGGTTTCCTTGCCCACACTAGCAATACAGCTTTTAGATACTGCAGAGAGTAGCACACGTCATGGGGACAGCGCCTCTGTGCGCACACGCACAACGCATGCAAATCGACTTACGTGTTGAAGCCACACCAGTAATGCCCTCCCTAATCATGCCAACCTCTGCCATACAATTGTGCCCACGCGCAGTACGCCCGCAAGGTGGGAGACAATCAACTGCCGCGCGCCTGGAGCAAGCACACTACCGGCACCAGCGCCAACAAAAAGGTTGCGGGCGCGGCGGCGCCAGCTGGCGGCGACGCTGGCGGCACCAGCGGCGCGGCGGCGGGCGAGGGCGGCGCAGGCGACATAAAGGGCGCCAAGGGCAAGAAGGGCAAGAAGGGCGAGCCGCAGCCTGAGGACGGTGAGCTGGTGGTGGTCAGAATGAGGGCGCGTGACGCCGCGGTCTGCGGCGGCATATCGTAACCTGTGTCAAACATTTTGGGGGTCGGGTTGCGGCGGGGGTAGTTGATTTCAGGAACCAAAGCGACCATTGCAACCCAAAAACCCAAGGCCCAGAACCATAGAGCGCGGAGGAGAGGGATATACTCGTGTTGTTGGCGATAATCTTCGGTCATGATCATCTCGTCGTCATTGGCATTTTGGGTCATCGGCCCCGAAGTAGTAACTCCGTCGGGGCGGGCGGATGATGCGGACATGCAGCATGCGAGCCACGTTGCTGACGCGCGCCCAAGCGTTCAATGCACATGCCAACATCGCTTGCATCAACACCTTGTACTTCGATGCTTCAGAGGACCCCAAGCTTCGTGAGTTCCTGGCGCTGATGGCGCCCCGCGCCAAGGCTCGCATCTGGGCCAACGACGAGCTGGAGGCCGCGGCCGCCGACGGCGACGCCGCCGCCACCGCCGCTGTGGCCGCGCAGCGGCAACAGCAGCAGAAGGCCGCGGCGGCGGCGGAGAAGCAGCTGCGGCGGCAGCTGGCGACGGGCAGCGACGGCGAGGACGACGAGGACGATGATGAGTATCAGGACTGGTCGGGCGCGGTGGCGGCGGCGCACCGCGCGGCGGGCGACGATAGCGATGAAGAGCTGGTACCAGGGCCGCGGCGGCGGCGGGTGGGCACGGGTGCAGGCGAGGGCGACGACGACGAGGACGAAGCAGCGGATGATAACGGGGCGGCGGTGGGGACGCGGCGCGGCGCAGACGCGGTGGTTATGAATGAGGCAGTCTCGGATCTGGAGTACCTTCGCTCGCGCATGAAGCGCTGGGACGAGGACGAGGACGAAGAGGAGCAAGAAGCTGCAGCGGGCAAGAAGCAGCAACAGCAGCAGCTGCAGGGCGGCAAGCAAGGACAGAAGCATGACGCGGCCGCGGCGCGCGGCGACCAGAGCGGCGTAGGCACCTCCCCGCGGTGCGAGGGGCCGGCGGGCGCGGCGGCCGGCAAGGCTGCCGGTAGAAAGGGCGCCGCCGCCGCTGCCGTGGCGGCCGCAGGCAAGCGGCATACGGCAGGCTCTGACGACGAGGATGCGGACATGGAGGACGGGGGTGGCAGCGAGCCGGGGCTGCTGTCGGACGATCTGGCCGGCGATGCCGATGTGGACATGCGGGACGCAGACGGCACCACCACCACCGCCGCCGCAGCAGCAGCAGCAAGGAAGCACGGACCGGAGTCCGGCGCTGGCGCTGGGAAGGAGAGCGCGGGTGCTGGCGAGCAGGAGCCGGAGGAGGGCATCATGGACACGGGGCGGCTGTTTGTGCGCAACCTAGCCTACACCGCCACGGAACCGGACCTGTCGGAGCTGTTCGGCGGCTTCGGCCTGCTGGAGCAGGTGCACCTGGTGCTGGACAGGTGAGCGGGGGGGGGAGATACGGGGGCGGGGTATGCGGGGACAGGCGATGCGGGGGGCGGGGTGTACGGGGTCCAGGGTCCGGGGCCCAAGGGCCGGGGACCGGCGACCGGGGGCCAGGGAATAGGAGATAGGGGCCGGTATCCAGTGTCCGGGGGCCGGTGTCCGGGGCCCAGGGACCGGGGGCTAGGGGGCGAGGGCTTCCCCGGTCCTTCGCTGAGAATCCCGCGTTGCCCCCCTCTCTCTCTCTCTCGCCAACCCGTGCCAGGGAGACCAAGCGCAGCAAGGGTGTGGCGTACGTGCAATATCAAATACCCGAGGATGCGGTGCGGGCGGCGCAGCAGCTGGACGGCACCATCTATCAGGTGCGTGCGGTGGGGCGGCGGGTTGACTCTGGCGCTGAACCCTTAAGGAAGGAGGTGGCGGATGGGAGAACACGGCATGGGGGATATTGTGGGTATGAGGGGGCGGCGGATTCTGAAAGGTCGTCGGTAGCAAGGGGGAAGCGAGACGGCGACAGCCTGTGGGCGTGCAAGGTGTAAACGAGGCTGGATTGCGTGAGAAAGCGGGTGGTAGGCAGAATTTGGTAGTATGATTGAGGGTTATAGCGGTAACAGCGGCAACGCCGTCACTGCATTCGATGCTATGCATGGCATGATGCCCTTCCGTCGTGCCGTCATGTGCCCCTCCCTGTGTCTCAGGGCCGCCTCCTGCACATCCTGCCGGCCAAGCGCGCGCCCGGCAGCGCAGCGGCAGCAGCGGCGGCTGCAACGGCAGCGGCAGGGGCACCTGGGCAGGAGGACGCGGAAGACGAGGCGGGTAAGCCACACATCCGATCAAACGCGAAGCCACACCTTCCTCTGCCCACCCTTCACCCACTCCCACACCGTCCGTTTCCCCCTGCCGCTGCAACGCTGCCAGTCAGCTCCCCGCCTCCTCTGCAGCCTCCTCTGCAGCCTCTTTTCGCTCGTGTTGATTGCATCTTAACACACCGCCATCCGCACAGGCCGGCAGCCGGGCGGGCCACCCGGCACTTCGTCCTTCAAGGCGGCGCGCGAGGCGCAGCGCAAGGCGGACGCGGGCAACCGCGCGGCCTGGAACACTCTTTTCATGCGGGCGGACACTGTGGCGGAGGCGGTGGCGGCACACTACGGCCTCAGCAAGGCGGCGCTGCTGGACGCGTCGGCGGGCGGCGGCAAGGGCGGAGACAGCGTGGCGGTGAGGCGGCGCGCGGGCGGGTGGGGCGGGGAGCGTACCGGTATGGTATTTCCTACCAATGCCCAGTTCGACCGTTGCGAACCCAGAACCCAGAATTGCATGGGGGGAAGCGAAGGCGGGGCCCAGGGTGGGCAGGAAGACATGAGGCCGGTTGTGAGACCAGCGCAGAGGTGGCGGTGATAAGCTGATGGGGATGTTGGGAGGGGTGTCGGAAGCAACAACGCAACCGCTGGCTGGAACCCTCAACACCTTGGTGGCCCGCCCTGTGTGCCCGTACCCAGGTCCGCATGGCGCTGGGCGAGGCGCAAGTCATTGCCGCCACCAAGCAGGCGCTGGCGGAGGCAGGTGCGTGGCTGCACAGAAGGGAGTCGCAGCGGACAGTGGGTCTATCATGCGGGTCTGAGTGGCACCAGCAGCGCATGTGGTACGGCAACCCACGCGCGTCCTGTCACGTGCCACGGGTCCGCTGTCGCTGCCTTGGCCGCTGCCGCTGCTATCCCCCTGCATGGACCCCTGCTTTCCTCAATCACGTGTGCGCTGCCGTCTGTCTGTCTGGCATTCGCCCACACCATGATGCCGATGGTGACGACAGGCGTGTCGGTGGAGGCGCTGGAGAGGGCCGCGGCGGCCAGCGGCAAGGCCTCCGCCTCAAAGGCTGTGGCTCGCAGCCCCACCACCCTGCTGGTCAAGAACTTGCCCTTCAGCGCAGACGAGGTACGTGCGCACTGGGTACCGAGGCAGGCAGTTAGGCAGGCAGTTAGGCAGGCAGTTAGGCAGGCAGGTAGGCAGGCAGTTAAGCAGGCAGGCAGGTAGGCAGGCAGGCATTTAGGCAGGCAGGCAAGCAAGCGTGGGACTGCAGGAAGGAAGTAGACAGCCTGACGCATTCCGGCATTCCCGGCCAGCTGGGTATCATAATGACGGTGCTGCTGTTGCGCTGTTGCACCTGCTGATTACACGCTGTTGTGAGGTGCGCCGGCATGCTCCCCCCCTCCCCTCACCTGCCCTGCGCTTCCCTCGCCATCCCGGTGTGTGCAGGACGAGCTGCTTGCGGTGTTTGGGCGGTGCGGCCCGGTGGCGCGGCTGGTGCTGCCTCCCGCCAAGGCGCTGGCGCTGGTGGAGTTCACCGAGCCGCAGGACGCGCGCTCGGCCTTCAGGTGCGGCTGCGTGCGTGTGTGTGTTAGGAAAAACGAAACGGATCGCCCGTTGTGTGTGTGTGTGTGTGCATGTTCTTGTGTGTGTTAGAGATCACAAGGCAGAGAACTATGGGAGACTTGTGTGTGGGGGGGGGGGGGGGGGAGGTGCGAGAGCTAGCACAGGACATGGTCCGGGCTGGCTGCGGCTCCCAGTAAACGGGCCGGAGCGGGAGCGCGAATGCGGCCTGCACGGTGGCGTGCCGCAGCTTCGCCCCTGTTCCGCCTGACGCCTGCTGCGTGCATGTACGGTATTCACCGCCACCATACAGATCGCTCGCCTATAAGAAGTATCACCACGTCCCGCTTTACCTGGAGTGGGCGCCCGCCGATGTCTTCAGCGGCCCGCCGCCGGCCAAGGCGCCTGCAGCGGCGGCGGCTGACAAGAAGGCCGGCGGCGGCGCTGCCGCTTCCGGCGCTGCCGCCGCCAAGCCCGGCGCAGCCGCCCCTGCTGCCGCAGACGTACACCCGTCCGACCAGGCGGACGGCGACGCCGAGGGCGACGCGGCGGCGCCGGCGGTGGTGGGGACCATCTATGTGAAGAACCTGGCATTCGCGACGACGGACGCGGCGCTGAAGAAGCACTTTGACAAGGCGGTGTCGGCGGCGGGCGGCTCGCTGCACAGCGCGCTGGTGGCGAGGAAGCAGGGCAAGGACGGCGCGACGCTGAGCCTCGGGTGAGGGGCCTTGGACTGTCGGGGCGGCGTGGGGTGCGGTGCATGATGAACGGAAGAGCATGGTGGCAGTGGTTTGCAACCTAGCCAAGGAGGTGCAAATTGTATTGTGTCGGGCACAGGCAGGGGCGCGCAAGGTTCATTTATGGGATTGGGCGCTGCTTCCAGGTCTCGATGAGAGCTGATGCTGATGCCGCTCTTGCTGATATCGCGCCTATTCCTCCTGCTGACCGCGGTGCGTGCGCATGCACAGGTACGGCTTCGTAGAGGTGGACAGCGAGGCCATTGCGTCGCTGGTCATCAAAAAGCTGCAGGTGCGTGACCTCGTGCGTGGCCGCGTGTGTGACCATGGGGAGACCGGGAAGGCCCGTACGGGTGTGGGTAGGCCACGGGAGACGTGGGTGCAGCACTCTGGTGGTTGGCGTGGGCGGGACGTGCGGGCCGGCATGTCCGGAGGATCATGGACGGCCAACCTGCGCCATGGCTGGAGACATCGCACCAAGTCTGCCTCCGGTGGATGCTCGCGCGCCGACACGCAGGGAAGCATGCTTGACGGACACAAGTTGGCGCTGCAGCTCAGTCGGGGTCGCAAGACGGCGCCCGCGGGCGCCGCGAAGGCCGCTGCCAAGAAGGGCCAGGAGGTGGGTCGCCATGCGTCCAGAGCCCTGCCCGATGCATGCGTTGAATTATGGGACGAACTCGCCCAGGTCCGGTCTGGGCAAGCCCCATGGTTGAGCATGTTTCAACCAGCTTTGTCTCCTCCTCTTCAATCATGAAGCCCCCCGGTCCTGCATTCGCCCCACAGGACGGCAGCGTCAAGCTGGTGGTGCGTAACTTGGCGTTCGAGGCCACCAAGAAGTAAGTTTGAGTAGGTTTGTTGCATGACGAGAGCAGGAAGGAATGTGCAAGGCGCACGGGGCGATGAGGCGTGGTGAACTGGCACTACAGCATGGGTCTGGCCGGCCGCGGCTGAGGGGTCGCGGTGTGTCGTCGGCAGCGTGCTTCACGAACAGCTGTGGTCCCAATGAATGCGTCACGCGACTCCTACCGTATACGGTACATCCCGCTACTTACGCGCCTCTCCGCATGCAATCCTCAATCCCAGCCTGAACCCTACCCTGATTCTCACGTCCGCGCTCACCCTCACCCGCTCTCCCACGCCCACAGGGACATCCAGGGCCTCTTCAACCCCTTCGGCCACCTCAAGTCCTGTCGCCTGCCCAAGAAGTTCGACGGCAGCCACCGCGGATTCGCGTTCGTGGAATTCGTGACCAAGCAGGAGGCGCGCAATGCGCTGGAAGGTGGGTCCAGGGGCGCAGGCAAAGGCACAAGCACGGCACAGGCGTACGTTGTCTGGCTGTAGCAGGTGTAGCAGACTGTGTGCATACGGCTCGGTAACGTCCTAACTAGCTCCTCACACCCCATGCGCCACGAAGCGCCTTTCCTAAATGTCCCTTGCGCACTGCGCTTATCCTGCGACACGCGCTGGCCCCGCAAACGGAGTTAACGAACCCATTGCGACATTCTATTCCCGATGCTTCCTGCCCTCGACATTGACGGCACGCAGGTGTGGGCGGCACACACCTGTACGGGCGCCGCCTGGTGGTGGAGTACGCCAAGGAGGACGACGGGCTGGACGACATCCGCAACAAGACCGCAAACAAGTTCAGGCGTGATGAGGAAGCGGAGGCGGGCGCCGCGCCCGCCAAGCGCCTCAAGCTGTGAGCGCAGCCTGCCTGAGGACGGGAGGAAGCGCATTGATGAGCGAGCCTAGTTGTTGGACTCGCACAGCGGCAGGAACGAGTGCTTGCCAAGACGTAGACGGGTGGCGTGGCGTGCTGGGATGAATGCTGAATTGCTGATGGCATACTGTGTTGAATGCTGGCGGTGTGGTCCGCTCCGTCGTGCCAGGCTACCATGTGCGCAAGTGTGGGCGTGTGGCACTGCCGCACTTTTGCAGGCTTTACAGGCTTTGGTGTCGGAGAAGAGTGTTGGGGAAGATGTGCACGCCGTCCAGACCATACGCCTCTGCGATGTATGTTACTGCACTCATTTAGATAGGCGCACACAGGGGCACTGTGAAACCTTTGGGTTTGGTAAACCTCTTTGACAAGAAAGGTGGTCCTCCCATGCGGGAAAAGTGGGCTGAGCACGTGTACTAGTCTGAGGCCGAAGGTTGCGAAACGCCTCATCTCCCAGATAAAGCTGGGGTCGATTTGTACAGGCACCGCCCGCCATACATCTAGTTGCACCCAGTTATCGAGCGCAAGCACAACACCACAGAATCCAGATAAATCCTAGCCACTCAACTAGCCACGATAACTGAATGCTTTCAACCAAAGACCGCAACCTAGACATAAGCAAGTCTCAACTGCGCGCCAGCGCCGCTTTCTTCTGGGTGGCGCCATGCTTCCCAACCTCCACGTGCCCGTGTCAACGGTGCGTTGTCAGTTGCGGCTGGGAAGGCGAGAAACCCGGATGCACGCACGTAGCGTGCACTCGTGGGCGCGTTTCCAGGCAAGGGGCCCACCAGGCCCTGCATCAGGTTCAATGTGACAAGTAGGATCGTGTCGGTGTAGTTGTCGGTGCAGCTGGTGAAGGAGGTGTGGTTGAAGACCAATCTTGCCATGAACGGCACAGCGTCATAGGGCACGATCAGCACGCAGGCCCGGGGACGTGGCAGCGACCACGCACTGGCGCCCAGCGCGACCGCCTGGAAGCCGGCAGCTGCAGCAGGCGGTGGCCGCGGGAGCCAAAAGCAGTGGCAGTGCCGTTGTCAGTGGCTGTGGTGTTGGTGTTGGGGCCGGGCAAGGGCGGCAGCGGCGTGGCTAGTGGAGGAGCGGGTGCAAGCGGCGCAGGGTTGGGCGATGGCGCAGGTGAGGGCGGCGATGCGATGGAGGGTGGCGGTCTGGGACTGTACGTGGAGGACACCTGAGTCGTGGTGTGTGCCGCCACCACGGGGATGGGCAGCAGCGTGCTGCTCATGTCCAGGCTGAGCGAGATGCTGGTGGCGGTGGCATCCACAATACCCATCTGGGCCACGCCGCCGATGCTGCGCCGTTCCACCACCAGCAGCTGGTGTCCGTCAAGGGAGTTGAGGTTGGGTGAAGAGGGCGGCAGGCTGGCACTGCTGCCAGCACGCCAAGTCGGCGTGCTGCATGTCCGCCCCTACCTCCCTAATCGCACCCCCGCCCCCTGCATTCACCACGCCCGGTAGCCATCAGCTGTCACCTCTCCTCCCCTCCGCCGACCGCCTGGGTGCTCCACCTTCGCAAGGCCTCTGGACCTCTGCCCCCAAAGCGGTTTCCGTGGTGACGCCAATCCAGATGCGTGAGGCGTATAGCGGCGGCACATTATGACAACCACCGGCACGCTATGAACACCACCGTTGATTCCTCAAGATGCACATGCACACGTGTGCCGCCAAGCCCCCATCAACGGCCTCCACCATGCACCAGCTGCGGCTTTGGTCATGCAGCTTTCGTGTGCAAGCAGTTATGAATTCCGACCTGTGAAAACTGCGCGCTTGTGCCTCTCACCTCGACCATTGGCGAACATGCATTTTCTAAAAGCCACCAATGAGTTTGACGTCAGTCGGTCTCATGGAATCAAGCGCCTGTTAGGATACACTGCTCCACGACACTACATGCCCACCACGGGGGTGTGGCCTTGTGGAATACCTGCTCGCGGCTCTCGACCAGAAGGCTTCACACGCACAGGAAGTCTGCCCACCAATCGACAAGCGAACGTTCCGAGCACCCTAGCCGCCTCCTGCGAATGCATGAATTCTAAACCCTAGTCCTACATCAGAGCCGCGCGAATACAAGCTCAGCCACCCATTCTCCCCTGCTTTACAGACACGCACATGGGAAAAAACGGGACAGCGCGTAAGCAAAAGAAAGCCATTAGTCCATATCTTGTCGTCGCCCGCTCAAAACACAACGCAACGCAACACAGGCGGCTACAATCTGACTAGCCTCCTTGACACTCGCAACCTGCCCCCTCTGTGGCGCTCACACGCTATACGGATCTATACCACCGGTCTCCAGTCACGTCCGTCTCTGCCCCTGCCGCGTCTATCAAGCTAATGTCATACGCTGCTGCTGTGTCGGTGCGGCTGCTGCGCGCCATGACAACCATCGGCACGTACCCGGGTGGAAGCCAAACCGGAACGCTCGTCTCGCGCACCGCATTCGCGGGGAACTCAATGGCATTGCGGATGGTCACATCACCGAACGTTATGCTGGTGCTCTGGTCGGTCTGCTCCACCACCTTCACAACCCATCGCGTCAGCGTTGCGGCGCGCTGAGGCGGGTACAGAAACCCGGCGGCGCGCACGTAACGTGCACGCCACTCAATTTTTGGCGTTGGGCCCTTCAGGGGCTTGGGGCCATCCGTGAACAAGGACAGCGGGGGTTTGCCTGGTAGCGGACCCGACAAGCCCACGGTCGGCGAGACCACGTTACCAAAGAGCGAGGTGTAGTTGGTGAAGGAGATGTTATTGAGTACCAGCTTCGACAGGTACTCGACAGTGTCGTAGGGCGCGGTGGACGTGGGGTTGTACACGTCAGCACGCAGGCCCGGGGACGTGGTGTCCACCTGCCGCAGCGACCACGCACTGGCGCCCAGCGCGACCGCCTGAAAGCCAGCGCTGGACTCCTGCAGCTGCAGCAGGCGGCGACCGCCGGAGCCAGAAGCGGTGGCAGTGCCGTTGTCAGTGGCTGTGGTGTTGGTGTCACTGGTGGTAGTGTTGGTGTTGGCGGGGCTGTTGCCGTTAGTCGCAGCAGAGCTGGTGCTGTTGGTGTTGCTGGTGCCGTTGCCTGCGCCGCCGCTGCCGTCAGCGGCAGGTGCAGGCGACGGAGACGGCGCAGGCAGCGATGCAGGAGCGGGAGCAGGTGCTGGCGACGGCGACGGCGAGGGTGCGGGAGCCGGCAACGACACATTCGAGCCGGATGTGGCATTGGAAGCATTTGATGGTGTTTGCGTTGAGCCAGATCCATGAACGGGTGTAGGCGACGGTGATGGCGATGGCGCAGGCACAGGTGCCAGTGCGGGTGCTGAAGACGTCGTGTTCGCAGGCACCGATGTCGTGTTGGTCGTGGCGTCGGAGGCGGCATTTGCAGTAGCCGGCGAAGGCACGGGTGCCGGCGCGGGCGACGGTGCCGGCAGCGCCTCTGCCGCCAGCTGGCCTGGGAAGGTGGGCCAGCTGGGGCGGGCAGGGCGGCTAGGCGCGGGGAAGGGCGGGCTGGGGATGGTGGCTGGGTCGACGGCAACCGAGCTGTAGTCAAACGAGATTGTTGCCGGCGTGCGCGCGGCCACGACGGGGATGGGCAGCAACGTGTTGTTCATGTCCAGGTTCATGGAGATGTTGCTGGCAGCGGCGTTGACGATGCCGACCAGGGCTGTTCCGGCGTTCAGGCCGCGCCACTCCACCGCCAGCAGCTGGTAGTGGTCGTTCAGCTGCGTGACGTTGGGTGCGGAGGGCAGCTGGCCGGCCGCGGTCTTTTCCGCCTCCAGTCGGAGGACCTGTGAAAAAAGGGTGAGGGGAGAGGGGTTCCAGGTATGCTTAGTTCGGTGATGAAGTGGTGGACAGGGTAAGGGAAAATGGCGCATGCATGTTCCGGGGGGGGGGTCCATGCATGTTAAATTAATGACGGGGGAGATGTAGACAGACGTGTCGGGCGTCAAGTGTGGTCTAGTGCGAAGACAGGCACAGGTCGCACACGTGTCCATGGTGGTTCTACTGTCGTGCGTGGCCAGCGGGGAGAGGACAGGACTCGGCGTAGGTGCGCCATATAATAATGCAAAGGCACCGCACTATGCAAGAGTGGCTGTCACTAGGCACTTGGCGAGGAATGGTTTGGCCAGGGCAAGCCCTCAAAGCCCTGCCGCATGTACTTGAGGTAAATCTTACAGCACGTACGGCGCATACCATTCAAGCTTGCATCTAAACGGGCTGTTTGCGCTGCTGGCGGGTCATCTTTGGGGTTTGTGTCCATGCGACGTGATGCGGTGGCTCCTGACATGCGTCTATCGGCATTTGAGCGTAACGCCTGGAGACGTGCATGTTTGCATGCGCAATGACTGCGTGGTCTGCATCAAACTCACCGTCTGCGCGCCCATGTAGCCGTAGATGTTGTTGTTGATGGTGGGGAGCGCGGTGAAGCCTTGCCTGTGTGTGGGGCAGGGGGCACACATGTTTAGCCCTGGCTTCAGCTGATGCATGCCGCTGCGATTGAGGAGCGTTGAGGAACTGCAGCGAGCGCAGCTGACGGGCGCCAGCATCGGCCCGTCTTACCTGAAGCCGCGGTTGACGTACGTCCAGCACCGCATGTACACCGAGGCCAGGTCCGTGCCGATAATAGCGGTGGAGTTTGGCCAGTTGACGATGGTGTCAGAGAAACGGAACATGGCCGGACCGATGCAGCCAGGCGACTTGTCCTCCAAAGGCGAGCAGCCGGTGCGCAGGAAATCATCAAACAGGGCGCGGTTGTCCTTGGGGGTTGTCATGTTCTTCTGAAGCGCCTGCGCATGACAGAAGATGGGAGCCGCACAGCAAAAGAAACAGGTGGGTGGGCTTTGGAACCGAGCAGCCTCAGCAAGATTCGCTGCGACACTGTGCAATGCAGTCACGGTCACAAGCCACGAGACGAAGGCTGCGGAGATGAATCCACGCTGCGGCGCCCCTCCTTTGCTAGACGCACCCTGGGAGTGCTGGCCATGGAGGCAGGCAGGCGGAACTTGTAGATGGCCGGCCCGACACGGTTGCTGGCTGGCCACACGTCGCACTGCAGACCGGCCACGTAGCCCGCCACACCGCTAGACGGCTTCCAGAACAGGTTGTTCATGACGTGTGTGCTGAGCGACACAGCCTCAGCAGCCGGGTTGGCATCGCACGGCAGCCAGCCCAGTGTCAGCGGCGCGGCGGCGCTGTCCACCGCGGCGAAGCGAATCACGATGTCATGCGTTCCGGACGCAGTGCCAAATGAGATGCAGTCCGAAATGCGAGTGGTGGCGGAACCAGGGCTTCCGGCGTCGTAGACATCCAGAATACGGAGGTCATTTACGGCCATCGAGCAGTAAGGGCACGTGAGCTGCGGTGTAAGGAACACGAATCCGTTAGGAACGGTGACCGCTTTGGAGGGCGGGACATTGAACGCCCAGGACCACGAACTAAGAAGGCAGGGCCACGCTTTCCAGCAAGCCCACCTTGAAGCGCATCGGCTTGTCCGGCGCTGCCAGCCGTGTGTGTGCGATGCCGACCAGCGCCTTTGGCACATCTGTCGCCGCCACCACGGAGCCCGGGTACAGGGTCGTGCGGAGCGCTGACGGCGTGGTGAAGTTGATGTCGGGCACTACGTTGGAGAAGTTGAACGGCGAGTCCAGCTGCAGCATGGACTCAAGCACGCTCGTCGGCCCCACAGTCACGGCGTCCACGGGGCGTGTCAGCACCTGTGCATCACACGCAAGGTAGATGGGTTGACAAATGAGGACTTGAAGGGCGGTTGTGATGCGCACATGACGCTGTGCGACGCGGCTGCCCACTCACCTGCCAGGTTGAGGACAGCGCGATCTTGGGTGCCCAGTAGTAGTCCTTGGGCGGAACGGGTGTGGAGATGTAGAAGTTGGTCATGCGCGAAAACGCCGATGAAGAGGCACCGGGCTGGCCTGTCGGCTCGGCCATCTGGATGTCAATGATGGCGCTTGGGTTGCGGTACCGCACCTCGAACTCGTACCAGCCTGCATACCAAGAAGAAGGAATCGGGATAAAGGCAGGCGAGCTACCCGATCGCACCGACATAAAGCTTGGCGAGGACTCTGGGAAACATCGCGTACACCTTCACTCACCTCCGTTTGAGTTGAGCAAATTCACAGCGCTCAGGTTGAGCGCCACTTGGCCCACTAGCACGCGCAGGTCGGCTGGGCTGGCGGTGGTGTTGATCTGGGCGGCGGACACAAAAGGGCAGAAACTTTACCCTGCGAGCTCTCCTATACTTTCCAGACGCCAACTGCTGGTCACACAAGGGGCACCTAGGCAGCCCAGCCCCACTCTCCCCCACCCACCTTCATAGCGTACAGCCCGGTTTGGTTTCTGGAATGAACTACCCCACTCTCCCCCACCCACCTTCATAGCGTACAGCCCGGTAAGGGGCAGGTACACGGACGCCTTCATGCGGAGCGTAGTGCCGGCGCCGTACTTGTAGCGCTCAAACCGAGGCAGGCCGGGCTGTCACGGAGCGGGGCACCACGCGCAGTGTCAGCAGCTTTACAGTCAGGTTAGGGCGCTGCCACACAGAATCAATATCAAGACAAGGCGAGGCAAGCTTGGTCTGCGGGCTCACTGCCCGCCCCCCCCCCCCCGCCCATGCCCGGCCGCACACACGCCCAACGCGCCTCACCCGTGTGCTGACGCCCCGCACGGGCAGCAGGTCCCAGTCGTTGCGCTCCGTGAGCCCCACGTCGCCGTCGTAGTAGGTCTCATTGAAGCCGGTCACGGTCACGGATTGGGAGGAGCGCACGAACGACGAGTCGGTCACAATGCCTGCACACGCAATCGGACCACGGGCCCGGGTTAGTGTTGCATCCTCGTCAGCAGGCATAAACTCACGTCATTGCAAGGCTGCTGCCCATGGTTGCGGCAATCCACTCACCCGCAACCCCAGACAGCCGCGCGGTTGCCTGGCGCACCGCATTCGCGGCGTTGACACGGCGGCCGGTCGACACGGGCAGGCCAGGCCGAGGGTCTGCCGACTCGACAATGATTTTCCGCGCCTCCTTGCCCTGTGGTGTAGGTTTTGCAAGCCGTGTGGATGAAAGGCTGAGGCACACTTCCCAGGCCTGTGCACGTGCCCGCCATGCCGCAATCCCACGTGCAGACGCTAAACGGCCCATGCCACCCGCAACTTGCCCACCGCTCCCATGCCCGCGCACACTGACCTGGAAGTAGTTCCCAGAGCCCGTGCCCAGCACCGATAGCACCAGCGCGCCAATGCCCGACACCAGGGGTGTGGCCATGGAGGAGCCGGTCTTGAGGTTCCAGCGAGTCATGCCGTTGGCGGCCACGGGTGGCGTGCTGGAGATGATCATGCGGCCGGGGGCGCCAATGTCCGCGTACTTGAGCCCAAAGTTGGAGCCAATGTACTTGTTGTTGGCAATCTCAGCCCAGCGGACGTCCTGTGCGTCGCCGTGAGCGGGTTAGAGCAGGCGTCAGCATGGCAGCGGCTTTAGCTCTTGTCGGCTGTCGCAATCCCGGTACAGGAGGGGAAACACAGCAATTCCCTCGCACACGCGTCGCAAGCCACATGCGTGTACCGTACTTACATCCTGGTTGGTCGCGGTGACGCACAGCATGTTCTCCGGGAACTCCTTCGCCATAAAGCAGGGCATGTAGGTGGTGTTGTGCTGGTCCAGTTGGTCCAGGTTGGTGTTCTCATTGCCTGGCGGGGAAAAGAATTCACGGTGGTCGGCGGTCGGGGTAGCATTCAGCGGGCGCACGGCTTCCAGGCCACAAAGCCAACCCGCCCTTGGGGTCGCGGCAGCCCGCCCGGTGTGTCAGTACGTACGCCACGCCAATTGCCGCCTGTCTTCACGTCTATTTCCTGCCAGCATAGGGCACGCCAAACCCACCCGCAGCCGCAATGATGAGCATGTTCTTGTCCACCATGGGCTGCAGCGCGGCGCGGTACAGGTTGCGCTCCGCCACGTACGCCGCCAGCTCCTCGGCCGAGATTTTGTTCATGTTGGGCTCGGCCGGGCCGAACGAGCAGCTGACCACGTGCGCGCCCATGCGGTAGGCGTAGTCGTAGGCCTTGAGGATGTGCGCCGTGTAGAAGTTGTTGGAGGGGGTGGAGACCTGCGGTGTGCGCGGTTTCGCGGTGGGTGAGCGACATGCCTCAGGTCAACTGGAGCAATGGCTTTCCTCTGTCGGTGAGCCCGCGTGCTTGGCCCGAGCCCCCCTGTGCACCCATATATGCCTGCGGGCACACACCTTCAGGCACATGACCTTCACGCGCGGCGCGATGCCCGAGATGCCCACGCCGTTGTTGCGGATGGCGCCCACAATGCCGGCGCAGTGGCTGCCGTGCGTGCCCGTGTCCTGCGGGTCCGGCTTCGGGCCGCAGCCGTTGCTGGGGTAGTCGTTCTCGCACGTTCCCGCGAAGTCGTATCCGTACACGTCGTCAATCAGGCCTGCGCGCGTTGTGACATGAAATTGAGGGTAGAGCCGTTTGCGCTATCAATGGCGAGCAGGAGCAGCAATCCAGCACCCCACCCAAACATCATTGCTGCGGACGCCCTCCCCGCCTGGGCCTGGTGTTGGACGTACCGTTGCCGTCGTCGTCCACGCCGTTGCCCGGGATCTCCTTCGTGTTAATCCACAGGTTATCCTTCAGGTCAGGGTGCTGTGAGGAGGGCAGGGCACGGCAAGGTGAGATGACAACGCCACCTGACAGCAGCCTGAGGAGCGCGGCCGGGACTGCCCACCTGATGCACAGGAAGAAGCGCCTTGCCCCCCAATCCCAGTCGCAATGACAGCCCCAACACAACACCCCCCAAAGTTTGCCTTTCCCTTTCGCATGCCGCCGTCCCGCCCTGGCGCTGGTCCCCTACCTGGCGCCCGGGCTCCGTTCCTGATTATTACCGTACCGCCAGAAAGTTTTTTCACTGCCTATGTATTTGCACGTTTTGCGGCAATTATAATTAAACTTTCGTTAGGAACTTTTTATAATTTGGGGATGGATTACCAGGTAGGTTTTCACGGGTTCACAAATGGGGGCACAACACCCACGCCTTGCCGCCACACACACGCGCATGGAGGGGCCTGCTGTCCTGTCGTAAAGTATCATACATCGTATTGCCTCTGTGTCTATCCTATCCTAACCTGCACCCCAATGCTAATAAAAGTCCCTGCCGCAGCCGTGACAGCTTAAGTGCACGAATCCACAGCCAGCGTACAGTATGACGCAGCCCACGCATAGCCGCACGCCAGCCCCCGCCCCCTGCGCCGTTGCCGCAGCCCCTCCCCCGGAATTTTCCCGAGGCGTACAAACTTTTTCGTTAACTGTCGGCAATTATAATTAATATTTTCATTTCACATACTTTTCACGTTTTCTGAGAGCAATTAGTGAAAAACGTTCCTGGCGGTACGGTAGGTGGGTATCAAATTCGCGCGTCTAGCCTGCACTGCTCGTTAGCACGTGACGTTTGTTGGTGTGCGAGCCTCGGTGGCACTTACGAAGGCGGCTGCCGTCAACCGTGCCCGAGACTGAAGTGGTAATCGCCTACTCAGTCATAGGTTAAGCTTGGGTGGCTCGATGGGCAGCGACTGGGATTCTTGGGTTCGGGACCGGGACTTATCGGGTTGTGGGAATGGTCGCGAGTCTTCTCCTCCTCCTCCTCCTCCTCCTCCTTCTCCTCCTCCTCCTCCTGCTCCCCCCATATTAGGCCACGCCCACCTCCTTTCTCTTATGCATTGGGTTTGGTTTAGTTTGGGCTGGTAACCACAACCCCCCCTACATCCATACATCGACCAGCAGCCCGACACGTGGCCAGCCCCGCATGTTTCCCCCAGATGCAGCCGCATCACCCTTTTTGACCCCTTTGGGCTTCAGGATTTGGGTTGAACCACCCCACCCGTCCTCCGGGCCTGGGCACCATGCCCTCCCCACCCCACCCCCCGGGCGAACACAGCCGCGCTCGCTCACCGAGAGGTCGCAGCCCGTGTCCACAACCGCCACAATCACCTCCGGCGTGCCTGTGCGTCGTGCAAGTATGAGCGGGGTGACGCAAGGTTCAGGAGTCGAGTCTACCTGCCAGAACACCCTGCCAGAACAGCAGTGTGTCGCTCCGTGCCCAAACCCAGGCTGGATTTTAGTCGGGTCCGGGCTCCTCCGCACGGACTGCGATGGTTATGCGGATTAGTGGACTACTCTACGCCTGCGCGCTCCCCGCCCCCTGCCGTGAACCTCCCCATGCGGTCTTAGCGCGCGCCGCGCCAGAGCCGCCAATGCGCCAGCTTCCTCTGGCCATGCTCCAGCCCATGCCGTTTCCCCTTCCTGGAACTAACCCCCGGGTATCGCCGCCGCCCAGACCCCCGCTTACCCTGCGTCACGTTCCATGCATCACTGGCTTTCACCATGGTCAGCGCGTACTGGTCATAGAAGTCCGGCGCGCCCGGCACCGGCGTCGAGGGCGACATCGCCTGCAGGAAGCGGCGCGGGTCCAGTGCAGACAAGAACCGCCGTGTGCCGGGCACGCCCGCCTGGCCTGCCGCGCCCGCCAGCGCGGCCAGCGGGTCCTGGATAGGCGGCTTGCTCTGTGCTGAATCTTGTAGCAAGTTCGCCAGGTCTGGGCGCAGCGCCGAAACATGTTCAGAGCGGGGTTGGAGCAGAAAGGTCAGGCGTGGAAACATACGGACTGATACGTCCAGTGCTTGTAGCCCTACGCAGGTAGGCCCATTCAAAGCCAACCATATGCCCTGCTACATTTGGGCATACAAGTCCACACGTCCACTTGCCCTGGCTGCACCAACCAGGCCCAACGTGCGCAACATCTTCCTTCTGCTGCTGTACCGCATGCGCGGCGCACCTACCTGGCTGCGACAGCAGGATCTTCTTAACCTCATCAAGCACCTTTGCGTCCGAGAACGAGACAATCTGCAGAGCCCAGCGCCAGGATTCACGCATCAGTACCAGGTGCAGGGATAGGACACTGCCCCCGCCAGCAACGCTATGGCGCCCCTTGCAGGTGTGTACTCGAGTGTCTCTTCTGTATCTCTTCGCCCTACCACGCCCAAACCCACCCCTTCGCACCTGGATCCCGCTCTTCAGTGCTACCTCCTCTAGGTAATCGTACAATAGCGGCGGAATCTTTGACTTCACGGTCTTGCCGATTTGGTCAAAGTTCACGATGAGGCGGTTGATGGATTCCGATTCAGACGACTGCACGCAGGTAACCGAGGACGGCCGTGCGCCGTGTGTTAGAACGTCGGCACAGCGCAGTTGACACGATGCACGACTAGCGCCCATGCCATTGCAGTCCCGGGCTGAAGTATGCGAAAGGTTAACACGCCAGGCGACTGTCTCAGCCGGGCAAGTGTGCATGGGTGGCGTGGGGGCTCCTCTCTGCGTTAGTCGCTCTGCCCACTGCATAAACCGTCACGGCAACACCCAAAGCCCGCGCGCTATGGAGTGCTTGTAGCCAACATGCTGCCACCAGTGCTAGTGTGCCCGAAACTCGTGCGCCGGAGCACTGCACCCGCCGCCTTGACTCAGCGGGTCCAGCTACGCACCCCCAGCATAAGCCGCGGCTAGAGTCCTCTGCGGCAGCCCGCACACGCATACCCGAACGTCCCCGGAATGCACAACACATCCCTAATGGATGTTGGCGCTCCTACAGCCCCACCGCTGTCGTCGCGTGCTACTGAAAAAAGGAGTGACGACTTCATCGGCGTCACCATGCTGTCCTCCTGCTCCACGCTGCCCGCGCGATCTAAAGTTTACCTTCCAGCCCCCTACCCCACAATGTTCCATCACCGCACCGCCGCTTACATCGCTTGGTCGCCCAGCTCCACAGCCGACGAGCACGCAGACCGGGGGCACCACCGCCACAAGAACGACACAGGTAACTAGCAAGAAGATGAGGCAGCCGAAGGTTCCCGGCTTTTGGTGAATCTGCGAGCAGAGGGGCACATGCTCGGCGGGCGGAACTCACATTCGCGCAAGTCCTGGGACTTACCCAGTCCCGAAAGGTGTTATGCGCGTGCGGTTTTTGCTCCTTAAGCTGATGTAGCTTTTGCTCCAGTTTATGAACCTTGGCGTCAGAGTGAGAAGCGCCATGGCTTGGGTCTAACAAGGGGTTCTGCGTGCTCTCTGCCATGTTGGGCGTTCCTGATGTGCACGTCTCCAGCTAATGCGGCTGCTGGTTAGCACATTTGGAGTCAGAACGGGCTACTTTCTGCAGCACTTGCGCAGAGCAAAAGCTTTAGGAGTACAGTCCAACTAGATAAAAGTAGAGTGATATGCGGCAATCGATGCCGACTTTGGGAATAACACGCAGGGACCAGGAATGAACTTGGTCCGCCCTCCCCACCATGGACGCCCCATAGCGCCCGCGCACACAGGAAAATGTCAGTAAAGTGTAGTCGCTGACAGGTGACTTACAAATAATGTCATAAATGATCATCATAAGTGCGCTTGAGCCCTAGGGGAAAAACACACAACTCTGTTTGAGGCGGGCGGAACTGACTCCCTTCGCGAGCAGCATGTCAAAGCTTACGCCGGCTGCAATAAACCGACCCTACGAACAACATTTATAGAATGCGCCCGTGGCCAGAAGGCCGTGCAGCAAGGTCTCCCAACGCGCTCTCGTGTGCCCGTGCCTGGAGCGCGACAACCTACCGCTGTGGACCACCCAAGCAAGCAAGTCACTATCTCGCCAAGCACCTTTCAGTCACGCCCTTTCAACAAGCAACCCAACCAAGTCACAGCTGGCCCAGCACCTTTCAGTCGATTCCACTCGGTTGACACCCGCGCTGCATATGAGTGCATGCGGCACGTCCGCAAGTGACACCAATGCACTTCGCATTCACAATTTAGCGCATGTCCGTAGCAATGCTCAAAGCTCGGACTTGAAGGCGCCAATCGAAGTGCCCAGTCCGTTGCCTCCGGCCACCAGTGCAGCGCCCGGTGCAGAGAGCGGGGTCGGTCGTGGCGTGACGGCGGCAAAATAGGCGCCCCAAAAGCCGTACATGGCGGGGATCTGCGGCAGCAGCCGGGCGTGGAGCGCGCGTAGCCAGTAGCACGTGAGGGATCGGGACGTCCAGCGCAACCACCAATCGGGCGGTGGCGACGTGCGTTCCATGCAGCCTTTGCCTAGTGGCCCCACCCGCCATTGCAGCTGAAGGAGCCCCACGCGTACGTCTTTCACTGTTTCACACCTGCCCCGGCTCTGCGCCCCGTCCATTGCTTCTGCCTGGCTACCAGGCCCCCGGGGTACTTGCGCATACCCAATATGCGCGCTCTTTTACCCACTTGCAGCGTCAGCGAGGCCACGGGTATGCACAACCACACCGGCAGCTTGATGCCCGCCCGGCTGGTGGCCCGCACCAGCTGCTGCTCCACCAGCATGAGCGGCGCCTGCGGCGGGGCGGGGCGGAGCGGGGCGGGGCGGGGCGGGGCGGGGCGGGGCGGGGCGGGGCGGGGCGGGGCGGGGCGGGGCGGGGCGGGGCGGGGCGGGGCGGGGCGGGGCGGGGCGGGGCGGGGCGGGGCGGGGCGGGGCGGGGCGGGGCGGGGCGGGGCGGGGCGGGGCGGGGCGGGGCGGGGCGGGGCGGGGCGGGGCGGGGCGGGGCGGGGCGGGGCGGGGCGGGGCGGGGCGGGGCGGGGCGGGGCGGGGCATTGAGGCATGCAGGGAGGAAGCGGCACCCGGGCACACCAGCAGTCAGCAGGTGCGACGCATGTGGAGTCCGGCTTGCTGCACACACGGATCATAGCAAGCCAGCATGCCCTCCACGCACGGCCACCACCATCCTCCATTCCTGTTCCTACTCACAGACCGCAGGCCGCCAAGAGCCTAAAAGGAAGTGCCGGGGACAAAGTGCGTGCAGGCCGCCCAGCCAACGTGCTAAACGTGCCGCCGGTCAACTGCCACCCACCGGGCACGTCTTCACGCCCGGCGGCGGCCCACGCACCTGGATGGCGAAGAACCAGGTCTGCTTGCCCAGCTGCGAGGCGTCGCCGGTGCACACCCACAGGAGCACCTCGTGCATCAGGCCGCTCACGGCGAAGGTGGCGGAAAGGGCTGCCAGGCGTGCCGCAGCTGAGGGCCCCTCGTGGCGGCGGGGCTTGCGGCCGCGGTCACCCTGCTCGTTGGCGGCCGCCGCTGCCGCAGCCGCCTTCTCGCCACTGGAGGCTTCGGCCCTGCAGCTTAGTGGTGCAGCGTCTGCAGCAGCAGTAGTGCCAGGCATGGTGGGAGTAACAGCGGCCTGGCTGGTACTGTCCGATACCATGCTTGGGCTGCGAGGCGGCTGCGGGACGGCACCGGCAGCAGGGCCGCTGTTGCTGCGTTCGGCATCCGGGGCTGCAGCTGCACCCGCCGGCGCCAAGTCCTCGCGTCCAGGAGGCAGGAGGGGGTGCGGCTGGGGGCGCGGCACAAGCCGGCCTGCGGTGCGGCAGGCAAGCGAGGGCAGCCTGTCAACAATACATCAACAAGTCGCCCCATGACACAGTAACCGGCCCCTTGTATCCGCACCCGAGCCATTCCAACATAACATGCACGCTTCCAAGCATGGGCACAACCTTGCGCCTCTCGCGTTCACCACACCCGTTACATTACAATCACCCACGCACGGATGCCCCACCCACCCACCCACCCTCCACTACAGGCGCGTAGACCAGGTGCTTGAGCGAGGCGGCGGCCGGCAGGTTCCAGCGGCGGCCCCAGAAGTCAGCCAGGCTGGTCTGCAGCCAGGGCCGGTTCCAGGAGGGCGCAAGCACCAGCCCGTGCACCGCCGCCACCAGCGCGGCGCAGACGTTGGCCCACAGGCTGCAATAGGCGCACACGCCAAAGGCTGCGAGCGCGGGGGCGAGTAGGTGAAGACGCGCCGGGGCAGGGGCACTCATGCAGGGAGAGTGCAGCAGGGTGAGATTGAAGGTGTGGAACATAAGCGCGGTGTGTGTGTGGGGGAGACGAGGGCAGCGCGTGGGCGGAGAGTATGACGGTGGTGATCAGGTGATGGCGGCGCACCATGGCGCAACCAGCCACGCATCTGCAACAATGATTTAGCGCATGTCCGTAAAATGGAGCCACTCACCTGCCGAGTAGGTCTTGGGGAAAAGGGGTACGGCCGGATGCGTGAGCGTGTACACAGCCACCAGCGTGACCACTGCGAAGTGGTGACAGCAGCACAGAAGAACCGCCACCAGTATTTTGGTGACGGCGTGTAGGGCCGCCGCACACGGCTAGACCGTGCACCAAGCTAACCCATACAAAGCGGGGCAGCCGCCGCGGCGCCGCCCCTCCATAAGACAAGGCACCCGCTGCCTGCGGCTTCTGCACTTACCCACATTCTCCGGCAGGCGCCACACCAGGTAGCCAGCTGCCCTGCGCACCCGCGCCCAGCCGCGCGTGGGCTCGAAGGTAACGGCGCCGCCAGGCCCTGTGCTGTGCTGGTTTAAGTAATGTGCCGAATTCGGTAGGAGCTGCCAGGGGCAGTCGTGGCCCTGGCACGCCCCGTCCTGCAATCATAATCTCGCGGCAAGATCGTGTACCGCTTTCGAGCCCGTGCTGCGCCCGCCGCATCCGTCACAGCCCCTCGAGCCTCAACCCACCTGTCACGGGGATTACGGGCCACAGCAGCAGCGCAGTGAATTGGCCCAGGCTCAGCTGACGCAGCGACACCGCCAGCGGGCCGCGGCCGCAGCCCAGCGCCAGCAGCTTGAAGGTGGCGAGCCTGTTTGTTTGTTTGAATATGGAGGGGAGGGGGGACGGGTGGGGAGGCAAGACTGCAGCAGAACAGCGATGGCGCCAGCGTGCGGGGCCGGCACGCAGTGGATCCTGCCGGGCGAGCATCTTTGAGGCCCTGCAGATGAAATTGAGCTCTAGCCGCCCCAGTTCCTCTGCGCCATTGTGCCCAACCTTCCGAGGACCCACCACATGAGCATGGCGGCGGCGCTGGCGCGACTGGCGCTCTGCACCTCGAAGGCCAGCGGCGCGGTAACAAAGAGGGCTGCGGCGGGCAGCAGCAGCAGCAGGCGGAGCAGGCCTACGGGGCCAAAGGCGGAGCCGGGGGGTTGGGTGGGGGGCAGATCTGATATGTCGGCTCGGTATTGCCGCCGCCTGGGTTAACCTACATGCACCTGCACATCTGTCAACTAGCGAGTGGGCGGTGGTGCGTGCGCGCACCTGGGGCTGTTCCAAGGCAGATGGAGCGGGACATTGCCGCGGCGCCCACGCAAGTGAGCCCCAGCCCGAGCACCGTGAGTGCCCAACTCGCCATTCTATGCCACGTGCGGCCAGTTGCCGCTGCCTCGCGCTGCGAGCCCCCCGCGAGCAAACTCAGGTGCTCGGGTTGTCGCGCGGCCCGCGGTTCGGGGGCTGCGTTAATGTATACTTAGCTCGCCGGAACGTCGAGTTCGTGCAGGCCGCGTTTGCGCACATATATTACTCCCATACATGCGCAATGGTGAGCGGAGGGAAGCCAGAGGGGCAACGCTCGCGATCGGGCTAATGCACTTGCACCATGCAGCGTGCCCAAAGTTGAGCGTCCCTCACGGTCTGTCACCCTTGGTCCACTTGTATGCAATAAAAATAGATAGAAGACTGAAGTGCTGCTTAAAACGTGTCGGAGGAGCGCGACTTTATCAATACTGCAAGGTTTGGCACAGTTGCATTAGCGATCCACTGCTTTTTACGTAGCATATTTTAGGAAATCGCGCGAGCATGGGCGGCGAGCTCGCAGAGCGCAAAGGTAGGCCCGGGACTTGGAAAGGCTTGCTTGCCCTGGCCCAAATCATCGGCTGTGTAATTGAAGAATCCATCATGCTCGCAGCCTCATCAGCTGCGGCGGGGCCCCGCGTGGTGCCCATGCGGAGAGAGGCCATTCCAGCCGAGCTGCTGCTTGTAAAAGAGGACCCCAGCAAATTGCCTGCTGGAGTAATTCAGACGCGGGAGCAGCTCAAGCAGGCGCAGCGGGACATCAACTGGGCGGGGAAGCGTGAGCAGGTTTTCGCTGCGGTAGCGGCGGGCTGGCATATCGCGACGTTTGCGCTAAACCTGGCGTTCTGGGGCGTGGAGGGCATGCCACCGGACCGCTACTGGCCTACCAGCCCGCGGTGAGCAGCTTTCTTTGGCGCGGAGGGGTCCAGGCTTTGGCATAAGGCCAAGGGTTTGGCAAGACACGCGTGTGGGGTTCGGGGGCGGTGTAGGGGTCGACATGGGTGCCGGCGGCCTTACCGGTGTGCGCGCACTATGGGTGCCGTATCCTGACATAGCAATTCGGAAGGCAAGGGCCATTTCAGGGGACAGGACCGCCTGCAGCACCACGCCACCGCCTAAGGCGCTGACTCCATGTGGGCAACCTACGCCGCACTTGCCCCATACCCACGCTTCCTCACGTCCCTGCCCCTGCCCAACCCCCGCCTCCTTCGCCCTGCCATCACCACAGTATCCGGCTCCAGATCCGGCCAGGGCGGTATGGCAACCTGGAGGGCGGGCAGCGCGTGTACATGGACTACCTGGCGCGGTCGGAGGGCGTGCCGCTCACCTAAGGGGCGTACAGGAGGTGGCAGGCGGCAGCTTGCAGTCTGCGGCAGCGGTGGCCGCCACCGTCGCCCCCTGCTGCGGCGCCCGTTGGAAGCCGCGGGGGGGGGGGGGTTGTGGTTACCAGCCCAAACTGCTGGGGCGGGCAGCAGGTGATGGCGGAAGGGCGGCGCAGATGGTGCTGGAGACCGTGGCGTGCAGATACCGGCGTGGGGGCTGCACAGCGGGCATGCCCTGTTCCATCAGCGGGGTTGATGCAGAGCACACGGAGCGGCGACGCGGAGGGTAAGGAAGGAAGGAAGGCTGAAGGAAGCCTGGTTCCATCGCAGCGGTACCGCAGGGCCGTTGCAAGGCGCGGCCTCCCTGCTTTCGAGAGCACAGAGTTTAAAGGCAGGCGGATGGTCGGCGGTGCGGGGGGCAGAAGAGCTGGTGGTGCTGGCAGCAACATGATGGTAGGGTGTGTACTGCCGTAGGGTCACGAGTGCCCTACCGCTTGCGCGACCGGGCTCGCGACGGCGTGGCCAAACGCGCTGGAAAGGGTGTCGGTGCGATGAGACGAAAGAAAGTTGACGCACAGGCCTGGCAGGTGCGGTACTAGTGCTTACATAGGCGGAGGATGCGCCCAAGGTACTCGGAATGCGTTTTTATAAGCCAAGAGTTCTGTGTCATGGGCAACGTTATTCGGGACTCGGAAGGCGCCATCGCGCGCCGCGTCCAGGTTGTTGAGTGGAGCACATGCTGTCACCATCGCGTGCCCTTGTCTGCCTGGCTCCTTCGGACTCCCGCGCTGCCGCGCGTCTGCGTCAGCCGACAGTCCCTTCGGCAGCAGGCCCCCGTGCTGTCAGCACCGGGCGGGCAAACCACGCCTTACCCCCTGCCCTCCACACGGTGCTACACACAATCGCCAGTGAGACCGTGATGCTGCACGCACGGTGTCGACCCTTCCTCTCCTTGTGCTTTTCTAACACCAGTGAGACAGCCAACGCAGCACCATCAAACGTTGCATACTCACACAGTATCCTACTCGACACCCAATGCCACTCACGATGCGCGGCATGACGCGCTTCAGCCCAACTCGCAACTCCATCAACACGCCGTTCGTTTCAGCCCACGCTGCAGTGCGGTGCTCCATGTCGGCTCACTGGCCAGCAGTGCCGCGGCAAACGTTCAACTCACCCTGCCCAGTCATAGCAACTCAACGCACATGCGCGTTCACACCTTTCCTCCGACACCGCCGCACAGCAGCACCAGCACAACCAGCGCCACAGGGACGCTGTGCCAGTCCAGCAACGGCTGCACCCTGCCTGCTGCCAGACGCACCTCACACCGCAAGCTCACACCGCAGGCGCCGCCGGCAGGCCCGCAATCTCCGCGCTGGCGTCCCACAGCTCCGCCGCCAGCTTGCCGTCGTAGCTCTGTGTGGCGGAGCGCACCGGCTTGGTGGCGCCGCCCAGCAGCCCGCCGGAGAGCTTGCGCAGCGGCCAGTCCCACAGGCTGGTGAACAGGGTGGACAGGCCCCACAGCGTGCCCTTGATCTGCGGGCAGGTTCGTGAGGTGTGTAAGACGACACACGGTCTGCAACAGCGCCCGGCGGCATGCAATGCGCACCTGCGTAGTGCAACAGCACAGCCTAGGCTACAAGAAGTAATCCCTACTACGCCCAGCCGCACCTGTTGCCCGGTGCCGAAGCCCTTGCCGGTGTAGCCGTCCAGGTTGCACAGCGTGGGCGAAGTGAACAGGCCGCGCGAGTAGTACCTGCGCGCGCACACACACGTCGCATTCCTGTCGCTTCACACGCACAAATGAACTTCAACACACGTGCAAGTGTATTGCGCCGGTGTGTGCAAGTCATGCCGTGTGTGCTGTGTCTCCTTGAGGGACAGCAGTACTGGTGTCTGAAACCGGAACAACACCAAGTTGACTGCAGCTCATCGGCCCTCCAGTTCTTCCCCAGTTCCCACTCGCCCTTTTGCCCCTCCCCTTCCCGACATCCCTTACACGTGCCACCCAAAGGTACCACACAGCCAGGCAGCTGGTCCGAAACCACCCCAACCGTGCCCCTGGGCCCGGCCATGGCCAATCTACCCTGGCCCACCGATCCACGCCCTCACACCCACCGCAGGTCGTCCGCGGGAAGCACGGGCGTGCCGTTGACGGAGCGGCGGTCCTTGGCCCAGTCCACGGTGGCTGCGTAGACGACGCCCTTGGCGCCGTCGACCGGCGGGCTGTAGCACATGTCGATGATGGTCCTGGCGGGGGTACGGGTGCGGGGATGCGAGGCGGGTAGGGATTAGGGATTTAGGGATATAGGGAAGTAAGCTGGGCAGGGGCGGCGAGGGGAGATTCAGGATAGGCCGCGCAGCCGAGGAGACCCACGGACGCGACCAGTAGCCGCCCTGGCGCAGAGTAGCGAAGTCTGATTTGTGGCCAGCTCTGAGCTGCGGGCGCACTGCGGCCACGCGCCGCTGAGCGCAGACCGGAGGCACACGTCCCCCCCACACCACACACCTGCACACACCAAGCACACAGTCACTCACTTCTTCCAGCCCTTCTTGAACATCGGGCTGCTGTCCCAGATGTGCGAGCGCACGCCGCCGGGGTCGGCCGCGCACGAGGTGACGCCCAGGTTGCCCAGCCGCCGCTGCAGCTCGTACGCGAATAGCACGTTGGCAACTGCAGGCCAGGGGGGGGTCCATGCATGGTAAGTAATGGGGAGGCAGCGGGCGAGCGTCAGAGCAGCAGCACGTGAGCACGGTAGGTCAGGGGCATTAAGGAAAAGAAGGGGGGGCCTGGACGAAAGCCAACGCGTACATGTGCCACCGCGGCATCCACGTCGCCTGCTGCAACCATGGGCCCCCCGCGGCGTTGAGCGAGGTCAGCATGTGCCCAGGCGCGCTCGCTTTTGGACTGCAATGCCGCACACTCACGCTTGGAGTGCTGGTAGTAGCCGGAGCGCCAGTCCGTGAGGAATGCCTTGGCGTCCTTCATGACCGTGGTGCGGTGCGTCACGGACGCGACCGTCACCACACGTGCCTTGCTAGCCACCAGCTTCTTCTCTAGCAACCGCGTGAGCGTGTAGGGGCCCAGGTGGTTGGTCTGCGCCAGTGCAAGCATGTGCGGTGGGAGCGGCGCAAGTCATGAGCGGGCTTGGGTGCCGTGGGGGTTGCCCACACGCGACATGCCACGCATACCCAGGCGCCCCCACCGCAGCGGTTGATCTCCCGTAGTCCCCGCGCACCTGCGCGATGCCGCCCACACCCTCGGGCGTCATGGTGCGCTGCATGAAGGACACGCCTGCGTTGTTGATGAGGATGTTGAGCTGCGGGAAGGTCTTGTTGACCCAGTCCGCGAACTCCTTAACGCTTTTCTGGGAGAGCAGGTCCAGCGACGGCCCGACCACCAGCTTGGCGCCGGGGTAACGCTCTTGAACTTGCTTCACGACATCTTCCGCAGCCTTAATGTTGCGGACGCCCAGAATAACGTTCGCGCCCCGACCTGTCCAAGAATGGCGCGGGAAACGCACCCGTTGAAGCTCTGCACTCTGCCTAAGCCAGTAATGGCCGATCCGGCACCATTTTCTATGTCATTGTGTTAACCTGCGATCCGAGCGCACCTGCCAACGCCGCGGCGGTTTCGAGGCCGATGCCGCTGGTCGCGCCTGTCACAAGGGCGGTCTTGCCCTCAAGGTCTTTCGTGACCGACATCACAGTTATTTAAGTCAAGGTAGGTGTGCTCGAGGCCGTGTCGCTTTAAGACCAGCACAACTGATGCCGATGTTGCAGGCGTTTTGTGGCAAGCTACGTGAATAAGTTTAAATCTATTATGTGCACACGCAACTCAGGTTCAGCTTAACTCGAAACGAACTCGGAAAACTCGATTGAGCGAGCCTTCCCCGCAGATGGCCGAATCCGCGGTCTCGCCCCCGAGAGGTTCGGCGGCTACGACTTACCTACACTTGCGGCACTGCGTGCGCAACGAGCGGCTTGAGCATACGGATTGATGAATTTACTGAGCGTAAACCATACAGCCGATCTAACCTTAGGGAGCTCAGGAGAGCACTGTGGCGACCCTTGGTTCCTTGCCGTGCCGTGCCCGGAGCGTCCCCTACCCAGTGCGCTCACCCCCTGCAGCGTCACCACGCTGCCTCGGCACCTGCAGCACCACCGAACATAGCTCACACAAGCATCACGGTGGTATGTGTTGGCTGGAAGGCGCTTGCGCGAGCCTACGCCGTGCGCAAGCCACACGCCCACCTGTGCGGAGATGCAGGTCTTGCGTGCTTGCGCGCTTGAGTTGTCCCCTCTGGAACACCGCATTCATGGTCACGGCCAAATGTGCTGGTTCTGGCTCTCAGCAGCGCGCCTTACATGGTTGATGCCTACCCTTTGTGGGCGCGCATTTCGGACTGGACGTGCTCATTCGTTCAATGCTCACACATATGCCACTGCTGCATCTGGATGTCCCACTATTATATCTATGCTACTCGACGTGCAGGTCACATGGCAGCACATGCCACAAGTCAGCGCCGTTGTCGAATCCGAAGTCAAGTAACCTACCCCACTAATCCCTTAGCCGCATTGCTTGCCCATTCAAGATGCAGGACCTTCCGGCCCATCTGATCATTCACAAGGCATCTGAATGTCTAGTACTTGCGCGCTTGAAACGCACACGCCCGTCACACGTGCTGTAATGAGCACCCATCCTGACCACCTTTTTCAGTAACCACAGCATGCCTGCTGCAACGCACACGCTGCGCGCGCACGCGCATTCGCATGCTAGGGACCCAATGTATGATTCCGCATTTCTGCGCTCCTTTCGCGCGCCCCGACAACACATCCACAAAAACATCACACGACACATACCGGCCCTCCACACCCACAGGAGGCCTCCCTGCCCCGGCCCCCACCCCTCCGCTCCACGTCTTGCCTAGTCGGACAGCTGTGTGAGCAGCGCCACGCCGCGCATGATCCAGTGGCTGGCGGGCTGGTCGGTGGGCAGCTTGACGAACATCACAAAGTTGGTGGAGTGGCCGGTGGTGGCCAGCACGCCGCGCCGGTCCGCGGTGCGGTACAGCGGGCAGTCGTAGTGCGGGTAGTCGAACTTCTTGTCGGCGCTCTGCGGCCGCAGCCACATGACCGGCGCGTTGACGAACAGCACCTTGGGCTGGCTCTCGCACAGCCGCTGGTGCCCCGCGTCCCAGCCGCAGCCCTCCACGTACAGCCCGTGCACGTACACGCCCTCCGCCGGCGCGGTCTTGTAGGCGGCGTGGTCCATGCCCAGCATCTCGAAGCCAAAGCCCACGGTGTCGATGGGCACCTTGCGCCGGCGCGCGTAGTTCTGCAGCGAGGCGGTGAGGAAGGACTGCACGAAGAAGAAGCCCGGCAGCCAGAAGCTGGGCGGCGGGCCGCCGGAGGCCCAGGCGGTGAACATGTTGAGCCGCTCGTACAGGTCGTCCAGGTAGGAGCCCAGCGGCTTGAGCGAGGGGTAGGAGCGGCGCTTCCACAGCTCCGGCACCTGGTTGATGGCGATGGAGGCGAAGGCCGCCTCCAGCTCGCTGCTCATGACCAGCAGGCCCTGGATGGCCAGCTCGATGTTGGCCAGCGACTCGTGCAGCACCGCCAGCAGCTTGTTGAAGCGGCTGGCCTCCTGCGCCAGCACCGTGTTCATGCTCTCCTCGTACTTGACCGGCCAGCGGCGCTGGATGGCCTCGATGTCGAACTGCGGCGGCAGCCGCGCCAGGCACTGCGACACGATGCCGGCCACGCGCTCCTCCGCCGCGCCCGCCGCGCCGCCGCCGCCGGTGCCGCCGCTGCCGCCGGTCATGGACAGCAGGCTGGCGAACATGGCGGCGGTGTCGTTCTGGTCCTTGGCGATATCGGCGTTCTCGTGCAGGCCGAAGGCCTCGGGCAGCGGGTTGATGGGCAGCGTGTCAATGTAGGCCAGGTAGGAGGCGCGGTCGCCCTCGGCCGGCGCGTAGTACAGGCCGCTGCTGGACAGCTTGTAGTCCTCGTAGTTGATGATGTCGGGGCAGTAGCACTTTTCGAGCATGGTGTTGAGCAGCAGGCGGTCCTTGTCATCCGTCACGCGGCCGCCGTAGTTGCACTCGCCCGTCACGTAGCGCAGCGCCGCGAAGGGCGGCGCCGCGCCCGGCGCGCTCTCGTCCAGGAACATCTTGAGCTGCCGCACGCTGATGCGCTGGTCGCCGTCGTCGAAGCCTGTGTGGCAGGGGGCGGAGGGGTGTAGGCAGGAGGTTGGAATCCGGCGGCGCAACAATTGAGGCGGCGGCTCATACTCCAGCAAGCAGGCACCTGCAACGTTGGCGTGTGCCTAGCTCCCTGGCAATGCCTGCGGACCCAATACCATCAGCGCAGGCAGCCCTGTGCTCACTCACCGTAGGGGATGTTCCAGCCCAGCGGCCCGAACTTGCGGCGCTCCTGCACTAGCGCGTGGAAGAACACCAGCCCGAACAGCAGCTTCTTGAAGGGGGCGGGCTTGGCGCACGCCTCGAAGAACTCCTTGTCCTGGCAGATGGGCTCGATCATGAAGGAGCGGCGCATGTTGGCCTTGATGCCCTTGGGCGGCTCGTTGGTCATCTTGACGCCGTTCTGCAGGATGTTGACGGGGAACTTGGGCGAGGGGTAGGACGTCATCCACAGCCGGAACTCGGGGCTGGTGGTGTCGGGCTGCAGCTCCTCACAGATCTTGTCCAGCATGGGCATCCAGCTGGGCGCCAGGTGGCAGTTCTGCAGCACCACCCACGACCCGGCCCTGGCGCCCTCCGCGATCATGGCCGCGGCCTTGGGGCCCTGGCCCTGCCCCAGCGAGATGGCCATGAGGCGGCTGGCCATCTTGCGCTCGCCCGCGAACTGCAGCAGCGCCGCGGTGGGGTCGGAGCCGGGGCTGAGCACGAAGATGAGTGGCGTGGTGGGCGCGGAGTCGGCGTAGCAGGCCGCCAGGTCGAAGGGCGGCGGCTCCACGTACTTCTTGCCCAGGTTGGCGTCCACAAAGTCCTGCACCGCCGGCACCACCTTGTCGGGCCGGATGCAGCGCACGATAAGCAGCTTGCGGAAGGCGTCCAGCGAGTTGTACAGCCCCGGCAGCGTCACGCGGTGCGGCTCCATCCCGTCGTACAGCGGCCGCCAGGCCTCGGGGTCGTCGGCGAAGGCGTCGGCGATGCCCATGAAGGTGGGCAGCTTGTCTAGGCGGCACAGCTCGCGCCAGCCGCGCTCCACCAGCCACTCGGGCGCGGGGTTGGGCCGGTGGTCGGCGGCGCCCAGGCCGCCGGTGAGCAGGAACATGTACTCGTCCATGTCCACGCGGCCCTTGGTCTCCAGGATGCGCGTGCACAGCAGGAACGCGAACAGCAGCTTGTCCTTCTCGAACAGCGACCTGGGTGGGCGGGCGGGCGGGTGCGCGAGGTGGTGGTGTGTGTGTGGGTGGTGTGGATAGTTGGTCGGCCGGGGAAAGGGTGAGTGTGGCGCGGGGTGCGCAGAAATGCTAGGAGGGGCGGCCAGAGGCCCACAAAAGCAGCTGCAACAGCGACGGGAACAGGCAAGTGGGCTCACCTGCACACGTTGCGGTACAGGCTGTAGGTGAAGTGGTCGTAGATGTTCTCTAACCGCTTCTGGAGCTCGTTGGAGGGCTGTGGTGGGAATGAACGTGGGAGGGGTGCCAAGCACACGCCGTCTCAGTACAAGAGTGCAACCAGAATACAGACCCCACGTTAGGCACGCCCCACACCCGTTTCACACCCATCCCCCAGCCTGCGCTCATGCCCACCACACCCTGCCCGTCCGCCTCCCGCCCTCCCAGCCAGCACGGCTGCCCTCACCTCCGCCGCGTGCATCGACGCCACGTACAGGTTCACGAACCAGGGCAGGCTGTACTGGTACATGGGGTCGATGTTGGCGAGGTCGGAGATGCAGAAGAACAGGATGGACGTGTAGTCGCCGCACGGCTTGTAGCCGGTGCGGGCAGCGTCAATCTCCTTCTCCGTCACCTCGGCGGCGCGCTGCTTCTCCTGGATCTCGTTGCCCAGCGTCTTGGCCTCCGTGATGATCGAGATGGCGGTCTCATCCTCCAGGATGTTGCCCGTGCTGTTGGACAGCACCTCGAGAATCTTGTCCTCGATCTCGGCCAGGCGCCGCGTGTTCTCGGCGCCCTGTAGCACCAGCTGCGCCTTTTGCTCCTCCAGGTCGGGCCGCTCCGTGGCCACCGCCACGCCCAGCAGCTGGTCCGCCAGGCCGGCGGGCGTGATCATGAAGTTGAGCAGAGTCACCTTGACCGCCACCTCGGGCAGGTAGTGCGGGTTGCGCAGCTTGGTGGTGATGTAGAACCTGTGGGCAGGGCAGCAGGGCACGACACGACACAGGGGCGTGGGAGGTGATTACGGTAAGCTTGCGGTGTTGCAGTGGTGCTGCGTGTGTATGTATGAAGGGGGCAACCGTAGGCAGGCGTGGAGCAAGTGCGGCATTGGCGCAGTAGCACGCAGCGCCCCCGCCTTGTGTCCATGCCCCTTGTGTCCATGCCCTGCCTGCCCGTCAGACAAACAACATCACGCCGCCCTGCAATCGCGCACCTGAAGTCTGAGCTGTACTCGATGGTGGCGTCTCCCAGGCGGATGCAGGTGACGCCCATGCTCTTGAACGTCTGCTTGAGCAGCAGCGGCTCCAGCGAGGGGTCTAGCTCCTCGCCCACGTTCTCCAGCAGCACCGGCAGCCCGAACTGGATGGCGTTCTCCAGCACGCGCAGGTAGTCGCCGCCCTCCGACAGCTTGATCACCTGCAGCTTGTGCTCCTTCTCAAGGTTCTTCACCCACTTGTTGGCCTGGCCCTGCGGGTCGATCATCAGCGGCCAGCGGCGCGCGTGCGCCACAATGATGCCGTTCTCGATGGAGAAGGAGTCGTTGGGCAGGCCAGCGATGAGCCACTCGCGCGTCTTCACCGGGTCGCCCAGCGCCGTGGCCAGGCTGAAGCGCGGCGAACGCGGGATGCCCGCGTTCCTGATGGGTGGGTGGGTGGGTGGGTGGGTAGTGGCGAAGGGCGGAGAAGGTCAGGGGTGTTCAGGTTAGGGGCGAAGCCGTGCTACCGAAACAAGCTGGAACCAAAGCCGCCGCACACGCGCCATGGGCCTTGACATGATCTGCTGCCCCCATGCATATGCATGCATGCGTCGTGTGTCCACTGCGCCGCCAAACCCAAAGCCCGGGGGCCCGCGCAAGCAAGGGAGAGCACTCACTGGACCATGTCCACGAAGCTCTCGATGATGTCCTGCCGGAAGGAGGCGGTGAACGCGCCGCAGTAGGCGATAATGCCCGCCGCCACCAGCATGTCGCCCGTCAGCGCCACCGCCGCGTCCTTGAGCGCCTGCGCCGACTCAGTCCAGCGCAGCTTCTCGCCGCCCAGCCCGCCGATCAGCTTCTCCGCACGCTCCAGCTTGATGCTGCACAGCGCCACCTCCTGCTCCAGCCGCTCCTTCTTCTTGGTGTTGGTGCGCAGGTCGGACTCCATGGCTGCCAGCTTGGCGCGCAGGTCCGCAAGCTCGGCCTGCTTGGCACGCAGGCCCACCATCACCTCCTCGTACTGCCCCTCCGCCTCCGCCAGCTTGGCCTTCTTGGGCGCCACCACCTTGGCCACGCGGTCGTAGCTGCTCATGGCGTGCACCCACTTGCACATGCCCTCCGCCGCCGGCGAGGCGTTGCGCGCGCCGGCGGGCGTGAACAGCTCGTTTTTGATGTACTTCTCCCGAATCTCGCCGATGATGCGCGGCGGGATGTTGTCCTTGTCGTAGGATTTGAGGCGCTGCAGGAAGTCGCGCTCGTTCATGAGGCCCACGGACGGCTTCCAGTAGTCGGGGATGGTCTTGCCGGTGTCGTCCTTGATCTTGGCGGGCTTGACGTCCAGGATCACGCACACCGCCTGTGTGTGCGTGGTGGGAGGCGGGGGTTCGGGTGGGTTGGGTCGGGTCAGTGGGGAGGCGGAAAGGATGGTGAGCACGGTGGGTGGCAAGGGCCACGCAGAGGAGTGTACCGGGAGATGATGGTGCAAGCAAGGCGCACAAACGCACGCAAACCCTTTACTCGACCCCGCACACCCTCCGCACTTCCACGCCTCTCACGCCACCATGCAGGCACCCCTCTCCAGCCCAGCTCTGCTCCTCACCTCCAGCACCAGCTTGATGATCACGGGCGGGTTGCCCAGCTTCTTGATGTAGTTGATGTCCTTCTCGTCAATGGTGTCCAGCGCCGCCAGCGCCTCGTTCAGGATGGGCAGCGCCTCCGCAAGGTCCGCCTCGCACTCGTCCTTGATGGCCTTGGCGGCGTCGGCCTTGGTCTGCGCCTTGGCCTCCTCGCCCTTGACGATCAGGGCCTTGGGCTCCACCACCTCGGCCTTCTCGCGCGCGATGACGCTCATGAGGTTCTCCACCTCGGCCACCGTGCGCACCAGCTGCGGCTGCAGCGCCTGCAGCTCCGCCTGCATGCCCGCCACCTGCTCGCTGCTGCTCTGCAGCTTCTGCAGGCCCACGCTGTAGCGCGAGTGCGCCTTGCGGTTGGCGGCGCGCTTGGAGTCCAGCAGCGTGCGGAAGGTGCTGATCAGCTCCAGGTAGGAGGTGGGCGTCACGTAGTTGTGGCGCCCCAGCTGGTGCCTGAAGCGCAAGAGCAGGCGCGAGAAACGCAGCAAATATTGAGTTACGCGGTGTGGGGGCCAGACGAAGTCGCTGTGTGCGTGATAGCCACGAGTAACCCGCCTACCCCCCCGAGACCTAAAGGTTAAGGCCATACCACCTCCGCGCTCTGGGTTGGGCTGGTTGGTTTGGGTTCTCTTGGTCGTTTCGCTTTTGGTTTCTGGAATGAACTACCCCCCCCGAAAGGAGGCAAGTCATCCGCGGATGACAGGGCCACTTCCGCGGATGCGGAAGCTCTTTCTTTGAAACGAAGGCTTGGGCAACTGGGCCAGGGGACAGCATGCGTACTGGGTGGGTCGGGCTGGCTGGGATTTTTCCGGGTAAGTGGGCTACCACAACGCCAAGACCGCCGGCCAACCACGTCGCCAAGACTGAAGATTTGAGGTCAAGACTCAAGACGCCCGACTGCACCCAGGCTCGCGCGCTTCCACAGCACCGGGACGTAGCTCGCTTTGCGATTTAGCCTTGTTGAGCTGCTCCAATATGTCCACAGCTATCAACCTGTACTCCTAGCCTCTTCTCCTGAGCTATTCCTTTCAGGTACACTGGACGAACATGCTGTCAAGGGCCCGCACGACGTGCAACCTCGCGAATGGGGCGCCAGCGCGTGTGGGAGCCGCCCGCGGCCCGCGCCTGGCACCACCCCACCCTCACCCCTCCACTCACTAACTATACCCCTCACGCCGTCACTAACCTGCTTGCTTGACCTGTTTACTTTGGTTTGGCTTAGCTTAGGCTGGTGTTTACAACCTCCCTCCCTGCCTCATGGGTGTGTCATGCTTCGCCGCCCCCCCCCCCCCCGACCGCGAACTAACGCCCGCTACTGCCCCGCCCGCCGGCCCCCAAGTAACGCCGATGCGGCCCCCTTATAGGCCCGGCTGGCGCTCCGGCCAGCCCTCTTTCCACCCAGGCTCGCGCGCACTAGTTTAGGCTGTAGGCTTTAGGATTAGGTTCAGTCTCCTCCCGCTCTTGTGCTTTACTTACGCAACACTGCCCTGCAACCCTCCCGCATGTACGCCTCCGTGGCCGGCGCTCACATCACGGCGCCGGCATTGCTCTGGTATCAAGCAGCAGGTGAGTATCGCGATTGTATCGCGAAATTTAGATAACGGGTTGGTTCTGTACGCGCGAGAGCCTGGGTGCCATCCATGACTACACCGACGACAAGACTGAAGATTCAAGGCTCAAGGGCGCCCGAGACCTAAAGGTTAAGGCCATACCACCTCCGCGCTCTGGGTTGGGCTGGTTGGTTTGGGTTCTCTTGGTCGTTTCGCTTTTGGTTTCTGGAATGAACTACCCCCCAAAACAGCCCACAACGCCTGGTCCTTTGCCTAATCCCTGCGCCGCCGCCGGCTCTCACTTGAAGTCCTCGCTGGCGGTGCGGATGCGCGAGTGGAAGGCCTGGCACAGCTGCACCAGCTGCTTGCGGGTGGCCTCGTCCAGGTCCATCTCGCGCAGGAACTTGAACGCCACCGCCTCCAGCGCGTCACGAGGCCACGTCTGGAACCTGTACAATTGCCAGCGCATTGGAGCCGGAGGGTGAATGAAACATGAGAGCGAGCTGTGCTGGAGCTTGCGTGGAGTGCGTTGGAGGCGGGTACGTTAGTGCGCGCCCCAGGTGCGGAGAGGAAGCGTGTAAGGCAGCAGGCGTTTGCGTGTGCGGGGGCATGTGCGCGAGTGCGGCCACCCACCAGTCGATGGTGCAGCAGTTGACGATGGAGGGGTTGGCGCGCAGGCGCTCACGGAAGGCGTCACCAATGGGGCTGAAGCACAGCACCACGTGCAGGTTGCGGCGGCACGTCTCCACAAAGAAGCCCCACAGCTCCAGCGGCGTCTCCAGGCCGAGCTTGGCGGCGCGCGGGCGCACAGCCTCCATGATCTGTAGCAGCACAGAGGGGCAGGGCAGCCGCAGCCGCACACACGTGATGTACAGCACGGATGATTACACGCCCCTGCAGCCCTCGTGTTAGGAGCGCTGCCCTCACGATTTGCGCACAGCGCCTTGCTCACCGTCATGCGCTCGTCCTGCGGGAACATGTTGGGCACCTCGCCGCTGTTGAGGATGTTGTTGATGTCCTCCAGGAACGACTCATCCTTGATCTGCGTGTCGCTGAACAGGAACACCACGCTCTTCATGTCCGCGCCCGCCTTGCGCAGCACCTTCTTCAGGTCCTCTCGCCACTCCGTGCGCCCGTAGCTCTTGGCAATCTCCACCTGCAGCACCTCCATGCCGCAGATGAAGCCCGCCAGGCGCGTGAGCGACTGGCGGCCCGAGCCGCCCACGCCCACCAGCAGCATGTTGCCGCCGGGCTGCTTGAGCAGGCGGCAGATGCGGGAGATGTGCTCCACTGCGAACAGGAACATGGCCAGGTTCATGGGGCGCTTGGAGGTGCCGTTGTGGTCGCTCAGGTACTCCTCCATGGTGGTCAGCAGCGTGGCCTGGCCAGGCAGCGGGTGTGGGTGGGCGGGGCGGGTTGGAAGTGAGGGGGCGAATGCGGGGAGGGTAGGGCGGGCGAGAGGCCGTTCCATGGGAGGGGGAAGAGACAGGCGTTTATGCAGAATTGCAAGCCGCATATTGCAACCAGCCACGGTTATTAGGGCTTTTCCCCCTGGTGCTCTTGCTGCCGCTCGCCTTCCGCTCTCGCCCAGCCAACAGCCCACAACTCACCACGTCCGCCACCTCCGCGTACTTGCGCAGGCTGGGCTCGGGCTCGTTGGTGTCGGCATAGTCGCCGAAGAAGCAGCGGCGCATGTCCTCGTGCGTGATGGCGCGGCCCGACTTGCGGTCCTCCTCGCTCAGCAGCCCCGTCATGAGGCCGTCAAAGCTGGTGCCCAGGTGCACCGACACGGTGGCCTTCACCTGCCCCATCAGCCACTGCCGGTCCGTGTCGTCCACCAGGCGGTCGTAGAACACGCGGAACACCTCGTGCACCCACAGCCGCCGGTACAGCGCCACGCCCTCCTGCACGCCGTAGTCGGCGCCGTCTTCGGCGGCCTTGGGCAGGCTCTCACGCGGCAGCATCATCACGCCTTGCACCACGCGCGCAAAGTCGCGCAGGTTGAAGACGTAGTGGCTCTTGGTGGGCGTGGGCAGCAGCTTGGCCATGGACTGGGTGTACACGTCCAGCGTAGCGTTGATGAGGCCCGGCGCCAGCGCGGCCACGGGCGCGGGGAAGGCGCCCTTGGCCAGGTGCCAGTCCATGATGGTGCGGAAGATGTGCACCAGCGAGTCCTCCGACACCTGCGCCAGCGCCAGCACGTTGAAGTGGCGCAGGAAGCGGTTGGTGACGAAGGTGCGGCCGCCGCCGGGCGGGCCCATGGCCGCCACCACCTGCACGTCCACCATGGCGCGGAAGGCGTTGTCGCGGCCGTACCAGCCGCCGCCGTCCACCATCTGGCGCAGCAGCTCGATGGGCGGCTGCGCGCCGTAGGTCTCCTTGGCGGGCATGTTCAGGTCGTCAATGAACAGGACAGCCTGCAGCCGACACGGGCAGGTGCAGGAGGTAGGTGGGTGCGGAGCCATGTCAGTCAACAGAGCAGTGCAAATCACTTCGGACTACCAAGCTTGCGGGAACCGGCCGGCCCACCAACTGCTGCGGCATGTCCGGCATGCGCCCCTCACAGCGGAACACAACTAAGGACGCCTGCTTGCTGCTTGCCTCTCACCTTGCGCCCCAGCGGCGGGCCGTACACGCCCTTGCGCCGCTTGTCCAGGCGGCCGTCCACCTGGTCCTGCGCCATGTTGGCGGTGGTGCGCGCGCTGAAGGTGATGAAGATGGGCGTCCACTTGTCGCGCGGCAGGCCCGACACCAGGTGCCGGTTGATGTAGGTGGACTTGCCGGTGCCGGTGGGGCCCACCATGAGCAGCGGCTGGTTGTGCTGCAGCGCCAGGTCCATCAGGAACGTGTAGCTGTGGCGGGGAGGGGAGGGAAGGGGAGGAATGGGCGGGGGAAAGGAAGGCAGGAAAGCAGGATCGGGGGCGGCACTGGAGTGTGAGGGCAGCACCCCAGGCAACCAACACAAAGAGAGCCGAGCTGCTTGGGCTGGAAAGATTGCTGCGCACGGCAGGAGGCAGCCCTGGAGCGATGAGGAGGCGTGTGTGGGCTGCCAGCTCACCGCGCCGAGTCCTTGGTGGGGATGATGATGTCCGCGAACTGAGCCTCCGCGGGGATGTCCAGCTCCGGGATGGTGTCGGTCCACAGCTGCCAGCGGCCCGGCACCAACCCCTTGGTGGCGCTGCGCTTGTGCAGGCAGTAGTCAAACACGGTGTGGCCGTTGTCGGGCGAGGGCAGCGGCACCGCCATGTGCACCTTGGGCGCGGTCACGTAGTCCTGTGGCAGCGCGCAACGAGGATGCGGGGTCGGGAATCGGCATGCGGCTACGTATGACAACACCAAGGACAAACAATGCTGTGTGCTTTTATGTATTGTGAGAGCGGCGCGGCGCCCCGCCAGCTGACACTTTCAAGCACTCACCGCGTAGCCGTCGGGGACGACGCCGCTCATCATGCTGCGCAGGAAGCCGTCAAACTTGCGGCGGCTCTCGCCGTCGCCAGTGCAGCCTAGCGACCACACCAGCGCAAACAGGAACGTGCTCTCTACCAGCACCGTCTTGGTGGTGTCGTCGTAGGTCGCGCCCGGCGCCACCTCCGGCACCTCAGCACCAAAGTCGTCCGCCGCAGCGGCCTTCTCGGCGGCCTTCTCCTCCGCCCCCTCCGCGCCCTCCGCCACGGCACCCACCGAGCCCACGGACGCCAGCACGGCGGCGGCGTCAAAGGCGGCCTTATCCGCCGCGGCCTTCTCGGCCTTGTCGGCGGCGGCCATGGCGGCAATGCTGAGGGGCGCGCCGAAGTCGTCCGTGAGCAGCGCCGCCATGAGGCGCATGGTGGAGCGCGCCAGGCCGATGTCCTCCGTGGGGCTAACCTCCTTGGCGTCGTGACGCACAAACCTGCGTGCGTGGTGGCAGGGATTGCGTTACATCGTTTGTAGCGGGTGTGAGAATGCAATGCTGGCGGATTGCAATGGCTGATGAGCATAAGGCGTGGTCGGTTGCAAGCTTAGAGGCCAACGTATTCGGGGCAAGGGACAGCTGGCGTTGGGGTCACTGTTCGCCAGCAGCCACGAGGGTCCATTGCGGCGCACTCACCGCAGGCACGGTGGGATGAGCCACTCAAACAGCTTCTCGATATGTGCGCGGATTTTGGGCCCCAGCGTGCGCGGCAGCGTGTTGATCCACGACGCCAGCAGCGGCTGCCAGCCCAGCTGGTGCGGCTCCAGGTACACCATGCCGCAGCGCGACACGGTGGCGGGTGAGGCCACAGCCAGGTCGCCCACCTGTTGAATGCAGTGGTGAAACGGGCATCTCAGCGAAGGCCGACACGGCCCACACGCCCGGCAGATGCGTTGGCGTGGGCTATTTCAGGCACCTCGCAGCAGTGACTACCAATCAGTAGCGCAGCAGGCTCCTTGCTTGACGGCCCCTGCCTTCCACTCTCCCGAGCAATGCAGGCGCCCTACCCCACACGCATACACGCACCTCGAATATCATGGACATGGTGCTGCTCATCTGGATGATCTCAGAGTTGGGCAGGCACAGCTTCTTGTTGTCGTCCAGCACCGTGTTCATGTTCTCAATCCAGATGGCGTCCACGGGGCCGTCCAGCACCAGCCATTTGCGGTCCTCGCTGGGGTCGGCAGCCAGCGAGCGGAACGTCACCGCCAGCACGCCGTCCTTCCACTCCTGCGTGGCCTTGTCGTTCTCGCCGTACAGCTGGCCCATGGTGACCGACTTGGGGTTGATCACGCGCAGCTGCACCCGGTTGTACAGCGCACCGGCGATGCCGCGATCGTGCAGGTCCGTCAGCGCGCCGGCCAGCACCTGAGGCAAGCGGGGACAACCAGGCAGGGCACAGGTGCGGTGTGTGTTTCGGGACTGCACAGGCTGCCGCTCATAAACCCGGATGCGCGCAAGGAGATGCGCGTTTGCTTCAGGCGGCGAAACTCTGTTGCCCCGGGTCGACAGCAGGCTGCGGCGGCGACTGACCTTGAGGCTGGCGGTCTTGCCGCTGAAGGGCTGGCCCACGGTCATGAGGCCGTGGCGCACCACCACCATCTCGTACAGCTGGATGGTCTTCATGAGGAAGTACTCGGTGGGCTGCAGGTTGTGCTGCGCGCACTGGCGCTTCATGGCGTCCATCAGGTGCCCGTAGTCGGGCTCGGGCAGCACCACGCCTGCAGGGGCGCACGCATGCAGCGACAGTGCGGGCGGCACCAGGGGTTGGGAGGTAAAGGTCATGGCGGGAACAGCGAGTACGGAAGTCGCGCAGCATTGGAGTGTGAAAGCGGGCGAGCAACCGGCCGGGCTGTGGCACAGATACTAGTCACCAGCCGCTGCAAGCAAGCAAGCTCACCAGGGAAGAGGTCGGACACGATGCCGTTGAACAGCGGCACGTCGTGCGACAGGAACTTGCAGAGGTTGACGTCGATGATGGAGCGCAGCATCAGCACGAACTCGTCCGAGTCGGGGAAGCGGCGCTTGAGGTTGCCGGCGGCGCGCAGCACCGCCATCACCGCGCGCATGCCGTAGTCGTAGTGGTCCTGGCTGGACAGCTGCTCCGAGCACAGCTTGTAGGTGGCCACGATCTTGCGCGCGCACTCGCGCGCCTGCAGGTAGCCGTTGCTGTACAGCATGATCTCACTGATCAGCGCGTAGTCGGGCACCATCATGGCCACCGTGCGGAACAGCGCCTGCGGGTTGGAAAGGGCAAATGGTTGCAAATGATCTTAGCTTGTCACACGGACGGCTACGCGGCACGAAGCATGGCGCGAAAGAAATCGGAATGGCTGCCGTTCGGCTATTGACACAGGCGCGCCGTACCTTGAGGTTATCGGGCAGCTCTGAGCGGCCGGCGTAGCCGGGGTTCATTGTGATGAACACGTTGCAGGTGGGGCGCAGCGGCAGCTCCGTGCCCTCGAAGAAGAACGACTTGACGCGCTGCTTGACCGCCAGCTGGATCTCCAGCACCTGCTGCGCCACCACCGACAGCACCTCCAGGTCGATGCGGTTGAACTCGTCGAAGCAGGCCCAGGCGCCGCTGCTGGCCAGGCCCTTGAAGAACTTGGCCATGGTCTGCGCACGGGCGGCAAAGCAATGTGAAGGATGCAGGGAGCGAGGTGAGAAACTGCGACATGAGAAACATGACAGCGGGCAAGCGAATGGAGGAACCAACGCTGTTTCTCGGATTGGGTTGGGTTGGTCAGGGACAGAGCGGCACGTGCCGTGGCATACACACCTGGTAGTCCAGGGTGTCGGAGCAGTTGAACACCACGCACTGGCGCGCCAGCGCCTTGGCCAGATCCTTGGTGGTCTCGGTCTTGCCGGTGCCGGCGGGACCCTCGGGCGCGCCACCCAAGTTGAGGTGGATGGCGCTGATGAGCGTGCGGTAGCAGCGGTCCGTCAGCGGTGTGACCACCAGCCGCATGCTGTTGCCCAGGTACTCGTAGCCGTACTCCACCTCGGCGTTCATCATGCGCACCATGATGGTGCCCTCGTCCGCCTCGGCCTGGGACGCGTCCTTGGCCTGCGGAGTGATGGGGCGGCGCGCAGGTTGGGCACCATGTGAGCCTCCTCCTCACAACATTACAGAGGAAATACCGCTTGAACCACCAGAAGCACCGCGGCTCAGCTCCTGCCCGTCCCGCGCTAGGCCCCTCCCCCCCACACACACCAAGGGGTTGTTTTCCGTTTGGTTTTGGTTAACACATCAAGCCGCCGCCTCACCTCCCAGTACATGCGCAGCTGGCTGAGCCAGCTGAAGTGGTTGGGGTCGCCCGCCACGCCCTTCTCCGCCGCCAGCGCCACCACCACGTCGCGCGCGTGCACGTCCATCACCACCAGCGCGCTCAGCGTGGCGCGGTTCAGCTTGGACAGCTCGCCGCGCACCAGAGACACGATCTCGCCCAGCTGCGCGGTGTTGTGCTCCGCGCAGTCCTTGAGCGCGGTCTTCTCCGGGCTGGAGATGGCAGCAACCACCTGGCGCGTCCAGAAGATGGCGGTGACCACCAGCACGACCTGGCCCGGCCACTCCAGCACCCACTTGGAGCGCTCCGAGGCGGGGTAGCTGAGCACGCCGCGGCGGCAGCTCTCCTGCACGCTCTCCACCATGCCCGCCTCCACCTGCACCAGCCACTTCTCCACGCTGCCGTGCGCGTCGGCCGGCTTGATGCGCGTCTTGAGCGGCACCAGCTCGCCCTCGCACGACACCATGCCCGTGATCTCGGCGTGCGGGCCCTCGAAGCGCAGCTTGTCGATGCCCTCAAAGCACTTCTTCAGGTGCGGCTGCACACGCGTGGGGTCCTTGGTCTCCGACAGGATCTCCAGCATTTCGTCGTTGGACAGGAAGAAGAACCTGCGTGCCAAGCATGATTGTGCATGCCACATAAGCACTCATCCTCAGCATCAAAGGCGAGCTAAGGTGGCAAGGGGTTGCACGAATACACCGGCCGCATGCTGCGCTGACACCTTTGCTACCAACTTCTTTGCCGCCGCGCCTGCAGCCGGGTTGCGGCATCTGTCGGCGAGGCTCGTACGGCACTTGTCTCACCGCGGGAAGGCCAGGCGCTTGAGCTCCAGGTAGGCGGCCAGGCCCTTCTGGATCTCCTCCAGCAGCCGGTTAGCCTCCTGCAGCGACAGCAGCTTGTCGCGCTCCTCCGCCACCTTGGTGCAGGCGGGCGCCTCCGCCGTGGTCTCCATCAGCTCGCGCCACGACTGCACAGCGGGCGAGGCCAGCAGCAAGAGGCAAGGTAGGTCAGCAATGCAGGTGTATTTCCGCTCAGTGCAAGCACCAACAGCAGGGTGCCGCGGCATACCGATGTACTAAGTATGCAGCCAGCACCTGCCCCGAGCGTTTATATCCCCGCCGGGCGAATGTCGCGTGCCTGACTCACCGCATCTACCACCTGGAACTTGTCGCCCTCCTCCGGCATTTGCTTGAGGATGTCGGGGCTGCTGAAGATGGGCTCCAGGTATTGCCACGTGGCCTGGCAGGTGAGCCAGTTGTCCAGCATGTCCTGCAGCGTGGTCAGCATGGCCTCCCACTTGGTGGCCTGCACCTCCAGCGGCTTGATGTAGGGCGAGGCGCGCATGGCCTGCGTCTTAACGATCTGGTCGTCCAGCAGCGCCTGGACCTCGTCCGTGCCACCCAGGATGTAGGTGCCGCTGTGTTGTGGAGCGGGGTGGCGCAGTGGGGAAGAAGGGTGTGAAGGAGCGGGTACGGTCGTGGGGTACGGTATAGCCGGAGAAGGACAGGGGGATCAGGGCAGGTGGCGAGGTGAGAGGGTAGGGGTTGGAGGGCCGCGGAGGAACCGCAGGTACGGAGCGGTGCGCGGGGAAGCTAGGGAGCAGCATTAAGCGCAAGCGGGGGAGGCAGGAGGGGCCCGGGCTGGCGCGGGCACTCACGTGTCCTTGTAATCGATGCAGCGGAACTCCACGCCCTCCCAGTCCTTGCTCATCTTCTCCAGCACCTTCTCCAGGCTGTACTCCTTGGAGGCCACGCCGCTGATGGTCTGCGGGGAGGAGGGGAGGGCGGCAGGGGAGGAGGCAGGAAACTCTGTGTGTAAGGCCATGCGGACGCCAACCGCACAATTCCGCTGCCGCCCTGTCCCAGATCTCAGATGCAGAGATGCTTTGCAGCAACGCCTGCGCAGCAGCCCTCCGAGAATGTGTTGTGTCACGCCTCCCCGCGCCTCCCCAGCCTCCCCTCCCTGCTTTCCAATCCACCCCTAGCCCCCCGCCCCACCCTTCCCGCCCGCATCCTATCGACCTGAATGGGCTCGTAGCGGTCCAGCGCGTTGTACTGCAGCAGCATGCGCACGGAGAAGGGCGCGTAGCCAACGCCGTTGTCATTGGGCGGGATGTCGGCGTCGATGAGCTTGAAGATCTGCTCCCAGTGCCGCGCCTTGAGCGCAGGGTTGGCCAGCTCCTCCACCAGCGGCATGATCTGCTTGAAGTCGTCGATGCAGTCCTTGAGCCGCACCACCACCTGCAGGTAGTATATTGTAGCCGGTGCAGATTGAGAGAGCGAGCAAGGTGGACGAGAGAGCTCAACAAAGCCTGCGTGCGAGGTTGACGCGAGTGCACCGCGCTTCTCAAAGCGCCGTCTGCCATACGGCACGAACAACCCAGGCGCATGCTGATTCTACTATGAACCGGAGCGGTGAGATCGACCCGCACGCCGCCTCTCCCCCGCACCTGGTCCTCCTTGGCGGCCTTGCCCATCTTGTAGGCGCGCTGCGCGTAGTCCTCCACCTCGGCGCGGATGGCCTCGATGGACATCTGCTGCACGCCCATCTCGTCCAGGATGGGGTCCTCCGTCCAGTTGTGGGACTTCTCCATGAAGTCGAACAGGCTCTTCCACAGCTGGTACTTGGCGTTGGCCTCCTTCTCCACCGCCGTCAGGTCCGTGAAGCTGTCGGGCTCCAGCTCGAACAGCATCTGTGTGCGAAGCAAGGATGATGTGATTCGGCACGTGGTGTTGGAAGCGGCGGTGTGAGTTGCAGGAAGTATGGGGATGGGGAATGCACGCCAGGCGGGGCGGATGGGAGGGGCGCAGCGTGACGCGCCAGCACCACACGCGCGCACCTGGTACTCCTTGTAGGTGTCGCAGGCGGTGGACAGGTCACGCAGCTGCGATAGCACGCTCTCCAGGTCAGCCAGCACGGACTCGGCGTCCGCGTCGGGGTTGACGTAGTCGCCTGCGTGAGGAGGAGTAGGCAGCACGCAGCCGCCCGGAGCGGGGCATGTAGACGGGAGTCAGCGGCGTCTGTCGCCACGCCGTCCTTTGCTGTCACCCATGTCGTCCCTCCGCACGCTGCCGCCCCATGCACCGCACCTGCCCTCAAATCTTGGCAGCCTCCCTACCTTGCCGAAACTGACACCCACCGCACCTGCCGCACCCAGCCGGCCAACCCACCCAACCTCACCCTTGTTGAGCGAGGCGTTGATTGCCGCCAGCTCCTCGTGCGTGCGGGCGATGTTGGTGGCCAGGCTCTCCATCTGCCCCTCCTTGTGGTCGGCCATGAACTCCTTGCCGGTGGTCAGCTCCGTCACGAAGGTGGTGGCCGACTCGCGCAGGTCGTCGTGCTTCACGGCGTCCTGGTACGGCACCTTCTGCTCGTACGCCGCCAGCATGTCGTACATGTCGTCCACCTGCGCCACCGACGCGAGCACCGCCTTCTTGGACTCCACCTGCTTGGCGTGCATGACCTGGTAGGCCATGAACTCGTTGAGCGCGGTGGGGCGGGCCTGTGTGCGTTGTGTGTATGTGGGTGGGGGGAGGGCGATAGCAGGGAAGGGAAGCGGGGCGTGAGTGCAAGAAAGGTGCAAGATCGGTCCCCAGGGATGCGTAGTCAGGGAGAGGCTGGGGAGGGCGGATCCCCCAAGGGCGTGGGTGCGGAGGGGTCGTGCGATTCAGGACCCGACAGGGGCGGCAGCAGCCCACAGCGCCAGCCGCACCTGCAGCAGCGCGATGCGCGTGTTGACGTCCTCCAGCACCGACAGGCAGGTGTCGCGCGCCATGGACAGCAGCAGCCCCTTGATCTTCTCCAGCGTGGTCAGCGTGATGGGCATCAGGTCGTTGCGCAGGCTCTTGCTGTCCACGTACAGGCAGCCCACCACCTGCAGTACCGCGTGGGGTGATGGCGTGGCAGCAACAACAAACAAAGCATCTTAGCAACATGTGGGGCGCAGTACGTGGAGCGAGCCGGCAACAGCAGAGGCAGCGCACGTCCCTGCTTGCAAGCTGGCAGCCCCAGCCCCGGGCCGTTGCGGCTCTAGGCGCGCAGGAGAGCACTGGAGGAGCCTGCTGCGCTGCGGCAACCTACGTTGGAGATCTTCATGCGGTCCAGCTCGTTGCGCCACTCGCGCTGCTTGTGCATGTCGCGACGGATCTCGCGCAGGCTCTTGGGCTTGCTCGCGTAATCCTCGTAGCTCCAGGTGCGGCCGAAGTCGTACACCATGCGGTACGCCTCGAACAGCTTGACGTACTCGCGCGCGGCCGCGTAGTCCTCGTGCACGGTGTTGTTGATGGCGGCGCGCAGCTCGCCGAAGTATGGCGAGGCGCGGATGACGGAGGCGGGGTTCAGGCCCGAAGGTTTGCCCTCAAAGTACTGCGTGGGAGCGCGCAGGGGACCGTGCGTGAGTGTGTGAGAGGAGGTTCCATGCACACGGTATTGGGTTAAAAAGAAAGGGGGAAGAGCGGGGGATGGAGGGACGATAAAGGGACGCAGGGTAGTGCGAGAGACAGACACAGGCAGGCTACGAAGCGCGGATCGAGCAGCAGCATGGCGTGGATACCGATGCTTTCGTGACTACCCCCCTTGGTTGGTTTGCTTCGGTTCCTGGAATTAACTACCCCCCTTGGTTTGGTTCAGTTTGGGCTAGTAACCACGCACCCCCCCCCCCCGGCACTTCACAACCATTTGATAAACACCATCCTATGGATGGCTACCCCCACCGTCCGCATGCACGCGCGCCACGCACGTCCGCACCTGCGTGAAGGCGCGCATGAAGATGAGCCGCGGCGCCTGCTGCGCCAGCCCGATGATGCCCTCCATCATGTTGTTCACCTCTTCCAGCACCGCCGAGTCGTCGGGCGTGAAGGTGATGGACTCGGGCACAAAGCCGATGATGGTGGTGAACACGCCCTTGTTGCTGACCTGCTTGTCCGCCGACGACTTGGGCGCCGCCAGCAGGTCCAGCACCTCCTCCACCGTCGTCACCGCGCGGCTGATCACGCCTGTCGGGGGGCGGGTGGGTGGGGCAGAGGTGGGCATGGGGAGGGGAAGGTGTGGCTTCCAAGACAAGGGAGGCAGGGTTGAGGCCACCGGTCGGCAGCTTGCGCACTGCACTGCAGTTGCACCTACCAAACCCCCCACCCACCCCCGCCTCTAGCCGGCCTTCTCCTCACGCTCCCCAGCCTCGCCCGGCTCCGGCTGCCCGGCCTCAACCCCAGCCATGCAACGCCACGTCATCGCCCGCCCCTACCCCTCCCCCGCCTCTCTCTCCTGCTGCGCCCTATCCCGCTCTCATGATGATGACCTCACCCTCCACGAACAGGTAGTCCGCCAGGCGGATGAAGGCGCCCAGCATGGTCACCTCCCGCATCACGCGCGCAAAGTTCTGCGCGCGCTCGATCTTCTCGCGCTTGATGGTGATCATGGGCCGCGCGCAGCCGGCGTTGCGGCCCTGCAGCAGCTCCACGCCCGTGGTGTCCTGCAGCTCCGTCTGGTCGCGCACCGACTGCTGGTACAGCCGCGCCTGCTTCTGCACCTCGCGGCACACGCGCTCCAGCACCTTCTGCACCTTCTCCACGATCGCCTCCAGCGCCGGCTTGGCCTTGTGCTCGCGCGTGCTCACCTGCGGGCCACGCCCACGCGCACCCGGGCGAGACACGTCAATGCCGACTGCTGGTGATGTGGGCCCTGTTTGGCTCCCCAATCCCCATTGTCCATCGCTGTCGTGTTAGTCGCACCGCGCCCCCACTGCCATTCATATCCACCTACTCCACCGAACCGCTCAGCCTCCCGGCCGCACGCCGCGTCTCCCCAGCCTCCCCACCCAGCCTCCCCGCCGAGCCTTCCCACCTGCAGCTCCGCATAGTCCTGCAGCAGGTACAGCTGCTGGTTGCTGGAGGCGAATGGCGTGTTGCGGATCTCATCCACCGCCGCGAAGATCTCCACCAGGTGCGGGCAGAAGGTGGGCTTGGCCAGGAACAGGCTCTCCTGGATCTTGGACCGCACCTTGTTGAAGTTCTTTTGACGTACCGCCTACGACAGGAGTTGTTTCGAGTGTAAAATAGCTTGCGTATAGTGTCATGTTTTGGCCCAAGCCCTCAATGGGTTATGCCCATGCTCTCCTCCGCAGGCCCCACCTACAATCGGTGCGCGTGCCCTGCCTGTGTCCCTGTGTCTGACCCCATGGATGGCCCGCGCTCCCAGGAATACGCACAGCTGCGGCCGCACTGAGCTCTGTTGCCTCACCTTGAGCCAGCGCCGGAAGCAGCGCCCCGTGAGGTAGTTGCGGAAGAAACCGATCGCGCTGATCAGGTCAAACAGCGTCTTCTCCCGCACCCACTCCGCTAGCGGCGTGAACTCCGCCTGTCATGATCGTGCAAAGCGCAGCTGTATCAAACAAAGGGGCGACATCCTCCAGGCCCATGCCTGCCGAGCCGCCAGACCCTGCCCTCCCCCTCCCCATCTACTGCTGAGATTGCTTCAGCTGCCTGCCCAGCCCCTGCTCCTGCCCCTACACGCCCGCCTCCTCGCCTCGAAGTGGGCCCGGTGCACAGTGTCCACCCAAGCGCGCGGCCAGCACCCCGCAAAGCCCGCACCTGCACTCCCCGCTTGATCCGCATGACGCCTGTGGCGCTGACAGTGAAGTACTCGGGGCCAATCTTCTGGCGCCGCACCACCAGCAGGTCATAGGGGCGGAACCGCATGCCCTCCGGCGCCCTGCGCAGAGCACGTCGGCCAGTCTGAATGCACCGCAGGCAACGCCTGTACGGCATGAGCCCCCCCCTCTTTGCGCCTTCGCCATCCCACCCACGCACACACCCGCACCAAGCCCGCCGCCGACCGTGGATGCGCCGCAGCGCCCTGTCGCACCTGTTGCAGTAGAAGAACTTGACGGGCGAGTCCTGCCCGAACTTGCCGTAGAACTCCACCACGTCGTCGCCCGTGTTGATGCCGGGGATCATGTCGGGGTCGTAGCCCGCGTCCCGCTCGTCAACCTTGGGCCCCTCCAGCACCTCCTCCTCCTCGGCCGGCAGCTCCGACTCCTCCATGTCCACATCCTCGCTGGGGTCTGCACGGCATCGCAGTGACATGCGCGCGAACGGTCACGCCATGCGCTGTTTAGGAGGCTCCCGCCGCCTGGCCGCCTGCCCCTCCCTCCCCCCCTCCCCCGCCTGGCCGCGGCCGCGGCCCGGTGGCGTCTGCGCCCGCACCTGAGGACAGGTCCGACCGCGCAGGCCGGCGCGCCTGCTGTTGCTGCTGTAGCTCTTGCTGCACGGCCGATGCCTCCCGCTCCGCCTCGCGCTTGTCAATGGATGGCAGCTTGGGAATGGCGGACTGTGACACGTGCGGCATGCATGAGGGGATTACGCATGCGTGCCTCTAATACCCGTGCATGCCCTGGACCTGATTCTCCAAAGATGGTTGTCGGATTGTATGGTGACTGTGACTCTAACTGTTGACCATCGAGTGGCAGCTGTGCGTTACTCAAGCATGTCCGCGGCCTAGTGTCTAAACTCCAGGGACCCCGTGCACCCTCGTCTCCCCCACGCTTGGCCCCGGCCTTCCCCGCCTTTCCCCCTGACCCCCCGTCCATGGTGCAAGCCCCTTACCTTCTTCCGCTTTGTGCCAAACTCCAGGTGCTCCATGGACGGCAGCGTGCCTATGCTGAAGAGCTCGGCATTGCTCTTCAGCTGCGTGGGCATGGGAATCTGCCGGGTCTTCGGCAGCGTGAACCCGGCCCCCGGACTGCCCGCCCGCCCGGGCGACTTGCCCTGGGCGATAGAGGGCAGCCATACGGGCGACTCGGGCACGGGCGGGTCCAGCGGCCGCTTATGTTGCTCGCTGGTCGGCATGGTCGTCCGCTGTGTTTAGTGCGACCTCCGCGCCATGCTGTGCTTTATGAATGCAGCTTGCGCCGTAGAAACTGCTTCTTAGCTAGCTTCACGCGAGGGCCTTACAGCTGGAGGCCCTGAGGCGCCAGTCACTGCAAAAGTCTATCGAAGCGACCCTCGCCCTTTTGACCCTGGAATTTGTGCACGGCTAGGGCGTCAGACGGTAATTGATTTATAGAGCTCCCTGTAAGTTAAGAGCGTGTTGCGGTGTTTTGACGCGTCCTTGAGTCTGTTCTTGATGTTGATTATCTCGTGCTACTATTTATCGAGTTTCTAACAGCAAAACGTCAAACGGGAAGTGACAGGGCCCGTTTGGAGTTCAGCCTTCGAGTGTCCAATGGCCTGGCAGGGCCTAGGATTTCCCCTCCGTGCACACGTCGTAGGTACCGAAATATAGCTGTATAACGCTGCAAACCAGCATATTTGCCTTCCGCAACCAACACAGAACAGTCTCGGCCCCTCGAGACTGCATTTCGTGTGCGTCACTGAGCGCGTAAGAGCTGGTGGGAGCGCCGAGAATTACAGATCTTGAAGAGACAGCGCACGCGCTGCGCGGGCCATGACCTGGTCGCTTATCAAGGTGAGTCGGGGAGCGCATGGTGCAATTGTCCCGGGAGCAGGCGCCGGGAACCCAAGCGCGCAGCTAACCGGCCGCGCGATGACATGCCTCTCGACTCCATGCAGCCGGAAGGCTTGGCTCCAGCGCCGCGGGGAGCATGCTGCTGCGTGGCGCTCGGGACACAGGTGCTGGTCTTCGGCGGGGCCGACCGCGTGCCGGTCTCGTTCAGCGACCTGTGGGTTCTGGAGACAGGTGCGCCGGTGGCAACTTAACAATCGTTACAAAATGTAATGCAAGCTGCTGCAGTTTTGGAAGCGCCAAGCGGCAGGCGTTTCACCACCGCCGCAGCGCGGGACCCGGCCGTCCCTGACCTAGGAGTACGTGACCCCCCCCCCCTCCCGTTTCCTCGGAACTGTCTGTTCTGGTTGCACGCAGAGGGTGGAAAGTATGAGTGGACACGCATCACTCCTGTCTACGCCCCGGGGTAGGTGCTGAGGATTGCGATGCCAAAACTTGAATCGAAAAAAGGTTCTAACCAGGGGGCAACAAATAAGGAGGCCCCAGGCCACCTGCTGCGGCAGTAGCACCACCACAGCTCACATGTGCATGCTCTGGCACTGGCTGACTTGTCTTCCCTAGGCACGAACAGCCACACCCCGCATTGTACAACAGCTGCATGCCACGCCAATCGGCCGTCTCCCATGTGACACCGCCCTCACCTGTGCCGTGCTGCAGCTGCAAGGTCATGCCGCGCTCCGGCGCCACCATGACGGCTGTGGGTGACAAGCTGTACCTCTTCGGCGGCACGGTGCGTGAAGAGATGAGATCTGGACCACGGGGACGCGGCTGGGAGCCGATATAGCACGATAGGCGCATGTAGCTTGGCGGGTTAGCACGGGGTGACCCCACAACAGCAGGTTGCTACACATTGCCGCGTGTTCGGCCTGACCCACGCTGCCGCGCGCAACCAGCTGCGGTCCCCGCCGACGCGCCCTCCCCCAACCTCCACCCACGCTTCCACCGCGTGCCCGTAGGAGCCTGTCAGCAATGTGTGCTTCAACGACATCAAGGTGCTGGACCCCAAGACCTGGACCTGGTCCGACGTGGAGGTGAGGGAGGAAGGGGCGGCACGGCTGTGGCTGAGCTGCTGTGGTGACAACAGTAGCAAGTAGCAACCGACCCCGGGCTGCGTTCTTGCACTCCGTCCCGGCGACACTGGGCGTGCGCCATGGGAGGGCGCTGTGCGATGTGCCTGTAGCGGCCGCCTCGTCGGTCCGTGTGACGGTGGCGACTCGTCCAGCTGACACACAGGAATGGTGTGCTCAGCGTGTCGCGCCCCTGCTCGTGGCCGCTCCGCTCCGCAGGTGACCGGCACACGGCCACCCGAGCGCCACTCGCACTGCACCGGCTGCCTGGCTGACACCTGCCTGGTGAGGGGCGGGCGGCACACACCCAAACACACGCACGCACGCACGCACGTGTACAGGGAGCCGCGCTCATGGTCATAGTAGCATCAGCAGTGTTTTAGGTCTGATGATTTGTTCAGCCACGGTGTATGCAACCTTGCTCTAATTCTGTGCCATGCGTTCCTAACCAAAGCAGCGCACGGGCAATCACCCACGACCCGCTTGCCGCCCTGACACATTTCGCCCACAACATCCCGGTCAGGCCAATGCACAAACCAACCCACACCCGCACGCCCCCGCCCCCGCGCCGGTGTGCTGTTGCCTTCTGCTCCTGCTGCTGCTGGTGCTGCTGCTGCAGCTCGTGTACGGCGGCGCGGGCTACCAGGGCCCCATGAACGACGTGTGGATCTTCAACACGCTGCAGGGCGGCTGGACGCGGCCCACGCTGTCGGGCGAGCAGCCGCCGGGGCGGGAGATGCACACGGGCGTGATGGTGGACTCCACCACGCTGCTCATCTACGGCGGGAGAGGCCCCGAGTTCAAGTGGGTGGCGGTGAGGGGAGGCGCGTGTGGACCGGGCTGCCAGATCTGAGAAGAGCACGAGTGGATGGGGCTGGCGGAAGGGTGGCAAGAGGCATGCCGCTGCGGTCTGGGTTGCGGTTTCAGGACACTAGCACTAGCGTGCGCACGCCGTGTGTGCGGGGGCCGCCTGACACCCTTCGGATGTCCGTGTTTCGCAGGGTGCTGTGCGACGCGGCCCTGTTTGACGCCAAGCAGATGAAGTGGACGGCCGTCGAGCCCACGCCCTTCTCGCGCTGCGCACACAGCGCCGTGGTCATGCCGGGCGCGCCCGCGTCCACGTCAGCGGCAGCAACAGCAGGCGCGGGCGCAGCGGGTAGCGGCAGCGCGGAGCCCGGCGCCTCGGGGAGTGCCGGGGAGAGCGGAGAGGCGGCGGCGGCCAGCGGCAGCGGGGCCGACTGCCGCGTGCTCATCTACGGCGGCTACAGCGGCGAGGCGGTGGAGGGCGACGTGCTGCAGATAGACCCGCGGTCGCTGGAGATTGAGCTGGTGCGGCGGGGGCCACGCGAGTCGGACAAGGGCGGCACGGTGCCCGACACCCGCTTCGCGCACAGCGCCGTGGTGGTGCCGGTGCCGGTGCCGGCAGCGGCGGGGCCCAGCGGGTCAAGCGCGGCGGCGCCGGCCGGTGGCTCGCACGCGATGGTGGTGTTCGGCGGCGTCAACCCCGGGGAAGACCTGAACGATGTCGCGGTGTGGGCTGAGTAGCCGAGAGCCGCAAAAGAAGGTCATGTTCATTAATAAGAGCGATGTTGTGTACCGTAGTGCCCTTCGCAGACAAGGGAAAGGACAGTGCAATTCATCTGTGTGGATAGCGGCGGTTGACGGCAAAGGTGTGTAGAAGACTTCGGGAGCAGCCCGTAGGCGGGCAATCAGGCAGGGTGCAGGCGAGGCAGAGCGAGTTGCGCGCAAAGCAGTTGACTGCAGTTGAATACGGTATGTGTAAGAGGTATGTGAACTCGCGGCAGCCTGCCGTGAACTGAACGCGGCAGGTGTGGCCGTGGCAGGCACACCTGCCTGTTGCTGTTTGGGCTTCACAGACGGCCCCCGCGTGTAACATCAAGGCCGTTGGTGAAGAGAGCTGTGTGTGCGTTGCCACAGTGAAGGAGGCGGTCCTGCAGGGTGCCGCTCACGCCAACGTTGGTGTCAGCGGCACCCTGCAGGACCGCCTCCTTCACTGTGGCAACGCACACACAGCTCACGCCAACGTTGGCGTCAGCGGCACCCTGCAGGACCGCCTCCTTCACTGTGGCAGCACCCCGCTCGACCGCCGCCTCACCCTTGGAGCCGATGTCGTTGGAACCATGCCGAATGGCGCCGGCGACCTCCCGAACATGAGGACAGGCGGCGGCGGCGATCACGGCGGTAATAACTTGCCGCACTGCCGCTGACGCCGCCTCCAAAGGGTGAGGCGGTGGTCGAGCAGTGAAGGAGGCGGTCCTGCAGGGGGCACTAATGCTCGGGCTGATCGTCGCCGGCGCTGCCGGCGTCACTGTGCTGGCCGCTCGCCTTCTTGCCCCATGCCAACTTCATGAGCTGTGCTGGCGCTGTACCCCTGGGGTGGCACCCGCACCGGCACAACCGGCACGGGCCCAGCCGGCAGCACCAGCACCAACAACAGTGGCAGCAGCAGCACCGGCACGAACATTGGCGGCAGCAGCAGCACCGGCAGTGGGTTTGGCGTGGGCGAGGCCGGCACTGTTGAGGCCAGCACGGGCACTTGCACGGGCGCTGGCAGCGGCACAGCCGCGGCCAACAGAGCTGCGACCGCAGACGCGCCAGCCGACCCCAAGGTTGCATAAGACTTCCCGGTCTTGTGCGAGTGGCGGTTAGGATGTTGACGGGGGTTCTATGCTGATTAATGAGTTGAGTTGATCGTGAGCGTGCTGGGGCGCGCACGAAGGAGTAGGAGCTGGAGAAAAAAGGTCAAAGTCTGCCACGCCTGCAAGCAAGGGCAAATGCAATGCTGCGCTCTTATAGGCGAGCGAGAGCCTTATCCCGCGCATGACACGTACCAACCACCATCCCCATGGCACGGCCAGTCTCCCTGCCCTGCCGGTGAAATGACCAACCCGCATAACGGCATGACATATGCACTGCACGCTCACCAGCGCCGAGGGTCTGCCATGCTGCGACCAACACAGACACACACCGGGACCGTGCCGAGTGCCGACGCGCCCACTGGCCAGTGCAGCACTGGCTTGCTTCGGCCTCGCATGACCTCGTGCCGAGTCGTAGTTCCAGTTGGCCAGGGGGGCAGACCGACCGAGGGGGAGGGGCCAGCTCAGAGCTCGCAGAGTCGCGCTGGCACACGGTGAGGCGATAGAGGTTACATGTAGGATGACAGCAATGGACGTGCCAGGGCTCCAAGAGTACAAACTCGCACGCCCACGGTTATCGGGCCTGCGTTACGCTGCAACCCGGGGTATTACGTCGTGGCGCCCTCTTTTTGCACGCCATCCGCGGAAGTGTGGAGCAGCCCATGCACCCATGCATGCAATGGCGTTGCCCTGAAATGATCGCTGCCGACGCTATCCATTAATTCTACTACATATGCAGCAACAGCAACAGCCATAGCAACAACAACAGCTCTCGTTGTTTCTCTTCGGCAAAACCCCGCCGATCCCCCGCGTGGAACGGTTAGCTTGACCGCGCTCGTCAGGTGAGCGCACGCTCTGCTGGGAAGTGGTGCAAGCATATTTTGAAGGCGTGTTTTCGTGGAATGGCGCGAGCAGCCTGCGCAGCGCGAGCTTCGCGAGGCATTCAACGAGCCCCGCGCGAAAAAGTTCCGTCACCGTGCAGTACCGCTGGGGAGGCACAAAAGCATGCATATACATACGCGTGAAAATGATAAACATATGGCAGGCGCGCCTGCGGGCCCCTCAGGCCTTGCGCTCGCATGGGGCGCGATGACCGGCGCGCCGGGACAGCCGGGACGTTGAATTCCTCTGCCCCACACTACATACACATACATACACACTAGCAGGTTCGCGACCAGGGTTGCTCAGGCCTGACTCCTGCGATCGTTGTGCGAATGCAGCTCCAGCAGAAGGCTCTGCGTCTGCAGTCGGTAGCTCCTACCCGGGTGAGTCTATTGGGGTGTCAGAGCTTGCGAAACGCTGGCAATCCGGAAGCGCCAGGCCAAGGCGGCCAACAGGACCCCAGGCCCCGCAGCTTTGGTCTTTCCGCAGCGCTCCCTCTGAGCTTGCTATTCTTGATTCATAATCTAGCAGATTTGGATTTGATTGCGGCTGTAGATGCAGAAACTAACTGCCGGGGCTCTTCATGCTGTGCGGTTGCGGGGCGTCGTCGACACAGGTTTCCCGAGTTGCTCTCGTGCCCAAGGCCGTCGCTGCTCCTGAAAAGGCCGCTGCCAAGATGAACATCGCCACCGATGTCACCGAGCTGATTGGTGAGCATGGTTTTGTTCCGGCGCGAGGGCGGGGTTGTCGGGGGGTAGGGTCGCACGTGCGGGGCACGCCGCGGTGCCGGCCTGACGCGCAGCGTCCGGACTCCTCAAGCCTCCCTGCTCCCGAAGTCTCATGCCCGCTCCCTGGACGCACTCGTTGCCGCGCCGCCAGGTCCTGCTGATGCAACTCCTGCGCACCTTCGCCTGCACCCCATCCCGCTTTCCCCACACAGGCAAGACCCCCATGGTCTACCTGAACAAGGTGGCCACGGGCACGCACGCCAAGATCGCCGCCAAGCTGGAGATCATGGAGCCCTGCTGCTCCGTCAAGGACAGGTAGGGAGGCAGGCAGGCAGGCAGGTTGGCAGGCAGGCATGGGTGCCATGGGATGCAGCAGGACCTGACACACCGGCGCTGTTTGGCGGCAAGCTGGCGTGTGTGCGTGTGTGTTAGAAAAGCACAAGGAGAGGAAGGGTCGATACCGTGTGTGTATGCGTGTGTGTGTGTGTGTGTGCGTGTGTGTGTGCGTGCGTGTGTGTACATGTGGCACGGAGGCACACCGTAACTGGCCATGCGCGTTGCTTGCCTGTTGCGCTGCTGCCCCTGGACCGCCACCACCACCACAGGATTGGCTACAGCATGATCTCGAGCGCCGAGAAGGAGGGCCTCATCACCCCCGGCAAGGTGCGACGCAAGGAGAGGCGGAGGGGGTGGCACAGCGGGCGAAAGGACCGGGGTTGAGGGAGCCATGAATGTGCAGGACTGTGCGCAGCCAGGGGCTGCGGGGACGCAGTTGTAGTGGTGGCGGGGTAGTTCATTCCAGAACCGAATGAACCCGAACCAGCTCTGGAAGGGGGCCGGAAGATACGCAGCGGCGCCAGCCGGCGCCGGCGCTCATGGCCAGCTGCAGCAGTGTCCGCAGCCAGCTAAGGCGCAGCACCACACAACGCGCTCTGAGCGTAACCGCAACTGCCCTCCCTCCCGTCCCACTTCCTCTTACTCCCCCCCCTTCCGCCTCGTCCGCCTCCCATTTCTCCCCCACCAGACCGTGCTGGTGGAGCCCACCTCGGGCAACACCGGCATTGGCCTGGCCTTCATCGCCGCTGCGCGCGGCTACAAGCTCATCCTCACCATGCCCGCCTCCATGTGTGAGTGGTAGCAGCCGGTGCTGAGGGGTGTGACTGGGAGGGAGGTTGTCACGGTGGTGGCGGCCCGGTGGGGGGCTTGTGGTACCAGCCCAAACTAAACCAATCTATAGGAAGCGGAGTTAACCAATGCAGTCAAGGCGATACAAGGCGTAGGGAGGGGCGGCAGGGTGCGAATTGCAAGGGAGACGAGAGCAGGGACCCAACCGCGCTGCGCGCGCTGGCGTTTGCTGAGTTGGCTGCTCAGCTTGCGGCAGCCTGCCGGCATCCGCAATCCGCATCCACGCGAATGCGTTGACATGACGCCCACCCACGTGGATCTCTGCCCCTGCCCGCCAACCAACCGACCCGCGCAACAGCCCTGGAGCGCCGCATCCTGCTGCGTGCCTTCGGCGCCGAGCTGGTGCTGACCGACCCCGCCAAGGGCATGAAGGTGCAGGAAGGCGGCCGCGTGTGTGGGCGCGTGCGGGGGCGTGTGTGGGGGGGGGGGCGTGTGCAACAGGCGAGGGGTTAACATGACGGGGAGGGAGGCGGCAGCTTGGGACGCGACGGGACATGCGAGGGGTGCATGGGGACAGGTGCCAGCAGCCGTGCAGCACGTGGGGACGAGGGTGGGGCAGGGAAAGAAGGGCGCGGCGCGCAGCAGCCGTGCTCTGCCTGTTATGTGGCCCACCGCGGCACCTACCACCTACCACCTGCACGCCCACCCGCACGCACCGACCCACCCTCTCCCCTGTGCACTGGGATGGGGGGGCTTCGGTCTCCTTGGTCTTGATAACTTGATTGGGTACGGGAATATGTCAACCCTCCCATCCGATTCCCCCGCACCCATCCCTACTGCCCATCCCTCCCTGCCTCCTCCCGCCTCCCTCCTCCCCCCCAGGGCGCTGTGGCCAAGGCCGAGGAGATCCTGGCCTCCACGCCCGACGCCTTCATGCTGCAGCAGTTCCAGAACCCCAACAACCCCAAGGTGCACTACGAGACCACCGGCCCCGAGATCTGGAGCGCCACCGACGGCAAGGTCGACATCCTGGTGTCGGGTGAGTGGGTGGGGCGCTGTGTGGTGGTGGTGGTGGGGTGGGGTGGGGTGGGGGGCGTGGATGCTAGGATAGGTGGATGGGTGGGTAGAGTCCGCTGCGCTGTGTCTGTGACACACCACCCTTACCATCAACCATTCTCTCCCTTCCTCTCTCACACACACATACACATTTGTTCTCTCCCTTGTGATCTCTGAACACGCACACACACACACACACACACACACACACATCCTTTTCTAACACACACACACACACACACACGCGTACACCCGTACCCTTTCCCTTGTGCTCATCTAACACACGTGCACCCGCACGCACCTGGTCTTGACGCTGCAGGCGTGGGCACCGGCGGCACCATCACCGGCACCGGCCGCTACCTGCGCGAGAAGAAGCCGGGCGTGCAGCTGGTGGCGGTGGAGCCGGCCGAGAGCCCCGTGCTCAGCGGCGGCAAGCCCGGCCCGCACAAGATCCAGGGCATCGGCGCCGGCTTCGTGCCCGCCGTGCTGGACACCGCCCTCATCAGCGAGGTGGTGCAGGTGGGTGCTGGGGTGGGTGGGTGGGTGGGTGCTGCGGAGGGTGGGTCATTTGGGTGGGTGGGGTGGGTAGGTCATTCCAGAAACCAAAGCGACCACTGGGTGATGCGGAGGGTAAGGGGGGGTTGTGGTTACCAGCCCAAACTAAAGGGGGGGCATGTGGGGATGAGATGATGGGTGTGCGACTTGGTTTTAAGCGGAGCCCAGGAGCCCATGGGCGGGTTGGGGAGCCCATGGGCGGGCGCGGCATCGGGACGGGTGTGTGTACAGCGGGCGCGTGCGGCGAGGGCTGGGTGTGTGGGTCGGGGAGGGCCGGGGCCAGGGTGAGGACTCGACCCATGCGGGTGGGTATGCAGGGGAAGAGGGACAGGGCAAGATCAACCGTCATGCATGCGGCGCAGCAACCAAGCAACTAACTGCACGCACGCACACACGCACGCACCGTTTTCGTACCAACACACGCACGCATGCGGGCCCGCACGCCAATGCCAATGCACCTCACGTGTGCGCCGCGCAGGTGTCGAGCGACGACGCCATTGACATGGCCCGCCGCCTGGCGCTGGAGGAGGGCCTGATGGTGGGCATCAGCAGCGGCGCCGCTGTGCAGGCCGCCATCAAGGTGGGTGGGTGGGGAGTGCGCGGGGGAGGCGGGTGTAGTTGCCAGCCCGTTCTGAACCATGAAACCAGACTAACGGGCTGAACACAGGCGAAGGCGACAGGTGCTCAGCAGGGGGGAAAAGCGGGTGGAGGGGCGTAATGCAGGGCAGTGGCAGGGGTTGTAAGGACCAGCCAAGAGTGTGAGTCAAGAGCTCCAGGGCGTGGAGGAGGAAATGTGGTGGAGCGGCAGAAAGAGGATGGTGGTGTTAGGTCATTGTGTGGGAGCAGCGTTCAGGGCAGGTCCAGGCCGGGTGGCGCCGTGGCACAGTCTCCGAAGCGCAACGACCTGGTGCCTGCTGCCCCACCCAGAACCCCAGAGCCGGACGCACGGCGCACTGCACCACGTGCGCGTGCGTACCCAGTGCCCCAGTGGCACCACCGGTATCACCACAAACGTGCGGCTCTGCCAACACCTGTGTGTCTCGCCCGCCTGCCTGCCCGCCACCTGCGCAGGTGGCCAGCCGCCCCGAGAACGAGGGCAAGCTGGTGGTGGTGGTGCTGCCCTCTTTCGGCGAGCGCTACCTGTCGTCGGTGCTGTTCCAGCAGCTGCGCGACGAGGCGTCCAAGATGACCTTCGAGGTGAGGCAGGCAGCGGCGGCGGCGCATGTGCGGCAAGGGCAGGGCCGCGGCCTAGGAGGGACGGCAAGACCAGCAGCAGTAGCGGACGTAGCAGCAGCAGCAGCAGCAGCAGCAGGCAAAACTTTGGGAGGCAGAAGTGTAGCGGCACAACGGTGTGGGGTCAGATTGGGGCGGGGGAGGGGGTTCCATGCATTTAAATTAATGACGAGGGGGGGGGGTTGCAAGCAGACTGGATGACGAGCGCAGCGCTGTCGGCGCGAGCGAGCCGCAGGACGGGGATGCTGCAGGACGGGCCGGCCGGCAGCCAGCTACTCTACGTTGACTGGAATTGACTGGAATAAATATCTAGCTCACTCGCCTCCCCCTGTTTTTCGCTCTTCTTTGCAGCCCTCTGCCTAAGTGGACCCGACGCCCAACCGGCGGACAGCCATGCCGGGCTACCACAGTGGGCTGGTTGGCTGGCCGCGGCGGGGCGGGGCGCAGAGCTTGGTAGTGGTAGTCAGTTGGTGTAGTAGCGATGCGCGGGCCCTAACACAACCTCAAGTTGTAGTAAGCAGGATGCTGAAATAGCGTCAGAGCTGATGCTGCGAGCGCCAACTGGTTTATGCGTGTGTGTTCGAAGCCATTGGGGTGGGGACTGCTGGTGGGGGCTGGGGCCCGCTTCATGATCAGGCGGCGCAAGCGTGGGCGGAAGTGAGAAGTGCAAACGGTAATGTTGCTGACTGTTTCGGTTCCTCGGTGCCGCCACATTGTCCCCTTGTGGGTCCCCTGTCCTCTGACCGTCCCGGAATGCACACGTCGATGAAACAGGGCATGGGGCAAGAGTGCGACGTCCCAATACCGAAGTGTTCGAAGCCCCAAATCTCGACATATGCAAGCAAACAAATTTTCAGAGCGCGAATAGGCACACGTCTTCGTACAACCTGTACCAGGAGAGCAAGGGTCTGCTCCGGACACGCACTGCGATAACGTCCGCAACGCCACTGCGGCTCGTGCAGCTGTACTGCGCTCCCAAACTGGTCTCGTATAGGGCACGGGCAAAATTGCGCGCTATCGGCGCTCCGTGACGTCGATTCCCCTCTCCCGCAACAGTCGCAGCCGCAGCAATGTCTCTCCGTCCACCCAGCAGCCCTGCGCGCAGGAGGGGCGGCACAACAGCGGGGCGGCGTGGGTGGCTTCAGCAAATCGCAACCATACAGGGGCAAGCACGCGACGTGGCGTGGCGGATCCTGAGCCTGTACGGCAGCAGCGCGCGCGGTCCCACCGCGCCTGCCTGAGTGCTGCTGCTGCCTGCTATGCGGGGCGCCCCCGGGTAATGAGCGAGCATCCCAACAACCCCCCGCCCAGCGGACAGGCGGCGTCAACCTCGCCCAGGCCCACACATCTGCATCCCACACAGCACGCCCTCACGATGCCACGCGAGCGTCTCCACCCCCACCCCAACCGCACTCCCACTCCCACAGTCCCCACTCCACTCCTACGGTATGTGAAAAGGGCCGTATCCACCAGCCCACACACGGCAGAGCCCACGGCGCCCGCCGCGCCCGCGTTTGCTGCGTTGCCCCGCCCACCTGCACCGCCAGCCGCCGCAGCCCGCGCAGCCCGCGCACAGCCGCCTCCACGTCCTCTCCCATCACGTCCAGCAGCCGCACCAGCCTCAGCTCCCGCAGCCCAGCCAGTGCCGGCGGAGCCAGACCGCCGGGCGGCCCGCCCTCCTCGTCACCCGCCTCCGCCGCCACCGCCGCCGCCGCCGCCGCGGCGGCGGCGTCGGCCTCCCGGCAAAGCCCGCCACTCAGCCCGCCGTTGGCAAACAGCAGACTCTTGCTGGCGGCGGCTGAAGGGGTGGGGATACCGTAGGCGTGGGCCCGGTCCGCGGCCCCGGCCGGCGCCGCCAGCGCGAGCGGCGGCGGCGGCGGCTCTGGCGGCAGCGAGCCAAGGCAGCGCAGCAGCGGCGCGGAGCAGTCGTGCAGCTCCAGGGAGGTGAGCGAGGGCAGGCAGCCAAGGAGTGCCATGGCGGCGCCGGCGGCGGCGTCGGCGCTGGCGGCGGTGCGGATGCGGCCCCAGGCGCGGTGAAGGTCGGGGTCCATGGCGGCAAAGGCCGCCGCCACGGCTGAAGAGGCGCCGGCTCCGCCTCCGCCGCCTCCGCCGGCGCTGAATCCGCTGTTGGGCAGGGCGGGGAATGGCGAGGATGGGACCAGCCTCGGCGCGTTCTCCCGCCCTGGCGCTCCTCCTGCTGGTCCTCCTGCCGCCGCTCCTCCGTGTCCGTTCAGGGCCAGCCCGTCCATCGCCGTCGCCGCCGTCGCCGTCGCCGCTGCATCGCCGTCGCTGTCGGCTGCGGCGCCTGCCCCCTGCCCAACGCCCAGCCCCAGCCCCAGCCCCAGGCCGAGGCCGCGTGTGACGCCCAGCGCCAGGCGCCCCGGCTCGCCGTTGCGCAGGCAGTGCCAGCCGCTGAGCCGCAGCACGGACAGCCGCGGCAGCGCCCGCAGCAGGTACAGCAGCTCGGCGAGCTGCTCGTAGGTGCTGCCGCGGCACAGCTGCACACACACAAACACACACATACACACACATGCACATTTGTTCTCTCCTTGTGAACTCTAACACACATAGACACACACCTCTCCGTTTCCGTTTACACACACACACACACACACACACACACACACACACACACACACACACACACACACACACACACACACACATCCCACACCTTGTGCTTTTCTAACACGCACCCCACACAGTCCGGTGTGGGTGATGATGGGGGTGTGGATTGGATTTGCGGGTGTCCACAAGCGGGCAGCCGTGGATATCGTACGATATGTTCGGTCACGGCGCGCTGGGCCAGTTACACCATTGCACTGCTCCTCTCGACTGCTCATACCAGCCGCAAACTGCCACCACCTACTACCCATCCACCCAACCCCCACCGCACCCCGCATTACATACCTGCAGGTGTGTGAGGCTGGACAGCGTGCGCAGCAGCCCCCAGTCCAGGCAGCAGTCCAGGTTGGACAGGCTGAGGGCGGTGAGCGACGTCCAGCCCGCCAGCTTGCGCATGGCCTGCTCCCACAGCCAGCGCAGCTGCAGGCTCACCACTGCGCCACAGCGAGGGAGTGAGTGCGCACACACAGCACAGCATGACGCACGCACAGTGTCGACCCTTTCCCTTGTGCTTTTCTAATACAGCACAGCAGCCACGCATACATGTCCGCATACACATATGAAGGCGGGCAGCACGCACGGTCGAAAGGAGGAGGGAAGCAAGTAGCGACGGGCGGCCGTGAGCAGCAGGCGCTGTGTAACACCGGTATGGCTTCCGGCGCGCGCTCCCCGTTCGCAATGCCAACCGACCGAACCGACCGATGCGGAGCGGCGACGCGGATGAGTGGCTAGATGGCTAGCTAGCTAGCTAGCTAGGTAGCTAGCTAGGTAGGTAGGTATATCGCACGTGCGCACTTACGGCGTGGTTGGCACCGCGGATTCCAGCACCACCTCTGCTCCACCACCCACCCCTTGCGATCCCCTCAATCACGCAAGGCCGCATGCACGCACCTCCCGGGAACACGTGCTGCAGGCGCGGCGCCGAGTGCGCCACCAGCGCCACCTCCAGCCCCGTGAGCCGCCCCAGCGGCGGCGGGCTGGCCAGGTCCAGCCGGTCAACCGCCAGGTGCACCAGCGCCGGCAGCCGCGACAGCAGCTGACACAAGACAGCGGGGCGGCGGGCGGGCGGGCGGGTGGGGTAGGGGTACGATATGAAGGGGGAGGCAGGGGGGCACGCAGCAGGGGTAGGGACAGGCCAGGGGCACCCATGGCCCATGGGCGGGGTCATGCTTCGGTGTTGCTGGGGCAGTCCCGGCACCGGCGCCCCCGCCCGCACACGTGCACCCACTGCACTGACAGTCGCGCTACCGGTGGTGTGTCACACTTGTGTGTCACACTTGTGCGTCACACACACACTCCATGTCACACCTGCATGTGCTCGTCGTGAATGTACGGCGCATCATCCAGGCCCGACAGCCCCAGGTGCGCCAGGTGCGGAAGGCCCGCCGCCACCTCCAGCAGCTGCGGGGTGCTGCCCTGCGCGCGCGCGTGTATGTATGAGTGTACGTTACGACGTGTGGGCGCGGGTGTGGGTCAGGGGGCCGTGGTGCGTCAAGGCGTGTGTATGTGTATGTGTGGGGGGTAAATACCAGCCCAAGCTAAGCCAAACCAAACTAAACAGGTCAAGCAAGTGGGGGGGGGGCACGTCACCCGGGGTGTTGTGCCGGGGCGCTTGCATTGCTGAATTGTGATGAAGCAACACGCTTGTTCAGGTCGCGGGCCATGCGTACTTCTGAATCTGTGATACTCGGCAACCCCCCATCCTACCAACCTGAAATTCGCACACACACAGACGCGTTAGCCCGGACAGCGAAGGCCCGCTCAGCGCGCGGAGCAGCTGCGCCGAGGCCGCCGCCACCGCCGCCGCCTCCGCCGCCTCCGCCGCCTCTGCCGCCTCCGCCGCGGCGTTGAACTGCTGGGCCGGCCCGCCACCGCCTAGGTGGTAGTTCTGGTGGTTGACGGCGTTGAACGACATGACCATTGGCGCGACCATCCACACGTCCAGGTGCCGCAGCCCAGACAGCGCGGCCAGCGCCCGCGGCAGGTCACCCTCCGAGTTCAGGCCGCCGGGTGCCCCCAGGTGCAGCCCTCGCAGCGAGGCCACAACCACGCCGTTGCCGGCGGGCCCGGCCTCTTGCCCGCAGCCGGCGCCGCCTGGGGCTCCGGGCCGGCCGGCAGCCGCAGCCTCGCCACCAGCACCAGGTGGCGGCTGGCGCAGGTGCTCCCGCCCGGCTGCTGTGGCAGCGCCCGCGGCGGCGCCGGCGGTGGTGGTAGTGGTGGTGGCGATGGTGGAGGCGGTGCCTGCAGCCGTGGCTAGGGCTGTTGTTCCCTTGTCTGCCGCTGCGGCCGTGCTGCGCGGGGCCGTGAGCGCCGCCAGGGCCGCCAGCTGCCTGTGGTTGCTGGCCCTGCAGCCGCCCTCCAACCACACCTCCCGCACCTGCACACGCACGGCCCCGCACACGGACGCGCCGACCAGGCACTTCAGAGCCGCCGCCGCCGCGCGGTGCCAGCCTGGAGGCCTCTAGCACAACAGGCCCACATGCCCCCGGGGTGCTCCAAACGCCGTACCAGTACGGCAGCAGTACGTCACCTGCCGGACCGCGCCAGGCCCAGCCCGACCCGGCCCGCCCCGCCACGCGCCCTGCATGCCGGCCACATGAGCGGCACCGCTGCGATGTGCGGCTTGTCCATGCACCATTCGGCAGCTTTCCCTCCCTCGCCCTCTACATCCTCCTCTCCCCCGCCTCCACCCGCACCTGCGGGCACCGCTCCAGCAGCCGCCTCAGGGCCGCCAAGTCCAGTTGACTGGCGGGCAGCGGCGCCTGGCCCCCGCCCCCGCCCCCACCCCCACCCCCAGCACCGCTGCCTCCTGCGCCTGCTCCAGCTACAGCTCCAGCTCCAGCTCCAGCTGCTCCGGCGGCCGCGTTCAGCGTGTACGTCAGCACCAGGCGCGTGGTGCAGTCCGGCAGCGCCGCCGCCAGCGCGCTCAGCGCCACGCCCGGCAGCACCGCGTGGTCGGTGGGCAGCGACAGCGTCACGGCGGTGAGGCGCTGTAGCTGCTGCAGCCCCAGGTCAGGCAGTAGCAGCAGCGTCGCAGCGGGCGGGCTGGCGTCGTGGAGCGCCAGCGTGAGGTGGGACAGGCCCGGCGTGATGTCGGGAAGCCGCCCGCGCGCGGCCAGGCCGGCGGCGGAGGAGGGCGAGAGCGTGAGGGAGCAGGCGGCAGCATCCACCAGCGGGCGCAGGGTGCGGCAGGTGAGGCGCAGCGCGCGGCGGGAGGGGCCGTCGGCTGAGGCAACGACCCGGGCGAGCACGCCGTCGGGCAGCGCCGAAAGGCTAGGCGGTGCGCTGGCCGCTGTGCCGCTGGCTCCGCCCAGGGTGCTGTCCATGGCTCCGTGCACGTATTTAGCGCCTGAATGGCTCGTACCAGCGTTTTATCACTTGATTTTGGTGGGCTATCTCACCGATGGTCCCCGCCGAGCGCTTGGGTTGGAGTAGGGCCTTCAGCAACTGGTTCAATAACATTAAGCCATCTTGTTACTCATATTGATCCTGTAGTTAATTTGTTTCCGTCAAGACTGGAGCGAAGTTGTGCTGAAAGTGCTCCGTCACAGCTGCAACTACCAGTGAGCTTGCAAAAACATGCTTTTACTACATTACATGTCAAGTCAGGTACGAGAGAATAGACAAAATGACGAGGGTGGGACATCACTTTCCAGGGTGGTCCCCACTGCCCGCCACGCCACACGCACAACTCCGAGACCCTTCAAGAACCAAGTGTGGTGCCCCGAGGAGCCCGCCTGGGAATCGCTGCCTGTTGCGACGTTGTGTACCACCATGGGACAGAGCGTGTCGGAGCGTGTGGATCTGGGGCGTCCGGGTGCGGTGTGAATGCAACACGCGGAACCGCGGAAAGCGCGCTCGTGACAGCTAGCTCACGCAATTCTCGGGCGTTAGTGTGTTGAGTGTTCCACCAGCGACGTTTGCCGTACTACAGGCAGCAAATGGCAGCAGAAGCGATGCCTCATCCCATACTCGGCATGCGTAGCACAGTCCTTTACATGCTGCCATCAGCCCCATCTAGACTGCGCTGGCAGTAGACCCGACAGTTCCGCACTCACGCGCCCACCCACCCGAAAGCCACTTGCGTCCTCCGCCACAAACGCTACCGGCATGCACACATGTGTTGTCGCTGTACAAGCATTCCTTATGTACCGTACGCTGAACCACAAGTCCTAGATCACGGCTGCGCCGGCAGCGCAACCATGTGCTGTTCACTTCCGAGAAATCAAGTGGATGAGTTGTTCCGCTGCGCGGTACTATGCATATGCCCCAATCCCAATGCCCTGATTCATGGTAAAAGACTCGATGCTTGCAGCAACGATATGTGGATCATGCTAAAATCACGTCCCCACGCAGTCCAAGCACACACAAACCAAAGAACCGTAGAAAGCCGCTGCCATATGCCCCATGTGCGCCGCCGGGGCTGCCGCCACCATATCACTGCCTTGACCGGCACGCGGCAGTGGAGGCCGCCGCACCGCGCCCCCACACTTGCCCTCTCAGCCTCACACCGCGTTGGCGCGCACCGCCGGGTCCTGGCCCTTGGGCGGGTCGTAGGCGGCCGGCTGCTGCGGTTGCTCCTTCGCCTTCTTGTCCTTCTTCTTGCCCTTGTTGCTGTCGTCGCCGGCGCAGCAGCAGTCGCGCATGCACTTGCAGGCCTGCATGGGGTGCAAGGGGAAGGGGCGTGTTGTGTTGTGTGCACAGGGTTGCCCCCGCCTGCACGCGACGCGGTACCGTCTGCCCCCCCCAATCGCTTCGAGAACTTCCATGAATTATAACCCCGAACCCTGCCACCATCACCACCAGTCATATACACATAGACACTCACATCAGCCAGCGCAATGATGGCGGCGAGTAAGGCGAGCAGCTGCACACAGGCAGGGGGGAGGCGATCCAGCGGGCAGGGGGGGGCGCGGCGGTCACATAAAGGCACAAGGGCGCAGCGGTGACGGCATGCGCACTACAGCAGGACCCAGCAGCAGCTGCCGAGGCCCGCACAGCACAGGGTGCAGGCAGGCGCCAGCCGCTGCCCGGCACCACACAGGTGTATGAGGAGTGGTGGTGCGGGCAGACTGCCACTCCACCGACCCGGCCCGGTTCCGGCCCTACGCCTCCTGCATCCTGCTGGCCTCCGCTCGGGTTCCAGACCACTAACACAAGCACCCCCACTCGTGCACGCGCCTCCAGCCACGCGCCTCCAGCCACGCTGCATGGCACGAGAGCGCAACCGTGCCGCACACTGCGCTGCACTGCACAACGCACCCTCCGCCCGCCACCCCGCAGCTGCCGCACTCCGCGCCCACCCCTCCTGTGGCCCCACCCCCGCCACCCCCCGCCGCTCCCTAGCCCCCACGCGCACACCCACCGCCACCACCCAGGAGATGACGGGGATGGAGGTGCGCCAGTTCTGGTTCGGGTAGTCGGTGCCGTTGGGCATCACCACTTGGTTGGCGTCCTTGGCGGCTTTGGAGAAGACGCAGGCGGCGATGATCCACCATGCGCACTGGCACAGGTACAGGATGAACTCGATCCAGGCGCCGCAGCCGCAGGCGTTGCAGGTGATGCACTGCTCGTGTGTGTGTGTGGGGTGTGGGGTGGGGGGGGGGAGGGGAGGGGAGGGGGAGGGGGAAGGGGGGGGGCTTGGCCATCTATGCGGACGATGTGTGTCCAACACAGGATGGAGTGCCGGCGTGAGGGATGGGGTGTAGTTCGTTCCAGAAACCAGAAGGAAACGACCAAGATGGAGGTGGGGAGGGCCGGCAGCCACGGCACGGGCGATTCAGGAGAGCGCGGACGAAACGGGCCGCGTGGGCGCAGCGGTGCAGGAGCGAGGTGTTGAACAGTGGCGATGCATCGGCGTGGTTTCACGGGACCTCGTGGCGCTGATTCAAACCCTTTAACATCCGTGCCCTCCTCCGGCCTGGCCTTGTCGCTGACCGGGCTCTGAAGGCAGTGTTGAACACCCCTGCCCTCCACCTGCTCACTTCCTCGCTCCGCACACACGCAGCACACGCATCACACGCAGCACGCCACGCACCAGGAACAGCGAGGTGGCGAGCGACACCAACATGCTGATGCCGGCCACGGCGTAGGCGTAGCTGCAGTAGTCCTGGTCAGTGGGGTCCTTGGACATGATGCAGCTGGCGGTGATCTCTGTGGATGGTGGGGTGGCGGGGGTGGGGCGGTGGCGGGAGTGGGGCGGTGGCGGGCGCACAGGGGTCAAGAGAGGGCGGCGGTGAGGGATCGCGGGCTGGTGGGACTGGGCAGCACCAGGGCAACCGGCTGGCACAAGTCGCAGCATCGGCGCCAGGTCAGGCACGTGCAGTTGGGTTTCTCGCAGGAGCCCCTGGGTTGGTTGGAAGCTGGACTTCTGCAAGTGCGGTGGGTTTGTGCGGCTGAGGCTTTGGCGGCCTCAGTTACAGTGAGGACTTAGCACATCACTTACTGAAGTTGCTGCCGCTGCCCGTGTAGACGACATCCTGCAGGTGCACTGCCACAATGACGATGATGGCGATGCTGAGGCCCACCTGCGGTAGAGCGGTCGAAGAGGCGGTTTTGGGAGGCGCCGTCAGGTCGCCGTGCGGGGCAGGGAGCGGGAGGACTGACAGCAGGTTATCCTAGGTGGCGCGTAGGTGGCGCGGAACTCAATACTTCTACAGCCTGCAAAACGACTTTTTCCAAGAGGCATGAGGAGCTTATGCAAGCCTGCAGTGCTTGGGGTCACGTCCGTCCGCGAGTTCAAAACTTGAGCGAGCTGCGCGATGCTGACCCTGCCTCAGCCCCAGAAGAAATGAATCTTGCATTCGCTATCTGTGATATGCCCATACAATGGTATGCTGCCGCGCGCGAGGGCGGCTGCGACGTCTTCGCCAAACCGCTCCACTCCGAGACCCGCAACATCCCGCGGCAGTCGATGCTGCTGCCGCACCTTACACAAGGACAGCAGCCCAAGGAAGATGTTCTTGCATATCTTTGAACAGCAGCCCATTTTTGCCGCTGTCGGCTCTACAGGATGCTGAGAAGGAAGAAACGGCTGAAAGACGCAGCGCTGGACGCGCTCGCAGCAATACGGTAATCTACTTATTGTGTAGGGCGCGGGGCTGTGCGTGTATAGCTGCAGTCGCGCCACCAATATGCCCAGCGCCAGAATACGGCCGGATCGGTATACGGAATGGGCCGGTTTTTGCAGTGCAGATGTGCGCCGATAATCCTACCTGCCACCATAAGCACATATTCAAACGATAATCAAGCATTAAGCGAACGCGAGTGGGCCAGGCTGCGGCTGAACGTGTCGGTTTCGCTCGACACCTTCCACCCGGCCCCGCGCAGCTTCACTCCGACCCGCCAGGTTGCATGTGCGCATGCAGGCCTGTATATGCGCCTTACACACAGCGATACCCTTGATAACCCATCATCGCCCCGTGCATCGCATCTCATCGCGCGGCGACCTTGCTCGCATGTGGCCCATCTAACGGCCTTGCAACGTAGCCGTCATATGCACACCCTCACACCTTTGGTAGCTGGGTGCTTTGGTTGCGGTTGCAATTGCTGTTCGGCCTGTCCCAATTCCCAGTACCCAGAGAGGCGATTGGCACAAGGTCTCCTTGCTCGTTACAGCAGCTTCTCCAAGTCCGCCTTTGTGGGCGCTCTAAGGAACACACACTTTAGTGAATGAGGGCAGTCAGCCAGCGTGTACCCCTTGCGTCCACGTGCCAATCGCCTCTCTGGGTACCGGGAACAGGCCAAACGTGTCGGGGACAGGCCGAACAGCAATCGCAACCGCACCCAGCTACCAACGGTGCGCCGATGCATGCGAAACACAGGTGGCGCTCTAAATCCTGCCCGATGCTCGAGTGCATTGCAATTTGTGAGCCAGTTCTTGGACACGTGTGTACATCATAGCCAGGCTACCGTGCAGGTCAGCGCCGCAGCGCGACTCCCAAACTTGCCTCTTCCGCAGACGCGGCCCGCTCCTGCCCAGGCCTTGCCCCTGCCTCACACCGCCGCGCCTTTCAGCCCCGGGGCCGCCCCTGGCGCTTCTCGCCCTCCACCCGCAACCACCTGCTGCGTTGGCGGCCGCATGGGCTCTGCCGACAGCTGCACCTCCGCGACTGGCGCCATCGGTTTTGCGGGCACGGGGTCGGGCTCCAAAAGGAAGTCGGGCGCTGCTGCGGCCGCAGCGGCAGCCGCAGCAAGGGTGTCCGCCTCGGCCTTGCGCCGCACCTCGGCGACATTGGCCTGCTGCCCCGCCTGCCGCTCGGGGTCGCCGCCGTGGGGCTGGGACAGACCCCGGTAGAAGCAGCAGCAGAAGCAGTAGTCCCTACACCACTGCGCGACCTGCAGGGGGCGGCATCACTCACTTGAAGAGGAGCTGAGGTCAAGCGCCGCCATCTGCCACAAGTCACAAGTGAACTTGCCGTCCAGCTTGAAACTCTTGACTAATAAATGACTTACCGTGTATACGACGCGTCACGGCCCATGTACGGCAAGCTACCATCAACAACCTCGCCTCCCCACAGCAACTAACATGGGCGCCGTCGATTAATTACGGCCTCGCCGCCGCACCTCTATTGACGTGAATATGGCCATGACAAATGCGACGGGCACCGAGGTCCAGGAAAACGCCAGCACCGCATTGCGGTCGCCCTCGCGCGGCCAGCCCCGGTCGTTGGTTTTGTGGATGTACTGCGGGCAGGTCACAGGGGGGGGACACGGGCGCAGCCAGGCCAAAGGTAGACGCAGGGGCAGAGGTAGGCGCGCGGGCGTGTCGTGCGCGCAACAGCGGGGTGGGGCTCCGCCACTCCAAACCACACACCCACAGCGCGCGCACACGGGGGCGTGGGCAACGCGTTGCCGTGGCAAGCCCGCTGCCCAATCACCCTTCACCACCAACACCCACATACACATCCAGAGAAGCCCGAGCCGCGTGCCGCGCGCTGGTGTGCCCGCAACAACTGGTCCTGTGCGGTGGTGGTGCTGTGCTCACCGTGCTCAACGTGATGGAGGCGGCGGCCCACCAGCCGGTCTGGGCCAGGTGCAGCACCAGCTCCAGGATGGCTCCCACGCCGCACAGGTTGCAGGTCAGGCACTGCGCGTTGCATGGGTTTGTGTGCAGCGGGTGTTGTGCAGGTGTGCGTGCTGTGCGTGCGCAGAGCAGCAGCATGCTTTGGGCGCGTGGTAGGCTGGGGGGCAGCGCACGCACGCAGGCGGTCAGAAGATCGGCAGCAGCACAGGTGACCGCGGCGTGATCTAGTTGCTGTCGGGCGCGGTGACTCACGCCCCCATCACCGTCGCACCCAAAGAAGCATGCATTCACACCAAAATCACATACGCGCACGCACGCACGCAGGCACACACGCACACACGCACGCACCAGCAGCGTGGCCGTCCCGATGTACGCGCCCATGGCCACAGCGCACACCACGAACACGTAATGGCAGATGTTGCTGCCCCCGCGGTCCCTGCAGGTCGACGTAGGGGTGGGAATGTGTCCTGAAGTACCCAAGCAGAGGTGATAATTCCCCACGCTCGCAGGCCACCTGTCGCTGTTTGGCAGCCACCGCCATAAGGGCCCCCGCAGCCGACGCAGCCCTCCGCCCACCCCCATGTTAACCCACCCTTGAATCATGCAGCTCACGGTGACGACTGTAGCGGCGGGCAGCGGAATCAGGAGTGGCTCAGCCCAGTCACACGCGGCGTTCGGCCATGGGCGGGACGGTGGAAGCACTTACTGGTTATGTTGTTGGGGCCTGGGTATAGCAGGTAGGTTGGCGCCTGAACATTTACTTGCGAGAGCCTCGTCGCGTTGATCACAATGATGGCCGTCGACATGGCCACCTGTAATGGCACCATCAAGGTGGTGCGGGTTGGGAGGCGGGCGTGGCGAGCGTGGCACGAAGCGTACACGGCACAGTCAACGCAAGGTCAAACTTATATTGCTGCAGCGACTATGTGTGACACGATGCGCCATAGCTTTCATAGAATTTGGGCCCTGTGACACCGGCAGCAACGAGCAAGTCCATTTTCAATTCGACCAGTCCAGTTATTGAGCCCCAATAGTGGTCCAATTGCACACCTGGACTATCGATAGAATACCGACAGCAATCCGCTTGACGACGACGAAAGGGCAGCGACAGCATTTGGTTTCGGGAACCGGCGGGGGTGGAGCAAGTGGAGGAACGGGCGAAGTAATAGTTGCAACCATTTTCAAGAACTCTGATATTCTGTTCGTCCATACAACGAGAGAGGACTATGTAGCTGGGGTTGACATCCTGCGCGCTGGCAAGTTTGCAGCTTTACGCTGAGGCGCGACGCTTAGTGGGTAAACATTCACACGCGGCACCACTGAAGCACGCAGGTGTTGCGTCAATCATGCTTACTGCTTACCGGCACTATTCCTATGCATGTCGTACGACGTGCGGCTTTGCCTGTCCTCTCCCAGCGCCCTCTCCGGCTTGCGTGGCTCTGCGGCACCCCCTTGGGACTAACTGCCGTGGCGGCTCATGCTATTGTCGCATTCACACAATCAAACATGATAGCCCTGCCCCGTGGCCCTGCCCCCAGTGCCCCTAATCACCTGACGACAACTGAGCAATGCAGCACACACAGTGCACGACCTGCTTGTACGCCTCCTGCCGGCATACATGTGTTGGACAGTGGGCACTATGCCGTATCGCACTCATGCCGCCGGCCGTCCAGGCGGCCCAACGCAATGCTGCAGCTGAAGGCTGAATCGTGTTGTCCCACGCAGGTTCTCACGGCGAAGTCACTCGGATTCAAACACACACGGGCTGCGATCCGGTACAATCACTCTCTTGTCTTGTGACGGTGCCCTCATTCGTTTGCTCTCTCGGCGCGTGGCCTTGACATAGCATCCATAGACGCCTTCTGGCTCATTCAAAGAGCATGAAACCATAAATACTACGGTACCAGCACGCCTGCACAAGCTCACACGCAAGCTCAGTCAATTGATCATACCGACCGCACGTCCTGCCATGGGAATGCACATGCACGCACCCTGCACTCAGTTTGCCTCTCTGTCAGCCGCCTCAGTAGCCCCAGCCGCCCGGCGCTCGCTTCTCCCGCTCCTCCCGTTCCCGATCTGCCCATGACATAGCCGCGCCACCGTACCCGCCTGACCGCGCCGCCACCACCACACTCGGCGGCGCCGCGCTAGCACTGCTGTACGCCCCCCGCCCGCCGCTGTACGCCCCTGGGCCGAATCCGTGGCCCCCTGCCCCGTACCCGCCTGGTGGCCCTGGCGGCGCCATGATTGGCCCTGGCGGCGGCATGGGCACTGGTGGCGAGGAGAGCGGTGCGGCGCCACCGCCGCTGGGAGAGGCCGAGGAGTTGGGTATCCCCGCCGCCATCTCCATGTACTCCTCGCCATCCACGCGCTTGCGCCGGGTGTTGCTGAAGCGGCTGCGCCACCTGCGGCGGCAGGGCGGTGTGCAGGTCGGCAGCTTAAGAGGCGCAGGGAGGGGGCTCCGGCTGCGGCGAGGGAGGTCGGCGCCAGGTGGCTGTGTCCGCGCCAACAGGGGGGGGGGCCCACAGGCGCAAGTGATTGCAGGGCGGCAGGCGCTCATGCGGCTGGCTGCATTGAGCGCCCCGTAGCAGGGGTGCGCCACACGCACGTGACGGCAGGGCAGCACCTCCCCAACCGCCAATCAAGGCCTCCATGCCACGCAACCCCAACCACCACGTGACTGCGCGCACTGCCACATGCCAACGCAGCCGACCCCGCCTCGCGCCCGCGCACACTCACTTGCTCTCCGGCCTGTTGGGGCAGCAGCAGCACCTGCAGCAGCACGCCACCACCTCCACCAGGCAGCCGCACGCCTCCACCGCCAGCAGCAGCCCCGCGCCGCCGAACATGACCATCATGCACCAGCTCAGCCCAACCACCGTGTTGCGCCACTGGTGGATGCTCTGCGGGCGGGCCGCAAGGCAGGGCCGGTCAGCCGGGCGGGCAGGGGGCAGCGGCGGTACTGCTGTGAGCGCGACCTACGCGCCGGCGCAGGTGTGCACTAACCTCTAAAGCCCATTGCTGCTGTCGCATTGCCATACGTACACTGTATGCTTCACTGCCGCTCCCGCTCCCGCTCCTGCTCCTGCTCCTGCTCACGCTCCCCACATTCCCACACCCGCCCCACGCCCAGCCGCACGTTTAGTGCAAGCCGCTCACCGTGGGCATCCACTCGTGCAGCAGCTCCCCCAGCTGTGCCGCCAGGTCACCATCAGCGGCGGTGGTGCTGGCGTTGGCACTGGGGGCTAGCACCGGCGGCGGAGGCGGAGGCGGGGAGAACAGCGCCCCCGCGGCGGCCGGTGGCGGCGGCAGCGCGTTCCCCATGATGAGGCGCACCGCGGCTGGGCCCGTGTCCACCGCTATAGCCGTGTGCTCCTGTCAAGGGAAAGGCGAAGGGTAGGCGGCAGGAAGGTAAGGCGGGTGTTGGCGCCTCAGGCAGCGCGCCTCGCACACTGCTACAGCCCGTGCGGCGCTTCCGCGTTCGCGCCATCGTGGCCCTTACCTGCACCAGCCGCGTCCAACAAGGTGACAACCCTGCCCAGCACCTCCATGGATCCACACATACTCCAACCACCACCACCACCACCACCACCACCAGCAGCAGCAGCAGCAGCAGCATCACCATCACCACCACCACCACCACCACGCGTCCCTGCAGGCACACGGCCCCACGCCCCTGCAACCCCCGCAACCCCCGCGCCCCCACCCCACCTGCAGCACCAGCGCCGCCACCATCCACCACACGCAGCCCAGCACCGCGAAGGCCAGCTCCAGCAGCGGCCCCCAGCCGCACAGGTGGCAGGTGCACCACAGCAGCCCGGCCATCACGAAGGTGGCGGCCAGGCTGATGGCGCACACCTGCAGGCGTGTGTGTGTGCGGGGGGGATGGGGGGTTGTGGTTACCAGCCCAAACTAAACCAATCTAAAGGAAGCGGAGGGGGGAATGGCGGCGGCGGTGGAGGCAGCGGTGGAGGCGCCGAATGGGAGGTGCGGGCCGGGGTGGGTAGTTCGTCCCAGAAACCAACGCGACCATTGCAACCCGGGATGGGGTACGCGCAGAAGCGGGCAGGAGTCGGCGGTGCATTCACAGGTGTGCACGGGCGGTACTTGGGTGCGGACCTGAGGCGCCAAGCACCAATTTGGACCGGGGCGCGCAGGGTTATGACGCCGGAACAGCAGATGCGCATGACGGAAGCGCGTGGCCGTGCGTGCAGGACGCAAAGCCACTGTAAAGTTTTCGCTCAAGCCCAGCGTTTGCCCGCCCCCCGGGCCGTCCGCGCGTCCTGCTGCCCCTCCTGCCGCCCTGACGTGCACTGCAACGCAGCGCGACCACCCACCCACCCCGTACACGTAGCTGCACATGGTCTTGGAGTCGCCGTCAAACTGCCCCGCATCGCCGCGCTTCTGCAGCAAGCACGCCGCGTCCACGTGGATGGGCCCGGCCGTGGCGTTCAGGTCCGTGCCGCCACCCCCGGAGGAGCTGCCCCCGCCGCCTCCGGCGCTGGCCCCTGCCGCCGGCGGCGTGGAGCCTAGCAGGCTGTTGGTGACGTTGGCCAGCCCGGCGACCGTGGTGAGGTCGGCGAGGGAAGCGACGGGCAGCTGCACCGCGATGGTGACATTCTCCAGCTTCACGGCCACGATGATGATGATGCTGACGGAGATGAGGACCTGCGTCGCAGGCGAGTGGGTGTGGTGGGGCAGCTCATTCGCCGGGAGGGGTTGGCCGGAGGGGGGAGAGAGGAGTGGTGGGGGACTGAGTGGATGCGAGCGCCCACAGCGGTGCTGTCTGAGGCCGCTGCGGGCGGGGCGGGACTGGTAGGGCTTGGAGGTTGCCGCGTGTTTGCGTTAGGTGCAAGGGCAGACCTGACCACCTGTTGCACAGCCCACCGGCCCGCCTCCGCCGCTGCTGAGCAATCCTGGTCATACCCTGGTGGCACACCCGAATACGACAGTGCTCCTCTGGCACCAATAAAGCTCCAAGCTTCCGGACAGTCGTCAAAGCGACATGCGGATGTCTGCGAGCCCGGTACGCTCCCCGCTCCGTTTCGGTGCAACTAGCCGCCTCCATATGGTGGTATTAACCCGTAAAATTATAAACAGCACCGAATCTCACCTTCAAGACTGCCAAAACTGTCAGCGTCGTCCGGCTGAAGCACGAGTAAGCCGAGCTAGCTACGCATTCTATGCAGCACTTCATACTTAGGTGCACGAAATACTCTCAAGGTGGCAGCGAAGGCGCTTCAAGCGAAATGAACTAAATAGTTAATAGACCTGCAGCTTTCCTTGTGTTTTGTCATTTCTAGCTGCTTGTTTTTAGTATTGATGTGAAGCAAAGCAGCTATAGACAGAGGAAGAAGACGTCGGGAGCGAGGGGTTGGAGAAGGGTGGTCATGTCGGCACGGGCTGGCAATCGGCCTGGCACGGGCATCAGCAATCTTCATCACTTCGTGCCCATCACATCACATCGCAACCTCAGGGTTCCCTGCACCGCGCCACTTCGAGTCCCATGCACATAGGTACTAAGGGCACGGACGGGGGACAAGATAGGATGCTTGACCTTGAGCTGCGTGCTGAGTTGCGTGGGCGGGGTGCGCGCATGGGCGGGCACACGCAATTTCCCGATTCCCCGCCGTCTCTGTCCATGACTGGGCACCCACCCACCCCCATGCAATGGCCCTAGTACCATTTCGTTGCAGTCCTCACCCGCCACCCTGGTGTGTGTCAACAGGCAGGCATGCTGCCGTGGCTTTGGCCATGTCATGCAGCGTCGGCCGCGCATTGGACCGTCAATACGCACCCTTGTTTAGCTGAGATGCCCACATCATAGTAAAATTTGCAGTTATGCATTGCATAAAACATCAGAGTAATCAGCTAGCTGTATCGCGTTGAAGGAACAGCCTACCGCACGCGAGCCGCGATGTCGCGGCAAAAGCACAAATACCTGCGCTTCCTAGAGCTATGTGCTCGGCAGCAACCGCGGCTGCGGCCGCCCGTTGCTTCGCTTGCGGAAGCGAGCACCTCGGAGCTCCCCGCCCTCATGCCTTACTCGCACCCCATCGCCGGCTATCGCGGAAGGAGCTTTGAAGGGCGGCTGCTGCAGCTTCGATACATAAAGGTAGCAGCGCCCGTGCAGTGCTGCTATGCCTGGGTCTGGGTGCCGCGCGGTCTTGCCGGCGTGGCGGCTTTGCTACTGCCGGTGCTCCGCGCCGGATGAAACGGGGCCATCCGGGCACTGTTGACCCGTCGACACACAGTACGGTACTGAGTATCCTGTATCCCTTCGCACCATGTATATGCGTGCTATTGCATTATGCAGGAGCATGACGCCGGCCTCAGTGCTGGGGAGCGGCCCGGGCCAGGGCCAGGTGCCACGGTGGGAGGGGAGAGCGGCGCCAGCACCCACAGTGCTACCACCGCCAGTGCAGCCAGCAGCGCCGGCGCCTCGGGCCCAGCCAACAGCGGGCAAGCCGCCAGCACTCCACGCCCCCATCCGCCCTCCCACCGGAATCCGCCCCAGCAGCCGCAGCCGCACTCCTCCACCTCCTCACCCAGCTCGTCTGCCGCGCCTCCCGCTGCGGCGCCGTCATCACCGGCTGCTGCTGCCGCTGCTGCTGCTGCTGCTGCTGCTGCCGCTGCCGCTGCCACTGCCGGGCCCCGACGGCCCCACTCCTACATGGAGATAAACTACCCCTTCGCCTCGCAGCCCTGGCTGTGGGCCAAGTACCACCGCCCCGGCTTCCCGGGTCTTGACCCAGCGCTCATGGTGGGTGGGTGGGTGGGTGGGTGGTGGCTCATTCCAGAAACCAGAAGCGAAACGACCAAGAGAACCCGGGTGGGTTGGCGGCGGCCGGGATGCTGCGGAGCACGTGTGCACATGCATGGAGCTGTCAGTGCCTGCTGACACACGCGCACAGCACGCCACGGCACAGCTGCTGGCTGCGGCTTCTTGCACACGTGCCGTGCCGACACCGTTGCAGGCCTCGCCGCACTCGCTCCATCCATCCGAGCTAGCCCTTTACTTTGTGCCGCCACCAACTGTCAGCCTGCTGACGCAACGCCTCCTGCTCCTCCCGCCGCCTTGCCCCCTCCCCCCTCGCAGCTGGAGGACTTTGACCCCTTCGCCGCCGACGTGGCCGCCCGCCACATCGGCCACGTGCCCGACTCCATGCTGGTGACCGCCTTCATGGAGCGGCTGACGTGGCACCTGCACCCAACTGCCACTGCTACTGCCACTGCTGCTGCCGCTGGAAATCTTCCCGCTGCTGCTACTACTACTGCGGGATGTCGTGGGGAAGGAGGGGGCAGCGGCCTGGGCGGCGGGGGGTGGCTGCTGCTGCCAGTGGGCCCATGCGACATGCGGCTGTCGGGTCAGGTGAGGAGAGGCAGGCGGGTCAGAGGGGGCGTGGGGTGGGAAGGGCTGGGGCGCGGCACCGGATGTGCCGCGTCATGTGCAAGTATGCCGGCGTGTTTTCTGCGTGCTTCCCCAGCTCCTCACCAACTGTGCTTCTCCACCAAATGCCACCAAGTTATCAAAACCAAACGTAAGTTGGCGCTGTTGCTGTTCCTCTGCTGTGCAGGTGACGTGGGTGGGGCGCAGCAGCGCCGAGGTGCTGCTGCAGCTCACTGCGCTGCCGCCGCCGCCGCAGCCGCTGCCATCGGCGTCACCGTCGCCGACGCCAGCCGCTAGCTCCAGCAGCTCAGCCTTGCTACGTCCGCAGGACCAGCAGCGGGAGGAGGCGGTGGTGCTACAGCCGGGCCAGCTGGTGGCCTCGGCCGAGTTTGTGATGGCGCTGCGGGACTCGTCGCTGCGGCGGGCAGTGGAGATGCCGCCCCTGCACGTGGGGGGCGTCGGTGGTGCCGGCAGTAGCCATAGCAGCAGTAGCAGCAGCAGCAGCAGCAGCAGCAGCAGTAGCAACAGCGGCAACAGCGGCAGGAGCAGCAACGTCTGCGATGGCACGGAGGAGCTTGAGCGGGAGCTGTTCCGGCGCGGCCGTGAGCACCACCGGCAGCGCCAGGCGCGGCGGGAGCGCGACCATGCGCCCGCCACCACGGCGGCGGCGGCGCAGCTGCTGGCGGCGGCGGCGGCTACCGGCGGGGCTGGCGGCCCTCCTACTGCTGCTGCCAGCGGCTCCAAAGCTACAGCCTCAACTGCCACAGAGCCTGTGGCGGAGGCCCGGGGCCAGCAGGCGCTGTTGTCTCGGCTGTTGGACTTGGGACTGCAGCACTCGGAGCAGGGCCGCGCAGACGCCGCGGCCGCTGCGGCAGTAGCGGCCCAGGCGGCGGCCTCCGCAGGCTGCTACAGCCTGTTGGCGCCCGAGCCCCTGGGCGGCCGAGCTGGAGGCAGCGGCAGTAGTGGCAGTAGTGGCGGAGGCGGAGGCGGCGGCGGCGGGGGCCAGGCCACGGCGAGCGCAGCAGCGCCAGAGTCATCAGCGGGGCACAGCCGCCTCGGGCGATCAACCTCAGCAGCACCAACGCCAACAGCAACAAGGACACACGGTGTTTGCGGTGGTGGTGCTGGTGGTGGTGGTGGGGGCGCTGCTGCTCATGTCACGGAGGTGGTGCCGGTGCGGTCCACGGAGCTGCACCGTACGCTAGCGGCGGAGTGGCAGGACCGCAACACCAGCGGCACCATATTCGGGGGACACCTGCTGCGGCTGGTGGGTGGCGCCCCTGGGCGGTCTTCGGTCTGGGCGGGGTCTGGTTGGGCGAGCAAGCGCAGCTGCGGGTGCCAAAATCTATGGTACGGGGCAGCCCACCGCCCTCCCTTACCAAGTGACTGGTGCGTTCGGCGGTGCGGGCAGTGCGGGAAGCGGTGCTCGAGAACATTGCCAAAACCGCTTGCATCACCTGGCCTTGAGTCCCGCACTCGCTTTGCTCCCCGCTCAGGCCTACGAGCACGCGGCCGCGACTGCCGCCGCCTTTGCGGGCGGCCCCTGCGCGCTGGTGGCGCTGGAGGAAGCCGCCATCAGCTCGCCGGCCCGGGTGGGGGAGCTGTTGCACGCAGTGGGGCGCGTGGTGTGGGTGGAGGAGCAGGAGGAGGAGGTGGAGGAGGATGGGGGCGAAGAGGAGGTGGTGGTGGAGGCGGTGGCGGAAGAAGAGGCGCGGCAGGCGACTGGGAGCGGGGGAGGGCCGCAGCAGGGGGCGGAGGGGCGGCGGCAGAAGAGCCAGCAGGGGCAGCAGGGCCGCGCGATCCGCGTGGTGGTGCGTGTGGGGCGGTACGGCGTGTCTTCGCCCGCTCAGCACACGCTGGCGCTGTCCCTGGCGGCCACCTTCCTGGCGCCGCCGCCCCCGCCAACCCCGCCACGCCAGTCAGGCCAGGGCAGGGCAGGGCGTGTGGTGCTGCTGCCCAGCGTGCTGCCCGCCACACTGGCGGAGGCGGCGGAGGCGCTGGCGGCGCAGCGGCGGCATGACGCGCTTGTGGCGGCGCTGGGTCAAGCGCAGGCGGACGCAGAGGCGGAGGTCGAGGCAGGGAAGAGCAGGCGGCTGGGGCAGCGGGCTGGAAGTGCAGGGAGAGCGGGAGGCGGTGGCGGCGTGACTGGTGCTGGGCACGCGGCCGCAGCGGGATAGGGAGCCGTACTGCTTTAGTCAGCTAGAAGCCGCCGGGCCGGACGCATGGGGGGCGGCGTCAGGTAGCCAGCACGTGTCTCGGGCTCTCGGCACATTCATAATGTTACTGGAGTACACGAGTGCGTGCAACCCACTGGATCAAAGCTCTGTGCTCTGTCCCGGCCCCTGGTAATGCTAGCGTTCCTCCATCGGACACACGCCCTACACTCCGCGCAAGCAATTACATGCAGCTGCCGACAGGACAGTTCAGTATCGTCGCATCCCACACCGAAGCGATCCCCACCCACTCGGTGCAGGCCAGGCCGCTTCTCGAAACGAATTATCCTTCCCAATCCTTCCCAATGCAGCCCACGGCAGGGGCACCCGTGGCCCACGGCGGCAGCCTGCGCCGCGCAATGGCGCGCATGAAAAGACCTGAGGCCCTGAAACCTCCCCCGCCACCGAATAGTAGTGCTAGTGCCCCACGCGCATGCATACGGCACACGCCTGCACGCGCAACCGCCCCCCCCCTCGTCACCCGGGCACAACGCCACAATCTCACCCCGCCTGCCTACGTCCGCCCTACACGTCCGCATTGAGCACCTGCCGGCCCTTCCTCGGGAGGGAAAATGGCCACGCCGACTGGCTCCACTGACCCTCTAGCCGCTCCCCACACCACCCGCGCGCCTCCTGCTGCCGCCTGCTCCGCCCTCGCGTCACACACGGCGCCCTGTTGCCCCCACTCGAGCCCCCTTGCCTTCTCATCTGCAAGTCTCCTCATCCTCATAGCAGCAGCACCCTTGCCCTCCACCTCCTCCAGCTCCTTCCTGCTGCCGCTACCGCTGCCGCCGCCCCCGCCCCCGCCCCCGCCCTGGCCCTGGCCGCCCGCTCACGCCTGCCTCTCACTCCGCCTAGGCGCCCACCCGCGCCAGTGCCGCCTCCACGTACTGCTTGGGGTCGGGGATCTCGCCCAGCACCGGCCGCTCCGCCTTGGCAGCGTTGGCCAGCTTGGCGTAGGCGGCCGTGTAACCCTAGGGCGTTGGATAGGTAGGCAGGCAGGTGGGCAATTGGATAGGCAGGCAGGTTGGTTGCAAGGATACTTGGTGAAGTGGGTGAAGGTGAGTAGGGGTTGCAAGGAGGTGGGTCAGGAGGGACAGGCGGGGTGAATTGCCTGGGGAAGGTAGCCCCGCCCCTGCCTCGCTCTCCCCGCCCCTGCCTCCCCCCCATTATGCATTGGGTTTGGTTTAGTTTGGGCTGGTAACCACAACCCCCGCCGCCCACCTGCATCTCCTCGAAGTCGGGCTCCTCGTCCTCCTGGCCGCTGCCGCCGTGGCTGCCGCCGCCCGTTAGCTTGTCCACCACGCCCTTGCGCAGCGCCGCCCACAACGCACCCCGGTCGCCTGCCGGGCAGGGCCGGGCAGGGCCGGGCCAGGACAGGGCCGGGCAGAATGAGGGTTGCCAAGGTGTCAGTGTATCAGTGGCGAGACAATGCAATGCAAATGGCCACGCGGCCAGCAGCTTGCGCAAAGACACCGACGTCGGGGCACCCTTGCGCCCTTGAAGCCTACTAGGGCGCCGACGCTGCGCGTCTCTCCAACCTCTCCAGTGCCCCACTCTGCCTCTTCCAGCTCTCCCCCCCCCCCCCCCCGCCAACGCCAACGCCCGCGCCCCGCGCCCCCTCACCCGGCGCCGCGGCGTTGAAGCCCGGCAGCTCCGTGAGCAGCTTGGCGCCCGCCACCGCCACCAGCTTCTCCTCTTCAGGGCCGTCCACGCCCGGCAGCGTGGGCAGCCACACCTGGGGCAAGAGGGGGTGGAGGGCAGTGAGGGCAGAAGTGAGGGCAGGCATTGCGAGATCAAAGGGGAGGTGACGCCCCGCGCTATTTCCGACGACCGCGCATCATGCAAAGCAGCAGCCCGCAGCACCATGAACACACCTCTGCTCCTGAGCCCGTGTAGCTGCGCGTCAGCGCTTCAGCGCTTTGCTACACTTCCACCCACGCAACCCCCTCCCCTGCCGGCCTCCCGTGCCGAGCCCCTCCCGCTCCTCCCCACCTCGCAGCGTACCTGTTTGCCCAACGGCATTGTTTTCATATCCATTTCCCCCTCCCCCCTCCCTCCCTCCTTTCCTGCCCCCCGCGGCCTCACCTGCCCCAGCAGCATGAACAGGATGCCGGGCTGCACCTTGTCCAGCTGCTCGGCGGCGGCGGCGGGGCCGTGCTTGCAGATGAACAGCGCCAGGAACACCACGAAGAAGCGGCAGAACTGCAGCAGCGGGTGGGCAGCGGGTGGGCGAGCAGAGGGGGTTTGCGCATATTGTGAGTTAAGAAGAAGAGAAGACGTAGTCAAGTGCACAGGTGCAGTAGGGGGTGGGGGTAGCCATCCATAGGATGGTGTGTATTGAATTTTGTAAAGTGCCGAGTGCCGGGGGTGGGGTGAAGGCAGGCGGTAAGGAGAACTGCGGCAAAACTGAGTGCGGGTGTGCATCAGGCGTGTGTGTTTATGTGTGTATGTGTGCGCAAATGTCACATCCGCCTACCCTTGCCCACCTCACCTTTGGCGTCTTGCTGCCTGTGAGGCGCTGGAACATGAGCGTCCATATGGAGGGCAGGTACTGCGCGTAGGCGGGCAGCGGCAGGCTCTCCACGATGGCGTTGACGATGTAGAAGCCCTCGTGGTCGTGCGCCTTGCTGCTGAGCAGCTTCTGGAACACGCCAAGCACCGCCACCAGGTGGCCGCCCGCCACCACCTCGGCTCCGGCCTTGGTCAGGTAGGCCTGTTGCGGCGGCGGGGGACAGGGGGAAAGGGCAAGGGGGCGGGGTACATGCATGAGAGTTAGAAGGAGAAGGGTGGGTGGGCAAAGGGAGGGAAGGGTGGGTGGGCAAGGAGTGGGAATGGGAGGTAGGAGGCAGTGGGTGGGGTAGTGCGGGCGGCCAGTGGTCCCCTCCAGAGTCCCAAGCCGGGTGGGCACGGTTTTGGGTAGGTGCAGCGGCCACACCACCGCATTCCATCCGCCTTCGCCTGCCCGCACCGCAGGCACCCCGCCAGCCGCCCCCCCCCCACCGCGTCAAACCCACCTGCAGGAGGCGCACCAGCGCGGGGACGTTGCCGCTGCGCTCCCAGAACACGGGCGACAGCAGCGGCGGGAAGATGGCGAGGTACAGCTGCGGCAGCGGCGCGGGCCGCAGCTCGATGAGCTGGGAGAAGATCTGGAACACGTAGGGGTGGAACTCCTGTGCGTGTAGAGGGTGGGGGGGGGGCAACAGGAGGGCGCGGATTGCGTTGGTGCAGGGGCGGCGGCGGGGCAGGTCAGGCGGGCTCAGGCATCGCAAAGAGACACAGGCAGAGGCTAGTTAGTGTTGGTGAGACGCCGGGGCCGGGCTGCGTCACCTCGTCGCAAGCAGCACAGAATCAAAGGCAACACACATCCCCACCCACCTGGTGCAAGACAAGCCACGCCTCCACCTCCACAACGGCTCCCGCATCCACCCACCCTAACCCACCCGCCCTAACCCCACCACCCTAACCCACCTGCACGTCCTGTTGGAGCACCAGCTCGAACGCGGGGAACAGCGCCTGGGGGGAATAAATAGAGGAGGGAGGAGGCAGCATTAGGTTCTGACGTGTGACACAGTCGGCGCGCCGCCACCGGAATCCGACCCCATTCAAGGTTGGTGCGCGGTGCACTTTGAAGGTGGTTTCGGTGAAGAAAGGAACGTGAATCCACCTCAACCCAGACCCTCTCTCTACCCGCCCTCTTCCGCATCCCACTCACCCCATCCGACACACACTTAGGGCGTCAAAGGCATTTCCAACGTTGGGCGGGCTTTGCCAACACACACCACCGGTTGTTTTGCTTTGGGTTCTTGAACGAACTAACACCCCTCCCACCCCACCCCCACCGCTCCCACCAGGCGGCGCACCTGCTCGTAGTCGGCCACGGCCGCGGCGGAGGCGGCGGTGCCGTGCCGGATGAGTGCCGCCACGGACTCGAACAGGTAGTGGTTGAAGGAGGGGTTGCGCGGGTTCTTGCACACCTCCACCAGCATGGCCGCCAGCCGCTGTGTGCGCGCGTGTGTGCGTGTGTGTGTGTGGGGTAGTTCATTCCGAAAACCAAAAGCGAAACGACGGGGGGGGGCGGAGGGGGTGCCGGTATGTGTGTGTAAGGGTTGGGGGCCGAGGTGAGCAGCGCTGAGGTCAGGGGCCGACCGACCTCAAACTGGCAGCATGCATGCCTGCCCTGTCTCCTACCCCGGGCTCCCCTGCAGCAACCACACAACCCAACACGCAACATGCAGCCTCAGCCCCCGCCCCGGCCCCTTGCCCGTCCGCTTCCCCCCTGCCCCCCGCCCCCCTGCCCCCCGCCCCCCTTCTCCCCCGCCCCCCTGTACCTCTGTACCCGCCCCCCTGTACCCGCCCACCTGCAGACACACGGCGGACACGGGCGCGATGGCGGGGCCCACGAACACGATGACGCGCATGATGGCCTTCATGAGGTACTCGTTCTCGGAGCTGTCGGGCAGCTTGAAGCCAGCGAACAGCCGCTCCAGCAGCGCCTGTGGCGCGGCGGTCGTGGTGGTGGGGGTGGGGGTACACGCATTATGAGTTATGAGGAGAAGGCGAGGAGAAGGGGGTTGTAAATACCAGCCCACCCTAAACAAAACAGGGGGAGAGTGATGAGATGGGTAGGCAGGTAGGTAGGTGGTGTGGTGCCTCGCCCATCCAGCTCGCGGCCTCCCTGACTCGTGCCCTGACTCCCCACGCACACCGCCTCCCAATGCCTCCCACTTCCTGAACCCCCGCCGCTCTGCCCTCCCCCACCCCCCCCCCGCACCCCCCCGCACCCCGGTCGTTTCGCTTTTGGTTTCTGGAATGAACTACCCCCCTTTAGATTGGTTTAGTTTGGGCTGGTAACCACAACCCCCACCCACCCTGCCCCCACACCCTGCCCCCTGGCCCCAGCTGCACCACCTGCAGGTGCGGCCCCAGGTCGGCGCTGGTGAACCTGTTGGCGCGGGTGGCGGGGTCCTTGAGGCTCAGCAGCCGCTCCAGGCAGATGGCGGCGTAGGAGTGGACCACGCAGTACTCGGAGCCTGGGGGAGGCGGCGGAGGGGATTGTGTCACTATGTGTGTGTGTGTGTGTGTGTAGGGGGAAGCACACGCATTATGGGTTCAGAAGAGTGTGTTAGAGTTCACAAGGGAGACAACAAATGAAAGAAGAGTGTGTGTGTGGGGGGGATTGCAAGGATATGTAGCGAAGTGGAGCAGGTAGGCAGCAGGCGAGGTTTAGGGTTTTAGGGGGAGGGAGCAGGGGCGAGGGAGTTAGGGTTAAAGGCATTCCTGGAGTCTGGTCAGTCTGACGGAAACCTGTCGGCAGTGTGGGCACCCACATGGCCACCCAGCCCCGCACACCCATGGGCCGTGTCGATCCCCAACCCCTCAGCCCCTCAGCCCGCCCCGTCACCCACCCAGCAGGTTGACCAGGCAGGGCACAGCCGCCAGGCACGCCTCCTTGGGTAGCATCGAGCTGCGGGGGTGGGGGTGGGGGTTGCACGCATTAGAGTAAGTACTCGAGAAGGCGTAGAGGGGGTTACATGCATTAGAGTTCAAAGGAGAAGGCGTAGGGGGGTGGGGTGGCGTTGCAGGCAGGCATTGCGCAGTCGCATGCATTTATGCAAGGACGACGGGAGCCTGAAGGGGTGCCTGAACGGCAAGTGTCTCTAGACCCGGTAGGTCCTCGCGCCCCCTGCCTCACCCACTCACCGGAAGGTGGTCACGAACTTGACGGCGTCCGCCTTGAGCAACGGGTTGTCGTTCAGCTTGGGGCTCTGCGGGAGAGCCGCGGGGGGAGGGCGCCAAGGAACCACAGGAACCACGTATGCGCAATGCTCTTGCGCTTGTGGTCGCACGCTGATGAGGCCTCGTTCACCCCTGCCCTCGCTCCCCAGCCCCCGATCCCTCCCTCCCTCCCTCCCCAGCCCCAAGCCGCCCCCCTCGCCCTCGCCCTCGTCCTCGGACCCTCTTTGTTGTTCCTGGAATGACCCGCCCTCCGCCCTCGCCGCCCCTCACCCACCTGCAGCTCCGGCAGCACCTGCGCGCTGTAGAAGTCCAGCAGGTTGACCAGCTGCGTGGTGCTGGTGGCGCCGTGCGCAGCGGTGCGGCCCTGGGGGGGGGGGGTGCCATGCATGTGTTTAATGACGGGAGGGTTGTGGTTACCAGCCCAAACTAAACCAAGCTAGCCAAGGGTAGCCATCCATAGGATGGTGTTTATCATGTGGTTGTGCCGGGGCGGGGAAATCAGCACCGTGGACGGAAGGATGAACAAGACGAGCAGGAGGTTTGGGGGCCAGCGGGGGCGGTCTTGTTACAGAGGGCATGAGGGCACGTCCCCTTATCATTCACCCACACCGTCCGCATGGATGGCTACCCCACCCCGGCAGGTTTACTGGGCCGGAAACAACCGCAACCCCGCACCGCACCGCCCCGCACCTTGACGGACAGCGCGGTGACCATGTAGATGGCACAGTCCTTGGAGCGCCAGTTGGCGGCGGGCGCAGCGCTGTAGTCGGCCAGCGCCGCGGCTGCCGGTGCAGCAGCGGCAGCAGCAGCAGCGGGGAGGGGGCGAGTGGGCGGGCAGTGCAGCCACAGTGCAGGCAGGCGCGCAGGTCCCCAGTCGTGATGCATTCGGTTCAGTCACGGTTCAGTCGCGGTTCAGCCACGTGTGCTTCGCTGCGAGTCACACAGCCAGCGACCTACATCGCACCCCCCCCAAAAAAGACGCTCCCACTGCGCCGCAGCCGCACGCTCACGCCCACTGCCCCCCTTCGGCCCCACAGCCCCGCTCACTGATGTAGCCGGTGAACAGGCGCGACACCTCGGCCGGGAAGCGGTCCGTCAGCGAGCGCACCAGGTCGGCGGCGGCGCGGCGGCTGCAGGCAGCCAGGTGGGGTGGGGTTCCATGCATGTTAAATTAATGGGGTGGGGTGAAGCGGCGAGTTGCACCATGGGCGCGCAGGGGGAGCCCTGCAGCGCTGCTGTACCCAGCCCCAAGCACCGTTCTGCCAATCACTGCCCTGCCCCGGCCCCAACCCCTGCCCCGGCCCCAGCCCAGCCCCAGCCGCGGCCCAGCCCATCCCTCCAATTGAGCTGGATGGCGCGCCCCTCACCGCCCCATCCCTCCAATATTGCACTGGCGGGCGCGCCCCCCACCGCCTCACCGCGTGTCGCTGTCGCCGCCCTCCGCGTCCCGGCGGATGTACTCGGTGGGGTTCATCTCGAACATCTCCTCGTCCTCGGGCCGCACGCGCAGGTTGGGCACAATGACGGACTCGCAGATCTGCTGCAGCGCACCGTCGGCCTGGAGCAGCAGGTGGCGGCAGGCGGCAGCAGGCGGCAGGAGGCGACAGGGGTAGGGGCGGCGGCGGCGGCAGGAGGCGGCAGGGGTAGGGGCAGCAGCAACGGTTACAGACGCGAATAGACTGACCATGACGGCGTTGGCGAACACAAGGGGGTCCTGCAGGTTGTTCGGCTCCCTGAAAGGCGGCTTTCCCACCCCCCCTCCGCAGTTTGGCGCACGCAGCCCCCGCCCCCACGCCGGCGCCCCCACCCACCCGCCCCCTTACCTGGAACAGGTTTGCGAACACGCCCTTGGCGATGGTGTTGAGGAACTTGATGGCGGCCATGGCCAGGTTGTCCTGGGGGGGAGGGGGGGGAGGGGCAGTGGGGTAGGAGGGGTGCGGCGGCACGTGTGTGTGTTTTTGTGCTGGGGGGAGGGTCCATGCATGGCGAAGTTAGGTCGAGAAGGCGAAGACGTGGGGAGGGGTTGTGGTAACCGGCCCTCGCCCGGCCGCCGGCCGACCCAACCCTCTCGCTCTCACACACACGATCACTCATACACACCTCTCCGCCACGCACCCCTGAGCCAGCCAGCCAGCCACGCACCCCCAAAGCCGCAGCCACGCTGCCACGCACCTGGCCCGGCTTGTGCGACACCTTCATGAGCACGCCCCACACCGAGGCGGCGAAGCGCTGCAGGTAGGGCTTGAACGTGTCCTCGTCGATCTCCAGCAGCAGGTCCACCGTCTGGCAGGCGGGCGGGTGGGGGTGGGCGGCAGCGGGCGGTCAGTAGGACGGGAGGAAGGTGCGCGGTGTGGTTGCAGGCAATGTGTAAACCTGTTGCTCTGAGGGAATACGGTACTTAAGGACTGGGCAACGCCCCGCTCGGTGTTTGCCGCCTGAGCCCCCCACCCCCCACCCCATCCCCAACCCCCTCCTCCCCCCGGGTACGGGACTACACAACCCCCCCTCTTGGTCGTTTCTCTTCTGGTTTCTGGAATGAAGTACCCTCCCCACACACACACGCACGCACCTGGCACACGGCCGTCTTGACGCCATCCAGCACCGACTCCTTCTCGGGGTCGGTCTCGTCCAGGGCCGGGTTCTCGTAGGTGAGGCACTTGTGCATCTCGTCCATCCAGAAGCCCAGCTCGCCCTCGGTGGCCTGCAGTGCAACAAGGGGGGGGGGGGGAGCGGGAGGGGCCACGACCGCCGCGATAAGAGCATGCGAGCGGGGGGGAGAAGCTCGCATGAAACATACGTCCGAGTCCCCATGAGCGCGCTCGTGCACCCTCCAAGTCCCCGGGGGCTGGTCAAGCCCCGTCACCTCGACCACCCCCAACCCCAGCCCGCCCACCAACCTCACCCCAATCAGCGCCAGTCACCCAAGCCCTCCCTCATTCGCTCGCCCCTCTCCCCCCTCCCCTCCCCTCCCCGGGGGCACCCACGTCCGACAGCCCCATGGAGCAGAGGGAGTAGAAGATGCGGAAGGAGAGGCGCATGCAGCCCAGCAGCTGCCGCAGCGGCTCCACGGGGGCGCCCGGCGCGGTGGTGGCGGGGAACAGGCCCGCCAGCCTGTGGGGGGTACCGTGTGTGTGTGGTGTGTGTGTGTGTGGGGGGGGGTTCCATGCATGTTAGATTAATGACGGGGGAGATGTAGACATCGTTGCGACACAGAAGGCGTGGGGGGGGGGGTAGTTCATTCCAGAAACCAGAAGCAAAACGACCGGGGGGGATTCCATGCATTTAAATTAATGACGCGGGAGCACGTGTATGTGGTGGGTGCGTGGGTGGGTGGGTGGCTGCAGGAGGCGGGGTTGGTTGCAGTTCGACCCGACGCCCGACGCCCCTGTGCGCAACCTGCCACACGAGGCCCCGTCCGGGCCCGTTCGGCCCTCAGCCGCGCACCTGCCCGCCCGGCTCTGCCTGCTGCAGGCCTCTGCCCGCCTCCCCCCCTGCCTGCCTGCCTGCATGTGCCCGCCTCCCTCCCTGCCCCTGCTGCTCCTCCCGCCCACCCCCCGAGCCCGGGCGGTGATTATAGTCGACGGCGCCGCTGGCCTGTCCTGCACGACGTTCGGCCCCTATCCATAAGTATCTTTGCCTTACATTGGTCGCCTTTGCCTGTGCCTCATTCGCTAGTTTGGTATTTGGTTTAGGATGGGCTGGTATCTACAACTGGTATATACACACACACCCTGCTTTTCTCGCCGCTGCCAGCCCCTGCCCCTGCCTCCCTCGCCGCCGCCGCCTAATCTAAATGCATGGACCCCCCTCCCCCCCACACACACACACCTCGTGTGCGTCTCGTGCAGCGGGCGCAGGAAGGCCTGCTGGCACATGTCCAGCTCCTGCGCCAGCACGTTGTTGGAGGAGGGCTGGCCGCGGAAGCGCTTGAACACGTTGTTGGCGACCTGCACACCAGCGCCGGGGGGTGAGGGGCAAAGGACCGGTGGGGGAGAAAGAGGTCAGGATTGGGGTAAGAGGAGCAGGAGGTACAGACCAGAAGAGATGGATGCAGTGGAGGCCTCTGCAGTTGCAAGAAGCCACCCCCCTCCCTTACCCCGTAGCCGCAACCCGCAGCACCCTGGGGGCTCCCTGGGTGCCTGCCTGCCGCTTCCGGGCCACCTCCCTCCACACACACACACACACCCTCCGGAGCCCTCCGGCCGCCCTCCGCCCAAAACAAGACTACACCCCTCCAATCCGTGGTTGCTCGGTTGGGTCTGATGGGATTGGGAGTAGGAACCACACACACACCCTCCCCAGAACTCTGCCCACCACACACACACACACACTCACTCACACGGGTCTGCTGTTCTCTCCCCTGTGATCTCAAACACAACGCAAAACAACACGGACGCACGCACGCACCTGCAGCACGCCCTTGATGTGGGTCAGGTCCTCAGTGGCCAGCTTGGTCACCAGCTCGGGCAGCAGCTCCGGCCACCTGGGTGGGGCGGCGCGGGCGGGGCATTGAAGCACACAGTTGACAGACAGGCAGGCAGGCAGGCAGGCAGGCAGGCAGGCAGGCAGGCAGGCAGGCGGGCGGGCAGGCAGGCAGGCGACTCACTGGTCACGACGTTACCAAGTAGGAAGCCCCAGGCAGATCCTCAAGAGCTTCCTCCCAACCCCCACGCGCTTCGGCCCTGTGCCACCAGTGATATCGCGCACCCGCACACGCAGCCAGCCGGCAACAACACCACATCCTCTCGCCTCGCCTCGCCTCACCCCGGCTGCCTGCCGCACATGCATCACACACACCGGCAACGCCTCCGCATGAATCCCCACAGCAACACCCCACCCCCGGCCCCAGCAAACAGGTCGCTGCCGCCAGCCGCACCGCCCGCCCTCACTTTGCCGGGAAGTCGTATCCGCAGATGATGGACAGCGCCTCGCTCAGCTGCGCCGCCACGCGGTGCGGGCTGCCCAGCGTCACGCCCAGCAGCAGCTGCTTGATCTGGGCCTGTGGGTGGGCGGGTGGGCGGGGAAGGGGCGTGCGCGGGTTGACAGGGGCCGGACCGGAAAGCATGGGGGCGGAATGAGACAGGCTCGAATCCGGCGCGTACGGTAGTTGGGTGGTGGGCTGTGGCCCAGGTAGGGTGATGGTATGCGGGAGTGGGACAGGACAGGACAGGACCAGCCTAGTTGTGCTGAGCGGTGGCAAACGTGGGGTGCTGTGCGCCGCCCTGTCTATGTGTCCTACTGTCAACGCATGCTGTCGTGCTGTCAAACGTGCGGCGGTCGCGGTCCTGCCGGCAGCCGTCCTCCCCCTGAAGAAACCCCAGATTGGCCGGTTGTGCCTCCGCGCCGGCCAGGCCACGCCTCTGCCAATCCAAATCCCACCTCACGCCGCATACCCGTCTGGTCCCTCGCCCCACACCCACGCCAACAAAGCGCACGGTCGTTGCGGGCCCAGACCTGCCATCCTCATCACCACCCCCACCACCTGCGACCAGCTTCCTGTCAGCGCCGGGTCACGCGCTCTGTCCCGCCACCTGCCCCTGCCACCGCCGGGCACGCCCGTGGTCGCATTCCACCCACCTCGAAGCGACTGGGCCCCTCCATTGACACCCCGGCCTCCCCCCCCCCATGGTCGCTTTGGTTTCTGGAATGAACTACACCCCCCCTATGCATTGGGTTTGGTTTAGTTTGGGCTGGGAACCACAACCCGGCCCCCCCCCCACACACACCGCCACCACCACCACCACCGTCAGCCCCACCTTCTCCGCGTCCGGCAGCGGCTGCGCCCCGCCATACAGGTCTGCCTCGCTGGGCACCTGTGGTCGGACAGAAAGCACAGGGTACCTTTACGTGTGCACACTGAGCTTCATCCGGGGTTTGGCTCTTAAACTGCATACGTATACCGGTATACGGCACCTAAACCAAACGGGCGGCCTAGCCTGCTGGACCCCACGCTGCAGCTGCGCCATCCCCTCGCACCTGCATGGCTCCCCCCTTCAAACTGGGCGGGTGTAGGCACCCGCCCGCGTGCAAACGCCCCCACGCACCCACATACACGCGCGCGCCCCCACCCCCCACCCCCCACACACACTGCATCCCAAGCGCGCCGCTGCTGCCCTCACCCAGCGATACTTGATCACGTTTTTGAAGTTCACCGCCGCAGATTGCCGGATGGCATCATCAATCGGCGTAGCCGTAAGCTGAGGGTCAAGGGGGAAAGGCATTGCTCCGCATTGGTCAGCCGGAACGGCGCCGGAGAGGGGGACCCGCTCGCTGCCACTACTAAATGCCCTGCCACACCCCCCCACCTTCAGGACTTTGATGCAGTAGCCGGGCTGCTGCGCGGCCGCCTTCAGCTGCTGCTCTGCAGCCTTGATGGCATCCTGCGATGTTCCGTGCGCCAAAAAAGATAAACAGGTGCGCCGGCTTCCGCGGAATCCCTCGTTCAAATTGAGACAGCCGCAACCCCTGGCACACGCACACCAAATTGTGCACCTTATCCGGCGACAGCGTCGCCTGGAAGACTGCGGCTAGTTGCTGCAGCTCCGGGTCCATTTCTCCAGCTGCAGCCTTCGGGCGCTAGGAGATCCCGCCTTGCGCCAAAAAAAGAAAACGGGTAGCTACTTGGGAAAAAGAAAGTGAAAGGCAGTACCAGCGCTGATTGCTTCAAGCCAGGAATGCGGCCTAAGCAGCGAGAAAGCTTCGTTCGCGGAAGCGAAAACTTCTGTAGGTGGTATGCAAGTGCCGTGCGAAACCGCGACAGGCGACTGCACCTAATGTATAGTTAATTGCAAATGAGGTGCTTGAATTTGCGGGGCCGAGCCGACCGAATGCGAATGCACAATGCAGTGCGTCTTCCAGACGCACTCGTCAACAATATTCAAAACTTATAATCGTTTACAGAATGTCGCAGCACGGAGACGGCAGCGAGTATGATAGCTCGGAGGAGGAGGAGGAGCTGAACCCCGGCGAGGCGGGCGGCCGCGAGGAGGAGTGGGACGAGTGGAACGGTGACGCTGAGGACGCGGATGAGGATGTCACAAAAAGCCTTTTCGGGTCGGAGCGGCTGCCCAACCCCGAAGCAGCCATGCGGCACGACGCGGACAAACACGGCTTTGACCTGCGCCAGTTCGCAATTCAGGTGGGCGAGGTGCCGATGCGTACAATTGAGGACATCGCCGCCGGTCGGGTGTGCGCGCGACGCAGGGGGGCCCCAGCATGCGCGACCCCAGCCGCCGTCGCACACGCAAAATTGGCCGCATCCTTGGTCCCGCGGCGCCGCACGTAGCATGTGGTGCCTTTATGACGGGGTGAAGCGAAAGGCGCGGCGAGCTCAGTTAGGGGAGAAGCGGTAGCGCAGCAAGCGCCCTCCGCCGCTCGGGTGGTGTTGGGGGTGAGTGTCGTTGACACGGTCAACCTCACCTTACGAGTCAACCCAGCCTTGCACAGCAGCAGCCCAGCGCGCCCCTGCGACTCTCGAGAAGCCATCAGGCTGTAGCAGCAGCCCAATCGGCCCCCTAATGCCGGTTCCGCCGCATCGGCCTCACCTATGCGCGCCTGCCTGCACCACCACTCACCTACCTACCCCCCTACTTGCTGTACACCCATAGGAGGGCCTGGACGAGTACGGCATCATCCGAGTCATCAACTGGGTGCGCGGCGAGGTGGCGGCGGGCCGCGACCCGCTGCCGGCCCTGGCGGCGGGCGGCAAGGCGGCGGCGGGGGCTGCGGCGCCCTGGGCCGACGACCGGTGCCTGGTGCCGGCGCTGGAGGACGACGCGCTGCTGTTCTACGACTTTGAGGAGGTGGCGGCGGAGGCGGCGGCGGCAGCGGCGGCGCGGGCGGGGTGAGCATGGAGAGGTCCTCGCGGGGTTGGATCGGTGGGTGGGGTTTGCATGAGTGGGGGCCCCGTGGGCTTGGCCAGGCCGGGCTGACCGCGTCCAGCAGCGCTACTCGATCGCTGGCACCCGTTTCCGGCATACAATGGCATAAGGGAATGGGGCTGTTGCACACAGACATGCCGCGTACCTCCATGCAGGACAAGCGGCGGCGGCGCGGGCGCGGGTGCGGGTGCGGGCGCGGGCGCGGGCAGCGCGGAGCTGGCGCGGCTGCGTGCCGAGAACGAGGCGCTGCGTGTGGCGCTGGAGGCCATGCGGCAGGAGTTCCTGCCCGACGAGCTCAAGGAGGGAGCCGGCGGCAGCGGCGGCGAGGCTGTAGCAGCAGCAGCAGGAGCAGCAGCAGGAGCAGCAGCAGCAGCAGGCGGCGCTGCGGGCCCGTCGGGCTCCACCGCCGCGGCAGCAGCAGCACCATCGGGAGGGGAGGCGGGCGCCGAGGCGGGGGCTGGCGCGGGGGCTGCTGCCGCGGAGCAGGACTCGGAGGCGGCTGCTGCTGCTGCGGCGGCGGCGGCCAAGGCCAAGAAGGTGGACGCGGCCTACTTCGACAGCTACAGCTACTTCGACATCCACCGGGAGATGCTGGGGGACAAGGTGGGCGGTGCGAGGGCTTCGGGGGGGGGGGGCGGGGGCGTTGCAAGGGCGGTCAGGGGGACGGAAGTCAGGGCGGCGAGCGGTTGCCCGAGCAGGTGACCTGCCACACACGCCACGCCACACCGCACCCGACCCTGCTGCCCTTTGCCCGTTGCTCCCACGCATGCCCTATCACACACGCATGCCCTATCTATCACACACGCATGCCTGCAGCCTCGCACGGAGGCGTACCGGGACGCGCTGGAGTGCAACCCGGGCCTGGTCAAGGGGGCCACGGTGCTGGACGTGGGCTGCGGCACCGGCATCCTGTCGCTGTTCGCGTGCCGGGCGGGCGCGGCGCGGGTGGTGGCGGTGGACGGCTCCGAGCGCATTGCTGGGTTCGCGCGGTGAGGCGGGGCCGGGGGCGGGGTAGTTCACTCCAGAAGCCGGCGTTGACCAAGGGGTCGTGAGAGCGGGGGCGGGGTGGGTGTGGTTGGCGGTGCAGGGGCTGGTCTTCAGGTAGGCGGTGTGGGTGGTGTGGGGGCTGCGGTGGCGCTCCCTCATGTATGCCCACCGCCGGCCATAAAACCCTCGCGTGCCCACATCAGCACGCCCCCCCTCCACTGCACACACACACACGCAAGCGCAAGCGCGTGCGCCGGTATTCTTACGCCTATCTATCGCTGGGCTTCTGTCCTCTGTCCCCACCACAGGCGCAACGCCGAGCTGGCCGGCTTCCTGGACACCGTGGGCGGCCCCATGTCGGTGGTGTCGGGCAAGGTAGAGGAGCTGGACGGCAAGCTGCCCGTGGACAAGGTGGGAAGAGGAGGGAGAGAGGGGGGGAGAGGGGGGAGAGGAGGCGAAGTGGGGGGAGAGGAGGGCGGGCGGGGGGGCAGGGGAGAGCGGAGGGCAGAGGGGAGGGAGCGGGAGAGGGTCGAGGGAAGAGAGGAGACGGGAGGAGAGGAAAGGGCACGGGTGGAGGTGGGGGCAAGAGGAGGTGTGGGCGGCGGGCTGTCCAGGCCAGCCGGGGAGCGGTGGGGCTGCTGCGCACACAGCACCCGGCAGGTGACACACAGGGACAGACAGACAGATTCTGTGTCAGCAGAATCTGTGTCAGGACACAGCAGACGCGCAATGCATGCACATGCCTACATGCCCACATGCCTACGTGCCTACACTCCCGCACGCCCACAACAGGTGGACGTGATCGTGAGCGAGTGGATGGGCTACGCGCTGCTGTTCGAGACCATGCTGGACACCGTGCTGCACGCGCGTGACCGCTACCTGCGGCCCGGCGGCGCGGTGCTGCCCGACATCGCAAACATCTACATCGCGGGTGGGGCAGGGGGCACCGGGGCCCACAGGAAAGGGACCGCAGAGGCGCGCGCGCGTGAGGGTGGGCGGTGGGAGAGGCGTGGGGAGGGGCGGAGGGGGCGAAAGTGGCTGCCAGGCTGCGGGAGGAGGGACGCAGGGCTGGACGAGGGAGGGAAGTGGCGGGGTGCGCTGGGGCAGCAAGTGGCGGTGGTGGGTGCCCGCAGGTGGTTGGTTGCCGGCACCGCCTGGACTGCAGCGGAGAGCTCCTTGCTTAGGCCAGGGGGCGCACCTAGGGGGCAGGTCGCGCCGCGCACGCCTTGCTGCGCAGGGGCTTAACCCTTCCCTTCTTCCGCCTGTACCCCTCCACGTGTAACCCCTCCTGCTCCTCCTCCTCTCCTCATCCTCCCCCTCCCTGCGCAGGCGCCAGCGCGGCGGCGGGCGGGCTGGGCTTCTGGCGGGACGTGTACGGCTTCGACATGAGCCCCATCGCGGCCGCCATCGGTGAGGCGGGCCGCGGCCAGGCGGTGGTGCTGGACGTGGACAAGCGGCACGTGCGCACCACCACGGCACGTGTACGGCAGCTGGACATGTGCACCATGACCCCCGAGGACCAGGACTTCACCTCCGAGTTCACGCTGGAGCTGCTGCCGCCGCAGCCGGCCGCGGAGGGGGCGGCTGGGCAGCAGGGGCCGGCGGCTGGGCAGCAGGGGCCGGCGGCTGGGCAGCAGGGGCCGGCGGCTGGGCAGCAGGGGCAGGGCGAGGTGGGGTGCATCGTGCTGTGGTTTGACACGGAGTTCAGCGCGCGGCACTGCCAGCAGCGCCCCGTGCTGCTGTCCACCTCGCCCTTCCAGCCGCTCACGCACTGGGTGCAGACGCTGCTCACGCTGCGCAAGTGAGTGGTACTGCACTGTAGTCCACTGGATGGTCCGTGTGTTGTCCATGGGGGTGGGCTCGAGGTCCTTGAGGCCCTGGGGGCAGAGCGGGCGCAACTTTGGACCAGGCTGCTTGACTGGGTTGCTGGGGCCAGTGAGGGCATGCTGGTTGTCGTACGTCCCCAGCACGCGTTCAGTGCCACAATAAGCGGCCCGCACATTCACAACTACTGCACCCCCTCTGACCCCCGTTTCCCAGCTGCAGCGCAGTCATGTTCCTCGCACTTTGTTTCTCACCGGGACTGTTGACCAGTAACCCCCTGAAACCCCCGCCCTCCCCCCGCTCGCCCTGCTCCCTCCCGCCCGCAGGCCCATCCCCCTGGCCACGCCCGGCTGCGACGCGCCCGGCGCCCGCGTGATCAGTGGCCGGCTGAGCATGGTGCGCAGCAAGGCCGCACACCGCTCGCTGGACATTGGCCTCACCTACAGGTGTGGGCAGGAGGGGGACGGGGAGGGGCCGGAGGGGGACGGGGGGGGGGGGACGGGGGGGGGCAGGAGGGGGAGGGGCCTGGCGCCAGGGAGGCGAGATTTGGGCCGTGGTTGCAAATGGGCGCACGAGCGCCGCGTCCGCTTGGCAGCACACACACCCGGCTTTCGCCCAGCCGAGATGGCGCACCCATGCCGCCCGCCCTGCGCGCGACATCGCCTGCTCTCCCGCTGTGCGTGCGGCCTCCAAGGACGACTATATTCAACAGCCTTTCCTGTTCCTACACCACACGCACAGGGCGGAGCTCAGCGACGGCAGTGTGATCGAGGAGGCGCAGCTGTACCACATGAGCGTCACCGCGCCCGCGTGAGGAGCGGGCGGTGGAGGAGGAGGAGGAGGAGGAGGAGGAGGAGGAGGAGGAGGAGGAGGAGGAGGAGGAGGAGGAGCAGGCGGAGCAGGGGGGGACAGGGGTTGCCCAGCGGAGGAGCGCATTACGCGAGTGAGAGGCGGTGTGTCCGTTGGCGCAATGAGCGCAACACTGCAGTGGTTACCGACATGCGCTAGAATGCGAATGCGAAGTGCGAAAGCGAGGCAGGGTTGACGAGGTGCGGTGAAGCAGTTGTGCATGGATGAAGGTGTGATGCGGTGGGCGGTCTACGCGCGTAGCTAATGCGACGTCGTCATGGGTGCTGCGAGGGGCTTGCGTATGTATGCAGCGCACTATGACGTTGGTAGGCAGGGTGCAGACGGCGACGCGCGTGCTGCATTGCCCAGCGTTTTGATGGACAAGCGGACGACCGGGCACGAGTGCCGCGTGATGCTTGGCGTACATAAGGCCTGGGGACGGGGGTGCTCGGGGGGTCAGGGATTCTTGGGACAGGATATTCAGGCACTGGTAAGGCCTAAGGCATATGGCAATCGATCTGTAACGAGCAGCGCCACGCACCGTGCACGGCTTCAATCCGTTGCGGACCGAGGATCATGCGTCCTTCCTAGGCTTCCTCAACTATTCCCTCCTCCGCTTTTACTCCCGCCTGCTTACGCGGGCTCGATATTCTCTAGACCAGACCCGGCAGGCCTGTCCACCATGTCCGCCATCAAAAGCGCGCAACTTGAAACTGAATGTGACACCGACATCACGCCAGTCTGCTGCGCTACACGCCCGTCTGCTGCTTTAAAAGTACCGACACCCAACACCAAGCACAGGCCGTTGGTTGCCTTCCCACAACGCTCCTTGCTGCCTGCTAGCTCCGACAACATCATCCCGCCCACTTCGCATTTGCAAATTACCGCGTGTCCGTAACGCAACGCTCCAATTGGAGCTATGTCACGTCTCTTGCGCAGACACCCGCGCCGCCAGCGCCAGCACCCAGCAGCCAGGGGTGCTGCGCGGCCACGTGCGCCGGCGGGCGGCGGCGCGGGTCCCACTGCAGCAGCGGCGTCAGGAAGCCCTGCAGGCCGCCCCACTCCGACGCGTCCCACCCGCCCGCCGCCTCCCACTGCCCCAGCAGGTGTGCCGCGAGCTCGCCTGACCGCTCACACGGCACCAGCGCTGACGCGCCTTTGTAGGCGTCCTCGCAGCCGGCGCTGCTGTGCTGCCGGTGCCGCTCCTGCCTCCCTGAGCCCTCCACACGCGCGGCTGCCTGCGCCCCGTCCGCCGCCGCCGCCCGCTCCTGCCGCGCCGCCGCGCGCCGCAGCCGCGCCGCCAGGCCGCAGCGCGGCGGCAGCTCGAACTCCCGCCCCAACCACAGCCGCGCCTGCCCCTGCCTCCCAACACCATAAAACTCCGCCGCTGCCGGCGCCCGCCGCAGCAGCGCCGCGGGCGGCGGCCGCTCCAGCAGACCCTCCACGAGTGCCAGGTGGTACTCCGCAACACCCGGCAGCCCCGACCCATCCGCTCCGGGGCCACCCTCGTCCTCGTCCGACGCCGCCGCCGCCGCCGCGGCCAGCAGCTGCGGCGGCAGCGGCAGCAGCTGCTCGCCGGTGGCGAGCTCGTACACGCAGGCGGCCAGGGACCACATGTCGGAGGCGGGCGAGGGCGGCAGCCCCAGCGCCAGCTCCGGCGCTGCGTAGGCGGGGGTGTCGTACCAGGGCAGCTGCTGCAGCCGTTGCTGCTGCTGCTGCTGCTGCTGCTGCTGCTGTGACGACCGTTGCCGCTGCGGTGGCTGTGTGGACAGCGTCTGTCGGCGCCGTGACGTGACGCCCTCGCTGCCCTCGCCCTCGCTGCTGCCGCTGGTGCCGCTGCCGCTCGAGGCGCCCGCAACCAGCGCGGCGCAGGGGCGGATGAAGCCTGTTGTCGCCGGCAGCAGCAGCAGCAGCAGCAGCAGCAGCAGCAGCAGTTTGAAGGACGTGTGAGGTCAGGTGGATTAGAACGGCCGGGCCACGAGGGTTATCAGCGGGAGTGCAACAAGCAGCGGCGCCACACGGCAGCGCACCTTTCGCGCCGGGGCCTGCGGGGCCGTCCGCCACCCGCTGACCCTCCGGCCGCAGGCTGCAAGCCGTGCCCAGGTCCAGCAGCGCCCAGTGCCCACAGGACAGGTCTGCGCCTGCGGCTGGGCCGCACCGCGGCGCCCCACCAGGCTGCGCAACTGGTGAGTGGTGCGGCGGCGGCGGCGGCGGCGCTGGTGCAGGTGCTAGCAGTGCAGGCGACTGCCGCCAGGCGAAGTTGCTGGGCTTCAGGTCGTTATGGACTAGGTCCGCGTGCCTGCAGGTCCGTTGGGTGAGGAGGTGGAGGGGGAAGTCGGTCAGGCGGTTGGGGTGCGGAAGCAAGTACCGGTTCATATACGGAGCGGAGCCTCCATACGCACGGACATTCGGGCGCGACAGCGCTTGTTGTCCTGACTGCGCTCTCAGAAGCACTAGTTAAACAGGAAGCAGGAGCCTACAACGTTTTTGTTGTTTGGCACTCACCTATGCACAACGTGCAAGGCTGCCAGCGCCTGCGCCGCAAACTGGCGCACCGCCGCAGGTGGCAGCCCGCACCGCCGCTGCCGCGCCTCCGCCGGCGTGCCCTTCCTACTAACCTGCTCCTGCGCACCGCGCGCCCCATCTGAGCCCCTGCCGCCACCGCCACCGCCGCCAGCTCCAGACCGATCCGCAGCAGCTGATGCCCAGCCATCACCGCCGCCGGCCCCGCTGCTGCTCCCGCGACCGCCCACCCGCCAGCGCTCCGCCAGCACGTCAGCGGCCGTAGGCCCCAGCGCCTCTAGCACCAGGCAGCGCCAGCGCCGTCGGCCCGCCGCCCCACATCCCGCCGGCGCCGCGCTCAGCAGCCCCGCACCCGTGTCCCCGGACGCTGTGTGCATGTCTGCTTCAGCCGTGGCAGTTTCAAGAAGCCGCACAGCCGGCGACCAGGGCCGCAGCCGCCACCGGTCCGGCGCCGCAGCTGTCGCGGCGACGGACGACCCGCGTGCTGCAGCCGCCGCAGGTGCTGCAGCCGCCACAGGTGTTGTTGTTGCTGCTGCTGCTGCCGCTGCAGCTGCTGCCGCCGCCGCCGCCGCCTCCAGGTGTCGCAGCGCAGCCGCTTCGTTTGCGGCGAGGGCGGCGTGGCTGGGGCGGCCGGCGTCCAAGGCCTGTGATGCAGTCAGGTCAGTCAGCACGCACGATGAGGGCGCATGAGGGCGGAGGGCGGTTTAGCAGGGCGCAGTAGCCCCCTGCGAGGTGCCATTCCGTACCGATGCTCCCCAGCAGCTTCGTCCTTTACTCCTCCTCCTCCTCCTCCTGACCCACCTTTATGACCACGAGCTGCTGCTCCTCTGCCGCGTCCGTGCCGGCGTCAGCGTGTTCCGCGCCGGTGCCGCCACGTCTGGGGCTGCAAGCTGTGCCGCCCCCGCCCCCGCCCCCGTCCCCGCCGGCAGCTGCGACACGGCCTTCAGCAGCAGCTGCCCGCCTTGCGGCCCAGACGCAGGAGAAGTGGGTCCGGGCCAGCAGCCGCTGGAGCTGGAATCCGGGCAGCAGCTGGGCGGCGGGGCCACCATGTGCCGCGGCGGGCTCGACGTCGCCGAGCGCGGCCGGGGTCGGCGCCCCAGCGAGGGCCGACGTGTGCGCTCCCGTTGCTGGTGTGCCCATGCCACACTCTTGCTGTCGATTCAATGGACTCATCAGGGCAACTGCATAATCCAGACGGGGTTCGAAACCCTCGCCGCGACGAGGAATCCTCGTGTGTGCCCAACTCAAGCACGCCACGTCGCTACCGCGGTGATGCAGCAGTAAACCTATTTCCGTACACTATTAAGGGACAAATGCGTTTGTTTTAATTCTCAATTAACTACCATACATGCAGAAAGGCAGAAATGAAGAATCGGCTCACCGGCTCGGCGTCCAAATGCAACTGTAGCTGACACAAAAAGATTCATTTATGCATTTAACGACTTTCCAAAATGTTGGTTGGGATTCGTCATGGCGCCAACACCAAGTGCGCATGCCGAAACTTGCACACCGCACCCGAATGGTGACACACGGCCACGGCGCCAAGTTCAGCAGCAGTCCGACTTATGTTTGCCCCAGTCCTGCTTCTGGCACTCCTTTGAGCAGTAAAACGCCGCCCGGCAGCGACCGCACCGCAGCAAGGACGCAGGCCCCGCGGGGACGGCGCCTCCGGCCTCACCCCAGCGCCCCGGCAGCCCACAAGCCGCACACTGCAGCGACGCACCCCCGCCTGCCCCTGGGCCCCCCTGCTGCTTCTGCTGCTGCTGCTGCTCTGTTGCAGCCGCTCTCGTTGCTTCAGACGCCGCGCTGCCCGCCTCCTTCGCCGCCGGCGCCGTCGTCACAGCTGCGGCAGGTGATGTCGCCCCCGGCTGCGAGGCGGCCCCCGCGGCCCCCGCCACCCGCAGCAGCTCCTGCTCCAGTCGCTGTGCCGTCTCGCGTTGCTGGTCCGCTGCGCCCGCTCCTGCAGCCGATCCGGGACCGAACAGCGCGGCCGCGTCGCCCCCTGGCCCCGCGCCTGCGTCCGGCACGCCCGGAGGTCCCTTGCTGCTGCTTGCTGCTGCAGGTGCAGCCGCCGGTGCACGATGGCAGCTCTTGGCCGCGGCCGCGGCAGCGGCGCGAGCGGCAACGTCGTGTGCGTCCTCAGTCGATAACGACACGGCTGCGTTGGGCCCAGTGAGGGGGATGGCGCCCGGCACTGGCGGCGCGTCGCGCACCTGACACGGCAAGTGGGTGCAGCGCGGTGGTGAGGCGGTGGCAGCGTTGGGCAATGGGCGCTCAAGAAGCTACAATTCACCGGGGTCACAACACACAAGGCCATTTCATTTGTGTGGCCAGAGCGCCTCCGGGTGCTCGCACGGCCTCAGCAACTATAGCCGCCTGAGAGCCGACCTCCAGCAGCACCGGTTGGTGCCGGCGTGCGGTGTGCCGCACCTGCTGCATTTTCCTCAGCCGATCGAGCCGCAGTTGCACACCAGGTAGCATGGACCGCAGCTCGCTGGGCTCAATAAAGCCGCTGAAGTTGCCCGCGAAGGGCGCAGCCAAGAATTCGTTGATGCTGGAAATTGCGCGTGCATATTTCTCCACCGCCTCGTCCAGTCGCTGGCCTCTGTCGGCAGATTCGGCAGCATCCAAGTCGTCAAAAGCTGCGGACACAAACTCGACCGCGTTCGCCGATGTCAGCGAAGGCTTTGGCGCCATCGGGGAAATGGTGCCGGTAAGTGTGCGGGTATGTCACGCTTGCCACGGCCAGGGTGTCTGTAAACGCTTAATATGTTGACATGTTCAAGGTTGCAGGTGGCATGGGACCGAACTCGCGTGGCAGCGATTGGGCAACGCATCATGAGGCGGGGGGGTAGGAGGGTTCAGGGAGGGGCGCATGCAGGTCCGAGCACTGAAGACTGCACCCCCTCCCCGCCGTGCTATGACATTGCTCCGCACAGTAAGGCTGCTTAAATTGCCTAGTGATGCATGTCATCATGTGCTGTATTCATCGCTTGATGTAAGATAGGTCTGGGACCACGGCGCCACACCAGTCTAAGTGCACGCTGCTGCACGTCACCTGCAGCCCCACGCCTTAGCCCCATACGGCCTGACCCTCTCCCATATTGCTCATCAGCCCTGTGTCACCCGATCAATGTCCCTGGCTTCGGAGGCTGGTCTTGAAATTCGACAGTGCGCTCGGTCGCGTGCATCTGCGTGCCGCATGGGGCCGAAGCCCGCTCTTAGCGACCGGCGGGGCCTCAGCACGGTACACTTATACAAGATGTCGGGCTTCAGTATAAAAGCTAACAATTCTCTGTTTAAGCGGCCGCAAGGCGCGAAGTTGGCGATGGGTCAGCCAAAAGCGCCTGGCCCACCAAAGCCAGCGCACGTCGGCGAGCTATTCGGCGCTGAAGAGGATGAGCAAGCGGCAAAGCGGGCGCGGACGGAGTCGGCACCACCACCAGGTCGACTTTCTTGCCCGCATTTCCGGGGTTGAAGACGGGCAGCTCGCTCCTGCAACGCTTACACTGACTTGGCCCGCAAGCCCCAACTTGTTGCACTCTCAGCTGCTCCTGGGCTCGTGGATGCTGAGACACAAGAGGTTGCAACAAAGCTGGCGGACTTCGTCGCCAAGAACGGGGCTCAGTTCGAGGACCTGACGCGGGAGCGCAACCCGGGGCCGGACACGCCCTTCAGGTAGGCGCGCTGTGCAAGGGCTGGGGTGGGTTTGAGATTGACGAGGGGTAAGCAAGGCCATGGGCGTTGTGCGGAGTGTGCCTGGGCATGCGCGTGCCAGTGCCGGGGCCTGGGAGTGAGAGGAGCGACGGCTGCATGGGCAGTGTGTGTTAATGCACCTCGCCCCCAAACACAATCAACCCCTTCCCCCGTTTTCACCCCTTCTCGGAATCTCTGCCCCTTCTGCGGCACAGCTTCCTGCAGGACAAGTCCTCACCCGGCTACCAGTTCTATGCGGCACGGCTGCGGGAGTTCCAGGCGGCCGCGGCCGGAGGTGAGGCCTGCCGCCCGGTGCCCGTTTCCCGGCGGAATGAATGCATGTGTGCCACTGGTGCGGCACCAACACCAGGCGACCGGCAGGGTCGTGCAGCGCATTCGGGTCTTGGTAGGCCCCTTATGTGCATGTCTTCAACCTTCCCGTCGCCGGTTCCCAGACATCGCAGCAATGGCATGACCTTGACCACCCCGGCCGGGCCCTGTGCAGGTGCACCCCCACCCCCACCCCCACCGCATACGGCTGGAGGAGGCGATGCTGCCGGTAGCCGCCGGCCCGCATACATCCCCCCGCCCTCCTCCGGCGGCGGCCCCTCGTCTTCCTCTGCCGCCGCCTCTGCAGCTGCCGCCGCCTCCGGCTCCCGGTCCAACCGCTGGGGCCAGGGCCCGCCTTCGGCCTCGCCCCCGCCACAGCCTCCCCCTCCCCCAGGCGGCGCCGCCGGCGCCAGCGTCTTCTCAGCTCTGCCGCCGGAGGCGGCCGCGGCTGTCGCCGCCGCGGCGGCCGCTGCCAAGGCCGCTGCCGCGGCAGGCCGGCTGCGGTCGTTCAGCCCCTCGCCGTCGGCGGAGCTGAGCGCGGAGGCCAAGGAGGAGGCGGAGGCGGAGGCGCGGAGGCGGGCGCAGATCGCACTGGCGCAGGGCGACTCGGTGGCGGCCATGGAGGTGGGTGCCCGCGGGCAGCTGGGCAGTTGGGCAGCTGGGCAGTTGGGGAAGTAGGGCTGGGGGTTTGGAGTGGGTGGGTGTGCTGCCTGTGGACTGCCATAGCTGGAGTCCAGTAGCTGGGCGCAAGCCAGAACCCTGGACCTGCCAACCCATGCTGCCATGCTCCCACCATGTCGCACAGCCCCGCCGCCACCTCACCTGCTCCTCCTTCCGCACCCCCCCAGGCCTTCGCGAAGCTGGCCGCCCGCCGCGATCGCGGCCGCTCCGCCAGCGTCGACCCGGATGAGCCCGGCAGCGGCGCCGGCGACGACGACGACGACGAGGCCCGGCGGCGGCGCGCGGAGCCGCTGCTGAACAAGACCGCCTTCGAGCGGCGCAAGGTCACTGCGGTGTATAAGGACGACGGCAGCCGCGGGCACCACATGGGGGTGAGCGTGCAGTGCGTGCAGTGCATGCGGCGCCCTTAGCGTCTGACACGTGGCACATGTGTGACGCTGGGGTTTGACTTGGTTGTGGTGGAGCTCGTGCACTGCGTGCATGGCAAACCCCTCGACCAAGCTGCTGAGCGCGCCTGGGGGCTGCGGCGTCCGCTGCGGCCCCCCGGAGGCCCAACCGCGGCACGGCGCCGGTTGCACCTGCGCGCCCTCTGCCCTCTCGCCTCCGCCATCCCGCGCTGAGCTCCTCCTCCCGCTCTTCCTCCTCCTCCTCCTCCTTGACCTCCTCCGCCTGCCCACCCGCCCACCCGCCCGCAGGACTACATCCCCAAGGAGGTGCTCGCCGAGTTCATGGCCAAGACCGGCGACAAGATCGCCAAAGTGCAGGTGACTGCAAAAGGCCGACGAGAGGGCAGAGGACAAAACAGAGCCTCGGGGGGCCGCGTGAGCAGAGACAGCGGTCAGGTTCGCATGGCTCTACTCGGCAATCATGCTTTCCCGCCACCTCCTCTTCCTCTGCACCCGATGCCAGGCGGAGCAGCTGGCGAACAAGAACGCGATCGGCTCCGACAACATCGGCCACAAGCTGCTGTCGAAGATGGTGGGTGCGGCGGCGCGCGTCGTTGTGTTAGAGATCACAAGGGAGAGGACAAGTCGGCGTTGTGTGTGTATGTGTGTGGTAGCGATGGGAAGTGGCGTGTGGCGGCTGGAACGGACTGGGGTGCCTGCCCTCCAGGCGGGTGGGGCTCAACACGCCGACTCCATTATCTCTCTTCCATCTCCGTCATCACACACATCAAACGCGCCTCTTTGCTTGCTTGCACGCTTCGTTGCTTGTGTGCCCTCGATATCGTACCATGCTGTACCGCAACCACCGCCGCCTCGCTCGCCGCCACCGCCGCCGCCGCCGCCGCCCCCCGCACCTCCACCTGCAGGGCTGGAAGGAGGGCGAGGGCCTGGGCGGCACCCAGAAGGGCATCACCGCGCCCATCAAGGCCTCGGCCGGCGCCCCCGCGGCCGGCGAGCAGCGCGGACTGGGAGCCACAGCCGTGGGCGAGGTGAGCGTTGTAGTTGTAACGAGGCTGTACCGGCTGTAAGTTGCAAGGGGGGGGGAGCTGGGGGGCAGCTGTGTGCTCTGTGTGCCTTTGCCTGCAGGGGGTCGTTGTTGTGTGTGTCGGTTGCTGCCTCGAGCCCGGAGGGTGCGTCATATCGCGTGTGCGCACGCATGCGCCTGTGGCCACAGCCCGCCCGCGCTTCCTGTGTGCACCGCATGCCGCCGTGACCTTCCACCCCCAGCCCGCAACGCCCACCCGCCGCCGTCCGAATCTCCTACCAACCCAATCCATCATGCACCCATGCACGCAGGTGACGGAGGAGGACGACATGTTCGAGGCCTACCGCAAACGCATGATGCTGGGCTACAAGTACAGGCCCAACCCGCTGGGCAACCCGCGCCGCGCCTACTACTGAGGGGCCCAGGCGCGGGCGTGTGTGGCGGGGGGGGGGTGGCGGGAAGGGGTAGCAGGGCTTGGCTCGTGCGTCCAGCGTGATGAGTGCGGGTGCGGTTGCTTGGTAGGCGCGTGACCGGAGTTGGCAGGTGTATATTAGCAGTGAAGGTGGCGTTGTGGGTATTGTCGCAGTAATGGGCTGTGCAGGCGCAGGTCTCCCGCTAACGAAGGAGGGGAAGCCCGTGGGGAGAGCCTGGCTGTGAAGGGTTTGGCTCGAGTCAACGCCGATGCATGAGTCGCGACAACCTGCTGGACATTATTATCACAAAACATATTGGCCTTTAATTGTACTGAACTTGATTGTACCCTATTGAGCGCACATCTCGCGGCTTTTCCCTCGACGACGCAGCTGAGACTGTCCAAACTCTGCGCGCACGGCAACACAGACAGGATACCGAATGAAAGCTACCCATTAATCATACAGCGCTTTGAATGCGCTTAAGGAAATGGATTTAGACGACGCAGAGCGCTATGGCGCGTGCGCTTTGTTTACGCTAGCTCTGCACACCGTCCAGGTTCGTAAGGAAAAGGATGCATATCACTTTACGGAGGCGAAGCAGCTGGAACATATGGAGCTCTTGAGGAGCCCTGCACCGAAATGAGCACGACGAAGTTGGAAGACTGTTGCGACTGCTGGGCGCAGGTTGAAGCAGGCGTGGATGAGCTGGGCAACCGGCTGCGCGAGAACAAATCTGCTTGGGGGTAAGTCGCAGCGCGCATTCGCACGGGCGACCGCAGCAAGGGCTTTCGAGGCGAGTCCAGGCTGCTGCTGCCGGGCGCCTTCCGGGGAACGCGCGTGTGTGGGCAGGGCCCAGCTCAGCCTTACACGCCCCCCCTCCCCATCGCTTCAACGAAGTGATGAGCAGGCCTTGCTCAGGATGTAATGCAGCTGGGGGGCTTACACCAGGCGCACCGTATCCTGCTGTCAGCCACGACGGACAGCTGGCTGGACCTCCCAACTCTAGCAACCCCGCAAAACCCTCCGCAAAACCCTGACACGCGCACAACAAAGCCCTGCGTGCACCTCCGCCCCCCGCCCCCCCTCCGCCCCTCCCAGCTGCCCGGATGAGGAGCTGTTTGACGACCTTATCTGTGTGCCCGAGGCCGAGTACTGGCCGGGCATGGAGGTGCCGCCCGGCTTCTGGTGCGTGTGTTGTGTACGTGCGTGCGTGCGTGCGTGAGCGACTCGCATCCCTCGAGCGTGTGTATGGGTGTGTTGATAACACGGGGGTGTGTGTATGTGTGTGTGTGCTTGAGAAAGAGAGAGAGGTTGACTGAATTGGACTGGCTGACGAATGCGGAGGCCCCAGCATAGAGCGCGGTGCCTGTGCTGCTGGAGTTTACTGTGTGCGTGACCATGACCACAGCGGCGCGCTCCCTCTGTACACCGAACTGCTGCTGCCACCCCGCTGACCGCGCCCCGCCGCCCCCCGCCGCCCCCCGCCGTGTCGTGCCGTGCAGGGGCTTCGACTGCTGCGCGCCCAAGGGGCTGTGCCGGCGTGTGTACGCGGGTATGGGCGTGTCGGAGGCGCGGTGGCCGGGTGAGCAGCCCCTGCCCTGCCTTGCCCTGCCCTGCCCTGCCCTGCCTTGCCCTGCCCTGCCCTGCCCTGCCCTGCCTTGCCTTGCCTTGCCTTGCCTTGCCGCGGCCTGGTCTTGTCAGGAGGGCCGGCTGGCGGAGCGGGGGGTTACCAGGGGAAACCCAGTACCTTGGGGGTTTGGGGGAAAGCCTAGTCCAGCAAGCCGCCATTATTTTGTTGGGGTGTTGCACACACAAACACACACACACACACACACACACCCTGGAGGCCAGTTGGCGGCTGCACCGGCACGCGTTAAGGGGGCTGGGCGTCAGGACGTGAGAGCGTTGCTCGCCGCGGGGCTGTTGCTGGTATGTAATGCTGAGTAAGTTATTGATAGCGTGCAGCACTGCGCCGGCCGGGCTCTATCGCGCCCTCGCTCGCGCTGCATGTGTGCACACACACGGCGGTCCTCCATGCCTCCCCCTCCATGCCCGCTGCCCCCTGCCCGCCGCCCCCTGGCCGCCGCCCCCTGGCCGCTGCCCCCCCGCTGTCTCCTGCAGGCCTGCTGAAGATGCCGGACATGTCGCACGTGTCGCCCAGCCCGCATGAGGCGCAGGTGGCGCTGGTGGGGCTGGTGCGCAGGTGCGGGTGCATGGGTGGGCGTGTGCATGGGTGGGCGGGCGTGTGCGGGTGGGCGGGCGTGTGCGGGTGGGCGGGCGTGTGCGTGTGCGGGTGGGCGTGTGCGTGTGCCTACGTGCGCAACTGGGTGCGGCGTGAGGAGGCAGGGCTCGCTAGCTTGGGGAACGAGGCTGGGGGTGGGGTCGTGGGGGTGGTGTTGGTTCCAGCCCAATCAACCATAACCCAATAGGGGGGAGGAAGAAACCAGAGGTGCTTTGGCCCCGCGCCCGTTTTGCAACCCCCGCCGCGTCATTGGCCCATACCGGCCGGGCAGGCATAACGCCTCAGTCTTGGGCATGGAGCGGGCACACGGTACCCACGGCCGCCCCCCGCCCCCATCCGCATCCCCCTCCTGTTCCCTCCTCGCCCCCCCCTTCTGGTCGCCGGCACTTCAACTACTCTGCAAAATGACCCATACCACTCCATGTATGGCTACACACACAGTCTTTGCTATGTTTGTTAACTCCTTGTGCTATCTAACACACACACACACACACACACTTCCGCTACGGTCAGCGGGCGGGAATTCGGGACTAGGCGTGCCCGGGACCGTTGTAGGCCACTCGCATCGGGCTGCACCCTTGGGAGCGTGTGGACACTAATCCCCGCCCAAGGTTAGGTAGATGGGTGTAACAGGTTTATTCGGGTAAGTATGGTCGGCTCGGCAGGTCGGTCGGCGTTGGTAAAGTATGCAAGGTAACTCGCGACCGTCCGTTATCGCACCGCACGCATTGTCCTATGTCTGCTGTTCTCTCCCTTGTGATCTCTAACACACACACAAGTCTTTCATTTGTTCTCTCCCTTGTGAATTCTAAGACACACACACGCACACACACACACACACACACACACACACGCACACACACACACACACACACACACACACACGCACGCCCCCACCCCACCCCACCAGGTACTGCGCGCTGCTGGACCCGGCCGTGGCGCCGCTCATCACCCGCGCCGTGTCGGTGGTGTGGCCCGAACAACCCCCCGCCGCCGCAGCAGCAGCCAGCAGCAGCACCACCACCACCACCAACAACAACACCGCGATCGACGGCGTCTCAGCCTCACCAGAAGCAGAGGCAGGAGCAGCAGCAGCAGCAGGAGCAGCAGGCGGCAGCGGGGCGCCCGGGGACGCGGAAACTGCGGCCGGCACGGCTGCTGCTACCGCCATCGCCGGCGGTGGCGCGGAAGCGGCGGCCGTGGCGGCGGCGGCGGCGGCGGCGGCGGACGGCGCGGAGCCACGCCCTCCTCCGGGAGCAGGGGCAGCCGCTTGCGAGGAGGGTGCGAATGCGGCGGAGGGCCCCGTCAGTCAGGCCGGCGTTGCAGACGGCCGTGAGGGCGGGCGAGGGAAGCGGGAGGAGGATGGCGGCAAGGGGCGGGGCAGAGGCAAGGGGAAGCAGGAGGAGGAGGAGAACAAGAGGGGCGGCAGGGACAAGGGGCGGGGGAAGCGGCATGGCGACGGCAAGCGCCCGGACGGCGGCGGCGGCGGCGGCGGGCAGGCGGCACCCGCCTCCTCGGACGCAGCAGCGGCTCCCACGAGCAGCGGCGGCGGCGCACCCACAGCCAACGCCACCGCCGCCGCCACCGCCATCGAGGCGGCAGCAGAGGCTTCCTCTCTGTCGCCGGCGCCCTCCGATGCCGCCGCCACCACCTCCATGGCCGCGACAACAGCAGAACCGGCGACCGTAGCAGCTGCTGCAGACCCCGGCGGCGCAGCCCTCATTGCTGCCGCCGCCGCCGCAGCCACGGCCGCCGCCACGGCCGCCGCCGCTGGACCTCTGCCGCCGCCGCCGTCGTACCGCCACGACCCCACGCACCAGTCCGTCATGGCGCTCTATGAGCTCATCGGCGCCTGCCTGCGCGCCTCCGCCGCCGCCGCCGCGGCCTCCTCGGGCGACGGAGACGACGACGAGTCCGATTACAACGCCCAGCCGGGGTCGCGCCAGTCCGGCGCCGGTGCCGGTGCCGGTGGCGAGGGCGGCGCCGGCGGCAGCGCAGGCCCGTCGTCGTCGGGGGCGGCGGCGAACGGGGGCGGAGGAGGGCTCTTTAGCAGGTGGCGGGGGACGCCGAAAACTGGCGGCGGTGGCGGCAGCGGCAAGGGAGGCAGCGGCGAGGGCTCTTCGGCGAGTGGAGGCTCGGCAGCCGCCGGCCCGGTGCGGGTGGTGCGGCGGCCGCTGCTGCGATGGTGGGTGGACAGGAGGAACAGGAGAAAGGCCCGGAGTTGCAATGCTTATGATATCGGAAGAATTGAGGCTTAGCTTAGGGGGCTTGAGGCTGACAGACAGGGATTGAGGGTGACAGGGGCTCACGCATGAGTGTGCGCGTGGGCGTGGCGTGGCCGTGTGGGTTTTCCGGATCCGGGCTGCTTCCTCTTCTCATCCCGCTGGCCGCTGAGAGTGATGGCTGGCGGTGCATCATCACCCCTAACCCCCACATGCTGCTGCTGTGCACGGCACACCCGCCCACACACACACACACGCCCACACATACATATACGGTATACACACATACACACACATACATATACGGTATACACACATACACACACAGGCTAATTCTCTCCGTTTCCGTTTACTAAAACACACATACACGCAGGTACGACGCGCGCGCCCGCGTGGCTCTGCGGCGCTTCTGCCACTGGCTGCACATACCCGCGGCCAAGATGCACGCCATGGAGCAGGTGGGTGGGGTGGTCGGCGGGGTCTGGGTGGGTCTGGGTGGGTGGGAAGGTGGAGCCGAGGCGCTGATCCGCGGATGGGGTGATGGGCTGGTGGCGGGCCGCAGGCACACCTGCCCTGACCTGCTCTGCCCTGACCTGCCCCGTTCCTTTGTGCGCTGCTCCGGGCCTCTGTCCACTCCGCACCACACACCGCACACCGCCCCTGGGCCCCCGCCCCCCCCCCCACACAGATGTGGGCCCTGCAGCTGCTGGACCTGGGCACAGTGGACGGAGCCGCCTTCGACCTGAGGGGCCACGTGCAGGTGTGGCTGGGGCAGGTGTGGGGCGGGTGGGCGCTGGGCGGGTGGGCGTATGGGCGCTGGGCGGGTAAAGTCGGTGCGTACCGCTTTCGCGGCGTGCAGCAGGCTTGCAACGCGATGTAAGGCGTGGGGCAGCGCCGCCGCAAACCCAGCACCCGACGCCCAGCACCCGCGGCCGCGGCCGCACCCGCTGCTGGCCGCTGATCCCCTCCCTTGCCCCTCGACCCCCTCTCGCCCCCAGGCCACCACGGGCGGCGCGCGGCGCTACTTGACGTACCTCAAGATCAGCGCGGGCGCACTGGGCGGCGCGGCGCTGCTGGCGCTCACGGGTGGGTGAGGACTGGGGCGGACGGGCGGGGCGGGGGCAGGGGCGGGGGGCGGGGGGCGCGGCTGAGGAGGAGGGCGAGGAGCAGGAGGAGCAGCGCGAGGCGGGGTCGGGTGGGGATGCGATGGAAGGGCATCGATTCGGACCGAGGCCACAAGTGTATGTGTGTGTGTGTGTATGTGTGTGTGTGGGGGGGGCGCCATGCATGTTTAATTAATGACGGGGGGCCATCAGGCGCCATGACAGCCCGCTCGCTGCCACCGCGCCAAGCAGCGCCCCCTTCCTTCCCCCAGCGCCACACGCTCATGACATGCGCGGGGGCGACCCCAGCCCCACGCCCCAGCCCTCCAAAGCCCCTCTCTTCGTATCCACATGCATGCTATCCACACGCATGCTAACCCCGCCCCCGCCCCGGTGCCCCGCAGGCGGCCTGGCGGCGCCCGCCATCGCCGCGGGGCTGGGCACCGCCATCACCGTGCTGCACGGCGGCGCGGCGGCCGCCGCCACCGTGTCCACCCTGGGCGCCTCCGCCGCCGGCACCGCCGCCATCGGCGGCACCTTTGGCGTCATCGGGGCGCACCAGGCGGGCGTCAAGACAGCCGACTTCTACGGTGGGTATGCGGGTCGGGGGCGTATGGGGGGGCTGTCGGGGGGGGCTGTGGTTGACAGCCCAAACCAAACCTATGTAAGGGAAGCCGGGGGCGGGCTGGCAGGAGGGGGGGAGGCAGAAGGCGGGGAGGGGAGGTTAGTTCATTCCAGAAATCGAAGCCATTCGGGGGGGGGGCGGGGAGGCGCGCATATATAGGCGGGCTGTGTGGGTTGCTGACGATGATGGCACAGCAGCCGCAGCAGCCGCTATGAACCGATTCCTCCCGGTGTGCATTCAAGCGCGCTCAGCCTCTCGCGCAGCCCGCCGAAGAACCACGCCGCTGCGCCGCCCCGCCACAGGTGACCTCAAGGAGTTCGGCTTCCTCAGCATCTCGGCGCCGGAGCTGCTGCCGCCGCCGCCGCTGCCCAGCGCCGGCACCGAGGGCGGTGGCGACGACGACGACAGCGGTGACGGTGACGGTGGCGGTGGCGGTGGCGGTGGCGGAGGTGGCGGCAAGGGCGGCAACGGCAGCCGTCGGGGGAGTCGAGTGGGGGAGGATGCGTCGGCGTCAGCGGGAGCAGGAGCAGGAGCAGGAGCAGGGGCAGGGACGTCTGCGAAGGGCGTCAAGCCGCCGCTGCCGCCCGCCAGCGCCGGCGCGGACGCCGCTGCCACTTCCGCTGCTACTGCTACTGCGGGTCCTGATGGAGGGGCCGCCGACGTCAGCGGCAGTAGCAGCGGCAAGGGCGTGTCGTTCTTCCGCTGGCGCTCCCGGGGCTCGTCACGCGAGGCGTCAGCCAAGGACCTGTCCGGCCCGGCCGTAGCAGCAGCAGCAGCAGCAGCAGCAGCAGCAGCAACTGAGGGCAGAGGTGACGGCGGCGGTAGCAGCAGGGGCGCCGGGCCAGCACCAGCAGCAGCGGGCACCGGCGCTGCGGCCACCGGCGGCACCGCGGCAGCGCCGCAGCCGCAGCTGCAAGCCCGGCCGGGGGCAAGCCCTGCGGCCGCCGGTGGCGCCACCCGCACCAGCACCGGTGCCAGCGGCAGCGGCGGCGGCGGCGGCAGGGATTCTGCGGACGCGGCGGAGACCTGGACGGGGCGCCAGCCGCCGCTGCGCCCCTCTGCCGCGCAGGAGGGTGACCCAGCTATGGCGGCGGCGGGGCTGTTTGTGCCGGGGTGCCTGGGGGCCGCGGGCGGGCCATTGCCTGGCCAGGACGACGACGACCCCTTCAGCCCCACGGCGCTGTTCCGCCGGGCGCCTGTAACGCCCTACCCGCCGACCGACCCGCACGCCCCGCAGCAGCAGCAGCAGCAGCTGCCCCCAGCACAAGCACAGCCGCCGCTGGCGGCGGAGACCGCAGCAGCACCTGCGGCCGCAGGGCTACGCGCCGCAAACTCTGCGCCAAACGTCGCGGGCCCAGCCTCTGCCGCCGCCTCTACCGCCACCTTTACCGCCGGGGCCGCCGCAGCAGCTCCGGCGCCGCCGCTACCACCACCAGCAGCTGGGCCGACCACCAGCACAGCCGCTAGCACTGGCAGCGGCGGTGGCCCTGGCGGCGGCGGCCCTGGCGGCGGCGGCGGCGGCATCCGCAGCTTCCAGATCGAGGAGGACGCTGAGTCCGTGTACGAGTGTGACGTGTACGGCCTGGATGACGACCTGGACGACCCCTGGGCGGCGGCGGACGACGATGACGACGACGACGACGAGCTGGCGGCGGCGGGTGGTGCCGGCGGCGGCGGCGGCGGCGGCGGCGGGCGCGGCGCGTACATGGCCGCGCTGCTGGCGGAGATGAAGGAGGAGGAGGCGGACCTGGACGGCGGCGTGGTGGTGGCTGGCGGGGGTGCGGGGGCGGGGGCGGGAGCTGGCGGCAACGCAGGGGCGGCGGCAGAGGCGGCGGCGGCGGGGGCGGTGCCGCCGCCAGCGGCGGCCACCACAACCAGCGGCTGGTCCTCTTGGTTCAGAGGCAGCGGCGGGAGTGCCACCGGCGGCGGCGGCGGCGGCGGCGCTGCGGCCGCGGCGGCGGGCGCGAAGAAGAAGGCTGCTAAGCGGTCTGCAATAGCGGCGCAGGATAAGAGTGGCAGCGGCAGTGGGCGAGCAGCGGCACGGAAGAAGGAGGCGCCGCGGCCGCTGCTGCGGGTGCCGGTGAACCCGCGCCGCTGCGGGGACGCGACGCTGGCGCTGACGATTGCCGTGAACGGGTATGGCGCAGCCGCCTCCGCCTGTGTCGGGTGGTGACGCGCCGTTCTGCCCGACATGCACACGTGTGTTGCGCGGCCGCATGCCGTAGGCCGCATCCCTTGACCTCACCTAACCTCACCTTACCACCAACCTTACCACCAACCTAACCCGCCCGCGCGCCTCCCCCCGCCTTCCCTTCTTAACTCATAATGCCTGCCACCCCTCCATCCCGCATCGTCTGTCTACATCTCCTTCGTCATTAATTTAACATGCATGGCACCCCCCAATCCCCCGCCCGGCAGCTGGATCAAGCAGTCGGAGGACTTCACGGCGCCCTGGCGGCGGCTGCCCAGCAGCGGCCGCGAGCTGTGGGGCCTGGTGTGGGAGGGCGACGTGCTGCAGTGAGTGGTGTGCAGTGAGTGGTGTGCAGTGAGCGCTGTGATGTGAACGGTGGGCAATGGAGCCCGGGGCGAGGCACGAGGAAAGGGGTTGATGGCAAGCAGGTGGGGGAGGCGGACATGAACGGACCTGAACAGGACCTGAGGGTGTGGGCAAGGAAGGGCGTAGGACGAGCGAAGCCCAGCCGGTGCCGCTGCGTGACGTGGCGTGGCAGTGTGCGCACTACCTGCCTGCCTGCCTGCCTGCCTGCCGACGAATGTTGTGCACTGTTGACACACCGCCACACCGCCTCAACCCCCCCTTCGCCCCCTCCCCCCCCCCCCCCGAGCAGGTCGCTGGGCGGCGCGCTGCGCAAGTTCATCCGGGACAAGGCCATCGAGGAGAGCGGCAAGATGGTGGTGCGCCTGAGCGTGTCCACGGGTAGGCGGGCAGGCAGGCGGTGGCTGCCTGGGGGTGGAGGGTCGGTGGTGCGGTGCGGTGGAGGGCAGGGGAGGCGGGGGATAGTTCGTTCCAGAAACCAAAGCGGGGGGGGGTGCGGCGGGGCGGTTGCTGGAGGCGGCTTGTAACAGGCCTGCAGGGTAGGGGGTGGCCGATGTGGTGTGGACTCGCAGCTTGCAAACACCCACGGTGTTGGCTCTCGATCACTACCTACCCAGCAGCTAACTCTCGCTCCTCCTCCTGCCCCACCCATCAACATCACATCACCTCCCCCTCCCCCTTCTGCTCCCCCTCCTGCCTACCTGCTCCGCCTCCTGCTGCCCCTCGCCCCCTCAGCGCTGATCACGGCGCTGATGCTGCCGCTGGCCGTCATGTCGGCCATCAACATCACCATCGGCAGGTGGGTGGGGCGGGAGGGTCACTTGGGTGGTGGGTGGGTGATGAAGCCATTCGCGCGTGTGCGGAGGCGTACATGGGTGTGGGTGTGGGTGTGGGCGTGGGTTTGATCTGGATTGTTGCCGCACTGACCCCTTGTTCCTGCTCCTGCTTCCCCTGCTGCCGCCCTCCACCACCACCACCGCCACCACCACCACCACCACCACCGCCACCACCACCACCGCCACCACCGCCACCGCCACCACCTCAGCCGCTGGCGTGTGGCGCTGCGGCGTGCGCAGCTGGCGGGGCGCTGCCTGGCGCACATGTTGATGCAGGGCGCACACGGCGACCGGCCGGTGACGCTGGTGGGTGGGGTGGCGTGGGTGGTTACGCCAGCACACGCCACAGTTACGCCAGCACACGCCAGCTCATGACATGGGTAGTTTATTCCATTCCCATTTGATGGGGTGGGGTGGGGTGGCTACCTGGGATGAGCACGGATGGGATGGGTCCGGGGGGCTGCAGCCCCCACATGCGCCTGCGGGGCCTGGCGGGGTCAGCGCTGAGACCAGTGCCTGAGCACAGGCCGACTGCGAGTCTGCACCGCCGCCCGGCCGGCCCGGCCGCATGCGGCATGCCGCATGCGCACCCAACCCCCATGTGTCCCTCGCCACCACATGCCCCCCCCCCATCAACAGCCCCAATCCCACAACCCTCCGCACCACACCACCCTCCGTACCGCCACCACCTTCCTCATCGCCACCACCTCCCTCATCGCCACCCCCCCCTCGTACCCCCCCCCCCCACCCTTCTGGTTTCTGGAATGAACTTGACCCCCTGGTTTGGTTTAGCTTGGGCTGGTATTTACAAACACCCCCCCCCTTCTGTGTCGCAACGTCTGTTCTACATCTCCCCCGTCATTACTTTTAACATGCATGGCACCCTCCCCCTCCCCCCGCCCCCAGATCGGCTTCTCCATGGGCGCGCGCCTCATCTTCCACTGCCTGCTGGAGCTCAGCCGCTGCGGCGCGCGGGGGCTGGTGGAGAGCGCGGTGCTGCTGGGCACACCCGTGTCCGCCAACGAGGCGCGCTGGACGCAGGTGGGCGAGAAGGAGAGGGCGCGGGCGAGGGGGCGGAGGCGAGGGGGGGGGCCGGGGGCGAGGGGGCGGTGGCGAGGGAGGAGAGGGAGCGGGGAACTGGGGAGGATGGGGGGGCGGGCAGGGGCCTTGCGGACGCGGGGTCGCTGTTGCGGCGGCGTGCGCCACTATCATTCCACCTCCGCCTGCGCACGCAAGTGCACACCCCACTCGCTTCCCGCGCTCCTCCAGACGCCGCCGCCATGGCATTCAACCCCCGCTGGGTGCATTTGGGTTTTTGGGCTGAGCCCCCCCAGCGAAGCGTCCCGGAGGGGGGGGGCGAAGCCCCCCCAAAACACCCCTGTCCGTGCGTGGCTGGCTGGCTGACTGGCTGACTGGCTGGCTGCGTCGGCAAAAAGTATCATACTGGCACAAACCATGACTGCCGCGTATTAGTATTTGCTATTGTCTATTACATGTAAATAGGCGGCAGGGAAAATCCGGGCGGAGCGAGAAGTGCCTTTGCGCGTCCATGGACAATTGACTTTCGCGAGGTCGCGAGGATAGTCACCTACGCCCGCGTTTGTAGGATCTATAAAGCAATCTATGTTGGCGGCAAGCGACTCGGGGAACTAAAGCGCGAGTTTGTGGCAACTTGCGGAGCCATGTTTGTCGCCCCTCCTCAAGTGCCGAGGAGCCCCGAGGTCGCTCCCACCCCGCGCCCAGCCCGAGGAGTGTCCGGCATCGAGGAGGTCTGGAGCGCGGTAGAGGGCTTCAAGTGTTTAGGATTGGCAGCAAGGGGACCCTTAACTCGCGTGGAAAGCGTGTGGGACTTGCGTGCCTTGTGCTGGCCGAGTCCATAGACCCAAGCCTTCGCATCGTTCCATTGAAGCAGCCACCCACCCCGCGACTGTATTAGGGCTCAGCCCATTTTCCAGCTGTGCAAAGCTGACACCCCTTGTTGGTTTGCCTGCGGCTGGCATCTGCCACCACCAGCGGCAACCCCTCCCCTCCCAGGCTCCCACCCCTTTGCCCCCGCCCCGCCCCGGTCCTCCTCCTCCCCCCCCCCGGCACTTCACTATTGATTGAACACCATCCATGGATGGCTTAACCCCCCCCCCCGCGTCTACATCTCCCTCGTCATAAATAAACATGCATGGCTTAACCCCCCCGACGGTCATCGGTATGAGTTCCTGGCGTGCTGCTCCTGTCACTCACTCCTGTCATCACCAAGACCGCTGCACCAACCAACCCCCCCCCCGCGGGTGTGCAGGCGCGTGTGGCGGTGTCGGGGCGCTTCGTGAACGCCTTCAGCGCCAACGACTGGGTGCTGGGCGTCATCTTCCGGGCCCACTCCAAGAACAGCGTGGTACAGCGCGCGGCGGGGCTGGGGCCCGTGCCGGTGCCGGTGAGCTGCTGGTGCGGCGTGGAGGGGGAGACAGAGAGAGAGGGAGAGCGAGAGAGAGAGCGTGGGCGCGAGGCGGTGGGGCAGGGCGCTGCATGTGGGGGGCCTGGATGCGGGGGCGGGGCCGCTTGTGGGGCAACATTGCCGAGGTTGTCACAGGTGCGACTGGCTGACTAGAGTCCCTGGTGGCCCTGGTGGCCCGATCGCTCGACGGCAGCCACTCTCCCTCCATGCGCAGCTGAGGCATTCTTGTTATGTGTGGCCACCGCCGCCGCCGCCACCACCACCGCCGCCGCCAACACCCGCTAATACCCGCGACCCGTAGGGCCACCGGCTTGTAGCAGTGGTAACGAACATGCGTGCGTTCTGCGTGTGGGTGTGTTCTGGCCACACCACGTCGCCACTGCATCATGAACACACCGCCCCTGCACCGCCCCTGCACTGCACTGCACTGCACCGCCACCGCACCGCACTGCACAGGGCATCGAGAACATCAACCTGTCATCGCTCATCGCGGGCCACACCCAGTACCTGGAGAAGCTAGAGGATGTGCTGTCCGCAATCAACCTGGCCGAGCACTGAAAAATGTTGATGGTGATGATAATGGTGGCGTGCGGTACGGTATTGTGTGGTATTATGATGGCTGCGGCGAAGTGTTGTGGTGAGGTGGGTTTGGCGTAGAATTACGGGCGCTTCTGGGCGTTTGGTACGGGCGCGGTCTGTCGCAGGCTTGTGCCGTTGGCGACTTTGACTTGGAGCATGCGGTGTTAGTTGCTGGGCCCCATCTTGGGCCCCATGATGCATGCAGATGTGTGAGGGCCGCGGCTTCCTGTTGTGCCGACAAGTGATATGGCGTCGGTATGTGCTTTGGTGTGGGGCGGCTGGGACCTAGGCAGGTCTGATTGTGCTGGAGGCGGGTCGCACTGTTCAGAGCTGCACGAGGGAAAAGCCCACCGTGTGTCTCGTCAGCTCCCGCATGGTTGCGTGTCGGAGCGGAATGCATGATGCGTGTGGTTGTGTGAGATGCGGTTGGTTGGGAATTGCTCTTGCCAACAGGACGTCGCTATCTCGCCCCTTGCCATGTTCCGCCACATGCGTATGGTTGTATGAGCCCTCGCTCGTCCATGGGGGGGCAACCCCCGGACGTCTTCGACCCGGCGCGGCCACGTACCTGGCTACCTGCCCAACGAGACAGCAGCCAGCACCGCCGGACGGCAGGGCGGCGTGTCACCGCCATATATACCGCGCTGGTTCCCCTGTGACACGACGGCGTTTACACTGTCTGACTGTCCGCTTGTGATCCGCAATCATGTATACCGCTGACCCGCCTGCGCAACATCAACACATGAATTATGGTAACCACCTGCAGCATCAGCCACGTCGCGTCGTCATTGCCTGCCTGTATTGCTCTGCCTCCCTCGGGCATTCAACATCGACCCCAAAGGTACCTCGCGGCGGCGGCGGCCGCTGCTCTGCTCTGTCCACGCCTGACCTCCCGCGAGCACCACCACCGGACCCTGCGTCCTGAACGCATCGACGGTAGCTCTCGCGCGCTGTGCTGCGCAGCGCGGGTGGACCGCGGTCCGGACCTCGCGGATTAGTGTTAGAGATCACACGGGAGAGAACTATGAAAGACTTGTGCGTGCGAAGGACCTCGCGGATAAGTGTGTCGTGGGAGTGCTGTCAGTAACCAGCTGGAGAGGGGGAGCGGCACCTCTGCTCCGCGTTTCACCGCCCGTCTGGTCCGCAGCGCAACCTGGCGCAACAGTCCCATGTGCCACAGCGGCTGACTGCGGCCGGCTGCCATCGCTTGCTTCGCAGCTGCACCCGACAGGCCGCCCAGACCTCCATACCCTCAGTGGGGGCCCCGAGACCCAGAGAGCCTCACCATGCGCCATGCCTTGCCACTGGAAGTATATCACTAAGTGACCTACCAAACCTGACAGAACCCGACCACCAGACGGTGCCACTCGCATGCCAATGCCAATCTCCATTGCTTACATCGCCACGCTCACGGGCGCGCGGCTGTTTTTCTAGGATGAGATGAGGGCGTGTCGAATCCTTCGGCCTCAGACTTGTGCGAGTGGCGTGGGCTCAGCCCACTCTTCCCTGCATGAGAGGACCACCTTTCTTGTCCTTTATTGAAAGACCACTTCACTCCGCGCTATTTATCTTCACGGTTGCACCCGGCCCTGTCGTGCTACCGACCCCTGACAGTCCGACACGCATAACCAAAGCACGAAGCAACCGCGCGCATGGAAGAGCCCTAACCGGCTTTCCAACCGCGCCCATGGAAGAGCCCTAACCGGCCTCCCAACCGCGCCCCCATCTTTCGTGCGCTCACACTTCATAGCCTTAAGTGTGCGATATAGCAACGCAACCTTGCAACCAAAAAGATATACCATTGCGCGCATGCACAGCGGCCAGGGACCAGCCGCCCAGTGTCGTGAGTGATGTGCGTGGGTGACAAAGAAGGTCCCTGACTGACTTGTCGATCCAACCAGCATCCCACGTGGCCTTGAGCATTATCTCATCCCCAGCAGTTCCTAGCTCATGCGTTAAACAAGCATTCACGCAGGTCATCATTAATGCAATGCTGCTAATGCCCCAAAACGGGGCTCCAAAGGGCACCGGGTGGCATCCCGTGGTTGCAGCCTGCGCACGCGCGCCCACCAAACGCCCACACCCTTTCATCACTTGGCCCATTACCCGGGCATTCCACCCCCCTCTTCCTCGTAATCTAAATGCATGGAACCCCACATTACTCCACGCCTGACCAAGCTCATAGCTTAACAACCCCTGCCTCCTTTTGTTCGTCCGCATTTGGGCACCCACGTGGCAGAACCCCCCACCCCCACCGCACAGCAACTCCTTCCGTGACCCGGTGTCGCATGCCGGGTTTCACACGTGCATCAGTCATCAGCCCATGGAACGCCACTTTGGAGTAAACAACAATCGCTTCTGCCTCTGCCGTGTGGTCCCGCAGCACTGCCCAGAAAAGTCACTGCCATTGTATGTGGAGTGAATAGAACCGCATCATGCAATCACATGGCTTTCCCGACCGCCGCACACACAGGCACTTGACCTCGCTGCCACAGGCTTGCGATTGTTGCGAACATAAAAAGACAGCCAATGCCTAGCCTCCATCAGACTACAGGCCCGCATCGGCGCCCGTTCTCAAGTAATACAGGTTCAAGATCCTCCCTGGCTGACCCCCCGGGCGAGCCACAAGACAATTGTGTTTGGTGCTAGACAGTCTCCCTGATGCACCCTGAAGTGTCATAGTTCCCGTGACTCCGCCACGGTTCTCGGTACACATTGCTAGAATAGCATTCACAAGCCCAGTGTGTCGATACTTTCCCTTCAACGCCCCACGTCACAACCACCACCACCATACCATACCATGATACCAAATACTCTGAAGCTTGGGAGGACATGCACGCATCCCATCAGCGATCAGCGCCGCGATCGGCGGACCCACATCTCTAGTGCTATGCTCGCCGTGCGTTGCGTAGTCCGTCCTCCTTAACGCCGCACAGGCACGTTCCAGGCGGGTGAAACCTGCGCATCTGTCTGTGTGGACCCAATGACGCGTGCCGCACTCATTTATTGCCGTGCAGACGCAGCGCAGCCAGCGGCGACGGGGCAGGGGGCGGCGCTACAGCCGACAGCCGCCGCCGCCCCGCCGCCGCCGCCACCGGCTGCCTCCCCACGGCTGCTGCTATCGCGGCTGCCGGGTGTGGCTCGGGCAAAAAGACGTTGTGTAGACGCAATGCACCACACCACCCTTGCATCCCGGTTGCAGACTGCTAGCGCCTTTGTGTGACAGGCTGCTAGCCGTCCTCACCGCATGTTGAGCACACACACACACACACACACACACACACACACACACACACACACACACACACACACACACACACACACACACACACAAGCACACGCGCCACAGTTCCGCACCACGTGGCTCACGCCAGCCCCAGCGCTTCTACGGGGGGCCCCGGCGCCGCCACCACGCCCGCCCCCACGCCCGTCGCCGCCGCCGCCGCTGCTGGCGCGCCGCCATCCGCGGGGGAGGTCGTGTCGTCCATCTCCGCATCCTCCACATCCATGTAGCCCGTGGCGCCGGTCAGCCCCGTGGCGCCGCCGCCGCCACCGCCGCCGCTGAGCCCCTCCAGCCGGGTCGCCGCCGCCGCCGCCGCCCGCATCGCGCCCGACGACGCCAGGCTGCGCTCCTCGCGGTCCTCGCCGTCGCCGTCGCCGCCGCCGCTGCCCTTGCCGCGCCACCACGACCCCGCGCCGCCGCCGCCGCCGCCGCCGCCGCCGCCACCAAGGCCCGGGAAGTCGACCGTGGTCGTCACCTGCTGACCCCCCCCGCCGCCGCCGCCGCCGACGGCGCTAGCAAGGAACGACATGCCGCCGCCCCCGCCGCCGCCCCCGCCGCCGCTACCCGGTCGTGCGGCGGATGCGTCGCCAACGGCGCCGCCGCCGCTGAGCAAGCCAGTGGCCGCGCGGCCGCTGCCGGCAGAACCAACAACCTCGGTGCCTTCGCCCTCCGGCGGCGGCGTGGCGCCCGGCACGTGCGCGCTGCCCCCGCTGCCGCCTCCGCTACTACCACCGCCGCCGCCGCCGCCGCCGCCGCCGCGCGCGGCTCGGCCCGAGCCTGACCCCAACCCCAGCTCCGTCGCCTCGTCGCCCGCCGCCGCCGCCGCGTCCTCGTCCGCGTCCCCAAGCAGCCCCGGCAGCTCTGTGAGCCCCGCGGAGTAGGCCTGGCGCAGCAGCTCCGAGGGGTCCACCTCCTCCTCCCCCTCCTCCTCCTCCTCGCCCACATCGCCGTCCGCCTCCGCCTCCGCCTCCGCCGCTGCACGCCGGTCCAGGCCCTCGTCCGCGCCGGCAGCGCCGTCCAAGCCGGCGCCAGCTGCCGCGCCAGCTGCCGCGCCAGCTGGCGGGTGCTGCTGCTGCACGGCGTGGCCGTTCGCCTGCGGCGGCGGCGGCGCCACCACCCCCTGCAGCATCGTGTTGGTTCCCGCACCGACGCTGCTTTTGCCGGCCGCGCCCGCCACAGGCTGTCGCTGCTGCTGCTGCTGTTGTTGCTGTTGTTGCTGGTGCTGGTGCTGGTGGTGCTTCAGCGCGTCATTGGTGGTCGTTTCAGGCGCCGCCTCAACCACCGCCAGCAGCCCATTTCCCTGGCCCGGGCCCTGGCCTGGGTGCTGCCCCTGCCCCTGCCCCTGCCCCTGCCCCTGCTCCGGCGACACCTGGGCGCCGTGGCGCGGCCCCAGGTCTCCGGGCGCGCGCTGCGGAAGCGCTCCCTCCCCTCCCGGCACACCGCCTGCTAGGGCCGCAGGACCCAGCAGCCGCCCGGGCTGGCTGGCTGGCGCCGGGCCACCTCCGCCGCCTCCGCCACCGGCAGTGGGGAGCAGCAGCAGCATGTGGGCGCCCGGCGCGCTGGCGCCCGCCGCGGTAGCTACGCCGCCGCCGCCGCCGCCGGCACCCAGGCCGCCGTCCCCGAGGCGGGAAGGGCGCGAATCCAGCCCCCGACCGAGCGGCTGCAGCGGAGGCTGGGGCCGTCCCATAGCGCCGAACAGCTGCTGCTGCTGGTGATGGTGATGGTGATGGTGCTGCTGCTGCTGCTGGTGATGGTTCTGCGGGTGTGGCGGCTGCCAGCCCGGCCCAGTGGCGGGCGGGTCGTCGTCATCTAGGTCCCCGGGGCCGAGCAGGTGGAAGGCCGAGATCTGGCGCTCCCCAAACAGCCCCGGCGCTGTAGGTGACGGCTGCAGCTGCGGCTGCTTCTGCGACTGCAGCTGCTTCTGCGACTGCTGCTGCTGCTGCTGCTGCATCCGGTGCACTTGCAGCAGGTTTGCGCGCTGCTGCTGCTGCGCTTGCGCCTGCGCGTACTGCTGCTGCTGCTGTTGCTGGTACGCAGGGCCGCCGCCGCCGCCGCCGCCAGGGCCATAGCTGGAGACGTTGCTGTTGCTGTTGTTGCTGCGGCCCAGGACGCTGCTCGGCAGCAGGTGGCGGATGGACGGCGGCAGCTGGTGCGGCAGCCCACCCTGCTGCCCCCCCATCGCCACGTGCTGCGCGTGCCCCTGCTGAGGCCCGAACTCCGAGCCCGCGTGCCCCTGCCCGTGCCCCTGCCCGTGCCCCTGCATCTGCCCCTGCCCGTAGCCCTGCCCCTGCCCGTGCCCCTGCGCCTGCCGCTGTAGCGACAGCACCTCGGCCTTGAAGGACTCGGTGAGGCAGATCTCGGGCGGCTCGCCCGCCTCGCTGGCCGAGTAGGCGGCCGAGTAGGCGCTGGGCAGCGGCGTGACGCCGCCGCCGCCGCCGCCGCCACCGGCTGCTGCGGCGCCGCCGCCGCCGGCGCCCTGCGCGTAGGAGCCCTGGGGGTGCAGGTGGTGAGTCTGGGCGCTGTTGCCACCGCTGGGCGCGCCGCGCAGTGCCATGAGCCGCTGCAGGCCGCCGCCGCCGCCTCCGCCGGCGCCGGCGCCGCCAACCGAGGGCCGGTGGCCCAGGTGCGCGCCCGCCGCCGCCAGGCTATCCAGCTCCAGCTCCGCCGCCTCCGCGTCCGCGTCCGCCTCCGCCATGGCGCGGTCCGCCGCCACCACCATCATGCCTCCGCCACCTCCGCCGCCAGGCCCCATCAGCCCCATCACATGCCGCGGGTGCCCCTGCCCCTGCCCCTGCCCGTGCCCGTGCGGGTGCGGATGCGGGTGCTGGTGCGCCGCCGCCGCCGCCGCCGCCATGTCCACCTCCTCGCCGTCCTCGCCGCCGCGCAGGCCGCCGCCGTCCTCGTCGCCCGTGTACAGCGAGGACGTCTGCGACGCCGGCGGCGGCAGGGCGCTGCCCGCCGCCATCAGCCGCGCCAGGTCGCCGTCGCTCCACAGCGATGAGTCCTCATGCAGCGCGCTCAGCGGCAGGCTGATCAGGCTGGCGGCGCTGGGCAGCAGCCCGCCGCCGCCGCCGCCGCCGCCGGAGCTGGCGGCGCCGCCAGCGGCTCCAAAGGCGGAGCCACTGGCGCCCAGCAGCAGCAGGCCTGGCGAGGCCGTGCCGCCGCCGCCTAGGCTGAGGCCCAGGCTGAGGCCCTTGGGCAGCGGTGAGCCCAGCGTGGGGACGTCGGTCAGCGGCGTCCACTCGTCCGACCGGCGGAGCGCCTTGGACGACTGCTGCTGCTGCTGCGGCGGCGGCGGCGGTGGCTGCCGATGTTGGTGCAGCTGAGCCTGGTGGGACTGCGGCGGCTGCCACGCCCCGCCCTGGCCGCCCTGAGCCGTGCCGCCGCCCTGAGCCGTGCCGCCGCCCTGGCCGCCCAAGCCCGCGCCCGCGCGCAGCCGCATGGCCGCCGCCATCGGGCCGCCCGCTACACCCAAGGCCTCCATCTGCTGCTGCCGTTGCAGCTCCTGCAGCTGCAGCTGCATCTCCAGCTCCGAGCCTGGCACAAGCAACCGCTGCTGCTGCTGCTGCTGCTGCGGGAGCTGCGGGAGCTGCGCCATGCCGTCGCCTGTGAACCTGCCGCCCGCGCCGCCTGTGGGCAGGCCGCGCGCCGAGTCCAGCTGCAGGCGCGCGTCCAGGTCGGAGGGCAGGCTGGGCAGCGACAGGCCCGGCGGCCGCCCACCGGGCGGCACGTCCAGGAGGCCGCGGCCGTCCCACGAGCCCGCGGGTGCGCGTGGTTGGTGGCCGTGCGGCGGCAGATGCATCTGCGAGTGAGGTTGCTGCTGCTGGTGCGGCAAGGGGCCAGCGGCGGCAAAGCCTTCCCGGCCAAGCGTTAGCTCCTGTCGAGGTGGTGGAGGGGTGGAGGGTGGTCCGGTGAGTTGAGTTGATTCCGCGGCAGAACCCTCCTGCAGGCGCACTTGTCGAGTCCAAACCTGCCGCGCAAACGGCCCGACAGCAAGGAAAATAGAGCGAGCCAGCGACTGTGTGCACGAGAAAGAAAGCGTTCCGGTGCTAGTGTGGTCCTTACCTTTCGTAGTCCGCCGCCGCCGCCGCCGCCCAGTCCGCCGCCCGCAGCGTCAGGCTCCATCGCCGCGCCCGGCCCAGCATAATAGCCCCAGCCGCCCTGCGGCCCGGAGCCCGGCGGCCGCCGATGCCCCTGCTGCATGTGATCCTGCTGCATCTGCTGCTGCTGCTGCTGCCGCCGCAGCTCCAGCAGCAGCTGCTGCTCCTGTAGCGCAAGCTCCAGCTCCGGTCGCTGCTGCTGCTGTTGCTGTTGCTGTGGGTGGTGCGGGCACAGGGGGGCGCCGCCCGGCGGGCCCGGCCGCTGGCGCGCCGGGTCGAGTGTCGCCGCCGCCGCCCCTGCGTCAGTCAACATCCGACCCGCCCCGTTGGCGCTCGCAAGTGCTGGGCCAGGCATTGAATACCCCTGCCTGCCTGGCCCAACATCCGGCCCCAGCCCTGGCCCCGGGTACCCCTGCCGCGCTTGCTGCTGCTGGTGCTGCTGTTTGTGCTGCTGGTGCTGGTGCTGGTGCTGCTGGTGCTGCTGGTGCTGCTGCCAGTAGGGCTCCTCTCGCCCTGCGTCCTGCGGCGCCAGCGGCCCCAGCCCACGCCCCCGCGCCGCCTCCGCCTCCATGCCCCGCTCCTGCTTGGGCGGGTGGTGCTGGTGCTGCTGCAGGCTGTGGTGCTGGTGCTGCTGCTGGCTGTGGTGCTGCTGCTGGTGCTGCTGCAAGCTGTGTTGCTGCTGGTGCTGCTGCTGGTGCTGCTGCTGGTGCTGCTGCAGCTCCTGCTGCTGCCACGCAATCTGGCTGCGCAGCACTTTTAGCTGCCGCTGCAGCTCCTCCTCCTCCTCCCCGCCGCGCCCACCCATCCCCGCACCCGGGCCCACACCCGCACCCAGGCCCACGCCGGGCAGGCCCGGCAGCGGCAGCGCGCCGCCGTCCGCAACGCCGCCGGCGACGTCCTCCGGGCGCGGGCGCGTGTGCTTGGCGGACACGCCCGTGCCGGAGCCGCCGCGCAGCAGCCCCGCAGCGACGGCGCCGTTCGCGATGACCGCCGGGCCAGGCGGCCCCAACAGCCCTCCACCTGCCACCTGCTGCTGCTGCTGCTGCTGCTGCTGCTGCAACGGCGGCAGAGGCGGCGACGGCAGGCCGCCCAGGGGCCCATTACCGCTTATGGAGCCGCGGACACCAGGCGCCGCCGCCAGCTCCGACCGCTGGTGGTGCGGGTGCGGCTGTTGCCCTAGAGCCACTGGTTGTGGGTGCGCCGCGCGGCCAGCGGCGTACTCCCCATCCTCAGCCCGCATCCCGGGCAATGGCCCCGCCATGCCGCCCGGCCCCCACGGTTCCGACCCCATGCCGCTGTAGCCGGCCGGCCCCGGCCCGATGCCGGCGCCGGGGCCGCTGCCCGCCGCCGCCGCCGCCGCCGCCGCCACGGCCAGGTCCTGGGCGGGTCCCGGCATCGGCCCGCTGCCCACGCGCCGCCGCTGCGCCGCCGCCTGCTGCTGTTGCGCCTGCTGCTGCCGCTGGTTAGACGACAGGCTGGGCGGTCGCTTGCGGGCGCCGCCGGCGCGCGCCGAGCCTGAGCCGCCGTCGTCGCTGCCGGCACCGGCGCCGCCGGGGTCACCCTCCTCCGAGTCGCCACCACCTTCATCATCATTATCATCATCATTGCCCGCACCGCCGCTGCGCGCGCCACGACCCGAGCCAATGGGCCGGCCGTTGCCGCCGCCGCCGCCCGTGCGCTCCGCGCCGCCTCCGCCTCCGCCGACCCCAGCCCCGCTGCCGTGCGCAGCCCCCGCCTTGCGAGCGCGCCGCTTCTGCCGGTTGTGTTCCAGCTTCTCCCGACACGTCCTGCAAGCAGCGCCGCGCGCGGGCACGCGTTTGTCAGCACACGGGCGCGGCGTGTGTCGGCCGCATGGGGGTGAGCTCGGCTGCGGCAGACAGGTCGTGTTCGCGGCGGCCCCCAGGGTCCTTGCTGTGTGGAGACTGCTTTCAAACGAGCCGCTCACCAGCTTTCCTTGCTGCCTGCTAGACCCGACAACATCGCCTTGCCCACTTCGCATTCGCATTTTAGCGCGTGTCCGAGCCGCCTGGTCAGGCCAGGTTACGCGCTACCAGCGCCGGCCGCCTGAGGGACCCTGGACCTTCCTGTCCCCTCTCCGCCCGCCCTCACGTCCCACCGCCCGCCCCACACTCCGCCCTCCCCGCCCGCCTGGCACAATGCACCAGGTGCACGGTTCACATGGGCCCATCCTCTGCAGCCTGACATGAGCAATGCCCACCCCTGTCCCTGGTCCCCTGTCCCTGGCCCCCCCGTCTTCTTCGACTACTTCAACCTAAAGAGTATTTTGTTGTACCGCCTTAAACTGCATTGCTTTACTCCGCTTCCATTAGACTGGTTTAGTTTGGGCTGGTAACCACACACACACACACACACACACACACACACACACACACACACACACACACACACACACACACGGGGATTCCTCTCCGTTTCCGTTTACCAACACACACACACACCACGCCGCGGCCCATCCGCCCATGACCCAGCATTCCTACCTGCGCACGCCGTCGAAGAAGGACAGCGGATGGAAGGTGCTGCACTGGTCGCAGAAGCGCACCTGGCGCCCCGAGATGAGCACCACCTGCGCACATGCGCGCGCGCGTGTACGTTAGAGGTCACAAGGGAGAGAACAGTCGACGTGTGTGTGTGTGCTTGTATGTGCTAGGAAAGCACAAGGGAAAGGGTCGACACTGTGCGTGCGTCATGCGACAAGCAGACAGTGCGCCGCGTTCGGATGACCTCAAATTACCGCGTTACCAAGTCATCGGGCCAAAGGAGCTCCACATACTTACCCGATACTTACCCTTTTCGCGTAACCCTCACCGGGTGGGGCTACGGCCCTCGCCCCGGCGTTGCTGCCCCCATGCACCGTGCTTGTATGTGCGTATGTATGTGTGTGTGTATGTGTGTGTGTGTGTGTGTGTGTGTGTGAGTGAAGTGGTGCGAGTGTGTTGGGTTGTGGGTTTGTGTGGGGCTCGTGGGTTGGTAGATGCGGCTGGGGCAGCGCGGGTGGCTAGCGCGGGTGGCGTTGGAAACCGTACAGGCAGCGCGACAGCGTCAAGAGTTTATGGGCTGATGCAGTTTGCTACTTGCATTGACTGTGAAGCATGGGGCCTGTAGGGCTGGCTGGCAGGGGGTGGGGGTTACAAGCGGAGCGCCGTAGTACTGGACCCCTTGGCCGCCGGCGCTTTTGGTCGACGGGACGCGCTACGCAAGCGACACCGCACCTGAGCCCTAATGTGCATCTCGCACACATGGTAACGCCGGAAGTAGCGCTTCAGTCCAGAGAGGTCTGCCATGCAGCCATCCGCCTGGCGGGGTTGGGGAAGGCAAGGACGGGGGTTTCGCCAGGTATGGGCGGGAAGCGGAACGCGGCACCACGCAAGCATTGAAGCCGAGGCCTCGTCCTGAAAGCAGCACTTGCTCGTCACGCATGCGGGCGGTTCCCAGCGCGTGCAGGTCTCACAGCGAGCAGGTGTGGGATGCCAGAGCATATAAATTCCGGCCCTCCACACTACCTCCACGCTGTATGTTTCCATCCAGGTTCACCGCCACTTAAGCCTGGAGTATTTTTCTCCTGGATTCGGCCTCACCTGACAATGATTTGCGGCAAGCTCTGCGCCGTTTGCGCCAGCTCGCTCGTCTTCATAGCCGCCCCGGCCTTGAGGCTCTGGCGAGCCTCCACGCATGAACATGTCCATGCTTAGACTGGTAGCCTTGTGGCTTGACAAGCCGTGGCTTATGCTCGATTCTTAGCCAACGCACTGCAAATAGCGCCCGCGTCCGTCCTCATGGTGTTTCGGTCTCATAAACAGATAACCTACAGTTGTAGAGCTCGAGGCTTATTAAACTCGGCAAGTTAGCGGTGAACCTAGTCGCCCCCCGCCGGTGACTGCCTAGGGCAGGCGCGCAGACACGACGTGGAACATGCAATCTGAACCTATACGTTTGTATGATTAACAGCTCTGAACTTGACGCGGACGGCTGCCCGTGCAAATGGAAGTTATCGCGCGACGGGCATGAACACCCCTCGCGGGTGCGGCGGGCGGAGGAAGAAAGGGATCAAAGTTGCTAGGGTCAGATATGGACAGCTTATCCTCGCTTACACCGCGGGTCGCGTGCCCGTGTGGACGGGCGGCCCTACTGGTGTTCAAGCGGCCGAGGACGACGGGCTCGAGAACGGGATGCTGCTGTCGCTGCGGGGCGCTTAAGGGCGATGCGCGGGCACTATCTCCTTAACTGATGCCACGCTGTGTGAATTTGCGCGGGCACGCTCTAGCGAAGCAGGGCATAGGCACAACTGGAATTTCCGAGACCGGGCCCCCTGGCGCCGACACGCGGGTACCACTGGGCGGCTGGACGGGGTCTAGGGGAGCCCCTTTTTCTGCGGGCCCTTTTCACTATGAGCAATAACTCGTACAAGGATGCTGACCCGACCTACCCCCCAATTCGCTCTATCCGCCTGGCTACTTAGATTTCTTGTAACCGCGGTGAAAACTGGGCTGCCGTCTGGGGGGTGCGTTTCCCCAGCCAAACCCACACGTGTGGCGGTCCCTGGACGGTGCCCCGGGGCAAATCCTACCGCACGAATTGGACACCGCCTTTCTGTAGGCACATAACCTACATAACCATTAGCCAGAAGCGCTTGGCAAAGGCCTACAATATGCTTATCGGGTCTCAAGTCGCGAAATTGACTGAAGCCCATATCACGCATATGCGTTTGAGGCCTAAAACTATTGCCGTCGACTTGAAATAGTGTACAGGAATGATATAACTAGCTTTGAGCTATGTTAGCCGGGTCCTGGCGAGCGCGACATTTAGCATTTCGACTTGGGCTCTCGCGCGATTTGTTGCCCGGGAAACATTCAGGGACCTTAGTATGTGTCATTAGATGCCATTTCAATGGTCTAGGGGCTTAGACCCGCGCAGCCCCTAGGGACTTGCCGGAGTGGTACCCGCGTGGGCGCCGATCGAGGTGACCGCAAGGGCTTACGCCCGCCTGAGGGAAGGGGCAAGCCAACCCGCGAGGCTGGGGCAGGCACGGCCCCGATTCCTTATTGGACCCCACACAAGCGACTGCCGCAAAGAGCTGCTATTGCGACCTAGACACCTAGTGACGTTGTGCATGCGAGCCCCAGGCAGGCCCCAGGTCCCCATAAGGCACGCGTGCTGCACTAACCTGCGCACTAACATTCGAGCTTGTCCCGCCCATCTAATACCTGCAGAAGTCCTGCCCTGCTAGCCCTGCGCGGCGCTCAGGCCACTTAGGCTCGTCTACGCTTCATTGCCACAACCTAATGCACGTGCACTCACACCATTCAAACATTCAGCAGTTCCATGATAGCGGCCTCTCCTGGCCTGGCCACCAATGCCAGCGCCGCAAGAGAGACACCGGTCGCCCACCCAGAACACATAGCTGCCCCGTTGAAACGTCAACCCACCAACTCCCAAGAGTTCGGTCGACGGCTTCAGTAATCACCAAACCAAACATTTTGTGCTGCGCACGCGCTGCAGCCAGCCTCTCGGCATTCCCGGGGCCACACCATCTCCCCAACAATAACAACCATGAAACGCAGGCCAGGGACCCCACGCACCGGCAACGCCGCACCGCTGCTGCACGCACCACGCATATTGCAGTACACAACGCATGCGCCAGCCGCAGTCAGTTCTCACACAACATGCCGTAATCCCAGCGGCGCACAGGACGTGAACGGAACTTGATTGCTCACGCAATTACAACAGCCCCCGGTGACACACACATACACACACACACACACACACACACACACCACACACACACACACACACACACACACACACACACACACACACACACACACGCCTCTCACCGCTACCCGTTGCTACTCTTACTGCTGCTGCTGCTGCTGCCACCCTTCCGCATGGAGGTGCCCGGCCACACCGTCAAGCTGCAACCGCCCGTTGCCAGCCACGCCCACCGCAGGCCCCGGCCCCGGCCCCGCAACCGCCCCGGCACCGGCTGCTGCTGTCGTCGTCATGGCCGCCTGCAGCAGCTGCTGCTGAGGAGCCGCGCCGCTCCCGCCTGCAGTTGCAGATGCAGATGCCGAGCCGCCCAGCGGCCCACCGCCCACCGCACCCACGTCCATCCCCGTGCCGCTGCCGCTGTCCACCCCACTGCCCGAGTCGCTGCCGGGCCCCGAGTCCCCTCCGCCCTGCGCCATCACCACCGCAAGGTGCGGCGGCAGCGCCCCCGGCGCCAGCCCCAGCCCCAGGCCCAGTGGCCCTGGTGCCGGTACCGGCCCGCTGCCGGCGCCGATGCCGATGCCGGCGGCAGCTCCCCCGCCGCTATGAAGCGAGGAGGAGGAATGGAGGTTGGCGGATTCGGGGCGACCAAGGCCGGCGGCGGCGTGGGGGCCGCCGCCGGGGTTGACCCCCTGGTGGCTGCCGCCGGCGCTGCGATGGTGGTGGTGGTGGTGCTGGTGGTGCTGGTGGTGCGGGTGGTGGTGCGGGTGCTGGTGCGAGGGCGGCAGGTGCTGGTGGTGGTGCGTGCTCACCGACACGCCGCTGGCCGCAACGCCGCCGCCGCTTCCTCCTCCCCCTGCGCCGCCGGCGCTCGAGGGCAGCGGGTGGCTGGAGAAGGAGGCGAGGTGCGGCGGGCCGTGCTGCTGCAGGTACTGCTGCTGCTGCTGCTGCTGGATGTAGTCGGACACGGGCCCGGGCGAGTGCGGCAGGGAGGTGGCCTCCTCGGAGGCGATGGCGGTGGCCACCGAGCCGTGCCGCTCCGCCAGGCTGCGTGGACACGCACGTGCACACGTACACACGTGCACACACACATATGCATAGCAGGTAAGGGAACGGAGTCAAGGAGGGACAAAGACGGCAGGCAGGGAAAGAAGGGCACACATGCGGCCAAGAAAGCTTGGCTTACAGGCAACGACAGCAGCATGAGTAGTTCCACAACAGTACGCGTCGCCCCTCCTGCACCGCGGCCGGCATCCTTCTCCTCACCACCCCAAAATCCGAGGCTGCACGCACATGACCAGCCGCGCCAGCCCGCCACCTGCCTCGCCCCCACCCCTCCCACTCGGCCGCCGGGCCCCATGCCGCACCCTGGCCCCCCCTGCTCCACCCCTCCTCTAATCCCTCCACCCGCCCACCCACCTGAAGTTTCGAAGGTGCGCCGCCTGGGACATGAGGCTGTGCAGCATGCTGTCCGGACTCAGCGGCTCCGAGCTGCTCGCGCTGCCCAGGCGGCCGCCGTTCCCCTCCTCGCCGCCGCTGGCGCCTCCCTCCCCGCCCCCCTCCCCGCCCGCGGCCCCAGGCCCCGCGGCCCCGTGGCTGCCGGACCCCATGCCGCCGCCGGCGCCCAAGGGGCCCATGGGGCCGAGCATGACGCTGGATCCAATGCCGTACAGGCTGCTGCCCGCCACGTAGCTGCCGTACTGCCCCAGCGGGAAGTCGGCAGGCGCGGAGGCGGCGCAGGCGGCGGCGGGCGGCCGGAGGTAGATGGCCTGGGTGGGTGCGCGCGTGTGGAGGAGGAGGAGGAGGAGTGTGCCGCGTTGGCAGAGGCATGGGTGATGGGCGTGGGTGATGGGCTGATGCCAGGATGTGGGCCTTCCACAAAAAGGCGACCCGTCACCCCCAAGCCTGAACCCCAAGCCCCTGCACATCGCTCCCAACGCGTTCCGCCCCCGCCTCGCAAACCACCACCCCACCCCACTCCACCCACACTTCCACACGCCCCCCCCAAACACACACTCCCACACTTTGGTTTCTGGAATGAACTACTCCTCTCCACGCCTCCACACGCCCCCCTTCCCCCTTTTCACACACCTCCTCCTCCGCCCTCAACCCCCCCCCCCCCCCTCACCCACCTGCTGCACAATGGCCTCCAGCAGGTCGCCCACCTCGGCGCTGGTGGCCAGCGCGTACCTGTGTGTAGGCGCGGGTGCGGGTGTGTGCGAGTCGCCATGAGTTCAATGAAACACAAAGAGAAAAATGAAACGACATAGCGCGCAGCACGTATTGCCGGGCCCAGCTGACACCAGCGACCACGATTGGCAGGCGGTGTGCGGATCACGACTCGTGTTGTTGGCGATAATAGCTCACGAGCAGGTGATGATGGCACCCGAGCCAGCCGCGCCCCCGCGCCACACACGCCGCACCGTGTCACGCCTAGCTCTGCATCCCACCAAGCAGCCCCCATCTCCGCACCCGCCCCGCCCCACCACGCGCCCACCTACCCACCCACCTGGCCTTGCTGCGGTTGCGGCCCACGGTGCAGGTGTACAGGTACTTGGGCGGGAAGATGCCCGCCAGCTGCACCAACGTACGCGCGTGTGTGATTGTGTGTGATTGCGTGTGTGTTAGAATCCACGAGGGAGAGAACGACTGAAAGAGAGAGAGAGAGTATGTGTCTATCTATGTGTGCGTGTTTAAATGTGTGTGTTAGTAAACGGAAACGGAGAGAATGCCGCGTGTGTGTCTGTGTGTGTGCACGCGCGTATATAAGTGGGTTGGGTGGCGGGCGCAGGTGGCTGGGTGCAGGAGAGTTGAGGGCAGGTCACAGGTCACAGGGCATCTCTCTGAGTCAGCGCCGAGCGGCTGCAGGCGCTGGCAGCCAAGGCCCAGCGCAGTGACGACTGTCAGTGCTGTGCTCCCGTTTCGGCCCGGTCGCCGCCCCCGCCCCCGTCCCAGCCCCCGCCCCCGCCTCCGTCCCAGCCCCGTCCCAGCCCCCGCCCCCGCCCCAGCCTCAGCCTCCGCCCCCGCCCCCGCCCCCCGCCCCCGCCCCCCGCCCCCGCCCCAACCTCCGCCCCCGCCCCCGCCCCCACTCACCCTGTCCGCCACGCTGGGCCCCGAGGCCGCCGCCATGGCGTTGGCAATGGCGCGGCCCATGTCCATGCGGTCCATGCTGACGGAGGAGCCGGGCGCGCGGTGCCCGTGGCGCCCGCCTGCGCGCGTGTGCATGTGCGTGTGTGTGTGTTAGGAAAGCACAAGGAAAGAAAGGGTCGACATGTGTGTGTGTGTGTGTGTTAGAGATACAAGGGAGAGGACAGTGGACACAGAACGGTGCGTGCGGTGCGGTGTGTGCGTGTGTGATTTGACGAGTGCGGGGTTTGAAGCAGGCAGGCATGGCCGGGGGGAGGGCAGCAAAGCCCGTTGCGGCATCGGGGGTATCGCAATGGCATGCCGGCGCAGGAGCAGGAGCAGGGGGACAGGGGCAGAAGCACAGACGTGACTATGCCCGCCACAGCTCACGTCGCTCCGTTGCGCCGCCCATGGCAGGTGGCGGCGCGCCGCCGCCGCTCGTGGCCGCGCCGCCGCCGCTGCGGCTCGCGGCCGCCTGCTGCGCTGCCGCCGCCGCCGCCGCCGCGTGCTGCTGCTGCTGGTGCTGCTGCAGCTGCAGCAGCGCCAGCTGCTGCTGCGTCTGCTGGAGCAGCTGCTGCTGCGTCGCCAGCTGCGCCGCGGTGAGCTGCCGCCCCGCCAGCCCGCTCGCGGCCGCCAGGCCGGCACCGGCACCGGCGCCGGCGCCGCCCATCGCCCCAGGCGGCGCGGCGAGCCCGCCGGCGACCGGCACCACACCGGGTGCGCGCGGCGAGTTGCTGTGCAGCAGCGGCGTGTTGCTGTGCGCGAAGAAGGGGCTGCTGGGCCCGTGCTGGTTGTGCCCGGGCAGGGGCTGCTGCTGCAGGTGCCCCTGCTGCGCCGCGAGGGCCTGCGCCAGGCCGGACGGCGCCTGCGGACAAGCCACACGCAAAAAGGCACGCGAGACTCGGTCTACGCATATATGCTTGACGTACCACACATGAAAACATAGAATTGTGTGTATTTCGTGAACAGGCATGCTTCCACAGGCAGCGGTATTAGGGGCAAACATGGTTCACGCTCACCTTGGGCCCCGCGGCGCCGCCCGCCGCCGCGGCCGGCGCGCCCTGCCGCTGAGCGCTGCCGGCGCCGCCGCCTGCGCCGCCTGCTCCCGGCGCCCCCGGCGGCACCTCCAGCACGGTGGACAAGTTGATTCCGCCCGTGCTGCTGCTCCTGGTGTGGCTGCTGCTGACCAGGCTCGCCGCCGCGGCGGCCGCCGCCGCGCCGCGGCCGCCGCGGCCGCCCAGCGCCGCCCCCAGCATGTCGCTCAGCGCCTGGCTGCCGGCGGTGCCGTTGGCGGCCGCCGCCGCCGCCGCGGCCGCCGCCGCCGCAAAGCGCTCCGAGCGGCTGTTGTGCGCTGGCGCGGCGCCGTCGATGCGTGCGCCCTCAAACAGGGAGAACAGGTTCTCGTCGCGTCCCAGCAGGTGGCCTGCGGGCAAGGAAGAATACGGTAAGTCCATGCATGCTCATTAGTTGAACAGCTAGGTGATTTCCGGCATGTGAATGGGTCCTTGAAGCAGCGCTCTGAGGCCGTCCAACGCCGCGGCGGCCGCGCTGCCCCAGCACACCAAGGGGGGCAGCATGGACCGGCCACCGCCCACACGCCCCTCCACCTGACCCGTCCCCCTCTCCCTCTCCCCTACCCCAACGGTCGGCATGGGCCTGCCCAACCTGCCCAACACGGGGCGCCTAACCCAGCCCACCCCCATGCCCCGCCCCTGTGCCCCCCGCCCCCCGCGCCCCCCCGCCCCCGGCCCCGCCCGCGCCCGCACCCGCGCCCCCCCGCGCCCCCCGCGCCCCCCGCCCCACCCACCAATGCACAGCACCATGTCGAAGGCCGCCGCCTCAATACCGCCCTCCGTGGCGATGATGCCCACCAGCCGCTGCATGGCCAGGCCCTTGGTCACGCCCACAGGCCGGACCTGGGGCCAGGCAGGCAGGCAGGCAGGCAGACAGGCAGAGAAGACAGACAGACAAGGGGAGGGTGTGGACTGTGGAGGCAGAGCGCCAGGCGTCCCATGTTCGCTGGGATGAGAACGTTGTAGGCAAGGCGCGCGGGGGGCCAAAGGAAGAGCGGGTTCGGTGGAGCAGGGTCGCGGTGTGATGGGGCGAGAGTGGGCAGCAGGAGGTGTGGGCGCCCGCGCACGCGTCCCCGCAAACGCCGCACACGCCGGCCTGGGCCCACACACCCATACGCACGCACTCCCCCACCTCCACGCTCTTGCCGCCCTGGATGATCTCCACGGGCGCGTTGCTGATGGGGCCTGTCCACAGGTGCTGCAGCAGGTCGCGAGCCTGCAGGGGGGAAGAGGGGGGCCAGGTTGTTTGGGGGGCAGGCGGCCAGGTTTGGGGGGTGGAGGGTGGAGTAGGAGAGTGCAGGGATACCGTACTTGGGGGAAGGGGGTCCGCAGAGGGGTCACGGGGACGCAGTTGCGGGGTCGCGGCGTCGTGAACCCGTCGGGCGCCTCTCCACGTGACCAACACGGCACCAGGCCCGCCGCACAAGCAGACGACGTCAAGCAGCGTTCAGGCGACAGACTGGCATGCTAAGTGATCCCTTGCGATACGCCGAACTGATCCAAACACGCTCTCAGGCGCGCCAGCCCTCCGAACGCCTCCTCCTCCTCTTCCTCCTCCTCCTTCTACTACTACTGCTACTGCATCCACCCATCTGGTTCGGGTTCTCTTGGTCGTTTCGCTTCTGGTTTCTGTTATAACCTACCACCCACCCACCCACCCACCCACCCACCCAGCCCGCTTCCACCCACCCCACCCCGCACTTCACAACCATTTGATAAACACCATCGTATGGATGGCTACCCGCCCCACCCCACCCCACTTCCACCCCACCCCACCCCACCCCGCCCACCCCACCCCACCCCACCCCCACCCCGCCCCACCCCGCCCCGCCCCACCCCGCCCCGCCCCACCCCACCACACCCACACCCACACCCCTTCCACACCCACACCCACACCCACACCCACACCCACATCCACGCCCCACCCCACCCCACCCCTACCCCTACCCCCACCCCTACCCCTACCCCCACCTGGATGCGCCCGAACTCCACGTCCGCGTACTTGTAGTTCCACACCAGGCTGGTCTCGCGCGCCTCCACGAAGGAGCGCGGCGTGCGTTCGCAGAAGTAGTCGAACACCAGCTGCACGCTCTCCATCCACTCGCAGTGCACCTGGTCGAACACGCACTTCCACTGCGGCAGCGGGGGCGGCCGCGGCTCCTGGACACGCGCGGCCGGCGGTGTGGTGTGTGGTAGGAGGGGGGAAAGTGGGGGAGGAGGGGGCAGTAAGGGGGGCGGGGGAGGGGGGCACGGGCTCAGGCGCGAACGGCAGCGTGATGGATGGGGCGGTGGGGGAAGTGGGGAAGTGGGAAAGGAGGGGACACGGAGGGAGGCGGGGGGTTACACGCATGCGCAGGCGGGGAGTAAGGAGGACAAGGCGTAGCCAGGTACGGGGTGGGGGGCACGGGCTAAGGTTGGTGCGGGTTAGGTGAGAGAGCGCGTGGTGTGTAGTCAACAGTCCGCGGCGGACCGATTGCAGTCGCACCCATCCCCATCCCCATCCCCATCCGCATCGTCTGTCTACATCTCCTTCGTCATTAATTTAACATGCATGGAATCCCCATCCGCACCTGCTGTTGCTGCTGCTGGTGCGCGCCGCCGGGCATGCCCTGCCCGCGCTGCGTGGGCGGCGCCTTGGGCCCCGCGCCGCCTCCCGCACCCCCCGGGCCTCCTCCCGCGCCTCCTCCCGCTCCTGCCCCCGCTCCTGCCCCGGGTCCTCCTCCTGCGCCCGGCAGCGGCGCCGCGGGCGGGCGCACGTACACGCCGTTCTCCGCCGCCAGCCACACCGGCAGGTGGCCAAACACCTCGTCCAGCTTGGAGGTCTCGCTGCCGCTGAAGATGACCACCACGTTGTTGGGGTCCTGGGGGAGGGAGGGGGCGGAGGAGGGTTTTTCTGTGTGTGTAAATAAAAAACCAGAACCAGGGGGGCCAGGGGCTTGCAAGGATCGATGGCTAAGCGGTTGAAGAGAACCAGCGGCCTACAAAGTCGTTAACGAATGGGCGGCCGTCCGGGCGGCCGCGCTCCAGCTCGTTGTCCCGACGTGGCGCGGATAGTACGGCACCCCCTTGCACTAACACATCACCCACTCCGCAGCCCCGAACCCCACCCGCCAGCCCCCACCCCCTCGGCCTTGCACCCGCCCTCCTTCTCCTGCTGCTGCTGCTACTGCTGCTGCTGCTGCTGCTGCGGCCCCTCTTCCTCCTCACCGTGCACAGCTCGCACACGGACTGCATGACGCGCGGGTTGACCTTGGCCAGCGCCTTGACCTGCTCGAACTGGCGCTTGGGCAGCCTTTGGGCGGGGGTTGGGGTTCCATGCATGTTAAATTGGGGTTCCATGCATTTAATTTAATGACGAGGTTAAATTGGGCTGGGGGTTGGGGGCAGGGGCGGGGTTGGGACAGGGGTGGGTGCGGAGGATAAGTGGGGAGGATTAGTGGGGAGGATGAGTGGGGAGGATTAGTGGGGAGGATAAGTGGGGAGGATTAGTGGGGAGGATAAGTGGGGTATTGGGGAGTTGCCGTGGGTGGGGTTGGTGCAGACGGATGGGTGAAGACCAAATTCCGAACCGTGACGGCCCCCACCCCCACCCCCGGCCCCCCTACCGCGCACACAGGGTTTCGGGTCTACTCCTGGGCACTGGAATGAGTGAAGTGCGCCGCGCCCCACCCACCGCGCCCTCTGGTTCTGGGTTTTGGGTTTTGGGGTCGCAATGGTCGCTTTGGTTTCTGGAATGAACTACCCCACCCACCCACCCACCCAGCCACCCACCGCGGCGCCTCCACGCTGGTCGTGAGCGTGGCGTTGTAGCCGAGCACGATGAGGCGGCGCTTGGAGGACTGGTAGGCGCGAACCACCTCTTGCACATCCAGCTGCGTGGAGGTGTGGAGGTGGAAGGGGTGCCGGGAGGTGTGCGGGCGGGGGGTTGTGGTTACCAGCCCAAACTAAACCAAACCCATTTGGGGGGGGGGGCAAGGCGGAACGGTGCCGTGGGCGGCCCCCGTGCGGCAGCGGAGGACGAGAGTAACACAAACCGCTGGCGAGACTTGACCCTTCCGCTGCTGCCTGCCACTCTCCGCCAGCCCCGCTGCCTGCGCTGCCCTGCCTTTCCTATGCTCCTAAACATCTGTGCTCTTCCCACCCGGCCTCAACCTTCTCCTCGTCTGCAGCCCCCAGCCCCCACTGGCTTTGGTTTCGTTTGCGCTGGTAACCACAACCCCTTTCCCCCTCCTCCCCCCTCCCTCCTCCCTCCTCCCTCCTCCCTCCTCCCTCCTCCCTCCTCCCTCCTCCCTCCTCCCTCCTCCCTCCTCCCTCCTCCCTCCTCCCTCCTCCCTCCTCCCTCCTCCTCCTCCCTCCTCCCTCCTCCCCCCTCCCTCCTCCCCCCTCCCTCCTCCCTCACCGGCGGCGGCGTGTGCCTCATGCGCAGGTCGGCCTCTATGTGCGTGTCGTTGAGCTCGGTGATGAAGGTGTCAGCCCAGTGCTGCGCCGTGTGCGTCTGGCGGGGGGTGCCATGCATGTTTAATTAATGACGGGGGGGGGCGGGGCTGGGGTTACAAGGGGTTACAGGGGGTCACAGGGGGCAGAGAGGAGGGAGGATTCCATGCATTTAAGTTAAGAAGAGGGTAGGTGTAGACAGGCAGGCACGGTACAGCAGGTCTTGGCACAGCAGGAAGACGTGTGGGTGCGAGAGGAGGTGCGCGCGGTTGTGGGGTTGCGGAGGGATAGGTTCCAGTTTGCCTCTTGACGCCAGCAGCTCCGTAGCATCCCCTCCCTCCCAAAGCCTCCTTCCTCCCAAAGCCTCCTCCCTCCCAAAGCCTCCTCCATCCCAAAGCCTCCTGCCTCCACTCCACCCCCTCCCCCCCGCCCCTTGTACCCGGCCCTGCCCCCGACCGCATCACTCCTGACCCACCACGCCTGGCCCCACCCCAACCTCAATCCCCACCAACCCACCCCCAACCCAACCCACCAGCCCGCCTCTCCCACTACCACCACCACCACCCCACCCACCTGCACGTGCATGTAGTTCTGCCGGTGCCGCTCGCGCCGCTCGTCCTCGCTCATGGACAGGGCGTCGTAGATGGCGGTGGCCATGTCGGAGATGTTCCAGGGGTTGACCAGCAGCGCGCCGGCGCCCAGGGACTGGTGAGCGGGTGCGTGGGCGAGAGGGGAGTGGTGTGTGTGTTGTGTTTTGGTGCGTGTTGGAGTGGGTTCCCCCCAGTGCGCGGCCCTCAGTGGACCCGCACCCGCACCCGCAACCCCACCCCACACACACCCACGATGATGCACGCACAGAGTCGACCCTTCCTATCCTTGTGATTTTGTTAACACACACACACACACACACACACACACACACACGCCCAACCCACCTGCGCGGCGCCCGCGAACTCGGACAGCACCAGCACCCCGGCGTTGTCGCTCTGGCAGGCCACGTACTCGTAGCTCACCTGCGGTCGGCAGTGATAGGGTGATAGGGTGGTTGTGGTTGTGGTGATTGTGGTTGGTTGCGGTTGGTTGTGGTGGTTGTGGGCGGGTTCCACGGTTGTGGCTGGCGGACAACAACCGACGCGCTCGGCACTACCCACCTGCCCACCCACCTGCCCACCCACCTGCCCGCCCACCTGCCCACCCCACCCCGCCCTAAAAGGCCCGCCTCAGCGGCGCCACACGCGCCTCAGCGGAGAGACGCGCGCGCAAGGAGGCCGCAACGAGACCCCGCGCATCGCCAGCGCGTACCCGGCTATGGGTTCGCCTTAGGAAGACACACTGGTGTTGCGATTAGGGTTAGGGCGATTGTCGAGTGTTCTCCGTTGCCAGCATAGGCCACGCTCTCCTCCTCGCTCTTTTGCATGGGTATGGTTTGTTTGGGCTGGTACTTACGACCCCCCTCGCCCCTGCTCGCCCCCCTCTCCCCCCCCCCACCCACCCACCAGGTTCATGCCGTCCCTCAGGCTGGTCACCAGCGCCACGTCCGTCACGGCGTACAGCGCACACAGCTCGGTGAAGGACAGGCTGGTGTCCAGATGGTAGATGGGCACGTAGGTCAGCGTGCCGTACTGGCCGTTGATGCGGCCCACGATCTCGTGCACCATGCTGCGGAGGCAGGTGAGGGCAGGTGAGGGCAGGGCAGGGCAGTGCAGGGGAGGTGGGGAGGTGGGATGGGAGCAGGGCAGGAGGGGAGGAGAGGGGGGATTGCAAGGATGTTAGGATGTAGAGAGGAGGAGAGAGGAGAGGGATGTGGGCGCAGTGGGTGCAGTGGGAGTGGGTGGGCATAGGGCAGGGAGGTAGGCTGATGTGGGGCACACTGGTGGCACGGAGCACACGGGCAAGACGAAGAGGCGGCGAAGACACCACCCACTCCAGTTGCGTGTGTGCCCCAGGGCCGCCCGTGCCCCCTCCCTGCGCAGCCCTGCCCCCCACATGACACATTTGGAATTGGAATGAGCAACAAGCTCCCCCCCCTCATTCCACAACCCTGACCCCACCAGCTCCCCTTGTTGCTCGCAGCGCCCTTGTTTGCGCCAGTGTCCAAAACCCCCACGCTTAACGCCCTTTCCCCCCCTGCCCCATTGCTCACCTCCTCAGCTTCTGGTACTCGGGCACGTCGGTGCGCGAGGGCACCGCGATCTGGACCAGTAGCACCTGGGGGATAGGGGCCGCGACACAACACGTTGGGTGGGGGGGGTGGGGGGGTGGGAGCTCCAACTGCAGTAGGAGGCGCGGGTCCAAGCAGCGAGGCAGGAGGGAGCCGCCCGGATGCCGAGCCAGCGCTAGCGCTAGCGCGTTGGGGCGCACCCGTTGGACAGCATGGCGGGGACCCACAGCGCCCCACCCCACCCCTGCCAGCGACTCCAGGGCTGGCTGGTATTGGGTTTGCTCGGTTGGTTTGCTTTGCGCTCTGGAATCAACTGCACCCGCTTCCACCCCACAACAACCACCACCAGTCCATCAGACACACACACACACACACACACACACACACACACACACACACACACACACACACACACACACACAGGGAGGGGAGTGTTGTCGGTAGTCCGCGTGCGTGTTAACCGGGGTTACGGGCTGGGGGTTGCTGGTGAGTGGCGGCGCCGCGTTGATTACGCGCCGGCCTTTGTGGTTTGACGGGAGCCCGGGCATGGGGTCACGTTGCGGGCGCTGCTGGCTGTGGGTGGGGTCCTCGTGCCTGCCCGTGCTGGGTTGCTTTCCTTGTCGCGTCCGTCGTGGAGGGTTGTTTGCGTGGGTGCGCCCTATGGGACGCACCCATCGCCTGGTCTTGCGGCAATCTCACGCCGCATGTAACGCAGCCGTCTGCCACCCTGCTTGCCCCGCCCATCTGTGCCTGTCCCACATACCGACGCGGCCTCTGCGGCCGCGAGCATCCTTAGTCTCGGTGCTGCCGTGGAGCGGGGAGCGGGGGGCCAGCCCCCGCCAGCCCACGGCATACCTCACTCACACACAGCCGGAGTCAGCGGGGTCACTGCAGTTTCTCGGGTTCAGTCCAGCCACCGGGGGTTCCGGGGGTTTTGCACGGGGTTTGGCGCGTTACGCCGGTCTGCAACCGCGCCCGCCACTGCGCCCCATTCCGCCGCGTTGTCTTAAGCGCGCCGCCTGCCCTGCCTCGTCCTCTCCTCCACTAGGGAGGAGAGCCGCTTCCTGGGTTGGGATTGGGCGGGCTGCGTGTCTAGTTAGCTTGCTTGCTGCACGCCGTTAGCATTGCCGCCTCTTTTTCTTTGCCATGCCCGTGACACTTTCGCGCTGCCGCCCTTTGCCTATGCTTCCTCTGCCGCCTGTAGGTGAGACTACGGACAGCGGGCGGGAATCAGGAAATTAGGCGTGCTGGGTAAACGTTTTTAGGCGCATGTCACAAGCATATGGGTGCATGTCGGGGTCGGTTTGCTTCGCGAACGCCCGACGGGTTCCAGGCTATTTCTGCGGGTAAGTATGACTACCGGGGCTACGCGGTACCGTCCAAGAAGTATTCGGTACGTATCCGTCAGTAACTGCGAGCGATTGCGGGGATTCCTCTCCGTTTTCGTTTACCAACACACACACACACACTGTGCCTCCTCCTCCTCCCGCCCCGCACCTTGTCCCTCCACTCGGGGTGCTCCTCCAGGAACTTCTCGTACGCCAGCAGCTTCTGTGGGATGCCCTTGACCATGTCCAGCCGGTCCACGCCCAGCATGATCTGTGTGGTAGCGGCGGTGGTGGTGGTGGTTGCGGTTGGTGGTTGATGGTGGCTGGCGGTGTCGGTCGCGGTTGGTGGCGGTTGGTGGCGGTTGGTGATGGGAAGGACAGAGGTTAGAGGACGTAGGAGAGGGCAGAGGAGAGCGGTTGTGACGAGGAGAGCAGAGCAGGAGGTACACTTCTCCTCCTCACCTTGCGGCCGGCGTAGCGGTTGAGCAGCTTGGCGGTCTGGCTGTTCACCTCCTCGCTCTCCAGCGCCCGCGTGAAGCGCTCGGGGTCGATGCCGATGGGAAAGGTGCCCACGCGCGTCAGCACGCCGTTGTTCTCCACGCCTGTGCATGCGGCGATAAGCGCGTGCGCATGTGTGTGTTAGAGATCACAAGGGAGAGTACTATGAATGACTTGTGTTGGTAAACGGAAACGGAGAGGTGTGTGTGTGTGTGTGTGTGTGTGTTAACAAGACCATGTCAGGGGGGCACGACGCGCACTCACACGGGCGGTGCCAGCTAGGTTGAACGTTCAGGCGCACGCGGCGCGGTACTGGCTCGTGTCCCTCGCCCCCGGCCTGGACCGCAAGTCCCAACCCCGCCTGCCCCTCGGCCCCGCCGGGCCCCCCCGGCCGGCCGCCACCCCTCCAACCCACACGCATACCTCCCCCCACCATTACCACATCACCTAAATGCATGGAACCCCCCACCACCACCACCACATCACCCCCCCCCACACACACACACACACGCCCCGCACAGTGTCGACCCTTCCTCTCCTTGTGCTTTTCTAACACACACGCACACACACACACACACACACACACACACACACACACACACACACACACACACACACACACACCCTCCCGCCCCGGCACACGCACACACCCTCAGGCGTGCCCTCCAGCCCCAGGATGCGCGTGCAGCTGGAGATGAAGTGGCGCGCGTAGTCGTAGGTGTGGAAGCCCACCAGGTCCGCCGCCAGCACCGCCCGCAGCACCTGCGTTCGGACAGGCGGAGCAGGAGCAGGAGCAGGAGCAGGAGCAGGAGGAAGCGGCAGAGGCAGAGGAGGCGGTCACGGCTCCCCCATGGCCGGGTGCAATGGGGCAGGCGCGTTGCAGTGCAGACCTTGGTTGTAGGCACGGGTTACGATAGACGTGTCGTCGATCACTTACAGGGCTACAGCCCTTCGACGCGCGCTGCCGTGTCGACACCGCGGCCAAACAAACTGCCTTGCCGCTGCCGCTGCTTCAACACACCACCAGCCCCGCCCCCCCCCCTTGGGGATCCCCCGCATGCCCCCGACCCCTGGCAGTGCCCAGGGGGGCGCCCCGCTCCGCTCCGCACCTCCTCGCGCACGGGCAGGGTGCGGTAGATCTCGGAGGAGGGGAAGGGCGTGTGCAGGAAGAAGCCCACCTTCATCTGCGGGGAGGGGGTAACCATCCAATGGATGGTATTTAATCAATAATGAAGTGCCGATGTCCAGGGGGGAAAAGGGGCTCCAGGTGTAATCACAAGTTAGGAAGTGCAGTTGTGGACACGGTAATACTAGGGGGGAGGCAGAGGCAGAGGCGGGGCGCAGGTGGGGCTCAGGGAGCGGCAGTGGCACCGGCCGCTGCGCGTGTGTGCGTGTGCGTGTGTGTCGGGTAGCTGGTGCCTGTGCGCGCCTTGATTGCCTCCCCGCCCCCTGTCTGAGGCCGTGGTCGCGGCCGCCGGGCTTGACTAAGAGAGACTTGAGCGTTGCGCCCAGCCGCTCACTGTTCCCTCGAAGCCCCAAGCCTGGCCCCTCCGTGCTTCTCCCCCCGCGCCCCTGACTCCTCCCGCCTCCGCCGCCGCCTACCACGAGCCTCCCTTCGTACCCACCAGCCTTCCCACCTCCCCACCCCCCGCAATCCCCATGCCCCTGACCCCCCAGGGGTCCGGGTTCAGTTGTTTCGGTTGCAATGGTCGTTTTGGTTTCTGGAATAAATTACCCCACCCGCCACCACCCACTGCCACCGCCCCCACCCGCCACCACCCACGCACCACCGCCGCCCCACCTTGTGCACGGCCTGCTTGAGCAGGCTGGGCAGCAGCATGAGGTGGTAGTCCTGCACCCACACCACGTCCTGCGGGCTGTACTCCTCCAGCACCACGTCCGCAAACTTCTCGTTGGCCACCTGGCGGGCGAGGGGTGCAGCGGGTGCAGGTGCAGCGGGTGCGGGTGCAGCAGTTGGGCGTGAGAGGTGGGCGTGGGAGGTGGGGTACGCCCGCCGTACACCCACACGTGTCGCGCCCGGTCGGCCCTGGCGGCCCCCACCCACCCACCCGGGCCCCAGCCTCCTGCCCCTTGCCAGCGCGGCGCCACGCCACCGCGGCCTGCCGCGTCGCATTCCCATCCCGCATGCGCGCATGCGCCACCGCCAGGCCCCATTCCTTTCCACCTCCCACCTCCCCTTTCCTTGAGCTCCGCTTGCTAGTTTGGTTTCTTGGTTTCACACGGCCTGGTTTCCACAAACCCCAGGTTGGTTTGCTTTGGGTTGCGGAATGAATTAACCCCCTCCCATATCCTCCCTGGGGTTTTGGGTTGCATTGGTCGCTTTGGTTTCTACACCCCCCCCCACACACACAAAACACACGCGCCCGCACACACACACACGCCCGCCCACCCCGCCCAACCCGCCCACCTGGTAGGCCTGCCACTGCATCTGCATGGCGCGGTGCTCCGCCATCTTCTGCCAGCTGTCGATGTTGAGCGGCACGTAGTGGAACAGCTGCCACAGCACGCTGTTGCAGAAGCCGTTGTAGTACAGGTCCAACTGCCGTGCCGTGCCGTGTTGCCCAACGTGATGGCGTCACCACGTCGTGATGATGCATGGGGCGGGTGGCGGGTGGGGAGGCCGAGGGGGCGCGGGTAAGCGCCGTGGTGCTTGGGTTAGCAGCCATGGTGGTGGGAGGCGCCGTGTGAGCGCGCCAAGCAGACCCGGACAAGCACAAAACGCATACATACACAACACACGCACCCAAACATAAGCCTTTCCCCAGTTTCTGATGCCATGCGTCTGCAAGCCCAGCATATAACGCCAGGAAAAAATCACACACGCACGACCGCACGACCGCAGGCACGCACCCTCTCTCCCCGCCTCCTTCCCTCCCCTGCAGGGGCTGCCTGCCTGCCTCCCTCCCTCCCCATGCACGGGCTGCTGCTGCTGCCGCCCGCCTGCCCGCCCGCCCCCTCCACCAAACACATTTGACCCATACCATCCCATGGATGGCTACCCCTCCTCCTTAGATTGGTTAACTGTGGGCCAATCACAACCACAACCTGCCCCCCCCCGCGCCCTGCCTCTCTCTCTCTTTCTCTCACCAGCGTGTGGTCCATCCACACGGGGCAGTAGCCCTCGCTCTTTAGCATGGCCGTCAGCTCGTCTCGTTCGCGGCCGGCCTTGACCCAGATGCCGGGCCAGCCAATCCACAGCGTCACGTAGTTGCTCACGCCCTTGAGCGCCGACACCAGCCCGCCGGCGGAGGACTGACGGGAGGAGGGGAGGGGAGGGGGCAAGGGAAGGCGCCGGGCGGGGGCGGGAGCAGGAGCGAGAGGGGAGGAGCACATCGTAACGGGGGGAGGCGGGAGCTTAGGTGAAGCCCAGGCCGGGAGGGCGTGTGGGGTTCCATGCATTGCGGTCAGCATACGTGCTTGGGTTGTGGGGCACGGGCGCGGGTCCCCCCCTGTGTATAAGAGGCCGCTTGCCCGGCCCTGCTGTTGGCCCCGCCCCCTCCCGTCGTCCGCAGCACTGCGGCAGGCAGCAGCTGGCTGGTGGCGGCGGCCGCTGGTCGGGCAGGCAGCTCGCGGCATGGGTCACGCCTGACCCATGCCCCTGCATAGCTCCCCATCCACCGTTGTGAGGACCGGCGTGTGTGTGTGTGTGTGCGCGCCGCGGCACACCCGGCCGCCGCCACCCCATGAAGCAAGCAACGCCCCTCCAGGCACCGTAATGCGTGTGGACAGAGCGCTATCGCGTTAGCGCGTGGACAGAGGCGCACGCACAGCCCGTCCCGCCATCCACCGAACCCCGCGCGCGCTCCCCCCTCCCCCAGCGCCCAGCGTTTGTGCGGGGCCGAACAGATGGAGGGCAGGACCCCGCCCAGCCCAGCACACACAGCGCGTCCGCTGCCGGCTTAAGCGAAGACGTGGCCGGTGGGGAAGCCGCGTTGCAAGCGCCCACGTGATTACGGCATGTGTGGCTGGCGGCCCGCCCCATTCTTGCATGGGGTGGGCCCTCCGCCTTGCCACGTGCAACCGCCAGCCAGGCCGGCACGGCCTGCCTACCCCGCAGCCCGCCCAACGCCTCCTGTCCTTCCGTTTACCCCCCCCCCTCTGTTCCGGGCCGAGGAGACCGCCACAGCTCCACCACGGGTACGCCCTTTTCTGCGGCACTTGCCTGCAGCTGCCACCGCCCCTGGCTGTCCTTGCTGCACGTGACCGGCAGCCGATTGGCGACCACCACCAGCCGAGCTGCCAGCGGGGGCTCCGGCACCGTCTCCAGCACCGGATCCTCGGGCGGCGGGTCCTCATATACATCAAACGCCTGGTGGCTTCGATTCCTCCGAATGCGCTCTCGAAGCAGGCGGTCTGCGCAGGCCGGGACGGTCCGACAGTATTACACCGGTGCGGGGCACAGAGTTGAAAGCCTTTGTCACGCAGGCGGAGTCATTTTCGATTAACATGATGATTCTCATACATATGAAGAGTGGGGAAGGGCACCGATGCGCGTACAGGGACCGGCCCGGATAGGGTGCAATTTGCTCAGCCTTCCGCCATCTCGCATGACATAGCCCTTACCGACGCGTGTCGTTGGCAGTGAGCTTGACACGTTTTCATCTGACGCTATCGCGTCAGGCTCCAGGAGCGTCCCGCTGACGACCCGCTCCATATTCTGTCAAGCGCGTGCAGCTCACGGCCAATATACGTATAAGATCTACCTAATCTTGTCGGCTCGCTGATGCCATCGCATGCTGGCCTGCAGCTTTCCCTGGGCACTGTGTCAAGCCCAAAAAATATCCTTCTTCTTGCGGTCGAGCCTTATCCAGTGCAGCATAGAAATCAACAAATAAAAGAGAACGTTAAGATTGGTGAAGTATTTTTTCAGGGGCGGCCACCACAAGCCCAAGCGTCACGCCCGATTCCGCCCAAACACACGCCAGTCCCCCCCCCCCTGCCCTTTCCCCACACTGCCCCCGGCGGCGCCCCCCAATCGGCGGCTTCCTGTCTGTCGCATCTGCTCGGCTTCAAGGCGAGCCTGATCATAATCTCACCCACTCGTGAGAAAATCACTTTAGCTATGGCGCCTGCGCCCAGCAAGCGCGGGCTGAGCTGAGCTAGCGTGAGCGGAGATGCTGAACTTGAAGTGCGGGGGCGCGGGGAGCAGCACTGCAGCAGACGCGTCTTCCCTTCCATCATGCGGCGACAGCACTTCATGCCACAAGCGGCACACGCCACAACACTTACACAAACAAGTAAGAGCCCAGCGCGTGGCAGCGACCACCACGTCCAGCAGCGGCCTGCCTGCCTTCCTTTGGCCCCGGTCCTGGCACATGCGTCGCAACGAGGGCCCGCCCGACCACGTCTGTTGCCCACACCACAGGCGGCGGGGGGCCAACCCGTACATCGCTTTAGCCAGGGGTTTGCCCACGCCACAGGCGGCGGGGGGCCAACCCGTACATCGCTTTAGCCAGGGGTTTGCCCACGCCACAGGCGGCGGGGGGCCAACCCGTACATCGCTTTAGCCAGGGGTTTGCCCACGCCACAGGCGGCGGGGGGCCAACCCGTACATCGCTTTAGCCAGGGGTTTGCCCACGCCACAGGCGGCGGGGGGCACCCGTACACCGCTTTAGCCCAGCTATCCACCACAGGGGTCGGAAGTGTGGCGCGGAGAGTCATGCGAGTCATGCCATTTGATGCCATCTCTGCACGGAGAATCCTGAGATGCCACTGACCAACCTACCCTACCTACTTGCGGCTGGCTACCTCCACTTGCATAATTAGTCGGACAAGTGTTTTTCAATATAAGTTCACTTTCAATCCACTGCAAAATTAGTCGGAAAACGCAACATCAAGCTAATTGCACGCTGCTTTGAGCACGTAGTAATGAATGTGGCTGTCGCCTGCCCAGACCCCCACTTTATTGATGGGAGCACCCGAGGGTCACCAGTACTCCAATACACACTCTCCGCTGCGACTACCGCCAGTCCGCCGCTGATCACCGACACACTCGTTGAGGCTACCACCACTCCCGCCACTGCTCACGAGCCCCCCCCCCTCAGCCGCCACATCGAGAACACACACGAAAGGGTCACGGCGCATCATAGCGCACGCCCGTAACACGGCCTCACGGGTAGAGCTCTCGGCGCTCACTTGCGCCACGCCGCAGACAGCCCTGGCCATTTGGCTGGGGAGCAGGGGGCCGTGCCGTGCCACACATGAGCTTCACACGGGCAGGCATGAAGGAATGTAGTCCTACCATGTGCAGCAACCCCTCTCTCTCTCTCGCATAGTGTTTAGACTGTCTGCAACGTTGTAACAAATACTAGCTTTGGTCACCCCGGCACAATGTCGACAGCGTGAAATGCAACAAGCACGACCTGGCCTGGCTTCCCCTGGCGCCCACAAGTGCATTCCGCCTCCTCACATCTGGCCGTTCCCTTTGACGAACTCCCCGGCCCCACCCCTCTTTCACTATTACGGTTGCAGCCGCCTGCACACACGCAACCCACGCATGCCGTCCGGCGCACTTGAGACCCCGACCAGCACTCGCACACACACACACACACACACACACACACGCACACACACACACGACGATCGATGGCGCGCCGTTGCCTATGCATGCTGCACGCACGGTGTCGACCCTTCCTCTCCTTGTGCTTTCCTAACACACACACACACGCTGATGCTGTTGCCGGGACTCGTGAGCTTGGGCACGTGCAGGCGCACGCAGGGAATCAGGGATGCGTTCATGGATGTGCTACGAGCTGGTAGTACCGTACTCAGCGCGCGCGGCGCGCCACATGCAGGCTAGCGAACATCGACACTGCGCGAACCTTGCCCCAGTTGCCACAGGCCCGAGCGCACACTTGCAAATCGCATCGTATGATTGATTGCGGGTCTCGCGCGCCACCACACACTCCCGGGAGGCGTGGCGGCGGCCGCCACCCTCCATCGGTGCACCACACGCGCGACAAAGACCGTGTGCTGCTCCGCCCAGGACGGTCACAAACATACTTCAAACAATAAGAGCACAACTCGGGCAACAAACTCACAAGTATTGCCAACTTGCACAGCCGCTCTGCCGTCATTCGGCAGTTGGCTGCAGCCTGTGGCATTTCTTAAACGTACGGTACTAAGGCTTGGGCACCCCGTACGCCCGATGCATACAAGCCCCAACGCACTCCGTACCATGCAAAACATTTGGGCACACCGTGCACGGAGCTGGCCCGCCAATCACACACCGATTGCAGAGGATCCCCGATTACCGTATGCGGAGATTGACTTTCTTGGTTCACAGGTTTTTTTTAGGAGTTTGCCGGCGCGTCACCTCCACCTCCAACGACGGCCAAGCGCCGAGACGCACCGACAGCAACGCGCTCTATAATAGCCCGGCGGCCCCGTAGCGCCTGCACCATCAGGCCGCTATGGGTGAGCCCGTCCTCAATCACCCTGAAATACAACAAGCCCGTGCAGCACGCGCTGCGCTCAGCCCCGCGCTCACCAGCCGCGTGCCGCCAAAGCCACGTGCGAGCGCCGCGCTGCTCAAAAAGGGCCGGCGTCCGGCTGAGTCGCACGTGCGCAGTGCAGCCCGCCCTTCCTTGTTCTAGCCATACCCCATCCTTCCACGGCACCCTCCTCAAGCGCCGTATTCCCCAAAGCAGCGACCCCGGAGCCGTGCATAGCGCACACCTCTGCGCAGCAGCCGCGTGCGTGCCGTGCGTGGTTGCATGAGTAACCTGCCACATGCGCGGCTTGCCACCTATGCCACAACGGCGTGTCGGCGGTGTCGCTGCGTCCGACTGCGTTCCTGCACGCCCACGTGTCGCCTGGTACGCTTCAGCCAGCTTTGAGCAGCAGACCACGTGAGCGCAACCCCACACACATATGTACGTACGTACGTACGTACGTACGTACGGCACAGCTCCTTCATTCGCGCCTCGCCAGGGGCGGCCATTCCCCCGTGTCTGCCACAATACCCGCGCGTTCCAATTCATCTATCGCATGCATGCATTGCCTGCCCGCCTTTGGGCAACACTGGGCTACATTGGCTAACTGCTGGTTCAAATAATCGCGTATGTGAGCGCATGTCATATTGCTCCTAGTCCCATGCATGCATTCCGAGCCATATAATATATACTGCGGGCGCGACGGCAGGCACATGGAATCCATACTATATAGCGTATTTGGAAGGCGCGGCGTGCAAATGAATGCAGTCGTCTGGCGGCATCATCCTTTGCCCCGAAGTCATGCAAACACACGGCAAGCACAACACCACCGGCTGCTGCTGCTGCTGCTGGTGGTGGTGGCGCCTCAAGTGCACCTCAGCCCGCGTGTTATGCCAACTGCCAGCAAAGCAACGCCGCCGCCCGCCCCCCGCCACCTTTGGTTTCTGGAATGAACCACCCCCACCCCCCACCACCCACCACCCACCCACCGCCCACTTCATATGCTGCAACATGCCTCATGCAGCCTCAATGCCCGCCAATGGCAACATGCTACCCTGCCCTGCCATGCATACAGCAAACAGTGTGTTTACTAGGCACTACTAACTCAATTATTAGCGCACAGGCACGTGATACGCCACCAGATGCGACTCGCAGAACCATGGCCATGCACCGGCTCCTTGCACGTACCATTTTCCCTTGCTGGACACGGCATCGCCACGGGTCCAATAAAAAGCGCATTCCACTTCAGCGTTTAGCCATTTACGCCGAGCAGTCTCCCCTTTTGTTCCGCGTGACATCCGTAAGAAAAGGACTATCATCGTAGGACATGGGACAGACATGGGGCCCACTTTATTTTCATCAAAACGGACACGATCATGTGCTTGATAGCATTTGATTACTTGATCATTTGCGCAAAGGCAGGCTCGATGCAGGTGCGCGCGACCAGGCGGCCCCAGGCGGCCGACAAGCAAAGATTGTCACACGGAACGTAGGCCTTAAGTAAACCACGCCCGACCAACTCTCAGGCCGCCAATGTCGGGGCCCCCCGTTTGCATTTGCATTTGCATTTACATATACATTTAACAAGTGCAACTAGTCTATAGCTCCATCATGGTATAGCTGCAGCCATCCGTCGCGGCGACGGACTCCCACACCGCCTCCATATCCATCTCGCCCTGCCGGCCCAGGGTGACGTAAGCGTCCGTCACAACCGCCGGACCGGCCAGCTCACTCCGGGCAGCAGTTCGGACCACGTCGCCGCCGCTGCCACTGCCACCACTGCAGCCCGCACCAGTTGTAGTGAATGGCGAGCCCGCGGCGGCGGCGGCGGCGGCGGCAGCGGCGCCAGCAGCGGCAGCCAGGTTCGGCGGCTGGAAGTGGGGCTGCTGTGGGTTCCGGTGGAAGGAATGGGTGAAGCTGCTGCTGCTGGTGAGGGCGGCAAGGCGGGACGGGCGCGCGCCGCCCGGCTGGCTGCCAAAGCCAGCACTGACGGCGCAGAAGCCGGCGCCGCCGCTCTCTGCTGCGGAAGCCACCGCAAGCAGTCCCTGCTGACCCAACAGCCTCTGGCCTTGCTGCTGCTGCTGCTGCTGCTGTTGCTGCTGCTGCGACCAATGCTCCTGCTGTTGCATAAGGTGCAGCGCACCGCCGGGGCCGGCACTCTGGCTGCGGGAGCCGCTAGCCTCCAGAAGCTGAGTGAAAGTGCTGCTGCTGGTGCCGAAGGCGCCGCCGCCAGCAGCACCTCCTCCTCCGCCGCCGCCGACGCCAATGCCTGCGCAGCCGCCAACGCCAACGAAGCTTGGGAAGTTGCCGTTTGCAGTGGCGCCTGTGGTACCTGTTGCAGCCGTGTAGGCGGCTGTGTTTGCAGGCGTACCACAGGCCATGACGTCGGCAAGCAGGCTGCTGCCAACGCCGCCGCTGCCGCCGCCACAGGCAACGAAAGACGCGGCAGCTGTGTGCTGCGACTGCGAGTGCGGGCGCTGCGGCGCGTTCGGCTGCTGCCAGCAGCCCCCAGAGGCGGCGCCGCCTGCCCGCCGGGTCGCAGCCGCGGCGGACGCAACCGCGGCTTCGAAAATGTCAAAGCAGGAGGAAGGGCCGGTGAACGCAGACAGCGCCGCCGCTGCCGTGCCAAGGAAGCGTGACGAGGTTGTCTGCGCCGCGGGTGACAGGGTTGCTGCCGCTGCCGCCGTGGCCGGCGGCGGTGGAGGGCAGGACCATGCGGCTGCTGCATACTGCTGCAGCTGCTGGTGCCCAGAGTGCGGCTGCGGCTGCGGCTGCTGCTGCTGCTGCTGCTGCTGGTGTTGTTGCTGCTGGTGTTGTTGCTGTTGCTGCTGCTGCTGCTGCTGCTGCTGCACGAAGTCGTGCGGCGCCGAGGACGCGTGCGGCGTCATGGCGTCTTGTTGCTGCTGCTGCTGAATCAGCTGCAGCTGGTGTGGGTGCAGTTGACGCGTGGCGTCTACCGGAGCCAGCAGCACACTGCTCTGCTGATATTGGTGATGCCGCTCGCCGCTATCACTGGCAGCAGCCGCCCCGCTGCTGCGGCCCTGTCGGGCCGCCGCTGCTGCCACCGCCGCCTGCTGTAACAGCAGCAGCCGCTGCTGGTGTGCCGGCAGCAGCGCCGGCAGCAGCGGCTCTGTTGGAGGTTCCGCCGCCAGCGCGTCGTCCAGCAGCCCGCCTCCGCCTCCGCCTCCGCCGCCCTGCTCGCCCGCCGCCGCGGAGGAGGCTGGGCCCGCCAGCACCGCCGCATCCATCAGGTCGATCTGGTCCAGCAGCTCGTCAAGCGCGTCACCGCTCGGCTGCCGCTGCGGGCGCTGCTCCTGCTGCTGCTGCTCCTGCTGCTGCTGCGGGTGCTGCTGCGGGTGCTGTCCTGCTGCAGGCGGCTGGCCTGCCTGCTGCTGCTGCTGCTGCTGCTGGGCCGCTGCGGCGGAGGCGGCGGCCGCGGCCCAGCCGCCCGCGATGGCGGCGGCGGGCGGCCGCACTATCGCTGCAGCCTTCATCGCACCGCCGGCAGCGGCGGCGGCAGCCGAGCCTGCGGTTGGCAGCAGGTAGGGCGTCGAGGCTGACGGCAGGCCGCCACTGCTGCTCGCCATGAGGCCACCGCCGCCGTGCGCGGCGGCGGCGGCGGTATTCGCCGAGTGATTGGAGGGCGTGGGCGACACAACAATGAGCGGTTCGGGTGCCCGCTGCTGCTGCTGCTGCTGCTGTTGGTGTTGGTGTTGGTGGAGCATCAGAGCATGGAAACTGCTGCTGCAAGAGTCGAGCTGTTGTTGCTGTTGCAGCGACAAGTGGCTTGGCCCGTAGGGAGACTGTTGCTCGCCTGTAGCGGGAACGCCAGTGTTGGACAGCCATGAGTAGAATTAGTGATCTAATCAGGGAGACAGGTGGTAGCAACATCACCGAAGAATACAAGCTTGGGGCTTTGATGACCCGTGGATAATGCAATGTGACCGAATGCTCCAGGTCCTGTGCTGGTGCTCATGCTGTTTGTTTACATAGGCGGCGGCCGATTGTATCAGACTACAACCTTGACTTGACATGAATGGGGACCCAAGCACCTGACGTTGTCGGGGCGGGCGCCCAGGCGGCGGCGGCTGCGCTGCCGCCGGCAACCAGCGACGACGACAGCACATGCCCATAGCTAGCACTGCCGCCGCTGCCGCCAGCAGCAGACGGCGGTGCCAGCGGCGGCGCGTTGGCGGATGTAGACGTGGCAGCTGCCACAGATGAGGTCGTGCCGGCTCCGAGGCAGCTATCCAGGTACGCAGGGTGTTCTCTGCTGTCCGCCGGCCGGCGGCCCTGCCCTTGAGGATCGGCCTGCGCCGGCTCCTGCTGCTCGTGCTGCAGGTTCTCCTTTTCCAACCGCTTTTGTTTCATCGCATGCTCAAGAGCAGCCAGGCGGGCTTCAGGGTCGCCTGTCTGGGCCGACACAGCTCGCACATAAGCCAGCAGCAGCGTCGACGCTCGGCTGATGTTCCGCCCTCGTGCGGTCGAGTGCCACCTGCGCACGTTTATGACAGTACAAGGTCACAGGCCAACACTGGTGCATGAACGGTTGGCGTTGCCGCATTAAGGCGTTGAAACCAGGGAGAATTCCGGCCCCGGAAATGAAACCGGACAACCCCGCTTTGCGACGGAAACTGCCCGGCCCTCTTGCCATCCTTACAAGTTCTTGATGTCATTTTCCGTCCGTCCGGGCAGATGGAGAGCAACGCGGCTCCACCTGCACAAAAATAGGCCCAGTGACGCCGCATGCCGCAAAGGCGGACAGATTGTAGCATGTATCCGACACCCAATATACTGGAAGAGCCATCCAAACGCCAACAAATGAGGTCTTAGGCTATTGAGGCCCGCCAAAGACAAATTGCACCTCCAGACACGCAGCGCGCACCTATTGCCGATGTGCGAGTGAATGTGGACAATCGTATTGAGCTCGTCTTCAGTCCATGGCTTCCAGGGCCTCTCGTCCTCGTCGTCCTGGGCCATTTCTATTTCAGACTTGTGGAGCGTGAAGGCTTCTGAGTACTTCGCTAACGTAAACGCTTGGAAGCTGTGCGAATTCTTTGTTCGGCGCAGCGACTTTAGCGAACATAACTGACACGGCCCGAAACGCACACTGCATGATGGCGGCCAGAACCCTCCCTCCGGTACTTTCCCGTGGCCGCCCGGCCGTGCAGGGCCCGACAGTGCTCTTTGTGGCGTATGCTGATGACTTGTAGTGCTTCGGATTCCCCGGAATTTCTCGCCCCGGACCCTTCGGTAGTGGCAGAGCTCCTGCTCATTTAGACGGTCGGGACATTCTCCTGTGGCTCAGGCATGTGACGCCGCAGCACCCTTCATTGTGTTCAGGGCTTCAGATGTTCGCAGGAATGGTGGGACAGGGCAGTAAGAATGCGGATAAGGCAGCCTGCGTCCGCTGCTCCCCGTCAAGCTCTCCCCACCTATTTCTCCCTGTTTCCCCGCGGCTCTCCCTGTAGCAGTGTAGACAAGCCGATGCAGTTGGCATGACAGTTATCGCGGCATCCCTTGTGTACGTGCTCGAACCAGCCGCCGTCCAAGGGAACTTGTTGAGCGCGACATGATTCTGGAGGATGCGTCTGCCGGCCTTGCTGCGTCGTCAACCTGCAGGCTGACCATTCGCAGACCTGCATGTCATGTGCCCCTACCTGGTCCTGGATAATTCTGTGAAATATTTATATGAGCCCCGTGTCGGCCGAAACTCGGACGTCCCATTTGCGTCGCCCTAGCGCTGAAGAAGTTTTTAGTACAGTAAGTACCTGTCCTTGTTTGCTCAAAGCAGACGGCCTACATAGTCTTACATAGCCATTATCAATTGATTCCAATACATACATAAACAGAAACCATGAGAGCCGTGGTCAGACTCAGTTTCAAACGCAAGCGGCAAGGGTCCATGCAGGCCGCACAAGCTTCTTTAAGTCTGGGGGCGCGAAAAGAGCAGGGCATAATGGAAAACTCAAGTGACCGAGCTCAGCGTACATGATCTAAATGTCACGACCGCGGCAGGATGCAAGCCGAGGCATCCCGAAACAGTTCGTCTCGCAACGGGCCCTATTATTATTACAAGCGCGGCGAGCGCGGATGGCAGCTTTTTAGGAGGTTTAGCAGGCTCGACGTGGCTGCAGGAGATGGTAGGCAATGGGAGGCGAGGGGCGGAAGCCATGGAGCGGGGGCAGGGAAGGATGGGAGTCAAAGCAGGGAGGTGAGGGCCTGACCCAGAGGGAGCATGGGCACATGAGCGGTTGCAGACGCCCCCGGAGGGCTTTTCATCTCATGGTTTAATATAAATAACCTTGCCAATATATAAGCTTGCCCATATATAAAACCTTGCCAATATATAAGCTTGCCCATATTCCACAAAATGGCGCGACTTCGTCTCGGACACCCAGCCCGCACCCGCCTAGCCGAGTCGTCCTTCGGCGACTAGGCCACAAGACCCTGCAGGTGTGTGTGGGAGCAGCGAAGAATTGGGGGGTTCCGGGGTGACTGGCACAGCGGACCTGCCAGCTTCCAACAAGCGTTTCCGGCCTGGCGCGCAAAGAGCAGGCGCTGTTATGCAAATCAAAGAACTGCGGTGCAATGTTTGTTCAGGCCTTCTCAAAAACCAGCTTCCTGGTCCGGGACGTACTCCACGTGTGCGGGGTCAACGTGACGCCGAGAAGCGCCCCTTTAGCATGGATCGAGGGACCCCGGACGCAACCTGTTACACAGTTGTGTATGGACATAGCGCGCGTTGAGGTTAGAAGCGCTGAAGCGCACCAAACGCTGTTCTAAAATTGATCGCAGACTGGGTGCTTTGTCTGTGACGGAGCAGGCGCGCGAACCAGCGTCGCCCTGGTTATCTTGGTTAATACTTAATAATACGGGAGGTGAGGACTCCCCCCGGTTTCCCTGTCCATGAGGCAGGGCCGCCCCACCGTCTGAAAGCAGCGCTGGCGGCCCGGTGCAAGGCGTGCCCATAACGCGTCAGCATGCGATGTAGCCATGGAGTGTGCAGGCAGGCAGCCCCTGCACCAAACACCGAGGCCCAGGTGCAGGCTGGTGGGATAGGATAGTTCAAAGCATGAATGTAAAACAACCAGTGAAACAGCCAGGACCTGGTGGAGGTCATGAGCAATGCCAGAGCGCCCGCGCGCCACATGCAGATCATGGGCAATTAACAAGCAAGCCAACAAGGGCATCTCATGGCGCCTTACGCCACCACACTTGCAGGCAGGCTCAACTGAGGTCTAGGCGCCCGCAGGCAGCGTGCCAGCGTCACGCCACTGCGTCCGGCTGAGCGAGCCGAACTAGTCGCGGTTGGAACTGTGCATTAAGGTGGTGACCACGCTCTTGGTCAGCGAGCAGCAGCGGCCATGCTGCGGCTTCAGGCTGCCGGTGCCGAAGGCGCCCGCGCTGGTCAGGGGCGCGGTGGGTGGCGCCATCCCAAAGACGTCCTGGACGAGTGCGGACGGCACGTGAATCTGCGTGAAGCGCGGGGTGTGATGATGGGGCAGGGGCCGGGGGGCGGAGTGGGTCAGGCGACGGGTTGGAAGCGGAGGAGCGGGACGGACAAGGAGGGTCGGTGGTTAGCCGGTCAGGGGGCAGCAGCAAGGAGCAGGTGGCACAGGCTGAGTCAGCGTGAGAGGGCACGCCAGCGTGTGCGTGAAGCAGGGGCTGGCCTGTGCGTGTGCAGGCGCACCTTGATGTAGTCGAACTTGCCGGCTGGGGTGCTCGCGTCCATGTTGGCCAGGCCGTCCGTGATGGGCGTGATCAGCTCGCTCGCCCAGCAGGTCCGCGGTGCAGCTGCCGGCCAGGGTGGTCGAGGACCTCATGTTACAGCTGTGGGGAGACTTCTGACCCGGGCCCGAAACACGGCCGCTGCAGCTTACCAGCCTCTTTGGACTGGCGAGAGCGCCGACAACCTGAACGGCGCACACAAACCAAGCCTACGGCGGTCGAAACGCACACGACGCTTGACCTCCGTGAAACGCAGTGGTGTGACCAGTGACGAGCCAGGCACAAGCCGGCAGATGGTCGTGACAGCAGCTTCCCGCAACGGCCGGGTTGGGGCAGGTGCCGGCAGCCGGCGCCGCTGCGGGCGGCGGCCGGGATAGTGGGGCTGTCGCCCGACTTGCTGGCGGTGCCCTCGCCCGGCTTGCCGGCGGCGCTGCTGCGGTGCTGCCCGGCTTGGTGGCGGTGCTGTCCGGCTTGCCGGCCGCGCTGCTGCCCGGCTTGGCGGCGCAACACTTGGGTCTTGGGATTGGGGATGCGCGAATGGCATCCATATAGCGAACGACACAGATGTAATGGAGAGTACCATGCACAGCCAGATGACAGCATGTCCGTAATGACAGCTGTGTGTTCGCACAGCACTGTGGTAAGCACGGGGCTATGGCCTGTCGCACCGCTGCACACTCCAGCAAGAGCAGGACCAGCAAGAACACCAAGGGGAACGCTGCCGACGTTGCATGCCAGGCCAGCAATGCGATCCGGATGCCAACCAGGACGAGATTGAATAGGTGCAGGTGCCAGGACGTTGTGAGGATTGGAAGCGCCAGCGGCACCATTGTGGCCCACACACGCCCCGATACGGTTGCCACCCACCGACATGCCCAGGAGGTTGCCAATTGGATCCACCACGGGGGTGCTATGCCTGACACTGCACCGCATGTTAAGAGCCACCCAAGGGCAGCCAGTCTGGGTGTGTGCATGAGCGCAGTGACCACCAGTCCCTTCGTTCCAAGGACTGTCCATAAAGCACACACAGCCAATCACACAACCTGAGCACATGATATGCCTAAAGTCGTGTGTCGGGGTGTGTAATGAACATAGGCACCCGTCCGTGGGCGGGGGGCGGTTCGGGACCAGGTCAGAGGACCCGGTGAGCGTTGCAAGCGGAGGGGGGGAAGGGGGTAAATTACGGGCGCTGCCGACGGGTGTTACATTACGGGTGCTGCCAACGGGTGTTGCCGATTACTGCCTGTCTTGAGGCGCGCTGGCACGCCTTGAGCACCTCACTGAGCACAGCCGACACGCGCGCCTCTGTTGAAGCCAGTGTTCCTGCTGGGGGCCCTGAAATTGCAAACGTGCACGGCTGCAGGTGACTTGGAATTCAACAACTTCGAACAAAGCAGGCTGCACCGGCCCTAGCGGCCTTCCGCCAGGCTCTCGGACCTGGGGGCCAGGGTATAAACACGCTTCGCGGCGAGGCCGCATTTGTGCCGCCTGGAGGGCGACGCGCTGCAACCGCTGCGCTGTGAGGAGCGCTGTGAGGAGCGCTGGTGAGGCCATGAGGGGGAAGACAGTGAGGCCACTCATTTGCTGCCCAAGGGGCAAGGGCCCTGACTTGATTATATGCCGCAGACGATTCGTTCATTACATTTCATGAGAATGCTCCCTTGCTGCCCATGCGGTCAATGGATACCGAACATTAATACCACCACACACCCGCCCCATTGCCGCCACAGCCCCCAGGAGTTTCCACTGCCCTTTTTATTCGCAATGTCGCAAGGATATCAGCCGTGCCCCGACTGCGCGACAGCGGTCGCTGCACAACCACTGCAGCAACCAATCAGCAAAGGACGGCATGCTGTCCGCTGTGCTCAATCCCCGCCCTTCCTATACGGACCAACCTTCAGCGGCACCCTCGACCTGTCCCATGCAAAGCCACAAACCCACGGTCCTACGCACACGCAACGGCCAAGCTGAAAGGGCCCACAGAGGCAGCATGGCTTTATTCGCCCTCGCTCCCAGCCGTATCACCCGCAGCCAATGCAGGCCCTTGTTGCCTCACATGCAGCCGGCTCCAGCACCACACGAAACCCGCCACGGCGCCACCTCTCTCTTCCCCAACAGGCCGCCACGAATGGGGGCAAACCCTCCTCCCTCCCTTGCACTGCCTCCACATAATCATGAACACTCTTCAGGCACTCACTCACACACGCACGCTCACCGCCGGTCTTTGATTTGTTTCTTGAAGAAGAACGCGCATTGCTCCTCGCACGCACAATGCTACCATCATGCGCTTTATACGTTGTGCTCACGGGATAAAACAGGACGCCACGAATGGGGGCAAAGCCTCCTCCCACCCTTGCACTGCCTCCACACAACCATGAACACACTTCGGGCACTCACTCACACACGCACGCTCACCGCCAGTCTTTGATTTTTTTCTTGAAGAAGAACGCGCATTGCTCCTCGCACGCACAATGCTACCATCATGCGCTTTATACGTTGTGCTCACGGGAAAAACAGGACGCCACGAAAGGGGGCAAAGCCTCCTCCCACCCTTGCACTGCCTCCACATAACCATGAACACTCTTCGGGCACTCACTCACACACGCACGCTCACCGCCACCCGTCTGCAGCCAGAGTGGGCTTGACCATAAACCGCCCTGCCGCCGCTGCCGCCTCGCGCTCCGCCGCCGCCCGCCGCTCCGCCTCCTGCCGCTCCTGCACCTTGGCCAGCGTGCTCGCCACCCGGAACGCGGGATTGTTGGGGTCAGCCAGCGTCGTGGCCGTGAAGCTCCTGCCGCGCAGCCGGTCCTGTGTGCCGTGCACCGTGTGCGTGTAGGAGTGCTTGTTGTTTTCGTGCGTGTGGAAGGAAGGGATGCACGTCCGGTAGACCGGGCGCGAATGGTACAGCAAGATGCACAGGCAGCAACGACGAACGGGGGGGGGGGATAATCGAGGCGCGCAGAGGAGCAGCCGCGTGTTGGTTGGGAGTTGGGAGGACACAGCACTTCATTCATAATAGGTTGGATGCCGTAAACTAAGGAACAGGGTCAACAGCCGGTGTGGCTTGCTGCTGGGTGCATTTCCCGGGCCCGGTCTCCCCACGCCCAGTCTCCAGCCCCAGTGGTGCACGTACCTACCCACACGTTGCCGCCCCCTCCCTCCTTCCCCTCATCCCTCTTCCACCTCTCACCTGCAGTGTGCTCGTCCCCTCATCATCGTCCAGGTCGCTACCGCTTCCGAAGCCCCCAGCGTCCGCCAGCGCCGCCTGACGCAGCTTCCTGACACGCTCCTGCTCTGCCTTGTGTTTGGCCACCAGCATCATCGATGCCTGTGGGCATTGACGTGCGAACGCAGGTGAGGCCGTGCTGCGACATCAATTGCGTGTTTAAGTGCACAAACAACACGGATGCAGCGCAAACGAGAAACATAGCAGCAATGAAGAAGGATGTGGGTACGCGTATGGCAGCGTGTCGCCCTGCAGTAGGGACATACAGGGTCGCTCCCGCGCTCCCGCCACACGCTGTCCCCGGTCCTCCAGTTGCCAGCTGCCAGCCGCAGGAGCAGCCGACGGCCCCCTTCGCAAAGCCGCACATGCACCCGCCCTCCCCCCCATTCATCATCTGATTGAACACCATCCAATGAATGGCTACCCACGATGGCTACCCCACCCTTTTTTCTGGAATGAACTACATCCCACCCCTCCCCACCTGCGAGCGCTGCGGCTGCAGCGACATTGTGTCGTCTTGCGGGTCCACGTCATTGTCAACGGCCGCGGCCGCAGCCGCCGCCGCCGCCGCAGCCTCACCACCAATGCCAAAGAACCGCCGCAGCCCCTTCAAAAAGCCGCCCGGCGGCGGCGCCTGCTTCCCGGCTGCACCCGTAGCTCTCAAGCCGTTGTTAACGCCGCCGCCAGCCCCGCCGCCACCTGCGCCGGCCGGTCCCGAGCTGACGCCAGCAGCGCTGCGGTTAGTGGAGGCGCCCAACGCGGCGCGCGAGTATGACTTGGCCGGCGACTGCGCCCCGCGGGGCACGTAGCTCACAACCACAGGCGATTCGGGCTCGGAGGCGCCGGCGCCGCCGTGCGGGCTCTGCCCTCCTCCGCACCCGTCGCCAGCGCTGTTCGCACTGGGGCCGCCAATGGAAGGCAGCGCCACTGCGCTGCAGGCCGGTGGGCTAGTGATCCCCCGGGACGCGGGCGTCAGCGGGCCGCTGAGTGCAGGCAGCAGCCGGCCGCTGTCGGCGTCGCCGGCGTTGCCGCCAGCGCCAGCGCCGCCGTAGCCGTAGCTGCCGTGGCCGTGGCCGTAGCCGCCGCCGCCGCCACCAAAGCCGCCGCCGTGGCCGTGGCCGGCGGGGCTGTCAGGCGGCGCACTGGAGGGGGCCCCCCGGCCGAAGCCCAGCAGTTCGCTGCTGAGGTAGGCGCGCAGCGCGGGGCCGCTGGTGGAGGCGCCGGAGCCGGCCCGCGCCGTGGCGCCGCCGCCGCCGCCACCGCCACCGCCACCGCCTCCTCCTATCAGCAGCCGGGAAGAGACACCGCTGGCGTAGCCCGGGATGCCGATGCTGTGGGTCTGGGCGGCGGGTGAGGAGGAGGAAATGGGCGTGTCGCGGCTGGAGAGCGGCGGCGCCGGCGGCGGCAGGGCGCCGCTGGCCATGTGCGGGCTGACGGGCACGATGGGGCTGGAGGCGGTGGCTAGCGCCAGCGCCCCGTCCAGCGAGTCCCTGTGCAGTGCAGCACCCACATGTGGGTTGGGGCGGAAACGAATGAGGTTGAGCATGGCGGGGCTGGTTGGGCGAGGAGGGGGTCATGCGCACGTGTGGCGGCCGTAACGGGGAAGGGAAACAGGGTCAGCGGCGCCTTGATGTGTTGGAAAAACGAAACGAATCGCCCGTTCGCCGCCCAGAGCCGCCTGGCTGTGCCTCGCCCTCCCCAATTTTGGCCTAGGGTCCCGTGCCGCATGCCCCCAGAGTGATCCGCTGCTCACAGCTCGCTGTCTCGCGCCGTCAGGGCTGATAAGGTGACTGATGAGGTGCCCCGCCGGAGCGGGGCCTTGACGAGCGTGGGGGCTCGGATGTCCAGCCGTGGCTTGTCGGCCATGGCTGCCCGTACACCACGCTACTGAGTGTATAGATAAACTATAGATACACCTCCGTCAGCGGCTATAAAGCAGCTGCAGAGCCTGAGCTTGAGCTCATCACCACCGGCGAACTGGACAGCCGCGGTCGACACTAGATTTGACAACGACAGCAAACTGAAGGTGAGCCTTAATAGAGCTACTTGGACAAATGGGTACTGGCAAAACCGCGTCTTCTGCGCTGACTCTCAAGAAACAGTTCGCTGGTGTATGCTCAACCCCAGAACGGAGACTGCTACCACGTCCTGTATATTGTAACGTTTGAGCAAGCTGCAAAAGGGTGTTGAGTTGCCTCCTCAGTGCGGCTAAGGCGATATTGGTGACGACTGCTGAAGTCCAGACTAAAGTCAGGGACGAGTATAGCAGCTATAAGCAGAGTATGCAGGAGCGTATGTGTGTGGATGCCAGTATAATGTTCTTAGCACGACCTTTCGCTGCTGCCTTCGCAGGCTCGCTCCAACATCGATACCCCGTGCCAAACTGGTATGTGAGTGAATGCAATCACAGACTGATAACACTTTAACTATCTCCTAGACACCTGATTGTGTTGTATTATCAGCCAAGGTATAGCTCGCAAGCCGGCGGGATCATTGTGGAAAGAGGAACGCTGCGCTGATCGATCGGTACTGCTCGCGCCGCGCGCAATAGGAGCCGCACCCGCATTTGCAAATTGCTAGCTAAGTACATGTTTTACGCAACCCATCGCAGTGTTGGGCGAAGTTCGGCGGCCTTTGGGCGCACGAGCGAGTCAAAAAGTCGCGTACGTCGCGTCCGTACTGGCGTCCGTGCATTCGGTCCGCCAGCCTTGCCCGTTTCCTTTCATGCCACCCAAACAGTGTGCAGACCTTTGCTGGCGCTTGACTCCCCTGGTGCTTTGTGGAAAGTCAGCTGGCGGGTGTGCCTCAGATAGCGCCACATCCATGCAGCGCGACACTAGCAGTAGTTAAGGGTGCTAGCAGTCCCCCTGGCGGACCACCGCAAGCGTCATAATGGGAACGATACCATGATACGAGGGGGTGTGGCATACATGGGGCTCGCTTATAGACCGTGGGCAGCGAAGACCTGGAAGACAGGACTGGACAGCGCACCAAGGGGGGGGGGCGTGCATTTAGTGCAGTCGCTATCGTTTTCGCAATTTAGCGCATGTCCCAAATGCTTCATAGAATCGGTAAGCAGGTTGATGCAGAGGGATGGTATGGGGGGTAGGATTGAAGTCGTGGGCGGTCACCCCTGGCTGGATTGGGATAGCACAGGTCAGGATTGGAGGTGCAGTCGCAGGATTGGGGTTGAAGAACGGCAGGGTGGGCAGGATTGGGATTGGGGGTGCAGCAGGGATTGGAACCCCACTACTTGCAGGATTGGGATTGGGGGCCGGCCACCTAGGGATAGCACATCGGCCTATCCTAGGGGTGACCAGGGGATAGCAGGGATAGGTACGTACGTACCCCATACCACCCCTCCGCTTGCGCCTTCCCCCGAAGGATGGGATCGAGTCCCAGGGCGGGCCCCCCCGGTTTCGGAGCGAAATTATCAAAACGTTGCAACGTTACCCTGGAGAGTGGTCCCTATTTTGGAAATTGAGCAGCCAGCCACAATGAAAAGATAACATACCCAAATAATCGGTGACCTCTCAATAAACAGCATGCCCCGGGCAGGTCGTGCCTTTGCAGAGGTGTGGTAGGTTTCGTTACTTTCGTAGTAGGTCGCGCCCATCTCCCTCCCCCCCCCTCATGTCGCGGACCCCCCGCTGCCTGTAAATCCCGTGCGTGGCCGTATGATCCGTGCGACTTACCCGCAATGCAATTGACGATTCTGGCGGATGAGGGGGCAGGGGTAAGCCGGAGTACTGCGTAGCGGTAGGTGTTTCCGACAAGAAAGGTGGTTCTCCCATGCGGGAAAAGTGGGCTGAGCCCACACAACGTGCACTAGTCTGAGGCCGAAGGTTCCGAGACGCCTCATCTCCGAGATGAAGCTGGGGTCGGTTTGTACAGGCACCGCCCGCCATACATCTAGTTGCATCCAGCTATCAAGCGCAATCACACTGCTACATTTCCCAAATGTATCCAGCCAATCCATTAACCACAACTTCTGAATGCTTGCAAGCAAAGACTGCAACCCAGACATCAGCAATTTTCAACCTGCGGCGCCGCGCTTTGCACCTCCACGTGGCCGTGCCCGCCCCCTCCACTCCGCACATGCGTGCAACTGCTGCCAGGCTCAATACTCAATACGTAGCACTCGCGGTTTGCGCCAGTATGATATGTTTTGCCGACGCAGCCACGCACGCACGCACGCACGGACAGGGGTGATCCTTGAGGGCTTCGCCCCCCTTGGTCTTGAGGAGAATGGGGAGCTCAGCCCGGAAAACCAGCAACATTTCACTGCCATTTCCCAGGAGTCCTGCGCAGCACTCATCTTGCCCGGACCATCAGCACCACCAACCCCAGGTAGGGGGGTCCCTTATCACCCTGTATGACCGCATGCAACCGGCTTGAGGCCGTCACCTGTAGATGGGCGCCTTGCGCGACTGCTTCAGCACCTCCTTGGCGTCCGTGCGCTTCACCGCTCGCGGCGCGCCCTGCCGCTTGCCACCGCTGCCGCCACCGCCGCCCGCCGCCGCCCCGGCCGCTGACGCCAGCGCCACCGCAGCCGTTTTTACCGCCGCCGCCGCAAAGGCCTTGGCGGCCGCGCGCTCACCCTGGTAGAACAGAGGCACGGCGTGGATGCGCCATATGGGCAGGCTGTAGTAATGCTCGACCGGCGAGCGGCGCGGAGCCGGCAGTAGCGCCGCTGCGTCCGCGCCGCCGGTGGCTGTAGCAGAGGCGGAGGTGGAGGGCACGTCCGGAGTTCCGGAAAAGGGTGACGATGCCGAGGGCGCGGGCTCCGCCTCAGGCGTTACATTGGAGGAGGAGGAGGAAGAGGAGGCGGAGGTGGAGGTAGAGGCGGCGGCGAGGTGCTCTGGGGAAGGCTGCAGCGCGCCCCCATCACGCGCCGGTGCCGGTGACGAGGACGGCGAGGCGGCGGACGCAGCCGCCTCGGCGGTAGCAGCTTCCGCTTGCTGCAGCTGGGCCTGTGTGTGTATGATGAAAGTAGGGGCACGGAGCTGCAATACATACGCATATTGAAACGGCGGAAGACGCAGGCGCATTCGTCGCCTACCTATCCAGCCGTGTGTCCTCCAACCCCACGCACTCCCCCGCGCGCCCACGCCCTACTGAGCACCCAACAAAACCCACCACAAATGCATTATGCAACGCGTGTCACATCCACACAATACAACAATGCACCAACCAATTCGCGCCCCATCCACCTTGAGTGTCAGCAGCCGCTCCACCGCCGCCGCCACCTCGGGGGACTTGTTGCCCAGACCCGAGTCCTGTGGGAAGCAGCGCGTGGGACGTGGGACGTGGGACGTGGGACACACGGTGCGCGTGGCGTGTGGTGTGTGGTGCATACCACAGGGTGCGTGTTGCGTGTTGCTCAATTGAGTACGGCAATGGTCATATGCAGGTCTGTGTCTGCCACGCCGAAAATGCCCCCATCACCTGGACAGGTTGGCGCCTATCCAACACCGCTTACGAGGTTCGCGGCCCCACACCACCTCCGCCGCCGCCGCCTACCTGCTTTCCTACACGGCCCACCTTTACACGTTTGGGCCTGCCTGCCTGCCTGCCCGCCTGCCCGCCCGCCCGCCTGCCCGCCTGCCCGCCTGCCTGCCTGCCCGCCTGCCCGTCTGCCTGCCTGCCCGCCTGCCCGCCTGCCCGCCTGCCCGCCCGCCTGCCTGCCCGCCTGCCCGCCTGCCCGTCTGCCCGCCTGCCCGCCTGCCCGCCTGCCCGCCCGCCCGCCCGCGTGCCCGCCCGCCCGCCTGCCCGCCCGCCCGCCCGCCCGCCCGCCCACCCGCTCACCCGCCCACCCGCCTGCCCGCCCACCCACCTTGAGCTGCCGCACCGCGCTGGCCTGTGCCGCCACCTCGCCCCGCAGGGCCTCCAGCTCCGCCGCCGACACCGCCTGCGCCGCGGGCGCCGAGGCACGGGTCGCGCCACCGGCAGCCCCCGGCTCCAGCTCCAGCCGCTCGCCCTCCTCGCCGTCCTCCCCCTCCTCGCCGTCGTCATCCTCGCCCTCCACCCAGTCGGCTAGGATGTTCCAGGGCAGGGCGTCCAGCGGCCGCTCCTCGTACGACACCCGCCGCAGCCCGCACTCCGCCGCCAGCGCCGCCAGCGCGGCCTCCACCTGCACGGCACTCGCGGGCGGAGGAACGGCAGGGGCGGCGGGGGCCGGGGTTGGGCCGCGAGTGCGTGGCGTGCGTGTGCGTGTCCACCACCTGCCACACCACCACCCGCACCACCCGCCTGCCACATACAACCGCAAGACCTGCCGCTCCCCCCCCCGCCCACTTCAGTATTGAGTATACACCATCCATGGATGGCTAACCCCCCGCCCCCGGCCCCTCTCCCACCTGCGCGGTGTCCTCCCGCCTAAGCGGCGCCAGGTCCACCACCACCTGGTCGCCGCCGGGGCTGCTGCCGGTGCGGTCCTGCTCCACCACCACACACAGCTGCGCCTTGGCGTCGCACCACTGTTAGCATTGGGTGGGGAATACAGGCTGAGGGCGGCTCAGGCACTTCGGCGGTTTGGGCGGTGGAGGCATGTGACTGAGCAGGGGTGAGGGAGCCATGTCCATGATAGGACAGGACCAAACACTTAGACCCAGACACGCCTCGCCTAATCAGCACTTGCTCCCTGAATCTATAACTCCCCCTTCCTGCCCCTTCCGCGGCCCCCTGGCCCGCGCCCGCCCCCCCCCCCCCCCCCACCCCTCCCGCACACACACACACACACATATCCCAACCTGGCGGTAGATGTTTGGCAGCGGGTTGCCGTGCCGCTCCTTGCGGTACGCCGTACCGCGTACGGCGACGTACCCCTTCTTCTTGGCCATGTCGTACAGCCCGCGCTCCTCCGCGTTGAGCCGGTGCGGGATCTTGCGGCTGCCTGTGCCGCGCACCTTGGCACGGCCGCCCCAGGAGATGCTGTCAATGTCGTCGATGCTGGGCCGCCAAGGCCGAGGGGCGGCGGCGCACGCTACACGGTGGGGCCGGTTCGGGAGCTGGGAGAGGCGGTGTGGGAGGAGGGGGCCGGAGGCGGGGCAGGGGGAAGAGGCTGGGGTCCGCGCGGCAGGGGTGAGGGCGGGCGCGCCGAGGGCAGGGAGCCGGCAGCTAGCGAGGCCCCTAGGGGCACCGCTGCACGCGCCAGCGGAGCCACCTCGCAGACCAGTCATGGTCTGTGCCATATCAATTTGTCGGTAAGGCAGTGATTAATATAGCACGGACGCTGTGAGCCTGCCGTCGGAGGAAGGGAAATGTGGTCGCGAGTGCGCAGTATCGTCGGCTACTTGGGGTTATTTAGATGTATATTTGAGTATACAAACCAAGTGATTGTTGAACGCGACCTTCCTCGTCGCTCAGATTGGTTAGAAGAGGAAGCGCTCGCCCCGGCCACAGAAAGCACACGCTTCGTCAATGGCCCCCAAAGCTGATAGTCGCTAAGGTGCAATTACATCTGCGTATCTTTTGACAGTAACTAACACCCACTCAGCGAGGGCGAAGGCTGGACACAGTCTTTAACATTTCGGTTGCAGGAATTCCGCAACACCTCTCCAGTGCTCGCGCGTTACTCCGGCCCGCATTTTGCAGCTTTGCGTTCACCTAATCCGACCACTCTGACTAGAGGAAATTTGCAGCAATCGACGGGCGCCCACACGCATATTGCAATTCAGGGCACCGTGCGTGAGCTGAGGGACCATGGGCTCGTCGCAAAGTCGCGAGCCCCCCAAGAAGCAGCGGGTGCTGGTCGTGGGCGCGGGCGCGGCAGGTGGGATACGAATCGTCGCCCAGAGGCGCGGCTTGGCGTGGCGTCGCCCGCGCCTGACAACCGCAGGCAACCTGACCGACCCCAGTCCCCCCTGATGCCCTACCCCTTGCAAAACCCCAGGCACGGCTTGCGCCTGGTCGCTGTCCCGCTTCCCTGAGCGCTTCGAGGTGGAGGTGTGGGAGGCGCTGCCGGTGCCGGGCGGCGTGGCGTCGTCCTGCAAGGTCAAGGATGGTGCGTGCCGACTGGCGACTGGCGACTCCTTTTGTCGTGGCGGCGCGCCGCGGCGGCATCGCCTGCCCCCCCCCCCACACACGCGCGCGCACGAGCACGGCTCACGCCCGCTGCGCGCCCCGTGCCCTTTGACGCCACATCACATCACCCCCCCGCCACACTACACCACACCATCCGACGCGGTTGCTGCAACCGCGCTTGTGACCGAGCCGCCGCCGTGGGCCGCGTCCCCTTACCCCTCCCCCCCAAGAACACGAGCATATCCCTCTCCTCCGCGCTCAGTGGTTCTGGATTCTGGGTTTTTGGGTTGCAATGGTCGCTTTGGTTTCTGGAGTAAACTACCCCCCCCTACCCCCCCCCCCCCCAAACACACACACACCCTGCCCGCCACGCAGGCCGGCACGTGATCAACGACCAGGTGCAGGGCGGCGCCCCCTCCTACCGCCACAACCTGTCGCTGCTGCAGCTGTTCGGGTTCAAGCCCACGCCCGTGCACATGCGCATCGCGTTCGGAGTGGGCGAGAAGCAGTGGACAAACCACAGGTGGGGGTGGGTGGGGTGGGACCGTGGTGTTGCGCGTTGCGCGCACGGGCATTATAGGCACAGTAGACAACGGACTGAGCTTGCAGGATCGAATTCATGGTCAGGATCGAATTCATGGTCAGGATCGAATCCATGGTCAGGGTCGAATCCATGGTCGGAGCATGTGGCAATGCGGGAGCTGAGTTGGACATTGACAACGGAGTGCTGCATGGTGCGGGTACTGCAGCCCAGCCCCCGGGCATATCCGCATCCGCACATGGTTCAGCACTGCAAACGCCCCACCACCACCACCACCACCACTACCACCACCACCACCACCACACGCCACGCGCGCGCCCGCGGTCACGTATCCCCGCCCCACTGCCTTAACCGCCACACCCCACAGCCCTAGCGAGCTGACCACCCGGTTGCAGCCGGAGATTGAGCGCTTCGGCCGCCTCATCCGCTGGATCAGCCGCCTCGAGCCGCTCTTCGTGTTCATCCCCATCGACCGGGTGCGTGGGTGCGTGCGTGCGTGCTTGCGTCGGGCGCCACGGAAACGGGCCGTCGAGCGTTGTTCGCAGTGTGCGCATGACAAGATGTAGGGCGTACGAAGTGTGTGTCGAGCTGCTGGTACATAATAGGAATAATGTCATCTGGGTTGGTTTGTGCCTTTTTGAAGGTGTGGGCAGGCCAGTGCAGGAGGGGGACGTGCACGGGCGTGGGGTGGCTGGCTGTCCAGCAGGTCGCGCGCTACCGTACGTGCACGTGCTGTGTGCATCCGGTTGCAGGGCCATGTGCTGTGTGCCGTACGTGGTGGCTGTCATGCATGGTGGCGCGGCCCTGCCTGCAGCCCACACTACTCCTTGCGCCCCGGCCCCCCGGCTCCCCGGCCCCCCGGCCCCCACCTACAGCTCCTCCACGCGAGAAGGGGGGGGCGCTCCCCTGCCAGCGGCCCCACAGCCCCACCCCTCGCCCCCCGCTCCGCCACGCTCCGTTCATGAGTGCAGGTGCTCAAGTGGTTCCGCTTCTCACACGAGTTCCGGTACGAAATGATCCTGCCCCTGGTGGCGCTGTTCTTCGGCACCGGCAACCAGGTGTGTGCGCAGGGCGGGGGCGGGGGCGGGGGCGGGGGCGGGGGCGGGGGCGGGGGCGGGGGCGGGGGCGGGGGCGGGGGCGGGGGCGGGGGCGGGGGCGGGGGCGGGGGCGGGGGCGGGGGCGGGGGGCGGGGGCGGGGCGGGGTGGGTGGTTAGGAGGGATGTGCCTGTTGTGAAGGACAGCAAGGAGCGTGGCGTGTGCGGGTTGGTCGTTGCACATTGGCACGCCTCGCATGGCCTTTGGGTGCGTGTCTGGGTACCGGACTGGCTGGGTGCCGGGCGTCCCCATTTCGATACATACAGCGCCGTGTTACCCTTTCCACCCGCCGCTACCCTTCACCATCACTGGCCCTTGTATGTGTGCTCCGCCCGGCTTACCTCCTCCTCCTCTCTTGACCTCTTTCCCCCTCCTCCTGTCTTCGCTTTCTCATCATACGTAACACCCTCCTCTCCATCCCTCCAGACGCCGCACGTGTCCGCCGCCGTCATCGCACGCGTGTTCCTGGACCCCGACCTCCGCCTGTTCGACTACTGCCCGCAGCGCCTGCTCAACAGGTGCGTGCGCGTGTGCGTGTGCGTGCGTGTGTGTGCGTGTGTGTGTGTGTGTGTGTGTGTGTGTGTGTGTGTGTGTGTGTGTGTGTGTGTGTGTTGTGTGTGTGTGTGTGTGTGTGTGTGTGTGTGTGTGTGTGTGTGTGTGTGTGTGTGTGTGTGTGTGTGTGCAGGGCAGGGCAGGGCAGGGGGGCGCAGTCAGGGGGCGTCTGGGTTTATGTCGGCAAGGGCGGCGTGGTGTCTCTGCCGGTGTGCGTGTGCGTGTGCGTGTGCGTGTGCGTGTGCGTGTGTGCGTGTGCGTGTGCGTGTGCGTGTGCGTGTGCGTGTGCGTGTGCGTGTGCGTGTGCGTGTGCGTGTGTGCGTGTGCGTGTGCGTGTGCGTGTGCGCCCACCTGCTGGGCGCAGTGCAGTGCAGGGCGGCTGGGTCGCACACGTATGTGGATGTAGATGTAGGTAGATAGGGAATAGCGCAAGCAATCAAGAACATCGGAATTGCTGCCCCCGCTGTTTCTCAGCCACGCACACGCGAACGTGCCCCTCCGGCTGACCCGCAGCGTGCCCGAGATGTTTGCCTTCCCGGTTCTGGAGGACATCTGGACAACCATCGCCAGGCAGTCCAACTTCAAGCTGTGCTGCAACAGGTGTGCAGCAGTGTGTTCGTTAGAGTTCACAAGGGAGATAACAAATGAAAGACTTGTGCGTGCCGAGCGGCAGGAACGCCAAGCAGGGAACGCATATGGCGGCTAGCTACCTGGAATTACCTTGCGTACCATACCTGCAGCGCCGCCGGCTTACCACCCGGAAATCGCGTCAACCCCTGTACCTAACCTTGAGGGGGATTAGTGTCCACGCGCTTCAAGGATGCAGCCCTATGCATGTGCTCTCACGGTGCCGTGAGACCTGGGCAGCTCGCCTGAAGCTGAGTTCAGCAGTGTGTGTACGTACGGACACGTGGCGGAGCGCTGAACGCCACCGCCGCCGCCGCCGTTCGGCTGAGTGCCTCAAGCTCATGAAGGAGCTAGATAGCGAGCGCGGCGCTGCTACGAGCAAAGGCCTCTGGGGGGGGGGCGGGGGCCACGGCACGGTATCAGCTCCCGGCTGCTGAACGCGATGAAGCGGCCTTGCTTGGCAGCTGGCAGCAGGCAGTTTCGCCACAGCTTGGGCGACGTCGGGCTCACCTTCAAAGAACACACCGCGCGCTGCTGCTGCTGCTGCTGCTGCTGCCGCCCGTGCATGTGGCAAACCCGCCCGCAAACGCGCGTGCGACTTGCCCTCCCATACCCTCCCACACCCACCCGCAGGCCGCTGGCCAAGCTAGTGCGCACCCCGGGCGGCGGCGCGGTGGCCATGGATGCGGCGGGCACCTCCGCAGCCTTTGACTCAGTGGTTTTCGCCTGCGACGCCGAGACGGTGCTCAAGACGCTGAGCAACCCCACCTGGTGAGGGCTGAGGGGCTGCGGCGAGGTCGGAGGAAATGAGGAATGGAGGGGGGGGGTTGAGGTCGTCTTGTGTTACGTGGAAGGGCTACTGCTGCTGGCGTGCCCACCGGGGAGCATTGCCGCCGCTGGCATTCCAACAACAACACGGCGGCGCCGACTCTCGACACCGTTGCGGAAACCCGCCGTCGCTTGTCTTCCGTACACTGCTGCCCGCCTGCCGTACACTGCTGCCTGCCTGCCGTACACCGCTAGCCAACAACAACGGCTTTTTTCAATCCCCACGACGCCATGACGACGCCATGACACGCCGCAGGCTGGAGCGGCGGTTGCTGGGCAACGTGCGGTACTACACCGACTACTGCCTGACGCACGAGGACCACGACTACATGGCCCGCAAGTACGACGTGCGGCCCGCGCAGCGCGACAACTACTTTGTGCGCACGTACGCGGGGCGCGACGCCGACAAGATCGAGATGAGCTTCAACCTGTCCACCTACCAGCCGCACCTCAAGGTGGGCGGGCGAGGCCGCGCATCATGGGTGTGGGGTGTGTGGGGTGGCTGGGTGTGAGGTGTGTGTGGTATGTGTGGGGTGTGGGGTGTGTGGGGTGTGAGGTGTGGGGTGTGTGAGGTGTGAGGCGTGGGGTGTGTGGGGTGGCTGGGGGTGCAGGCAGGAGCGCTGTTGTGCACGTGCAGTGCAATGGTAGGCCCATGCTGTGGCCAGGTTCGCCAGCTCATCGCCTGCATCAGACGTCGCCGACAATGTGTGATTGCTGCACTGTCAATGCCTACTGCTACTTTTACCTGACCTTACTTCAGGAGGCGGGACTGGACATCTACCAGACCTACTACCTGGACGCCAAACAGAAGCACCTGTGGAGTGACAAGGAGGTGCGGGGAGGGGTTGCGGGGTGAGCTGCAGGGGGGGCCTGCCGGTGTGTGTGTGTTAGAGATCACAAGGGAGAGAACAGCAGACATGTGTTAGAGATCACAAGGGACATGTGTGTGTGTGTGGTTATTACCAGCCCAAACTAAACCAAACCCAATGCATAAGAGCGAGGAGGGGGGTAATATATTCCAGGAACCAAAGCGGGGCCTGCAGGGGCTGCAGGGGCCGGGGCGGGGGGGCTGCTGACGGGGCTGCTGCGGCTGGGGGAGTGGGAGTGGGGGATTACCCTGGGGGCCGAGGAATGTGGAACGGAACGGAAGAGTGCATCTGGCGGGGCGGGTTGCAGGTAGGCATGGGCGCTTCTTATTGGATGAGGGCACCGGCGCTGCCGGGTGATGTCCGCACGCACGCACGCCCCCCCCCCCACATACACACGTTCCCTGCTTGGCGTTCCTGTCACTTGGCACGCACAAGTCTTTCATGTGTTCTCTCCTTGTGATCTCTAACACACACACACACACACACACACACACACACACACACACACACGCACGCACGCAGGTGGACCCCAGCAAGGTGCTGGCCAGCCGGTGGATGCGCCAGTTCGCCCACACCTGGACGCACTTCGCCTGCTGGGTGCCCTGGGTGAGCGGCGAGCGGCGAGTGCGTGTGCCGCGCGCAGCCTAGTGTAGTAGTAGGGGGTGGTGGTGCCGCATGCGGCATGCACTGGCACTGGCCCATCGCGGCCATGGGTCTACACACACACATACAGGGGCGGGCGCCGTGTTGTGTTGAGTGCCAGTGCCAGTGCCACGTCTTTGCGCCGCAGCTAGCGCCTATGCACGGATTGGCAGCTGTGAACCCACAGCAGCCAGCCCCACAAGCCCTGCAGCGAGGAGCTAGCGAGGGACTTGTGTTGCTCTCGCTCGCCGCGCCGCTGCCACGCACATGCCCGCTGCGCGAGCTGCTCCTCTCGTTCACCCTGTCTACCTGCGAGCCACGCCCACCCCCTCAACGTCATTCCCCTCCCCACAGGGCCGCTTCATTCAGGGCACGCACAACACCTACTACGCCGGGTCCTACACCATGGTCAACACGCAGGTGCGTAGCACACACACACACACACACACACACTGGCTGTCCCGAGTACTCGCTCACGAGACTCGTCAGGCCGCCTGTAAACCCGTTGTTACACACACACACATATACACACACACACACACACACACACACACACACACACAGCGATTGCGGGGATTCCTCTCCGTTTCCGTTTACCAACACACACACACACACACACACACACGCGCGCGCGCGCGCGCGTTCTCAAACACGTTCTTGTCTCCCGTTTGGTTTTGGTTAACACACACGTTCTCAAGCAGGTACACATACACATACACATGCGCGCACCACACACACACACAGGATCGCATTGCATACACGGTCTTTGCTTTGCTTGTTTTCCCCTTGTGATCTCTAACACAGGAGATCGCGGTGATGTCCGGCCTGGCGGCCGCCGTGCGCCTGGGGGCGGACTACCCCTTCCCCCACGACCCCCTGGCCGCCAAGCAGATGGACACCTACCTGGCTGTAGCACACGGCGCCAGCCGGCCCAAGCAGCTGCAGCAGCAGCAGCAGCAGGCGCAGGCGCAGCGGGGCGGCGCCGGCGCCGGCGGCAGTAGCACGGGTGGCAGCGGCGGCAGCAGCAGCAGCAGCGCCGCCGGCGTGAAGGGCGTGGTGCCGCTGGTGGCGGGCGCGGTGAGCAGCTCAAGCGGCAAGCCCGCGTGATGTGCTGGTGGTTGTGGTGGTTGTGGTGATTGTGGTGGTGGTGGTGGTGGTAGCGGCGGCGGCGACGGGGCCGTTGCTACTGCGGGATGCTTTGGTAGTTGATGCTTCTAATTGAGTGTGTGGAGGCGGCTAGAGCGCGCGGTTACAAGCAAGGCGGTTTACATTGCGTCTTGCACGCCTACCTGCTGCGGACATGCGCTAAAATGCAAATGCGAAGTGCCTGTGTGTGTGTGTGTGCCCGCAACTCATGCACTCATGCTGAGCTCGGGGCCACGCACCTGAAACACCTACCGCTACGCAGCTCCGGCTTGCCCCTGCCCCCTCAGCCGCCAGAATCGTGAATTGCATGGCGGGTAAGTCGCATGGATCATACGGCCACAGGATTTACAGGCAGCGGGAGGTCCGCGACATGAGGTGGGAAAGGGAGATGGGCGCGACCTACTATCTAAAGGTAAACCTACCACACATCTGCAACGGCTCGATCTGCCCGTGGTATGCTGTTTATTGAGAGGTCACCGATTCTTTGAGTATATTATCTTTTTATTGTTGTTGGCTGCTCGATTTCCGGAATAGGGACCACTCTCCAGGGTAACGTTTTAATGTTTTACGAGTTTCGGGTCGAAACCGGGGGGGCCCGCCCTGGGACTCGATGCGACCGCAAGGGCTGCGCCCCTCGCCCTTCGGGGGAGGCGGCAAGCCAACGTCGTAATGTGGTGTGCAAGTCTTGCTTGCAGTCGGTAGGCAGGGCGGAGCGTGTTGCGGGTCTTGGTACAGCTGTGGGGCGAACTCTGGCCCGAAACACCTCTGGCCGCTTCAGCCCCTACCAGCCTCACCTCTCATGGAGTAGGCATGGGGCAGGAAGGCGAGTTCCCGGTAGTGTCCGAAGCCCCCCATATTTATAGAAAAGCACAAGGGAAAGGGTTGACACTGTGCGTGCGTCATGCGACAAGCAGACAGTGCGGCGTGATTTGGTGTGTGTGCTGCCTGAACGGCCATGTCACGCCCTAGCGAGTGACCATGCTTGGCGTGTTACCTAAGCTGAATTGCACTGGTTGCGAGGTTTCAGCAGCGGTTGGACGGGAAAAGTCACGATTCAACATCAGCGGGGCACTTCAGCAGTATGTCAGCACACGGGAAGGCGTGACAGCGAGGCGGCGGACGGCCCCGGAGGGCCTGTGGCGCACCTGCCGAGCCACCTGACCCAACAACGGAGCTCCGTTGCCAACAACCATCCATGGAGCGCGGCCCCCCCAGGGCGACCGGGCCGAGGCCCACGTGCCTCGTCCTGTTGGCTACTACGACTCCAGCACGCAATCTCCGACCAGTTCAACAAAATATTGGTGCACCCTCGCCATTTTTGTATCCCGTATATCTTCATGCGGCTCAAGGCAAGACGTTCACTGCAAGCTTCCACTCACACACACACACACATACACACACACGCACACACATACACACACACACACGCACAGATACACCCGCACCCACACGCCGACACCACTGCACCACTGTGTACTTTGGCAGTCCGGGCGCGCAGGACACAACCCATACTGCGTCTGCGCAGACTCATTGTAACAAGGCACACTCAACTTCATTCGTAGCAGTCATGCACGCGCCAGTTCAGAAGCAATTCTTCAGTAGTCCACAACGCAACGCAACGCAATCTCACCACACAGGGCTTTCCCCTCGTTTCCTTGTTATCATCACCACCTCACCACACCACCCTCCCGCCTCTCCTGCACCCTGGCCCCTCACCCGCCGGCCGCCGCCGCCGCCTCCCCGCCTCCCACACCACCTCCACCGCCACCTCCACCGCCCTCCCTCCCGCCCCAGTAGCGCAGCGCGTGCGCCACCGTGTCCCGCACCACGGTGTAGGCGGGCGAGCGCGGGCTGGCGGGCTTGCAGCAGTTGATGTGGTCGTTGTCGGGCAGCGTCAGCGCCGCGCCGAAGCCGGGGTAGGCGCTGTCCGGCCCCACCACCAGGATGCGCGGGATGACGCCCGACAGGTGCGTGGGCAGCCCCTCCAGCAGCGACACCACCCGCAGCCGGCCCGGCGCCTGCTCGTGCAGCTCGTGCAGCCGCGCGTTCAGGCTCAGCAGGTGCGGGCCTGTGCAGGGGGGTTGCGTGTGGGCGTGGGGGCGCAGGGGTAGGGGTGGGGGTTCCATGCATTTGATTTAATGACCAGGTAGACGTAGAACAGACGTTGCAACACAGGACGAGGAGTGGGTTGGGTGGTTGTCAAGTAAGAACGGTTGGCGGGTGAAGGGGAGTGCGAGACACAGCGTCCGGTGAGGTAGGGTTGGTCATGCCCCGGCTCAGCCCTCATCTCAGGGCATCCACCTGCCTGCCCCCACACCGCCCACACCACGCCCACACCACGCGCACACACCGCCCGGCGCTACAGTACCGGTACGGTAGTACCGCACACACCCTACGCACCCGCCCACCCACCCACCCACCCGGCGTGAGGCGCGCCAGCGAGGCTGCGGGGTAGGCGCCCGGCACGTGCCGCAGCTTCCAGCCCATGGCCGCCATGCCGTTGCCGAAGTGCGGCGTGCCGAAGAACACCACGCCGCACGTGGAGGGCGCCAGGGCCGCGTTGGGGCCGCCGCCTGCCGGGGTGGGGGGTTGGGTTCCATGCATGTTAAATTAATGGGGGGGGTTTGGGTCCGGGTTGGGGGGCGGTTACATGGGGCATGGAGTCCTCGTCACAGCGTTGTGCCGTCTTCGCGTGCCAAACCCCCTGAGGCCATCGATCCGAGACCCGGTTGAAAGCCCAACACCTCGGCTGGCGGCATGCAACGGACCCGGGACTGCGAAGCCACACCGCTAACGCGGACCTGGGAGGTGCTTTGGCCGTGCCTCGAGCAAGGTCGAAATTGCGCGGCCGGAAAGCTGCCTGTTGTGTACGTCTATCCTACGTCTACCTCGTCATTAACTAAAATGCATGGAACCCCCTCCCCCCCCCCCCCAGGCTCGATGCTGGACTACACGGACATCGGTAACGGCACGACTACTGTACCTGTGTACCTGGCTACGCCTCCTTCTCCTTCTAACTCTAACGCCGCATGTAACCCCCGCCCACCACCCTGCCCACGCCCACGCTCACCCGCCTCGGCCTGGTCCATGCTGCGCGCCAGCATCTCCTTCACCAGCAGGCCGCCCATGGAGTGCGCCACGAACACCACCGGCCTCTGGCCGCAGCCCACGCCCGCCGCCGCCAGCTGCTGCATGACCCGGCTCACGTTGTCCTCCAGCGGCAGCGACTCGCCCTGCGGGGGTGGGGTGGGCGGGTGTGTGTGTGTGTGCGTGGGCGTGGGCGTGATCGCAGGAACATGAAGCGCAGTGACCGAGGGAAACCGTCCGCCGCCTCCTATAAATAAATGCGACACGCACGCGTGCCCTCACGGCCCCAACCCCGCCTTTCTCCTGCTCTCCCACCCACCCTTCCAACCCCCCACCCACAGCTCCCGCCACCGCATCCCCGCCCCTCACCCCCCCCCCCCCGCCCGGGTTGCTTCGGGTTCTGGAATGAACTTATCCCCCCCCAGCCCCCCACCACACACACACGCCACCTTTCCGCCTCACCTCCCACGCCGACAAGGGCGCCAGGTACTCCACGCTCAGGAGCCGCGCTCCCGGGAAGTCCGCCGCCAGCCACGTGCCGGGCCAGCACGCGTCGCGCTCCATGTGGGCGGCGGCGGCGGCGCCGCCGCGGGGGTGGTGCTTGGGCGCCGCCGCCAGCACGGCCGCCTTGCGCCAGGTGATGAAGGGGCCGCCGCGGATGCCGTGGATGAACACCACATCCACGTCCGGCGGCAGCGCGCCGTCGGTGCTGCCGGGGGCGGCGGCGGCGGCGGCAGAGGAGGAGGAGGAGCCGGGGGAGGCGGCAGGGGAGGAGGAGGGGGAAGCGGAGGCTGTGACGGGAGGAGGCGGGCCGTACGGGGCGGGGTAGGGCGGCACCGCGTGCGCGGGCTTGAGCGGCGGGCCGTTGGGCGCGCCCGCCGCCGGGTCGGGGTGGCCGGGCGGAAGTGGCGGCGGCGGCGGCGGGACGGCCGCAGCCGTGCCGCCGCCGCCGCCAGTGCCGCCGCTGCCCTTGCCTGGCGCGCCGCGCAGGGGCTCGGCGGCTGACGCCGCCGCCATGCGCGAGGATGCCGCCGCATCCAAGCCGCCGCCGCCCCCGTAAAAGTCTCCGCCGCCTCCGGCGGCCGCCAGGGAGGCGGCGCCGGCGCCGGCGCCGTACAACACCGCCGCCGGCAGCCGTACGAACATGTACGACACTGCGTCGTACACGGCTGAGGCCATGGCGGGCGCCAGGGACCCCACCACCTCCAGTGCGCTCCGGTCCGCCGCCGCCGTCGCAGCCGCCGGGCGGCTGCTGTACCGGTAAGCAGCACCGCCGCCGCCGCCGCTGGCGCTGGCGCTGGCGCCGGAACTGGCCTGTGCGCTGCTGCTTGTGCTAGCGTGCGCAGCCGCCGACTCGTTCGCAAGCGACGGCGCCAAGACGTTTTGCTCGGGGCCCGAGTCCGCCGCCGCCGCTGTCACGCCCGGGAGGCGCGCCCCCGCGCCGCCCCGCGCTGCCGCGTGCGCCGCCTCCGCCGCCGCCGTGGCGGCGGCGGTTGCGGCCCTCGCGTCCGCCATGCGCGCCGCCGCCTGCGCCGCCTGCTTTACTAAGGCCCAGTGATGCGGGGCGCCTGGATACAGGAGGTGGATCCCATCCAGGAACACGGGCGGAAGCGGCTCCGCCGCCAGCAACGGATCCCGGCTGCCGCCACCGGCCGCCGCCGCCGCCGCCGCCGCCGCCACCATGGGCAGCGTCTGCTGGCCGGCGGCGCCGGCGGCGGCGGCCGTCGCGCGCTCCACCGCCGGCGCGTTGGCGGCCAGCGCCGCCATGTGCAGCAGCGCCCGCGTCGCGTTGGAGGACAGCCGGCAGTCGCTGCTGGCGGCGGCGGCGTGCAGCCACTGCGGCCAGCCGGCAGTAGCAGAAGCCGCCGCCGCTGCTGCCGCCGCCGCCGCAGCAGCAGCGGCGGCAGTAGCGGGATGAGGGATGGCCGCGGCCGCCTTTACGTCCCCAGGCGGGCCCCCAAGTCGGTCCTGCGCCTCCGGCAGAAGCGCCACCAGCGCCAGCATCCTCGCGACCTGGCGCTGCAGGCACAGCGACGGCCCGCCCTCGTGGTCAGACAGCAGCTCCGACACAACAACCGGGGCGGTCGTGGGCGCCGCCGCCGCCGCGTTGCCGCCGGCGGCGGTGGCGGCGGCGCCGCCCACCGCCGCCAAGGCGGCCGCCGCCGCGGCAGCGGCGACGCCGGCGGCGTCAGCCACCGCCGACGCCTCCGCGGCGGCGGCCTCCGCCGCCTCGGCGCCGGGCTGTCCCGCCTCGCCCAGCGGCAGGCGGGGGTCGTCGGCGGTGCGGGTGAGGCGGTGCATGAGCGGCAGCACGCCGCGCTCCAGCAGCCAGCGCTGCTTGGCGGGGTCGGGCGCCACGATGGCGCACAGCGCCTGCGTGTGTGTGTGTGTGTGTGTGTGTGCGTGTGGGGTCGGGTCGGGTCGGGTCGGCGGCGACAGGTCAGGTCAATGGCGCGGCAGGGGCAAGGTGGGCGAAACCCGGTGTGCATTCCACCATGGTCAACACCACGGCGACCACCACCACACGGCGCGCAGCACACACATCGACACGCGCCCCCAGCCTCTCACCCCCAGCCTCTCACCCCCAGCCTCTCACCCCCAGCCTCTCACCCCCAGCCTCTCACCCCCAGCCTCTCACCCCCAGCCTCTCACCCCCAGCCTCTCACCCCCAGCCTCTCACCCCCAGCCTCTCACCCCCAGCGCGTCCGCCGCCTTGCTCTCCGCCACCACCACGTCCACCACGTGCGCCGCCTGCCGGTACGCCGCCGCCGCCGCCGCGCGGTCCCGCCGCGCCGCCGCCTCGGCCGCTGCCTCGGCCGCCGCCCGCTGCTCCGCGCCCTTGGCCGCCCCGTCCCCCTTCCTCCGTGTGTCTCCCTTGTCCCTGCTGCTGCTGCTGCTGCTACTGCCCCGGTCGATCCAGGCAGGCGAGCCCACCAGGCCGCTGCCCGCCAGGTCGAACTCCAGCGGCAGCGGCGGCGAGGCCTCCGCCACCACCGCGTCCGCCGCCCGCTCCAGCGCCTCCACCACATTCTGCAAACACAGCGCAGCACAGCGCAGCACAGCGCAGCACAGCGCAGCACAGCGCAGCACAGCGCAGCACAGCGCAGCACAGCGCAGCACAGCGCAGCACAGCGCAGCACAGCGCAGCACAGCGCAGCACAGCGCATGATGCACGATGCAGGGCGGCAAGACCAAGTGCGGCGGAAGTTGGCCGAGATCGCGCCCCACTCAACTACGGCACATACGGCCAAGCCTCTGCCTCCGGGCCGGGACCGAGCATCCCAGCCACGCGCACCGCCTGCACTGCCCTGCACCCGCCCACCCACCCACCCACTCACCCACGCCCCCAAGAAAACGAGTATATCCCTCTCCTCCGCGCTCTCTGGTTCTGGGTTCTGGGTTTTTGGGTTGCAATGGTCGCTTTGGTTTCTGGAATGAACAACCCTAACCCACCCTAACCCACCCAACCCCACCCACCCACCTGCACGTAGCTGGGCAGCACGGGCACGGCGTGCACCAGGTCCTGCGCGCTGCGCGGCCCGCCCTCCGCCGTGTACACCAGCGCGGTGTACGGCAGCGTGCGGCCCGCCAGCTCTGACAGCAGCCGGCTCAGCCAGTAGTGCGCAGCCTGATTGCATGGGGGGTAAAGGGGGGTGCGGTTACCAGGTACGACTTAGTAAAGTTGTAGACGGGGCAGTGGGGTGGCAAGGAGCGCGAGGGAGGGAGTTCAGGCGGGGGGACGGAGAGGGAGAAGGGGTGAGAGACAGGGAGAAGGGGCGAGCGACAGGGAGAAGGGGCGAGAGACGGAAAGGGAGTGAGGAGAGCCGGGTGAGGCGCGGCACGAGAGGGACACGCCGCCGCCAAGAAGCATGGATCGCATGGAGCAGCCGCACACAGGCCGCAATGCCGCACAGCTGCCACCAGGCGCCCATGCAGCTGTGGGGTTCCTCGTCAAACCCGAGCCTGCGCCTTCCACGTCCGTGTGTACATGCGCCCCCGCCCCCCGCCCACCCCCACCTGCAGGCCGTGATTCCCCGGCGTCTGCGACAGCGCCGCCAGCGCCGCCACCACACTGTCACGCAGCCGCGTCAGCTCGAGCTCGGCCGACTGCGCCGACGGCGACATCGGTGCTGTGCCGCCGCCGCCGCGCCGCCACTCTGCCGCCGCCTCGCCCCCCCCAGCCGCCGCGGCAGCAGCGCCATCCCCCGCCTCGCTGCCGCCGCCGGACGCCGGCTGCTGCGACGGCAGCGGGATGGCCAGCCACGACGGCAGCGGCTGCCGTGCCGCCTCCCGCCCCCGCCCCGTGCCCGCCGCATCCTGCTGCTGCGGCTGCTGCTGCGGCCATTGCGACCGCACACCCGCACCCGAGGGCGCCCGCGACGGCGACGCCGCGCGCCGCTGCGCCCCTGCGGCGCCTGCTGCTCCTCCCCCGCCGCCCCCTCCCCCTCCCCCTCCTGCTGAAGGCACGGCCGCCGCCGCCGCCGCCCCGGGCTCGGCGCCGGCCCCCTCCGGCCCCTCCACGCACAGCACGTCCAGCAGCCAGTCCCGCCAGCGCGGCACGTGCTCCTCCGGCAGCAGCCCCGCGCGCGCCAGCTCCGCCACCGCGCCCGCCACAGAGGCCGCCACAGCCGGGTCCTGTGGTGGTGGTGCGTGGGCGTGTGTGTGTGTGTGTGGGCGTGTGTGTGTGTGTGTGTGTGTGTGTGTGTGTGTGTGTGTGTGTGTGTGTGTGTGTGTGTGTGTGTGTGTGTGTGTGTGTGTGTGCGCGCGAGTGTGCGAGCCGCCCCGCCGCGCGAGGGCATGATCCAAACACCAAACATGAAACCGTAATCCCGCAACCCACACACGCTGCAGTCCGCACGCATGCATGGCTACCCCTCTCCTCCCCCCCTGACGTGCCCACACGCACCTTGACCTGCATGACGGCGCCGCTGCGCTTGGCCCGCCGCGCCGCCGCCGCGTTCTCCGCCGCCACCTGCGCCGCGTGCCGTGGCCCGCCACCGCCGCCACCTCCCGCCGCCGCCGCCGCAGCCGCGCCGCCCTTTACGGCCGCCCCTTTCGCCGCGCCGGCGTGCGCCACAGCGCCGCCGGCGCCGCCTGCAGGGGCCGACCCGCCTGCCGCCGCCGCCGCCGCAGCAGCAGCAGCAGCAGCAGCAGCAGCAGCAGCAGCAGCAGCTGCTGGCGCGCCTCCCGCTTGCCCTGTTGTTGTCGTTGCTGCTGCCGCGCCCGCTCCCGCTGCCGGCACGGGCTTGGGCTTTGGCGGGTACACTCTGCGCGTGCATACCCCCACATGTGTGCGTGTGTGTGTGTGTGTGTGTGTGTGTGTGTGTGTGTGTGTGTGTGTGTGTGTGTGTGTGTGTGTGTGTGTGTGTTAGAAAAGCGCAAGTAAAGAAAGGGTCTTTAGATTGCTTGAGTTTGGGCTGGTAACCACGACCCCCCCTACCTGTGCGCGCCCATGCCCTTCGCCAGCTGCCACAGCAGGTGCGGCAGCGTGCTCTCCGCCACCCGCTCCGCCACCGGCTCGCCGCCCGCCGCCACCGCCGCCGCCAGCGTGTCCACGGCGTACGCCGCCATGCGAGCGTCCGCGGCGGCGGCGGCGTCCGCGGCGGTGTACAGCAGCGGCAGCAGGCAGGCGGCCAGGTGGTGGCTCTCGCCGGGCGTGGCGTGCTCAGCCATGACGCGGGTCAGCCTGTTTAGGAAACCAGGACCAGGCGGGCCGACAGGGAAGCCGCCGGGACAGGCCGCGGTGGGGGGACGCATTACGTAATGCGGTGGTGGTGGAGCTGTAGGGTAGCGGGGCGTGTCGCGCTAGGCTAGCCGCGGAACCGGCTGGAGCGGGCAAGTGCATGTGCATCGGCGGAATGCGCTTTGCCGACGTCCTTCCCAGTCCCAACATTCGCCGTCCATGGCAGGCGGCCGCACGCACGCCAGCACACCAGCACGCCAGCGCGAACGCACGCACCTCAGCAGCTCCCACTGCAGCTCCACCGCCGCCTGCTCGCCGATGCCGCTGACCGCCGTGGCCGCCTGCGCCACCACCGCCTGCAGCCCCAGGCCCGTCAGCTTGGCGCGGTTGGCGGCGCTGCCTGCCGCCCAGGCCGCCAGCAGCCCCGCCGCGGTGCGCTGCAGGGGCAGGCTGCTGCCGCCGATGATGCCCAGGCCGGCGCTGGCGGCGCCGCCGCGCCCGCGCAGCTACGGAGGGGGGGGGGCAGCAAGGACGCCGCGTTGTCGCTTGAAGGACAAGGACAAGTGGTCACAACAGGCGACACACGCAAAGGAGCCATGGAGCGTCAGATCCAAAGCCGTGCTGGCACCCCAACACCACCCGCGCTGCCGGGCCCCTCAACCCGCTCCAGCCCACCTCTCCCGGCTCGGCCCAGCCCGCCTGCGCCCTCGGCCCCTCCCCTGCAACGCCCACGGCGCCGCACCACTCACCACCTCCACCGCCGCCTGCAGGTCAGCGGTCATGGCCTCGGCCGCCGCGCGCGGCTCCGCCGCCCGCGCCGCCAACGCCGCCGCCAGCGCAGCGCTAGCCTGCCCGCAGCCCACCGCCCGCAGCAGCCGCGGCACGGCGCCGGGCCGCTCCAGCAGCAGCCGCGCCGACTCCTCTGCAGGCAGGCAAAGGCCAGGGCCGGGCCGACGTCAGCGGCCGGGCAGTCCTAAGCGGCTCCCTAAGCAGCGGCAGGGCAGCCGTTACCGCGCAGCCCACCACGGCGGCGTGTCATGAAGTGCGGTACGGAGCAGCTAGCTACCAAGCCGCCCGCCACCAACCGCCACCTCAGCCGGCCTCGACCAACTTTTACCCACCCACCCGACTCACCGTCCTGAAGGAGGCTCTCCAGCGCGCGCTCTGCCGCCAGCGACCGGCGCGCCGCGGCTCGCGCCGCCGCCGAGTCCTCCTCCTCCGCCTCCGCGCCGCTGCCGGCGGCGGCGCCCGACGCAGACGGCCCCAGCCCCAGCCGCAGCCGCCGCAGGTGCGCCGCCACGGTGCTGCCGCCGCCAGCCTCGCGCGTCTCGCCCGACTGCTGCTGCAGCTGCTCCCAGAACTTGGCCACGCCCTCAGTCGGGCCCCGGTATGCGCCGGCTGTGGTGGCGGCGGCTGCGCCGCCGCCGCCGCCCGCTCCCCCTGGCAACCAGCCCGGCGCGCCTGGTGCTGCTGCCGGCGTCAAGGGCGCTGCCGCTGCTACAGCCGCTGCCGTGGCTGAGGAGTTGTCGCGGCCTGCTGCTGCGGCTGCTGCTGCTACTGCCGGCAGGTCGGGGTAGGCCAGCTGTAGCAGCCAGTCCAGAAAGTAGCCGCCGCCGGCTGCCAGCAGCTGCCGGCGCGAGGGCGCGTCGGCGGCCAGGTCGGCGACTGTGACGGCCAGTGCAGCACTGAAGCGGCCTGTGATGCGGCAGGGGTCGGACGTGGGCGTGAAATGACACACGTGTCACACGGTAGGGAAGGGAGCCGGGAGACGGGCAGGCATAGGCCACAGTGCGCTTGGCGGCACCGGCCCGCCTGCATTTGTGTCGGTCCCGCCGCTTTCTCAAGACCCCATGCGCGCACCCGAGTCGAAGTCCCGCCGCTCCACAGCTTCAATGGAGCTGCGCACGGCGGTCCGCAGCAGCGCCCCCGCAACCGTGGTCGCGGTGCGGACCGTGGATGCCGCCTCGGTGACACGTTCCTGAAGGGGGTGCAGTGGGGCTCCGACTGCTCGATCAACAAATGGCATCCAAGCATGGTGTGCTACGTCCATGGCACAGGTGATATGAAGCTGTGCGAAGGTGGCGGCCTCTGTACCGGCACCGATGGCCCGGCCGATCGAGGGATGTACACGCATGCGGACGTGTGAAGATGGCGGGACACCACGTCAGCGCCGGATCACTCGTGGCGGTGGGAATTGGTGCACGCAGGTGCCTAAGTGATAAAGGCACATACGACATGCTACGGGGTTGGCTGCAATCTGCGACCTCCTCGCGCGCGCGCCTGCGAGTCTCGACTTCGTCCGTACCCGTGCAACTTGCTGCTTGGTCGTGCCTCGCTCCAGTGCCTCCTCACGCAGCCGACCTTCCACAAGCACGAGCCCAGCGCCCGAAGCAGCCAAGGCCCAGAGCAATTTCCGGTGCCTTGACGCCCGCTGGGCAGCGCTGTGCGTCAGGGACGCCATCTGGCTTCGAAGCTCTAGCGCTCACAGGCGCGAGCGCCCGGGTTAGAGCGCCTTCATCGCGGGGAACCCCAATCCGTCGTTGGTCGATTACCGGGTCGCCAACGGATGCTTTCAAGGGGGCTGTGATTAATCTAATCGAACCGATGTCGTAGTTAAGATTATCAGATTTAAGAATTTGAAACAGCGCGTGCTGAGTCGGCAAATTGAAAGTGCAAAGGAGGCCCGTTTCAATTTGCAAAGGCCGCAAACAGGACCGCCGGGGAGTCGTTTGTGTATACTCTATCCACTGCAAAAGGTTAGGCGCTTCTCGAATTCAAAGCAGCGCTTTCTGAAGCCTGTTGCACATGGACATGGGGCGGACATGGGGCGGACACGCGTGGCTCCTGGCGCCCCGACCTCCACATCTCCCCCCTATCCCCTCCCGCCGGCCTCCCCCATCCCGTGCGCACCGCTTGTGCCCAAGGGAGTGTGGGGCCTTGCCTTCAAATGTCAGTCCCTGGCACTGGAGACAGAGGCGGGGTCGCGCTGTCAGCGTGGTGGTATACCCCCCAAGAGACAAATGCATGCGAGTACCGCCCCCCCCCCACACACACACCACCACCACCACCACAACAACTCCACTTGCACCCCTGCACATGCACAATGGGTGCTGCAATTTCCAAGCGAATGGCGTGGCCCTGCCTGAAGTTGACAAATGCTACGGATGCCCGAGCCAGCCCGACCAGTTCCTCAGGGTTCTCGGCTTCTCGCAGAAGCCCCTTGACATGGGTCAATTCCTTGCGCTGATTCAAATGGTGATGCGGCTGGCTTAGAGGACGCGAAACACTTGCCGGCCAATCCTGACATTCTTTATGCCCGAGGGGCCCCATCGACCCTGCGGACACGGCAGGACGGCGGGACATTGTTAAATTTCAAGTCAGTAATGTGTGCAAGCCTAATGTGCCAAAGCTGCCTCTAGTGGCACCAACGCCCGCCTCTTGAGACAAAGACGTTAGTCGACTGGCGAGCGCTGAAGTATGCAGCGCGCTCGCAGCACGCAGCTGGAGGCGTGCAGCAATGGGGGCGCCACGAGCGAGAAGGCAGCGTTGCTCGCGGCAGAGGACAGTTTGGTGAAGCCATCCGCTAGCGAAGACCCGGAGCTCCTCGCCGCGCAAGCCAGCGCCGCACTTGAAGCCTCCAGGAGAGCCTTTGCCTGCCGTGTTGTCAGTGGCGGCCTCGGACTGCTCTTCATTGTTCTCTTGGCTTGCCAGGGGCTAAATTCTGCGTCCAGTCCCGACGAGGCTCGCTCGTTTAGCAGCCGCTGCCTTTCCAGCTCGGGTGGAGGCGTGGTGGGGCCGCGAGGTAGCCTTCTTCATTTCTCGCCCAGCTGCACCGTGGAGCTCAGGGTGAGCGTGGCCGGTTTCCGCTTCATCGCTTGCGCAACGGGCGGGTTCCAGCACCCTCCCTCCCCGGAGCGAGGTGTCACGGCGCTGGCAAGCAGGGAAGGACCACGTCCCGCGGACAAAGCCTCACTGGGTGTTGTTGGGACCGAGCTGGGAGGCTTGCGGAAGCACGGGCTCAGCCGGTTGGGGATGGGGTGCGCCCTGGACGGTCCAAACGTCCTACGCCCAAGCGCAGGTGGCGCGCGCCTCCTCCTCCCCCTCCTCCCCACACGTTTCCATATACCACACGCCCCCAACTGGGCCCTCAACGCACCAAAGAATGCTCTCACAACACCCCCACGCCCACCCACCTCCACGCCCACCCATCCACCTCCACGCCCACAGGAGTACTTTGACGGCGCCTACTTCGCCGAGGTGCGCCGCGTGGCCGACGACGCCATCGCCTACTTCCGGGCCCTGGTGGCTCGGCAGAACCGGCAGGACCAGCTGGCGGGCGCCGCCGGGCCGCGCACCAACCGCGGCACGGTGGTCTTCGACATCGATGAGACGGCGCTGTCCAACCTGGACTCGTTCTTCTCCCGCACCGCGCCGTGGTCGCGCCTGCTGGGCGGCCTGCTGGGCGGCGGCGCCGGGCTGGGCGGCGCCGGGATGGGCGACGGCGACTGTGTATACCCGCACCTGGAGTACATGCCGTTTGCGGGCGCGCCCGCCTCGCCGCCGCTGGTGCTGATGGCGGGCAAGGGCGCGGGCGGAGCGGCGGCGGGCGATGGTGGTGCGGGCGTGGGCGTGGGCGGCGGTGCGGGCGCCGGGGCCGGGGGCCGGCCGCTGCTGCGCCTGTGTTCCTCGCCGCCGCTGCGGGCCACGCTGGACCTGTACACCTACCTGGCGGCCAACAACTTCACGCTGGTGCGTTTGTTTGTTGTCAAGCATACCGTAAAGCAGTGGGTGCGCTCTTTGTTGTTTCTTTTTCAGTGTACCTGCGCCGGAGCTGCTTAAGCTGACTCGCCCGCCCGCTTGCTGCCTGGTTACACCTTCTGGCGCTGTGTGGTGTGGTCTTGCCGCCCGCCATGACATGCCTATGCCTGTGCTAACGCCACTGCAGGTGTTCCTGACGGGCCGCAGCGAGGACGCACGCGCCCAGACCGCCGCCAACCTGGAAGAGGCGGGATACGGCAGCCTCTGCCCCGCGCCCTCCGCAGCAGCGGCAGCAGCAAACGGTGCCGCCGCCGCCGTTACCACCGCCGTGGACGCGCTGTCGCTGTCCGAGGTGTTTGACGCCGCCACGGCGCCCAGCCGCAGCAGCAGCGCCGGCTCCGGCGCCGCCGGCGGCCCGCTGCGCCACCGCCGCCACCTGGCGCAGCAGGGCCACAGTGACCAGGCCGGCGCCTCACCCGCTGACGCCGCAGCCGCCGTGTCAACCTCCGCCCGCGGCAGCGGCCTGGCGGCGCCCTGTTACGCGGCGCTGCTCATGCGGCGGGTGGGCGACGAGAGGCTGGCCAGCGTGTTCAAGGCGGAGGCGCGCGCGGCGCTGGCGGGCGGAGGCGGAGGCGGCGGCCACGTGATTGCGGGCAACATCGGCGACCAGTACAGCGACCTGGTGGGCGAGGCGGCGGGCGCGGCCAGCTTCAAGCTGCCCAACCCGGTGAGGCCGTGGGGGGCGAGGGCGGGGGTTGGGGACGGGGCGGAATGCGGACACGGGGCTGGGGGAGGGAGGGGAAAGGGGCGGAAAGGGGGTTGTGGTTTAGCGCTGGTGAGGCGTTGCGCACGGGCGTGGGTGCCTGGGTGAACCGGCATGGCGTTGCAGTGCACGGCGGCGGCTAACCCCTTTGCTTATGCGTTCGTGCTGCCACTGCTGCTGTCGCCCTTGTGCTGCAGGTCTACACGTTGCTGTGAGCAAACCAGCGGTGCTGGCGCAGTCCCGCCACGGTGGCGGGGGGGGGAGGCTGTCGGCGCGTCTTCGGCTTCGGTGCGCCTTGCGGCAGCACGCACGCAGGCATGCCGGTGACCGGTGCAACAAAAGAGACGAAAGAGGTTGCGCCGCTGCATTATTGGCTGCGCCGCTCGGCAGCGGGGCTTCACGTCCCGAGCTCGGGTTGCCGGTGCGCCTGCATGGCGCGTCTGTGCACCTGCATGGCGCGTCTGTGCACCTGCTTGCACCGGCCAGCCTAGGACTTGTGGAAGGGGCACCCAACACTACCGTGCTTGCGGCATTTGACTGAGCCCGCAGACTGCGCCCCACACGAGTGTGCCGATGCTGACAGACCGGGGCCGTGGCGGTTGGTTTATAGCGTGAAACATCACGTTTGTACTTTTGGATTTTTGGCTTGAGCGCCCGTTTGCAACCGACGAAGCGTGAGGGCGGTGCGGGCATTCCCGATGGGTGTGGCGCGCGCGGTGCTGCTGCATGTGCCGATACCGCGCATGCGGCAGTCCGCGTCGCCGCCGGTGCGACCTGGTGGCGTGCGAGTTGCATGACCAGGGTCGACTATTATGTGTATGACTACTTATCTATCCACAGGCGTGCAGTATAGCTTGGACACCCGTGCGTCAAACGTCAAGTGTTTTGGCGTGTGCAAACTAGAGACTGCTACGGCAGGTTGGGCTCGAGTCCGTGCCAGCAGTGAGGGCGCGCCAGCGGCAGCAGGAGGAACAGGACTGCAGGCATCAAGGCGCATTGCATTGCACTGGAGGCCTTTCATGGATGGCTAGCATAGTATTGTTGAATAGGGGTGCCCCCTGTTGTTGAAGAACTGGAAATAACGGCGGAGAAAGAAGGATGGGCAGTGTTCATGTTGTGATGGGGACGTATGGGGATGGGGCCAAGTGGCCGGAGGAAGTGTGGCTTTGCAGTTCGGAGGGCGTACAGTTCCTTGCCCTGAAGCCATTGCAAGCTATGCACCAGTGTAATAATATGGCGATTCCCACGGAACCTTGTCGGGGGCAGCCTAACATAACCCAGTGGACGGCAGATGGGGTCCCACACAATCCACTAGCCCGCCGTCGAGTTGAAAGGATACCGATTTAACCCAGCACATTCGTACCGGGTCCAGAGGTGTCAAGATAGTTTATTTGAACCTTCCTTTCCTTTTCCTTACATGCTGTGCAACATCCTCAGCAGTCGCTGCTTGCACACGAGTTGCGTCTTGTCACTAACGCGCAAATCCAACAAAATATCCAAATTACATTGCTCGCCAGGCCGCGGTGGACTTTGGCCGTTCAGCGTCTTCCAGTGTGTCACGATTCACGCGGGAAGGCCTCCGCGCTAGCATTTGTGTACGGTCCGCAATGGACAATGTCACACCGATTGTTGCTCAGGGTTCTGAGCCTCCCGCAGCGGAGCCTGCGCCCGGCGTGGCCTCCGGGACGGCTGCACCGGAGGCACGCCCCACCCTCGAGTCCCTACGCGCCCGGCTCCGCGAGTTTGCCCGGGAGCGCGACTGGGAGCAGGTGACGCGATGAGGGAAATGTAGGACAGTGCTAGCCAAGTTTAGCTTATCATAGCTGGATGAAGCGAGCTCGGGAGGGGCCGTGCGCCGTCTGCAACGCGAAGTCCGCCACATCACTCTCCCTGCCCCTCCCCTTCCTTCCACTCTCTCTCTTTCTTGGGATTCCCTGCCTTTACGACCCCGCCCGTGGACCCCAACCCTTCTTTCCCTCCCCCCCCCGCCCCCACGCACACACGCACACACACTCCTTCCAGTACCACACGCCCCGCAACCTGCTGCTGGCGCTGGTGGGCGAGGCGGGCGAGCTGGCGGAGCTGTTCCAGTGGCGGGCCGAGGCGGAGGCGGGCCCTGGGCTGCCGGGCTTCAGCGCCAAGGAGCGGCGCGACGTGGAGGAGGAGCTGGCGGACGTGCTGCTGTACCTGGTGGGTGTGGTGGGTGTGGTGGGTGCAGGTGGGTGTGGTGGGTGCAGGTGGGTGTGGTGGATGGCGGGGGGTGGCGAGGGTGTGGTGGGTGTGGTGGGTGTGGTGGGTGCGGTGGGTGTGGTGGGTGTGGTGGGTGGCGGGGGTGTGGTGGGTGTGGTGGGTGGCGGGGGTGTGGTGGGTGTGGCGGGGGTGGCGGGGGTGTGGTGCAGGTGGGTGTGGTGGGTGTGGTGGGTGGCGGGGGTGGCGAGGGTGTGGTGGGTGTGGTGGGTGGCGAGGTGGGCGAGGGTGGGTGCAGGTGGGTGTGGTGGGTGGCGAGGGTGTGGTGGGTGTGGTGGTGCAGGTGGGTGCGTTGGTGAGGGTGGGCGGGCGGGCGGGTGGGAGCATGGGTGGGAGGATGGGTGGGTCCTTCCAGATACAACGCAAACCAAGGCGGGAAAGCATGTGGGCCCGGGTGGTCGCCTGTTGGATGGGTGGTGGTCGGGCAGGTGGGGCGACGCCGCTGTATGCGAAGCTGCGGTGAGGGTGCGGTAGCGGCGATTGCCGCGCACATGCGTGTTATAATGCGTGAAGGAGGGGATGTCGCAGTGACGTGTTCCCAGGAGCTAGCGTCGATTGGCGGCGCGCGCTCCTGCCCTGCGCCCTCTCGCCCCACTCGGCTCCACTTGGCACCGCGCCGGGTCGCGTGCGCCGCAGATTCGCCTGTCCGACGTGTGCGGGATAGACCTGGGCGCCGCCGCCGCCGCCAAGATCGCCAAGAACGCCGCCAAGTACCCGGCGGAGCGGTGCCGCGGCAGCGCCGCCAAGTACCACACCTACCAGGAGATGCGGGCGGAGGCGCGGCAGCAGCAGCAGCAGCAGCAGCAGCAGCAGCAGCAGCAGCAGCAGCAGCAGCAGGCGCAGCAGCAGCAGCAGCAGGCGCAGCAGCAGCAGCAGCAGGCGCAGCAGCAGCAGCAGCAGCAGGCGCAGCAGCAGCAGCAGGCGCAGCAGCAGCAGCAGCAGCAGGCGCAGCAGCAGCAGACGCAGAAACGCGGGCGAGGGGAGGAGGAGGCAGAGGGGGAGGGGGACGCAAAAGGGGTGAAGAAGGGAGCGCAAGGGGAGCAACACCAGCAGGAGCTGGAGTCCCGGCGGTAGGCAGCGAAGGTAGGGCGCGAGCCGTACGCGCGGTATGCGGGCTGGGCTTGGGTGAGGGCGTGAAGCGTGCAGGAGTAAGTTCGGAACAGAAGCAGTTGGGCACAGGCAGGCACAGTGGCAAAGGCGAAGACGAGGCCGGGGGCTGCAGGCAGGGTGGCTGGCATCGCCTGCTGGGCCACGTGCCTCAAGTGCTGGGTGAGTGGCGGTGGGGTGCAACGCAGGCGCGGGCGAGTGGTGGCGGACAGGTTGCAAGCATACCGTATCACCGATGTGTATGCGGTGCACGGGGCCAGGGGGCTGCGCGCGGCGTGTGCTCTGATGACAAACCTCTCTACTGAGTCGATGAAGCAGGAAGACAGGAAGAGCGACACACATGGTCCGCTGGCGTAGCCGCGTAGGCAGTCGCTTACAGAGTGAGCCGGCCATGCAAACAGCATCATCAACATCATCATCATGCTCCCACCCGAATGGGTGCATGTCGCATGCATGCCCGACCATCCATCCACCTTGCCGGGACACACACACCGGACGCATCCAGCCCTGCAGCCAACAGCGCATTCCAAAGCCAGGAGTGCCGCACGCGCGTTGGTCACACGCCACGCGAGCCATCACGCACCGGTGCGCCACTCCACCTGCCAGGATGAAGGCTGCCGGATCCAGCATCATGCGGCACCGAAAATAGCATGCATGCCGGGCAATCACAAAAAAACAGCACAGCATAAACAAAACAGCAGAACTCCATACCAAAGGCGACGCTGCCTCTGCACCACCTTTCCGGCCCTGGCCCAGGGAGCCCCGGCGGCACAAGCGACACAGGCATACAGCTTTGTCAGGGGGCTGGCCCGGTGCGCAGGCCCAGCAGTGTTACCCGACTTCACTCTCTCCTGGCAGCATTGTTTTGCGTTGACTGTAGGACGGACGACCGGACGCACCGGCGCGATCATATATGTGCATCCGGGGGCTATGTCTCACTTCCTTCCTAATACTGTTCATGTGATCAGTGTCTCACTTCTTAGGTTCAAGCCGCACTGCGCCTGGGCGCGGGCCTTCACGGATGCACCCATGCACCACAGCGAAACATTGAAGACGCCAGCCGTAGCTGTGACAAAAAACAGACCAGGCACATTCCAACGACAACAACACATCATAACCAAACCCCCCAAAACAGAACGCCAAACCACCTGCACGTGCGTTCATATTGCAGGAAACGGGCGAAACCGCTACACGCACGCAGCCGCTACCAGCACGGCAGCACCGCGCCAAACCCAGGCCCCTGCGTGTGCCGCTGCCTCATTCGGCAGCCCCCACTGCACACGCAGCTCCCCACAGTGCCCTCGCACCCCTGCCGGTCCTGCAGGCCCGCTTGCAAGTCCTCCCAAAAGACCTAGTTGGCAAGCAGCGGCGTTTTGTCCATCACCGCGGACGTGTTGCGGTTGCGGCCCAGCCCGCCGCTGGCCGCCACTATGAGATGCAGGTCGCCCGACGAGCTCTTCGTCAGCGAGCCGCCGCCGCCGCCGCCCAGCCCGCCCGCGCCCGCGCCGGCGCCGCCGCCCGTCAGCGGCAGCAGCGAGTCTCCGCCGCGGCCGTCGGGCGAGGAGTCGGCCCCGCCGCCGCGCTTAATGCGCCGCCGCGCGGTCCACTTCAGCACCTGCGCCGCCGGGCCGGGCCGGGTCAGGCCAGGTGCAGGCCGGGTCAGGCCAGGTGCAGGTCCGGTTGGATCAGGTCAGGTTGCTGTACGTCAGGGGAGTGAACGCACCGCGCAGGAACGCCGCGTGCTATGTCTCCCCCCTGCCTTCCGCCGCCCGGCGACGGTGCATGCCACAGCCCCGCCCGCTGACAACCGCGGTCCAGCGCCCAACCCTGCCAACCTGCCGCCACGCCACACCACAGTCACCAGTCACCGCACGCCCCCCGCATGGACCGCCCCTTTCCGCACCGCGCCCGCTCCCACTCCCCCTTCCGCCTGCCCTCCAACCAGCCCTCCCCAGCGCCACTCCCCAGCAGCACACACACCCCCTTCTCCCTTAACCCCTGCCCCCCCTGCCCCCACCCACCTGGTCCTGGATCCAGGCCTGCCCCACGTTGAGCAGCATGGGGATGCCCACCATGACCGTGAACAGCTCGGCGTCGGGCCTCCCGCCGAACAGCCTGTCCAGCCCGCCCGCCAGCGCGCCCATCAGCGCGAGCGTGGACAGCACCGTGGCGCCCACCGACAGCCGCGCCGACACCACGCACGTCACCCAGCCCGCCGCTTGGATGGCCCAGCGCCTGGTGCGAGAGCGGGTTTGGAGCGAGTGGGTACGGGTCGGTGAGTGGGTGGGTGGGTGGGTGGGGGTGGAGGAGCGGGTGAGGCGGGGTGGAGGAGCGGGTGAGGCGGGGTGGGTGCGGTGCGGTGCGGCGCCATGCGTGGGTGCAGTGAGGTGGGCGGGGTGGGTGCAGTGAGGTGGGTGTGGCGCGGTGGGTGGCTGGGTGGGCGGTCGCATGGCAATGACACGCCAGTGGCTGTACCGTAGGTGACGGGGTGGGTGGGGTGGGTGCAGAAGAGGGCGCTGTCGAGCTGAAGGCGTCATGTGAAAGGTAGGGCCCAAGCCTTTCGTGCAGCACGGCACGGGACAGCCCCTCAGCCTAAAGCCTGTATGCCTGTATATCCCGCTCCCGCTCCCGCTCCTACTCCTGCTGTCGCTTCCGCTCCCGCTCCTGCTCCTGCTGTCGCTTCAGCTCCCGCTCCTGCTCCCGCTCCCCGTTTCCGCTGCTGCTCACCTTGCGCTGGGCGGGTCTCCGTAGTTGCCGCTCTCCAGCAGCGCCTCCGTCCAGGGGTGCCAGGGGTGCTGCTGCTCCGTCTGGCCGCGGTGGTCGCGGTCGCGGGCCGCCAGCAGCTGCAGTGCGGTGCAGTGCAGTACAGTGCGGTACAGTGCAGTGCAGCGAGCAGCGAGCAGCGAGCAGCGAGCAGCGAGCAGCGAGCAGCGCAAGCCGTGGACAGGGATTAGCACGAATGCGCTTTGCCACATGCCTCGACAAGCGCAGCAAGGTGGGCAGGTGCGTGAACAAAGCACAGGCCTGCCTGCGCTCAAGCAGGCGACTTCCGCATGCCACACCAGCTGCGCCACCGCCGCGCGGGCGGCGCTGCGCCTACGTCGGCGGGGTGGCCAAGCAAGCTGCCCCGGGCCTACCTACACCCGCCCCGCCCCCTCCAGACTGCCTGTCGCCAGAGTCGGCCACACAGCCGCCTATGCGCACCTACCTCGCCACCAACCCGCCCTGCCTCCTACCACCTCCCTCCTCCCCCTAACCCATTTAGCGACCCAAACAAACAATGCATCGGTTGCAACACCAAAGCGCCAAAAACACACGACTGATGCGGTTCGGCACGCCTTCAAGCCACCCTTCTCTTATCTCCTCCTCCCTCCCCCCGCCGAGACGAAGCTTGCTGCCGTGCTGATATAAATGGCGCACCACAAGCGCGCAAGGCGCACCTGCGAGTGGCGGCGGCGCACCACCACGTGCATGAGGCGGTGGAAGGCAATGGCCAGGGTGATGCCCAGCGTGCAGTCCATGAGGTACACCACCAGGTACCAGCTGTGGGCGGGGCGGCAGCAGGGGGCGGCAGGGGGGCGGCAGGGGGCGGCAGGGGGTGGGGCGGGGCGGCAGGGGGTGGGGCGGGGGTGGGGCGGGGCGGCAGGGGGCGGCAGCAGGGGGCGGGGCGGGGCGGCAGCAGTGTGACGTACCGCCGGCACAGTAGCAGGCGACCGGTAGCAGAACCGAGGTGGGGGCAGGGGGCAGGGTGCTTGAAGAGGGCTGACCTGGGCCAGACGGCGAGACGCATGCTGTACGCCAGGCGGGCGGGCGGGCGGGCAGCGAGGCCGCCTCTCGCCGTGGCTAGCGGCGCGCCCCCACCTAACTCAAGCTGCACCAGCCCGCCCAGGAGCCGCAGCTGTGGGCCCCCGCTCCCACCCACTCACCCGCACTCCGACGCGCCCGTCGCTCGTTTGTGGGCGATGACCGCTATGCCCATGCCGCACAGGTGCCCCGCACCCGCGCTGCACGCTTGCTTGCTAACATCCAACAACCACACGTTCCACGCCCTCCGCGGCCGCTCCTGGTGCCGCTTCAGCAGCAAGGCAGAGATTACAATGACTGCAGCGACACGGGGGCGGGGCGGAGGATACACCAGGTGGAGTGAGGCGTGGCGGATGGCTGCGCATGCGAGGCTGGATGCGTCGAAGGCGGCGACACTTGCGCCGCTGCACGAGCCCCTTTCCCCGCCACACGCGTTGGGGCCAGTGCGTCAAACGCAAAAGGAAGCGAACAGATCTTGTGGGGGGTCGCTGATGCTTGTACCAAAGCAATTACACGAGGTGGCTGCTGACACCCGTGTTGGTTGCACGGGAGTCCACCGCAATGCAGCAGGCCGGTACCGTCACTTACCCAACAGCAAGCACTGAGCCCCGAGCGCCGAGGGCCCCGAAATGATTCGGCATTCCGCATCAGAGTGTGCTACCGTAGACGCTACCGGCGCTTCAGTGCCCGGAGAGCTTGCCGAGGCCAGAGCTGGCGACGCAGATGCCGCAGTTGGTGAGGGGCTGGGCGCCTGGGCGCCTGCGCTGTACACTAGGAGCAACAGGCACAGGTACCATAGACCCTGCATCTGTCTGGCCTCTCAAACGACGGCTTTGGAGCCAGCGGCCTTACGCCCGTGTGCACCCAGTTACAGAGTAATACCCTAGCACTACGTCATTCTGTTGTGTGATAAATGAATTCCTTGAATGACGAATAATATTCGTGGTTTTTCGGCCGGGGTTTGCGCACTTCTGTGTGCCATGCGGTCTCATCAGCAACGAGCTGCAACTCGATCGGCCGACTCGATGACCCTGCCAAGCACAGTTGTCGCGCACAAACCTTACCTCCTCGCTGCGTTAGAATTATAGCATAGGCACGAGCCGAGGCTGAAGCACCAGAACGTTGCCAGGACCTGCTCTAGCTCGTTTGACCATTAGCGCGTTACTTTCCATAAATTAATATATAGCCAGGCACATAACAAGTGCAAGAAAACAACGAGAGCGCAACGTTGTTCGCGCGTCTGAAACATATACTTCTTTTGTCTCGCATCTTTGATTCACAAACAAAGCTTCCTCCAACCGCTGTGCCGGTCTTTGGTAGAGTCACCTGAACACATCGGGCCGGGCTCCTTGAGGAAGGCCCGGCCTGCAGCGCGAACGTGGACAAGTGGCGCAGCTCGGAGATGTCCCAACTGTTGAGCACTATGGGAAAGGTTAGCAACACCTGTCTCGGAAAATGCGGCTGGCGCGAGCAAGAGCGGCTCTTTCTCACGTGCGGGGGTCCAGAAAGCACAGTCGCGCGAACCCCGTTTGCTTGCCCCTGGCTAACGTCTGTTATCGCCAGATGCGTCATTTTTACATAACGAAAAATCCAGAGACACGCAGAGCGGTGGTTTCCGTGCCAGAGGTTCTTCGCGCACACAGGAAATTCGCCCCACGCGTTTCCTCGCTTCATGCCGCAGGCGCTGGGCTCCATGTTTCGGCCAGGGCACGGCAGCGTGGGCGGGCATGACCGGGAAGAGCAGGAGGCTGAGGCGGAGCCGGCGCCGGAGTCCCGAACGAGCGGACCCCCAGCGCTGTGGCCGGCGTCGACGCTGCGCGGCGCTGCGCTGGCAGCCACCGTGCCAGCACCTGCGCCGCACGGCACCTCCCATCCCATCATGATTCACCCCCGTAGCTCCACGCCCGACGGCAGCAGCCCCTCCGGCTGCTCCCCGGACACCGGCGCGCCGCACGCCGCGTGCGGCACCGGCACCGGCGGCGTCTCCAGCTGCCCCGCGCCGCTCACGGCCCTGTCCGACCCGCCTAGCTTCAGCAGCAGCATGCAGGACAGCAACCCCGCCTCCACCTCAGCGGCAGCAGCGGCAGCCGCCGCGCTGGCGCAGCAGCAGCCCCAGCAGCCGCCGAATAACAGCCTAGATCTGGCGGGAGCGCTGTCGCGCGAGCTGTCCTGCCTGGCTGCGGCCGCCTCCACCGCCGCCGGCGGCGACGACGGCGCTGGCTCGCTTCTCACAAGCGGCGCCACCGCCTCCGGCGCGCCCACGCGCTTCGGCTCCGCCGCCGTGTCGCAGCTGCCCGGCCCGCTGTCAGGACACCGCAGCCTGCCGGCGCTGTCCGGCGCCGCAAGCCCGCGGCTTGCAGCGGGCAGCGGCGGTGGGGCGGGCGCCGGCTCCGTCGCCAGCGGCGGCGGCGGCGGGCTCGGCGGCTCCGCCGCCGCCGCTGCTGCCGCCGCCTGCGGTCTGCCGCACGACCGCGCCCGCTCCTCGCGCGCCAGCCTGAACGACTCATCGGCGTCGGCAGCGGGCGAGGCGCTGCGGCAGTCCAGCATGACCAACCGCAAGGCCAACTTCACGCGCGACAACCTGGTGGCGTACATGCGCTGGGTGCGCGCGTCGCGCGGCGCGCTGCGGCTGGCGGGCAAGGTGAGGAGGAGCGGCTGTCCGTTGCGGTGGTGGTGGTGGTGGTGGGGGGGGGGGCGCGTGTGCAAGTGCTGGTTGGGGACCAGAGCTCTCGTATGCGGGCGGCGTCGGCGGGTTGACGACTGTGGGGGTGGGGCTAGTAGCTGTGCGGATGGCTGATGCGGGGCCCTTGCGGCTGAGTTTCGGGGCTGGCGCCACCCACCGCCTTTCGGGCACCGCCTTTCGGGGCTGGCGCCCACCGCCTCACGCGCCTTCCTCCGCTTGCTGCGCGGCAAGCCGAGTGCTCCTCTGTTTGCTTGCCCTCGACCGCACCACCGCCGCGCGCCTGCTCCTGCTCCTGCTCCTGCTCCCCACCCCCGGACACCCGCAGGGCTCCTTCCGCGGCCCGCACCCGCAGCTGCTGCTGCGCTGCGAGCACTGGCTGGAGGTGACGGACGAGCAGCACCGCTACGGCTCCAACCTGCGCGTCTACTTTGACTACTGGGTGGCGGAGATGGAGGCGGCGGAGCTCACGCCGCCGCCCAGCCCCGCGCTCATGTCGCCCTCGCCCTCGCACACCGCGCTTGCGACCCTGGCGACAGCAGGGCCGGGGACAGGGACGGCGGGCTCCGGCGCGGCCGTGGCCGTGGCCGCGCCCGCGGCCGCACCCGCGGGCGCCGCAGCAGCAGGAAGCGGGCAGGGGCATGGGCATGGGCATGGGCACGGGGTGGCGGCGGGGCCGTCGCGGTTCGCGGACGGCTCGGCGCTGCTGCGGTCGAACACGGGCGGGCTGGGCGGGGCGGGTGGCGGCGGTGAGGCAGCGGGGGGAGGGATGCGGCGGGCGCAGTCCGGCCTGGAGCCGCTGCCAGAGCTGCCGGCGGCCGAGTCGCTGGCGGCGGCGGCGGAGGGCGGCGGGCTGGAGGCCAGGAACGGAAGTAGTGGTGGCGCCGCAGCAGCTGGGGAGGGCGGCGAGCCGGAGCTTCACCAGCGCGATGGCAGCGTGCACCGCGGGAGAGCGTTCGGCTCGCCCGGGGGAGGTAGCCCGGGCTCAAGCGCGGGTGCCGCGGACGGCGGCCGCGGCAGCGCGCAGCGCGGGCGCGACTCAGTCGCCGGCGGGCCGTGTGACAGCTGCGCCTCGCCCACCTCCTCCGCGCTGCTGGCAAAGGTGGGCGGCGCCGCCTCCTGCTCCGGCGAACAAGCCGGCAGTGGCGCGGCGCCGGCGGTGGCCACGGCAGCGCCGGCGACGGCAGCGGCGGCGGCGCGGCGGCACAGCGTGGGTGACGTTGCCGCCACTCCGGCGGACCTGCCCCGCGCGTCCACGAGGCACCACCCGCACGGCCAGGCGTGGTCGCTGTCCGGCGCGACGGCCTGCGTGGCAGCTAAGGCCGCGTCGATAGACGTGCCCGGGGCCGGCGCCGGCGCCGGCAGCGGTGGCGCTGGCGTGGTGCCGGGCAGCAGCCCCACCGCCACGCGCAACCACCTGTGCAGCCCTTCAAAGCGGTTCATGATGGCAGCCATGATCGACATGGGGCCGCCCCAGCACCAGCAGCAGCAGCAGCCGAAGCAGCCACACGCAACGGCGGCAGCAGTGGCAGGGCCGTCTGGCAGTAACGGGCCGGGTGGGCAAAGCGACGCAGGCGTGCCTGCAACCCCCGCCACAACCCGTGCCGGTGCGGATGCGGGCACGGGCGCGACGGACGCAGCTTTCATCACACCACCACCGCAGCAGCAGCAGCAGCAGCAGCCCCAGCAGCAGCACCCGCAGCCAGGGTCTGCGGCGGGAGGCTCGGGTGGCCCCGCGGCGGCCGGCGGGCTGAGTGCTGCCGCCGGCGGGGGCGGCGGCGGCGGCGGCATGGCGGCGGTGTGCGTGGCCGCGATGCAGGCGGCGGGTGGCAGCTCTGCGCAGCGGGCCGCCAAGCTCATGTCCAACCGCAGCAGCGTTGGCAACGGCTCCAACTTTTTCAGGTGCGTGCGTGCGTGCGTGCGTGCGTGCGTGCGTCCGTGCGTGCGTGCGTGGCATCTCGTGGTGTTGCGGACCTCCTCTTGCGGCTGCCTTGCTCGCTCGGACTTCCTCACGCACAGTGCTCGAGGACTGCAATTGGACCCGGCTTCCAGCACTCGCACTAATCTCCTTCGCCGTATCTTCTCGGCCACGCCTGGAATCGCCGCAACCGCTATAGCTAACAGACAATGCCTATACTGTACACGCACCCCCCGGCACTCCATTATTGATTACACACCATCCATGGATGGCTACCCTCCCCTTCCCACACACAGGTGGCTGGACCATGGCCCCGGTCTGGATGTGGACCTGAAACACCTGGGCGTGTCGCGCTCCAAACTGGACACAGAGCGGGTCAAGTACCTCACGCCCAAAGGTGAGGACTTGGGGACTGGCGCCGCGGCGAGCAGGAGGTGGGGCGTCGCGTGGCGGCGGGTGGTGGGAGGCAGGAGCTGAGGGAGCGGTGGGAGCGGTGGGGGCGGGTTGGAAGCCTGGGCCCAGGTCACCACAACTAGTCGTATGCTGCTGGAACTCTCACCACCCCTGAGACGCTCACCACCTCCACTAAAATATGCTACCCGGTGCAACTCCCGTCCTTCCCCGCCCCGCGCCACTTCTTCCTCCTCCGCCTGCTCCTGCTCCTCCTCTGCACGATCCTGCTCCTCCTCCGCCTGCTCCTGCTCCTGCTCCTCCGGCTGATCCTGCTCCTCCTCTGCCTGATCCTGCTCCTCCGCCTGATCCTCCTTCTCCGCCTGCTCCTCCTCCTCCTCCTCCGCCTCACAGAGCTGCTGGAGTACGAGCTGGACGTGGACGTGGAGACGGGGCTGCTGCGCTACAAGCGCAGCGGCAAGCTGCTGCACACCGGCCCCGACGGCCGCTGCTCCATAGACGAATACCGCCGCCCGCCCACGCCGCCGCCGCCCGCGGTGCCGCTGTCGCTGCTTGGTGAGGGCGCCGCCGCCTGGTGGATGGGCTCCGCAGGCCGCGCAGCGGCCGCCGCCGCCGCCGCCGCGGCCGCCGCAGCCGCGGCGGCTGCGGCGGCCGCTGGCGACGGCGCAGCCGGCGGCGGCAGCGGCTCGGGCGCGGGGTCGCAGCAGGGCTCGCACCACGCCTCCAGCGCCAACTCGCCGCGTGTGACGGGCACAGGGCTGGCGGGCGGCGGCGGGGCGCGCGGCGGCGGCGGCGGCGGCGGCCTGCAGTCGCGCAACAGCGCGCGGCTGCGAGGCGGCGGCGGCGGCGTGATGGACACGCTGCACGAGGGGCATGAGGGGAGCCACAGCCTGGACATGGCGCCGGCGCCGGCCGCCGCTGCCGCGGGCGTGACGGCGGCGGCGGCGGCGGCAGTAGCGGCGGCAGTAGCGGGGTCGGAGAGGGTGGTCGAGGGCCGGGTGCTCGATTTTGACAGCGTGGCGCCGGGCGGGCAGGCAGCGCCTGCGGCGGGTGTTGAGGGGTGCAGCGGGGGCGGCGCGGGTGACGACTGCGGGTCGCAGACGTCCGGCAGCAGCTCGGCGCGCCCCATCCCCGGGGCCGGCGGCGGCAGCAGCGCTGGCGGCAGCGGCTGCGGCTCGGGCGCCGGCAGTGGCGCCGGCAGCGCGTCAGGCAGCGCCCGCCCGTGCCTGGACGCCGCAGTGGAGCACCGGCACCAGCAGCAGCAGCAGCAGCAGCAGCAGCAGCAGCAGCAGCGTGCGTCGGAGGCTGGCGGCCAGGCGGGGGCGGCAGCGGCCAGTGGCCCGGCGGGGGTGTCGCTGGAGCGCGCCGCGAGCCTGACCGACAACGACCCGCGGCTCAGCTTTGCGGGCATGCCCACCGTGCACGCGACCGCGGCGGCGGCGGCGGCGGCACCGGCGCTCGCGAGCGTGTCAGAAGCCGCGCCGCTGCTGCTGCACCCGCACCCGCACCCGCACCCGCCGGTGGTGCTGCTGCCGCACGACGGGCCGCGGCCCATGCCGGTTTCAGCCCAGGAGGTGGAGGCCGCCAACCTGGCCCGCCAGCTGGAGCTGCTGCGCATGGGCGCCGGCCTGCACTCGCCCCCCGCGGCCTCCGCCTCCGCCATCGGCTCCGGCGCCGGCGGCGCCTCCGCCGGCGGCGGCGCGGGTGTGGCGCTCGGCTCGCCCTCCGGCGCAGCCAGCGGCAGCGCTGGTGGCGGCGGCGGCGGTGCCGAGGGCTCCAGCGCCGTTCCAGTGCCCGCGACGCCGTCGGCCGCGATCGCGGCTGCGGCGGGCGGCTCTGCGAACGGCAGCAACGGCGGCGCGCCGCGCACGCCGCCGCCGCCCCTGGCGACGGCGGCCGTGGACCGGGACGGCGGCGGCGCACACGACAAGGTGGCCAAGTGGATCTACGTGGTGGACCCCGAGCTGCGGCTGTACGTGCACCCCAAGGTGAGCGCGAGCGAGTCGTCATTTAGGTTGCGCAAAGAGAGTGAGGACGAAAGCCTGAGAGGGGGCACGTGACCGGAGACAGGGAGGCCCAGAGAGCCTGAGAGGGGGCATGCGACCGGAGACAAGACGTAGATGGCTGGGCCAGCTGGCACTGGCAGGGAGGGGAGCTGTATGCTGGGGTAGTGCGTGCTATGGGTTAGTGTGTAACAGTGTAGTTGCAATTTCATGGTCTCCACCCGCCTATCTTGCTTTGTCGGGTTGGCGGCCCACTTGTCATGTGGGGCGCAACGTATGTGTGCCGTGCCGTGTTGTGTGGTGGCGCGTGTGCGTGTGCGTGCAGGTGCGCGGTCGCTTTCACCACTCCAGCTTCCTGTGCGGCGGCGCGGTGGTGGCGGCGGGCGGGCTGGCGGCGCGGCACGGGCAGCTGCGGCTGCTCACGGCGGACAGCGGCCACTACTGGCCGCGCGAGGAAAACTTCAGGTGCGTGCGTGCGTGCGTGCGTGCGTGCGTGCGTGCGTGCGTGCGTGCGTGCGTGCGTGCGTGCGTGCGTGCGTGCGTGCGTGTCATTGCATTCGTGTGCGGCCCTGCCCGCCTTGCGGTCTGTGTGTGCGGCTGCACGCGCATGGTGAAACTTGGGTGTGCGCTCGGCCGTGCCAGGTGTGTGTACTTGTGCTGCCGCAACGGGTTACGAGTTACGGGGGGGGGGGATGTCGGGGCGCAGCGCGCACGCCACGCACCGCAGAGCCGAGCAGGCTGTGAGCGGCGCACCGCCACGCCACCAGCGTCACGTTTTGACCAGTGCGGTCAGCAGCGGTGTCCGCACCGTGTCCGGGCCGCCAGCTCCTCACGACCCCCTGCTCCGCCCACCGCCTCCTCGCCACCTCCTCCTCCTCCTCCTCCTCCTCTTCCTCCTCCTGCACCCACCCGCTCCTCCGTGCCCGCCCCCTCTGCAGGTGGCTGTGCGAGCACCTGGTGTCGGTGGGCGCGGACCTGTCTGTGTGCGAGTTCCGCTCCAAGCACATGCCCGTGCCCGCCGCCACCGGCCGCGAGCTGATGGAGCGCATGGGCGTGCCGCCGCCCGCCTGGCGCCTGTCCGGCCTGCCCATGCCGCCGTCCTCGCCCCCCGGCCTCAGCGGCCAGGGCAGTGGCCGCGAGCTACTGCCGCTGGAGCTGCAGCTTGATGAGCTGGACGGCGTGGGCGAGGGCGACGTGAGCGAGCTGCTGACGCTGACGCGGGCCGGCACGGTGGGGTTCGGCGGCGAGCTGAGCGCGAGCGGCGGAGAGGGAGGCGGAGAGGGCGGAGGTTTGGGGGAGGGCAGCGCGGCCAGTTTGATGAGCTTCACCACGCAGCAGCAGCTGGCGGCGCACCTGCAGCGGCTGCTGGCGGCGCAGGCGCAGGCGCAGCAGGCGCGCGCGTGTATGCAGGAGCAGGACTGAGTAGCAGCAGCAGCAGCAGGAGGAGGAGCGGCACGAGAAGGAGGAGGGCGAGGGCGAGGGCGAGGGCGAGGAACTGGAGCGGCGGGCGAACGCGGCGGACACGCGACTAGGGAGGAGCGCGCCGCGTGCGGCTTGGGGGCGCTATGCGGGCGGGGCGCAGGAGCCTTCTAGCAGCTGCGGTTTTGCTGGTGGTTGCTGAGGTTTGTATTGTAGAGCTCGCATCTCCCTGCTCGCACTGATGCGAAACAAATGGCTCGGCACTGGGTCTGGAGGATAGGTAGGTCGGAAGGCAGGCAGGCAGGTGGGCTGAGGAGGCCGCTCTGCGCAGCTGAAGAGCAGGGCTGGTCGTCCACCACGTGCTTATTTGTGTATGTGTGGCGGCAGATGTAAGGAAGGGCAGTGAGTGAGTTGAGAGGCGGGCCTAGGTGCATCGGCGGGACATGCGACGGCAGTAGACGACTACTGCTGGGTGAAAGAGAAGACGGCGCGGCAGTGAGCTTCAAGTAACAACGTGAGCGAGTTGGGGGTGGCGCTGGCATGCCGGGTACGGCACCAGGTGAGGAAGGGGTTCTTGGCCGTCGCGTGTCAATGGGCTATCAGTCGTAGCCGTCAGCGCTGCTGGCTGTGTGGCGGTGTCCTGTGTTTGCTTGGCCTGGCTCCTGTGGGCAGCGCGCCAGGCCAGGAGGGGCCAGGTGCTGCACCTGCACAGTCAGGGCGCCCGCGTGTGTGTGTGCGTGCGTGTGTGTGCGTATGTGTGCGTGTGTTCGTGCGCCAATCGTGTTATGAAGCAACTAATGTGAGTGTGCTGGCCGGGAGACCTAACCTTGAGTCAGATGACTTGGTGTGCGGCCGACCGCTAGGAGGCGAGGGAGTGTTGCCAACAGTAGGGCATGTACCTGCGTCCCTTGTGCCCTGCTAGTGCATCTTCCGCGGCGGCATGTTGCGCGGGCAGAGAGTTACTGAAAACGACGTGACGAAATGCGTAAGGCAATAAATTTGTAGTCTCCGTAATTTGTTATGGGAAGAGCAGGGGAAGGTGCTGTGTTTGGGCTTGGTGCTGCAAGCTTGGGGGTCCGGTGGGTGCGCTACGGATGGACACCTCACTTGCCGTGCATGTCCGGTAGTGGGGGGTGAGTAGGGCGGGGGTACCCAGCGCAATACCGGTACACGCAGGTGGTGCGCCACGGCGTTGCGCGCTTGAGCAACCGCAGGGATTGCAGCACCTGTGGGAGGCAGCTGGAACAGGCAGACATTGGCCCGGTAACGGAGAGCGACGCGCGAGAGTGTGGACGTGTAAGCAAGCGCAATGAAGGAGTTCACTCGGGCAGGACCTGTGATTCATCACATGCGCAGCATGCTGGAGGGGTTTGAAGGAAGCCCCCGGGACGTCAGGTAGGGTCACTGGGTCAGGTGGCCGCTGGCAGCGAGCTAGCGAGGTAAACCCCACCGTAATTGCATATGCCCAACTTGTTGTGCAGCTGAATAGCATGAAGGGGTAACTGGAGGCGGATACCCGGCGAAGGTGGGACCGCGTGTGCATTGCATCGCCTTGATGGCATTTATTTGATGCCTCTGTCTTGACTTCCCGGGGTGTGTCAGGACCTGTCAAGAGACGCTGGCAATATTATTTCTGCGGCTGGGCGGAACTATAATACTATTGAACACGCACAACATCTGTGTCGCGCACAAACCGCTCTCTACAACTAACAAGAATGGAGGCTGCCCTGGGACTTGACCTGGGCAGCCTGCTTAGCCAGCTCACGGCCACACAGCAGGCCAAGACTTCTGCAAAGCTTTCTGAGCGCAATGTTGTCGAGCTGATCAATAAATTGCGCCAGCTGGGCATCCTGTCGGAGGGAGAGCTCCTACATACGCTGAATGGCAAGGAGTACATGACGGTGGAGCGCCTGCGCGCCGAGGTGCAGAAGGCGCTGCGGCAAGCGGGCGGTCGCCTCGCACTCGTGGAGCTGCCGAGCATTGTGGGCGTGGATCTCATTCACTGCGAACGCCAAGTTGCGGCTATCATCGCAGGCAGCGGCGGGACTGTGCAGGAAGTGAATGGCGAGCTGATCATTACACAATATTTGGACACAATTGCGTCAGAAATCAACGACCAGCTGCAAGAGTCGGGGCAAATCAACGTGGGAGAGCTCGCGGCGCAGTATGGCTTGGCCACGGAGTTGGTGATGAACGTGGTGACCTCCCGGTTGGGCACGGTCATTCAAGGTGCGTGCTGTGCTTCGGCGTTGAGAGGTTCACCCGCCTTGTTTTCCCGGGGCTTGACATCAGGGCTCCTACGCTATCTGTAGGGAACTTGCTGCAGGCGCGCGGGTGCTGCGTGCATACGCGCGCGGGCGGGCACCGGCATGCACGGTGCTAGTTTTAGCGTCAGCTGGCCGACTTCTGGGCCGGTGTTGTCCCATCCCCCCACTCCCTGCCTTCGCCCTACGCAACCCTTCAACCTGCCTACCTGCAGCACTCATCTGCCTACCCACCTGCCCCCGCACCCGCGCCCCCACACCCTGCTCTGACCTGGCCCCTCTCCGCTGTCCCCTCTCCCCTGTCCGCTGCTCTTCCGCCGCCCTTTCCCTCCCTCAGGCCGGCTGGAGGGCGGGCTGCTCTACACGCAGTCCTACCTGCGTGCCATCAAGGCGCAGCTGCGCGGCGCACTGAGGGCCACCACCGGGCCCGTCCTGGTGGCGGCGCTGCTCAAGGAGGTGAGCGGTTGAGCGGGTGGGGCGGTGGCGTGTGAGGTGGGGAGATGGAGGTGCGGCGGGGGCGGGGCTCGGATGGATGGATGGATAGATGGGTGGGTGGGTGGGGAGAAGGTGCAGACGAAGGAGGCTGTGCCAGCGTGAGCGGATGGGCGGGTGGGCGGCTGGGGTTGTGGGGGTGCGTGGCGGGTGGCGCCCGCTGGGATGCAGGGGACGCAGGACAGGCACATGGAAACTGGTCCCCGTATGGCGTGCGGATGTGTGTTGTTGTTGAGATGGGAGGCGCATAGGTTTGACACGGTGCTGCCCCCGTCCCCCGCAGGTTGGACTGGGCGTAACGGGGGCCGCGGGGGACGCGGCAGGAGGCGGCGGCGGCGGCCTGGCGGCGGCGCTGGCGGCTGGCGGCGGCGGCGGCGTGATTGCCACCCTCATTGATGAGCTGGTGCAGGAAGGTGCGCGTGTGTATGTGCGCGTGTGTGCATAGAGATGCTGGGTGAATGGGGGGCTCCACACACACACGCCACATGCGTGTCCGGCTCACCACATCCACACCCACTGCCCCACCGTCGCCCACCCACTCCGGCTCGGCCCCCGCCGCTCCGCCTCCCTGCGTTTCGCTTCCGGTTTCTGGAATGAACTACTCCCCACCCCCTCGTCATTAATTCAACATGCATGGCACCCCCCACCCCCCGCCTCACAGGCTCCCTGCGCGGCTCGCTCAAGGGCGGCGGCAGCAGCTGGACGCCGGCGGTGTACGGCGAGGTGGCGGCGGAGGCGGTCGCCAACTTCTACAGCCAGAACGGCTGGGTGGGCTACGACACCGTGCGCCGGTGAGCGGCAGGCAGCGGGGGCCCGGGGCAGGCAGTGGGTCAGCGGCACTGGGAGCGGCAGCGCGGCACTGGGACTAAGCTCACTAATCATGTGCTGCTGTACCGTACCGCCGCCTCAGCTGCACCTGCCCGTGCTGCTGCCCGTGCTGCTGCCCCTGCCCCTGCCCCTGGCCTTTCCCCCTGCTTGTGCCCCTGCCTAACCCACCCCTGCCCCTGTGCCTCCATGCCTCCATGCCTCCATGCCTCCATGCCTCCATGCCTCCATGCCTCCATGCCTCCATGCCTCCATGCCTCCATGCCTCCATGCCTCCATGCCTCCATGCCTCCATGCCTCCATGCCTCCATGCCTCCATGCCTCCATGCCTCCATGCCTCCATGCCTCCATGCCTCCATGCCTCCATGCCTCCATGCCTCCATGCCTCCATGCCTCCATGCCTCCATGCCTCCATGCCTCCATGCCTCCATGCCTCCATGCCTCCATGCCTCCATGCCTCCATGCCTCCATGCCTCCATGCCTCCATGCCTCCATGCCTCCATGCCTCCATGCCTCCATGCCTCCATGCCTCCATGCCTCCATGCCTCCATGCCTCCATGCCTCCATGCCTCCATGCCTCCATGCCTCCATGCCTCCATGCCTCCATGCCTCCATGCCGGCATGCCTCCATGCCTCCATGCCGGCATGCCTCCATGCCTCCATGCCTCCATGCCTCCATGCCTCCATGCCTCCATGCCTCCATGCCTCCATGCCTCCATGCCTCCATGCCTCCATGCCTCCATGCCTCCATGCCTCCATGCCTCCATGCCTCCATGCCTCCATGCCTCCATGCCTCCATGCCTCCATGCCTCCATGCCTCCATGCCTCCATGCCTCCATGCCTCCATGCCTCCATGCCTCCATGCCTCCATGCCTCCATGCCGGCATGCCTCCATGCCTCCATGCCGGCATGCCTCCATGCCTCCATGCCTCCATGCCTCCATGCCTCCATGCCTCCATGCCTCCATGCCTCCATGCCTCCATGCAGCATGGGCATCTCCAATGAGCGGGCGCACCTGCGGGCGGCCTTCCCCGACGGCATCGCGCTGGAGAGCGCCTTCATTGCGCCGCAGGTGAATAACCACGATAACGCGTGATAGGTAATGCGCGCACGCGTGTTAGAAAAACACAAGGAGAGGAAGGGTCGACACCGTGCGCGCGCGCGTGTGTGTGTGCGCGCTAGGAAACAGCTTAAATACGGATGCGGTATGGGCGGCTGGGGGCGCGACTGGGTGGTGTTGGCTGGCTGGGAAGTGGCTGCGTGGCGGTGTGGAGGCTGCACGTGGGGGAGGCGTGGGGTGGGCATGGCGCCTGTGCAACGCGCACGGGGGCGCGGATGAGCAGAAAGCGATGGGAGGCCGTGGCCCCCCCATCTGCACCCGCCAACAACCCACATGCCCACACTCTCCATGTCCCCACATTCTGACACGGCCCCTGCGCCCAAGCCTGCCTCCCACACCACCACCACCACCACCCCGACAACCACCACCACAACCACCATCACAACCACAACCGACAGCTGGTCGCCACCCTGGAGGCGGCGGTGGAGGACGTGCTGGCGGCCAACGCCCACCCCGTGGCCCTGGGCGGCACCGGTGGCCCTGACAGCGGCGGCGCCGGCACTGGCACCACGGGCGGCTGGGTGGACGTGGGTCCGCTGCTGCCCAGCGCGCTGGGGCCGGCGGACGTGGCGGCGCTGCTGGGGCGGCTGGCGGCGCTCAAGGAGCAGGAGCGGCGGCCGGTGAAGGAGCGCAAGGCGCACGTGGTGCGCGTGGGGTTGGGGTTGGGGTGGGTGCATGAGTGACGGGGCGGGGCGGCTTGGTGTTGCTTTTGCCCAAAGTAAACCAAACCCGGTGCAAGAGAGCGAGGAGGTGAGCGTGGCCCAAGCTTGGGGTGGGCGGGGTGTGTGGCGGGCGCTGGGTGGACGCTGGGGACTGCGGAGCGGCAGCGGCTGGGCTGGATGCGCTGCCGGCCGCCCGGCCTCTCTGCGGGCTGTGTAGGTATGATGGAGCGGCGCGGCTCGCCCAGCACCGCAAGCACGCCTCCAGCACCCCGCCTCCTCCTGCCTCCGCACCGCTCGCGCATACCCGCAGCTTCTCCAATCACATCCGTACAAGCAAGCACATCACTCACTCCCTGAACCCCCTCCACAACCCAAGCTCAACACATACACACACACGCGCGCATGGACGGTCTGCGGCTTATCTTTCCCATGAGTTTTCACTCACACACGAACACACACGAACACACACACGGTCACACAACCAAACCAAACAAAAACGCGCTCACGTACACGCTCCGCAGGTGGGTGGCACCTGGGTCCTCAGCGCCGCGCTGATCGGCGCGCTGCAGGACCGGGTGGACGGCGAGGCGCGGGCGGCGGCGCACAAGGCGCTGGCGGAGCGCAAGGCCAGCGGCGGCGCGGCAGCAGGCGCAGCCGCAGCCGCAGCCGGCGGCGGCGGCGGCGGCGGCGGCGGCGGGGGCAAGGGTGGGAAGAAGGGCGCCGCCGCGGACGACGACGATGACGATGACTGGAGCATGGGGCCCAAGGGCAAAGCCGGCAAGGGGAAAAAGGGAGGCGGCGGGGGCAGCAAGGCGGCGGCGGGCGGGAAAGGCGGCGGCGGCAAGGACGGCGGCGGGAAAGGCGGCGGCAAGGACAGCGGCGGAGCCGCTGGCGGCGGCGGCGGCGGCGTTTCTGCGGGCTGGATCGCGTCCAAGCTGCCTGGCTGGTGTCCTGACATGGATTGGGAGGACGACGGCGGCGGCGGCGGCGAGGACAAGGCGGCGGCGGTGGCGGCGCTGCTGCTGGGCGGCGCGGTGGCGGCGTACGAGCAGGCGCTGCAGGTGGGCGTGTGTCATGTGTGTGTGTGTGTCATGTGTGTGTGTGTGTGTGTGTGTGTGTGTGTGTGTGTGTGTAACAACGGGTTTACAGGCGGCCTGACGAGTCTCGTGATCGAGTACTCGGGACAGCCAGCGACAGCGAGGCATTTAGGCCACACGCTGCCGCTATCACGCGTCACCCCTGCCCAGAGCGCAGCCAAGCTCTGGAGTCCACCGGGGGGACGCTCCAACCAACCTGGACCACGCCAGTAGCCTCAGAAGGGTTACTGCTGGTACAACAACGCAGGGCCCAGCGGGCTCACCAACCACTAGGCTGAAGGGCCAACACCGCAGCAACACGCGCACCGGACAGACGTCACACCGCACGCGACAGCACAGCGACAGGTGGCTACGGGGCTGAGTCCAGCGACCCCGCAGCCTTTCACAGCCTCGACAGCTACCTAACCAGCATTCGACGCCAGGGCAGAGTACGCCAAAGGGCAGCCACAAACGCGTCTGACTACTAGGCCGGTCTTGGCCGAAAAACGCCCGGGGTGCTCCGGCACCCAACCCACCCTCAGCTCCCGTGACCCGAAACCCTGGCGCACACTCCCCTTGACCCTCCCAGCCCTTCTCAACCCTGCTGGTCCCTAGATTCAGCCGCTATGTCCGCGGCTCATTGCTATGGTGATCACTCTACTCGATAGGGCTGATCCCGGTCACTCCTCCAGCTCCAGCTCCATAGCTTGCGGTAGCGCGCAGAGCAGCATCCCGTCCACCACCGCTAGGATCGGGTGGGTGGCGTCAACTCCTTCCCAGCCCTTTCGGGGCACACCGAGTTGCGCGAACTGCAGCAGCCGCGACCAAAAGTCTGCGACTGCGCAAGCGCACGCAAGCTCGGTGTGGTTGGCGCCTGGCTGAGGCGGCGTCAGCTGCGTGGGCGGGACCTCATCTGGGTCAGCATCCGCCCCCGCTGCTGCCGCCGCCGCTGCCTCGGTGGGTGCTGCTGCCGCCGCCGCCGCTTGGTCTCCCTGGGCCGCTGCAGCGCGCGTCATCCCGCGCAGCCGCACCCGGCCGTGTTCTATGGCGGCAAGCGCCGCCATCGCCACCACATCCCACACGCACTGCTGGACGCCCGAGGGCGCCTGCACTAGCCATAGCTGGGCTTGGCTGATGGGCTGGGGCCCCGGGGTGTGCGCGTTGATCTGCGCCACCACCGCCTTTGCCACCGCGCAGCCCCAGAAGTGGTGCTGCCGCGGCTCAGGCGGGGTGGCGGCGGCTGGACCCGTTGTGGCGCTGCCATGGCCATACTGCCCACAGCCGCACGGCTCTCGTCGAGCCGTGGGCATGTGAGTGTTGCCCGGCAGCGGCACGGCGTCGATGGCCAGCCGCCACAAAGTCTCGAAATGGCGCCGCTCCCACCGGACGCGCTGCCACAGGCGCGCAAGGGTGCCCCGAAAGGCGCCGAGCGCCGCTGCCGCGTCTTCAGGCAGGTCCTCACGCCGCGCCTCTGAGCGGGGCGGCAGGCCAAGGGCCGCCCGCTCATAGTCCTCGTGGAGTCCGGCACGGCGTGTCGCGATACTGTCCAGCTGTAGGGCTGTGGCCATGCGGACGGACAGCTTCTCCAGGGGGATTTTGACTCGGTGCCTGGTAGCACCCATCCCATGCGCGGCATGATGATGGTGCTGATGACGGAGGGGGTGGAGGGGGCGGGGGGCGGGGCGGGGCCGGGGCCCGCCAGCTGTGCGGCGTGGGCCCGTGCGGCGTTTAGCCACGCTGGTGGGATGTCATCAGCCAGGCCCTGGAGGGCGGCTAGCGTGGGGCCACGGCGACGCTGGCGTGCGTCTGTTGGGGCCAGGTGGGCTCTCAGCCACCCGTCCCAGTCGATAACGGCGGCCGTGTCGAGCGGGCGCGCGTCGTATGCTCGCACCAGGTCGCCAATGGTGAGCAGCTGCGCACAGGCACGTAGTGCCCTGTGGCGGTAGTCAAGGCCGCGGCCCTGCGTGCACTGCGCGGCGCCAGCAAGTGCAGCTTCTGGCGCCGGCTCCTCCTCTGCCTCCAGGTCTGGGTCTGCCTCGCCACCCTCCGCCAGGGGCGGAGGGCAAAGGAGCGGGTTGCCCCACAGGGGCGCCGTATAGCACCAGGCCCCTGGCTCTGGTGCGGGTTCCAGCGCCTGCACCGGCGGCAGCCAGCCTAGCGCCGTCGCCGTGCGCTCGGCGTCCTCAGGGAGGGGCAGGCTGGGGACAACGTCGCCCGCGCCCGTCGCTGCTGGCACTGCCGTCAGAGCGCTGCTAGGCCGCATGGAGGGGTGGTGATGGTGGAGGAATGTGGCGTACGCGACACACCAGGGCTGCGGCAGCGTGGTGGCGGGGGCGGCATCGTGGGCGGCTAGGCGGGCGGCCCACGTGGCGTGCCGGCCGCGCACGTGCTGTATGAGGGGCAGGGCTCCGAAGCCGCCGGCGGTGGGGTGTCCGTACAGCAGCTCGGTTGGGATGCCCGTCAGGCGCTGCTCCGCGGCCTCCGGGGCTAGGCGCCGGTCCACCACGCGTGCGACGAGCCGCTCCAGTTCCCGAGCCACGCCGTCAGGCATGCCGCTGTGTTCCATGTGCCAGGTGACCATAGAGGTGCAGTAGGCGGACGCGTTGCTCGCACGGCCGAAGGCCGAGAGCCCCAGGTGGGCGACGCGCCGCAGGCGCCGCTTGGCTTCCCGCAGGCGGGCGGTCCAGTCCAGCTGCAGGCGGGCAGGGTCGTTGCTGAACGGCACGCTGAGCGCGGTGGCAGCCGCCACCACCTTCAGCCCGCAGATGCGGTCCTGTGCGGCTGCATCTGGCACAGTGGCGCCAGGGGCTGGCGTGGGGCCGGGTCCAGGCGCGGCACCGGGGTGGGCGGCGGCTGGGGTGGGCGCGGCGTGTATGGTGGCGGCCGCCGGGGCCGTGGGTGCGGGGGCCGTACCGGGGGCGGGGGGGCCGGCAGCTGCAGCTGGTGCTGCGGCCGTGGCGGCGCCCTCAGCAGTAGCGCCGTCCGCGGCTGCGGCGCCCAGCCCGGCTGCGGCCGGTAGGCAGCCGACCCGCAGCAGCTCCACCTTGGTGAGGTTGAGGCGCTGCCCTGATGCGCGGCTGAAGGTGTCCATGGCCGCCAGGAAGTTGGGCACGGCCGCGTCGCTCTCCAGGAGCACTTTCGTGTCGTCAGCAAACTGCGCTGCCGTGGTCAGTTCGGTGCTGTCGGGGTGCAGGCGGATGCCCACCTGCTGGCGCTGCAACCAGCATAGTAGCGCCTGAGCTACGAAGAGGTACAGCAGCGGTGCCAGCGGGCAGCCCTGCCGCACCCCCGCCACCATAGTGACTGGCGCTGACCAGTGGCCGTTGACGACAGCTTGCGCCGTGGTGTGCTGTAGGAGGGTGCTGATCCACCCGCGCAGCTGCGGCCCGGCCCCCATTGCCTCCATGGCGGATAGGAGGAAGTTGCGGTCAATCGTGTCATACGCCTGTGTGTGTGTGTGCGTGCCTGTGTGTGTGCGTGCGTGTGTGTGCCGAGTGGGTGGGGTGACGGTGAGGTGACTGAGAGCTACGTGCGCTGTCCATCTATACCATGCACACACATACACACACACACACGCACACACACACGCATCCCTTGTGAACTCTTAACACACACGCAGGCGGCCTTCACGGCGGGCGCGGAGGAGCGGCGCCGCGCCAAGGAGGCCCTGGCCAAGTCGCTGGAGGAGGCGTACGGCCGCCTGCTGCTGTACGGCGCGGGCGCGGAGGGCTTTGTGGACGACGAGGCCACACACACCACCCTGCAGCGGCACGCGCTGCGCACCACCGGTAGGCAGGGGTTGCCATGCATGTTTAATTAACGACCGGGGGGTAGTTCATTCCAGAAACCAAAGCAAACCAACCAAGGGGGAATGCTGGGGAGACACGTGCTCCGCTGCTGCCCCCGCACCGCCTCCCCTTCCTCCTACCGCACCACGTGCGCCTGCCCCTGCCCCTGCGCCTCCTCCTCTTAAGGCCCCGCATGCCACCTCCTCCCATGCCACCTCCTCCCACGCCACCTCCTCCCTCCCACGCCTGCAGGTGCCGAGTGTGTGGACCTGTTGCACCGCTGGGCGCGGGTCGAGTACCAGCCCGAGGGCGGCGAGGGCGCCGCCGCCGCCGCCGCCTCCACCTCCTCCGCCTCCACACCAGCTGGCTTCCTCACGGCGGCGGAGGTGGGTGGCGCTGTGCGGCACCAGTGTGTGTGTGTGTGTGTGTGTGTGCGCGCGCGAGCACGCATGAGTTGTGAGGGGTGGCGGCGCCAGGGCGCGCCCAGCGCACCCAGCGCGGCATTAACCGGCAGTGCAGCTCTAAAGCGAGACCTACATAGAGAGAAGAGAGAGAGAGAGAGAGAGAGAGAGAGAGAGAGAGAGAGAGAGAGGACCCGGACACGCACGTGCACATGCCATCGTGCCGTTTCGCCGCCTCCCGCGCACCGTGGCATCCAACAGCGGCGGGCCTCTCCCGCCCCCCACCTGTAGCCGCCCCACTCCACTCCACTCCGCTGCACTGCACTCCGTTGCACATCACAACATAACACAACACAACAAGCTCCACACGCACCACGTCAGACTTCGGCGCTGTTGTACCTCTGTACCGCCCTGTCTCACTTGCCTTCTGTTTGCTTATGCCCGGCACCCTCCCTCCCCCTACGCCTACGTCTTCTCTAATCTTAATGCATGTAATTCCCCTCTAGTTTGATATACACCATCCCATGGATGGCTACCCGCCCTCTGCTTTCTGGAATGAACTACTCCCCCTCCACACACACACACACACACACACACACACACACACACACACACACACGTGTGTTAGGAAAGCACAAGGAGAGACACACACACGTGTGTGTCTCTCCGTTTCCGTTTACCAACACACACACACGCACGGGACGCGGCATCGCTTATCGCATTGCATGCACGGTCTTTGTTACGTTTGTTTGTTAACTCCTTGTGCTACCCATCACGCACGTGTGCACGTGCACACACAGATCAAGGCGCTGCTGCGGGCCGTGCCGCCGGACGTTGCGGAGGGGCTGGCGGCGGCGGCCGAGGTGCCGGGCGCCGGGAGCGTGCGCGAGGCGGAGGCGCTGCTGGACCGCGCGGCGGCGGCGGTTGGCGTGCGGCCCAAGAAGCTGGACAAGAAGAGTGAGCGGGCGGGGCGAAGGGGGTGTGAGGGGCTGAGAGGAGCAAGGGATTTGCTGGGAGTGCGGGGCCTCCCCTGGAGGACAAGCCCGTGTGTGGTGCCTGTTGATATTAGGTCATAGCTGGTGCTGTTATGCCCCTTGTCAACAGTGCCCCCCCCCCGAGTGTGTGTGTGTGTGGTTACGTGTGTGTGTGTGTGTGTGTGTGTGTGTGGTTACGTGTGTGTGTGTGTGTGTGTGTGATTGCCTGTGTGTGTGTGTGTGTGATTACGTGTGTGTGTGTGTGTGTGATTGCGTGTGTGTGTGTGTGTATGTGTACACGTGTGAGGTTTGAACCAGCCGCCTTCTCTCCCCGCGTCTCACTGCGGCCGCAAGGCCGACGCGTCGGCGCCTGCACTCAACCTCGCCACCCATCACCACCTACCACCACCCCACTCACATCACTTGACACCTCCAACACACACACCGCCGGCGCCCAGGCGAGAAGGCGGCGCTGGCGGCGCTGCGCGAGCGGTTGCTTGGGCAGCTGGCGGCGGAGGCAGGCGACCCGCCCGCCGCGCTGGCGCTCATGGTGCCGCTGGCGCACCTGCGCATCACGGGTGGGTTGGGGTTGGTGTGGTGGGTTGGGTTTGGGTTTGGGTGGGGTGGGTTAGGGTCGGTGGGTTGGGGTGTGGTGGGTTGGGGTGGGCGGGTTGGGATGGGTTGGCGTGGGTAGGTGGGTGGGTGGCAGGGCTGGTGCGGGATGTGCGCACGGGAGGTGGAGTGGGCGGATGGGCCATGGCGCCATGGTGGTGGCAGGCGGCTGGAGGTCGCAAGGGAGGTGGAACGAGGAGCGGGGAAGGGAACTTGCGGAGCCAGGGCTTCGGGCGTGTGGTGTGGCGTGTGACGTATGGCTTTTGACAACCGTTTCCCATGCGAACCCATGCCTGATGCCCTGACTCCCCCTTGAGTCTTGACCCATTCACCTGCCCCCCCCTGACCGCGCCCGCTCCTACTCTGTGCCCCGCATGTTTCCCTCCATCGCGGCGGCGTGGCGGATGCGCGCTGGGCGCGCAGGTGAGTTTCTGAATCAGCCTGTCAGCCAAAGTATTTAGGTAAAGCACGAGCTCGCACGCGACCCACATTACCAGCCAACTTTTACAACGCGCCACCTGCGCTTCTCGAGCTGCCTATATAGTCAAATTGGGAATTCTCAGCGCCTTATCGGAGGGACAACGCGCTGACGGCCATCGGTATGAGTTCCTGGCGTGCTGCTCCTGTCACTCACTCCTGTCATCACCAAGACCGCTGCACCAACCAACCCCCCACCATCACCCTCAGGCAAGGCCGTGAGCCTGCCTGGCAAGGCGCTGGGGCCCGTGCTGGCCCGGCTGGGCGCGGCGGCGGCGGCGGCGGCGGAGGGCGCCGGCGGCGGCATGAGCGAGGAGCTGGCGGGCTGCGTGCGCGGGCTGGCGGCGCTGCATGAGGGCGTGGTGGAGTACCTGAAAGCCCAGGTGTGTTTGTGTGGACGTGCATATGCATGTGCATATGCATGTGCATGTGCATGTGCGTGTGCATGTGCATGTGCGCGTATGCCGTATATGCGAAGGGGGCCTCCGGCGGTTGCGAGGATTATAGGGGTACGGGAGGGAGAGTCGGGGCCAGGGGCCAGGGGACGGGGACGGGGTCGGGGGGACGTGGCAGGCGTATGCGGAATGTGGTGCTGTAGTGCGAGGCTGCATGTAGGCATGTGGGCCTCTGTGGGACTGGCGCTTGGCAATGGCGGGTTATAGAAGGAAGCCGGCCGCCTGCCGTGTGGGGGCCGCACGTCAGGTGGGTCTGTGGCACCCGGGGTTGGGGGGTCGGGCGTGATCGCACCTCGCCTGACTGTTTTCTTCCGCCTTGGTCCCCTCTCCCCTGGGCTGGTGACCACAACCCCCTCCCCTCCCCTGCCTGCTGCCCCTCCCCGCAGTCGTCCCCCGCTGCTGGCGGCGGCGACACGGGTGCACTGCTGGAGCGCCTCACGGAGTCGCTGCCGCCGCTCAAGAGCGCGCTGGGGCTGCAGGTGCCGGGCGGGGGCGGCGGCGGCGCCGCCGCGGCGGCGGGAGAGGCGGAGGCGTGAGCAGTAGCAGCGGCGGAGGTATGCGGCGTGTGAATGAATGGTGGGCGCACGTGCAGTGTGGGGTGGGGGTAAAGGCAGTGCGGCGGCAGCGTGTGGGCCGGATGGGTTTGGGGCGTTTTTGCGTCTGCTGCGGCCCGAAGCGCGGGGAAGTGCCGGTGTTGGAGGCGGCGGCGGTGGACAGCTGACGGGCGGGGAGCAACAGCGGCGGTGGAGGGGCCGCTTTGCCGAGGGGGGGGTCAGTGTAACGGGGCGGTGTCGTCGGCTGGCGTCGGGGAATGCTTTCGCCGCTGTGCACGCGCGCATTGCGCTTGCAGAGCACGGCATAATGGCAATGCACCAGAGTTGTAACCACGAGGCGTTCTTTGCTTCTCGCTCGACCCCTGGCGCCGGCGCCCGGCCGCGAGCAATTCCGGCATGGCCTGGTCAGCTGACTCAGCTCCCGCTCATGGCAGCGATCGGCCGCCCTCATCCCGCCCCGGCCCTAGAAAGCTTCACCGCGCCGCTCTGCCAGTCTTCCCAGCTGCGACAGCGCTGCGCACCAACACAGCGGTAGCGCGCTTCCTTCTCCCCCGTGATTTATCTATAAGGCGTGTGAGCTATTCTGCCTCTCGGCTATCATATTCAGTCTCCCGCTCTCCAGACGTTACCCCCGTTTCCGCGACACTTCGTGCTGCGTGGCGCTTCTGATCGCTCAGCTATCCAAGTACAGATACAGGCCGGTCTGTGAGGCAGTGAGCTCCGAGGCCGCCTCAAGGCCGCAGCCAGGCGCCTGTCGCCGGCTTCCCGCCCTTTTGTTCGCGACCTCACCCTCGCGGCTGCTCCTATCTCGCCGTCCCGGCCCTTCTGTGACCTGCTTTCAAGAGGTGAGTCGCTCGCCTTAATCTACTGCCTGCAGCCTGGCAGCCACGGGGCACCGCGTGCGGCCTGCAAGCCGGGGATCTCAACTTTTCTCGTGGCCGCTTCGCTTTGTTCGTGGCCATCGCCCCGAGCTGCCTGCGGTGTGCGGTCACTGACAAGCGGCTCCTGCCTGTCGAACTAACACCTGTGGCCTGCGTGCGGTCGTCTCCACGCAATGCGCTGCAGGCGGCGGCGCAAGCACAGAGATGATGGACATTACGGCTTCCCGCGTTTTTGAGTTTGCCGCGTCCATCTTCAGCCCTGCTGCTACCGCTGCTACTGTTGCTGCGTCGGCGGCTTCTGCGCCCAGCTCAAGCAGCAGCGCAGCGGCGGCTCGGCCGCCGTGCCACGTCGACAACGATCGCGACGCCTGCCACCGCCAACAACACGCACAGCCGCCCTCCACCCCCCACGACCACAGCCACGGCTGCTCGCGCAAGCACCACCGCCGCAGCTGGCAACACACCACCTCCACCTCCTCCTCCAGCTCCGCCACCCCTTCCGCCTCCTCCTCCTCCTCCGCCGCCGCCTCCCCCGGCTCCCCGGTGCTGTCGGCGCTGCTGGCGGGGCTGCTGCTGACGTCAGCCTCCACCTTCCCGCGCGGCGCGCTGGCCGACGACGGCGGCGGCGGCTGGGCGGACGGCCGCGCCACGTTCTACGGCAACGACGGCGGTGAGAGAGGGGGCGGCGGCGGCGCGCGCGCTTGCAGCTGGTGGGGCTGTGGGCACGTGGGGTGATGGGAGAACGCTAGGGACTGGGGACTGCAGGAGCGCGTGTGGCTGTGAATGTGCGTGCGGCGTGTGCGGCGCCGCCAGAGGCCGCCCACGCCCACGCAGCCTGACCCACATGCCCCACCCACGTCCCGTTTACTCGCTGCACTCAACGACTGACACCTAGTTGTTGAACATTATCCTGTTATTACACCGATGCCACGGCGGTAACAGCTGGGTTCTCTAGGCTTTGCTTTATTCATCGGAACGAGCAACCCACCACAGCCCCCACCCCCAACCCGCTGCCACTGCCACTGGCCTACTCCCGCTGGCTCGACTGCCACGACTGCTCCACCCCCCATTAATTAAACATGCATGGCACCCCCACCTGCTGCCCCCCCCCCCCCAGCATGTCATCGCCAAGACCGCTGCACCAACCAACAACCCCCCCGCCACACCCACACACGCCCCACACGCCCCACGTGTCACAGGCGCCACCATCGACCAGGGCAGTTGCATGTACGGCGCGCTGCCCAGCGGCCTGGTGTCCACCGGCACCGACATCGCCGCCATCAGCGACGCCAACCCCTCCTTCGCGGGCAGCTGCGGGTGAGGAGCACACCGCAGTCCAGTCCGGAAACCAAAGGGCGCGGGGGCGCGGGGCGGGGCCGCGATTGAGGTCTGAGGACTGAGCAGAGGACAGGAGTGGCGCCCAATACAATACGTTGGCGCTGGTTTAGGTAGGGGACAGCGAGAGCAGGTGATGCAAACGGGTTTGTGTTGGGTAGGTGGGAGTGGGTTTACGGGCAGAGTTTGGGTCCCACGGGTCCCACGTCAGCAGGCGACGTTTCTTTGAGCCCCGCGCTCCGCTCCGCATCATTTCACGTCACCGCTCCACTTCCCTGCCCTGCACCCACTGCCCTGCTGCTACTGCTGCCGCCACCGTGTCATACCCGCTTCCGTCACCCATCGCCCTGCCACACCACCGCCCAACACCCATCCCCCCCTTCCTTCTTTTGCATTGGTCATTGTTTATTGGGCTGGAAACAATAAACCCCCACCGCCACCACCACGCTACCCGCCCTCCCGCCAGGCGCTGCTACGAGATCGCCTGCCGCGAGGCGCGCTTCAGTGACGGCTACGGCAACGCCATCGACCGCAGCGGCGGCACCTGCAGCCGCGGTGGCAGCGTCATCGTCACCATCACGGATGCCTGGTGAGCGCGGCGCCTGCCTCAAGACGTGCTCGCGTGCCCTGCGTTGGGGGCGGGCCGTGTTGCTGGCCGTGTCTTCTTTTGTTATCGGACATGCGCCTGAAATTATTGTTTGGGGGGACACCAAAACGAAGTTGAAACCCCCTGGTCCTGTGGGCTGCAGCCGGATATGTCCGGCCAGCGGCTCGCCCCCGCAGCTGCCCCTGTCGCTATGCCATGTGCACGTGCTCGACACGGCCCTAAGCGCTACTCCTGACCCCTCCTGGCTCATTCCGTTGGGTGCTATCCCCCCTCACCTGTCCCCACCTCCTCCCCTTCCCCACTCCACCCTCCGCATGGACGCCCCCACCGCTGCCTCCTCTGCTGCTGCTGCTGCTGCTGCTACTTCCGCTGGTGCCGCTGCTACAGCCCGTGCTACTACCCCGCCAACGAGTACAGCAACAAGCGCTGGTGCTGCGGCGACATGAACCACTTCGACATGAGCTACCAGGCCTTTTCCAAGGTGGGCAAGAGCGCGGGAGAAAAAAAGGGGCTTGGCTGCTAGCTTCGCAATTTAGAGCATGTCCGTAGCTAGCAGGAAGTCTTAACCCTAGCTAGTGCTAGCAAAGTTGGCGCACCTAGCCTCGAGCCTGACCTGCTGTAGTGGCGACGGTACCGTTGCCGAGCCAGCGCGGGGCGCTGGGATGGGCAGCGATGAGGGTGGGCAGCATGGGCGTGAAGGGCTGCGTGCCGTGCAGACTGCGGTGTCTAGCGGGGCCTTCCAACCAGCGCATTCCTTGTGGCTTCCTTCAAAGCCGGTCGCTGTGTGCACTTGTCTTGCGCCCTGTTGCCCTCGCCACGCCACGCCACGCCGCGCCGCGCCGCGCCGCGCCGCTCTCCCCGACTCCCCTTGCCCCCCTTGCCCCCCGCTTCCCCCCGGCTCCCCCCGACCCAGATCGCCGACCTGGGCCAGGGCGTTATCGGCATCAAATACCGCCAGGTGCCTTGCCCCGGCTACTCGGCGTCCTCTCCGCGCCGCGGCGGCGACTTCGTGCAGGGAGCGTGAGCCGGGGGCTGGGGGCTGGGGGCTGGGGCTGGGGGCTGGGTGAGACGGGCCGGAACGCCATTGATTGGCGAGTGGGGAGGAAAGGGAAGGTGGGAAGGCGCGGAGGGAAGCGCCTGGACCGCGAGGCTCGGCGGCGTGTGTGACGGAGGGCAGGAGGGGCAGGATGGGTTTGGCTTCGCACAGTTACTTACCTGAATGAGAGGACAGTTTTTTTTTTGCGCGGCGGCGTGTGCAGGATGTGAATGGTTGCGTGTGATGGGTGGGTGCATATGGCTTGCTGCAGTCACGTAGCACTCATGTCGCAAGGCATGTTGCTTAGAGAAGTAGTGTAGAAGTAGACCCGAGCAATCAAGCATGCAGGTTTTCCCCATGCCGACTGTTTCATCACGTTGACAACATAGGAATACACGCGTGCAACCAAAACACGTCTGGCATGGTCGTCGCGTGGCAGTGTGCGCGAAGCGAGGAGCGCCACATGTTATAGGCAGTAGCACTTTGGGTTGGCAAGTTGATTCGCACGAGACAGACTTCGTTGGCTGGAGCTGTTAGTGTTGCACCAGTGTACTTGCTGCGAAGCTCGCAGCTTGAATAATATCCCAGATGTAACGAGAACGTCCAGCTAATTCCACGATCTCGTGTGTGTAGAAAGCTGCTCCGGCTACTGACACAAGCCTGGCGGAATCCAGCGTCTTCTGTTTCTTTTGCAACAGGAAGCCGTGTAGGACCTGGGTGGCAAAGGGGCGAGGCGGGGGCGGGGGCGTGGAGCTACGGGCGGGGGCGGGGCGACCATTCCGGCAGGCGGCTCGGTGTCGGCGGCACAGTTGAATCGCAGTTCGGCCGCTTACGTACATCTCAAGGTAGGGCGCGTAGTCTCCAAACTCGCTTCTTACTATAAGCGGCTATTAGTTCTACTGTGATCCTCTCACGGAAGCGTAAAAGGTCGCGCTTTCGGGTGACGGAGTTAGGACTGCCGGGGGTCCCGGCTGGAACCTCATGCCTTTCTGGGTGGTATGCATTCCGGGCTTTATAGTGAGGACATCTCGGACAGCGATTTGACATCGGACCTACCACACGGTGTTCGAGATGTCCTCCACTGTCGTACAGCCGCTTCCGTGCGGCGGGTCTAAACGATGCCTAGGCAGTAACCCCGACGCAGAAATGGGTCCGAACGTTGCCCCCGCTATGCAGTTGCACCCATACACCTTATATCATGATATGTACCATGTTGGGGCTTGGCGCGACCTCGCTAGTGTGCAGAACTCGTGGCTTTCGTGGTGCCAGTTAGCCGGTCAGCAGGGTACGTGTCGGCAAGGTCAAGCCGAATCGCACATTTGCTCATACAGACTAGTCCGTTACATTATATATACAGCCAATATCACATCGCGCATGGTCCGGAGCTTCCCAGCGAGGTTCTGTCGAACAGCATTTCGCGAGCTCGGACCCCAAGAAAGCGCATGTTAGGTCCCAAAGACCAATGCCGTGTCATTCTCAGGTCACAGGAAGCGGATATAAATGCTGTGCGCTGGCTAAATATGCTCTTCCTGCTGCAAGGTCGGGAAATGTCGCGGCATATGGCAGTCGCGGCGAGCCGAACTACCGGGCGAGCGTACAAAACGACTTGCAACAGCATAATTATAACATTCGTAGGCATTTGGGGGCGATTGGGCATTGGACACCGCCGGGCGCATGGGCACGGCACGGGTGAGCCCGGGCGTGCCCGGGTTGGCCAGCACCTCTGCCAGGATCCACGGGTGCAGCGGCGGGGCAAACAAGCTCCCAGCGCCGTAGATAAGGCCGTTGAGTGGGACATCGCTGGAAAGGGTTGGGACATTAGAGAGAAACTCTCAAGGAGAAGCATAGCAGGAGGAGAATGCGCCAGCACGATAACGCGGCAGGCGTGCATCGATGAATGACGCCAGACAAGTTGCCACAGCTGTGAAATGCGCTCGAACACATTCGTAGAGTGGGGGGACCTGGCGACCCGAACCTAGAAATCGTCAAGTCCGCCTGGTGTTGTCCACGCCTTACGCTTCACTAATAATCGAGTATCGCATTATTACTTAAAATCTGGTTGGGCGATAAGGGAGCGTGCTAGAGGTGAGCGCGAGTGAGTTTGATGGCCTTGCCCGATTTACGAATTTCGTGGCGATTTTGCGAACAGGAGCTGTGCCGGTTTATTCATATGCAGCGAAGGAGTGAACAAAACTCGGATGTCAAGTTCCCCTGAGTGTTTGAGCTATGCGTGCATATGGTGCTTTCGGTTTAGGCACGCGGCGGCGGGACGCGGCGTGGCGGCAACCTGCATGGAACGGCCCCCCTCCTAGAGGCGTGAACACCCCCCTTTTGCAATCGTGCGTTTTGGGCCCGCTTTTGCTGCCAACATCATGCTTGTTAGACAAAGGAATGCTGCGGGTTCGTGGAAGGGGTAAGACTGGCAAAGATGCCGGGGGGAATATCAACATTTGTTGATGCCCCTGCATGAGCCGTGCAAACCGCGAAAAGTCGACTGCCGCCGGCGAGCCTCATAAACGGCGCTGCCGCTGTCTGAAATTGTCTTTTCCATTATAGAGCGCCTCTTTACTGGCATTATCTTGGGCACTTAGGCCCGCGACGGCAACCCCAATCGCGCGCAATACGTCCGGCAGCGATGGGCGACCCTAAAGCACTTGACCTCGACGCCGAGAAGGCGCACGAGAAGACTCTGCAGCATGCCGAGGACTCTCTGTGCAGCGCGATGAAGGATGAAACGGAGGACACGCGCCACCGCAACTTTCTTGTCCGGTAAGGCCGAGGCGCTCACCATGCATGCCTGGCCGCGGCCTGTTCTGCATCGAGAATCCCTGCTAACATGAGCCCCCACTTCCTCTTGTAGGTTCTTCATTTTCCTGGGCAGCTTCATGATTCCTGGCATGGGCATGGTGGGTCTCGTTGTGGTCGGTTACGGTGGCCGGAGTTCGTTGCGTCCAAAGTTCCCGCCAGTCCACGGACCTGGCTGCGTTACGCTGCTTCAGCAGCAGCCCGCCCGCTGGCATTAGCCCTACCATCCACCCTGGCGATTGCATCCCTGTCGCTGGGTGACTGAGTGATGCCGCGCGCCGCCTGTGACACGGCCCCTCACCCATATCCCCTTCGCGCGCTCTTGCCGCCCCCCCCCCAATCCAACCCCTTTCACCCAACCCCTCATCAGTTCTGCGAGGCCTACTTCGTGTTCGCTGTGGGCAACCTGTCGGCGCTGTGGAAGATCGAGTACAAGAACTGCTGGAAGGGCATTGGCTGCCCCCAGAACCTGTCAAATTCCATCACCTACACGCAAGTGTGCGGCATCATCTTTGGCCAGTTGGTGAGCATGACTTGCAGGGACGTTTCACCTCCCTGCGGTTTGCCGCCACTCCGGCGCATCCGGAACAGCAAGTGCCAAGCCCCTGGGCCCTGTGTTGATCCTTTGCATCAGTTTGACTAAATGCTGAGCAACCGGGGCCCCCACTCGTAGGTCCTGGGCTTCTTTGCTGACCGCATCGGCCGCAAGTGGGGCAGTGTCGCCACCGCCGGCACAATGGTTGTTGGTGAGTGGCGTCTTCCCCACCCCGCCTGCACACAGCGGATGCGGCATCTGTTGCGCATGTCAGCCCGCTCTATCAGACACGTGCAACCTGCCTGGTCTCAGGCCCCACCACCGCAATCGCGCCGCAGGTGCTATCCTGATCATCTCCTCCGCCGGCCCCACCGAGAAGGCTCTGTGGGCCATGGTGAGCGGGCCGCCAGGTGTCCATCCGAGGATGTGCTGGCCTAGCCAAGTTATGTCCCTCGCGGCTCGGGCCTCTGGTTCGCGCGGGTTTGCCTTACGCAGTGTACGGGTGCGAACATGTCATCATGAGCGGTCTCTTTCTTGCCCTCGCCCCTGCTCTCCCCGCAGTTCACGGCGGTGCAGTTCATCTTCGGCATCGGTGTGGGCGGCGAGTACCCGGTCGCCTCCACCTCTGCGAACGAGCGCGCTGAGAGCAGCGCCGCCCTGCAGAAGCGCCGCGGCGAGACCGTGGTGCTGGTGTTCTCCATGCAGGGCTGGGGCAACCTGGTCAACACCGCCGTCATCATCGGTGAGTCGATCGCGGCCCTGGCGGACTTCGCTGGGTGGTTGCTGTTGTTTACTTCGGATCTTTATTTTGGATCCATCCGGTTCCGCCAGGCAATAGACACGGTCAGCCCGGGACTTTGGTGGTGTCTTGACTTACTGATTTGTTAACACGCCCGTTCGCCTTCCCTTTGCCCGTGCAGCCATCATGGCTGGTTACCACCAGTACCACGCCCCGTACAGCAACCACGCTCTGGAGGTCACGTGGCGCCTGTCGTACGCTATCGGCCTCATCCCCCTGATCGGCATCCTGCTCTACCGCTTCATCAGCCTGCGCGAATCGGCTGTGTGGACCAAGAAGCGCGAGGCCCTGAAGGCCATGGGCGGTTCGGCGGCCAAGGGTGTTCAGTGGCGCAAGTTCGGTCTGCTGATGTACTACTACTGGCACCGCAACTTCGGCACGGCGATGAGCTGGTTCGTGTGGGACTTCGCCTTCTACGTGAGTTGTCGTGCGCGTTGCCTGTGTGTGCCCCTGGCACACGGATGTGGTCGAGCCGGCCCGACCACGAGCCCAAACCTGAAACCAGCAGGCTCTCACAACGCTGTTCCTGCTTTCTATGCCCATTCTATATACCCACAGGGCAACAAGCTGTTCCAGGGCACCTTCATCAAGATCATCAACCCCACGGCCTCGCTGATTCAGGTCCTTGAGTGGACCCTGCTCAACAGCGCCGTGGCCCTGGTCGGCTACTACTTCGCCGCGTTCACCGTGGACAAGCCGTGGATGGGCCGCATGCGCATGCAGGTCATGGGCTTTGCCTGGATGGTGAGTCGTGCATCCCACTAGTCCCACATGCGTTGCTGCGAAGTGCAGTCCGAGCCTGCCTGGCCTCCCACCTCCTGCACTCATCCCCGCCCCCCCCCCCCGTGCTTGCCGCCCTGCCCTTCTAACCTCCCGTATCCGCACTACTGATGACCCGTTTGTGTCCCGTGCTTCCCCAAATCCCGCAGTTCGTCCTGTTCCTCATCTGCGCCGTGCATTACGACCAGCTGAAGACGCCCAAGTACATCCACGCGTTCCAGTTTCTCTATTACTTCTCTTCGTTCTGGGGCCAGTTTGGCCCCAACGCCACCACCTGGCTGCTGCCCGCCGAGCTGGCACCCACCGAGCTCCGCTCCATGTGCCACGGCTTCTCTGCCGCCGTCGGCAAGGCCGGCGCTCTGGTTGCCGGTGTTGTCTTCGGCCTTGTGGATGGGCGCACGAAGTTCTGGATCAGCGCTTTCTGCGGCCTTGCGGGCGTGATCCTTACCCTCATCACCATCCCCGACGTCACTGGTGAGCCAGCGTGCGCAATGGTCGGGACTCGGGAGTACCTGACACGCCACGTGAGCTCGCGCATCTGTGTAATTGCGGCGGCGCCCGCTCCGTGTCCGAACCCTGCTTCTCCTCTCCTCACAATCCTGCCCCTCACACAATCCATTTTCCCCCTCCAGGCCTGGACCTGCGCGAGGGCGACAAGCGCTGGCTGGCCATCCTTGACGGACACCACCACCTGTACCACGGCGACGCCATCAAGCCTCGCCACCTGTCGCTCATTGAGCGCCTGCTGGGCTACGGCAAGAACTACCAGGTACGTACGTGAGCTGCGGGAGGGAACCGAACTGTGCGAAGGAAGCGGAAGAAGTGCGTAGGTGAAGCACAGCCATGTGTGTGTGTGTGATTGTGTAATTGTGTGTGTGTGTGTGTGTGTCGGCGCGTCATGAAGTTAAGTCATGACCGGATACACATTGATCACTGTGCCATTTCCCCCGCATGCCCTTACAGGCGAGCGACGCCGGTAGCGACGACGGGTATAGCGCGGCCAACACCTTCAAGGCCGCAGACCTGCCGCCGCCGCCCATTGTGCAGAAGCAGGGCTCGGAGCGCGCCGTCACCGCCGTCACCCACTAGATCGCCAACTAGGCGGGCACAGCCCTGAGCTGTTGTTTGTCATCGTTAGTATTTGTGCCGCGACTCGTTATCGCTAACTAGCTAGTAGTAAAATTCAGTTAAGATTTTGGGGTTCCAAGGTAGTGAACTGTATGGAGGAATGCATGCGTGCTTTGATTGCGGACGCCTGGGGGCCTCCCTGTCAGGTACCCCGCCCATACTCAACGAAGCATTATCTACGGACTCTGGCCAAGTTGGCCCTGCCACATGTGTTGCCGGGTTATAATGTCATTACTAAGTTCTGGGTGCGTGTTGTACGTTTCTTCATGCTATGGGTCAGGCGTCACGCCTCCTACTTGATTGCACAGCGCGCGTGCCCTGTGCCCTGCATGTGACCAGACGCATTGTATATGCTGTTCAGGCGGCGCAAAACTTTCCGGGCAAGCAGTAATTATATAGGAAAGCAGGCGCAGGGATGGATTGCCCCCGCAACCCCACCCTGGCGCAAGGATATGTGGCTGTTGATGGGAAAAGCGATGAGAACGTTGTAGGCAGGACACTGCCACAGATAGACGCAAGCCTGGCACCAGTATGCGTGTCTGGCTGTGTTTCGGGACACAGGTGTCGCAGGATGGTGTGTTTGGCACATGGGAAAGCTTGTAACCAGCTCTGTAATGTGCAATCGGGACGAGGAAGATGGGCATCCGCCTGCACCCAGCTACGCTGCTACGCTCCCCTCATTTGCGGCCTGTCCTGGACCCGGTACACTCCACCGGTCCCACATGCCACCATACCGATAACGACAGCGTTATGAGCCGCAGATGGCACGGGTGTGGTGCGTGTCGGCGTGTCACCTGGCCGGGCGCCCGGGGCGTGAGGGCCTGCGTGACAGCAAATACATTGCCAGCCAGCGTGTCGCCAGCTATGTAACAGCGCGCCAACCACGCGCCTTGCCGGAGCCAGACCCTGCCTGACGGGCCTGGGCGGGAATGAGTTACTGACACGACGGGACCTTACGTGGGCTACGCTACCCACTGCCTTGATCTGACGTCATGACATCAAACTGCAGAGAGTGCAGACTGCAAGGGCCCTGCGCCAACATGCGGAGGGGTCATGGATTGGGCCCGAGGAAATACATGTGTCCAACACGCTACAGGTCCTGATGTGGTGCCCGGACAGGGGAGCACGGTGCAGCTTCAAGCCTTCAACCAACAGTTCGCCCCGGCAGTCAACTGGGGTCCCCCAACGACAGCGGGTACCACGGGGGTACGACGGCCACCACTCACCCGTCCACCTGTCCAGCATGTCCACGGCACCGGCCAAACCCGGCCCGACCATGGCCAAGCAACATTGCAGCTAACACCTGCACAGACACCAATAAAGGATCCGCCAGACAGGTGATTGTGCGTCTGTTTATTTGGCGGTGTGTGCATTGGCTTCACGCCAAGGGGCTTAAATCCCCATGCTCACGGCGGGTGTCCATGCGTGCCTGCCATGGCAAACACGCTGCGCCCCTGATTCCCTGCGTAACGCAGTCCTCAAGACGAGGTCAACTTGACTGCTTCGCTTTGAGTTGAATCCTCTAGTCCTAGAAGCTTCTGCTCACTGCCTGCGACTAAATACCACTTTTGATCTTGACCCCCAACCTCTCGCAATGATTGACGACAACGACCTGGGCAGGTTTACGGTAAGATAGACGGACGCCCTCGCTCAAATCCGGAGGACCCTGTCGCTGACGCCCGCGTGTGTGCGCGCCTCGCAGTCCTGGCTCGGCATCGCTATTATGCTGCTTGTTGTGGCGTACCATTACGTCACCGCTGACCCGAAGTACGAGGCTAGCCGTCAGTAACGCGCACGCTAAGGTTTCCGCTTAGTATCGGCACCATGTCTTTCGTCGGGGGCAAGCTCAAGCTGAAGGGTGGTGAGCCGCTCAAGCCCGCTGGAGGCGTAAAGAAGAAGAAGAAGGAGGAGAAGGCGCTAGCAGCTGCTCCCCAAGGCCAGCCCGGCGAGGACAAAAAGGAGGAGGACCCGGCCGAGAAGACGCGCAAGGCGCTTCACGGCTATGAGCTCAAGCAGGATGAGAAAGAGGACCGTAGGACGGAGGCGGAGCGGAAGTTTGAAGAGCGCTTCCGCAAGGTGGAGGAGCAGATGGTGAAGAAGGCCGCTACGAAGTCGCACAGGGACCGCGTGAAGGACTTCAACGAGTACCTGGCGGCCCTGTCGGAGCACCACGACATCCCGAAGGTCGGCCCTGGCTAAGGGGGAGCCTGTGCGGCGTCGTGGGGGCTGCTGTCAGTCAAGCGGAAGGGAAGGAGCGCTGTGGTGTGTGTGTGTGGTGGCACGGTGTCACACGGGACGTTTGGAGCTGATTGTGCAGCGTTGGGTGTCCGTCGATGTTTTACGGATGGTTCAATGTTAACAATGAACAATCACATTTTGCACCGCTGAGCAGTTGCGGTGCCGTTGCGCCCGCGTGTAAGTCAAGTGGCATATGGCATGGCCCCGGACCCGACGTGCCGTCCGAAACTCCGAGTCTGCGTAGCCGCACTGGCCGGATGAGTCGAGTCGTGTCAGCTCTTAATCAGCATGCCGGCCATAACAGCAGCTCTAATGTCGCTCATTCCAGATCAGCAACGTCTGCGTAGCCAGTCCTGCACAATCGCACAAGCGCAATCTCATGCTTCTGGCTCAAAATACCTGCCTCTGGCCTCAGCTCACCACGAACACCACGAACGCACACACGCACGTAGCCGGGACCTGCATCCTCCTCACAGCAGCTCGCGCACCAGCAGCGGCCGCTTCACCGCGTTGGTGTAGCCCTCATTATAGCGGTACAGCACCGGGAACGGCAGCCGCCCGCCATCCGCCCCAGCCCCGCCCCCTGCCTCGACCAGCACCTCCGCCTCCGGCCCACCGCCGTTCTCCACGCCGTCGACGCAGGTGGTGGCCGCCGCCGCCGCGGCGCCCTTGCGTGCCGCCGCACCCGCGCCCGCGCCGCCGCCCACGCTGCCGCGCGCCTTGGCGCTGGCCTGCTGCTTGAATGCGTCCATCCACGTGCCCTTGCGCTTGGCGCCTGCGCCCGGCCCCTGCTTCATGCCCGCCGGCATGCGGCCCGCCATCTGCCGCTGCGGCGGCGCCACCGACGGCTTGAGCGGCCCGCCGTGCGGCCCCGCGCCAGCGCCAGCAGCGGCCGCGGCCGCGCCTGCCGCCGCCTCAGCCACAGCCGCAGGGCCTAGCGCGGCCAGGCGCGCCTGAAGGGAAAGGGGTTCAAGGAGGTCAGAAACGGGTAGGTCAGGGCAAGGGTACTGGCACTATGATCACACGCAATGCCTAGCGCCCCCGCGCTCCCCGCTGCTGGACTTCACGCGTCCCGCCCTCACCGCTTCTGCCCGCCGGATAGCCTCGGTCTCGGTTGCCTGTGAGATGAGTTGCCGCACCACCATGGGCAGCGACTGCCGCGCGCCCGTCGCCGCACCGCCCGTGAACGCTGTGAAGCAATGCAGCGTGTCAATGGCCGGCACCAACGGCACCGTGCGCTCCGCAGCCGCGGCCGCCGCGGCCGCCATCGGTCCTGGGCCGCCGGCGGCCCCCGCCGCCGCCCCGTACGGTCCCTGGTACGGACCCCGCCCTCCGTAACCGCCGCCGCCGCCACGCCCCCCCACGGGGCCGTTGTACGGCATGCGGCCGCCGCCAGGGCCGCGACCGCCGCCGTACGGCCCACCACGGCCTCCACCGTACTGCTGCTGCTGCTGGTACTGCCCGGGCCGTTGGCCGTACGCCCCGCCGCGGCCGGGCCCCCCCTGTCCGCCCGGTCCAGCCGCCGCTGGGCCGCCCGCGGCGGCGCCGCCGCCAGGGCCGTTCAGCGCAATGTTGCGCTGCACGTCCGCCGTCAGGCCCAGGATGATGGCGTTGTCTGTGTGGCCGCAGAGCACGCGGGCGCGCGGCAATAAACAATGCAAGTAATGGTTTGGACAAGCAGGGGGGCTCCGGCGTTGCATGGCGCGCACAGCACAGTGTCGCGAGCAGCTCCGGCTCAAGCGAGTAGCAGCTCGGGGCGTGCGGCAGGCGGGCACGTGGCGGCGTGTGTGTGTGTGTGTTAGAGATCACAAGGGAGAGAACTGCGCGCGCGTGTGTGTGTGTGTGTGTGTGTGTGTGTGTTTTACGGCGATCGGCACTCACTGGACACGGGCACCACCGTCTCTGGGAGCTGCAGCGGCTGCAGCCCGGGCGGCGGCGGCGACTCGAAGCAATAGCGCAGGCCGTAGTGCAGCATCACGCCCGCCATACGCCGCAGCGCCGCCTGTCGCGGACCACCAGCGCACGCAGGCACACAACATGATCACATACGGTACGCAGAGCCGAGTCCTACCATGCTAGCCAGCCAGCTGGCCCTCATGCTCTCGTCAACCTACGGCCGCACCCAATTACAATGGCTGGAGTGGGAATCGGGATAAATTGCCCTTCCCCCCCTCACACCCACCCACATCCGCTCGCACCGGCCCCACCTGCTCCTCGGCGTTCATCATGTTGGGCGCCACGGCACGCAGCGGCGGCCGCGACACAATGGTGCGCAGCGCCGGCGCCAGCTCCTGCACACGCGGCGGCGAGCAGCAGTGGCGGCGGGGCAGGAGTCACAGCAGCAAGGCCAAAACGCAAGGCCCCTCGCTTGCGTGCCAAACACCCCTTCGCCCCCCCCCAAAACAAAACCCTCCCTCCTCCCACCCACCCAGGCCCGCCCCCGCCCCCGCCGCCTCCGCCTCACCAGGATCATGGCCTGGGTGCCGTGCGAGGACAGCACAGCCGGGTCGGCTCCGCCGCCGCCCACCCAGCTGCGCACCAGCTGCGACACCGCCGAGGCGCGCCGCGCCACGTCGGCGCCCAGGCGCGGCCAGGACAGCTGCCGCGGCTGCTCCGGCTGTGCCACCAGCGAGCGCACCTGCAGGGCGTCGTGAGGGGGCGGGGGTGGCGGTGGGGATGGGTTCAGGGCGTGCGGGGGGTCCAGGTGTGGTCTCGGTAGATAAGAGATGAAGATGTAGACAGGTAGGGGGTCGGGGTTGGAATTGGCCTTGGCATTCCGCTCATGTCGATGCCGCTTTACGCCGCACGCGCAGTCCGCCCCTCCCCCCTACCGTGGCCAGGCAGGGCGGCACGAAGCGCATGGCTGAGAAGTCCCCGGTGCGGCGACACGAGCTGCAGGGCGGGCGGGCGGGCGGGCGGGCGGGCAGGCAGGACAGGACAAGCACACACTCTCACAAGGAGCAGGTGCAACAACATGCCAGGTCACAGGAGAAAAAGCAGGAGAGCGCCGGCAATTGGTGCCGCAAGTTGGCCCCACCAGCCCCCGCCCCCCATCCCACCACATCCGCCCTCATGCACCCCGCACCCCCAAGCCCCCAAACTCCTGCGCGCACGAACGCACGCACCCACCGCAGCAGCGCGTCGGCCTGCCCCATGGCCTCCGCCGCCTGGGCGGTGCGGCTGAGGTTGATATCCATGAAGCGCACCCGCGGCAGGTTCTCGTGTAGCCCGCCCAGCACCTGCCATCATTGTGTGGACGCATGACATCCCGGGGGCCGACATCCAGGCAGCATCGATCAGCGAGTGCACCGTATCAAGCAATCCGGCAACGAGGCCGGTGAGTGTGGCTGGGTGAGGGAGGGGCAAGGAGAGGGGGTGCGGGGTTGTGCCGGTGGGGTGTGGGCCCGCATTGCGTGCGGTGCCGTGGTGGGCCGAGCGAGCCCCACCCAGTGCAGAATGGCCGCCTAGCTGACTACCATGTTCAATGCGTCCAGCACAGTCGCACCAGGTCATAGTCGCCAAAGTCGTGCAGCTTGTTGCACAGCTCGGCCAGCTCGCTGGAGGCTGCGCCGCCGCCGCCGCTGCCGTTGACGCCGCCGGCGGCTCGGCTGCCGCCGGCGCCGACGGCCCGCCGGCGCGCCGCGGCCTTGCTGTTGCTGGCCGTGAGCAGCGCCGCCCACATGTCGCGGGCGGACTGGGTGGTGTCCTTGGAGGCGATGTTGAGGCCCTCGATATCCTGAGGGGGGTGCGGTGCGGGGGGGGGGTGGTTGGCATGGGTGAGGGTGAGGGGGCGAGGCGCCGGCAGGTGGCCGGAGATGTGTGTGTGTGTGTGTGTTAGAGATCACAAGGGGAAAACAAGCAAAGCAAAGACGGTGTATGCAATGCGATCAAGACAAAGCAGCGTCGCGTCCGGTTTACCTGGAATTACCTGAGCCGCCGACCTGCTTTACTTACCCGAAATCGCGTAACCCCCGTCTACCTAACCTTGGAGGGGGATTAATGTCCACACGCTTCCAAGGGTGCAACCCGATGCGTGTGATCACGGTGGCGTGATACCCAGGCACTCCTAGCCCCAGAATCCCAGTCCGGCCGCTACGTCCAAAGTCCCGCCCGATCCACGTCGAAGTGCTCACCTACAAACAATAGGGAAAACAGCGAAGCACATGACGGCAGCGGGGTGTGTGTGTGTGTGTGTGTGTGTGTGTGTGTGTATGTGTGTGTGGCGGAGGGTGAGATGCAGGACGGAGTACGAGGTAGGCGAACGACAAGCAGAGGGTGCATAGTTATAGCTCTTGCTGTACTGCCGCAGCACAATGGCCGGCGCGCAGGGGCTTGGCCTTGTCGCTGGGCGGCCTGCTGACTTGAGGCGTCGCAGTGGGCTGCAAGCGCTTTGGCGGGGCGCGAGACACGCGCTTGGGCTTGCGCGCGTTTGGGTGGTACTGGTGATGACCTTGGCGGCACGATCGGCATGACCCGCTGGGGGGGTTGCGCTCCGTACCGCGAGTTGCGGACTCGCTTGTCCCTCTTGCTGCGATGACGTAAATATCAACCCATACCAAGGAAACACCTCCACCCACCTCCACCCCACCCCACCCTCACCTGCATCTCGATGCGGCGCCTGCAGCCGCCGCCGGCGCCCGCCTGCTTGCGGCGCGCCAGGAACTGCAGCGTGTTGAGGCAGGCGCGCACGTCGCGCTCGGTGCGCTCCACCAGCAGCGCCAGGGCGGCGGGGTCGGCCTCCAGGCCCTGAGGCGTGGGGGTGGGGGTGCGGGTGGAGGTGGAGGTGGGCCGGGGGGAGGGCCAGGGGAGCGGGGAGCGGGGAGCAGGGAGCGGAGGGGCCGGGGTTGGGGTAGCAGCGGGGGGATGGGGGGCATGAAGCCGCAGTGGCGCACACACGGACAGGAGGGTGCAGGGAGAGCACGTTTCGACGCGTGCTTTCAGCGCATGGCCGCCGCTTCCCAACGCTCCTGCACAGCCATTACCAATACATGCACACCCCACGCCAAGCCATACACACACACACACACACACACACACACACACACACATGGCCACAGCCCTACACACACACACACACACACACACACACACACACACATGGCCACACGCATGGCCACAGCCCTACAGCTGGACAGTATCGCGACACGCCGTGCCGGACTCCACGAGGACTATGAGCGGGCGGTCCTTGGCCTGCCGCCCCGCTCAGAGGCGCGGCGTGAGGACCTGCCTGAAGACGCGGCAGCGGCGCTCGGCGCCTTTCGGGGCACCCTTGCGCGCCTGTGGCAGCGCGTCCGGTGGGAGCGGCGCCATTTCGAGACTTTGTGGCGGCTGGCCATCGACGCCGTGCCGCTGCCGGGCAACACTCACATGCCCACGGCTCGACGAGAGCCGTGCGGCTGTGGGCAGTATGGCCATGGCAGCGCCACAACGGGTCCAGCCGCCGCCACCCCGCCTGAGCCGCGGCAGCACCACTTCTGGGGCTGCGCGGTGGCAAAGGCGGTGGTGGCGCAGATCAACGCGCACACCCCGGGGCCCCAGCCCATCAGCCAAGCCCAGCTATGGCTAGTGCAGGCGCCCTCGGGCGTCCAGCAGTGCGTGTGGGATGTGGTGGCGATGGCGGCGCTTGCCGCCATAGAACACGGCCGGGTGCGGCTGCGCGGGATGACGCGCGCTGCAGCGGCCCAGGGAGACCAAGCGGCGGCGGCGGCAGCAGCACCCACCGAGGCAGCGGCGGCGGCAGCAGCGGGGGCGGATGCTGACCCAGATGAGGTCCCGCCCACGCAGCTGACGCCGCCGCAGCCAGGCGTCAACCACACCGAGCTTGCGTGCGCTCGCGCAGTCGCAGACTTTTGGTCGCGGCTGCTGCAGTTCGCGCAACTCGGTGTGCCCCGAAAGGGCTGGGAAGGTGTTGACGCCACCCACCCGATCCTAGCGGTGGTGGACGGGATGCTGCTCTGCGCGCTTCCGCAAGCTATGGAGCTGGAGCTGGAGGAGTGACCGGGATCAGCCCTATCGAGTAGAAGAATCACCATAGCAATGAGCCGCGGACATAGCGGCTGAATCTAGGGACCAGCAGGGTTAGGAAGGGCTGGGAGGGTCAAGGGGAGTGTGCGCCAGGGTTTCGGGTCACGGGAGCTGAGGGTGGGTTGGGTGCCGGAGCACCCCGGGCGTTTTTCGGCCAAGACCGGCCTAGTAGTCAGACGCGTTTGTGGCTGCCCTTTGGCGTACTCTGCCCTGGCGTCGAATGCTGGTTAGGTAGATGTCGAGGCTGTGAAAGGCTGCGGGGTCGCTGGACTCAGCCCCGTAGCCACCTGTCGCTGTGCTGTCGCGTGCGGTGTGACGTCTGTCCGGTGCGCGTGTTGCTGCGGTGTTGGCCCTTCAGCCTAGTGGTTGGTGAGCCCGCTGGGCCCTGCGTTGTTGTACCAGCAGTAACCCTTCTGAGGTTGCTGGCGTGGTCCAGGTTGGTTGGAGCGTCCCCCCGGTGGACTCCAGAGCTTGGTTGCGCTCTGGGCAGGGGTGACGCGTGATAGCGGCAGCGTGTGGCCTAAATGCCTCGCTGTCGCTGGCTGTCCCGAGTACTCGATCACGAGACTCGTCAGGCCGCCTGTAAACCCGTTGCTACACACACACACACACACACACACACACACACACATACACACACACACACACACACACACATCCCAAGTCTTCCATAGTTCTCTCCCTTGTGATCTCTAACAGACATCCCGGGCCGTAATCAAGACCCAGCACACACACACGGACGGGCCAGCCGCACCTCGGCCCTGCAGATCTGCTGCAGCCGCGCCGCCAGCCGCTCGCTGGAGGGCGGCGTGAAGTGGAACACGCGCGCCACGTCGCGCAGCGGCCGCAGCTGCGGCGCATACAGGTCGTTGGCAATGCAGATGATGGGCCGGCTAAGCGGCCGGTTGGAGGAGGAGCCGCCGCCTCCGCCGCCGCCGCCACCGCCAGCGGCCTTGCCGCCGCGGCGCTTCGCGCCGGCGGCGCCGCCGCGCTTGTTGGCGCCGCCGCCCCCGTTGTCGTCGTCGCTGTCGCTGTCCTCGCCATCGCTGCCTGCGGGAGCACGTGGAGGGTCGGGGCGGGGGCGGTGGCGCGTGGGCGGAGCAGCACACGGAACAGCGGGAGCACGCGGAGGTCTGCGCTACCCCCCAAGCCGCGCCGGCCCCCTACCCCGCACGCTCCGCATGCTCAGCACGTACCCGCATGCGGCCCCTTGCCGCCCTTGACGCCGCCGCCGCCTCCGGCCGCCGCGCCCGCCTCCCCGGCCTTGATGATCCTCATGAGCGCCGCCACCGCGCCGCCCGCCTCGGTGCCGCCCGTGGCGCCGTCGATCTCGTCCACGATGACGCAGTTGGGCCGGCCGCCTCCCAGCACCGCAGTCATCTGCATGGTTGCGATTGAGGAGAGTGAGAGGATCAGGTCGTACGCACTCCACATGCGTATGCGCTGGCGCACAAGTGCACCTTCCACTGCAGGTGCACCGAACACGCACAACCGCACACACGCGCTGCACCCACACCCACACCCACACGCTCGCCGGGCGCCCCTGCCCCCGGCCCAGCCCCCGCGCCCGCCCCCGCCCCCGCGCCCGCCCCCGCCCCCCGCGCCCCGCCCCACCTGCACCGCATCCTGGATCTTGGTGGCCAGGGTGGCGGCGGTGCGGTCGTCTGAGGCGTTGATCTCGTACGGGTGGTAGCCGCAGTGCCGCGCCACCACGTGCGCCAGCGTCGTCTTGCCCAGGCCTGAGGCGGCATGTGGTGTGGTGCGGCGTGGCGTGGCGTGATGTGTGGCGTGTAATGTTGGCGTGGTGTGGCATGGGGCGTGATGTGCATTTGGCGTGGTGTGTGGCGTGGTGTACGGTGTGGCGTGGTGTACGGTGTGGCGTGGTATGGTGTGTGGCGGGCAGGGGCAGGAGAAAGGAAGGCGCGTGCAGGCTGATCAGGTGCCAGCGCGGCGACACGTGGAAGCCGCGGCCTGCAGCAGTGGGTACACAGCGCCTCGCGCTCGTGGGCGCACGCCTGCACGCCGATCAATGCAGCCGCCCCTTCCCCGGTGCTGCGCGCTGCTGCCACGCAGCCGTTGGCACACGCCGGCGCGCCCCAGGTGCCGCCCGCACGCCCTCACCCGGCGGGCCGCCGATGAGCAGCACCTTGTTCTGCGGCCGCGTGTCGGCGGCCTTGGCGCCCGCGTGCGCGCCGCCCGCGCCGGGCCGAGCCTTGTTGGCCTGCGTTTGCGGCCGTCCGCCACAGAAACCAAAGTTACGGATCCGTACAGGAGCTGAGGGCACTGTCCTCACCCCCTCCTCATTGGGGCTGAACCTGACCTCTCCTGCGCTACACGATTCCTAGCGCCCTTCCTTCGCATGTCTCGCTGGCTGACTGAGGGCTGACTACTCATAGCCCTCTGCCCCTTGCCACGGCCTGCGCCGTGCTGCTGGCTCACCCCGGCGGCGGCGCCTGCTTTGCGGCCGAACACGCACTCGTCCCAGTCCTTCATCCACAACGCCACCTGCAGCCACATGCCGCAGCGTGGCGGAGTGGAGAAGGCGGGTGCAGGCGAGAAGGGGGCAGTTTACTCCAGAAACCAAAGCGACCATTGCAACCCAGGCGGCGACCAGAGCGACGTGCACGCACAGTATGACTCACACGCGCGCGAACGCATTGCACGGCTCGCGCAGGCAACCCTCCCCTTTGCCAACGCCCCTGCTGTAGGCCCAGCTCACCCCACGTCCAGGCACACACTGCACACTGCCACGCTCGCAACCACCCACCTGGCGGTTGGTCCGCTCGTCACTGAGCAGCGACATAAAGTGCCGCGGCGCGTACTTGTCCACCCACAGCTGCCCCGCCCGGGCACCCGCGCCGCCGGCCGCACTTGAGCGGCGGCGGCGGCGCGCAGCACCGCCGCCCGCCGCGCCGCCCGCCGCCTGCATGCCGCCGTCCATGTCCTCGTCCCCATCCTCCGCCGACGCAGCTGCGCCCGCCTGCCCGTCCAAGCCAGCGAATGCGCGTTCCTCGGCCGTCAGCTCGTCCTCCGCCTGCGGGCAGCCACGCGCTCCGTGTTTCAGACTCCAGTCCGTCAAAGAATAGCAGGCGCCGCGGCATCCGGCGCACAACCTAGCCTGCCGCCTGACCGGCCAACAGCAGCCTTGGAAACATGGCCACCCAACACCACTGGCGGCTGTTCCCCTGCACGGTGCGCGCCGCGTGACACGTGGGCTAGAGATGTTCCCCCCACGGCCGCTGTGCTCTCACGTGGCCGCGCCGCCCCCGCGTGCCCATCATCTCCTGCTCCCGCTCCGACGCCTCCACCGCCGCCCGCAGCTCCCGCTCCTCCAGCACCTGCGCCGCGCCCCAGGCAAGGCAGGGATGGGTGGCGGATTTACTTCTGCGTAACCCGCTGCAGAGCCTACGGGCGTCTTGCTTCACCTCTCTATCAAACAAGCCCACGGCGACTCCTCTCCCTCGAGCTATGTTCGAGCCTTCCAACAAGGCCTTGGCACCCCGTTTCCTGACAGCAACCGTTTCAGCGCAGTTCCGCACCGACAGGCCACACGGCCGCACCACACGGCCGCACCCGCATCAGCTCGGTGATGGGCCGCTGCAGCAGGCTGCTGCCGCGCGCCAGCCGCGCGCTGAAGCCCAGCGGCTGGCCGGCGGCGGCCGCGGCGGCGGTGGCGACCGGCGCGACGCCCTCCGACAGCCTGCACCGAATGACACAACCGGCTACCCGTGTTCAAATCCCTGCTAGTTCAGCATGCAACGTGCACGGACTCAGGCACGGACTTCTGGCCAAGGCGTCAAGTCTGCGGATTCGCATGCTTCTTTGCAGCATGTGGTGGTAGCGGGGAGTGTGGCGCCGCGTTTGAAACCACAGCATTTATCAGGTCCGAAACCCCGCGCCCCCACAGCCCCCACCTGCAGTACACGCGCTCGCCGGACGCGGCCGTGACCGGCACAGCCATGCCGCCAGTGATGTTGGCTGCGAGGCGCTGAGGCGGGAACAGCGCCGCCGCGCGCGCCGCCTCCTCCTCTTCCGCAGCCCGGCGAGCCGCCTCCTCCTCCGCGGCACGGCGCTCCGCCTCCTCCTCTTCCGCAGCCCGACGCGCCTTCTCCGCCGCGGCGGCAGCGTAGCGCGCCCCCGCCGCCGCGCTGCCGCCCGCCGCCGCGCCGCCGAAGTCCTCCTCCTCCTCCCCAAACAGCTCTTCCATGGTGGGGCGCCCAGCCCCCGAGCCGCCCGCGCGGGCCTGCGCGTCAATGCGTTGACGAGCTTACGAAAGATGGTGTGCGGGCTTGGCGGCACCAGGAACTGCTAATGGCGTACCTAGGCGCCATGAAGGACAGTGCCGCGGCGTGCACGGGATACAAGACTATCGCAGGCCGGCAAGCTGCGTTGCACCCTCCTTTGTCCCAGCCCCCACACCCTCCCACCCCCCTATCCAGCTCCCTGCCCCTGCCGCAGCGCACCTGGCTGGGCCCTGCGCCGCGCCGCTGCTCCTGCTGCCGCTCCTGTTCCTCCAGCTGCTGCTCGTGCAGCCCCATCTGGTACTGCTGCTGCTCCTCCATCTGCGCCAGCATGTCCTCAATCTCGTCATCAAAATTGGCATGATGACGCTGCTGCGGCGGCGGCGGCGGCGGCTGCTGTTGCTGCTGCCGCCCCGCCTGTGCGTTGGAGGCCACCGCGCTCGCGGCGCCGCGCGCACCCGAGCCGCCCACCTGCGCCCCGATGAGGTCATCATCGGGCGGCGCCGCGTGCTGCTGCTGTGCGGCCAGGTAATCCTCGAGGTCGTCCGCAAACTCATCATAAGCATCAGCGCCCGAGGCCGAGGCGTAGACATGACGTGGCGGCGCCGCCGCCGCGGCCGTTGCAGCGGCAGCCACGGCCGCTGCCCCAGCCGCAGGCGTGGGCGCGCTGCCAGCGACGGACACGCCGGCGCCCGCCGCACCGCCCGCGGCCGCGCTGCGGTGCTGGTGCTGTGGCTGCTGCGTTCGGTCGCTGTGCTGCTGTTGCCGCGAGCCGGAGGGCACCTCGGCGCCGTCGCCGTCGTCGTCATCTCCATCGAGCTGCAGGGGGATGGCGAGGAGCTCCGCCTCCATGGCCTCCGTGTCCGCATACCCGGCAGGCAGGCCTGAGGCCCCGGGGGCGCCGCTGTCGCCGCTGTGCGCCTCGGCGCCCGCCTCCGCCTCAGTGAGCGGCTCGGTCATCATGGGCTGCGGCTCCGACTCGTTAATGGGGATGGCGAGCAGCTCGGCCTCCAGCAGCGAGGTGTCGGCGTGGTGGGAGGGCTGCTGCTGCGCCTCGCTAGGCGCCGCGAGCTGCGAGGCGTCCTCGGCGCCGGGTTGCTGCTCTGAGTCGGGGCCCGGGAACGCGCCCGCAGCGGTCGTGAGCTGGTCCTCGGTCTCCGGCACAAACGACTCTGGAGGCAGCTCGCTGCCATGGATGAAGTCGGTTGCTTGGCTGGGAATAGGCAGCGCCAGCAGCTCGGCTTCCAAGTCCTGGGTTGCCATGGGCAGTGCCTGCCCAGCCCCAAGCACATCCTGAGACTCTTCTCCATCGCCATAATGCATGAACTGGTCACAGCCTTGCGTTTCGGGTGGCTGAGTCTCGTCTACGTCCTCCATTTCTGAAGGCGCACAAGCCAAACTGGTCCTAAATTTTAGCGCCGAATGTCTCAGTTACTGAATTATTAATATGGCTGTCTAATAGCCCTTCATCATGCCAGCGGGCGTATGGGGCGCCAAGCACGCAACTCCGCGCCAAAAGCCCAAGCTGTCAGGCTTACGTCTGTCCGAAATTGTTTTGTGATGAAAATGTGTGCGCGGGTCCTAAAACATAAAAGGGAACACCTTTTAGGGGCCCGGACAATTTTTTGCCTTGTCCGGATGGGATCCAACAGCGACGCGACTTGACTCACTTGAGCTGTGCGCCGACACGATATCGGTCTCCAATATACTTACATCAGAACATGGCAGCTATGAACTAATCCAAACCACTTATTGACAAATGGAGCACCAGCGGCTCAGCGGTTCCGACTTGACAGCGGTGCCGAGCGGTATACCGAAAGCCGCGAAATTCTATCTATGTAGCAGCTATGCGTTTGCTGCATGGGCATGGCGAGCCTGGGAATTCCTTGTTGCGCTAATTCTAATTGAGCTGCACCCGGACTCGCTGCTGATGGTCTCCGCTTACGGCCTGCTCGACAACCTGACACGCGTGGTGGTGGGTCCAACGATTGGGGGCTACGTCGACAGGTGAGCGGCGGTGGTGTGTCGGGCGCCGATGGCAAGTGCAGGACATGTGTCGGCGGGCCAGTATCAGGGTTCCTAGACGGTGGGGTTCATGGGTTCCGCGCAGCCCTCAAACATCACATTGTACTTCTCATCTCTAATTATGCATAGTAGCGGGTCGACCAGTCAGTCACAGCACACGCAAGGCACGCGCGTCGTGACCTGGGCTCTACTACTTTTGTCCCCACCCCCCGCCCCCCCGCGCCTACCTCCCTGCCCACCATCCGCAATCCGCCTTGACAGGCATGAGCGGATGCCGGGCTGCAAGATCATGCTGCGGCTTCAAAACTGCTGCATTGGCGGCAGTGCAGCTGCGGGGTTAGCGCTGCTCTGGCCGGGGTCTGCGGCCCTTACCACGCCCGCGGTACGCCATAAGCGCCTGGGCCCCGCAAGTTCCATGGAAGCCCCCTCCACCGGGAACGCTACCACCTGGATTGCATGTGATGAAACTCGAAGCGCCCATTCTATTTCTCAGCCTCACATGCCCACCCGGGTCCTGGGCACACGTCTGTACCCAACCCCCTCATCGCCTCCGCACCAGCCTCACCCTAACCCAGCCCACGTCCTTGCACACACACCCTCGCCGCCCGCCCACGGCCCCCCCGCCACACACACGCACGCTAATGCGCACGCGCAGCTGTACTGGCCGCTCATCTGGGTGCTGACGGTGCTGGGCGCCGCCAGCTCGGCGGGCAGTACGGGCGTGCAGATCGCGGTGGAGCGGGAGGCGGTCAAGGCGCTGTGCGGCGACGACGCCGGCGCGCTGGCGGTGAGCGGCGGCGGCGCGTGTGTGACGTGGTAACCATGTAAGGTGTGGGCACGCTTGTGGCGTCATGTGGGTCTTAATGGATGGACGGAGACACTGCAGCTCCACCAGCTTCCTCTCGGGTCCTGGGCGGCATCTGCTGGTGCTGGGGATAATGCCGGCGCTGTCTCACCCCGCGCCACACACGATGGGACCGGTTGGCTCCGAGTTAACACAAAGACCCTAAGGCGTGGGTTCGTTCAAGGCTTGCTTTGAGCGCCTTGACCTTCGCTCCGCCGCTCTCCCCCCTGGTTTCTGGATTGAACTACCCCCCCCCCCGCGCCGCTCGGCCGCCCGCAGGCCATCAACGCCACCATGCGCGCCATCGACCTGACGGCGCTGCTGCTGGCGCCGCTGGCTGCGGGCGTGCTGATGACGGCGGCGGGGCCGTTCGCGGCGGCGGCCGCCATGTCCGCCTACTGCTGCCTGGCCTACATACCCGAGGTGAGGGAGGGAGGGAGGGAGGGAGGGAGGGAGGGAAGTGCCGCGGTGGCGCCATGGGCAGAACCAGAACAGCAGGGGGGCGGCGCGTGCACGTGCATTCCGCCCTTGCCCCCCCCCCCCCTCGTCATTGATTGGAACATGCATGGAACCCCCCCGCCGCTGCCGCCGCCATCTTCCGCAACCCATGCTATCGTCAACGTGAAGACCTGTTGCATTGCTGGTTCCGGTGTGATGCCGCAGGTGCTGCTGCTGGCGGCCGCCTTTCGCGCCGCGCCGGCGCTCATGTGAGTACCTGGGTAATGCTACCTGCAGCCCGGCTCGCTGTGGGGCAGCTGAGGGCGGGCTCTGAACGCGGGCAGCAGCAGCCGGCACGCGCGCGATGCAGCTTGCGAGGGCGCGGAGGTTTGCCTGAAGCGCCCGTGCATGAGTGCTGACGTGGCTATGATGACCCGCCCCCGCCCCCCCCCCTGTGACGTGGCTGGCACAGGAGGCCCAAGGCCACAGCGGTGGCGGCCGCGGCCGCTGCCGCTGCCGATGCAGAGAGCGAGCGCGCGGGGCTTCTGGCGGCCAGCGGCAGGGCCGGCAGCGTGGATGGGCTCAGCCGCGTGGGCTCCATACAGAAGCCGCTCATTGTGTCACGCGGGTCCTCTGTGTCCGCGTCCTCCTCGGCGTTTGGGGGCCGGGTCAGCGGGGACGGTCAGGGCGATGGGGAGGCGCCCGGTGGCGGCTTGGAGGGCGATGGGCTGCTGCAGCCGGGCGGCGGCGGCGGGGGGTCTCAGGAGCAGTTGTCGGGTCTGCCGGAGGAGCAGCAGGAGCCCCAGCTGCCGACATCCACGCTGCTGCCCGCGCAGCGCAGCGCCTCTGTCCGCAGCCTGGACGGGGTGCATACAGCGGAGGCGGAGGCGGAGGCGGCTGCGGGCGGAGCCGGTGGCGGCAGCGGCAGTGGCAGTGGCCTGCTAGGCCGCAGGGAGCCGCGCGGGCGCGGCGGCGGCGGCTCCGCGGCGGCTCGTGTGGGGGCGCTGGTGGCGGCGGCGGGCAGGGCGGCGGCCGAGTACCGGGACAGCTGGAGGGTCTATGTGCAGCAGCCGCTGCTGCTGCCATGCCTGGCACTGGCACTGGTACGTGGGCATGCAGCGGGACAGAGCGCGTGAGCGCTCTCAGTCGGCCTGACAGAGACAGAGCAAGCGCCCACACGCCCGAAACCCAGCCACACTGCTACAGCAGACGTGGTCCGCCATCCCTTGACATGAAAGTGCCCGTCGATCCGCTGCCGGCGGCCGCAGATCTACATGACGGTCCTGAGCCTGGGCTTCCTCATGACCTCCTTCCTCAAGTGGACCGGCCTCACGGAGGCCGAGGTGTCGGTGTACCGGGGCATCGGCGCGCTGGTGGGTGCAGGGCGCTTCCACGCCTGCGCCTCCCGGCTCACCGTAACGCTGCTTGACCGTATCAGTGCGTGCGTGAGCCGGCGCTGGCGCTGGCGCGGGACCTGTGCCCTGGGGCCATTATACTTGTGTGTACGTGTCGGCGCTGAAGTACAATACGGTAATGCCCATGCTGCGCATGCGCTGTGCATGCGCTGTGCATGCACTGTGCGCAGACGGGGCTCGCCGCAACGGTCTTGTTCCCGCCGCTGTCCAAGTGGGCGGGGCTCCGCTTCTGCGCCGCCGCCGGCATCACGTACCAATTGGTGAGGGCGGTGCGAGCACAGGGGATGGCAGCGCCTCGCTGCTGAATCGCACGCACGCGCGCCCTGATGCGCGCCCTGCAGTCCATGCATGGGTTTGAAATTGTGTATGCCATAAATGATTAAAACGTTTCGTGCGCCTCGCTGTGCAGGCGTGCTTGTCGGCTGGAGTGCTGCCTGTGGCGCTGACGATCATGTCTCACGGCGGCGGCAAGCCCAGTGTGGGGCAGGTGCGCTCACCACCCCCGGCAGACAGCAGCACCCACCCGCACACTGACCAGCCTCACCTCACCGCGCTTGCTTGCCGCGTCAGCAGCTGGTTTGGCGGTGGGCCCTTCGATGGCCCTTACCCGGCTCCCCTGCCTCCCCTGCCTCCCGTGCCTGCCTCCCCTGCTGCCGGCCGCCTGCAGGTGCGGGTGATGGTGGGCGGGCTGGTGTCCTCGCGCACGGGGCTGTGGATGTACGACCTGGCGGTGACGCAGCTCATCCAGCAGGGCGTGGCGGAGGAGCACATGGGTGAGCGGGGCAGGCAAGACAGGCCGAGGAGGCCGAGCCAACTGGTGCGAGCTTTGCTTAGGTGGTCGCGGCGATGACGTTTTACGCCGGCGGCGTGCACGCGTTTGCGGCGCGCGCACAGCGCTTTGCTCTACACCGGCGGCTTGCTTGGACAGCCCATGTGGACGGACACGGCGGCGCATGCACCGCCTGCTGCGGTGCTGCTGTTGCAATAACCGCTGTTGCAGCCGCACTGCCCGAGCGACTCAGCACTTGTCCCGGTCCCCGGTGCCCGCACAGGCGCTGTGTACGGCGTGCAGAGCAGCCTGCAGGCCACCTTCGAGATGCTGTCGTTCGTGGCAGGGCTTCTGTCGCCCGACCCCGCGCGCTTTCACTGGCTTATGCTCGGTTCGGTGTGCAGCGTGGGCGCCGCCGCGTCCCTGGTGTGGGTGTACGTGTGCTCGGGGCCGCGGCAGCAGGGACACGGCGGCAGCAGTGGTGGTGGCGGTCAAGCGGCAGCGGGAGCGCCCGCGGCTGCCGGCGGCAAGGTGGGTGCCGCCAGCAATGCCAGGGCAGCGGCGGTGGTCGTGGCGGCAAGCGGCGGCGCGGCAGGCGCACCGCGATACCAGGCGGTGCCGTCCGGAGATGAGGCCTGAGGCAGGGAGATGAAATGGCGCTCTCGTACATACGGTCACCGCTGGAAGACGTGCGTGGCTGGCTCGTTTGCTCATATAGCGTATGGCGTATTGGCTGACGTGGTGTCTGCATACCAGTCCGTGGGTGTACGACATGTGTTGACTGTTGAGTACAATACTTGAGCATGCAGCAATCTGCACTCGCCCGTGGGCCGCTTGCGGCAATTGTACATGGTACCGCAGTGTGTCGTATCGTACCTTGCCGCCATTTACGTACCATACCATGCCGCCATGGTGCATGATAGTTAGATAGTACATAAGACATGGCGCAATGGTGCATTTCAATGTCAATGGCAGCCACTGTAACGGACGAGATGAAGTCAAGTCTCGGCTGTTCGCCAAGCGCGGCCATGCAACAAACAGCGTGAAGCCTGTACCTGTATGCCGTACATCCCGAGCACGCCGCAACTGCACGCACAGCGCTGATCCGCGCCGCCGCACAGCTATACAGCCAAGACATGCCAGGCATGTGCAAAAAGCCACGTATGTCAAACAACATGAACGCACTCTAATCTGAGGCCCACCTTGCCGCACGAACAACACACCATCCTGCAACAGCGCACATCCTGCCCCCTACCGCAACAACCAGCATTTCAGTCTGGAAAAGCACGGCGACGCAAGACTTGTTAAGCCTACCGTTGTCACGTATTCCGGAACAGTCCTGCACGCGCCATTTCGGTATTGAGCAACCCACGCAAAACGCGTGCGTGTGTGGACGCGTGTCCCCCTTCACCAGCGAAGGCACGCATCCACGTGCGCGTTATACTCGGCATTGGTGGTGCGCGGCCCGAACTGCTCGCCGCAAACAGGGCACGCCGCGTCCTTGGCAAGGGCCGGGGCCACTGTGGGAGCGGGCGGCGGCGGCCGCGGCGGCGGCGGCGCCGCGGCCGGGGCCCATGTGTCCGCGGCACGAGGCTGCGACGGCCCCCGCTGTTGCTGACGCTGCTGGGATCCGGACTGCGAAGACGGGCCAGCACGGCTGCCGCTGCCGGTGCTGCTGGGACTGCCGCTGGGGCTAGTGGAACTCTTGCCGCCACGGCTGCCACCGCCGGCGGCACCAGCAGCCCGCCGGGACGCCTGCGACTTGCTGCCTCCTGCAATGCCTCCGCCTGTCAGGCGAGAGAATGCGTCCACAGCACCAGCAGCGCCGCCAGTCCCTGTTGCACTCGCTGGCGGTACTGCTGGCGGCGCTCGGGGCAGCCCCGGGTTACCCGGTTGCGCCGTGTTCGCGCCCCAGGATGACTGCGGCGGCTGTTGTGGCGCTGGCGCTAGCGCCGGCTGCTGCGGCCAGTGCTGCTGCTGCGGCTGCTGCGGCGCCGGGTGCTGCTGCCCGTGTTGCAACTCCGGCTGCTGTGCCGGGCGGGGCGGCGGGTGCTGCTGTTGCTGCCAGTCGGGCTGCTGCTGCTGTTGATGTGTTGGGTGCTGCCGCTGTTGCTGAACGGGATGCATGCCGCCTCCGGCTGCCGGCGCGTGTGCTAGCGTCCCGCTGCCAATGGCAGCGCTTTGCGGAGCAGCTCCACAGCCGGTACCACGACCAGCACCAGCACCGGTCGAGCTAGCTGGACCATGTGTGGTTCCCGCCGCAGTGACGTGTGCGGGTGCCGGTTGCACCTCCCCAGTGGTGCGGCAGCCGGTGGCGCCAGCTGCTGCTGTCGCCGATGGTGGTGCAGCCAGTGGTGCACTTGGGGGCGCCGGCCTCGGGAGCGGCCGGAACAAGGAGTCCAGACCTGCATGGCGGCGGCGGGCCAGAGGGCTGTTTGTGCTGCAGTACTGTTGCGTGCGGGGCGCGTGGAATGGATTGCTTCTCAAACTGAACAGGGCCTCCTAGCATCATGGATGCAATTAAGTTATTTGTGTTACAAGGCCTGCAGTTCAGCACGCACGCAACAGCCACTCTCGCGCCACCGCAGCTATCCACAAACGTGCGTCATGACACGATTTTATCTTACGTGTCCTGTCCCAGCCCTCGACTGTCCGGGTCAGGTGTCCGACTGTATAACTTAGCCGCGTCCGTCAAACAAGCCCACAGGAAAACACTCCAAACGTAAATGTCATACTGCTATCCTCTTCTCATCCTCTGCGGATGGCTTGTCACCGTACGTAGTGTTGTTGTGCTGGACTACAGGCGCTCTTGGGGCGTAGCACGGTCAAGGTATTTAATACCGCTTGGCTTGCAGCTAGCTCTTCTCCCAAACCCCGATAAATCTTGGCGTGTTCGCGTGGTCTCGGCAGTGTGCGCATCATATGGCATGCATTAAGAATGGAGGGATCACCACAATGTGTGACAGTCACATCGCGCTGTGCGGTACAAAAATCACTGGGTTGCCGCGCCCTACACGTGCGCGCCGCCTAACGCCGTCGCTGCGGCGGCCCTGTTCATCCCAGCATCGCTGGCGGGCCCGCGCCGAACGCCCGCAGCCGGTTGAACTCTGACATGAGAAAGCTGTCCCGTGGCCGGGCCGGCGCCACGGCTGACGGCAGCGCTCCCACGCCCTGGTCCTCGTTGGCCACCGCCATCTCGGCGTCAAGGCCGACGGCAACCATCGCTGAGTCCGCCGGCTGAACGGCCACCCCGGCCGCGCTTTGTGCCCCCGTCCCCGCTGCGTTGTTTGGTGCCGTGCAGCGGATGGCTTCTTCGCTCGGGTCCTCCTCCATCGCCCCATCCGGCTGTGGTGCTGCAGCCGCCCTAGCACGCGCCGCGAGGCTGTCGCCGTGGCCCAGTGCCGCTGCAGCCGCGTGTGCGTGCGCTGTGGCACATGCGGCTGGCGCTGTGGGGGTGCCGCTGGAGATGCTGAGGTTTCTGCGCCACGAGGCGCCGCTACCCAACCCAGTTGGGACGACCGGGGGCTGCTGTGGTTGCGCGGGCGCGGATGGCCGGGCAGGAGCGCCTAGTGTCGTGGCAGCCGGCGCCGCATCTGCATCATTATGCGCGCAGGCGCGCCATGGAAGCGGGTACGGGCTCGCTCTTAGACGAGGCTGACGCAGTAGGGCAACGGGGGCAACGCGCTGAAGCTGGTGACGTGGTACATACAGGACACGACCGGCGCCTGGTTATGACTTCACGCGCAGACGCTTGTGCTGTTCTTCGCCTGACTAAGCTGTGATTGTACTTTGGTATGCGCTAAATGGTTCCGCGCGCCACGTCCCAGGCCCCAGACAGCTGTGCTTCCGGAGGCGCACCTGCCGTCAGGCCCGCCCGCCGCACTCCAGCTCCGGTGCCTCCACCGCCAGCGCCTCCGCAGCCGCCGCGGTTCATGCTCGCAGCCGCCCAGATGGGGTCCACCCGCTGGCTGCTGCGCCCGCCGCCTCCGCCCAGGCTTAGCGCAGTGAAGAGAGCGCCCCACTCTGGTTGCTGCTGCTGAGTAGGCGGCGCCTGTGTCGGCACGATGCTGGTGCCGCTGCCGCCGGTCGCTTGTGTCGCTGTTGTCGCGGCAGCACTGCTCCCGACCTGCGATAGTGCATTCGGTGGTTCGCTTAGTAAATAACACCTTAGCATCTGGGTTGACGGTTCCGGCACTTGATCGTAGCTCCGTGCCCTTTCCCTGTCTCATCGCCTTCCCCTTCGCCAGCCCTTGAACACGCCTCACCTGGAATGCGGTCCCTACAGCAGCTCCAGCAGCGGCGCTGCCCCCGGAGCTCCTCCGGCAGCCCGGGGCCTGATGCTGGTGGTGCGATGGCGGCGACAGCTGTCCTCCCTGGCCACCCTCCTCGTCCACATCGACAATACCGCGCACAGCCGTGCGGCGTCCCGGCAGCCCCTCGCCAAGCCGCGCGAGCTTGTGCGGCTTCACGGGGCTTCGCCACCTGCAGACATAGGCCCGCAGGGAACCGCGTGTGATTGAGGTTTCATGGCTTCTCTTAAAAAAGGAGGACAGGGACCAACAAGGGGGGCGCATGGCGGCAGCAAGGAGCTGAAACAGGCAGCAACATTATAGCAGCACCACCAGCAGTCCCTACCCCAATGGCTTCGAATACACACGCATAAATCAAGTTGGGGGCATGTGCACTGTAGCCGCCTCACCGGAGGGCGCCCGACAGGCTGTTGAGACTGTTCTCCAGCTCAGAAGCCTGAAGTGCCCTGTCCACGGCTCCCTGCACCGTCAGGTAATGGATTGCACGTGAGGGCGGCAGGCGGTGCCAAAGGTGAGGTGAGGAGTGCAGCGGGGCGGCGTAATAAGGGGTGCACAGTCGTGCTGAGCCGTGCTGCGCTCCGGCGCTGTCCCCGATTAAGCATCCGCCGTAAGACGTATCTTCGTGCAACGTCATATATCATGCTCCTTACGTGCAGCAGCCGCTCCTCGGCGTCGAGCGTGCGCTTGTTGTGGCGACGCAAGCTGGCCATGGGCACAGAATGTGCCGCCGCGTCGGTGTGCGTGACATCCTTCAGCCGTTTTGACTGAAGGCCACTAGTATGGTGCCCGCCGGGAGACGCTGGCCTTTTACTGAGAATCCTCGGCATAGCCGGCAAATTGGCGCGCTCATGCGGGTCGCCAGCGGTCAAGTCCAGGACTTCCGGGGCTATCCTCGCCATGCTCTTTAGTCAGCTTACAACGCTTGTTCTGGTGCCAAGAACATGACGCGTCTTCAGTCAAGGAGTCGGGGGGAGTCAATACTTCCAAGACCTTTGACCGGCCCAAACGCAGGTGCCAAGCTATGATAAGAATTAAATGAGAACACAGCAATGCATTAACGAGCTTGTCACACACAACTTTGCAAGCGGATGGTAGCCACGCCGGACTCGTGCCGCATGCGGACACTAGGCCCCATCTGTGCGGCATTCTGCGCCCACCCATTTTCCCTCAGCCAAGCCAGTGGAGATGCCGGCCGCACAAACTCTCAGGCCGAGCTCCAAAGCGCGTGCCACGGTGACCAGAGCTGCCTCGTCACCCCACCATCCCGCTCCGCCTCCTCCCGCTTTGCCCCGCCACCTCCACCGCCTGTGCCTGCTGGCCGCTTCTTCCCTGCCTGCCGGGCGCGTCGCACCAGCTCCTCGCTCAGCACCCCCGCTGTCTGTGGCATAGCCTCGGGGCACACGTAGGCGCCGCCAAACTCCATGGCGGCGGCTGTGAAGGTGTCGTCGTGCAGCAGGCGCGCCATGGAGGGCGGCGCGAAGGGGAACGGCCGCTCCAGCACGCGCAGCTGCACGCGCGCCGTGAACGACTCCACCGAATAGTTCTGCGACGTTGTGATTACGAAATTGTGATGTGAGGCGGGGTCTCGGGGGCCGGGGAACGGAAAAAGAGGGGGGGTGACGGGAGGATGGAGAGCGAGCCCTACCGTATCAACAAGAGCACGCGAACCCTGGTGAGGCATGCGAGTGGTGGCGGTGGGCTTTTATGCGCCCCTCGCGCTCCTTTCACCCCCGGTCGACATGTTTTTGACCGTGGCAAGCTTGAGCGCACATGCATGCACTGCCCACGAAGTCCCATTTGACATGTCTTCTGCTCCGCCTGAGGGGTGCGACCAAGCGCGTGACCGCACCCCTTTACGGACGTGCGCTAAATTGCGAATGCGAAATGCGAAACCGACTTCCCCCATCCCTGCTTTGGCTGATGCTGTGCCCGGCACGTGCAGCATGACCCACCCACCCAGTCTCCCCCCGACCCCACCCCAGGCGCCCAACTGTGACGGGCAGCAGCAGCAGCACCAGCACCACCACCACCACCACCACCACCACCACCACCACCACCACCACCACCACCACCACCACCACCAGCTGCTGCTGCTACTGCAGCAGCCGCTCACCTTGAAGCCGTCGTCCGTGGGGCAGGGCAGCGCCTGGAAGGAGGCGGGCGGCGCGGCCGCCACCAGGTGCGCCACGTGCAGCGGCGTGTGCAGCTCCAGAGCGAAGGCGCCGTCGCAGCCGCGCACCACCAGGCTGGGGGTGGGGGGAAGGGGGGGTAGGAGGGACGAGCGAGGGGGGTTAAGGGGGTATGGGTGACGGGGCGGTGGGGGTGTTGTTTACACGGCGTCAGACCAAACTGGACTTAAACAAACTAATTGGAGGGGGAGAGAGAAGGGGGAGCGGGCTGGGCAGGAACGGCAGGTAAGCGGGGAAGAGGGGCGGGCAGTGGGGGCAGTTGATTCCAAGACCAAAGGATCCATTTCATTCCAAAAACCAGAACCCAGAACCATAGAGCCCGGTGGAGATGGGTATACTCGTTGGGGGGGGGGGCAGCGACTGGGGAGCGGGCAGAAGAGAAGCAGCGGGGGACAGGGTTGGTTGGGGCCTTTTGGGGGGCGATGCACGGGATGTGGAATGAAGGGCACCAGGCGCCGGCGAGGGGGAACAGGGGGAGGGGAATGGGCATGCGGCATGCCTCATGAAGCACAGCTGTGTGCAGGGCATAGCCGCAGCGGAGGTCGTGAGCGTGCTTCATGCTGTGTGCGCTCACACGCCAACCGCGGCAGCGGCAGCGGCAGCGGCAGCGGCAGCGGCAGCGGCATACCGTGTGCGACAGGCGCGCCCCCCCTCCAACCGCACCTGGAGTACAGCGGCGGGTCCCAGGGGTCGATTGCGAAGGGGGCGGCGGGCGGTGGCGGGTGGTAGGCGAGCACGTACTGCCGCACGGTGGGCAGCGCCGGCGACAGCGCGTGCGGCAGCAGCCCGCCCGCCATCACGAACGAGGCCTGCACGTCTCGGCACCGCGGGCCGCATGCGTGCGTGCGTGCGTGCGTGCGTGCAGGCGGTGTGCGTGTGTTAGCACAATGAAACCGGGAGGCGGTGTCAATGAAACTGGGAGGCGGTGTCAATGAAACCGGGAGGCGGTGTGTGTGTTAGCGCAATGAAACGGGGAGGCGGTGTGTAGATGTGTGTAGATGTGCGTGTGTGTAGGTGTGTCGGGGGTGGCGGTGGCAAGTGAGCGAGGTGGGCGGGTGGGTGTTGGTGGTATGATACCAGTGGCCCAGCCGAGCCGCGGTTGCCCAGGGTCTGTGGGCAGGTGCGCCATGCTGGGGGTGCTGGAGAAGGGTAGGTTGGGCGCACGCGGGCGCAACGCAGGGCAACGGCCGCAACCGCACGCGGCTCACCGAATGCAGGCAGGCTTGCCCAGACTGACAACTCGCAACGGATGAAGGCCCCGGCCGCATTCCCACAGCTCCCACCCCGTCCCTGCCTGTCCCTCCCGCCGCCACCCCACCCACCCACCCACCTGGCTACCGGCGGCGCTGCCGTGCCCCTGCGCCCACACCCACTGGTCCGGGAAGGCCTGGCCCCAGTTCTTCTCCATGTGCGCCGCCCCCAGGCCAGACAGCCGCAGCGGCCGCTGCCGCGCAGCAACGCCGCCGCCGCCCAGCGCGGGGCCTCCGGCCGCAGCATCGCCAGCGCCGGCCTTCTCGTCCTCGCTCCGCTGCGGTGCCGCCCGCGCCTCCTGCCCCGCCGGCTGCAACTCGCTCACCCCATCCCCCGCGCCGCCGGCAGCAGCAGCCGCGGCCGCCGTCGCGTCCGCATCCGCGTCCGCGTCCGCGTCCGCGCCTGTGACCGCACCCTTCTCAGCCGCTGCCGATGCCGATGCCGATGCCGCCTCACCCGCGCCTCCACCGCTGCCGCCGGTGTCGCCGCCGGGCTCGCCCCCACCGCCCGCCTCGCTCAGGCTGTACCGCACGGGCGTACGGAGCGTGAGTACGTCGTACCGGAGCTTCAGCAGGAAGCCTACTTTGGACACCCAGCCCTCGGGGCTCTGGCAGCCGCCGGGGCCGCGCCACGTGTCGGCCGCGGCGCAGGTGCCGGGCGGCGAGGCCAGCTGCAGCACCGTGCCCTGAAGCCGCGCCGCCACCGCCACCCCCTCGGACGTGACCCGCCAGGCGCAGAAGTCGTCGTCGTCGTCGCCAAGGTCCGCGCCTGTGCTGCTACTGCTGGCAGTGGCGCTGCTACTGCTGCTGCTACTGCTACTGCTACTGCTACTGCCGGCCGAGTCGCTGCTAGCATTATGTCCAGCGGTGTCACCGACCAGGGGCCTGATGGCGTGGCGCTGCTGCTGCTGCTGCTTATGGTCGTCCGCGGCAGCAGGAGCAGCAGCAGCAGCAGCCGCCATAATGTGCAGCCGCCTGCGCGCGTGCTGATGCCATTGCTCCTGGTTGGTGCTGCTGCTGCTGCTGCTGCCACCGCTACTGCCACTGCTGCTACTGCCGCCCTCGCCGCCCCTGCTGTAGCCACCGTTGCTGCTGCCGGTCAGCACCTCGAAGCTGACTTGGCCGTCCGCCACCTCCCCTCCCGCAGCCCGGCCCGGCAGCCTTTGCTGCTCCGCAACCGCACCCCCCGCAGCTGGCTCCTCCTCATCCCCCTGCGCCCGCACCATCTCCGGCTCCTGGGCCTCCACTCCGACGGCGCCGGAGGAGGTCCCCCTGCCCATGCCGCCAGCCGCGGCGCGGTCGGCTGCTGCGCCCGCAGCCGCAGGCTCAGCCCCGGGCCATGAGGGCGGCGCCGGCGGCGCCGGCGGCGCCGGCGAGGCGATGTGCAGGGAGTCAAAGGTGCGTGTGTACAGCCGCACCTGCTCCCCTGCGGGCCCGGCTCCTGAGCCCGGCCCCGAGGACACCAGGATGAAGCACGCGGCGGCGGGGCTGCTGAGGCGGCCCTGCTGGCCTGCGGCGGCACCGGCACCAGCAGCGGGGTGCGCGTGAGGAGGGTTTCAGGCGCCATAGTGGTGGTGGTGGTGTGTGTGTGTGTGTTTGAGGGGGTGGGGGGAACGCCACCTTCCCACACCCCCTGTCCTACAGAGAAGTAGCTATGGCTCGCCACCACCACCACCAACATGGACAGAACACACACACGCGCGCACCCGGGAAGTGGCCAATGCCCACGCCGAAGGAGGCGCCACTGGGGTCCGAGACGCGGAGGTAAAAGCCCTCAAACCAGCTGTCGGGCGAGCCCGCGTCAGGCGGCGTGTGGGGGTTGTAGTCGCTGTTGTTGGTGGCGCGCTCGCACGTCGTTTGTTGATGCGACGCGAGGGCGCCAATGGTGCTCGCCAGCAGAAGTGCGAGCCAACGGAATGTGGAAGCGGACATTCCTAGGGTTCTCGGCCAAATTCTCAGGCCGGCGAGGCAGTTGTTGTTGATGCTTGGCTCATGCTGTGTTTTGTTATTAAAATGGGTTTGGTGTTTTGCAACGAGATTCGGCGAACGACAAATGGCCAAGTCCATGACGTCAGAGGGCCACATCGCTGAAGCCCCGACCCGCCGCGGCTGGTCCGGCCGCCGCCCCCGTCGGTGATGCAAGCAAGGGAACAGGGTTGCGGCGTCCCTCGAGTGTCAGAAGATCCCACCCCCCAAATACCGTCAATACATGAGCAGTCGGGACAGAGGCAAATTTGCGCGCTGTGACTGTACCGACTGAGGTAGCTGGCCGATGTTGCTGGAGCGTTTTGCTGTTGCGCATTCCTCACGCTCCGGGCGCCCGGCCAGGCGATGCCACCACACACAATGCGACGCCACGCGGCGCAAGACAGATGGCCTATTTTCCATCGCTATGCGCTAATGCCTCCTGGCTTCAGAAGTCCTGTATCTCTTAGACACTGTGAGTGGCCCCGCAAGGGAATGCCAATGTAAAAGTTGCCACGCCCTCAAAGAGAAGGGGGGGGGTGCCTGTACACCCTGTCACAGCGCCGCTTCCTTGCGCCACACGGCGCAGCGCCGTGCAAGCTGCTTTACTGTACATGAGTCTCAGAGCAGCTTGATCGACCTCAAACCAAATTAACTGCACATCATGCTCATCATGCACCTCGCATGCAAACATATGCAGGCGCATTGAATCCAGCAGCTGCGTATTGGTGCTCCGTTACGTGCCGCCTGGGCAACACGACGTGCCGGCAAAGCAGCAGCAGAACAATCAAATACCGTGAACATGAAATGTTGTCAACGAAGCTCACACATCAGGTAGTTGGTAGTTGCTGCAATATCTGTGATATCTCCATACAGTGTTCGATCAGAAAGAAAGCGCGCACGCACGCTTGCGCTCTTCTGCGCACGCTCCTGTCGCTCCACACCTACTCGCAGGTCTGGTCATTTCGTCCCACTCAACACAGGTCACAGCTAACCGTACTACCAAGGTCACATACCCCCGGGCCCAAACGTCGGCATGCCCGGCCCCGGCCCCGCCCCCAGCCCCGGCGGCATCGCCACCTGCGCCGCCGCCAGCAGCCCCGGCGGCACCGACCCGGGCGTCCCGTCGCAGCTCATGGAGCAGCTGTGCGCCGACCTCAGCAACAGCCCGCCGCCGCCGTCGCCGCCGCCGTCGCCGCCGCCGCCATCCCCAGCACCAGCGCCTGCACCAACTGCACCAACTGCACCGATGCCAACGCCAGCGCCGGCACAGGCACCAGCACCGGCACCGGCGGCGGCGGCAATCGCGCCGGGCCCGATGCCGACGCCGCCCATGGCGGCGACGCCGTCGGCGGCGGCCGCCGCCACCGCGCCCGCGACGTTGGAGGAGCCCTCGCGCGGCAGGGGCGGCGGCAGCATCATGGCCGCGCCCGTCAGGAAGAAGCTGCCCATGCCCATACCCATGCCCATACCCATGCCCATGCCCATGCCGGCAGCCGCAGCACCGACGGTCCCGCCGCCGCTGCCACTGCTCTGCGCCGCCGACCCCTCGCCCCTCGGCACCGCCGCCAGCCCGCCGCCGCCGCCGCCGCCACCCAGCCCGCCGCCAGCCATGGCCGCCAGCAGCGCGCCGCCCGACGCCGACGCCGCCGCCGCCACCATCAGGCCGCGCGCCTCGCCGCTGCCCTCCTCCTCCCCCTCGTCCAGCCCGTCCACCTCCAGCGCCCCCACGCAGCCCGCGGACGTGCTGCTGGTCTCCATGGCCGAGCCGCCGCCGCCGCCGCCGCCGCCCCCGCCGCCGCCGCTTCCTGACACCGTGCCGCCGGCGCCGGCGCCGCCCGACATGCCGTCCGAGATGACGCTGTTTGACCTGGACGCAGGCTGCCGGTGGCCCAAACCGCCCATGCCAAACCCATTGCTGCCGCCGCCGCCGCCGCCGCTGCCTGGGGTCCCGGGCCCGCCCGGGGCCCCGACCGCAGTCGCGCGCAGCATCCCCAGCAGGGCTGCGCTGCTCAGCCCGCCGCCACCACCTTCAGCCACGCCGCCAAACCCAGACGCCAACGCCCCGCTGCCGGTGATTGAGGCTGCTGCTGCCGCCGCCGCCGCCGCCGCCGCCGCCGCGCCCTCCTCAGGCACCGGTTCCAGGCACCCGGCGCCCGGCCCTGGCGAGCCCAGCCCTACCATCCCGAAGCCCAGGCTTATCCCGAAGCCCGCGCCGGTGCCTGACCTCTGCAGCTGCTGCTGCTGCGGAGACGCCGCGCCGGCGGCGGCGGCGGCGGCGGCGGCGAGCGCATGCGGCGACAGAAGCCCGCCAGCCGCTGCTCCGCCCGCGCCACCTCCCGCTCCGCCTGCTGCGGCTGCCGCCCCGCCGCCGCCGTCACCACCGCCGCCGCCACCACTCCCTGCCCCGGCCGCTGCCCCAGCCCCAGCCGCAGCCGCAGCCCCCGGCCCCAGCCCCACCATCATGCTGCCGCCGCCGCCGCCGCCGCCGCCGCCGCCGCCGCTGCCGCCGCTGGCCTCCTCCGTGCGCCGCGACAGCGACCGCAGCAGCGCCGTCTTGCGCAGGTCCAGCCCCCCGTAGCGGCCGTCGCCGGGCGAGGTGGGGATGATGTCGGCCAGGGGGCTCACGCCGCGCGGCGCCCCCGCCGCCGCTGCCGCCAGCAGTGCGCGCGCCTGGTAGCTCTGCGGCTGCGACGGCTGGGGCTGCGGCTGCTGCTGCGGCTGCTGCTGCTGCGGTGGCAGCTGCCCCAGGCCTTGCCCCGGCGAGCCCGCGGGGCTACCCAGTAGCCCCCCCGGCTGCCCGGCCGCCGCCGCCGTCGCCAGGCTGCGGAAGGGCGTGCCGAACATGGCGCCCCCGCCGCCGCCGCCGCCGCCACCACCCGCCGCCGCCACGCCCTCCGACAGCCGCCGGTGGAACAGCATCCCTACGGAGCCCAGCGGCGAGCCAAAGCCGCCGCCGCCGCTGCCGCCACCGTTGGCGGCATCAGGCCACGCAGACGCCATGGCGGCCCCGTCCTCCGTCCGCCCGCTAACGCCAGCCCAGGGTCCGCCAGGGCTGCCGTTTGCCGCCGCGGACCCTGGGATGCCCACCCCGCTGCCGGCACCGCCGCCGCCCGACCCGCCGGTGCTGCTGCCCCCCATGCCGCCCGCCGCCATCGGCGACCGCGCCACCACCACCTCCGACTCCGCCGTCTCGCTAGTGGCGCCGGAGACCCTGCCAAAGCCCCCAGCTACACCCCCGCCGCCGCCGCCACCGCCGCCGCCAGACACGTCGCTGGTGACCGCCATGGCGGCGTCCCCGCCGCCGCCGCCGCCCTCGCTCACCACCGACATCGACACCTCCGAGCCGGCGCCGGTGCGCTGCGGGCTGCAGCCGCCCGGCGGCGTCTGCATGGGCGGCGTGGTCGCGCCGCCGCCGCTGCCCGCGCGAGGCGGCGGCAGCGGCGGCAGGCCGGAGGGGAAGGCGCCGCCGCCGCCGTAGCACGGCCCAAGCCCTGGCGGCGGCGGCGTGGCGCCGGGCGTTTCTCCGTCTGTGGTGTTGCCGCCGCCGCCGCCGCCGCCGACCCCAGGGCCTGGCGAGCCATTGCTGGGTCGCATGCTGATGCTCATGTGGCGATGAAGGTTGCTTGCCATGACCTGTCGTCGCCATCAGCGCGGTCCAGGCGTGATGCAGGGCAGGGCGGCACGTGGCGGCACGTGCTCAGGCTTTGTGTGACCATACACCCCACAAGCCCGAGGTCTTTTTTCTTTCCTTTCGAACGCGCGCACCTCGCTCAGGTAGCGCTTGTTTGACTGGCAGTTGTAGTCAATGTCCGGGTCGCTGCAGTTTTGTTTGGGAGTAGTTCATTCCATTTCAGAATGGATGTGTGTGTATGTGTGTTAGAGATCACAAGGGAGAAAGACATGTGTGTGTGGGGGGGCCTAGTTTATTCCAGAAACCAAAAGTGAAACGGGGGAGGATTGGCACAGGGGCAGCGGCAGGGGCAGGGGCAGGTTGAGCGCTCTCCAAAGCCAAGCCGGAGAAGGAGGACATTCGCGCCCCAACGTCCCTGGCTCTGTACACCCCCGGGCACTTTCACATCAGCGGTCCGCACCGGAGCCAGCACCGTGCCGCACACTCACCTGACCGGCGAGCCAGGGAAGCCGAGCCCCGACCCCCGCAATGCGTCCCCGAGCCCATCAAAGCCTGGGTTCGACTGCGTGCGGGGTCGTTTGCGCAGGAGGTGCGACGGCAGGCCATTCCCCGCGTCGCTCGGCGACCGGGACGGCGGTCCTATGGACTCCATTGCAAACTGCGAGTTCCTAAGAATTCAAGGCATCACAAAGAGAGCAGCTGAAGGCGCAGTCGGTTCAGTTTCTTTTCCTTTCCTGTGGTGCTGGTTAAGGGGTCTTGACGCAAACAAACCACTGCGTACAACTATCACTTAGCAAGATTTAGAAACGACTGCAGGCAGGCAGGACCAATTTTCTGTGCCATCGCGCCGGGCTGTCATGCGCTGCGGCCTGGCTTGCTTCCTTAGCTCGCGCTGCTTTTGTAAATAACACCAGTAACCTTCTGAGTATAACGGTATCACCTGCCCTGAGCTTTACTCTTGAGAGCAACGAGGATGCAGGCAAGGCCTGGGTCTACTGCCCGATTCAGTGCTAAATCAGCACCTTACAGCATCTCATGCACTCATGGCATAATTCGCCCGCTTTTTGCGCAGGTCGCACGGTCCCTCAACGCAACATCCGTATCGGGGTGAGCCCCGCGCGCTGCTTCGCCTGCCGCTTGGATAATCACTGCTCGCTCAGCCACATCTTTTCTCAAAACTGCCACGCCCTATGCCGACACAGGCGACGGTGTCAAGTGCATAGGCCGTCCCCACTCCCCCGCAACGCGCGGCAGCGCTCGGTTGCGCTGCGTGTGCGCGCAGCCAAGGAGGACAAAGACGACATGGTGGCGGGTAGGCCTGGGCACGACTCGAGGAGGCCAGATGGGCGCTGTACTGCGGTTGCGCGGCTTGCATTAGGCGTGTGGGAAGGGGGGCTGCGGCGGGCGGCAGTCGCAGCTGCGCTGCAGGCCCCCCTCCCAGCCCGCCTTTACTGCCGGCGTGCTCCGCGCCTGCACCCACGTTATCTGCGCGCGTCCTGCAACGCTGCGCCTGCTTCAACCTGGCCGGCCCCTGACCCTGCGCCTGCCCCGGCCTCGGCCCCGGCCCTGGATTCGGCACACAGGCGCGTTCAAGGCGGCCAGCGGCTTCGTGGACAAGGCTGCGGACCTGGTGCCGGAGTCGGTGCCGCGCGCCACCGCCAAGGCGGGCGTCACCGTGGCGGGCGTCATGTTCGTGTTCTGGGTGCTCAACAAGGTGAGGAGGAGGGGGGCAGGGAGGGGGTGCCGGGCAACAGCAGCAGCAGCAGGTGGAGGGGGAAGAGGAGGAGGACAACAGGAGGAGGAGGCGCTGCAAGACTGTAAGGTGGATGCACGGGCTTGGCTTGCGTGGGGTGGCCCGGGGCAACAAGGCGCGACCGTTATGCTCGCGGCTGTCCACTCACGCCCGTCCTCCCGAGCCCCAGGTCCGGTGCCCGCACCTTCTCTCCCTCTAACTTACCGTAATCACCGCCGGAACCCCCACACACCGCTGACCACCTGGCCCACTCTCCAGCCCCTGTCTACAGCTTCACCTCTTAACTGAGCATACCTCTGTCTACAGTTCACACCTTGCCTAACCATACCTGGAACCCATTACCATGGTCGCTTTGGTTTCTGGAATGAACTACCCCACCCACCTCCCTTCTTGCTCACCGCACACACACACACGCACACGCTCGCACACACACAGGTCATCTCGGGTGTGGTGACGCTGGCCATCTTCGCGGGCCTGGGCTACTATTTCCTCACGCAGCAGGGCGGCAAGGACGACGACGCCGTCGACGTGACGCCCAAGGCCCCGGGCGGCAAGGGCAAGGGCTCCGACCTGGACGACCCGCTGGCCGAGGCGCGCAAGATCATGGACAAGTACAAGTAGGGAGCGATTACGAATGCCGCGTGCAGGAGGAGGGAAAGAGAGTGACAGAGAGATGGCTGTGGAGTAAACCTTCACGCGCGTGTGGGAAGTGTTGTTGGGGTTCAAGCGGGCAGGATGAAGGGTGTGCGGAATGTGTCCTGCGCTGCGGCCTGTACGGTATGTGGAGGGCGGAGGCGGGGAGGCAGGCAGGGTGCCTTCCTGCGAGCAGGGGACGTGGCTGCGGACCTGGAGGGGCACCGGGGAGGCAGGTGCGGGAGGGGTGGCATTGCTTGGAGGGGCTGTAGGGCCGAGGGCCGCGGAGTGTCGTGAGGTAGGATTGCGGCCAGGGACGCCGCACACCTGCTCCCTTGCTTGCACCACCGGTGAGGTAGGATTGCGGCCAGGGTCCGGCTCAGGGTCTGGCAAGGCCGATGCCAGCTTGGAGTTGCAGGCTGCAGGTCGAGGGGCAGTGAGTCTATCTAGCACCATCTGCGGTAGAGGTGCATACTGCATACAGCGCAGAAATGAGTTGTCGTCGTATAGTGTCAGGAGCATTAACAGAAAGATTGACGTACTGGGCGAGTCGGCCGCACTACCACGCTTTGGCAATGTAACACTGGGAGGAGAGGCAGAGGTTCGGCTGGGGAGGGCACAGGCGCGACCTTGCAACACTGAAGCCGATGCCCACATGCCCGACATGATTCTGTTTATGATGAGTGGTTAACAACTAGAGCAAGAATGTCCTGTACTTTAGGTGGGCGGGTTAGGCCGAGGCGACAGCAGCGTTGCCCGCTTGGGTGCTCACACCATTGCACCGCGCCAAGCCCCATCAGTATTGCTAGTAGCGGGCAGCGTGTGGGCTAGAGCAGTCATGCTTGTCCCGGCACCAGCAGCACCGCTTCCTGCCAGGCCCTCGTCGGCGGCTCGGACCATGGCAGCATTGCAAGTGGCGGGTGCAGTGGATGGCCGGGTGCAGAGCGCCACACCCTTGCATGTTATTTCCTTGGCCAGCTGCCGGGCGCCGCTGTGGCCGCGACCTTGCTGCCAAAGGCGGGGTGGCAAGCAACAGCATGCGGGCGACAGCAGCGTTGCCCGCTTGGGTGCTCACAGCATTGCGCCGCACCAAGCCCCAGCAGTATTGCTAGTGGCAGGCACGAGGGCTGCTGTGTGCGGGGCGCAGCACCCTTGCACGTTATGTGCTTGGCCAGCTGCCGGGCGCCCCTGTGGCCGTGAATTCACTGCCAAAGGGAGGGGCGGCGAGCAACAGCATGCGGGCGACAGCAGTGTTGCCTGCTTGGGTGCTCACAGCATCGCGCCGCGCCAAGCTTCAGCAGTATTGCTAGTAGCGGGCACGGAAGCTGCTGTGTGCGGGGCGCCGCACCCTTGCCTGTTGTGTGCTTGGCCAGCTGCCGGGCGCCGCTGTGGCCGCGAGTTCACTGCCAAAGGCGGGGTGGCGAGCAACAGCGGGCGACAGCAGTGTTGCCCGCTTGGGCGCTCACAGCATCGCGCCGCGCCAAGCTTCTGCAGTATTGCTAGTATCAGGCACGGAAGCTGCTGTGTGCGGGGCACCGCACCCTTGCATGTTGTTTCCTTGGTGAGGGCGACAGCAGCGTTGCCCGCTTGGGTCCTCACAGCATTGCACCGCGCCAAGCCCCATCAGTATTGCTAGTAGCGGGCAGCGTGTGGGCTAGAGCAGTCATGCTTGTCCCGGCACCAGCAGCACCGCTTCCTGCCAGGCCCTCATCGGCGGCTCGGACCATGGCAGCATTGCAAGTGGCGGGTGCAGTGGATGGCCGGGTGCAGAGCTGCTGTGTGCGGGGCACCGCACCCTTGCATGTTGTTTCCTTGGTGAGGGCGACAGCAGCGTTGCCCGCTTGGGTGCTCACACCATTGCACCGCGCCAAGCCCCATCAGTATTGCTAGTAGCGGGCAGCGTGTGGGCTAGAGCAGTCATGCTTGTCCCGGCACCAGCAGCACCGCTTCCTGCCAGGCCCTCGTCGGCGGCTCGGACCATGGCAGCATTGCAAGTGGCGGGTGCAGTGGATGGCCGGGTGCAGAGCGCCACACCCTTGCATGTTATTTCCTTGGCCAGCTGCCGGGCGCCGCTGTGGCCGCGACCTTGCTGCCAAAGGCGGGGTGGCAAGCAACAGCATGCGGGCGACAGCAGCGTTGCCCGCTTGGGTGCTCACAGCATTGCGCCGCACCAAGCCCCAGCAGTATTGCTAGTGGCAGGCACGAGGGCTGCTGTGTGCGGGGCGCCGCACCCTTGCCTGTTGTGTGCTTGGCCAGCTGCCGGGCGCCGCTGTGGTAGCGACTTCACTGCCAAAGGTGGGGTGGCGAGCAACAGCGTGCGGGCGACAGCAGTGGTGCCCGCTTGGGTGCTCACAGCATCGCGCCGCGCCAAGCTTCAGCAGTATTGCTAGTAGCGGGCACGGAAGCTGCTGTGTGCGGGGCGCAGCACCCTTGCACGTTATGTGGTTGGCCAGCTGTCAGGCGCCGCTGTGGTCACGATTTCGCTGCCAAAGGGGGGGCGGCGAGCAACAGCGTGCGGGCGACAGCAGTGGTGCCCGCTTGGGTGCTCACAGCATCGCGCCGCGCCAAGCTTCAGCAGTATTGCTAGTAGCGGGCACGGAAGCTGCTGTGTGCGGGGCGCAGCACCCTTGCATGTTGTGTGCTTGGCCAGCTGCCGGGCGCCCCTGTGGCCGCGACTTCACTGCCAAAGGCGGGGCGGCGAGCAACAGCGTGCGGGCGACAGCAGTGTTGCCCGCTTGGGCGCTCACAGCATGGCGTTAAAGGCTGTCAGGCGCCGCTGTGGGCACGATTTCGCTGCCCAAGGTGAGGTGGCGAGCAACAGCGTGCGGGCGACAGCAGTGTTGCCCGCTTGGGTGCTCACAGCATCGCGCCGCGCCAAGCTTCAGCAGTATTGCTAGTAGCGGGCACGGAAGCTGCTGTGTGCGGGGCGCCGCGCCCTTGCATGTTGTGTGCTTGGCCAGCTGCCGGGCGCCGCTGTGGCCGTGACTTCACTGCCAAAGGGGGGGGCGGCGAGCAACAGCATGAGGGCGACAGCAGTGTTGCCCGCTTGGGTGCTCACAGCATCGCGCCGCGCCAAGCTTCAGCAATATTGCTAGTAGCGGGCACGGAAGCTGTTGTGTGCGGGGCGCCGCGACCTTGCACGTTATGTGGTTGGCCAGCTGTCAGGCGCCGCTGTGGCCACGATTTCGCTGCCAAAGGGGGGGTGGCCAGCAACAGCATGCGGGCGACAGCAGTGTTGCCCGCTTGGGCGCTCACAGCATCGCGCCGCACCAAGCTTCAGCAGTATTGCTAGTAGCGGGCACGGAAGCTGCTGTGTGCGGGGCGCCGCACCCTTGCACGTTATCTGGTTGGCCAGCTGTCAGGCGCCGCTGTGGGCACGATTTCGCTGCCCAAGGTGAGGTGGCGAGCAGCCGCGTGCGAGCGACAGCAGTGTTGCCCGCTTGGGCGCTCACAGCATCGCGCCACGCCAAGCTTCAGCAGTATTGGTAGTAGCGGGCACGGAAGCTGCTGTGTGCGGGGCGCCGCGCCCTTGCACGTTATGTGCTTGGCCAGCTGCCGGGCGCCGCTGTGGCCGCGACTTCGCTGCCAAAGGGGGGGGTGGCGAGCAACAGCGTGCGGGCAAAAGCAGTGGTGCCCGCTTGGGTGCTCACAGCATCGCGCCGCGCCAAGCTTCAGCAGTATTGGTAGTAGCGGGCACGGAAGCTGCTGTGTGCGGGGCGCAGCACCCTTGCACGTTATGTGGTTGGCCAGCTGTCAGGCGCCGCTGTGGTCACGATTTCGCTGCCAAAGGGGGGGCGGCGAGCAACAGCGTGCGGGCGACAGCAGTGGTGCCCGCTTGGGTGCTCACAGCATCGCGCCGCGCCAAGCTTCAGCAGTATTGCTAGTAGCGGGCACGGAAGCTGCTGTGTGCGGGGCGCAGCACCCTTGCATGTTGTGTGCTTGGCCAGCTGCCGGGCGCCCCTGTGGCCGCGACTTCACTGCCAAAGGCGGGGCGGCGAGCAACAGCGTGCGGGCGACAGCAGTGTTGCCCGCTTGGGCGCTCACAGCATGGCGTTAAAGGCTGTCAGGCGCCGCTGTGGGCACGATTTCGCTGCCCAAGGTGAGGTGGCGAGCAACAGCGTGCGGGCGACAGCAGTGTTGCCCGCTTGGGTGCTCACAGCATCGCGCCGCGCCAAGCTTCAGCAGTATTGCTAGTAGCGGGCACGGAAGCTGCTGTGTGCGGGGCGCAGCACCCTTGCACGTTATGTGGTTGGCCAGCTGTCAGGCGCCGCTGTGGTCACGATTTCGCTGCCAAAGGGGGGGCGGCGAGCAACAGCGTGCGGGCGACAGCAGTGGTGCCCGCTTGGGTGCTCACAGCATCGCGCCGCGCCAAGCTTCAGCAGTATTGCTAGTAGCGGGCACGGAAGCTGCTGTGTGCGGGGCGCAGCACCCTTGCACGTTATGTGGTTGGCCAGCTGTCAGGCGCCGCTGTGGTCACGATTTCGCTGCCAAAGGGGGGGCGGCGAGCAACAGCGTGCGGGCGACAGCAGTGGTGCCCGCTTGGGTGCTCACAGCATCGCGCCGCGCCAAGCTTCAGCAGTATTGCTAGTAGCGGGCACGGAAGCTGCTGTGTGCGGGGCGCAGCACCCTTGCATGTTGTGTGCTTGGCCAGCTGCCGGGCGCCCCTGTGGCCGCGACTTCACTGCCAAAGGCGGGGCGGCGAGCAACAGCGTGCGGGCGACAGCAGTGTTGCCCGCTTGGGCGCTCACAGCATGGCGTTAAAGGCTGTCAGGCGCCGCTGTGGGCACGATTTCGCTGCCCAAGGTGAGGTGGCGAGCAACAGCGTGCGGGCGACAGCAGTGTTGCCCGCTTGGGTGCTCACAGCATCGCGCCGCGCCAAGCTTCAGCAGTATTGCTAGTAGCGGGCACGGAAGCTGCTGTGTGCGGGGCGCCGCGCCCTTGCATGTTGTGTGCTTGGCCAGCTGCCGGGCGCCGCTGTGGCCGTGACTTCACTGCCAAAGGGGGGGGCGGCGAGCAACAGCATGAGGGCGACAGCAGTGTTGCCCGCTTGGGTGCTCACAGCATCGCGCCGCGCCAAGCTTCAGCAATATTGCTAGTAGCGGGCACGGAAGCTGTTGTGTGCGGGGCGCCGCGACCTTGCACGTTATGTGGTTGGCCAGCTGTCAGGCGCCGCTGTGGCCACGATTTCGCTGCCAAAGGGGGGGTGGCCAGCAACAGCATGCGGGCGACAGCAGTGTTGCCCGCTTGGGCGCTCACAGCATCGCGCCGCACCAAGCTTCAGCAGTATTGCTAGTAGCGGGCACGGAAGCTGCTGTGTGCGGGGCGCCGCACCCTTGCACGTTATGTGGTTGGCCAGCTGTCAGGCGCCGCTGTGGGCACGATTTCGCTGCCCAAGGTGAGGTGGCGAGCAGCCGCGTGCGAGCGACAGCAGTGTTGCCCGCTTGGGCGCTCACAGCATCGCGCCACGCCAAGCTTCAGCAGTATTGGTAGTAGCGGGCACGGAAGCTGCTGTGTGCGGGGCGCCGCGCCCTTGCACGTTATGTGCTTGGCCAGCTGCCGGGCGCCGCTGTGGCCGCGACTTCGCTGCCAAAGGGGGGGTGGCGAGCAACAGCGTGCGGGCAAAAGCAGTGGTGCCCGCTTGGGTGCTCACAGCATCGCGCCGCGCCAAGCTTCAGCAGTATTGGTAGTAGCGGGCACGGAAGCTGTTGTGTGCGGGGCGCCGCGACCTTGCACGTTATGTGGTTGGCCAGCTGTCAGGCGCCGCTGTGGCAGCGACTTCACTGCCAAAGGTGGGGTGGCGAGCAACAGCGTGCGGGCAACAGCAGTGGTGCCCGCTTGGGTGCTCACAGCATCGCGCCGCGCCCAGCTTCAGCTGGCCAGCTGCCGGGCGCCGCTGTGGCCGCGACTTCGCTGCCAAAGGGGGGGCGGCGAGCAAGGTTGCAGAATTTGTACAGTTTCTCTTCCCCCCTGCCTATATAATAGGCTTGCTAACCCCAAACCCGCCTCCCCTGCCCCCCACCCACCCACCCACACACCCTCTCTACCCCCAAGGGGGGGCAGCGAGCAACAGCGTGCGGGCGACAGCAGTGGTGCCCGCTTGGGCGCTCACAGCATCGCGCCGCGCCAAGCCCCAGCAGTATTGCTAGTGGCAGGCACGGGGGCTGCTGTGTGCGGGGCGCAGCGCCCTTGCACGTTATGTGCTTGGCCAGCTGCCGGGCGCCGCTGTGGCCGCGACTTCGCTGCCAAAGGGGGGGCGGCGAGCAACAGCGTGCGGGCAAAAGCAGTGGTGCCCGCTTGGGTGCTCACAGCATCGCGCCGCGCCAAGCTTCAGCAGTATTGGTAGTAGCGGGCACGGAAGCTGCTGTGTGCGGGGCGCCGCGCCCTTGCACGTTATGTGCTTGGCCAGCTGCCGGGCGCCGCTGTGGCCGCGACTTCGCTGCCAAAGGGGGGGTGGCGAGCAACAGCGTGCGGGCAAAAGCAGTGGTGCCCGCTTGGGTGCTCACAGCATCGCGCCGCGCCAAGCTTCAGCAGTATTGGTAGTAGCGGGCACGGAAGCTGTTGTGTGCGGGGCGCCGCGACCTTGCACGTTATGTGGTTGGCCAGCTGTCAGGCGCCGCTGTGGCAGCGACTTCACTGCCAAAGGTGGGGTGGCGAGCAACAGCGTGCGGGCAACAGCAGTGGTGCCCGCTTGGGTGCTCACAGCATCGCGCCGCGCCCAGCTTCAGCTGGCCAGCTGCCGGGCGCCGCTGTGGCCGCGACTTCGCTGCCAAAGGGGGGGCGGCGAGCAACAGCGTGCGGGCAAAAGCAGTGGTGCCCGCTTGGGTGCTCACAGCATCGCGCCGCGCCAAGCTTCAGCAGTATTGCTAGTAGCGGGCACGGAAGCTGCTGTGTGCGGGGTGCCGCGACCTTGCATGTTGTGTGCTTGGCCAGCTGCCGGGCGCCGCTGTGGCCGCGACCTTGCTGCCAAAGGCGGGGTGGCGAGCAACAGCGTGCGGGCGACAGCAGCGTTGCCCGCTTGGGCGCTCACAGCATCGCGCCGCGCCAATCTTCAGCAGTATTGCTAGTAGCGGGCACGGAAGCTGTTGTGTGCGGGGCGCCGCGCCCTTGCATGTTATGTGGTTGGCCAGCTGTCAGGCGCCACTGTGGCCACGATTTCGCTGCCCAAGGGGGGGCAGCGAGCAACAGCGTGCGGGCGACAGCAGTGTTGCCCGCTTGGGCGCTCACAGCATCGCGCCGCGCCAAGCCCCAGCAGTATTGCTAGTGGCAGGCACGAGGGCTGCTGTGTGCGGGGCGCAGCGCCCTTGCATGTTATGTGCTTGGCCAGCTGCCGGGCGCCGCTGTGGCCGCGACTTCACTGCCAAAGGGCGGGGCGGCGAGCAACAGCATGCGGGCGACAGCAGTGTTGCCTGCTTGGGAGCTCACAGCATCGCGCCGCGCCAAGCTTCAGCAGTATTGCTAGTAGTGGGCACGGAAGCTGCTGTGTGCAGGGCACCGCACCCTTGCACGTTATGTGCTTGGCCAGCTGCCGGGCGCCCCTGTGGCCGTGAATTCACTGCCAAAGGGAGGGGCGGCGAGCAACAGCATGCGGGCGACAGCAGTGTTGCCTGCTTGGGTGCTCACAGCATCGCGCCGCGCCAAGCTTCAGCAGTATTGCTAGTAGCGGGCACGGAAGCTGCTGTGTGCGGGGCGCCGCACCCTTGCCTGTTGTGTGCTTGGCCAGCTGCCGGGCGCCGCTGTGGCCGCGAGTTCACTGCCAAAGGCGGGGTGGCGAGCAACAGCGGGCGACAGCAGTGGTGCCCGCTTGGGCGCTCACAGCATCGCGCCGCGCCAAGCTTCTGCAGTATTGCTAGTATCAGGCACGGAAGCTGCTGTGTGCGGGGCACCGCACCCTTGCATGTTGTTTCCTTGGTGAGGGCGACAGCAGCGTTGCCCGCTTGGGTCCTCACAGCATTGCACCGCGCCAAGCCCCATCAGTATTGCTAGTAGCGGGCAGCGTGTGGGCTAGAGCAGTCATGCTTGTCCCGGCACCAGCAGCACCGCTTCCTGCCAGGCCCTCATCGGCGGCTCGGACCATGGCAGCATTGCAAGTGGCGGGTGCAGTGGATGGCCGGGTGCAGAGCTGCTGTGTGCGGGGCACCGCACCCTTGCATGTTGTTTCCTTGGTGAGGGCGACAGCAGCGTTGCCCGCTTGGGTGCTCACACCATTGCGCCGCGCCAAGCCCCATCAGTATTGCTAGTAGCGGGCAGCGTGTGGGCTAGAGCAGTCATGCTTGTCCCGGCACCAGCAGCACCGCTTCCTGCCAGGCCCTCGTCGGCGGCTCGGACCATGGCAGCATTGCAAGTGGCGGGTGCAGTGGATGGCCGGGTGCAGAGCGCCACACCCTTGCATGTTATTTCCTTGGCCAGCTGCCGGGCGCCGCTGTGGCCGCGACCTTGCTGCCAAAGGCGGGGTGGCAAGCAACAGCATGCGGGCGACAGCAGCGTTGCCCGCTTGGGTGCTCACAGCATTGCGCCGCACCAAGCCCCAGCAGTATTGCTAGTGGCAGGCACGAGGGCTGCTGTGTGCGGGGCGCCGCACCCTTGCCTGTTGTGTGCTTGGCCAGCTGCCGGGCGCCGCTGTGGTAGCGACTTCACTGCCAAAGGTGGGGTGGCGAGCAACAGCGTGCGGGCGACAGCAGTGGTGCCCGCTTGGGTGCTCACAGCATCGCGCCGCGCCAAGCTTCAGCAGTATTGCTAGTAGCGGGCACGGAAGCTGCTGTGTGCGGGGCGCAGCACCCTTGCACGTTATGTGGTTGGCCAGCTGTCAGGCGCCGCTGTGGTCACGATTTCGCTGCCAAAGGGGGGGCGGCGAGCAACAGCGTGCGGGCGACAGCAGTGGTGCCCGCTTGGGTGCTCACAGCATCGCGCCGCGCCAAGCTTCAGCAGTATTGCTAGTAGCGGGCACGGAAGCTGCTGTGTGCGGGGCGCAGCACCCTTGCATGTTGTGTGCTTGGCCAGCTGCCGGGCGCCCCTGTGGCCGCGACTTCACTGCCAAAGGCGGGGCGGCGAGCAACAGCGTGCGGGCGACAGCAGTGTTGCCCGCTTGGGCGCTCACAGCATGGCGTTAAAGGCTGTCAGGCGCCGCTGTGGGCACGATTTCGCTGCCCAAGGTGAGGTGGCGAGCAACAGCGTGCGGGCGACAGCAGTGTTGCCCGCTTGGGTGCTCACAGCATCGCGCCGCGCCAAGCTTCAGCAGTATTGCTAGTAGCGGGCACGGAAGCTGCTGTGTGCGGGGCGCCGCGCCCTTGCATGTTGTGTGCTTGGCCAGCTGCCGGGCGCCGCTGTGGCCGTGACTTCACTGCCAAAGGGGGGGGGCGGCGAGCAACAGCATGAGGGCGACAGCAGTGTTGCCCGCTTGGGTGCTCACAGCATCGCGCCGCGCCAAGCTTCAGCAATATTGCTAGTAGCGGGCACGGAAGCTGTTGTGTGCGGGGCGCCGCGACCTTGCACGTTATGTGGTTGGCCAGCTGTCAGGCGCCGCTGTGGCCACGATTTCGCTGCCAAAGGGGGGGTGGCCAGCAACAGCATGCGGGCGACAGCAGTGTTGCCCGCTTGGGCGCTCACAGCATCGCGCCGCACCAAGCTTCAGCAGTATTGCTAGTAGCGGGCACGGAAGCTGCTGTGTGCGGGGCGCAGCACCCTTGCATGTTGTGTGCTTGGCCAGCTGCCGGGCGCCGCTGTGGCCGCGAGTTCACTGCCAAAGGCGGGGTGGCGAGCAACAGCGGGCGACAGCAGTGTTGCCCGCTTGGGCGCTCACAGCATCGCGCCGCGCCAAGCTTCTGCAGTATTGCTAGTATCAGGCACGGAAGCTGCTGTGTGCGGGGCACCGCACCCTTGCATGTTGTTTCCTTGGTGAGGGCGACAGCAGCGTTGCCCGCTTGGGTCCTCACAGCATTGCACCGCGCCAAGCCCCATCAGTATTGCTAGTAGCGGGCAGCGTGTGGGCTAGAGCAGTCATGCTTGTCCCGGCACCAGCAGCACCGCTTCCTGCCAGGCCCTCATCGGCGGCTCGGACCATGGCAGCATTGCAAGTGGCGGGTGCAGTGGATGGCCGGGTGCAGAGCTGCTGTGTGCGGGGCACCGCACCCTTGCATGTTGTTTCCTTGGTGAGGGCGACAGCAGCGTTGCCCGCTTGGGTGCTCACACCATTGCGCCGCGCCAAGCCCCATCAGTATTGCTAGTAGCGGGCAGCGTGTGGGCTAGAGCAGTCATGCTTGTCCCGGCACCAGCAGCACCGCTTCCTGCCAGGCCCTCGTCGGCGGCTCGGACCATGGCAGCATTGCAAGTGGCGGGTGCAGTGGATGGCCGGGTGCAGAGCGCCACACCCTTGCATGTTATTTCCTTGGCCAGCTGCCGGGCGCCGCTGTGGCCGCGACCTTGCTGCCAAAGGCGGGGTGGCAAGCAACAGCATGCGGGCGACAGCAGCGTTGCCCGCTTGGGTGCTCACAGCATTGCGCCGCACCAAGCCCCAGCAGTATTGCTAGTGGCAGGCACGAGGGCTGCTGTGTGCGGGGCGCCGCACCCTTGCCTGTTGTGTGCTTGGCCAGCTGCCGGGCGCCGCTGTGGTAGCGACTTCACTGCCAAAGGTGGGGTGGCGAGCAACAGCGTGCGGGCGACAGCAGTGGTGCCCGCTTGGGTGCTCACAGCATCGCGCCGCGCCAAGCTTCAGCAGTATTGCTAGTAGCGGGCACGGAAGCTGCTGTGTGCGGGGCGCAGCACCCTTGCACGTTATGTGGTTGGCCAGCTGTCAGGCGCCGCTGTGGTCACGATTTCGCTGCCAAAGGCGGGGCGGCGAGCAACAGCGTGCGGGCGACAGCAGTGGTGCCCGCTTGGGTGCTCACAGCATCGCGCCGCGCCAAGCTTCAGCAGTATTGCTAGTAGCGGGCACGGAAGCTGCTGTGTGCGGGGCGCAGCACCCTTGCATGTTGTGTGCTTGGCCAGCTGCCGGGCGCCCCTGTGGCCGCGACTTCACTGCCAAAGGCGGGGCGGCGAGCAACAGCGTGCGGGCGACAGCAGTGTTGCCCGCTTGGGCGCTCACAGCATGGCGTTAAAGGCTGTCAGGCGCCGCTGTGGGCACGATTTCGCTGCCCAAGGTGAGGTGGCGAGCAACAGCGTGCGGGCGACAGCAGTGTTGCCCGCTTGGGTGCTCACAGCATCGCGCCGCGCCAAGCTTCAGCAGTATTGCTAGTAGCGGGCACGGAAGCTGCTGTGTGCGGGGCGCCGCGCCCTTGCATGTTGTGTGCTTGGCCAGCTGCCGGGCGCCGCTGTGGCCGTGACTTCACTGCCAAAGGGGGGGGGCGGCGAGCAACAGCATGAGGGCGACAGCAGTGTTGCCCGCTTGGGTGCTCACAGCATCGCGCCGCGCCAAGCTTCAGCAATATTGCTAGTAGCGGGCACGGAAGCTGTTGTGTGCGGGGGCGCCGCGACCTTGCACGTTATGTGGTTGGCCAGCTGTCAGGCGCCGCTGTGGCCACGATTTCGCTGCCAAAGGGGGGGTGGCCAGCAACAGCATGCGGGCGACAGCAGTGTTGCCCGCTTGGGCGCTCACAGCATCGCGCCGCACCAAGCTTCAGCAGTATTGCTAGTAGCGGGCACGGAAGCTGCTGTGTGCGGGGCGCCGCACCCTTGCACGTTATCTGGTTGGCCAGCTGTCAGGCGCCGCTGTGGGCACGATTTCGCTGCCCAAGGTGAGGTGGCGAGCAACCGCGTGCGAGCGACAGCAGTGTTGCCCGCTTGGGCGCTCACAGCATCGCGCCACGCCAAGCTTCAGCAGTATTGGTAGTAGCGGGCACGGAAGCTGCTGTGTGCGGGGCGCCGCGCCCTTGCACGTTATGTGCTTGGCCAGCTGCCGGGCGCCGCTGTGGCCGCGACTTCGCTGCCAAAGGGGGGGTGGCGAGCAACAGCGTGCGGGCAAAAGCAGTGGTGCCCGCTTGGGTGCTCACAGCATCGCGCCGCGCCAAGCTTCAGCAGTATTGGTAGTAGCGGGCACGGAAGCTGTTGTGTGCGGGGCGCCGCGACCTTGCACGTTATGTGGTTGGCCAGCTGTCAGGCGCCGCTGTGGCAGCGACTTCACTGCCAAAGGTGGGGTGGCGAGCAACAGCGTGCGGGCAACAGCAGTGGTGCCCGCTTGGGTGCTCACAGCATCGCGCCGCGCCCAGCTTCAGCTGGCCAGCTGCCGGGCGCCGCTGTGGCCGCGACTTCGCTGCCAAAGGGGGGGCGGCGAGCAAGGTTGCAGAATTTGTACAGTTTCTCTTCCCCCCTGCCTATATAATAGGCTTGCTAACCCCAAACCCGCCTCCCCTGCCCCCCACCCACCCACCCACACACCCTCTCTACCCCCAAGGGGGGGCAGCGAGCAACAGCGTGCGGGCGACAGCAGTGGTGCCCGCTTGGGCGCTCACAGCATCGCGCCGCGCCAAGCCCCAGCAGTATTGCTAGTGGCAGGCACGGGGGCTGCTGTGTGCGGGGCGCAGCGCCCTTGCACGTTATGTGCTTGGCCAGCTGCCGGGCGCCGCTGTGGCCGCGACTTCGCTGCCAAAGGGGGGGCGGCGAGCAACAGCGTGCGGGCAAAAGCAGTGGTGCCCGCTTGGGTGCTCACAGCATCGCGCCGCGCCAAGCTTCAGCAGTATTGGTAGTAGCGGGCACGGAAGCTGCTGTGTGCGGGGCGCCGCGCCCTTGCACGTTATGTGCTTGGCCAGCTGCCGGGCGCCGCTGTGGCCGCGACTTCGCTGCCAAAGGGGGGGTGGCGAGCAACAGCGTGCGGGCAAAAGCAGTGGTGCCCGCTTGGGTGCTCACAGCATCGCGCCGCGCCAAGCTTCAGCAGTATTGGTAGTAGCGGGCACGGAAGCTGTTGTGTGCGGGGCGCCGCGACCTTGCACGTTATGTGGTTGGCCAGCTGTCAGGCGCCGCTGTGGCAGCGACTTCACTGCCAAAGGTGGGGTGGCGAGCAACAGCGTGCGGGCAACAGCAGTGGTGCCCGCTTGGGTGCTCACAGCATCGCGCCGCGCCCAGCTTCAGCTGGCCAGCTGCCGGGCGCCGCTGTGGCCGCGACTTCGCTGCCAAAGGGGGGGCGGCGAGCAACAGCGTGCGGGCAAAAGCAGTGGTGCCCGCTTGGGTGCTCACAGCATCGCGCCGCGCCAAGCTTCAGCAGTATTGCTAGTAGCGGGCACGGAAGCTGCTGTGTGCGGGGTGCCGCGACCTTGCATGTTGTGTGCTTGGCCAGCTGCCGGGCGCCGCTGTGGCCGCGACCTTGCTGCCAAAGGCGGGGTGGCGAGCAACAGCGTGCGGGCGACAGCAGCGTTGCCCGCTTGGGCGCTCACAGCATCGCGCCGCGCCAAGCTTCAGCAGTATTGCTAGTAGCGGGCACGGAAGCTGTTGTGTGCGGGGCGCCGCGCCCTTGCATGTTATGTGGTTGGCCAGCTGTCAGGCGCCACTGTGGCCACGATTTCGCTGCCCAAGGGGGGGCAGCGAGCAACAGCGTGCGGGCGACAGCAGTGTTGCCCGCTTGGGCGCTCACAGCATCGCGCCGCGCCAAGCCCCAGCAGTATTGCTAGTGGCAGGCACGAGGGCTGCTGTGTGCGGGGCGCAGCGCCCTTGCATGTTATGTGCTTGGCCAGCTGCCGGGCGCCGCTGTGGCCGCGACTTCACTGCCAAAGGGCGGGGCGGCGAGCAACAGCATGCGGGCGACAGCAGTGTTGCCTGCTTGGGAGCTCACAGCATCGCGCCGCGCCAAGCTTCAGCAGTATTGCTAGTAGTGGGCACGGAAGCTGCTGTGTGCAGGGCACCGCACCCTTGCATGTTGTTTCCTTGGTGAGGGCGACAGCAGTGTTGCCCGCTTGGGTGCTCACAGCATTGCACCGTGCCAAGCCCCATCAGTATTGCTAGTAGCGGGCAGCGTGTGGGCTAGAGCAGTCATGCTTGTCCCGGCACCAGCAGCACCGCTTCCTGCCAGGCCCTCGTCGGCGGCTCGGACCATGGCAGCATTGCAAGTGGCGGGTGCAGTGGATGGCCAGGTGCAGAGCGCCGCACCCTTGCATGTTGTTTCCTTGGCCAGCTGCCGGGCGCCGCTGTGGCCGCGACCTCACTGCCAAAGGCGGGGTGGCAAGCAACAGCATGCGGGCGACAGCAGCGTTGCCCGCTTGGGTGCTCACAGCATCGCGCCGCGCCAAGCCCCAGCAGTATTGCTAGTGGCAGACACGGGGGCTGCTGTGTGCGGGGCGTCGCACCCTTAAGTGTTATTTGCTTGGCCAGCGGTAGTGGTGCCCGTGCCAGCATCGGTGGCGGTGTGGGGCCCCCGATCATGTCTGTAACACTGCAAAGTGGGCAGGAGCCCATCGAACTGCACAATCGCACAGACTTACACGGCCATGGATCCACCCCCACTTCTGAGTGGCACCGGGATGCAGCAGGTCATATGGGCTGGAGAATGTGCTCTAAAGCGTGGGTTGTGGCGGGGAAGTACTGAGAGGGAAGCAGTGGCGGTGGGTCAGAGCATGCTTTGGGCGGCTTTGCCGGCTCCACGGGCATGGTGCGGGCCGCAAATGCACAAGTCAGGAGCGAGTTCAGCAAACTCGTCATTCTTACGAGCTTCATTGGCGCAATAGTATCGGGGTGCTAAGATAATATTATTTGTGTTGAGGCTTGGGAGCAAATGGCCTTGAGCTGGCATTCGGCCTTCCATGGTAACCGCTATCTCAAACCGCGAGCTTCCCCTTAATTGAGATGATCCAATGAATACGTTGCGCCTATACATCAGCGATTACGCAGAGAGCTCTGCGCGCGAGGCCTCAGCGAGGAAGGGGCATGGTACCCCTCGGTGACTGAACCAAGTGTTCCCCAGTTCTCTTTTCGACCTTTTCCAATCCTTGCTACTGCACTGCTTCGGATATTTCTTCACATCTTTTTATTTGCTCAGTCGGTTCATTCGTTCATGCATGCGCAGACACCAACTCGCAGACCGATCGTCGGCCCATGCGAACTTCCGCGGTGTTTGCATGGGGCGCAATATGTTCGAAATCCACAGAGGAACACATGGGCATGGTAGAGGACTGATGTCCGCTCACACGCCACTGGCACGCCCCCAAGACCCCCCACCCTGGCCAGGCCCCCCCCCCCACACACGCACCCCGCCACCCCCTCGCGCGGCGGGCGCACCCCTGTGAGCTACGGCACCCAAGTCGCAGACTTGTACTTTAGGTGGGCGGGTTAGGCCGAGGGGCGCGGCGACTGGAACCAGGTGGAGGGTTCGGCGTGGCAGGGGGCATGAGCGCCATGTTGCATGGAGCGTGCCTGGCCTTATGGACCTTGGGCCAGCCAAGGCCCATTCCACCATAGTTGGATCGGGTGCATGTGCAGCAATTGATTTTCCACGATGCTAGTATTCATTAGTTCTTTTACACTGTAGTTTCAGGATAGTAAAATGACCGGGAAGCCGGCTTCTTCAAGCCGGCTCCAGAAGCTATTGAATCTGCTTGAGAGTGAGTAAAAATAAATGTTACAGCGGAGTCTGTATGGTTCTCGGTGACTGAGTTGACAATTTCCATTGCTTTGCAGCTGGCACGAGCGATGCGACACGAAAGGCTGCTGCAAAACAGCTATCAGAGATCGCTCGTTCTCACCCGGACCAGCTGCTGGCCACAGTACAGAAGGTGCGTTTGGCGCCACTCGGGCGCCGACGTCATGCTCTGGCACAGAGCGCCGTTGGCTGCACAGTGCTTAATATATGACTGCCTAGCGCAACGCGTTATAGTTACCAATCAATCGGCGACTGCAACCGAGCACATGTGACATAGTAGCGGAGTATGCGCCCACGCCCTTCCCTTCCCCCTCCCCGCCCCCTCCCCCCGTCGCCCTTTCCCCCCTCTCCCCTCCGTGCAGGTCCACGCCTACCTGTACCACAAGAGCTGGGAGACGCGCGTGGCCGCTGGCGAGGCGCTGGCCTACCTGGCCGACATCTTCGTGCACCAGTCGCCCGATGACCTGCGGCAGCGGGCGCTGGCGGCCGGCGCCGACCCCGCATCGCTGCCGCCGGCCGAGGGGCCGCCGCTCACCTTCAGCGGCTTCAGCCTGCAGCAGGTGCTGGAGCGCGGCACGCCGCTGGGCGCCTCGGGGGGCCAGGTGAGAGGGAGAGAGGGAGAGAGGTCTCTGAGGGGCGCATGCGCGCGCGCGCGCGTGTGTGTGTGTGTGTGTTAGTAAACGGAAACGGAGAGAATTGTGTGTGTGTGTAGTGCACAAACGCGCTGTTCTGTCCACAACCCCATTGCGTGTCTCCATGATGGAGGCGTGCCCCGCTGCCCGGACCGCCGCCAGCCACACCGCCGCCAGCGCCCCCTTCCTTCCCTCTTCCGCCCCTCCCCTTCCTTCCCCCAACCTCCCTCCTCCCTCCTCCCTCCCCTGGTCAACGCCACCGCCTGCGTCGCCACCTCCTCCTCCTCATCCACCACCACTCCCGCTTAACGACTCGCGCGCAGGAGTTTGACCTGGTCCTGGACCCGGGCATGACGCCCAAGGCGCGGCTGGCGGCGCAGCGCGACGTGCTGAAGAAGCGTCTGGGGCTGGACAGGGACATGGGGCTGGACGCGGACGCGCTGTTCGGGGACGAGGACCTGGAGGCGGCGGAGGAGGTGGGGGCGGGGGGGGGGTCGGGCGGGCGGCCCCTGTGTGTGTGTGTGTGTGTGTGTGTGTGTGTGTGTGTGTGTGTGTGTGTGTGTGTGTGGTGTGATTTGGGGGGGTGGGGTGTAAATACCAGCCCCAATAGGCCATACGCGAGGATGAAAGGGCGAGGAAGAGGGCGTGGCCTATAATGACACCGGGGAGCACTCGACCAATGAAGGGGGCAAGGGGACAGGGGAAGCGGGGGCGGGGGCGGGGGCGTGACGCCGCGGGGGACTTGGGCGAGAGGACGGAAGGAGAGGCGGGGGCGTGGGGAGGTGGGGGGGAGGGTAGTTCAGTCCAACCACTAGTTCGACGAATGGGGGGGGGGGGATTCCATGCATGTTAAAATAATGAAGAAGGAGATGTAGACAGACGATGCGATGGGGGAGGGGTTAGAGGACAGGGCGGCGGGCGAGGGGGGGGATGGAATCGGGGCGGGTGAAGCCCGGAGATGGGGTGCGGTGGTGGTCGCGGACCAAGAGCGCTGGCCTGGGGAGCAAGCGCCGCCCCGTCCCCCCGTCCCCCAGCCGTGACCGCACGCACCACAACGCGTCCTGTCGCAAGCCTTCCACCACGTTCGGGACACCAAACACCACAGGTCGTCACGCGGGGCGGGCGCGGCAGCGGCGGCGGAGCCGGCGCCGGCGGCGCTGGCGGCAGCTTCAGCGCCGGCGGCGGCGGCGGCGGCGGCGGCGGCGCGCCCAAGCAGGCTGCGCAGGAGCTGCTGGCCGGCATGGAGGGGCTGTCGGCGCGCGAGCGCAACCGCCTCAAGCGCAAGGCCAAGGCGCTGGGGCGGGCAGACAGCCTGCGGGGCTCGGAGCCGCCGTCGCTGGGGCCGGGAGGCGGCGGCGGTGGCGGTAGCCGGAACAAGGTGTGTGTGTGTGGGGGGGGGGTTAGTTCATTCCAGAAACCAAGACCAAGACCAAGACCAAGAGGGGCGGGGAGGGGGGGTTCTGGTTACCAGCCCAAACTAAACCAATCTAAAGGAAGTGCACTCCAGAAACCAAAGCGACCATTGCAACCGAAAAACGCATGGGGTTCCATGCACTTAGATAAAGCAGGGGGGAGGTCTGAGCGCAGAAGGAGGAGCAAGACACGCGCCGCATTACTTCGCCCCCGCTTGCAAACACGACTTCGCCCCCACACGACTTCGCCCCCACCTGCCCGAGCAGTCGCCGCTGGATGGAGACGGCGGCGCGGGGGATGGCTCGGCGGCGGCGGCGGCGGCGGCAGGCGGGGCTGCCGCGAGCGCGGCGGCTGCTGCCGCGGCGGCGGCGGAGATTGGCGAAGATGAGGTGAGCGTAGGCGGGCGGGGCTTTGCGGTGGTTGCGGTGGTTGCGGTGGTTGCGGTGTTGCGGTGGGGCCAAGGATAAGCGGGAGTTGGCTGGGCCCACACGCCGGCGTGCATGGAGGAACCATTGTGCATGGCGGACCCCGCCCCCGCTTTACCGCTTTATGCTCCTGCGTCTCCTGTTCCTCCTCAACATCCCTTCCTCCCTCCTCCGCCCTCCTCCGCCCTCCTCCGCCCTCCGCCCTCGTCCGCCCCCCCTCCGCCCTCCGCCCTCCTCCCGCTGCGCACAGGTCCAGGCGGTGGCGGAGGGCGGCTGGCCCTTCCAGCGCCTGGGCGACCAGCTGGTGGTGGACAGCCTGGACCCGGTGTGGGAGGTGAGGGGGGGGGGGGAGCGGGGAGGAGGAGCGGGGAGGAGGAGCGGGTTCGTGGGGGGGGGGCAGGTGGAGGGTGGTGGTGGGGCAGGTGGAGGGTGGGTTTGGGGTGCTTTCTTCCAGTCCCCATGGACAACTGAAACGGAGGTGGCGAGGTGAAAGCGCGGGCAGGCCTGGTGGGTGGGTGGGTGGGCAGAAGCAGGAGGTGGTGGGTGGGCAGTTCGCAGCCCACCAACCCTTGCATCGCCCCCATCCTGCTACCTTCGCCCAACCCTTTCTCTATCCCCCGCCTCGTCTATCTCCCGCCTCCTCCACCCCCACTTCCTCGATCCCCGCTTCCCTGCCCCTGCCCCTGCCCCCGCCCCCGCTTCCATGCCCCTACCCCCGCTTCCCTGCTCCTGCACGTCCGCAGGTGCGGCACGGCGCGGCGCTGGCCCTGCGCGAGCTGCTGCGCGCCCACGCCTGGTGTGCGGGGGTGGAGGCGCCGCTGGAGGACGTGCCCAGCGGCTGGGCGGTGCCGGGGGGCAGTGGTGGGTCAGAGTGAGAGGGCGGGGACGGCTGGAGGCTGGCGGCTGGCTGGCTGGCTGGCTGGCGGCTGACAAGAATGGGAGGGTGGGGAGGCGAAAGCGACTGGGCCCGGTGCGGTGCGGTGCGGTGCGGTGCGGTGCGGTGCGGGACGTGTGCGCGCCGGTGCTTCCGCGCATCCATCCATCCATACTAATGCCCTGTTCACGGCTGACGCGATGGCGACCCCTCCGGCTGTGGTGTCTCTCGGCGCTGCTGGCGGGCTGCGGGCTGTGCAGGCAAGCGCGGGCTGGGCGCGGTGGGTGCGGCGCACGTGGCAGCCGCGGCCGCCGCCAACCGGCGCTGGCTGGAGGACGCCATCGTGCACCTGCTGTGCGTGCTGGCGCTGGACCGGTTCGGGGACTACGGTTCGGACCAGGTGGGGGGCAGCATAGGGGGGGCCCTCGCTGCTTATTTTGCTTCTTTTTTTGTAGGGAGGGGGGCGAAGAAAGGTTGCATGCGGAGGCCAGTTTGGGCCGCGGTGTAGCAAGCCGCACAGCAGACAGAAGCACCGGGGGCCCGCGGGGCCTGGCAGCAGCAGCCGGGGGGGGGGGGCGTGCAGTGGTGGTGGTGGTGGTGGCGACGGCGAATGAGGGCGGCGAAAGAGGATGCGGGAGCCGAGCTGAAGGTGGGGGTAGCCATCCAACGTTGGTGTTTAATCAGTAATGAAGGGGGGAGGGACAGCTCCCTGGGACTAGGGTGTGCAGGGCTGGCGACCGGGTATCGCGACCTACGGCCCTTTGCTGCCATGTGACGCCCGGTGTGGTTGGCTGTGCCTTCCTTGGCTGTGGCTCCCGTGGCTGTGTGGCTGTGTGGCTGTGTGGCCGGCCGCAGGTGACGGCGCCGGTGCGCGAGACGGCGGCGCAGGCGCTGGGCATGGCGGCGCAGGCGCTGGACGGGCCCAGCGTGGCGGCCGTGGCGGGCATGCTGCGGGAGCTGCAGGCGCACGGCGACTGGCGCGTGCGGTACGGTGAGTGGGGCTGGCGGCTCAGCGCGCGCGCGTGTGTGTGTGTGTGTGTGTGTGTGCGTGTGTGTGTGCGTGTGTGCGTGTGTGTGTGTGTGCGTGCGTGCGTGCGTGCGTGTGTGCGTGTGTGTGTGTGTGTTGGTAAACGGAAACGGAGAGGAATCCCCGCAATCGCTCGCAGTTACTGACGGATACGCACCGAATACTTTATGGACGGTGTGTGTGTGTGTGTGTGAGAGAGAGAGAGCGTGTGTGAGCGTGCTATGAGCCACTGGGCTGGGCTGCTGGGCGGCGGGGAGGGGGCCAGGATGCGAGTGCCAGGGAGTTTGGCTTGGGCTTTCGACTTGGGTGGGGGCTTGTTGGCGCTTCCCCCTGCCGTGCTGCCATGAGCTTGCTTCGGTCTGCCGCAGCCGCCGCAGCCGCCGCAGCCGCCGCCGCAGCCGCCGCAGCCGCCGGTGCCGCCGCAGCCGCCGGTGCCGCCGCAGCCGCCGCCGGTGCCGCAGCCGCCTCTTGTCCGCCGCCTACACCCTCCCCGCTAAGCCCTTGCACCCACGCACTCCCTCTCTCCCTGGCTCTCTCCCTCTTGGCCTCTCCTGCGCCTTCAGGCGGCTTCTGCGGTCTCAAGTACCTGCTGGCGGCGCGGCTGGACCTGGCGCCGGCGCTGCTGCCGGGCGCGCTGCCGCTGCTGCGCGCGGGGCTGGCGGACCCGGACGACGACGTGCGGGCGGCGTGCGCGGACGCGCTGGTGCCGGTGGCGGGCTCGCTGGCCGTGGCGGGGCCGCAGGTGTGTATGTGTATGTGTATGTGTGTGTGCGTGTGCGTGTATGTGTGTGTGTGTGTGTGTGTGTATGTGTGGGAGGGGTGTGGGGACGGGGAACGCGAGGGGTGAAGTTGTGGTGGGGATGGCGGGAGGCTGCTGGCGGGAGTGGGCGATGTGGGTTGGTGCCTTGCTCGTCACGGCGTGCAGGGGCCGCTGCGGCCTGTAGGGGGGGGGGGCAGCAACATTACACCATGATGCAAGCCCAGCGCGCCCCTGACTGACGCATGGCCTCGCGCCGGGCCGCCCGTCTCCACCTCCACCTCGCCCCCACAACGTCTGCAACGTCTGTTCTACGTCCACCTCGTCATTAATTACGGTGAACATGCATGGCACCCCACCCCCCCACCCGCACGCCCTCCCCAGGCCGTGTCCGAGCTGCGGCGCCAGCTGTGGGACCTTCTGCCGCAGCTGTCCGATCTGTCCGCCGCAACCAACAGCGTCATGTCGCTGCTGGCGCACCTGTACGGCACGGCAGCAGCAGCCGCAGCCGGCGGCGCAGCCGCCGGCGGTGCGGCGGCGGCGGTTGGCGGCGGTGGTGGCGGCTGCGCCGCAAACGGCGGCGGCTCGCCCGTCACGATGACGGAGGATGACGTGGCGGCTGCCACTGACGAGCTGACTCAGCTGGTGCCGCGGCTGTGGCCGTTCGTACGGCACACCCTCAGCACGGTGCGCGCGTCCGTCATGCAGTGCCTGGAGCGCATGCTGGCGGCGTCAGTGGCGGCGCCGCCGCCGGGGGTGGCGGCGGCGGCCGCCGCTGCGCCGCCGGCGGCCTGGGCGGACGCGCCGCCGCCGCTGCCGGCGGTGGCGGCGCCGCCGCGGTGGCTGCAGCCGCTGCTGCCGGGGCTGCTGCAGCTGGTGTTTCAGAACGTGCTGGTGGAGGGCGAGCCGCGCGTGCAGGACGCCAGCGTGCGCGTGTGGCGGCTGCTGGTGGCGGCGGCGGCGCCGGCGGCCCTGCGTGACCTGGTGCCGCAGGAGCAGCTGCGCGGCCTGATCGGCCTGGCGGTGACGCAGGTGCGCGCGCGCGCGCGTGTGTGTGTGTGTGTGTGTGTGTGTGTGTGTGTGTGTGTGTGTGTGCGTGTGCGTGTGCGTGTGCGTGTGCGTGTGTGTATGTGTGCGCGCGCTCAAAAGGAACGACAGGGTCGGACGGTCGGTCGGTTGCATTGTGCAGCTGAGTGACGGCTGTGTCGTGACGGCTGTGTTGCTGCTGGCTGCTGAACCTCGCGCCTCGCGCCTCGCGCCTCGCCTGTCACCTCGCCTGGCTTGGTGTGCGCCTCACCTCGCCTGGCTTGGTGTGCGCCTCACCTCGCCTGGCTTGGTGTGCGCCTCACCTCGCCTGGCTTGGTGTGCGCCTCACCTCGCCTGGCTTGGTGTGCGCCTCACCTCGCCGGCAAGAAACTGTTCGCGGTGTTGACGCGGATGAGGTGGTGTTGCCCCCGCCCCCACCCCGCAGGTGGGCCGGCCGCTGGACCCGCAGTCCTACCTGGTGCCCAGCCCCGGGGAGCCCGCCCGACTGGTGCCGCTGGCGCTGCTGCGGCAGCTGCACGCAGCCTCAGCCGCAGCCGCACCCGCGCCCGCTGCCGCGGCCGCCGCCTCCACTGAGCTCCGCAGCCCCAAGCGCGCGCGCTCCAGCAAGGCCGCGCAGCAGGCGGCGGCGGCGGCAGCCGCCGCCGCCGCCGCTGCAGCCGGCCCCGGCGGCGGCGGCGCCGCCGCCGCCGCGGCCGCCGCAGGGCCGGCCGTGCCGCACGACTTCATCGTGGGCGCCGGCACGCAAGGCGAGGAGTCCGTGGCGCGCATGCGGGTGCTGGCGGCGCAGTGCCTGGGGCTACTGCTGGCGGCGGCGAACGCGCACGGCGCCGCCGCCGCCGCGCCCGAGCTGCTGGGCTGCCTGTCGTCGCCGCTGGCGACGGCGCGGCAGGTGGGCGCGCTGGCCGCCACCACCTGGATCGTGCACGCCAAGCAGCAGGTGGCGGCGGCGCTGGCGGCGGCGGCGGTGGAGCAGGGCGCCGGCGCCGACGCCGCCGCGGCCGCGGTGGCGGCGGCGGCGCCGGCGCCGCCGGAGGCGCTGCTGCCGGCGCCGCTGCTGGCGCAGGTGCTGGGGGCGCTGGCGGCGCCGTCGGCGGCGGCGCCGCTGGCGCCCGCCAGCCTGGAGCCGTACGGCGAGATGGTGCCGTACTATGCGCAGATGCGGCGGGAGGTGCTGGCGCTGGTGGCGGCGGCCGTGGAGGTGGGTGGGTGTGTCTGATGTCCATCTCTCTGCGGGCATAGGAGGCGCTGGCGGATGTGACATTACTCGGCGGGAGTGCGGCCTGGGACACGGCGTGTGCTTTAGGTACGTACACCATGTTACATTGCATGGATGTGGAAACGTCCGGTGCGGTGCTAGCGCATTCAAATGGAACCCGCCCCGGTGCGCTCAGGTCAACGTGCTGCTGCCGCTGCCGGCCGGCATAGCTCCGGAGCACATGGGGACGGACCACGCGGCGGCGCTGCTGACGGCGGCGGCGGCGGCGGGCCCGCCGGAGGGCTCGGCGCTGGCGCTGGCGTGCGGCCGGCTGCGGGCTTCGCTGTCGGCGCTGCAGGTACGCGTGGCGCGCCCGCTTGAGCGTCTGGTGGCGAAGCTGTGGCGGCGCCTGTGGCGGCGCTTTGACGGCGCCTGTGGCACCGGAGCAGAAGGGGAAGCTGCGCGGGGCTGTGGGATGGGGCACCTGCTGTGGCCGCGGTGCGGTAGCTGCGATAGAGACTGTGCGCGGGAGCGACTGCATGGGAGCGGCTGCGTGCCCCACAAGATGCGGGAAGTCGTTTCCTCCGCACAACCTGCTCACACACCCCTTAGACATGATGCCCCCAGCACTCCACTTATCCACCTCTTCACGACCCTTCACTTCGCCTCCTTCTTCATTAATTTAACATGCATGGAACCCCAACCCCAAGCCACCGCACACTCAACCACCTCGCCCCCTGTCCGCCCCTCCCCCGCACCGCCCCATATCACTGCAACGCATCCGCATCACCACCCGCCACCACCACCACCACCCGCCATCACCACCACCCGCCACCACCACCGCCGCCCCATCAGGCCCTGGAGCAGTACCTGCACGTGAGCGCGCTGGCGGCGCTGGCCGCCGCCTGCGCCGCCGCCGGCCGCCTGCCCGACAAGTTCAACACCGCCATCCAGCCGCTCATGACCAACATGCGGCGCGAGCCGCAGCTGCGGCTGCAGGTGCGTGCGTGCGTGTGTGTGCGCGCATGGACGGGTCGGGCGGCTGTTATACTACCGTACCGGTGTGTGGTGCGTGCACCTTGAATGTGTGCGCCTGCGCCTGCGCCTGCGCCTGCGCCTGCGCCTGCCCCTTGAGGTGTGCTGCAAGGTTCCGTGCGCCGTACCGCCGTACCGTATGTGCGTGCTCATCAACAACAGCGGCACGCCTCCGTCGTCGCCCTCCCGCTCCCGCTCCCGCTCCCGCTCCCGCTTCCGCTCCCGCTCCCGCTCCCGCTCCTCACCTTGTTCACGTGTGGTACGGGCGCACAGGAGGTGTGCGCGGGCGGGCTGGCGGAGCTGCTGGGGCTGTGCGTGGGCCGCACACCCTCGCCCAACGACAAGCTGGTCCGCAACCTGGTGGCCATGGCTACAGCCGAGCTACTGCCGCCGCTGCAGCCGGGGCAGCTGCAGCAGCAGCAGCAGCTGCTGCAGCAGGGGCTGCAGGGGCAGGGCTCGGGGGTGCTGCTGCCGTCGGGCGGCTCGGTGACGCTGTCGGCGCCGCAGGGCGAGCCAGGTGAGGGAGGGAGTTCCATGCATTTAATTTAATGACGAGGTAGACGTAGAACAGACGTTGCAACACACGTTGGCATATGACACGATGACCAGAAGGGAGGGAGGGAGGGGGGGAGCAGCAGCAGCAGCAGCAGCAGGGCCCGACGGCGCACCACTTTGCACTGCTGTACTGCTGTACTGCTGTTGTGTGTCGGTGTCGGACTCGGACTCGGACGAATCACGGCAGCACTGGGCCGGTCGGTCGAGCACTGGCTCACTCGTCCTCACCAGCAAGCTCAAGCTCAGGCCCGGGCCGCCGCCGCCGCCGCCGCATGACACCGAAACCGACACAGCCTTCCTCCCCCCCCCCTGCCGCATGGAACCCCCCCCCCCTGCCGACCCAATTCATACGCAGACGCCGCCAGTAGTGGCGCCGCGGGCGGCGGGCAGCACGTGGTGTCGCAGGCCACTCGCATCAGCCGCCGCGGCGGCGAGGCGGCCATCGTGGCCATGGCCCGCCGCTTCCGCGCCGGCCTCTGGACGCAGCTGCCCACGTTGTGGAGCCTGGTGGCGGCGCCGCTGGCGGCGCAGCCGCCAGCCGCCGCCGCCGCCGCCGCCGCTGCAGCGGCGGCAGCGACGACGACGGCGGCGGCGGCGGCGGACCCGACGGCGGCGGTGAGCGCGATGCACGTGCTGCGCGTGCTGGCGCCGGCGCTGGCGCCGGAGCTGCTGCCCAGCCTGAGGCCGCTGCTGCGGGACGTGTGCGGCTGGGCGGCGCACGGGGACGCGCGCGTGCGGGCGGCGGCGGCGCGCGCGGCGGCGGCGCTGGCGCGGTGCTGGACTGAGGGCCTCATGCCTGAGCTGCTCAAGCAGGTACGGCGGCTGGGCAGCGGCGGCGGCGGCGTGGGGACGACGGCGGCTGGGCGGCGGCACTTGCTGTTATCTGTAAGATTAGCGGCCATGTGCATAGCGGCCGGCGTGGGCGGTCTGGCCACACCCCCGCACAACCCATCTTCCGTGCTGTAGCGTGCCCATGCGTTGCTTGCTACCCCCAGCTGCCCAGCTGCCATTGCAGTCAGCCCCACGCCGAGGCCGCAGTTGTTGTTGTTGTTGTTACCTCACCGACCCCGCGCTTCACGCCTTCCCGGGCATTCGACATCTCGCACGTCACGCGCTATCACGTGGTATTCATCATCCGCCACCACCACCACCACCACCATCATCATCATCATCATCATCATCATCATCATCATCATCATCATCATCATCATCATCATCATCATCATCATCATCATCATCATCATCATCATCATCATCATCATCATCATCATCATCATCATCATCATCATCATCATCATCATCAACCCGCACCGCCACACCACTCCCCTCCCCCCGATTGGCTACGGTCCACGTCTTCTTTAATCTTAATGCATGTAACCCACCCCCCCTGACTACTGTACCTGTGTATCTGGCTACGCCTTCTCCTTCTACCTGTAATGCATGTAACCACACGCACACACACACACACACACACACACACACGCACGCACGCATTGATTTGCTTGTTATCTCCTTGTGATCTCTAACACACACGCGCGCGCACACACCCGCACACCCGCACACACAGGTGGTGCCGCTGCTGAACTCGCCCGACGACACCTCGCGGCTGGGGGGCGTGGAGGCGGTGGCGGCGCTGTGCGGCGAGCTGGGGCCGGGCCTGGTGCCGTACGCGGTGCTGCTGCTGGTGCCGCTGCTGCGCCGCATGTCCGACCCCGCGCCCGACGTGCGCGCCGCCGCCGCGGGCTGCTTCGGGTCGCTCATGACGCTGCTGCCGCTGGCGCAGGTGGGTTGGGTGAGCGGGTGGTTGGGTTGTGTTGGGGTGCGTGTGCGTGTGCGCTTGCGGATCGGCGGAATCGGCGGAAGGCCAAGGCCTTAGCAAGTGCACAGGTTACAGCGTATACGGTAATAGTAGCGTTGGGACCCTGGAAATATGTGTCTGACTCGGTCCGTCTGCACTCCTAACCTCCCCAAGCCCCAGCCACTGCACCCGCACCTGCACCCGCACCTGGCCTTCACACGCAGCCACACAACGCAATGGCGGTCCATACCCGGCATCTAACCACATCACACGCACACACACGCGCGCGCGCACACACACACACGCACACACACACACACACGCGCGCGCGCACACACACACGCACACACACACACACACGTCTATCGCTGACGTATTCTGTTCTTACACACACACACACAAATTCCTCTCCTTGTGCTTTTCTAACACACACAACTGCCGTTGCGCCACCACGGCACCACCCCACTGCGCGCAGGGCGTGCCCACGCCGCCGGGGCTGGACGGCGAACAGCTCGAGTCCGTACGGCACGACTCGGCGTTCCTGCTGCAGCTGCTGGACAACCGCCACGTGGACGCCTACCAACTGCCGTTCGAGCTGCCGTACAGCCTGCGGCCGTACCAGTGCGACGGCGTGTCGTGGCTGGCCTTCCTGCGCCGCTTCGGGCTGCACGGCGTGCTGGCCGACGACATGGGGCTGGGCAAGACGCTGCAGGTGGGCGGCGCCGGGGGGGGGTGGGGGGGGGGGAGCGTGGGAGCGGGGGCGTGGGCGTGGGCTGGTGTGGGAGCGTGGGCATGGGCGTGGGTGGGTTGTGGGGTTGCGGACGCCCTCCAGTCTCCGGCTGTAGTTCTGATCCTCGTAACCCTCCGTCTGAGCCTTCGTAACTTCACGTTCTAAACCCATCTTTATCCCACCGGCCCAACAACCTAGCCCCCACTCCTTGCAACCCCCGCCCCCCCTGCCCCCCCCCAACGTCTGTTCTACGTCTACCTCGTCATTAATTTAACATGCATGGAACCCCCCGCTCCTTGCAACCCCCGCCCCCTGCTCAGGCCTCGTGCATCATGGCCTCCGCCAGCCTGGAGGCGGAGGCGGCGTACGCGGCCGCCGGCCACGCCGCCGAGGCCGCGCCGCTGCCGCTGCTGGTGGTGTGCCCCGCCACGCTGGTGGGGCACTGGGCGCACGAGGTCAACAGCACCATCGGTGAGCGTGGGGGGGGGGCGGCGGGGGGTAGCCATCCATGGATGGTGTTTAATCAATAATGCAGTGAAGAGGGGGCTGCCATGCATGGCGGGGGGGGGTAGTTCATTCCAGAAACCAAAAGCGAAACGACCAAGAGAACCCAAACCAACCAGCCCAACCCAGAGCGCGGAGGTGGTATGGCCTTAACCTTTAGGTCTCGGGCGCCCTTGAGCCTTGAATCTTCAGTCTTGTCGTCGGTGTTGCCGGTAGTCATGGATGGCACCCAGGCTCGCGCGCGTACAGAACCACCCCGTTATCTAAATTTCGCGATACAATCGCGATACTCACCTGCTTGATACCAGAGCAATGCCGGCGCCGTGATGTGAGCGCCGGCCACGGAGGCGTACATGCGGGAGGGGTGCAGGGCAGTGTTGCGTAAGTAAAGCACAAGAGCGGGAGGAGACTGAACCTAATCCTAAAGCCTAAAGCCTAAACTAGTGCGCGCGAGCCTGGGTGGAAAGAGGGCTGGCCGGAGCGCCAGCCGGGCCTATAAGGGGGCCGCATCGGCGTTACTTGGGGGCCGGCGGGCGGGGCAGTAGCGGGCGTTAGTTCGCGGTCGGGGGGGGGGGCGGCGAAGCATGACACACCCATGAGGCAGGGAGGGAGGTTGTAAACACCAGCCTAAGCTAAGCCAAACCAAAGTAAACAGGTCAAGCAAGCAGGTTAGTGACGGCGTGAGGGGTATAGTTAGTGAGTGGAGGGGTGAGGGTGGGGTGGTGCCAGGCGCGGGCCGCGGGCGGCTCCCACACGCGCTGGCGCCCCATTCGCGAGGTTGCACGTCGTGCGGGCCCTTGACAGCATGTTCGTCCAGTGTACCTGAAAGGAATAGCTCAGGAGAAGAGGCTAGGAATACAGGTTGATAGCTGTGGACATATTGGAGCAGCTCAACAAGGCGAAATCGCAAAGCGAGCTACGTCCCGGTACTGTGGAAGCGCGCGAGGTGGGGGGGGTTAGCCATCCATGGATGGTGTTTATCAAAGGGGGGGTTAGTTCATTCCGGTAACCATGGCGTAACCCCTACCTCGTCATTAAATTAACATGCATGGCACCCCCCACCCACCCCCACCCCCACCCCCACCCCCACTGCTGCACAGGCGCCAAGGCACTGCGGCCGCTCATGTACGGCGGCACGCCCGCGGAGCGCGGCGCCGCGCAGGCGGCCTGGGACAAGTGAGTAGTGCCGGGCGGTGCGTGTGTGTGTGTGGGGGGGGGGGGGGTTGTGGTTACCAGCCCAAATTAAACCAAAGGGGGGTAGCCATCCATGGATGGTGTTTATCAAATGTTTGGGGGGGGGGGGAGGTCATTCCAAGCAAGTAGGTAGGGGGTGGGGGGGGGCCGCTACCCACTAAGGTCACGCCCCCCTAAGCCCGCTGGGAAGCGCCGCGTGGAGAGCCCTTGACGGCCCCTACCGCACACGAGCTCCGCACGGACACCCGACGCCGCCACCTGCGCCCGCCTGCCTCCCCGCTCCCCCGTCTTCTCTAATCTTAATGCGTGTAATCCCCCCATGTTACCACAACTCCCCGCCTTAACATACACCGCCTAAACATACGGTACACGGAACACACACACACACATACACACACACACACACACACACATACACGCCCCACCCCAGGTCGCTGCGCTCGCTGTCCGCCGCCAGCCCCCGCCTGCCGTACAACCTGCTGGTGATGTCGTACGAGGCCCTGCGCGCCGACGTGGACTGGGTGGCGGCGCCGGGGCGGCGCTGGCTGTACTGCGTGCTGGACGAGGGACACGCCATCCGCAACCCGCGCAGCCGCGTCACGATGGCCTGCAAGCGCGTCAGCGCGCAGCACAGGTTGGGACTGGGGGGAAGGGAGGGCCTGTGTTAACGAAGCAAAAGTCGAGGGGCTGTGGGGGGTTACTGGTAAACAGTCCCGGTGAGAAACAAAGTGCGAACACGACTGCGCTGCAGCTGGGCTGTGGGGGGCGGGGGGGAGGCTGAGGAGGGGTCGGGGGGGCTGGAAGGATGCGGCGCTGATATGCCACTTCCAGTGGCCGTGTCGTGTCCACCTGCTCTGGCCCTTTTCGCGCACGATTCCGCACCTTGATCCCCCGGCATCCCCTGCCTAACCCTCCCCCCGGTCTGTCTACATATCCCTCGTCATTAATTGAACATGCATGGCACCCCCACCCTTCGTCCTCTCTTGATCAATCATGCCTTGGGCCCCCACACCACCTCGTCCTTGCTTTGGGTTCTGGATTGTTAAACTGGCCGACCCCCCACACCATTCGGTAGCGACTTCGCCTGCTGGTCTTCTGTACTGCACCTGTCCTAACGCTTCACCACACATCTTTGCAACCCCTGCCCCTGCATCTGTCCCTATTCCTCCTTTCCTTCTGCTGCTGCCAACACACATCACAGGCTGCTGCTGTCGGGCACGCCCATCCAGAACGACGTGCTGGAGATGTGGAGCCTGTTCGACTTCCTCATGCCCGGCTTCCTGGGGCCGGAGCGGGCCTTCAGGGCGCGGTTCGGAAAGGCGCTGCAGGTGGGCGGTTGTGGGGCGGTTGTGGGGCGGGGCGGGGCGGTTGTAGGGCGGTTGTGGGGCGGGGCGGGGCGGGGCGGGGCGGGGCGGGGTGGGGCGGGGCGAGGCGAGGCGGGCGTGTGGGTGGGGCGGGGCGGGGTGGGGCGGGGCGAGGCGAGGCGGGCGTGTGGGTGGGGCGGGGCGGGGGCGGGCGTGTGTGGCTTGGGGCGTGTGGCTGGGTGGGGGTGTGCGGATGGTCCACGAGGTTGTGTGTGAGGTAGCGTGCTGACTGCGGACACAGCGCCAGCGCCACAGCCACACCACACGGCTCGCCCCGCCACACCACAACACAAAAGATCACACAACACACACTGCTGAAGTGCCGTACGGCTGTACGGCTGCTGCTGCTGCTGCTGCAGGAGGCCCGCGGCAGCAAGCGCGGCTCCCGCGAGGCGGAGGCGGGGCTGTTGGCGCTGGAGGGGCTGCACCGCTCGCTGCTGCCCTTCGTGCTGCGGAGGACCAAGGGCCAGGTGCGGGGCAGGAGGGGCGGGCGCGTGCGCGGGCGGGTGCGGGCGCGGGCGCGGGCGGGGGGGGGGGAATTGGGAAGGGGGGGAGGGGGCGCGCGCTGCAGGGGGCAGGCAGCGGGCATCGCTCCTTGCTCCTGACCCGCCTGCCGACCATCTCCGCCGCACCTTCCTTCCAACCAACCAACCAACCATCCCATCATGTGCCCCCCTCCTACGTCATTAATCTAACATGCATGGACCCCCCCCCCACACACACACACGCAACCCCCCCCCCCCCACACACACACCGCATTTCCCACCACCGACACACATCCCTATGTCCCCCAGGTGCTGGCCGACCTGCCGCCCAAGATCATCACTGACATCTACTGCGACCTGTCCGAGCTGCAGGCGCGGCTGTACACCGACTTCCAGGCCTCCAAGGTGGGGTGGGCGGGGCGGGGCGGGGCGGGGCGGGGCTGGGCTGGGCTGGGCTGGGCTGGGCTGGGCTGGGCTGGGCTGGGCTGGGTTGGGCTGGGCTAGGCTGGGTTGGGCTGGGTTGAGTAATGGGGCGATGGGGAGGGGGGGGGTAGTTTGTTCCAAACCCAAGAATAAGCCAGAAACCCAAACCCGGAGGGGGCTGCCATGGGGGTTGATGGGGGGTTAGATGGTAAACCATTCCCGTTCAGAACCTGACTGCGCTGTGAATGGAGGCGGCAGCCGCGTGTGTGCGAGCTAGCTACTGTACAGCTAGCGTGTGTTCACTCATCCCCCCCCCCGTCTGTTCTACGTCTACCTCGTCATTAAATTAAATGCATGGAACCCCCCACCACGCTCCTAAACACACAACCCCTAGCATCCCCAAGCAATCAAGCAAAGCAAATTAACCATCAAGCAGCAACACCGAACCGCACTCAGCCACACCCCACCGCTTAAGCACTTACATACGCGGTCTGCGTTTCCCCTGCCCCGTGTTTTCTAACAACACCCCACCACCGCAAACACACGCCGCCACAGGCCAGCGCCGAGGCCGCGGAGTCACTCCGCAGCGGCGACGCCCGCCGCGCCGCCGCCGCCGGCAGCGACGACGCCGGCGGCGCCGAGGACGGCGGCGGCGCGCTGGCGGCGGCGGGCGCCTCGCCGCACGTGTTCGCCTCGCTGCAGTACCTGCGGAAACTGTGCAGCCACCCGGGTGCGCATGAGCGGGGCGGGGCGGGGCGGGGCGGGCAGCGGGACCGGGGATGGGGCTGCGCGGGGCGGGGTGGGGCAGGGTGGGGCGGGGCGGGGGCGGGGTGGGGCCGGCAGCGGGGCCGGGGATGGGGCTGGGAGGAGGCTTGGCGACGCTGCGTTAGCCGCCTTGGCATGTGCCGGGGGTTTCAGGCTCCTGGGCGGGTGATGGCGGATCACGTGCACACGTCCCAATTTTGTGGTGTTTCTGTTAGTCTCGTGTGTAAGCATGCCCCGATCCTCATGTGACTGTAACTTTGCACCATGCCTAGCCACAAATGTGTCCCCGCTGTTCCTCTGGGCGTCGGCACTTCACAACAATTGGATACACACCATCCAATGGGTGGCTACCCCCGCTCACCTCCTCGCTCTTATGCATTGGGTTTGGTTTAGTTTGGGCTGGTAACCACAACCCCCCCTCACACAACACAGGCATGGTGCTGGACCTGCAGCTGCCCGCGCACCGCGCCGCCGCCAACGCCGTGCTGCGCACCTCCGAGCCCGCCGCCGTGGAGGCCGCGCTGCGCCGCGGCGGCCTGCGCCACGCGCCCAAGCTGGCCGCGCTGCGTGACATCCTGGCCACCTGCGGCGTCATCGCGCCCTCCGCAGACGACGCCGGAGGCGGCGGCGCCGGAGGCGGCGAAGCCGCCGCCGCCGAAGGCGGCGGCGGCGCCGGCGCAGCCGGCGGCGCAGCCGACGACGACGGCGGCGCCGCCGCCTCCGGCGGCGGCGGCGCCGGCGGCGGCTCGGGCCACCGGCTGCTGGTGTTTGCGCAGCACAAGGCGCTGCTGGACCTGGTGGAGCGCGACCTGCTGGCGCCGTACGGCGTGTCGTACCTGCGGCTGGACGGCGGCGTGGAGGCGGGCGCGCGCTTCGCGGTGGTGCAGCGCTTCAACGCCGACCCCACCATCGACGTGCTGCTGCTGACCACGGGCGTGGGCGGCGTGGGGCTCAACCTGACGGCGGCGGACACGGTGGTGTTCCTGGAGCACGACTGGAACCCCATGAAGGACATGCAGGTGGGCTGGGCTGGGAGGGAGGTAGGGAGATGGGTGCAGTGGGGCTGGGGCTGGGGCTGGGGCTGGGGCTGGGTGGGTTATCAACACGTATACCGTATGCGGCGGTATGCCGGATACTGCAGGGGTGGGGGCACCTGCACCTCGGGCCCTGCACCGGGTGCCGCTTTCCCACTGCAACACACCACAACCACCACGCGGCGCCCACCTGCCACTGCCACGCCCGACCACCACACTCACCCGCTCCCTCCCGCCCTCCCGCCCACCACACGCACCCGCTCCCTCCCGCCCTCCCGCCCACCACACGCACCCGCTCCCTTCCGCCCTCCCGCCCACCACACCACACTCACCCCCGCCCTCAATGCCCACAGGCCATGGACCGCGCGCACCGGCTGGGCCAGCGGCGCACCGTCAACGTGTACCGCATCCTCACACGCGGCACCCTGGAGGAGCGCGTGCTGGGGCTGCAGCAGTTCAAGAAGGACGTGGCGGAGGCGGGTGCGTGCGGCGCGTGCGGCGCGTGCGGCGTGTGGCGTGCGGCGGGGGGGACATTCCCCGGGGTGGGGATGGGGTTGGATTGAGGGAGGCGGGCACAGAGAGGACATGCACTGGGAGACATTCGGGGCGTGCTGCTGTCTGCTCGTTCGCCCATTGTCACGAACTTCCCTCCCTCCGCCCCCTCCGCCCCCTCCGCTCCCTCCGCTCCCTTCACTCCCTCCCTCCGCTCCCCACCTCCTTACCTGCTCGCCCGCCTGCCTGCCCGCCCGCCCCCTCACACACACGCACTGGCAGTGGTCAACGCCGACAACATGTCCATGGACAACATGGACACCAGCAGCCTGTTGGACGTGTTCGGGGGCCCAGCAGCAGCCGGGCCTGGGGGCGCAGCAGCCGGGGCAGCAGCAGCCGGGGCAGCAGCAGGCGGCGGCGGCGCAGGGGCTGGGGGCACCTCCATGCTCCCCTCCGAGGCGGAGATGGCGGAGGCGGCGGTGGCGGACGCGGCGGGCGAGGGCGGCCCCGGCGGCGGCAAGGGCCGGCCGGCGCCCAAGAGCGGGCTGGCGGCGGCGCTGGCGGCCATGGGCGAGATGTGGGACGAGAGCCAGTACAAGAGCGAGTTCAGCATGGACGCGTTCATGAAGAAGATTGGCGGGGGAGGAGGAGCGGGAGGAGGAGCGGGAGGAGGAGCGGGAGGAGGGGCGGGGGGCAAGGCGGAGCAGTAGAGCAGGCAGGACTGGAGCACAGCGGAGGACTGGGCCACCTATGGCTTGAAAGGATGCTTTTGAGGGGGCTGCGGTCGCGATGGGCGCGGGACTGCGGGTGGGCGGCCCCGGGAGAGCTGATACGCCCGGAGCATTTGCGGCGTTGAGGACATCGCAGGGGGGGCGGGAGTACGGTAGTAGTCCATATGAGCTGTGGCGAGCGGCATGCGCAGGCGCACACGGGGCGGCAGGGCGGCAGGCGGTGCAGTTGCTATGACAGGGGACTGTTACAGGAGCAGGTGTGGGCGCGTGTGGGTGTGGGTGCGTGAGGGCGACTGCCCTAGCTGTGTGGCGGTGATCAAACGATTCAGATGGGCCAGAGAGGCAGAGACTGCATGAGTTCGTGCTACCGACATGCGGCTGTGTTGCTAGAGACAGTGCTAGCGGGCTAGGCCATCGCCCGTTCGTGGCCCTGATCGGTCACCTTGCGGTGGGCGCGTGCGTCTGCGCCTGCTGCTACTTGTGACGCATAGGGATCGCGCGTGATGCACTGATGCGTCTCAGGATTTAACACACGACAAATCAGGACGTTTCAACTTTTGTGTCTTGCATTACATCTCCGCATCCGCCTTCCGAATGTGCGTTTGTGACGCGCACAGGAAAAGCTCACACCCACCCTGTTGTCCAGCCGGGCACAAATACTGGCGTGCCACACAAGTCCTAATCAAGTTCCTACCCGTGCTTTTCTGTTCACTAGTACCCTATTCAAATGCTAATGTCAGACTGGGATGCAGCACCCTGCGCATGCGCCAAAATTTGCCGCGTTGCCATTGGCCCTGGTCCATAACGCGTACGCGTCACCCACATCAAAATCGCACACAGCGGGGCGGGCGTCGTGGGCGACCACGCACACGCCGCCCCCAGCTTCACCCGCGCGGCCGCCACCCAAACCTGCCCGCCACGGCGCCACCAGAGCTCCGCGTCCACACATCCTTCCTTCCTTCCTTCCTTCCTTCCTTCCTTCCTTCCTTCCTTCCTTCCTTCCTTCCTTCCTTCCTTCCTTGGGTAGTCAGGCCACGCCAGGCCCCTCTCGGCCAGCCCGCCTCGTCTCACGGTTCCAGGCCCCCCCCACCCCCGAACCTCCTCTCATGCACCTCCCTCGCACGCGTCCTCAACCCGCCTCCCGCCTGCCTCCTGGCTGCTCCTGGCCGCTCCTGCCTCCTGGGCCCCCCGCTCAGGGGCACAGGAGCGACTCGCGCGTGGCCACGCCGGTGGTGGGGTTGACGCCGTCGGCGATGGCGCACAGCGCCTTCTGCACGTCCTTGCGCAGCACCACGTCCGTCCAGTCGCTGCCCTTGATGTTCACCTGGCGGGGGGAGGCGAGGTGGAGGTGGAGGGGTGGTTCATTCCTATTTCCAATGCGAGAACCCAGCTCCCACCTATCCACCACCATCCCCCACCACGCCCTGCCCCGCCCCCTGCCCGCCGCCCTCCACCGCCCCCGCACCCCTGGTTTCTGGAATGAACTACCCCGCCCCCCACACACCGCCCCACCCGCACGAACTGGGCGTTGTTGACGAAGGCGCCCTCCAGCACGGCGTCGCTGAAGTCCGCGTCCTCGTAGTTGCCCGACTCCAGGTCGGCGTTGCGCAGGTTGGCGCCCTTGAAGCTGGCGCCCTCTGGGGGTTGCAGAGGGGGAGAGGGAGGGAGGCAGGTGGGGGGAGGCAGGGGGCAGGTGGCGGGGGCAGCAGTGGGGTGGGGGGGTGCCATGCATGTTTAAATAATGATGGGGGTGTGACGTACTGTCGCGGGGGCAGCAGTGGGGATGAGTCAAGGGGGAATCGGAATGCATGAAATGCAGTTCAGAAGAAAGAACTGTGCAGGCGGGGTGGGGGGTTGCATGGGTGCGCGGGTGTGAAGATGCGCGCATTGAATGGACACCGTGCCCGTGCACGGGTAGCTCCCCCGAGAGCTCCGTTGTGCCCACCACCCATCACTCAGCACAACCAACACCACCCGCCGTTGCTGCTGCTGCTTGCCGCTGCTGTTACTGCTACTGCTGCCGCCACTGCTGCTGTCAACAACTGCTGCTGCTGCTACTGCTACTGCTCACCGCTCAGGCTGCCGAACAGCGACACGCCCTCCAGGTTGGCACCGCTCAAGTTGGTCTGTGGGCAGCAGCAGCGAAGAAGGAGGATGTCGGGAAGGACGGGGGGAGGAAGAAAGATGAGAAGAGGAGGGACGGAAGAGGGAGGGAGGGAGCAGGACAGATTCCGGTTCACGGTGCGTCACACGAATCTAAACTCCACCACAAGATTGCAATTCAGATGCAACCCCACTGCCCTGCCTCCTCCCCCAAGCGCTGCCCCTGCACACCACCACACACACACACACACACACCTGGCGCAGGTTGGCCTTGGTCAGCTTGAACTTGCGCATGTCCTTGCCCGACAGGTCCTTGCCTGTTCGGGTGGGAGGTGCGGAGGAGGAGGAGGCGAGGAGGAGGAGGAGGAGGAGGGGCAGGGCGTGACATGGCTGTGGGTGTGGGTGCATGTGTGTGGGGGGCATGCGGTGAGATCAGGGTGCGGCGTTGCGAGCAACTGTGTGGGCTGGAGGGGGATGGTGGTGGTGGTGGTGGAGTTGGCCCAGAACGAGTCAGACATCCGCCGATGCGTGTGGGCTCGAGCCACCTCACGGTGCCGCGCCGCCAGCGACTCACTGCAGCTGCCCCCTTCGCCCTGCCCTCTCGGCTAGCTGTGCGGTGAGCAGCTTGGGCACCAGCCGCCGCAGCTCCAAGCAGCCTGCTCGCGCACCGCTCCCCTCGCCCTTGCTTGACCATTGCTCGACCATACCAACCCACCACCAGCCGGCCCCCCCTTGCGCCCCTTGCTCTCTGCATTCACCCTCTGCGTGTCGGCATCTTCCCTCGACGCCTGCGCAACGTGACCCCGCACAGTCATGCCCCCACTCCCCCATCCCCCTCCCACACACACACACACACCCGGCACACACCCGCACGCACCCGCCAGACCCTCCGAAAGGCCGCCGCCGCCGGACACCGCCGCCGCGTCCAGTGGCGCCACCGTCAGCGCCAGCGCCGCCGCCGAGGTCACCGCCATGAGGCCCGCCGCCAGCTGCTGCGGCAGCGGCGCGCGCGACTCCTGCGGTTGGCGGCAGGCGTGCAGGTGTGAGACGACGGCGCGAGACACACAGGAGGAGGTGGCAAGATGGCGCTTCCAGCAGCAGGGGTGCTTGATGCTCTAAAGGATTCTTAGCAGGAATACTGTAGTGGTGGTGGTGGTAGAGGTGGGGCAGCGCGCTGCGCAGCTGAAGCGGCGAGGCGTCGTGCCCCGCGTGCCGTGCCCTGGCGGGGCCCCAGCACGGGGCCCCAGTCAGCCTTCCTCGCCCCTGCCGGCCCCCCCCCTTTGGACCCCCCCCCCCTCCGCCGTACCTTATAGGCCTGGCAAGCCACCATCAGCCGCGAGCGACCTGTGGTGCACGGGCGCGCATGCAGTCTGTAAGCCGACCGAACCTGTACCTAGTGCTGATGGGTTCCAGGCCATGTGCGCGTGCAAGCCTTGCCCGGCCAGCAGCGCCACGGCGAAGCTGCTCTGTGCTTACCGCACTTGGTGGACGAAGAGGTACGGCTAACCACCTGTGCGAGGGCAAAGGCCAGCGCGAGAAGTGAGTGCAAACGCGAAGACCACTCGGTCGCGTGAGGCCGGAAACAAGTGCAAGTATCTCGCTTCACAGGCATAAGCGCCATCTAGCATGATCAAGTGGGGTAGCGAAAGACACAATGCACGGTTGCCGACCTGGGAGGAGCGCATAGTCAGAGCCATTTCGGGAACCTCGGCAAGCAAACCAGGGCTCTCTTCGCTAACGAGTGGGGCAGTAATCAGACTGTCAACATAAGTAATATGGCTTCGACGTTGCATATGCTGCATTCGCGTTTTCCACGCATGATGCCTCAATTGAGCTGACGGGGCACATCGCGCGCGACAACTTGACCAGTCGACTCAAAGCAGCGTGACTATTCGCGCATTAATTACACAACTTGTATTTTCGTTGCAGTTTCGATTCTTTGCAAGCAATCCCGCGCAAGACAACCGTTGAAGGCTTGCAGCTCATTTTCGATAGACCTGCAGAGCGGATTGAGCTCAGCGCTGCTTCAGGAACCTTATAATTGTGCTGTAAACATGTCGGCCAACACAGAGGTCGCTGCAGAGCGCGTGGCGGTGCTATCGCGCCAGCTCTGCGCGGGCTCGCCGACCACGACAAGCCTGACTGTGGACTCCAAGGCAATGCGCGAGTTCATGACCCACGACAACCGGCAGCTTCGCGACGCCATCTTTGAGTTTCTCAAGGTGCGGGCCCCCATGTCGGCACGTCTTTTCGACTGCCCTGTCCGCGCGAGCGAGCCAACAGGCGGTCGAATCATAGATGTGTTGCACAGCATTAGGGCATGGTATGGCAGGTTCATCAAGCAGGCAAACAGTCGCAAGTTGTCCGGCTCCGGCAGCAGTTGCGCTGAGGCTGACGTGGATGTCGCCTCACACCTTCCACCTCCCCGCGAGCTGCCGCGTCCAACCACCCCATCGCCGGCCCTTGCTTGTCAGCGCCGCCGGGCAAGAGCAGCTCCGGTAGCTGTCTAACAGGTTCCTCAGTCTCCGCGCCTATCAGCGCCCCGGCAGCCGCTGCTGCGCCCCGCGCCCCACCAACAGCCAGTCCACGGCCGCAGCGCCGCATGCCCACACGTGCCGTGTCAGGCTCTAAACAGTATGCTGTCACGTTGGCGGATGTCATGCTCACACTGAGGATAGACCGGGGGCGGGGCCGGAGGCCGGGCCGGCCCGCTGCTGGCGTGGCACAACGTGTCGTCCGGCGGTACCCGCCTGTACCTGCACCGTGCCAAACTGCCAAACCCGCCCCAGCCTTCTCCCCTCCCCTCCCTCCCCTTCCGCGGCCCCTCCTTTACCCACACGCCTCTCTCTCCCTCCCCACCCATCCTCCCCAACCTCTGCCTCTCCCTCCTCCTACAGGACGACCTGTACCGGCCCAACCTGTACCAGGGCCTGATGGACTTCCGCGAGCAGACGCTGCAGCGGCTGAAGAAGTTCGTGGGCCAGCGCTTCTTCAGCGTGCGCGACTACACCAGCGGTGAGTGAGGGAGCGCCAGAGCACCCAGGCGGCTGGGGCTGCTAGCGAGCTAGGTGTCTAGTAGCCAGCTAGGACAGTGGGCAGGGTCGATGAAGAGCAGCGCAGGACAAGCTGGGGTGGAGGGAGGGGTGCGGAGGGAGGTTTGTGGGGTAGGGGAGGCCCTCCGTGTCTCGCCCTTGGCCGCTGCACAACACATCTCCTAACATTGCGCACGTGTACATGTACATCCCTCAAACGCACTTTGTAGATCCGCGGCGCTTCATTGCGGCGCTGGAGTGCCTCATGTACGCCGATTACTCATTGGCCATCAAAGCCGGAGTGCACTTCACCCTGTGCGGCGGCACCATCGCCAAGCTCGGTACCGCCTACCACCACAACAAGTGCGTTGTTTGGTTTAGCACCGCACGGTAACATTCACCATAACTTCGGGGTTTGCTATCAGGGGCCGACGGCGGCGCGGTCAGGTCGGCCGGCCACCCGAGCCGGGTTCGTGCCGCCCACCGGTCACGTCCTTTCCTTGGCCCTTTTAGTCTCGAGATTTACGCTAGTAATCAAGTGGCGAAGCTAGCTATACCGTACTCGAATCCATCAATCTGCATTCGCTCAGGGAAGGGGGCCGGTCGGGTCGGGGTGGGGTCAAGGGGGGCCCGGCCAGAAGCAAAATGATGGCTCAAGGCCCACACACTCCCCACCTCCTCCCGCCTCATGCACCCCCTCCCCACACCCCACCCCCCACCTCCCCAGGTACCTGCCGGGTGTGGACGACCTGAGCCTGCCCGGCTGCTTCGGCATGACGGAGCTGGGGCACGGCAGCAACGTCATGGGCATCGAGGTGCGGCGGGGGCCGCTGTCTCGTTGGCGTGGCACGCACGCTCCCCGAATGCGGCTCTGATTACATATGCACCCCCGAATGCATGGCCGCAAGACACACGCGTGCATGTGCTCCCGCCTCCCATCCCACGTCTGGTAACAGCCCCACCGCCACCCCACGTCTTCATGGCACGACTTAAGTATACCTGGTATCCCCCACACCCACCCCGCCCAGACCACTGCGGTGTACGACGCCAACACGCGCGAGTTTGTGATCCACACGCCCAACGACGAGGCCAGCAAGTACTGGATCGGCGGCAGCGGCCAGCACGGCAAGATCTGCACCGTGTTTGCGCAGCTGACCGTCAACGGCCAGTGGCAGGTAGGTGCGCGGGGGGGGGGCATGTGGGGTGGGGGCGTGGGGTAGGGGGTAGTTCATTCCAGAAACCAGAAGCAAAGGGGTTGGGATGGTGTGGCTGGCTGGGTGCTGTTGAGAAAGGGAGGCGTGGTGTAGCGCAGGGTCGAGGGGATAATACAAATGAAAGCCAAAGGGTGTCAATGATGCGCTTGTCAGCGCAGGGGTCCCAGAAGCGGGTGGTCTGGCTGGCAGAACTGCGCGCTGCGGAACCCTCTTCTTTTTCTCTCCGCCGCCCCTCCCGCCCCGCCCATCCATCAATCCCCGCCTGTGACCACAACCCCTTCACCCCCCACCCCACCCACCTCAGGGCCCGCACGTGTTTGTGGTGCGCCTGCGCGACGACGCCGGCCGCCTCATGCCGGGCGTGCGCATCCAGGACCAGGGGCCCAAGATGGGCCTCAACGGCGTGGACAACGGCCGCATCTGGTTCGACCACGTGCGGGTGCCGCGCGAGGTGAGGGCGGCGGATGGGGTGCATGCAGGGAGGGCGGAGGAGGGGCAGGGAGGGCGGAGGAGAGGAATTACAGGAGGGAGACTGGGGATCACAGAGGAAAAGCTAAGGGGAAGGGGCGGGGCGCGGGGGCTCCAGGCCGCATGGCCAGGCAAGGAGCATGCTCCCGTCACTGTTACGCGGCCCTCAACCCCCGGCGGGGCGCCACTCTCCTCGGTCATCAGCACCACTCTTCCAACAACCAACCCGCCACCCCACCTCTCATCAACTCCCCTTCCAAAAAAGGACATGCTGGACGCGTTCGCCAGCGTGTCTCCCGAGGGCGTGTACAGCAGCTCCATCCCCAGTGTGTCGGCACGCTTCGGCACCGTGGTGGGCGGCCTGACCACCGGTGAGGGGGCGAGGGAGGGCGGGAGAGGGCAGGGCGGAGAGGGCCGGGGAGGGCGGTTGAGAGAGGAGAGGGTGGGAGGACAATGCAGGGGAGGGCGGTTGAGAGAGGAGAGGGTGGGAGGACAGAGCAGGGGAGGGCGGTTGAGAGAGGAGAGGGTGAGAGGACAGGGCAGGGGAGGGCGGTTGAGAGAGGAGAGGGTGGGAGGAGAGGGAGGAGAGGTTGAGGGCCGGGCCTGTTGCGTATAAGGCCCCCAACCGGGCCTCGGGAAACGGTAGACGGCACTGAGGCCGAGGGTCTGAGCTTGGTGACGGGATGTGGGCCATGGGAGGGCTGCGGCGCGGGTCCGCCACCCTAGGGTGTCCCACGCAGACAGGGGCGTGCATGGGGGAGGGGGCCGCTTGCAGGGCAGGCGGCTGCATGCTGCGCCGCCTACACCCCCCCCTGCCCCATGCATGGAACCCCCTGCCCCGGGCTTCGGTTTCCTTGGCCTATGTTCGTTTGGGTACGGGACCCCTCCCTCCCTCCACCCCTCCCTCCCCGCCGTGCCGTGCCGTGCAGGCCGCGTGCTGATCGCCTCGGGCGGCATTGACGGCGCGAAGCTGGCGCTAACCATTGCGGTGCGCTACAGCTGCGCGCGCACGCAGTTTGGCGACCGGCCCATCATGGAGTACGTCACGCAGCAGGTAGCTAGCTAGAGCGCTAGCTGGGCTAGCCTGCCCAGCTAGATGGCTAGCTTGCTAGGTGGCTGACTAGGCGCGGGGGGGGCGCTTGATGTGGTGGGTGGGGGGGGAGACGGCGAAGTGGGGCGCGGCGGAGACCCTGACTTTGTAGCTCGCATGACCCGCCTGCGTCACCACCTCCCTGTCATCCACCCCTTCCCGCACCTGCGTCAACCCGCGGCGCTGCATGCAGGCCCGGCTGCTGCCGCCGCTGGCCCAGACCTACGCTTACCACTTTGCGCTGGGGCACCTCAAGGTGTGTGGTGGGGCTGGGGGTGGGTGAGGGCGGCCGGGGTTGCGGGGTACGGTGTTGGAAGACAGTCGCCACGCACGACCAACTCGCACCGCTCACTCCCGGCCCGGTCATCTCCCTCCCAACCCCTCCCCCAAAACAACCCCACACCCCCAACACTCCCTTACCCCCTCCCTGACCCCCCCCTGACCCCCCCCTGACCCCCTCAGTCGCTGGTGGCGGCCAAGAAGGCCTCGGACGCCAAGGCCATCCACGTGCTGTCCAGCGGCCTCAAGGCCGCCGCCACCTGGGGCCGCGTGGAGGCCATGCAGGTAGGTACAGGGAGTGGGGGGGGGGGAGCGTGGCCGGGAGGCCGGGGCATGACTCGGGATTGTGATCCGGGTGCTTACGCTGTGCACTTGTCCCTGCCCCGCCCTACACCGCCCAGTCCACCCCACCCCCTCATCACGCCCCCGTTCCTCTGCCCTCGCCCCACACCCACACCCACGCCCCCAATAAACTACCCCACCCACCCACCCACCCGCACCAGGACTGCCGCGAGTGCTGCGGCGGCATGGGCTTCTTGGCCGTCAACAAGATCGGGCCGCTGATGACGGACATGAACGTGGACGTGACGTTTGAGGGCGACAACACCGTCATGATGCAGCAGGTGGGCCACTGGGGGGTGGGGTGTCCTAGCGGGGGCCGCCGGGGGGGGCCGCCGGGGGGGGGGGGCGGCGGCTGGGGCTGGGGCTGGGGCTGGGGCTGGCTGGACGTCGTGCGTGCGTGAGCAGTGTCCGCGCGATGTCTGCGTCGCCGGTGCTGATGCTTTGCAAACAACTGCTCCTCGACTTCATGGCTCACCTGTGCATGTTGGTTAAAACGCACGCCACGCGCACCCAGGTGGCGCGCGCGCTGCTGGAGGAGCGCGCCGCCGCCCGCGGCACCGCGCCCGCCACGCCGGCGCCGGGCGCGCTGGCGGCGCTGGGCGGCACCGCTTGCGCGCGCACCCTGGGCGGCCTGCTGGCGTACCGCGAGGCGGCGCTGGTGTCGCAGGTGGGTGTGTGGATGGCTGGGTGCGTGCGTGCGTGCGGACACGTGTATGAGCACGTGCGAGTGCTGCATGCAGCTGTAGCAGCGGCGGCGGCTGGCTGTTTCGTGCGCCCTTGCGTGCAGCGCACACACGCTGCAGTGCGTGGCGGCCGAGTCCTGGACCTCCGGGGGTTCAACGGCAGGACGGGGCTGCCCAGCGACATGCCACATAACACGACCACGGCGCCGTGATGGCTGCTTTGTAACGGCTGCCTGTGTCTCAACACCCACGTCCTGCCCACGTCCTGACCAACCCACGACGTCCACCCGCCCGCAGGTGGCGGACGACATGGCGGCGGCGGCCACCCGCGCGGATGGCGCGGCGGCCAAGGCGGCGGCCAGCGCGGCGGCGTTTGACCGCAACCTGGACCTGGTGGTGCAGGTGGGCTGGGCCAGCATGGAGAAGTTCTGCTACGCCAACTTCCTCAAGGTACGTGTATGTATTTGTTTGTTGTGTGTGTGTGTGTGTGTGTGTGTGCGTGTGTGTGTAGTGGTGGTTGTGATGGTGGTGGTGATGGTTGTAGTGGGGAGTAGGGTGAATGTTGCGGGTGGCGTGCGGAAAGAGGCAGAATGGGGGCGGGGCTGCGGGGATGTGCAGTGATGAGGCGGGGGCTGCACAGGCCAGAGCCCTTGCTGGAGGCAAGGCGCCGTGGCCCTGCAGCTAGGCGCTATCCCACTGCTGACACTGCGTCTACTATCATTGCCACTGCCACTGAACCCCGCCCCTGCCCCCGCCCCTGCCCCCGCAGGAGGTGGAGCGCGCGCCGCCGTCGCTGCAGCCGGCGCTGGCCGCCCTGGCGCGCCTGTACGCCGTCAGCCGCCTGCAGCGCGCCGCCGCCTTCTACCTGGCCGCCGGCGCGCTCAGCCGCGCCGACATGGCCGCGCTGCGCGCCGCCGCCGCTGAGCTGTACGGGCAGCTGACGGCGGGCGGGCCGCGCTGCGCCGCCGTGGCGCTGTGTGACGGCTTTGGCGTGCCGGACCACCTGCTGCAGGCGCCCATTGCCTTTGACTGGCGCAAGATCTGAGGGGGAGGAGGGCTACTGGTGAACAGTCCCGGTGAGAAACAAAATGCGGAGAACGTGACTGCGCTGCAGCTGGGATACGCAGCCGCCTATGCGAGCTAAGGGAGGAGGGCAAAGAGGAGGAGGAGGAGGAGGAGGTGGAGGACGTTGTTGGGCGGTGCGGACATGGCCGGCGGCAGCGCAGATGTGGGAATGGGCCGCAGCGTTTTGGCGATGAGCTGCTGCGGGCGTGCTCCTCTCGCGTGCGACGCGGGCCGGACTGCTGCGTTGTGAGTTTGAGGGGGGATGCTGAGGCTGTGTTGTGTTCAGTAGCTGTAAGTACGTGCCTGAGGTGCGCTTAGCGGCAGAGGCCTTGTGGGCCTGCATTTGCGCGCGATGTGGAGGGCTTGTAGTGGACTCATATTTTTGTGACATTCATGGCGTCGCACTTTGGGTACAGTACCGTATTTTGGTAAGTAGTATATATATCTTTCGTCTTCTTTGGGCTTGTGAGGGGGGCTGGGCATTGCTTGCCCCCTTTGTGACTAGGCGTGACTTGATTGCTGACTGGCGGCTGTGTGTGTGGCGAGCCGGTGCTCTCAAGCCGGTACCGCCCCGGTCGGCACAGTTGGTGCCGGTCCGCAAGTTGTCGGCACTACCCTGTCTAGACGCCCTGCTGCCTGTGCCGCTGGTGCATCGCATTGCCCCCGCCTTACACCAATACTGTTGGCAATGTGCGCATGCTAAAATTGCGATTGGCTGGCCTACAGTGCGAGTGATCGCAAGCATTGCCAACGCCGGGGGGCGGGGGCTTGCGGAAATTGGTCGTGGTGTGGAAGCTGGGATTGTCAAGGAGTGTTTTAACGTAGAATGACGAAACGAGTACGAGCGTATCAGGTGCACGCGGCATTGTTGGTTGCCTTAGGCTGGCAAGCAAAAAGACGGCGCAGAAGCCACTGCGAAGGCGTACTTGCTAGGGCCGACCATCACCCTGCATCGGTCTGTGCCCTGTTGCAGTGCAATGGCTGTTGGGGAAAGGTTTGCCTCACATGGGTATGACGCCGGTCTGGGAGAGGGGTCAAACGGCACAGCCTGGTTACATGCCGAGGCCGTGTCGACCAATCCACAAATTCTGTTTATAGGTCGTCTGTGGCTACCCGCGGCTAACGCGGTCCAGGGTGGCCGTGTCGACCACCCTGGCTCGGTTGGCGTCCGGGGGGCGCGGGGGGTCGGGCCGACCTCACGGTCGTCGGGCCGACCTCCGAAATAGCTGCCACCGACATGCAGGTATTACCTGAATAAATCAAGGGCATTAAATACTTGTTCACGGTAAAATTGGTGATGTCGCGGTCAACATGCTTGACAAGCCTTCCCACATCGCCTGCTTTGAAGCCTGTTTTGAATGCCATCGTCTAATCTATACGTAAGATGGGTACTATGATGATCCCGGGCTTCATAGCGCAACTCTGGCGAAAGCAAGCCTCGCGAAATGCGTTGACAGCCACCCCAGAAAAACGCGACGAGAGTCAATCTTTAGCATTCTGATATGTTATACAGTTGAGGGCCCACACGGGGGAGGCTGAATCTGCGCATGCGTGGAGAAAGACGTGTGGACATGATTTTGCCCCCCCCCCCCCTCAGACCGGCGTCATACCCGTGTGGGTTTGCCTGGTTGGTGTGCTTTAATGACCCGACGTGCGTATGATAATTTACGATCTTAAGAGCGAACAACCCAAGTGTGCAAGGCTGCAAGCCCGGCGTCAGAGCGCAATCTTATGGAGGGGAGAACCCGACATAAGGACACGAACGGAAGGCGTGGGGATGCGCCCAGATCCTCTCGGTGGGTCTGGTCTGTTGTCTGGTCTCATGGGGAGCGCGCCAGAGCACGCATGCCAAACTGGCCTCGCCCCACCGCTCAGCTATAAAGGTATGCAGTCACAATTATTCAGCAGTCACGCAATACCGTAAATTCTGTCACCCCTGGCGAACTAACGACGTTGGCAATTTAAGACGTTCACAATGTCGGCCCCCGCGCCGAACCTGTTCAACCTGCTTGCCGAACGCGCGGCTCTTCGGCTAGCTCAAGCTCGTGCAGAACGCGATGACTACTGGCGGAGTCTCGGGTCTCGTTTGCAGGCCATGGTTTGGAACCTATTCATGCTCGCTGCCGGGCTCAGTGGTGCGGTTGCGGGCGGGGGGGCTGCTGGGCCCATCGGAAGCGCTATCGGAGTTGTATTCGCGAGCATCATGGCCCGCCACGTATACAACACTTCAATCGAGCGGGCGGTAGCCGAGTACGTTGCCTGTATGCGGGCTGCGGAGGAGCATGCCGCACGTGGCAACGCGGCCCTCCTCAACGACCTGCCGGGGCGGCTGGGTCTGGTCCACAGCCCGTGGGTCGCAGCGCGCCATTGGCTGTGCCGCCCGCGCCCGCACCCGCACCCGCTCATCCCGCTGCTGCTGGTGCTCCTGCTGCTCCTGCCGCTACTGATGCACCTGTAAACGCTCAAGGGGGTGCGGTCGGCACCGCCGGGCCGCCTGCTGCTGACGGCTACGCCCTGCTGGACAAGCTCGTTATCCTGGGCGGCAGTCTCCCCGACCTGCACGCGGGGGGCTATCTGAATCACGTGAGTGGCGGCCCCACTGTATGCATGCTGGCATGGCCAGGGCCGTTTCTTTTGCTGTTGGTGTGGACGACCGCGCCCCCAGGCAATGGGTGGTCTGGGGCCCAGCAGCCACATAGCACAATAGCAACCTAGCCGTTCGCATTCGGATAATATCGCACATGAACCATGCACTCCATGCTTGATTGATGCCGTGATTGACGCCTCCGCATCTGCACATTGTCGCTCTCCCTGTCTACCAGATCGACTACACCTCCGACCTGCAAACCAGGGAAATCTGGAACGCTACGGCGGCGGCAACCCTCGTCCAGCGCGTTGTGGAGGTATGTAAGAGGCCCGCCTGCAGCGGGCACACGCGACACGACACCTACCCACAATTACGCGTTGACGCGGGAATGGTCAAGGGGGAAACGGGAAAACCAAAGGAACCAAGCATACTTTGCTGGGGGAGATCCCGGGGGCAAGCAGCGGCCGCACTGTACTAGCCACAAGGTTGCCGATTGCCCGCCTCATGAAACAGGTCATGGCAGTTGTCCCTGGGCCGGAGGGAACCGAACTGCGCGTGGACCCTGGCATGTTGGCCCGCTTGGTCAACCACCTGATGTCGGACCTCAGGACATCCTCCGTCAAGATCAATAAAACACGCACGTTCTCCGTGGGCGTTGTGGGCCTGGAGGGCGCGCCCTGCGTGGCCGCCGTGCGCTACGAGCTCCGGCTGACCACCGACCTGCGGGAGTGCCTGTGGTGCAAGGGCGCCGAGACCGAGGTGAAGCTGCGGCGCTGGTCCCTGCCCTTCAGCAGCGAGGCGGCAGTGGACCAGTGCTACCGCGACCTCAACCAGCTGATGGAGGCTGGGCGGGTGCAGGCGCCGGCGCAGCAGGCCATGTGAGCGTTGCACTCCGTTTCGCCGCAGCAGCCGGTGGCGTTGAGTGCATGCTGCTGCTGCTGGGGCGCGGGCTGTGATTGACACGTGGCAGGGAGGGAGGAGAGCGGTGTGTGGCGCGGGCTGGCCGGGCGCATGCGAGGACAGATTGATGAGGCCCGCGCACACCTAGGGAAATTCGTGCCACGAGCAGGCGACTTAGCGGGAGACCGCATTGTGCAGACAGCGGGTGTGCATAATGGGGCATGGCATGCACGGCACGCGCCACATCAATAGGAGCCCCGCGGCTCCTGGCAGCCCACAGCAGGCGCCGGGGGAGCGGCTGCAGCAACCGCAACAACCGCCGCCGCCGCCGCCGCAGCAGCAGCAGCAGCAGCAGCAGCAGCAGCAGCAGCAGCAGCAGCCGAGCAGTGCGCCGCGTTTGAGCTAGCATGCCTGGGAGACGGGGAGGACGGTGGCTGGTGCGGTCGGCACGCGGATCAGCGGATGGATGTAGCACGGAAACTGAGGCAGTCACACCTGGGAACATGTGGATGGGCGTGTGGTCTTAGGCGTGTGGTCTTAGGTCTGAGTGCGTGCACGTCAAGATTGGCAGCCATTGCGTCGGTGTGAGCTCGGTCGTTAGTGGTTTGGGCTGTCATAGGTCTTACGGGTCAAAAAGACTGGAACGTTGCAATGAAAGCTTGACACATGTGCGCGCTCTCACCCGGAGTGGGCAAAGCGGCTGTCAGGGAAGCCTTGGACGCGCTGTAACGAGTGATGACCATGGAAGCTCAAGGGGGCTGCCGGCTTGGTGCTGATCAAACCTTGCTGCGAGTGGCCTTATCGGATGCGTAGATGGTGTTACAACAGGGCAAGTTCAAGCCTCATCTGTATTATGTACGGATCGCACCCGTGAAGGGCACTGTACATTACGGCGATGGCCAGTGCGCGTGTTGGCGTGTCCCCTTGGGCCGGCTGTCCCTTCTGCTTGACCTCAGCAACCAGACTCACCACACCAGAGGGCTCTGAAACGATGCTCAGGTTCAACGGCGCTTGCTGCCTCGTCATCTCCTCTCGCAAACACCACCACACTCGAACCCGGCCAGCCGCCACTACCGCCACTTGGCGCCACTGTCCCTCAAGCTTCCGGACCACTCATGCCGGATGCGGTACTCATAAGACATACGCTCCATGCTCATTTAGGTCGCAAGGCTTGCGCCTTGCGCCTGTAATACATACTTTTTTGCTTTTTTGTTGCCTCACACAGCTGCAAGCAACCGCACAGAGCCAGCGGCTCCGCATCCACGCACCACTGCCACTACACACGGACAGACGGACGGGATAAGCGGCGCAAAAAAGAAATAGAATACGCAAAATCTAGGGCAATCGCCAACAGGACTAACCCGAGTGGTTCCAGTCAATGCCTTTAACGTCACAATTCCCACCATACCATGCCAAACACATAAATCACAGGACCTACCCTCGGCCTGTCTCGGCCCGAGGCGACATACAAGAATGTGCCGCAACCGCCGTCCTCACAGCGCCCTCACCAAGCCAAGGATCGGCCTCGTGGCACGTCAGGAGTGCAATGAGTGCAGCTGTCCCCACGTGCAACTAGGCCTGACCAGGGGGCTGGGGCCATGCTCAGCCTATTCATGTGCCAAATTTATGCCGCGTATACAATGCCCACCACTACCCCCTTGAGCCTCCAGCGCATCCTACAACCATCACCACCACCTGTCTACGTGCCTGCCCCTGCTGCCTACTTTGCCTCACGCTATGCCGAACCTGCCCTCCTCGCTATAAAGCCGACATGCGCAAACAAACACCAGTCCCGGCGCCGCTGCACACATAAGCCTCTACATCCCGCCGGACCTGCTGTCTCCTGCAGTTCTCTTCTCGCTCTCTGCTTCTTGCTGCTACTGTTGCTACTTTTGAAGTTGCCTGCGAGGCTAGGCCACCTCCTCTTGAAGGTACAATTCAGAAGCACCGCTGTTGTTGTTCAGTTCCGTGCTGGGGCTGTCCACCAGCACTCGAAAGCCGCTGGCGCCGCCGCCGCCCACACGCGGCTTCATGGCGATGGGCTGGCTGCGGCCCAATGCCTCCGGCCGCCACGCCTGCGGCGGCGCCTGCTGCTGCAGCACCCCGCCCGCTCCCAGCAGGACGACGCCCGCCGCGCCGAAGGCGTACTGCTGCAGCGCCATGCCTGTGCCGCTGCTGCTGCGGCGCATGCGCCGCCGCGGCGCCGCGCCGCTGCCGCTGCCACCGGCGCCTCCCGGCGTGGTGACCTCCGCACTGCCCAGGAACTGCGCGTGCTCTGGCAGCGAGCTCAGCGAGCCCAGCTCGCAGCTCAGCAAGCTGCCGGCGCCCAGGCTGCCGCCAGCGCCGGCCGCCTCGTCGCCGGCGCCAACGACGCGGCGCAGGCGCTTGGTGTCGTGCTCGGCGACGCCGCCGCAGGCCAGTGGCGCAACCTCCGACACCGACGCGAGCTCGGTCAGGTCTGCGAAGGAGCGGCGCGTGGCGTGGCCCGGGGGCCGCCCGCCCAGCCCCGCTGCCGCGGCAGCCGCTGGCCGCCCGGCGTGTCCATGGCCGCGGCCCCCGTGCACGCTGTGGTGCGGCTGCTGCGCGCGGTGCAGCTCCTGTTGAAGCAGCGTCGCGCTGGCGCCCAGGCCCGCCGCTCCGCCGCCGCCGCCGCCGCGCCCGCCCGCGCGTGGTGAGCCCGCTGCCGCCGCCGCCGCAGCTGCGAACTCGCCCTGCAGCTGGTGCTGGTGGTGGAAGTGGGTGCCGCCGCTGCCGCTGTGGTGCTGCTGGCCGGAGCCGGAGCCGGCGGCGTGGCGGCGCGCGCGGTTCACAATGGCGCGGCTGCGCAGCTGCGCCGGGCTCAAGCTGAAGGACGGCAGGCTGCCCGCGACGCCTGTGGCGGCGGCGCCGCCAGCGCCGCAGCCGACGCTCTTGGAAGACGGCATGGGGGAGTCGTAGGCCACGCCAGCCGCCACGCCGCTACTGGGGGCGGCCAGGCGGGACACCCGGGTGAGGTAGGGCACGTGCCCCACGGAGGAGGAGATGGGGATGGGCGCCTTGTGGCCCGCCGCCGCCCCGCCACAAGGCGCGTCGGCGGGCTGCGAGGCCGCTGCGGCGACAGGGGTCACCGTGGTGGGAATGCCTGGCAACGGGTCGGTGGTGGAGGCTGCCCCTGCAGCTGTGGTGGGGGCGGCGATGAATGTCGGTGGCGAGGCCGCAGACGCCGGCACCGCCGCCGGGGTGCACTGCATCGGCGACGGCGCCGTCGACGCCCCGCCGCCGATCGAGGTCCCCACCGCCACCGCCCCAGGCCGCGGCGCGGAGCCGAAGCCGCCCGCGGCGGCGGCGATGGGCGTCATGCAGCTGGGCGCCCCAGGCACGGACCCGCCCGCTGCCGCCGCCGCCGCGATGACACCAGCGCTGGTACAACTGCCGCCGCCGGCGCCCACGCTGCCAAAGCCGCCCCACACGCCGCCCGCGCTGGCGCCGCCCACGCTCGTGCCCGCGGCGCTGCCGCCGCCGGCGCTGCAGCCGCTGAAGCTGGTGCCCAGCGCCTGCGGCGCCAGCGGCAGCTCTCCGCTGCAAGCCGTTGCAAGCGGGTTGGCCGCGACGGTTGAGCGCGCCGCCAGCGCGATAGGGCCCTTGCCCTCCTCCGCCATTGCCGCCTCCCAGCGCGCCGCCAGCCGCAGCACCGCCGGCATGAGGTCGAAGTAAGCGCCGTCACCCTCAAAAGGCCCCCGGCCGCGGATGGTGGCGGTGAGCGCGGACACGCGCGGCCGCGGCGCCGGCCGCACCGCCGCCTGCACACCGCCGACGCGGCGCGCCGGCCGGGCGGCAGCCGCCGCCGCAGTCGCACCGCCGGCGGACGCAAGCGTCTGGCCCGCCGCCGCCGCCGGAGCGGACTCGTCAGGAGACACAGAGGCGCTGCCGCCGGTGCCGACGGCTGCCGACGCGAGGGAAGGCGTGTCGATGTCCATGGCAGTGGAGCCGCCGTCCGTGGAGCTGCGTCGCCGTGCGCCACTGCCGTCCCCGTCGCTGCCGCTGCCATCGCAGCTGGAGGGCTTGGACGCTGCGGAGGCGGCCGCGGTGGCCGCCGCCGCCGCAGCCGCCAGCGCGGCGCGGAGGTCATCAAAGAAAGCGTGCGCCTGCAGCTGGGCTGCGGTGGGGCGCAGCGCAGGGTCTGGGTTGAGGCACGCGCGAAGCACCTCACCCAGCGCCGGGTTGCTGGCCACCTTGGGAATCCTGCACATGCCGAAGGACCGGGACGCCATGGTTAGTGTTTAAGATAGTTCTTGGCACGCAGGCAGCAATGCCACACGGCGCTGTAATGCGTAAAGGCAATGTGCTACTGAAACTGCTAGGCTGGCGCTCACTTGTCCAGCAGCGGCCCACGCGCCCGCGCCGCCTCCACCCGCGCGCGCTGCTCGGGCGGCAGCAGCGTCAGCAGCGCCTCCTGCCCCGGCGCCAGCTGTCCCACCGTGGCCGTTACCCAGCACAGCTGGTCCAGCTCCTCCTCGCTGCCGGGCATGAGCGGCTTGCCGGTCAGCAGCTCGCCAAGGATGCAGCCTTCAAGGCGTGGGTTAGGGCAGCACAGTGAGGTGGCGTGGTGACGTTGATGTGGGTTGGGTCAGGTTGGGCTAGCGCGATGTGGGTTGAATTCGAACAAGGCAATCGACAAACAAGCGGGCGCAAGCGGGCTGTACCCACATCGTTACGTCACACAGGCTCGCCCCGCGCCCAACCCACATGGTCTTACATCACGGCACCTCAGCGCTTGTGGTGCTAACTACCACGGTGGCGCTGGACGACCCTCCAGTCGACACGTCACCTCACCTAGGGCCCACATGTCACTAGCTGGCGTCGCGTTGCCTCCCAGCAGCGACTCTGGCGCGCAGTACCAGCGGCTGGCGGCGGCCGTGGTGGCCGGCGGCGGCGGCGTGGACGCGGCGGCGTCGGCGGTGTCCGAAGTGCTGATGACGGTCAGCAGCGGAGAGGTGGCGGACCCAAAGTCGCACAGCTTTACGCTGCTCAGAGCGCCGGTCAGCAGGATGTTTCCGGGCTTCAGGTCGGCATGCACCCACTGCGCCAAGTAAGCAGGCACGGAGGTAATGGGTTGGGGTTCGGGGTGAGACCGTGGGGTGAGACGGGAATGATTCGGAACTTTCAGGTAGGCAGACGACGCCCGGAGATGGACAGGTGGCAGGCATTCGTCCACGCCTCCCTGCAGCATGCGGACATGTTATGTCTCTGCCTTTCACCCTTTCACCAGCGCACCTGCTGGGAGTGCATCCGCTCCAGGGCCTGAGCCAGCTGGTAGATAATGAGCTTGGCGCGCGGCAGTGGCAGGCCTCTTGGATTCAGCAAAAGCTCGCGGCTCAAGCAGTGTTCAACCTGCTCCATTACCTGCGATATGTATGCAATCCCGAACATGAATCGGCAGGTGTGCGTTGGTAAACACACTTGAAGCGGCATGCGTGGGTAGTGGGTACTCACCAGGTAGACAGAGCCAGTCCCCTCCGCCTGGTAGACCGCAACAAGCTCCACCGTGTGCTTGTGTGCGCATGTCCGCATGACAGCGGCCTCCTGCACGATCTGGGCCACCGGGGTATGATGCCCGTCGAGCTTCTTCACCGCCACGATTGCGCCCGACTCATTCTTGCATTTGTACACTGTCGAGTTGGCACCTGCGCCCAGGCGCCCGATCAGCTCGTACGCCTGCGAATAGAGCATCGGAAGATAGGAGGTGAGGTCGGGGTTGGAAGCGCGCTCGGAAGGATTCCCGCGAACTGCACGAAACCTCGTAAAAGGTCAGGGCCACGGGGCTGAAGATTTTTCCAGGGCACATCACTACAACAAAAAGCGCAAGTTTCTTCACTCGGCGACTGCGCTGCTGAGTGCGCCTCGCGTCAGCGCAAGGCGTGCTCCAGCTCTGAGCAAAACGTGCTAGAATTCCAGAGAGCCCGCGCGCTGAAGCCCAAAGCCTTGCCTGCATCGATGTGCGCGCTCTGCTGTTGGCACGTATTGCTTGTGTACTCAGATACTAGTTGCACGAGTTTCTACTGTGGGCCAGTTTGGGCCTTGGGATGTGATATCGCCTTCCCTGGTGAAAGAGAAGGCGATTCAAGCTGAAAATATATTGGCAGCGTTCTGTATGCGTAGGGGTTTGGAGCTTAGGAAAATAAGGGAGGGGGAGCCATCATCTTGTTGAGCTCGGGGGATCGGTGGCTGGCATCCCGAGTGGGATACCCGCAGCGCGCTGGAAAATCTTCAGGTGATATTATAAGCACCGTAGCGCTGCAATGCACGAAGATGACTGCAGATGAAAAGACCCTGACCGACGGAACGGGAAGTTAACAATAGGGTTTCTTGGTCTCTCAGAGCGTTGTGGCGACACCCTGTGCTTCGTGTTGGAAGATAGTGGTGTGCAATGTCCCCAACAACAGCGTTCGACCTTTCTAGACTCAATGTCAACATCCACGGTCAATCGGACAGTGCCATCCTGCGACGGACCCTGCGTTGTCACCTCCTGTCACCTCCTGCCACCTTCCTTACCCCTGTTGTCCGCTGTTGTCTGCCATCTCACCCGTTGGGTTTCGGGTCTCCCTCGCCGCCACTGGGGTACCGCTGGAGTTCACGCGTGCCCGGGCTCGGTTCATGAGCCACTGCAGACTGCACGGACCACCACGCCGCGCGCGATGCAGAGGGAGAGGGAAGAGTGCACCTGTGACCAACGCGTTGTTTTCCAGCGAAGTCCCTTTGGTTGGGATCCCCGGCCGCCCGGCCCTCTCGCGGCCCTCTCGGCCTAGGTCCTCTCCCTTTGGGTTGAAGCCGTAAAACCAGGTTGAACCCGCGCTTCGTAGGGGGGGTTTCACACGTGACATGCGAAGCCGGCTTCGACCCCGAAGCCAGGTCGAAACCGACCCCGAAGCCGACCTCGAAGCCGACTCGCGAAGCCGGGGGGTCCCCCCACCGATTTGGCTTCGAAGTCGGCTTCGCGACTCGGCTTCGCAAGTCGGCTTCGCCCATAGCCCTTTGTGTTCGGCGGTCTCTGCCTTGTAATACTTATGATATGAAGTTATAGATGTGCGATTGCCTGCAACGTGTGCTCGCTCTATTGCGCACCACGGTGTTTAGTAACGCGGAAAGGAGCACGCGGTCGCCTGAATTCCACTCAAATAGGATACCATACATGACCTGACCGTGTATAGGTACCGGCGCTGCGAAACGAGTCGGCTTCGCTGCCTTCGTGCATGTGAAAGGGACTCGGCCCCAAAGCCGACTTGACCCCAGTAGTCGGCTTCCCACGTGTGAAAGCCCCTTACACTGTGACCAGGCCTATAGGCAAACACACAACACGTACCGTACAGCCGAGGGCTGTAAGGAAACACGGGCAACCAAAGCCTTCCCTTGTCACAGGGTCAAACATATTTTGAAACCGCGCCAGCCCGGCGCACTTCCACGACCAGCTGTGACACAAATAAAACTTCAGAACGGAGATACACGGACGAACCGAACGAACAAACACAAAATCTTCAACCGCATACACGCACGTAAGGAGGTCCAAAACTGCACAGCCCGACGCCTACTGTCCACCACACATACATACATGCTAGTGCGCACACCTCCACCCATACTCCAACAGGTCCCGCGCCGACCACGCAGAGGTGCACTGTGCTCACACAGCGTGCCCCCACCCGCTCTCACGTTGTGACTAGCCGGGCCCCGCGCGACGGCCCTGACCCAGCAGGTTTGACGAGTGCGCACGAGGTGTCGTGTGCTCACATACGACGTATTTCGAAGTTTCGAATGCAGCTGCGTCCTGGCGGACGACAGACCATGCCTTGCATCCAACCCTGCGCCATGTGCTGCTCGCCCACTCTCGCCCACAGTAAACATCCGGTTTTTCCTACATGGCTGCAACCGCTGCCGCCACGCGCCACACCCTGCATGCTGCATGCCCGCCTGCCTCTCCTGTCCGGCGCCTCTCCCTCACCCGTCATCATCCAGCGACGCCAGTCACGGCGCCCCCATACCTGCCTCCATAGCTCTGCGAGCGCTACCGCTCAAGGTGCTCCGCCGCCCCCCGGCAGCCGCACCCGCAGCCGGGGCCGGGCGCCGCCTAACCCGCTCGGCCCGCGTCCCATGCCCCTCCCTCCGCTCCCGCTGCGTGCGGGCTGCTCCGCCCCCCAGACAGCTCGCGCGGCCCGGTCCCCCCCCCCCGCACACACACACCATCCCATGGATGGCAACCCTCCCGGCAGCTCGCCGCTCACACGCGCACGCGCGCCTGGGAGTCGGCCGCATCCACCACGCTCACCGGCCCGCCGGCCCCAGCGCCCGCGGCCCCGCTGGCCTCGCCCGCCGCCGGGCCTTCCACGTCGGAAGACGAGGTGGGCGGCGTCGCCGTCGCCGCGGACGCCGTCACGCCGACGACGGACTGCGCCGCCGGCTTAGCCGCGAAATCCACATCCACAACCACGTCCACATCCATGCTGCGCCGCGCCGCGCCCACCGCCGCCAGCGCTCCGCCCACGCCGCCGGCCGCGCTTCCGTTCATGCTTCCGTTGGCGCTTCCGTTGACGCCTCCATTAGCCTGGGGCGGCTGTAGCGGCCGCGGCGCCGGCTGCGCCGCCTCCGCCGACAGCGCGGCGGCGATCTGGGCGTCGCGCTCCGCGGCCGCGACTGCTGCTGCGGCGGCGGCCTCTCGCGCAATGTCCTCCGCCTCGCCGGTGAGCACGATCATGTCCAGAGAGCTGAAGGCCGGCACCTGTGTGGTTGCCCGGAGGAGTGAGATTACCGCGGTGGGGCGATGAAGGGAGTGGGGATTCCACGCAACTAAAATTGAGAAGAGTACCGTAGGTGTAGACAGGCAGGCACAGGGGAGGCGGCAGCCCATTCCAGGACCCCCCAAGGGCGTCAGCCCACTCAGCCCCGGCCCCCCCCACACACACACACCCCGGCCCGCACACCCCCCGCGCGCACCTGCTCGCTGTTGTTGTGCATCCAGTCGCTGAGTGCCGAGGTGCGCGCCTCCACGGTCTCCTCGATGCCGCGCTTGAGGTAGGCCAGGTCGGCCTCGGAGGCGCCCAGCTCGCCCAGCAGCGCGCCGCCCAGCGCCAGGCCCGCCTCCACGGAGCGGATGATGACGCGGCTGGCGCCCGCCTCCTCCAGCTCCGCGGCGTGCCTGCGGGCGCGGGCAGGTGGTGGTGGGCGGTGGTGGTGAGCGGTGGTGGTGAGCGGTGGTGGTGAGTGGTGGTGAGTGGAGGTGAGTCGTGGTGAGCGGTGGTGGTGAGTGGTGGTGAGTGGTGGTGGTGCGTGGTGGTGGTGCAGGGGCGGGCGGCGGTCACGGGGGTGGTAGGTAGTTGGGGTCGTTCATTCCAATTCCCAAATCGACCTGCCACCGCCTTCCCCGGTCGCCCAAAATAACCCTGCGCCGCCGGCCCCCCCCCTCCACAGCAGCCTCTTGCGGCGCCCAGCCAGCGCCCGGCAGCCAGGCCCCAGCCGCCCAGCCACCGTCGTTCCATGGTTGATTCGGTACCTTGAACGAACTGCTAAACCCCCCCTTTCAATGGTCGCTTTGGTTTGTGGAATGACTGAACTACCCCCCTGCAACGCCGTGCTGGCCTCGACTTGTACGCCCGTATCACTACCTTCTTTGCAACCCTGCGGCGCCCGCAGCCCCCGCCACCCGCCCCTCGGTCGTCATAACCCCTACACACGTCGGTCGTTTCGGGGGCTGCATGCTTCGCCCCCGGCGACGGCGTGGTGGTGGGAGCTCCCAAGAGCCCCGCCACGCCCCTAGTGCACGCCCCCATTACCCCATGCCGTCTGCCGCCCCTATACCCGGCCGCACCCGCAACTTTTTGGTATAGCTCTTCCACTCTGCTTACTTAGCGCGCGCTCACTCAGCCGTCTAGAAATACCTTGCCTTGTTCTAGTGCTTGTACTGTTGCTATGTTTGTGCTCCTGCGCCACGCTGACCGGCCCCGCTCCATTGGTTGCACTGCTCGCATAAACGGCGCCGATCACGCGTGGCGCCCGCGCGCTCGTGCGCGTAGGTGAGTCAGCTCGGGCTTAGGAAAGGTCAGCAGCGTCATACTCGCGGTATCCAGAGCGCGCGCGCGTCCGACGGCTAAGGCTTTCCACAACTTCACACTACAATAGCTTCTACGCGCACACGCGCTACTCGAAAATATACGCATTCTTTAGATTTAGGCATCAGCAAACGGGCTACTGTGGCGCTGGAGCTGCTGGTCGGCGCGACAACACCGACGGCCATCGGTATGAGTTCCTGGCGTGCTGCTCCTGTCACTCACTCCTGTCATCACCAAGACCGCTGCACCAACCAACCCCCCTCGCCCGTGCCTCTCGACCCAAACCCCCATACTCGCCCAACCCCCACCCCTCGCGCTCACGCCCTCGCCCGCACCTGAGGTCCGCGGCGCACGCGTAGATGGGCACCGCCGGGAACTCCGCCCGGCAGGTGTACACCGCCTGCAGCGCCGACTCCTTGTCGGCGTAGCACACCGCCACCGCGCGCGGCGAGTCCACGCCCGCGGCACGCAGCACCGCGCCGCGCGTGGCGTCGCCCCACACCACCTGATGACACCGGGCGACACAGCACATGGCGAGCGTTAAGCGCGAGCGCGAGAGCGCGAGAGCGCGAGCGGCGTGATGGAATGAAGAAAAGGCATGTTGCGAGCGGGTGAGCAGGGGGTTCAGCGGGGAGCCGCGGCCGCGCCGTGCAAGCACTCGTTACTCTCTCAGGTGGAGCAGGCAGTCGCTGCGCAGTGCAGCCGTGCTCCACCTGCGTGCCGCCCCCCGCCCCCGCCCCCGCCCCCGCCCCCGCCCCGCCTCCGCTCCCCACCGGTATACCGTTCCAGCCTGCCGCCCTGCCGCTTCCACCCCCCCTAAAACCTGCAGCGGCCAAGCTGCTTGCTGGCTCTCCCCAGCCCCCACCTTGAAGCCCGCCTTGCGCCCCGCGGCCACCCGCTCCGGGTCCATGTCAAAGGCCAGGTAGGCGGGTGGCTCGCCGCCGCCGCCCGGCGTGGCCAGCGGGCTCTCCAGCATGTTGGCCACCATCTGGCCCGCGGGCGAGAAGCCGCAGATGACCACCGGGTCCGCCACCTGCACGCCGGGAGGGGGGTGCCATGCATGTTTAATTTAATGACGAGGGAGATGTAGACAGGCGTTGCGACACAGAAGGCATACCGATGACCAGAAGGCGTAGCGGCTCGGGGGGGAGGGGGTCACGCAGGGGAGCAGTGCGGCGGGGCATCGGTGTAGGGGCACCCTCTGGTGGGCGTTTGCACGCGCTGAGGCCGAGGCCGCCCATCTGCCGCCAAGCCCAGACCGCTGCAAATGCACATAAAGTTTCCCGGCCGCCTGCCGCCCACTCCGCTTCCTTCCTCGATCCCCACCCCCCCTGGCTACGGCTTCTCTTCTTAACTCAACATGCGTACACTCCACAGGCCTTCAGCTCCTCCCCTGATTCCAATCCCTCCACCCATCCAGTCCAACCCACATGGTGGTCCAGCCCCGCCTCGTCCGAGCCGCCGCCGCCGCCGCCGCGGGCTCGCGCCCCCGCCGCCACCTCGCCGCCACCAGGCAGCGCCGTGCTGGGCCCCACGCCCGCCAGCGCGGGCACGCCGCCGGCACCGCCGCCGCCGCCGACGGGGCTGCCGCGCGGCGCGGGCGGCCACAGCTCGTCCAGCTTGTTGGCCACCACCTTGCCGCTCTCCGCCAGGAAGGGCGTCAGCGCCATGGACAGCACCACCTGCGTGCGTGTGCGTGCATGTGTGCGAGAGTGCGTGATTCTTAGAGAGCACAAGCTCACGCCTACAAACCCCACGCCCCCATGCACCCAAAACCCCCCATGCCCCCAAACCCCCATGCCTCCAAACCCCCACGCCCCACAAGCCCACGCAGCCCCCAAGCCCCCCCATGCCCCCACCCCACCCCGTGCCCCGCCGCCCCCACGCACCACGATGATGAGCAGCTGGTTAAGGTTGGTGGGCAGGATGCGCAGCTGGTTGGCCAGCGACAGCAGCACGAACGCAAACTCGCCGCCCTGTATGCAAAGCCGAGCGAGCCAAGCCGAGCGAGCCGGACGGCGAGAGGGCGTCAGGGCGTGACGAGAGCTGAGTTCGAGTGCATGAGCGCTGGGGGCGTAAGCAAGGGCAGTTTCCCGGCAGCCGAGCTCCATCGCCACCACCGGAAGAGCAGCACGTGCGCCCGCCAGGCCGCTGGAGTCACAGGACCGACCCCTTGGGAGCCTGGCCGTGCCGCTAGCGGCACCCACGCACCTGGGACAGCATGAAGCCGGTCCGGATGCTCTCGCTCCTGCAGCCGCAGCAGCGGGGGCGCCCAGGTCACACATCAAGAGTGCCGTCAGTCTATCTATTGCGCCGCGCCCTCCTCGATTCTTGGCATTTGGTTTAGTTTGAGCTGGTGACAACACCCGCCCCTCGCCTCCGGCCCCCCCCCCGTTCGCCCCGCGTGCCCCGCGCGTCATGCAGGCCGGCCGGCAGCCCCGTCCAGCTCTGACGTCAGCACACGTCAGCGCCGCACCACACACTACAAAGATGTGCTGCCCTTGCATCGGCACCCCAGCCCCTGCACCTCCCGCCGCCCGCCGCCGCGGTGCCCACCTTGTCAGCCCGAACAGCTGCCCCACCGCCGCCACCACCAACGTCTTGATGGTCACCAGGCCTGCCAGGATCCAGCCCGCCTGGACACAGCAGCACCGGCAGCAGCGGCAGTAGCACGAGCAGGAGCAAGAGGATTAGCGGAGCCATGGGCGTGAGGCAGGGCAGCATATGGCGAGCTGGACATGCTGCGCTGTGAACTAGGTGGCTGGGGTAGGCTGCGCACAGCAACAGACCGCCCTCTCTGCACAACCCTTGCCATCCCCGGAATTATCCCGCCCGCCCCCCCCCCGTCCTACGTCTACCTCGTCATTAATTAAACATGCATGGCACCCCCGGCCCCCCGCCCCGCCCGCCCGGCCGCCCAGCCACACCTCCTGCCAGTGCAGCTGCAGGAACTGCAGGTTGATGGAGGAGCCGGTGGTCACGAAGAACAGGCCCAGCAGCAGGCCCTTGAAGGGCCGGATGTCCGCCTCCACCTGAGGGGGGTGACGGGGGGGGGGACAGGCACGGGGGGCAGGGGAGGTTGGGAGGTTGTAAACACCAGCCCAGTAAACCATACCCAATGCAAAGGAGCGAGGAGGAGAGCGGGGCCTATGGGGGGCTTGGGCGGTTTGGGACATGGCGGGGACATGGCATCAAGGCAGTGGGGGAAGCAGGAGCAGAAGCAGGTGAGGGGTTGGGGGGCAGAGCGCATGGGGAGGTCTAGTCCGCGGGCCCGCGTCCACGAGTGGCCAGTGGCTCGCGCCGGTGCCACAGAGTTTGCATGAAGGACTGGCCCCTGCCGCTCGTCCCCCGGCGCAGGACCCACGGACCCACCGACAGCCAATCCTGCCGCCACCGCCGTCTTGCCCCCGCTTCCTCCCGTCCCCAACCCCCCAGGCCCCCTCGCACGCCCAACTGCACTCCCACGCTTCCCTCCCTCCTCCGCTTCCCTCCCGCACCGCCTCCCTCGCTCACCCAATTCTCTCCCTCCCCATCGCCCCCATCCATTCCCCTGCTTCTCCTCGCAATCTCACATCGTGAATGGTTTACCATTATCCCAGCTCCCTACCCCAAACACACACACACACACGCTGTTTGTGTTGTTTTCGTTAACACACACGCACACACACACACACACACACACACGCACACACGCGCCTGCGTGCGGTAGCTGGTCTCGCTGAGTAGCACGCCCGCCAGGAAGGCGCCCATGGTGTCGGACAGCCCCAGCCGCTGCGTGATGAGGCTGGTGCCCGCCACCGTCAGCAGGCACAGCGCGATGAAGGTCTCGCTGTTGCGCGACTGGGCCACCATCTGTAGGGCGGGGGCGGGAGGGCCGGGGTGTCGGGGTGTCGGGGGCGGGGTGCCATGCATGTTTAATTAATGACGGGGTAGACGTAGAACAGACGTTGCAACACACGTGGGTTTTTGGGGTGTCGGGGGCGGGGTGTCGGGGGCGGGGGTAGGCAGGGAGGGTCCATGCATGCTTGATCAGGGCGAGAAGGCGAACACGTGTGATGCGGAACAGGCGGCCTTGATTGGGGGGGGGGGGAGAAAGGGGCCGCGGAGCAACGGGCGGTTGGGGCGGTGGCGCCCGTTGCGGTTCGTTTGCCTCTGCTTGGTGGAAGTGGTGGCGGTGGCGCTGAGTGTTACGCCAGAGCCAGGCGGTGGAGTTGGGGTGGGGTAGTGGTGGCGCTCGCCGGGATGCAACATCGACGCCGCCAAGCCTTCCACCCCCGCTCCTTTTGGCTGGTACTTTCACCCATCCCACACACTTGCACACCCCAGCCCCGCGCGCGCACGCCTCCGGCCGACCCCCATACCCTACCCCATTAGCCCACCCACCCACCCACCCATCCACCCACTCACCCACCCCAAACCCCCATTACGTCCCCCGGGCGGCAGCGCCCCCCTCATCAACACCATCCCATGGATGCCTATCCCCCCGCCGCCCCGCCCCCTGCCCCCCCTCGGTCGTTTTGCTTCTGGTGTCTGGAATGAACTACCCGCCCCCTGCCCCCTGCCCGGCCCCACCTCGAAGATCCGCTTCATGATGAGGCGGTCCGCCAGCAGCAGCGCGCCCAGCCCCGCCACCGTCTGCAGCGCCGTGGGCCCCAGCTGGCTGAGCAGGCTCACCGGCGAGGCGCCCTGAGCAGGGGTGAGGACAGGGGGGAGGGGGGAGGAGGGAGGAGGGAGGGGGGTTCCATGCATGTTAAATTAATGACGAGGGGGGAGGGGGGAGGAGGGGAGGAGGGGATGATAAGAGGAAGGGGGGGGCCAGGGGGGAGGCAGGTGGAGAGGGAGGAGGGTCCCAGGCATGTAGGGAGATGAGTTACGAGGAGGGCGAGTGGGGAGGCCACACAGAAAATTCTAAGGGCTTGTGACGCCCGTGCACCGACACATACACAACGCCCCCTTGTCGCTATGATTTTTGGAATGAACTGCCCCCTTGCCCTGCTCCGGCGGCCGGCCCACCTACCTCCCCCTCCGCACCCCCCTTCCACCCCTCCCACCTCCGGAATAAACTACTCCCTTCCGCCCCTCCCACCTCCGGCCCCTGTTTGCATTTGGTTTGTTTACTTTGGGCTGGTATCAGCAGCACCCCCATCGGCCCCCTGTCTCCCCCCCCGGCCGGCCCCAGCCCCCCTCCCTTCCCCTGGCCCCCGCACCCGCCCACCCACCTCCAGGTCTGTGCCGTGTGTGGTGATGAGCGGCAGCAGCACCAGGAAGGGCACCACGGCAATGTCCTGTCGGTGCGAGCGCGGGCGGTGAGAGGGGCGGGCGGCGTGAGGGGCGGTCAGGACGAGCGAGCTGTGTGAAGGCGCGACATGTGACTGCGGCTGCGCCGGCCTCTCGCCTCATATTCCGCCGCCCCGGATCACCAGGCGTTGCCACCAGACGTTAGGTGCCTAACACAGCCGAGGCGGCCCCGCCCACCATTTTGCCACGCCTTGTTTTGGCGCCCACACAATCAACACCGTACAACCCCTGCACCCGCGCCACCCCTCACCAAACCACCCCCGTATCCCCCACACCCCCCGTCCTAGAATAAACCACCCCACCCCCGCATACCCACAACCCCAACCCCGCCTCCCTTCACGCCCGGTCGCTTTGCTTTCTGGAATGAACCCAACAAACACCCCCATCCTCCGCCCACCCCATCTCTCCAAACACCCACCCCACCTGGAACAGCAGCACGCCCAGCGTGGCGTTGCCGAACTTTGACGTCACCTCGCCGCGCTCGCGCAGCAGCTGCAGCACGAAGGCGCTGCTGCTCATGGACAGCGCAGCACCGATGACCACCGCCTCGTCCACGGAGCGGATAGACACGAGCCGGTGCGGCGCATGCGCCACCTGGGTGGGTGTCAGGAGGGGTTACATGCATCAGAGTTGGTAGGAGGAGAAGGCGGCCGTAGCCAGGTACACAGGTACAGTAGTCGTGCCGTTACCGATGTCCCTGCAGTCCAGCGTCGAGCCCCAGCGCCGATGCTCCGAGGCTGCTGCTCTCCCATTTTTGCTACCTAATCTATGCTTTGTAGGTTGATCGAAGTATCTCGAGGGGGGGGAGGTTGCAAATACCAACCAGAAGTGGAACCCCAGAAACGAGGCGTGGCCGCGCAACTCGAGCGACCAAACTGCCCGCCGCCCCTGCCCCCGCTCTGTACCTGACTACGCCTCCTCCTCCTCCTGACTCCAATGCGTGCAACCCCCGCCCAATCACCACCCATCCGCGACCGCAGCCGCAGCCGCAGCCGCAGCCGCACCTGCTCCAGGAAGATGGTGCCGATGCTGTGCCCCGCCGGCAGCGCGAAGGCCGTGAAGATGCCGGTGCAGAACAGCACCTGCAGGCTGCCCAGGCCGAACGCGTACTTGGCCAGGGCCTGCGGGGAGGGAGCGGGGGGCGGGGATGTTTAGGAGGTGGGGGTTCCATGCATTTAAGTTAATGACGAGGCAGACGTAGAAAAGACGTTGCAACACACTGGTGGGGGAGAGGAATGACAGGCTTGCTTTGCGAGGCGGCGGGGCGGGTGATGGGGCGGTGGGGACGTGCTGGACGTGCCAAAACCACACGACAGCCAGTGAGAGGCCGGGTGCCTGCCCGGCCTCGCCAAGCCCCCCCCTCCCCGGCCACTGGCCGCCGCTGACCGCAACCCGCCATGTACCCGTGCCTGCCGGCATGCTGCTGCTTCCACCCGGCGGCTCCAGACCACGTCCCCCGACCAAGCCCTGGCACGTCCCCCGACCAAGCCCTGGCACGTCCCCCGCGTTGCGCCCCGGCGACAACCCCTCCCCCGCGGCTCCCGGCTGCCCCGCGGCTGCCTCTCCCCCGGTCCGCAACAACACAGGAAAGCTCACCTTGAGTCGGTCCAGCGACAGCTCCAGACCCATCTCAAACAGCAAGAACAAAACTCCCAGCTCCGCCAGGCGCTCCGTGTCCTGTAGGTCCTGGAACAACCTGTGAGACGTAAGGTTAATGAAAACGGTATTAGGTCAAGACTCAGCGGGGGATGGGCAGCTGCAGGGGCGTGGTAGGCTGGGGGAGGGGAGGGTCAGGCAGGGACGCATTTGGCTGCTGGCCAGGCGATTGGTCGTGGGCGGGCTGGCGCGCAGGGAGTTTTGAGGGTGTTGCAAGGCGTCGGACGGGGCGTCGGGGGGACCACACAACCGACCACGCAGCCGCCCTGGTTCACGTGTGGGCAGGCGCGCCGACCTGCGCCCGTAGCTGATATCGCAAGTTTTGTGATGTGCTTGTTGCAGTTGGCTGGGGCTGGCGTTATCTCTGTGGCTGGCGCTCGAGCGCTGACACGATGCCCAAAAAGCGCGCGACCTGCTTACCCAAGCTGCTTCAACACAACGCCGCTGAAGAGGAAGCCCAATACGGGTGATAGCTTGAGCGATTTGAATAGCGGGATCACCAGCACGGTGGCGGATAGGAACGTCAGAAAGTCGAGCCCCAGCGGCACCAGCATGCTCGGCTCGCCAGTCGACTGCGCTATCGTTCGTCTGCGTGGCGAGTGGAGCACCCCGCTGCTCTGCCATCTTTTTCTCCCGCTCAGGATGCCACAGCTGGTCAGCGCGGCCGAGCGCTGGTCCGGGAGGAGAGCGCGACGAGCGAGCCGGGGAAGCCCTCGGCTGGCCGCCGCGACACATGTTGGTGGTCTACATACTCGAGGTGTAGCCCCAGCCGCTGATGGCAAGCCACATCGCTGAGCAGAACCGCTTGCCATGCCCCGGCAAGCCCGGCGGAGACCGAAACACGCAGATTCTACCTAGTATTTACTCCTACAGAAGAACCCAGGTGGTTCGCAGGTCAGGGCATCTGTCAAAGAGTTATGGGCGTGCAGCAAGCGTGGGAGGGTTGTCAACGAGCTCGTGTAACGTCCGAAGAGAAGCGCAGGTGCAAAGCGAGTAAGATGGTATAAATATATGACAATGGCGGTCGAGGAATGCAACATGGGGGCCGCGATCGTGGGCGCATGTGCGAACTAGTCAGCGTCGCAGCGGCCCACACGGTTACCGCTTTGGGAGTGCAGGCGGGAGTGCGGCCACCTCAACCCCTCAGCTGCCGATGGTGACCATGGCGCAAACGCAGCAACACAGCGTGCCGGCATATGCGCGGTGACCTGCCCAACCACGCCATGCATCCGCACGTGTCGCCAAGCCTTCGTGTCCGGGTCGCCCCGTGGCTCCACCCCGTGGCCACAGGTGGACGCACGGTGGCCTTGCGCCGGCGGCCTGGCGATGGTTGTCCCCTGACGGCCTGACAGACGGCCAGGCGCTCGCCCGCACATCCTTGGGCCACACCCATGCCGCATCGGGGCGCCAATGCAGTTGCACGGGCTGAACCCGCGGGCTGAACCTGTCCGGCCATCCAGGTAACGCCACTCACACCCACCGCTCGCATTTTACAGCATGTCCGTGACACCATGCCGCAGCCAACCCGTGGACCTATCCACCTCCGGCTCGACTGCATTGCCGGTGTGCACGCGACCGAATGCTCATGCTGCTGCTGCTTCCCCTGAACACGCATGGCTGTGTGGCGCACGGCCTGGCCGGGTGACCTGCAGCAAAGAGTGCGTGCAGCCGAAACTACCAGCGTGCTACCAGCCGCGCGGTGGCTATTTCTAGCATCAGCGATTGCTGCAATTCCGATGCTGCCAACCGCAGGTTGCATGCCGTCACTGTGCCCGCAGCATCGACACCTGTGCAGCATGTCGTCTACGGTATATATAGGTAACGTTACAGCTGTGGGCCTGCCTTCGACCCAGGCCCGACACACGGCCTCTGCAGCCTACCAGCCTCTGGACTGGCGAGAGCGCTCACCAAGCAGCGCTAGAAACCTAAGCCCACGGCTGCCCTGCCCTGCCCGCGCACAGCAAGCCTAGCCGCGAAACGAGAAATGCCTCCCTGTGCTCTCCTGAGCCCACAGGACCAGGCGGTGTGGAGACAGCTCACGCATTTAAGATCTCAAGCGAAACCCCCGACAAGAGACAACCCGAAGACGAGCGATATATAGAGCGCTTGAGCAATCTAGTACCCGGCAGGGCGCATGCGCACACGTGACTACGAAACACACTTATCAGGCAATGCATTGGCAGGGAGGGACGCCCCACAAGGAGACCGCAACAGCCTTCTGTTGCACCTATGGCCAGGGGCTTTCCTAACTACAGCATCAAGCACCCCTCCAACAACACTTCTTCTCAATCACGTCAGTGCTTTCACGCGGCGTCCGAGGCCTGCTTGAACAAATACGCCGCCACCGCCTGGATCTCCTCCTCCGATAGCCGGTCCTGTCACGCTGGCATCGCCCCGCCCTTGCCGTTCTCCACCCGCGGGAGCGGCGGGGTGCGGCGGTCCGCCGGGACACGTGAGACACAGCACACACATGCACGACCGCGACAATGAAGTGACACATGCTTTGCTCCGAAGATGCATCCAAACAGTCCACAGGGGTCAGGCAGAGGCCCTGCACAAGCTCATCGATTCGGGGTTCGGCAATCAGAATCCTATACCATGCAAGCGTACATCGCTATGCTCGCTACCGCTTGACCTTTGAAGTGTGTTACAGCTGTGGGGAGACTTCTGCCCCGGGCCCTTGACCCTTGCCGCCGCCCAGGCGCCCTGTCTAGGTTGCACCGCGGGGGACGCCTGCTGGCATACCCCGTGCATAAATCACAATATCACATCACGCCTTGTGGGCCGCCGTCAAGCCAAGGGTCGACCGCAGTCCGCACACCGCCAGCAAGGTTGTGTGGCGCGACGACAGCGTGGCGGATTACGGCACGTGGAGCCGCGCACGCGCCACGTCACAGCCGTGCGCCGCCACACCCGCGTCGTCACCCGGCGGGCCCCTGGCTGCAGGTCGCCCGCCCTCGCCCGCAGACGTCGCCCCGACCTGGTGCACGATGCTTTCCATGTTGAATCCGCCGTCCAGGTATGCCCCCAGAGCGGCCTTGTCCAGGGTCTTCTCCGGCATGGCGCTGTTGCGGCCACCCATGTGGCATGCGGCTGCGGGGGCGGGGCCAGGGCGGTGAGGTGTGAGCCGGCCGGAGGGCATGGCCAAGAAGGACTGGCACATTGCAAGTGGATGGGTCAACCGGTCAAGTGGGATGCCAAAGGAAGTCGACATGTGCGCTTCAGCAAGCGAGAGTGCCACAATACTCAAGCTCACCACAGTTGCCGTTGAAGACCTGGGCGCCAAGGGCGAGGTCCGCAGCAGCGCTCGCTGGGCTGCTAATCAGCAGAAAAGTGGCAGCCAGAGATGCAGCAGCGGTTGCCAGTGTCGACTGCAGTGGCGCGACCTTGGCATCGCGACTGCTGATATGGCTCGCAATTGTGCGCGAACGGGGACCTGCAGCGTTGCCCTTGGCCGTGCTACGGGCGAGCATTGTCACAAGGGTTTCGTCGCTCAGTCGTTTGAACTGACTTTTGCTTTTTGCGTTGAAGCAAGTATCGGTGGACAAAATAAGCGATTTTATGGTATATATGGCCAACCATCACACGCATTACTGGGTACCAGCGTTTTGTATGTCGCGAGTTCTACCACACACATTGCCGAGTACCGGCACGGCTGGTACCGGCTGTCAGCAGCTCGCCCAGGTTCGTCCCAGTTCCTACGCTCAACCGGTTCCCGTGACCCTGCCCGAGGTCAGTGGCCAGCGCACCCGTACCTCGCAGCCGCTTCCCCACCCGTACCAGCACACCAGCCTCAAAGGGCCCTGCCATACATGCCGCGTCCTCTGCCCTGCTACTGCCACACCTACCAGCCTATGCCAGGCGCCCACTACGCTACTGCCAGCCAGCACATCGGACGGGCCCAGCCGCACGCCTACCATACCTGCCCAACGCCCCTATGTGGCGAGTATGCGCATACCATGTTCCCACCAAGCTGCATTTTCTGCGCGGCTGAACCTGAATTGCGTCCCACCTCACCACGCACATAGCACGCGGGGCCATATACTGTGCTCGCCGCGTGTGCCGGGAGGCGGGTGGGCAACGGGGCGTTCTCTCCCTTACACACAATCGGCCCGCCCGCCCGCTCACACACGGCCCGCCCGCCCCCTCACACACATACACTGCTATGTCCTGCTATGTCCTGCTGTTCTCTCCCTTGTGATTTCTAACACATACATACACTCACTCGCCCGGCCTGGTGCCGCACCCTCCTGCAGGGCCGCTGCGGTGCGGTCTGGTGGGAACCATAATAACCTGCGCTGGCCTCGCTGCTCCTAGGCGATGCCGCACTTGCGCAGCGCCCCCGCGGGGTCCTCCGCGTACTGCGCCCGGGTGATCCAGAAGTCGGGGTGGCTCTGCGGCAGCCAACACAGCCACAGCAGCCACAGCCACAGCAGCAAACAGCACCACAGTGTCACTGTGTCAGTGTGGTGGTGATGGCGCTTGGCAAAAAAGGGTTGAGGCATGCAGGAGTGTGAGGCTAGAAACAGGGGTTGCGTGTTGGGCCCCGCAGTGCCGCCTGCGCCGGCGCGTGCGGCTGATGCAGGCGGTGAGCATGCATGCATGGCGGGGCGGAGCACGCGGGAGCCCACGCGCACGTGCTCGCCTGGGCGGCCTCTCCATCCCTCTTCCACATCGCCTCCCTCTGCTCTCTCATCCCGCTACACATTTCCTGCCAGACGCCCATCCTACTCTAAGCTGAAACGAACTAGCCCCAACCCCAGCCTGGCCCCTCCTGGCCCGTGACACCAACCTGCCCTCCACCCGCCAGCCCCGCGCCCACAGGGAGGCCCCAGAACCCGCAGGCCTCACTAGCCTCACCTTCATGATGTCCGCCAGCACGGCGCCGCCCAGGAACACCATGTGCTTGCGGTTGGGCGGGTCGGCGATGTGCAGCTTGAGCTTGCGCAGGCCGGCCATGTCGCCCTGCGGAGGCGGAGGCGGAGGCGGGGCAGCGGCAGCGAGCAGGCCAGCAGCAAGCAGTCCAGCAGCAGTGAGCAGCGGTAACGAGCAGGACGTGTAGGGGACTGCTGCGCGGCTCCCAGGTAGGCGTGGTTGGCTGCGACGCAGCAGTGCACCAGGTGCCCGGCACGCAGCCCCGGCTCTGGCCTGAAACGAGCTTACTTACACTCGACCCGCCTGGAACCCCTGCACGGCTGCAGTATCCCGGGTACGGCGCTACATGCCCCCTTCTCCTCGCCTCCCTCCACCCCAACCCCGGGCACGGAGTTACGGCACACCATCAATCGCGGCAGTTCGCCCACGGCCCCCCACCCAGGGAACCCCAACTGAGGAGTGTGGCGCCTCGCATCCCGGTGCGCCTCCTCAGTGTCCTCACCCCATTCGGTGTGCTGCGCCTCCTTTCATTGGGCATGGGCAAGCACTCCTCCCCCCCGTCCGCACACCGTCCACATGGATGGCTACCCCCCCATCCTCACTCATCGGCATCGGCGCTTGCTCAGCGTGACAAACACCAACCGCATGGGTGGCTCATCCCCCGCCTCCTGCCCCCGCTCTTTTCCTCTTTCTTTTGCATTTGGGAATGGTTTACTGGGCTGGTAACAATAAAATCGCCCGCCCCGGGTCCCCACCCCAACCCCCGCATCCGGTACACGCCCCCCGCTCTTACCGTATGCATTTAGTTTGGTTTAGCTTGGGCTGGTATTTACATCCCACCCACCCCCACCCCGCACGCACACCAACACCACCTTGAGAACGCGATCCAGGTACAGCTGCCGCATCTCCTTGTCCATGCGCGTGGACATGCCCGGGTACATGGTGCTGCCGCCGCTGATGACGATGTGCTCGTACAGGCCGCGCCGGTTGTCGATGGGCGCGTCCTGGATGGCTGCGAAGGCCATCTCGGCGATGCCCGGCGCCTCAATGTCCTGGGGCGCAGCAGCAGGCGGAGGAGCAGGAGCAGGAGCAGGAGGTGGAGAAGGGGAGGGAGGTGGTTGTGGTGGTTGTGGTGGTTGTAATGGTGATAGTGGTGGTGGTGCGGGCGTCAGGGGTTTATAGCTAGGGTGGGTGTACGGCATTTTGACCGCGCCGCGTTGGCCTTGGGTGCGGGGGGGGAGGGGCCGTGTTGACTGGGGTGTGCGCGGAGCTGCACGGCGGCCGGCGGTCGCGGCGACAGGCGGCTCAGCCGTCTCACAAGACAGGCCCTCCACTAATCACCCCCACCCCACCCCCAGGGTCGATTCGGTTCCTGGAATGAACTATCCACCACCCGCAAACCCTCTCACCACCCACCCGCAGGCACCCCACCTTCTCGCCACCCTTGCTTTGGGTTCTGGAGTAAACTACCCACCCTTTCCCCATCCCTCCCCTGCCCTCCCCTCCCCTCCCCTGCCCTCCCCCCCTCTCATGCAGATAGTTTGGTTTAGGCTGGGCTGGTAACCACAACCCCTCCCCACCCCGCCCTCTCCAACCCCTGCCCTCCCATCCTTTTCCCCCCCTCCGCGCTCTATGGTTCCAGGTTCTGGGTCTTTGGGTTGCAATGGTCGCGTTGGTTTCTGGAATAAACCACCCACCCACCCCGCCCTCTCCAACCCCTGGGCCCTCCCCACCCCTTCCCCCCACCCCACCCCTTCCCCCCACCCCACCACCCCGCCCATCTCTCACCAGCAGCCGCGGGTTGAACATGGCCTCGGGCGCCATGAAGCGCTCCGGCCCCAGCCGGATGACGCGGCCGTCGGGCAGCGTGTAGGAGCGCATCACGTGCGTGGTCTCACGCGCCAGCCGCAGCTCCTGGCCGTAGTCGAACGCCACGTAGGCCAGCTGCTCCTTGATGTCGCGCACCTGCACTTGCACCCGGCAGCCGTGGTCGGCGTCAGGCGGTGCGGGTGGCGTTGCGTGGCATGGCGTTGCGTTGCGTTGCGTCGGCAGTCGGTGCGTGGCGTGGCGGTTGAGGGTTTGCGTGCCCAGGTTGTTGGTGGTGGTGGGCGCATCGCGTGTTGCGATGGCGCTGCTGCTGGATGCCCCGGGTGCAGCGTACGTCGCCCGGGACGGCGGCCAGCCGCACAATACGCCACCTTAGACACGGTGGGTGCTCCCACCTAACGATCAGCTGTCCCCAATTGTCTGTCCGATGGTTATGAATGCAAGCTACTCCCGCCATCCGCGCCCCCCCCACCATGCCCCACGCCCCAAGCTGCTGCCGGCTGCCTCCGCCGCTGCCCCTCTGCCGCATCAGCTAGCGGCGCACGCACGGCACGCACCCCGCCCGCCTGCACTGCACGGCACGGCAGGGCAGGGCACGCACCACGTCCAGGTCTGCGGTGCGGTTGAGGCTGTAGCCGCGGCGCTGCAGCAGCTCCAGCAGGTAGGACGTCACGTGGCGGCCCGCGATGTTGAGCCGCTTGGTCTGCGCGTTGGTGGGGCGGGGCGGGGCGGGGCGCGGCAAGGTGGGGTGGGCAGCTGATTCCTTCCAGAACCCATGGCGGCTAGCCGCGCGAACCCAAAGCCGTGGGGTGGGACAGCAGGCAGCAGCCGGATTAAGTGGTTTTGCGCGTTACGTGCGCGTGTAAGATATGCTGCGAGCACGGCACCAATGCCATTGACTGGCACCCGGCTTTGAACGAGCCCCACCTGGTGCGGGAACGCGTATCCGTCCACCACCGCCACCGCGTGCGACACGCCGTCTCCGCTGTCCACCACCAGGCCCGTCAGCAGGCCCTGTGGCAGTTGCAGGAGGGGGCAGTTGCAGGTGGGGGCAGTTGCAGGTGGGGGCAGTTGCAGGAGGGGGCAGTTGCAGGAGGGGGCAGTTGCAGGTGGGGGCAGTTGCAGGTGGGGGCAGTTGCAGGAGGGGGCAGTTGCAGGTGGGGGCAGTTGCAGGTGGGGGCAGTTGCAGGAGGGGGCAGGTGCAGGAGGGGGCAGTTGCAGGTGGGGGCAGTTGCAGTTGGAGGCAGTTGCAGGTGGGGGCAGTTGCAGGAGGGGGCAGTTGCAGTTGGGGGCAGTTGCAGGAGGGGGCAGTTGCAGTTGGGGGCAGTTGCAGGTGGGGGCAGTTGCAGTTGGAGGCAGGTGCGGGCAGGTAACGGCAAGGACCGGACAGATAGCTGCAGCACCCGGCAGCAGCAACAGCATGCGGCGGCAGCAGCGGGGGGCAGCAGGAGCCGCGGAGACAAAAGGGACAACAGACCAAGCTGCTGGCAGTAAAGTTCGGTTCCATGCTGTGCTGTGCTGTGCTGTGCTATGGCCTGGTGTGGCACGCCTCCAAGCCCCCACCGCAATCATCGGCTCCGCACCCGCAGTCCCCTGGGGATGGGGAGCTGAGGTGGGTTAGGACATAAGAGTGAACCACCTCGCTCCCAGACCCAGGCATCCGCGGACACGACACTAACACGACTGTGACGCGGGACAACAACACGACACGACACGACGGCACACGCACCTGCGCGTACAGCGTCAGCACCGCCTGGATTTGCATGTTGGCGCCCGCGAAGCCGTACGTCTCTGCGGCAGCGCAGCGCAGGACAGCGCAGCGCAGCGAGGAGCTTCGTTAGCTGAGAACGTTACGGACGTGGCGCACGAGGCGCCGGGTGGGGTAGGCTGGGCTGGTAAGGAGAGGGGATGGTGGGTGCACCACATGTGATGGTGGGGGGGGGTTACTGGTAAACAGTCCCGGTGAGAACAAACTGCGAAGAACGTGACTGCGCTGTTGCTGGGATTCGCAGCCGCCTATGCGAGCTACTGAACATCACCGTATTTGGGCGGGCTTGGACAATGGAGCGGCAGGTTGGCGACGAAGTCTAGAGCCGTCTTGAGCCATGTCAGCCTTGCGAGCCGCGCGCGGTCCCCATCACCGACTAAATCCCCATACTAGGATACTCACCTGGACTCGGACAGAAGTGCGCCAGGTAGGAGCGTCCAACAGCAAGGCGCGACGGACATGTAGGGAGCAAAGGCGGCGATTGTGAGTGGTGGGGGGGGGCGACAGCCCGCACTGCAAGGGCGACCGCCCGCACTTCAGCAGACGAGTGAGCTGCTTCCCCTTCCCATCGAATGATCCAAGTGCGCCTGTGCCCGAACCACAGCCCGGCCCTCGCTTGCCAGCACATCACCGTACCACCCGCCCAGCCAACCGGCACCCAACCACCCAGATACCCACCCACCCACCCACCCACCCACCCCGCGCCACCATCCAACCCACCCACCCCGCGCCACCACCCACCAAACATGACCTCCAGCATCTGCTGCCGGTTGGCGGTGGGGTTCATGGCTGGGTCGGTGAGCAGGATGCGGCACTCCGCTGGGTCCACGGCCAGCTGCTGCGGCCCGAAGGCGTGGTCCCAGATCAGGCCCATCTCCTCCCTGCGGGTGGGGGCTCGGGGTGGGAGGCGGCGTGTGCGATACCGCAGCAGCGGCCGGGACCGGCGCAGGCCCGAAGGTGGAGGTGAGCGCGTGCCAGGCTGCCGGCACCAGCTGATTGCATGTCGTAGCCTGAAACACACAGGCTTTGCAGCCCCCTAGCCCGCACGCAGGCATGCACACGCGTGCGCTGCCCTGGAAGCGCCTGGCCTCGTGTGGTGTGGTCGCCAGTGGCGGCGCTGCGTCTCTCTCTCTCTCTCTCTCTCTCTCTCTCTCTCTCCCCTCTCTCTCTCTCTCTCTCTCTCTCTCTCTCTCTCTCTCTCTCTCTCTCTCTCTGCCTTCTTCCCTCTTCCCCTCTCTCTCCCTCTCCCTCCCCCTCCCCCTCTTCGGTTTCTGGAATGCACTACCCCCCAGTTTGGGCTGGTAACCACAACCCCCTCTCCCCCCTCCCTCTCTCCACCCCCTTCCCCCTTTCTCCCCCCCTCTCCCCCCCATCCCTCTCCCCCTTTCTCTCCCTCCCTCTCTTTCTCTCCCCCCCTCCTCTCACCAGGACTGCACGATGCCGTTGCGCATGGGGTAGGACAGCTCCAGCTGGTCCTTGTTGCAGGACGCCTCCGCGCCCACATAGATGTCCTGCGCGGCCATGGGCGGGTGGGGAGGGACCCCGGCGGCGGTCCCAATCTTGCCACGGTGCCGTTGCGACGACATGCAGGTGCGGGGCAGGGCTATGCGGAAGGCGGACTAGCGACTCGCCGCCGGGCACCGTGTGTATATTGGCCGGCCATGTCTGCTTCCTCCCCCCCAGTCTCCGGCTCTGGCCGCAGAGTCCTTGGCAGCTGTCTTTGCATCGGGGCAGGGGCGCATGTAGTAACGCACGCGCCAGCCGTCCAACATCTTGACGTCGCGTGGCGGCCACCCCCCCCCCCCGACTGAACCCCAGTAGGCGACAACCCGACTGCGGCCGACGTGGGCGCGCCCAGAGGCTACCCAGGCACGCCGCTTTTGGCGCACTGACCTTCAGCTGTTGATGCTGGGAGAAAGGGTCGTTGTACTTGAAGCTAGGCCTCCCCACCAGGCAGGGGAATACCGCGCGTGGAAAGCTATCGCCGGCAAAGCCACATTTCACCAGCTGCGGGTAAAGGAAGCAGCAGAGCTGTGCGTGAATAGGGTCGAGGCAGCAGGACTGCAAAGGGGAACAACTCCTATGCGGTGGGGCCGCCGCTCCGCGCGGGCGTGCTGGTCGTGGGAAAGCGCGGGAACCGTCGATCCCGTCGTTCCTATTAGGCGTGTGCACTCACGCCTGTGCCATTGTCACACACCACCACACGCTCGCGCGGGAAGTCGCCCATATTGCCAGCGGGCTGTCGTTAAGCGCGGGCCAATTACCAACTTGTTAACGTGTCTCTTCGTAGCATGCTCATTTTGTCGTTATGGGTAAAATATTGCGAGGCCATACCACTGCTCTTGTTATCTCTGATATTGTATCAGTTGCGCGTGGCACCGAGGCTCATGCAGAAACTGAACCTGGTCAGGGGCGGTGTGCTACTCAGCCCGCCTATACCGAATATTACCACACATACTGCCCTTGTATAATGCCTTACTTCTGACGACCATGTCTTCCAAGTTGGTGCGCAAACAGCTTTCCGCATTCATTGCTGAACAGTCAAAGGACGGACAGAAGGCCCTAGCTGTCAAGGAGAAGAAGGTAGAGAAGAAGCGTGCGTCTGCACTGAAGAAGAAGGTCAAGGAGCTGCAGAAAGAGGCGCAGGCAAAGAAATCAGCCAAGCTGGTGCTGAAGAAGAACACGCAATATTTTCAAACCACCAAGACAGCATCTGAGCAGAACACCGAGCTGCAATTGAAGTTGCTCGCGGCCGTGACCAGCGGCAAGAAGTGAATCAGCCGCCGAGCAGAAACAGCCCACCTCGACAAGCGTTCGAGGTCGTAGTTAGGCATTATGCATACATCAAGTTTCAGGGCGCGGTCTGGCGCACCGGCAGCTTCTGGGACCGGAGCCGGCCCTTCGTCCGGGCGGGCCTGGCCGGCGGTCGTGCGCAGCTGCAGGAGCCGTCAGGGCAACAGTACGACTTCCCTGAGCGCACATGCCCCTGTCTCCGTTGTGGGAGCCTCTTTTGTGTCCTGTCTGGGCCGCCTTGGCCGCGACGCCAGGCAGGCACCGCGCTGCCGCGCCGCGGCGGGCGGCGGGGCGGGGCCCGCCAGCGGCGGCGCCGGCACGGCCTTCGGCGACCCCAACTCCCTCATGGGCATGCTCATGGCATACGCGGTGCAGATGCAGCAGCAGCAAGCGGCGGGCGCCGGCGCCGCCGCACCGGGCGCCGAGGTGCGCGTGGAGGGGCTGACGTTCCACCCGCCGGGCGCGGAGCGGCCGTTGCTGCAAGACATCAACCTGACGCTGCCCGCCAACAGCCTTGGCCTGGTCATGGGGCGGAGCGGCAGCGGCAAGACCACGCTGCTGCAGGTGCTGGCGGGGCTGTCGGAGCAGACGTCGGGGCAGGTGCGGGTGCTGCGCGGCGGCGGCAGCGCCTTCAACGGGAACGGCAGCAGCGCCCTCAACGGGAATGGCAGCAGCGCCGGCGGCGTGCACGCGGCGGGCGGGCCGGGCGGCCTCAGCATGGAGGAGCGCATGCAGCAGGTGGGACTGGTGTTCCAGTTCCCGGAGCGCCACTTCCTCGGGGAGGACCTGCTGCAGGTGTGCGCCACAGGCCGCGGCCGGGGCCGGGGCCCGGGTGGCGGGCCTTGGGCTGGGGTGGCGGGCAAGGGCCAGGGCCCGGATGCAGGGCTCCGCGCGGTGACCACCACCGGCGATGTGATGTGCAGTGTGCTGGAAGCCCGGCTTGGCGTGTGCAAGCCGTCGCAAGGAAGCTGGGTGGGGCATGGCTAGGTGTGTGCACGGTGTATGCGCAACGAGGCTAGTGTGTCGTGCGACCAAGGCTGCAAGAGCTTGCCTTTACAACTGACAACAGCATTGCTCGCCCTGACGCCGCCCACGACGTCCAGGAGCTCACGTTCACCTGGCCCCGGCTGCCGGGCTATTGGGGCGAGCGAAACGAGCTGTCCGCCCGCATGCAGATTGTGAGTATGAGACAGCATCAAAAGATTGGGCGTTAGGAGAGTTTCTGGGTTGCCCCTCTGCACAGAGCGCTGGATGCGCTGCAGGGGCTGCATTGCCCGCGTGCTCAGCGCGGGGCTTGTTCGTGGCCTAACCCTCCGCCTGTTCCGGCCTGTCCCGGCCTCGCGCTCCTGCTCACCGCCTGCAGGTGCTGGAGGCGGTGGGGCTGGAGGACATCCCGCTGCACGTGCCGCCCTGGGCGCTGTCGGGCGGGCAGCAGCGCCGACTGGCCCTGGCCATCCAGCTGGTAAGCGGCCGCCGCAAGGGTGGGGACACAGGCCACGTAGCAGGGACGTACGGTGTCGGGAATACGGTACCTCCATGCCTTTGATGGTAAGGACAAGCTTGCCACTTGCCAGGATGGGGTTCAAATCGCGCAGTACCAGTGAGCGAGCGGACCTCGTCGGCAGGGCACATGTGGAGATGACACGGCCTGCCCGCCAGCCAGCACTGCCCACCAGACACCTGTTTGCCGAGCTGCACGCCTCCGCCACCTTGCTCCGCACGCAGGTGAGGCAGCCTGCACTGCTTCTGCTGGACGAGCCGCTGGCGGGCCTGGACTGGACGTCGCGGCAGGAGGTGGTGACCATCCTTAAAAAGCTCAAGGTAGGGCCATGCTCCTGGGGCTGCTGCGTGGTGGTGATGCCTGCTCCTGTGCATGTGAAGGCGCCGCCATTGGCCCTCCTGTGCCATGTACCGCTGGCCCCTGTATTGTTCAGTTGTACCACGCCCGGACGTGCAGAACCTGTACCTGCCACCCACCTGCGTTGCTCGCGCTTGCCGCCGTCCCCAGCCTGCAGCACCGGAAAATTGATGCCTCCGCTGGTCAAGGCCACATGAACACCAATGCCGCTCCTTCACGCCTGCCTGCCCGACCACTCGCCCTGCCCCCAACCTTGCCATCACAGGAGCAATGCACGCTGCTGGTTGTGAGCCATGACCTGGCGGAGATTGCGCCACTGGTTGACGTGGCGTGGCGCATGCGCATCGGCGGCTCGTGCGAGGCCGTCACCTGGCCGCCCGCGGATCTGGCAGGGCTGGAGCAGTAGCAGCTGCGCAGCAGCAGCTGCAGTAGCAGTAGCAGTAGCATGCGCAGCAATGGCAGTGGGCACCCGGCGCAGTCGACAGAGCAGGAAACGCGGGCGTGTATTCTTGTGCCCCGGTGTGTGTGTGTGTGACAGGGTATACCGAATGCAAGTAGTATATCACGTGCTACCGGAGGCATGGTAACTAGAGGCTCCCTTCAAGTTTGGGGCTCTAGGAAGAGCGCGGCCCCGAAGTGCTGAAGAATCACAACTTGCCCAAGGGCCGTGCAAGGGCATCGCAGGAAGTCTCTTGGTACTAGCCTACAAGGTCTTGACGTCGTTGGTGTCTAGGATGTCGAATGCTCGGTCGGGAAGAACTGGCGGTGGGGGGGCCGCCGGTATCTCAGGATCGAGTCCCTGTCGACCGACGCCTGTTGAAGGCGGAGGTGGTTGACTGGTGGTGCACAAGAGCGCCGAATGGCAGCTGAGGCCTCTTCCAGAGTTCCAGGGCTGTAAACCCTCAGCTGTGCGCGGAGGACGACAGTAACTGATGTGCAGTGACGGCTTGCTGTCGGGCTTGCCTGCGGCGCGCGGCTGGGCGGTGTTGGAATGGAACGGAGCAGCAACACTAACGCGCCGGCACGCTGTGGGTTCATTTTGCAGTCGACAAGGCGAGGCGGCCGAGGTGCTGAAGTGCGGTGGTGGTGGTGGTGGTGGTGGTGGTGTGTGTGTGTGAGGGTGGGGTGGGGGGCGTGTGGATCTGGTGCTAGGACCAGGGGGGGGGGGTAGAAAACAAATCGCCAGACCCCATGCCCCGAAACCCCCCAGGACCCCCTTGGGAGGGACGACCGAGTCCCCCCTGGACAAAACCGTCTCAAAAAGGGGGTTATACCCCTCCATTTTATACCAAAGCGGTGCCAATCGACTCCTCTTGATGCGCTCTATAAATCCATGTCATCTGCGGGCCTGTCTCGCAACTTCGACACGCGCGGGATTCCATCCGGAGGTCAGGCGCCCGAAACCCCACGGACCCCCGGGGGGGACGACCGACCGTCAACTTTGGGGGCCCAGAACTTCCTCACCAGACACCCCCTGAAAAAACTAAAAGCACGTGCGTTATTATTTCGTTGAGCTCTATCGTTTTAGAGCATGGGGTAGGAAACTTTGTTTTCTACCCCCCCCCCCCCCTGCTAGGACGCTTGACGAACCGCATGGGGTGGGCTGCAGCCCAAGAACTCTGTAGGCGCTCACCATAAACCACATAATACACCGTCACATTCAACCTTTCAAGATAGTATCAAGGCATAAACTCGCGCCAGAACTCGCGCAGCCTGTGACTGCTATGAAAACGGTGATCGCTTTTGTTCACCTGCTGATATAGCTGCAATCATGCCGGACAAAATTTGTATCACCATTATCACCTGAAGAAGCCTGGGGGAGATGGCGCGGGTAGGCGCGGGGACGCAGCGAGCTCGACTTGCCGCGCTCGGGACTTGGCTAATATGCAATATTTGCAAAAATGCTGAATGACCACAGGTACCTGCGCTGGGCTCCACAGGCGTCGGTTCCGACTTGCGCAATGTGCACAGGGACCTGGCGGTGCTTCCGTTGTTGCTCATACTGATACATCTCCACGCGAGCAAACTCCTGAGTGCGGAGTTTTGCGGCAAGGGGATGCCGCAGGGCGTCTCAGAGCACGCCGCTGTTGGTGCCTGCGATGATGTTGCCGGTGCTGGTATTCTCGCAAAGCTGAAATACTTGGCCAGCAACTACGGCGCGTTGTGGGCAAGCTCCAGTGAGGCTTACATTGTGAGTCCGCCCCTCTCGTGCTGGCTTCAGAGCTTCACACAGAGGGGTGTTATGAAGATTACACACATAATTCGTTTCATATTGGTCACGCAAACGGTTGGTGGGAGAAGAGGCGCTGGCGGTACCTTGAACTTGGTCATGGCCAACCCGCCTTCTCCCTTGTCTCGGACCAAACACGTTCTCAAAGACGACACTGGTTTGGCATGCATGGCGTGCACGCAGATGGCCACGGCGCTGTCGTTGCTGGCTTGGCTCAGCGCGGCTCTGGCAGCGTTGTGGAGCGACCGGGCGCTGGCCGCGTACAACAGCTACCTGCGCACGGGGCTGTCTATCACCAGCAAGTGCGCGGGGGCGTCGGGGCCGTCTCCCTCCCCGCACGGCTCGACGTGTGCTGGATGGAAGCGCGCGGGCGAACGGGTTGGGTGTTTGCCACGGTCCGCACGAACGGTTGGGTTGGCGCACCCCTGGGTTGGCGTCGCCAGGCATGCTGTGCTTTGCAACGCCCTCCTGGCAGTGCACCGCGCAGGTCCGCAACCTACGCTGTCGCGCCCGCCCGCTTGACGCACGCGCAGGCTAGTCGCCAAGGTGGTGACCATCGCCTACCTGGCCCTGTGGCGGGACCTGCCGCCGTCCTCCTACTGCACCTGGTGAGGCAGCACCACCAGGGGCAGGGGCAGGGGAGCGTGTGTGCAGTGCCTTCGGTAGCCGCTTCTTGGTATGCAGCATGGGTAGCCATGCCCTACTTAGGTTTGTCCAACGGACTGGCTTGACAGCGGGGACCCCGCTGCTCGCAAAGCGCTGCTTGCCGCACACGGGTGCGCGCGGCAGCAGCCTGCGGTGTGGCACCGGCCTGCTGCAGTCCCAGTCCGCCGCCCAACGCCGCCGCTTGCCGCTTGCCGCCGTGGCCGTGGCCGCAGGTATCTTCCCGTGGAGGGCGCTGTGATACTGTGGCAGGCCTACGTGGCACCGGTGAGCTGCAGGGGTGCGGGCGACAAAATGTAGCCCTTTTCGCGTGTATTGAGACTTGAGAGCGTTTTGCATGTCGTGACACGCCTACTTGCAATGTCTTGTTTTACCGTTGTTGATGGCAATGTGGGGCGGTGCGGCAGGTGGGCGGCACGGGCCAGGTGCTCCTGGCGTCGGTGAACGCCGCCTGCACCTTCGCCATCTGCTTCCTGCTGTCCGACCGCTGGCCCTTCCAGCACCTCAGCACCGGCACGGTGCTGGCAACCAACCTGCTGCTGGGCTACGCGTCCGTGCTGCTGGCGCAGAGGTGGGGCAGGAGGGTTGGCGGGAGGCGGGTTCAAGAAGGAGGGTGACACCGTGGGGTGACACCGGGGCATCTACCAGGCGGGAGGCGGGTTCAGGAAAGAGGGTGACACCGGGGCAACTACCAGCCGGCGCGAAGGCCGGGCGATGGAAAAAGGATGGCGGGAAGGACTGGACCGCGCGAAGGAGGAGGATGAGAAGGTGGAAGGCGGGAGGCCGCTGGTCTGTCGCGGTCCGCAGTGACTGTGGGGATGGCAGAGCTTGGAATGGACGACGACATGCCACTGTTTGGCGCCGTGGGGCGTGTTGGCTTGCCTCTCACACCGCAGGTTGGAGGCAGCTGACAAGCTGGAGCAGGCCGAGGCTGCGGCGGCGGCCGCGGCGGCGGCGGCGGCGGCTGTTGCGGCTGCCCAGCCGCAGCCGCCGGCGGATGGCGCGGCGGCCGTGGCAGCAGGGGACTCGTCAGCGCCTGCCGCGGCTGATGCATCTGGTGGTGGCAGCGCGGCCGCAGTGGGCAGCAGCAGCGCAGGCGGCGCGGACGTTGGCTCGCCAGTACAGGGGCCGGAAGCAGCAGGCACTAGTGGCACGCCTCCTGAGGGGGCATTGTTGTCCAGCCAGCCGCACGCGACCGCGATCGGTGGCAGCGGCAACGGCGCCCTCGCTGCCGACGCCTGCGTAGAGGGTGGCAGCATGTTTGGGGGAGGGCTGACTGCAGATGGCGAGCGCGCTGAGGCTGCTGCGTCATCAGGCTGTCACGGCTCCGCCAGCAGCGACTGCGCGCCTGGCGAAGTTGGCGCGGCGTCGGCAGCCGCCGCCGCGGCGCCACTGCCGGTGCCGCCTGCCGCCGGCACCAGCGCCGTCAGCTACCCTGTGGCGGAGTCGCTGGTGCAGTGCGTCGGCTCACCCTTCAGCTGCGGCGCAAGCCAAGCCATGGAGGCGTCCCTGCGTCTGGGGCTGGCGGCAGGCAGTGACATCGGGGGCAGCAGCGCGTTCAGCGTCGCCGCCTGCGGTGCCGCGCTCGACAGCAGCACGAGCAACGTTGCAGGCAGCTTCGGCGCAAGCAGCGACGTGCCGGTGGCTGTGGCCGCGATGCCGGCGCCGGTGTGTGCGGCCGCGGGCGGTAGCGCGTCGGCGGCGTCGTCCGCAACGCAGCCGCAGCCATGGCAGGCCTGTGCCGCTGCCGCTGCTGCTGACGCTGGCGCGGCAGCACCTGCGACTGCAGCAGCAGCAGCAGTCGTGGGAGCTGGGGTCCTGGGTGCAGACCGTGAGGAAGGAGCTGCGCTGGTTCGGCCGGGGGCCGGCGGCGCGGGCGCCCGCGCCGCCGGTGGCGGCGGCCTACTCGCCGGCGTGGCGTCCATGGCGGCGGCGGCGGCCAGGGCCACCCGCGGCGTGATGGACACGCGGCGGCGCTCGGCAAGCTGCACCGCCGCCCGCATGCAGCCGACCAGCTCTGGGGGCATAATCACCATGGCCGACCTGCACACGCCCGCCCCCGCCTCCGCCTCCGCATCGGCCTCCGCGTCCGCGTCCGGCAAACTCACTGCCACCGTCGCTGCCGCCGCCAGCGGCGCGGCGCGGCTGGCCGGGCCCGTCTCCGCCGCTGGCGGCGGCGGCGCCGGCAGCGGCGGCGACGGCGACCTGTGCTCGCCCACGCCGGGGCTGACCACGGCCAGCATGTGCCGCACTATGAGCCGGGGCCTCAGCCGCGGCCTGGATGCGCCCTCCTTCACCACCAGCGTCAGCAGCTGCTGCGGCTTCGCGCCCTCCTCGCTGCGCGCCGCCTCGGCCCTTACCTCCATCGTGAGCGAGGCCACCAGCGCCGGCATGGGCATGGGCATGGCCTCCCACCCCATCAGCGGCGCGTCGGTAGTGGCTGGGCACGGGCCCAGTGCCAGCGGCTCCGTGCCTGGCGGCGCACTGTACGTGCCGCACGGCAATGTGGGCGCGGTGGACGGCGCCGGGCTGTCGGGCTGCGGTGGCATGGTGTCCAGCCCCGCCACGGCGGTGGTCACAACCAGGGCCGGCGCGAGCACCGCGGAGGCGAGCCTGGCGGGCTTGGTGGCGCCGGTGGCGGCAGCCACCACCCCGCCGGCCCCTCGCGTGCCGGGCGCCGGCGATGCAGGCGGCGCCGCGGCCGAGGCGGCGCGCCGCACGGCTGCGGGCCGACTGCCGCTCGCCAGGCCCTCCTCGGCCGCGACGACAGCGCCGCCGCCACATCCCAGCGCCGGCCTCACGGCTGGCAGCAGCGACGCCGACGCCGGCGGCGCCGGCGCCGGCAGCACGTGCCCAAGCGCGAGTACCGTCGACGGCGGCTCGTCGTCGCACGCGCGGCACGGCACGGAGGCGTCCGGGCCCAGTAGCGTGGCCTCCGCCTCCGCCTCTGCCAGCGCCTCCGCCTCCATGACACCGCGGCTGTGCTCCTACCGCTCCTCGGTCGCGGGCACCGGCAGCCACGCCTTTGACGGCGCCGCCGGCCCGGACCTCGCGTCCTCGTCGGTGGGTGTCAGGGCCGGCCGTGGCGCGACGGCAGCAGACGGCGCTGGTGTCAACGGCGCCGAGCCCGAGGCCGCGGCCGCGGCCGAGGCCGACTGCTCAAAGGCCAGCGCCGCGCCATTGGCAGCGGACGCGGGTGGTGGTGCTGCAGAAGCCGCGGCTCAGGGAGGCAGCACCCACCGGCCTGCCTTGTCCCGGCAGGCAACGGCAGAGCTGCTCGCCCTGCGCTGCAGCTGCTGCGCCGCGTGCAGCTGCGCCGCCGGCGCCTGCTGCTGCGGCACCTTCGCCGGCGGCTACCGCGCCGCCGGGGTCCTGCCGGCGCTTGCAGCGGCCGTTGCCGCGCGCGGCACCGCCGGTACCTGGGCCTCCACCGCCTCCACCTCAACCGAGAGCACCCGGCAGCTCAGCACCGCGGGCTGGTGCCTGACCGGCCCGCCGTCATCCCGCGGCGGCGCCATCGCCGGCACCACCATGGCAGCAACAACGACGACAACCAGCAGCGCCGGCGGCGTGCCGCCGGCAGCGCTGATCCTCCTGGCTTCGGATCAGGGCCTGGTCAGCGGCGTCACCAGCGGTGCGGGCGTTTTCAGCGAGGGGGCGCTCGCGGCAGCCATGGGCGGCGCTGGCCTCGCAGGTACCGGCGAGCCGGCCAGCGCGGAGCAGCTCGTGGCGCTGGAGCGGGCGGCGCGGCAGGCGCTGTCTGCAGACCAGCTCAGCGGCTTGACGGGCGGGCGCGGCCCGGCGGCAATGATGCAGGCGCTCGTGTCCAGCTCTGCGGCCGGGAGGGCGGCGCCAGGGGCGCCGGCGGTCGCTGAGCCGCAGGAGGACTACGGCCCTGCCTCGCTGCATGGCCTCGCTGGTCCGTGCCACTGTGGGTGCGAGCGCTCGGCCGAAGCGCCACTGGGTGCGGTCACAACCGCCGCCGTCGAGGCGATGGTGGGTGCAGCCGCGGCAACGGCGCAGGTTGTGCCGCTTGCTGGGGCCGGGGGCGAGCTGCAGGCGCCTCAGTCGCCGCGGAAGGCCCCGGCGGAGGCGGCTGAGCGGGCGGCCGCGGCCGAGCAGCAGGACGCGGCTGCCCAGGCCGAGGTGCGGCCTCGAGTGGAGGGCGTCCAATTCGAGGAGGAGAAGAGGCGCGAAGAGCATGAGGAGTCCGCAGCGCCTGAGGACCCTGGTGCTGCGGAGTCAGAATTGTCGCCAGTAACGACGACAGCTGCCGACCCAACCGCGGCGGCAGCGGTGGCAACGGCGCCGCTTGAGGAGCTGACGGCGGCTGTGGCCTCGCCATCGCCCGCGCCCTCCTCCAACGGTCGGCCCTCGGCCGGCAGTGGCTATGGCCTCGCGCACCTGCTGCCGCAGCTGGCCCAGCAGCAGCAGCAGCAGATGCAGATGCAGCACCAGCAGCAACCCACACAGGCGGTGGCGCCTAGTGTGTTTGCCCTGGCGCGCGCTCTGGCGGCGCGCGGGGGAAATGGCGCTGTGTACGAGAGCCCAGCGCTGGTGCACCTGCGCTGCAGTGTCAAGGTGGGCTGGGGAGGGGAGGAGAGGGGCTGGGCTGGGCTGGGCTGGGCTGGGCTGGGCTGGGCTGGGCTGGGCTGGGCTGGGCTGGGCTGGGCTGGGCTGGTGTTGACTGCCTTGTCTGTGCGGCCGGGCTGTAAGACTCCATGCATGGTGCCCAGGGCGCTTTGCACCCGCCGCGCGCTGCCAGCGACTGTTTACCCGCGTGGCGTTCTCTCGCGCGTACATGGGCCAACAACAACGCACGTGCTAACCCTCTCCCACCACACTTGCCGCGTGCCGCCGCGCAGGTGAACGGCCTCACGCCCGCAGACCTGCCGCCCAACCTGGCCGGCCGCGTGGGCTCCTACCTGGCCACCGGCGGCGCCGCCGCGCCGATGGCGGCGGTGGGCGTGTACGTGCGGGAGGGGTGCGTGGAGATAGTGGCGGACGTGCTCATCCCCGCCAGCAGCACCGCCAGCGCCGGGGCCATGGTTGCTGTGCTCGCCGCCTCAATGCACGGCGGCGGCGGCGCCGCCGCCGCCGCCGCCGCCGCGCTGGCCGACGGCCTTCAGCTGCCGCAGCATGCGGGGCAGCAGCCGCAGCCGCAACTGCAGCAGCAGCAGCCGCGGCAACGGCGCAGCTCGCAGCACGCCGCGGCGGCGGCCATGCTTGACCTGCTGGAGCGGCGCCTGCTGCCGGAGCTGACTGCCGGCGGAGGAGGTGGCGCTGGCGGCGGGGGCCTGGCGCTGCCCGACGGAGAGCACGTCATCTTGCTGCAGGCGGCGGAGGGCGCGGGCGGCGCTGGCGCCGCCAGTGCCGCCCTCTCGCTGTCCTTGCGCAGCGGCAGCGCGCCGGGACTGCCGCGGAGTGTGCACCAGGCGCCGCTTCGGTCGCCCGCGGCAGCGGCGGCGGCGGACGACGGCGGCGGCGGCGCGACGGCGCTCGCCATCACTTGCGTCAGCCCCTGCTGCATCTCATTGGTCGAGGCTGGAGGCGACGACACGCGTGACTGCCGCGCCGCGGCGGTGACGCTAATGGTGAGCCTGGCGGGGCCGGCAGTCATGGCCGCCGCCGCCGCCGCCGCGGCGGCGGACGGCATCGAGCCAGCGCTGCCGCGGCTGCTGGTGCGGCATGGCGGCCGCTGCCTGCCGGTGAGCGTGCGCCGAGCAGCGCCGCTGTTCCAGGGCAGCCTGACGCTCTCGGTGACGCTGCCGCTCACGGGCGTGCGGCCCGGCTGCTTGTTTCTCGAGGCTGCACCGCCCGCCGCTGCGGCGGCGGGCGCCGCCGACGCGGGCGCGGGCGCGCTGTCGCTGCCGTGGCCGGTGCTGGTGGCGGGCGACGCGCGCGTGGCGGCGGAGGCGATGAGCCTGCAGGCTCAGCTGCTGGCGGCGGCGCCGCTGCGCGCGCTGGCGGCGGACCTGGCGGCGGTGCGCCCCGGCGGCGGCGGGGTCGGCCCGCAGCCGCAGCCCAACGTGGACGGCGGCACGCTGGCGATGCTGCTTGACCTGGGCATGTGGTTTGAGGCGGTGTCGGCGCCGGAGGCGGCAGCGCAGGCCGCCGCTGCAGCCGCTGCGGCCGTGGCCGCGGCCACCGGCCATGCCGCGCACGGCGGCGTCAGCCCGCCGCGCAGCCGCGACCGCCGCGCGGCTCAGCTGCCCACAGCAGCCGCAGCAGCCGCAGCGGCTCACCCATCAGCGGGCGCTGCACTGGCAGCTGCGCCGCTACCTCCCACGCCGCGGCCGGGTGCGGAGGAGTCCAAGGAGATGGGGGGCGGCGCCGGCGACAGCGACGACGGCGGCAGCGGGTGGGCGTCATCGGATGAGGAGGAGGTGCAGGGGGAGCGGGAGGCGGCCGGCCAGGCTGCCGTCGCCACCATCGCCGCCGGCGGCGCGTCCGCCGCCGCCGCCGCCGCCGTCCCTGTCCGCCACGCTAGCCGCCGACGCCGCGCGTCTGACCTGGACCAGGACGTGCCTGAGCCGCCAGCGCCCGCGCCGGCAGTCGACGGCGCAGCGGTACCCGCCGCAACAGCCTCGGCAGCTCTGCCGGTCACCGCCGCCAACGGCAGCGAGGTGGACGATCGGGCGGTCGGCGCCTGCGAAGACGACGACGTCGGCGCGCAGGACGACGCCGATGGTGGTGGTGGTGGTGGTGGTGGTGGTGGTGTTGGCGAACGCGGCGGCAACGACGGCGGCGCGGAGGCGCAGATGGCGCTGCTGCGCGCGCAGGCGTCGGCCGCGGCGCCGCCGGCGCCGCCGGAGCTGCTGACCGGCAGCCTGGACTGCGGCGGCGAGTACGAGGCGCTGTGCCGCCGCAGCGCCGCGCTGCAGTCCGCCGCCGCCGGGCTGGGGCTGCGCCTGCTGCGCTTCGCCGTCAGCCGCGGCTGGCCCGCGGCCTCCACGCTGCTGCTCAAGGGGCTCTTGGTGCACTGCCGCCTCGCCTTCGCCGACGTCGTCGCGCTGTTCCCAGCCTCGGGCAGCCTGCCGGCAACGGCAGCGGTGGCGCTGGCGCCGACAGGCCTGCCGCTGCTGCATGCGGCGGTGACGTCGGGCAAGCTGAGCATGGTGCGCGCGGTGGCGGCGTGGGGGCGGCGCTACCGCTACCCGCTGCGCTGGGACGAGCCGGCGGCGGCGGCGGGCGGGCTGACGCCGCTGCATCTGGCGGCAGTGCTGGAGGACAAGTGAGTGGCAGACGCAAGGGTGGGGCTAAGCCAACGCTTAGCTGCATTGTGGTTTCCGTTGCTTGCTTTATTAGGGAGCACAAGGGAAAAGGCCGCGGTGTGTGCTATTCATGCTAGAAAGGGCGTGGTGTGTGCACGATGCGGCCGTGACGTCAGTGCATCATGTGCGGTCGCGCGGCGGCCGCGGCCAATCAGCAAATGTGCTTGTTACCCGGTAGCCCGACGCCCGCCCCATGACTGATTTTTGTCCACACCCCTGTGCAGCGGCCGCCTGGCTGGCTTGCTGCTGGGCCTGTTTCCGGAGGCGGAGGCGGTGTGGGGCGTGGCACGTGACGCCGACGGCCGCACGCCCCAGGACTACGCTTGCATGCGGGCATTCAGCTTCAGCGCCGCCGCCGCCAGCAACAGCCACGGGTATGCCCGGCCCGCTGACAGCGCCGCATCCGCAGGGTTCGATCGCGGTACCCCTGCCGGCGCTGGCGGCTGGTCGCGCGGAGATGCTGTGGCAACGCCCGTGGCATCGGCACCGGCGCCTCTGGGCAATGCCGGCGTGCCCCTGGCGCCGCTATTCGCGGCCGGCAACGCCATTTCGGGCCCGTCCGTCCCCATGCAGCCGCAGCAGACAGCAGCGCTGCGGCCACTGGGCGACGCCGTGAGTCCCATGCACCTGGCGGCGGGCGGCGCACCCTGGCAGCAGCTGCTCCCGGCACAGCAGCTGTCCGCTTCGCAGTCGCAGGTGCAGCAGCAGGCCCAACTGCAGCAGGCGGCGCAGCAGCAGCCAACGGACTCGGGCGCCACGAGCGGCGCGACGCCGCGCGACATGCGCGCTGCGGTGGTGCCGGCGGCAGTCGGGCGTGGCGTCAGCGGTGCGGGCTACCACCAAGTCCAGTACTCCCGAGACTTTGACGGGTGAGCGAGTTGACTTGGCGCCGCCACCGTCTTTCCTGTTTTTCCTTGCCTACCTAGGGAAATGGTGGTCTCCCTGACGCTTGCGGCTCTCCTGCTGACGCCGCCGTGCTGCCGCCGTGCAGGGGCTCGGATGACTGCGGTAGTATTTCCGCGGGCCCGGAGTCGCTGTGGTCACACAGCACCAACGCCACGCAGCACACGCACCAGTTCAGCATGCAGGTGAGCGGCGGGGCGGCAGCCGCGTGCTGCCCCTCTAGCGCGGTCACAATGGTTTCTGGAATAAACTGCCCCCCCCTGGGTTGGGCTGGTTGGTTAGGGTTCTCTTGGTCGTTTTGCTTCTGGTTTCTGGAATGAAGTACCCCCTCTTCACACACACACACACACACACACACACACACACACACACACACAACGCACAACGCACAACGTTGCTTGCATGTCAAGCCGCAGCCGCGCGAGCGGTACCTGTCTGCCCACCTGTCCCACCACCCGACCGTGCAGCGCTGTACGAACGAGCCTGCTCATTCCCTGCCCCCCCTGCCTACAACTGCATTTCGTAACCCTTCGTACCCGGCATCCCAAGTGCATCTTCGCGGCCTTTTACGCCCCCTCACTAGCTCGCCCGGCCCCTCGTCCCCACACGCTGCGCTCTCTGCCTGCAGGCGCACCCGCAGCTGCTCATGGCGGACGTGATGATGCTCTCCATGGGCGCCGGCGGCGCGGGCGCGGGCAGCAACGGCGCGGCGGCGTGCTCCCAGCCCCCCAGCATCTCCTCGCTGCAGGCGCTGCCCCACCTGCCGCCCTGGCACCCAGCCGGCGGCCGCCCCAACACCACCGGTGACGGCGCCGGCCCGGCAGGCGCGGCTACCAGTGCCGTCGAGCGCCACCAACAGCAGCTGCAGCACCACCACCAACAACAACAGCACCACCATCGCATCGCCTCGGCGGCGCACGCGCCGAACGGCAGCGCTGCTGCAACCGACGCCACAGCCTGCTCCTCAAGCACGAGTGCCGTCACGGCCTCGGCCTCGGCCTCCGCCACCGCCTCGGCCTCGGTGGCGCAGGCGTTGCTGAAGCTGGTGGACCTGCCAGACGGCGCTGCCGCGCTGCCGCCGCTGCCCGAGCTGGGCCCCAGCAACTTCAGCAGCAGCGCCGCCATGGCCGGGCTAGGCGCAGGCGCGGGAGCGGGTGCGGGTGCGCGCGCCGCGGGCGCGGTGCGGGTGACGGACGCGGCGACGCGGCAGCTGCAGCAGCTGCTGCTGTGTACGCGAAGCGGCGGTGGCGGCGAGCTGAGCGAAGTCCTGTCGCTGGGCTCTGGCGGCAGCGCCTCCCTGGGGGCCGGCGGTGGCTGCGGTGGCGCCTCCAGCCAGCTGCCGGTGGTTGCGGAGGGCGGCTCCGCCACAAGCGCCTCCGCTTGCAACCCGGAAGGCGTGGACGCTGGCGGCCAGAAGCGCGCGCTGGCGAAGCTGCCGCCGTCGCTGCTTGCAATGGCGCCTGCAGGTCTGGCCGTGCAGGAGCAGGCGCAGCACCTGCAGGCTGGCGGCACGGCCAGCGGCGGCTCTGAGGGTACGGGCCCGAGTGCAGAACACGTGGCGCGGCCGGCATCGGCTGCGGGCGTGGGGCCCGGCGCCGCGTTGTCAACGGGCGCAAGACAGGCGCGGAGCGCGGGCCGCCGCCACTCGCAGCCATATCAGCAGCAGCAGCTGCAGATGGCGGCGCACATGCAGAACCAGGCACTGCGCCGGCAGCAGCAGCAGCAGCAGCAGCTATTGCTGCAACAGCAGTCGACGGCTGCGGCTGGGACCGTCGCCGCCGCCGCGACCGTGGCCGCCGCGGCAGGAGGCGCTGCTACCGGCGGGTTTCCTGCCTCGGGACCGGCGCACAGGCGCCAGCCGCCCGGCCGCCGCGGCAGCGCCTCCGCGGTGGCCGGCAGCGCCGCAGGCACAAGCATCGGCGTCGCGCGCGGTGCTTCGGCACCCCAGCAGGCCGCACTCACGCCGCTGGTCCCTATCATGTCGACGGCGCCCAGCAGCGCGACCAGCGCGTCCAGCAGCAGCGTTAGCGCCAGCGGCGCTGAAGGCCCCGCCGCCGCTACTTCGGCCGCAGCGGCCGTCGCGTCGGAGCGCACCGTCCGCTTCGCGCCGTCCGTGACGGCGTCTGCATGCGCGACGGCGACCGAATCCTTCTCCTACCAGAGCACCAGCACCACCTGCAGCCCCGACGCCACCCCGGCTCCGTCGGTGGATGTCGCCTCGGGCGCGGGCGGCGCGCAGGTGACCGCAGCGGTCGCCGCGGCGCTGGCGGCGCCGGCTGCCGGCGCCAACGCGGGCGCCAACGCGGGCGCCGCCAACGCGCCCATTTCCGGCGCCACAAGCGCCGGGCGTCCAGGGGCTTCGACGATTGCAGCTCCAGCGCCGAGGCTATCGGGTGGCTCCTCGGACGGCCGCTTCTCTGCCAACTGCCGCCGCTTCGCTTACGCAGCCGACTACGCACCGCTGGCCGGCGTGGCGCGCGGTGGCGGCGCGAAGGCCCGTCCTGCCGCGGCCACCGCCGCCACCCCCGGGGCGCCTGCGGTGCTGGCTACGGCTGGTGATGCAGCGGGCGTGCCGCCGTCGCTGATGACTCGGCTGCCGCCGTCGCTGATGGCAGCGCCCACAATCGCGGCCACGGTTGCTGCACGCGGCAGCGTGGGGCATGCGTCAGAGGCACTCGCGGCTGCGGCGGAGGTTGTCTCGGGCGCAGCCGAGCGGGCGGAGTCGCCGACAGGACAGTCACCCCGGTCGCTGAGCGCTGGCAAGTTCACGGCCGCGGCGGCAATTGCGGTCAGCACGGCGGCTATGCTGCCGTTGCAGGTTGGCTCTTTCGTGTGGCCTTTGGTTGAGGGCAGCGCGGCTCGGATCGGAGCGGGTTCGCCTGCGGTAGCCGCCCGCGCGGCGCCGCTTGCAGCGCCGGCGTCGGTGCAGCCGCCCTTGTTGATGGGTGAAGGCCGGGAGCTGGCGCAGAGCGCGGGCAAGGGCTGTGAACCCGCCAGCAACTTGATGGCAGGACCTGTGAAGCAGGCCCGAGACAGACAGCAGGGGCCGGCGGTCGGGCAGAAGGAGCGGGTGGACGAAGACGCCACGGTGGCGCCCACCATGGGGGCGGCGGCGGCGGCGACTAGCAGCGCAGCCATGGTAGCGACGGTGTTGGGTCCAGCGGCAGTGAAGTGGCGCCTGGCGCTGGCCGGCGTGCTAGTGGCGCTGCTGCTACCGTGGATTGTCCGCTGGGTGCTGTAGGCTGCCAGCACAAGGCTGCGTGCGTGGGCGGGGCCCCTTACGGTTTCCATAGTTCTGCATGCAGAATTGCTACCATCTGCGGTGTTGGACGTTGGTATAGGTTGGCATCTGTGTGTATGCTTTTAGTTATGTACGCGGGATGATTCTGCCGCTGGTTGTGGCGGCGCGCGAACATTTGGCGGTCCGCCAAAGCGCATTCTAATGATTCCCCTGGTCATTTCGCGTGCGTCTGGCTTGCGACAAGGATATATACACTCATTCTGATGACAGCAATGGCATGTTACGTGCTGAATCCTTGTGCAGCTTGACATTCGGAACTGGTTGCGCCACGCATTGGCGGGAATTAGCGCTCACTGGCGCGTCACTGTGGCCCGGCGTGGCGCTTAGTCTGTAAAGAGACTGTGTAAAAGCACCGCATGAGGGATACTCGATGCATAGCCTTGGGAGCATCCAGTGGCATTGGCGTTTGCATGCTTAGTTTACCTTGATGATTTCATACTCTGTCAGCGCTTCCAGCGCTTCTTGCGGTATGGACGTTGCAGCGGTGCAGCGCTGCCGGATTACAGGTTGAGGGACGGAGGTGGCCGCCTTCTTGCAACCGCAGCACGTATGTGCGCAGCTGATATTGGGCAACGCCGATGCGAGAGTGGGTGATGAGCAGGAGTCCAGCTTACTTATGCGCGCAGCCGATGCAAAATGAGCGCCTGTTACGGGCGTGGTCGCGCTGCCAGGCGCCGCCGAAAGCGTTGTTTTCAGAGGCTGCGGTGGCGGCCGAGAGAGCTGGTTACCTATGTTGAGTGCGCAGGTGCCGTAACACCTCTGGCACGGGGGTTGGGAGCAAGATAGGATGGCGGGAGGTGAGTGGCAGTAGCTTACGCGATGCGCTGTTATTCTGGCGCCCAAGAGCCGATAGGGGCAATGAGACGCCAGTAGCCGCTTGAAGTCGAAGCCATCGCCACCCAGTTTGTGTAACCGTATCTTCGGTAGACGGGTCCGTCGTGCCCGTTGCAGAGGCGGCCGGGAAATGCCCTTTTGGAGCCCGGCTCCAAAAGCCGGGTGTGCATCCCCTTGGATAGTGCTCATGAAGTAGGCATGGGGCAAGAAGGCGAGTTCCCGGCAGTGTCCGAAGCCCCCCATATATCCACAAATACAAGCAAGGTGCATCCCCTTGGATAGTGCCCTTCCGCCCTGGCTGCGGCAGACCGGCAGTCCGCCATGCCTGCTTGTCCCGCTGACTGCATGTTGTGTACAGATGCCCAGTGTCTGGGTGACAGGGGGCCGGATCTCGCGAACAGCAGCGAACCCCGGCAGCCCAGCCCATCCATGATGGGCAACTTGGCAACTGAGCCATTCGCATTCTAGTGCATTCAGATGACGGGCAATGCACAGCGCACATGCCCGCTCACGTACAAGCCAGGACATGTTGCCGTACCGTTTAAACCCCGTGTCGTGATTCAGTCTTTACCGTACTCTGCTAGCCCACTCATGCGTCCAATCTGATCACATCAACTCATGCCGCCACTGTGGTGTGAGCCTGAAGTCTGGTTCCACACTCCCACCGCCACAACGGTGCAGGTCCACTTCCACCACACCACCGCGTAAGCAACTCGGGCCGCGTCAGCCAGTCTGCATCAGGGGAGACCTGGTCGCCATCAGGCACCACAGGCACTCCCTGACGGGCGGGGATCCAATCCCGGCCTGTTGGGCTATTCGACGATGCTCCCCTCCCTGGCGCCCTATCTCGATTCCGAGCACCATGGCCACATCGCTTTATCACACCGTCCTCATGGGCACGTGGGCGCGTGTGTCTGCCTCCGCATTCTCACTTGGTGGCGCCATAAGATAGCAGCACAGCCCCAACCTCCCGCGCGCCCGACTGCCGCGCGATGCGCAGAGGCGTCTCGCCGGCGTACGGCTGGCCCGTCACACGGTTGGGGTCCGCCCCTGCCTTTAGGAGTGCCTCCGCGCCTGCACAGCATGGGCAAGGGGACACACAAGCTAAAGGCCTCCCCGTCGTGCGTGACGAGATTAACTTCACTCCAGCCGCCTTTTGCTCCCCCCCCCCGAAAGGTTGGTTTATTTTGGGCTGGTAACCCCCCCCCCCCAAAAAAAACCATTTGTATCCGTTATTCGTGCTCGTTGCAGCATTCCAGCGCCCGCCCCTCACCAATGGGCAGGTTATTTGAGGCCATTCTGTGCAGGGGTGTGTAGCCGTACGTGTCCTCTGCCTCAATGTCGGCCCCCGCCTCAATCAGCAGCGCTGTGGACATCTGACCGCGCCGGCTCATGCCGCACTGCGGGCGAAGGGGGGGTGTGGGCGGTATCCATCCATGCAGACGGTGATTATCAATGGTGGAGGATGAAGTGCAGAAGTCCAGGGGTACAGCGGGGACATTACCGTTGACGCCAACGCGTAGTCCCGGGGGAGGGGGGAGCAGGGATGTACGCAACATACCCCCACACGCGCGGGGACAAGTCGCTTTGCAATCGGCATGTAACTCAGCCGGAGCGTGAACGTAGCGACCTTTGGACACTTCCTTCCGGCCGCCAGGCTATTCTTGTTTCCAGCGGTCGCGCCACCTACACACTCCTCTCCAGAACACTCCAGCCTCAGCGCCCCCCCCCACACACACGAAAACATAGTCAGACACACGCCGCCGTGCCGCACCGAACCGACCCTGGCCACACACACCGTGTGCAGCGGCCGCGCGCCCCCTGTCATGACCTCGTTGGGGTCTGCGCCTGCGTCCAGGAGCGCCCTGACCGCCTCCGGCCCCTTGTGTATTGCGTTAGCCATGTCCGTGTAGCCGCCACCAGCTGCGGACGCAAGGCGACAGAAGCAACACGGATGTCGAAGGCTGGGTTGGTTAGGATCAGTGGGGAAGTGTTGAGAGGAGGCTTGGTTGGCGCCGTCCCCGGGCCAGCACCCAGCCGGCCTGTGCAACACTTGGAGACGCAGCTGGGAAGGAGCCGCACACATGCAGCGGCCTGGCAGCTGAGCCGGACACGGGTCAGTGCCAGCTTTGCGCGCGTCGCCAACGCCGCACACGGGGCAAGCGTCACGTAGCTCGCTCGGCCACGCACCGTACACAGGCCCCGGAGCTTTGTTGTGGTTCTGGTACTGCTTCCCCACCACCACATTTCCTTGTTCGTCTCGCTTGACCTTCCCACTGTAGATACCGGGCCTGTTTGGTTTTTTGGGGGGGGTTCGGGCAGCGGATTTTCAGGCAGCACATCGCGGATGCTGCGCCATAATCAGCAGTGGCCGTGCTTAAGCGCGGCACAGGTACCCCAGCAGGGGTTCTCGCAGAACCGTCTGCCTGCGTCGCGCACGTGTCGCCCCAGCCCCCGACCAAGGGCCCCCGACCTAGGGCCCGCAGCTCCGTGCCGTGACAGGCGGTGCTCTCACCCGACCGTGTCAGCGACCTGCGATGATACCGCAATGTCAGGCACACAATGGTGTTAGCGAGGACGCCCTTCGAAAGCTCTGCGGATGAGCAGCAGCAGCAGCATAACATGCACCATGGCCATCACCCATCGGCCCCCTTCTCCTCCGCATCAGGCCCCTGTTACCCCTGCAATCCTGCATCGCCTCTGTCGCCTGGCATCGTGCAGCAGGTGTGGCCGTCGCCTCGTCGGCAAGGCCACGCCCAGCGAGCCCCGATTGGGCACCAGTCACCGCCGCTTTCCCCCAAACACCTCCCACCCGAATCCCACACAGAAACATACATATCAGCGGGCAATCTACTTTGGTCTCCACTGCATCTCAAACGCCGCCCCTGTTCTCGTTGTCCCCACCACCCACCGGGTCAAACCCCTCTGGATCGTAGCCGCCGCCCATCGCGCGGGTGGACGTAAGACGCGTGGACAGCAGGAGCAGCGGGAGCGCGAGAAGCCGTGGAAGAACTCCTGCGCCCGATATTCGACCGCGCTTTATTGCACGCTTATTGCTCAGGCAAGGCGCTGCAGGCGTACTGGTCGGAAAAGCCCCTGAGGGAGGCAATCGTTTTATGAATTTTGGCCGCCCGAGCGCGTGGCGCAGCATGCGTGGTAGTTGCAGGGACTATCAGGAGGAGAGTATTACAGTTTAAGAATTTATTAAATAGGGGCTGCTGAATGAAGGATAGTCGGGCCGCAATCGAACGGCCAGCGGCGTGGCGTCGGTCCAACCATAATCGCATCGTGTTCAAGACCTTAACGGTTCAGCGCCCAACCTTGCCAACCCGCACAGCCACGCCTCTGCCGCGCCGACAGCTATTCGGTCCACTGCGCCCCTGGCCCGCCCATTTCTTTGCCTCAAGTGTCTCCCGTTCGAAGGAGCCCACTCAAAGCCGGCACCAGCCGCATTCCCAAACCAGCGCCCGCCCCAAGCCCAACCCACTGCAGCGCCTGCCCCAAAACCTGGTCCGTGGACGCTGGACACCTGCCCGCAGGTGCGCTGCGACTCCAGCTCTCACGCTGCGTGGCGTCGCATTGCCTGTGTGGTCGTGCTTTCGCCTGGCCGGGCGCCCGGAGAGTGAGGAATGCGCGCCAGCAAAACGTTCCAGCAACCTCCAGCCAGCCACTGACGTCGGTACAGTTGCAGCGCGGTTCTCCTGTTTATGCGCCCAATGCATTGCTTGCTTGTATTTGCGGATGTGAAGGGGGCTTCGGACACTACTGGGACCTGGCATTCTTGCCCCATGCCTGTTCCATCAGCGCCTGCCCCAAAATCTGGTCCGTGGCCAGTGAGTGCGTGACGGGAACTCCATCTTCATCCTCCCATGCAAGGCACCGCTGTCGACGATGCAGTAAGGGAACAGGTTTTCGCAATTGTCCCTGTGTTACATATGCCTGACCTCAAGAACGCTCCTCACGTAGCGTATTGCCCACATGTGTAGGCTGTCCGCTGGTCCACCAATTTATTCTGCTGCATACAGTGCCCTCCACGGGTGTAACATGCCCCCGACGTGCCTCCAATCCGCCCACTTCGGTATCCCAAGGTTCGCAACCGCCATAAACACCGCCTTTAAACCGCCCAAGAAGACGTCTCCGTGACCTCTTGTAATCGAACCCTTCAGTGTGTGTGAATGCTACACGCAAGAGCAATCCCGCCGCCTCCACTCCACATCCCGTCCCACGATTGCACAACGCAGACATGAGAGTGCTCAATCACTCGCTAGCGGCCGGCATACAGATTGAACCTGGCCGCACATAGGCACGGACTCCACATTCATCTCTGGAAACGCGGCCAAAAAAAATTAGATGCCTCCATGTGGGCGAGTGCATTTATTGCATTACGTATTGGGTTGTGTCAGATCAGCCCACGTCTTCGTTAAGTACAGCCCTTTTCGTTCACGCGAGTCGGCGTGTTGGCTCCCGCTGCCAGAATGCAGCGGGCTTGCGGTGTGAAATGCATACGTACAAGGGTCCACACACCCTCATCAGACACAGCTCCCACCCAATCAACAACGCGGCTTGGGGGCTTCCTCACAGGCAGCTCGCAACCCCACACATTGGCTGCCGCCGTAGACACTGCCTAGATACCGCAGCCGACCCTTGAACTCGTCACACATCCATGTGCACAAGCAGTCATGACCTACACCGCGGCCGGCAGGCGGCCGCCCTCGCACTCCTGAGGTCCGTAGCGCACCGCCGGCATGGGGCCCAACGCCGGCGTCACCACGGGCACGCCGCGGCTGGCGCCGCCAGCAGAACCGCCTGCGCTACCCGAGGGCCCCTGGCCGCTGCCGCACGAAAGCGAGCCCACCGAGGAGGTGGCGCCCCCGGCGGCCGAGGCGACGGCCGAGGCGCGGAACAGCTCGACGGTCTGCCGCAGGCTGGGCCCCACGCGGCGACAGTCCTTGACCTTGATCTCCTCCAGGCGCGGCAGGCTGGCGGCCAGGTGCGCGGCGCCGTGCTCCGTCACACCGTCGCCTGCGGTTACGAGGCAGCGTCCGCATCAAAGCCAGCACAGAACAAGGAACTATTCAGGGCGCAAGTTCAGCGCAGCTGCGCAGCCAGCGACGTCCCTGGGCGCGGAAAAATCCTGATTCACTGTGCACACGGCGCGCCCATCGCGCCATCACCAGCACCGACTCACCCAGCGCGTACAGCTTGAGGCGGCGCAGCTGCGACACCGCCGCCAGCGTGTGCAGGCCCATGTCCGACACCATGCCCAGCGAGCGCAGCTTGAGCTCGGCCAGGCAGGGCAGACGCGCCAGGGCCGAGGCCAGGTCCGCCAGGTGGCAGTCCATGAAGCCGGGCAGGTCCTTGATGCGCAGGACGACCAGCGAGGTCAGGCTCAAGATCACCTGGAAGCGGTGCGGTGCGGGGTAGTGTAAAATTTTGTAGCGGTGGAGCGGAATCAGGATGGGTGCGCGAGGGCTGCGGCTCCAATCACCGGGATATTTGGGACGGGTCGCGGGTCGCGGGCCTTCATCGGAACTTGTGGGCAGCATGCCTGCAAGGCCTCGACCCACCTCGGAATGGAAGCCCAGGATGCTGGCGCCCGCAGGCAGCGGCTGCTGCTGCTGCAGCAGGAGCTGCGCCTGCTGCGCCGGCGCCAGCTGCTGCGCAGCCAGCGGCAGCGCCTGCGGCGGCGGGTACAGCATCGGCACGGCGGTGTGCGACACGATTAGCTTCTGCAGCCCCGTCTGCGCGCCCAGGGCCCGCAGGTTGGCGTGCGACGCGCAGGCCGAGAGCTTGAGGCGGCGCAGGCCCGGCTGCGGCAGGAGCAGCGCCAGCGGTGGCGGCGACGTGCTGCTGCTGCTGGGGCCGTACAGGCGCAGCGTGTCCAGCCGGCGGAGCACCTGCAGGGGCGCGGGCGCGGCCGGTGCCAACGCAGCGGTGCCGCCCGCCGGGCTGCCTGCCGCCCGCGTGCCGGGCTGCCGCGGCGACTGCTGCGGAAACCGCTGTGCGCCGAGGTTAGCGTCGGCTGGGTGGGAGGTACCGCCAGGGCCGGCCGTCGCCACCGGCAGCCGCGCCGGCTGCTGCTGCTGCTGGGGCTGCTGGTTGCGCGCGCCAAACACAGCGGCAGCGGCGTGACTGCGCGCAGACGAGTGCTGCGGGCGTGAGGTGACCTCGTCCCCATAGGATTGCGCACTGCTTTCTTCCGTCTCGTCCTCGTCACCTGCATCATCGACACACGCCGCAAACAACGCTGTGATCAGGCAACGAGCGACCCCCGCACCAGCACATACCATCCACTGTCCGCGCCACGGCCCTTCCCGTCCTCACACCGCTCCACAAGGCCCAGTTCAGTTCGCTTGCCCTTCTACCCCTCGTCCACCCGTACCTGGCCCACCCAATCCCGGCCACATCCCATACCGCCCTCACCTGTGGTGCTCGACAGGTCCATGTCCTCCACCTCGCCGTCCAGCTCCTCCATACCCTCGCCGCCGCCGCCCACGTCCAGGTCATCAGGTTGCAGCGAGTCCAGCCCCGCCATAGCCAGGTAGCGCAGCGCCGGCAGCGCCGCCAGCCGCGCCAGCAGCTCGCCGTCCAGCTGCAGCTCCTCGCCAAACAGCTCCAGCTGCTCTAGCCGCTGCAGCTGCGTAAGGCGCGCCAGGCCTGCGACACCGAGAGGGATTCCAGCGTTAGAGGGTTTACGACAAGGGAGTCCGGGACAGGGAAGACGATGTGGGTTACTCGGTAAGCAGGGCCAGCGGTATGGGACCCAGGAAGGTGGCGCGCACACATTCCGTGTCACCCAGGTGCCGGTACAGGGCGCCGGCGTGCCGGTGCTCACCCTTGGTGGTGGGACAGCTTTCCTCCGGCGCGTCCTCGTCCTGGATGGCCAGGCGCCGCAGCGAGGAGATGCCGGTTATGATGCGCAGCATGTCGTCGTTCACGCAGCACTCGTACAGCCGCAGCTCCGTGAGCTTGCGCTGATACTTCGCCAGCGCGCCCATGACCCGCTCGCCGGCGCCCGACTCGCCCCAGTAGGCGTAGTGTAGGATGAGCTGGGACAGGTTGGGGAGGCGGGGCAGGCTGAGCACCATGTCCGCGGTCGTGTCGCGGATATAGGACAGCTTCAGCACGCGCAAACTTGGCATACTGCTCAGCATGAGCTGCACAAGCGGGCGCCTCAGCGGCTGCGCCGACGAATTTGTTGCCAGGCGCAGCTCCTCAAGCGCGGTCATACGCGCAATTGCGGCAGCCTCCGTCTCCAACAGTGCGGTTTTGTCAATGCTGACGGACTTCACAGGTGCACAGCTGCAAACCGCAGCCAAAATTGATTCGGTGAAGTCGAAGGTGGCTGGGCTGGAGCGGCTCCCGCTTGCACTGTAATGTTGATACCTGGACTCTGACTGCTGTCCATAGCCGCCCATTGCGCCCTGCTGCTGGTGTAGCTGCTGCGCGGCGACTCGGTTCTCGTTCCAGGTGAGTCGCGCAAGCTGCGAGTTTTGCTGGTCGGGCTGAGTGAGGAGCGCCAGCGTCGCCTGCTTGCCTTCGCCCGGGCTGCCAAGCGTGAAGTCCAACGACGACAGGCGCGGGAAGCGCTTCAGCAGCTGCGCACTTCCCAGAGCGTGCAGCACGGCGGGCCCGCACAACGAAACGCGGGTGGTGCTCCGGTTTGCCATGTTCCTCAGCGGCACGCAGACGCCCCGCAACGAAACGCGGTCAGCCGGCGCTAAGAATGGAAGTACACAGCTGAAGACGGCCTCAACGGGCTCATTGGCTCGAGACGAGCATCCTTGCGGGCCTCCAAGGTTGGGCTCAGAGCCCCTGCTCGGGCCGGGCGCCACTCCAAAGTCTTCCATTTATCCTCACTGTCCCTAAAAGATCCTCAAGAGAAGACGTGAGCCAAGCGCCGTAAGAGGAAGTCGATGCCTTCCTTAACTCGGAGGCAGCGTATTCATCTCAATGAAGAATCAATGTACAATTAGGTATTACATTCCAATGTGAAGAACGCGAGGCCTGGCAGCCCGGAAACGGAGGAGGAGTTCGTAAATTTGGGATGAGTCGGGCAGCCCCACAGCTCAGCCCGACAGCCCTAGCCCGGTGCGCATGATGAAGATGCATGCAGCAATGCAGATACCTGTTTGTGTGTTCATTAATCAAGCGAGCTTGGTACTTCTCTGAGTGCACAGTCAGCCGGGCCAGCTGACGGGCTGTCGGGCAGCCGACGGGCGGCTGCCTTTGCCGATGCTAGGGGCGCCATGATGATGGGGCGCGGTCCCGCGAATAAAGGTCGGCCGCGCACAATACAGTAGTCTTCCTGCGGATAGCAGTACCCGGGGGCGGGGGCGGGGAGACCCTTCACTCGGGAGACGGGAGAGACCGTGGCGAAGCCCCGGTCTGCTCTTTGCGGCCATACCTGCCGTTCGGGACGTCTTGACTTTCGTCAATCTTCGCGTATAGCGTCCAGTCCCTAGACTCTTACATCTATAGATGAAACTATGTTGACGGCAAGCGTTGCGGGGCGAAAATGTTGACATTTGTGCAACAGCCGGACCACGCGATGTCGATCCCCCTGAATGTGCCCCGGCCTGGCGCCGCCAACTTCGAGCCCGGCTAGCTGGTTGCAGTGTTTGCTTCGATTACGGGAGCCATGCATAGGCTATATGCGCCCTGTTATTCTGGGTGAAGTTCGTGGAGGTGTTCACGTGGTGTGGAGCGTGCCAGGGCGTGGCGTGGCGGCCAGGCAACAACACGCCTTCGGACTCCCGGTATGCCTCCCGCCTGCACCGACCGCGGTCCTCATGGCAGCTCCAGCGCACACCACAATAACGACCAGCTGTTCCAAAGCTGACACCCCTTGTTCCCGCATGGGAGGACCACCTTTGTTGTTGCGAGTCTGCCAGGGTTCCGGCGTTTTTACTGGGCGCCCGCTCCCGCGTTTTTGTTTCAGGAACCCTGGCCGAGGCCACGGGGGGTATAAATACCCGTGGCCTCGGGGGTAGTTCATTCCAGAAACCAAAAGCGAAAAGACGGGGGTGTGCGTATGTGATGTCTTTGCTGCGTTCTCCTCCGCTCCTCCCTGTTCGAAGAAATGTGTGGAGAGCCAGGGGTCAGGGGTTGCGAGCAAGAGGTCAGGGGAGATGAAGGCGCCGTGAGGAGTGGAGGAGAATAGGAAAGCAACGCGACATATATGTACGGAAGCAGCATGCATGGGGACTGGGGAGTGGGACAGCAGCACCGAAGAGCTGTGCGGAAACTACTCAACGAGGTGGTCTGGCTTGACCTCAATGAACAACAGGGTCTCCCCTCCGACCAGCAGACTACAGGGTCTGGCACACCCGCGAACGTGTTTAGCGACCGTGCTTAGCGCTGGTCTTGTAACACTGTATGTATGGCGGATCCCTAGAATTCCAGCATCTATATTTGCAACTTGCAGGTTGAACACAGAGGCGTCGGCGGGGGCGGCGCAGCCAACAGCAAAAAAACGGCGCTGCGCCTCGAACTCCAGCCGTCCCTAGCAATCCCCGCATACACGTTCCTGGACATTGTGCAGCTGACCCTGTTTGACACCCCGGAGAATATATGCGTGCAGGTTGAAGGTAAGCATTGAGTCTCCGTGCAGGGTTTGCACGAAGCCTTGCCTCAAATGCACCTCCCCTGCCCTATGGCCCTCGCCAGCTCTCCACAGCATCTTACCACTTGCCAAGGAGCAGCGGGCAACAAGGCCATCCTTCTCAAGAGGCTAAGTTCATTCTCAGCGTTGCAGTTTATCGCAGCGGAGACACCGCACAGGAAACACTGTGGAGGGCAAGCCCTGCCTATGGCAAGATGCAAACACCTAGGGATGTATGTTTAGGCTAGCGAAGGCCGAAGGGTGGCGCAGACAGACATCCGGAGGCCAGGCCCCCCAATGACGCCGTGAGAAATCAAAGGTTTCCGTTCGGAGCAGCACGCATGCCTTCCATCAAAAGCCCCATCCCAAGAGGAGCCAAGGTGCTCAAGGCGGGACTCACAGCCGGAGGCACGTGGCCATTCGCACATGGCCTCGCCTCAACGCTGGCAAATGCCAAGACCGTTGCACACATACGCTTGCATGCCCCGCGACTCAGTGGCAGCTTTGGCGACCCAAACGCGGCCCCGTTCGGGCTAGCCCACCTGAGGGGCGCTCGAGTCGGCGTGGGCTATGCAACACGCGCACGGCGCTTGCTCAGCTTGCCCAGCTGCCTCAACCGGCGTAAACAGAACGCGGCCCCAAGCGCGGCCCGCGTCGCGGAGGCTAGATGCTCCAGCCCTTGGCCCGCAGGCCGGAAACGTACGTCTCCAGGAAGGTGTCCATGTCTGGGAACAGCGCCTGTGAGGGAGGGGGGACAAAGGGGGCTCAGGTGCGTGCCTGGCTTCACACTTGGGCGCGCGCAAACAAGGAGTTACAAGGCGTGTGACAAAGGCGCGGGCGCCCCTCGGGTGTGACGTGGCCGGAATGATGTGGCCAGGGAACAGCAGAGTGCATGGAGGTTGAAATTGTGCGCATTTGGTCATATCACCAACGCGTGTGCAACAGCAGACGGCAGCCGGAAGCCGGAAGCTGACAACCGGAGGACGATAGATGGGGCACACTGTTGCGTCACGAGAGCAACTCTGCCCTTCACCTTGTAGCGTTCAATGGCCGCCTTGTAGTACTGCAGGCGCATGGGCGTATGCAGAAACCTGTACGAAATAAGGACAGGCAGTGCGGAGGTGGCCAGCACCGCGCGTGTCTTGTACCCGGCACCCCGTGCCCGCATGGCTGCAACGCGCGACTGTCCCATCGCCACCACGCGAGCCATCCACCAAGCGATCCCCACACACCTCGTCGCGAATGTCTGCGCGTTGGCGATGGATTGGAGGTTTCGTCACAGGCATAGTGCAAGTCCAAGTCAGGATGCGGTGGCTGGAACTCCAGCGCGACGGCCGGCCCGCTCCTAGGCCCCGGTACGGCAATAATACGCACGGCATGTGCGTGCCCTTTCACGAGGGCACTTGCATCGTTCGGCAGCCCGACAAGCTTGACGCCGACAACCTTACTTGAACACATGACGAGGACGGTGCCGATACTGAGGGCGGATGCCGCTGAGGACGGGCGAGGATGGGTGCCTTAGTACGGGTGCCTGAGCGTGCCTGAGGATGGGTGCTTGTGGACGGGTGCCTGTTGACGGGTGCATATATTTGATTTTCACGCACTATGCACGATAAGGTATGCACATGAATGACATCGAACGCATCGTTACTTGCGAGGCTGTTGCTTCTTTTTATCGTAGCCATCGCCCCTGCCATCGGGGTAATCGAATCGGTGCAGACGGAGGTACCCGTCCTTGAACTGCCCGTGCCCAAGAGAACACCTATCCTAGAAACGCCCGAATGGCAGCAGTTCCTGAAAACCAATCTGGAGCCGGACTTGCAGCCATGGCAACAGCGCGCTCCCCTGCGAGCTGCTGATATTCTTACCCAATTCGATGCTTACTAGGCCATTGAGCCCGTGCTACGCACGACAAACACAGAAGAGGGTGTGCTAAATGCGGTATTTAGGAGCGACGACCCTAAATGCGGTGCAAACTCGTTTGCGAGTGACTTGAAAAGTGTCTGCACCAGAATATGCAGCTTAAGAACTACTTTACAATGGTGCTTCTATCTCAGAGCGCGTTCTGGCACGCCCGGCCGAAACCCCGTCCCGGTGTAGTGGTGTCGAGAGACACCGATGAAGCACATATGACACGGATTCCTGTGTCAGCAGTGCTTGCAGTGCCTGAATTGAAAACATACCCATACGTTGTGAAAGGCCACCAAGAAAAGTCATAAGCAGCATGTTCGAGTGCTCCGGCACTGGAAGCAAGGTGACTGTAGTTGCAAGCCGAGCGGCAACCATTGGATCTGGGTGGAGAGGTGGCATCAGAAACTCGGGGAGGGGCCGGCAGCGGGAGGAAGGGGCAGGGGGCGGCGGCGTAGGGCCAGAGGGGGGAAAGGAATTGTACCACGGTGAGGGAGAGCACAGGGTTGACAGGAGAGGGGCCTGGGGGTGACTTGGGCAGGAGATGGCTGGTATTGTGAGTATCGTTGTGGGAGAACCGACGTGCGGCTCTCGGGGGCTCGCATGGGGCGGCAGCACCACCGGATGTTGGCTGGTACTCGGCGAACTCGTAGCGCGCGATCCTACGTGCAGCTCGACGACGGTGCTGTTGCTCGTTTATTGCAGCTCGCCTGGTAGCATCGCGAGCCCAGCGACGTGAGCTCAGCGCTCATCGAGGCGCTCAGCGAAGCGCGCCAAGCAACGTATCTACTGCCGCCCTGGGCTTGTCAACATGTAGTAAAACGTTCCTATTCAGGGAAAGGAGGCCAAAGTGACACTCGTCAGTTCCGACGCGGCCATGCTACACCCCGAATGTTGACCACCGAAAATCGCAGGGCGAGCACACACCCAACACGGCAATCGTTTAACGACTTACCAATGATGATGCTCGCAGACGCCCACGGGTAAAAAACAGGCAGCTCGCGGGAGCGACGCTCGGATGCGTAGCTCGAACGTCGCGAAGGGGGCAGAGGCAAGGTAGCCGTCCGCCCGAAGAAAGGCAAAGTATAAGAGCGAGTAGTATGTGAAAGTGGTGTTCGCAAAAGGAATGTTTGAACGTGGGACGGCTCGGAGCTGTGTTTTGTACTCGCTGGGTCGCCCATGCAGGCTGTCGCCGTCAATCAGTGGCCGTCGCAGTGCGGGGTCGTGGTTCCTCTTCACCAACTGATTCCTCAAGAGAAATCAAAAATAAACAAAATAAAAGACTCGGAGGGCGCAAATTCGCTGGATTTGTTTGACGTTTACGCGTACGACGCCGAACTTGGCGATGTAAATTTTTACACAGCAGTAATTTGGCGAAACAGAGTTTATGCGACACAAAACGGGGCGCGAGGCAGTGGTCGGTCGCTTGGTCGCCCATGCAGACCCGACTACTTTAATTATATAGACACCAAGGTATTCTTGGTGACTCCTAGCTCTATATTAAACCATCGGCATGTCCTAACTGCACCACCCCACCGCTATTCTCCCCGCTTCGGCTTCCCTCTGCTGTGTCTGGCTGTGTTCCCCTGGCGCTCCGCAGTGGTGGAAGTGTGAGTGGGCCCTGGGTGCTAGCGATAGCTATGTTGCATGAAGTCCTAAATTGGCGCATAGAATGCATGAACGGGGTGGCTGGCGCATTTACGCAACTAGGGGACGCTACGCAACCCAAACGTGTGCCTTTTGCCTGCTTGCGTCCCTCCTGGAAACGTCACCACAGCGTACGCGGTCCTGCAGGTGGGTTTGTGTTTGAGCTCTGCGGGTCACGTGTGATGACATCCTGGGCGCGCTGCTATCTCAACCGTTTTGAAGCTGGCAATGCGTCGCGTGTCTGGACTGGGGTGCATGGCTGCTCAGCGACTGAGTCCCTGCCTCTTCACGCACGTGTCCCATCTACAGCTAGTGCTCATATGGAACAATACAATCTATTGGCCCTCGCGCCCCGACGGCCAAACGCTGACGCGGCCCACGCAGCAATGGGCGAGCCCCTACTCATGCGACTTCCACTCGGTACGGATTAGCTGGCATAGGCTTAAGCGGTCCTAACGGCCCGTTGAATGTGCTGGGTGCCGGTCAGAATGCAGGGGCGCACCCAAGGAAGGGAGGGAGCACCATGTAGGGGAGTACGTGATGTTTCCACCTGCACACAACCCCTCAGATGATGTCAGCGGCCCTGTCTTCGGGGCGCGTCAAGCTGCCCAACACCCTCTTCATCTACAACACGGACGACAACATCGTGCGATTTGGTCGGCGGTCGCGCAACCTCACGGTGCCGTCGTTGAGCATCTCGCGTTTGTCTGCGCAGCATTTTAACAAGTTTGAGGTGAGAGCGATTGGCACAGTTTTGAGGGTGCGGTCGGGTGCGGCATTGGGCAGGGGAGGTAGGGTGCCGGCGGGTTAGGGGGATGCGCGTGCGTGCCCCGCTACCACGGTCGTGCCTTGCTTGCAGCCATTATCCAGCATTCGAGCACCTGGCTGCCGCCGCCCGTCAGTGCTTTTGTAAGCCTATAAAACTGCCCTCGGGACACCTAGGAGCTTTTACAGCTCCTGTGAATTGTGGCGATTGAAGTTGAGTGCGGCCTGTTGGGAGTGCGGTTGCGGTTGGGCGGTTTGACGCGGGTGAATATAGGTGAGAGCAGGTGCACGGCTGGGTGCGAGGTGGGGACAAGTCCTGGGGCGTGCGGCCGTTGCAAGACGGAGGTGACGCAGGAGGGCGACGACTAGGACTGGGCGTGGGCTTCGGGATTCTTGAAGGGGTTAGGGGTTGAGGGGAAAAGAAAACCTTGTCCAAATCAATTCGCTGCGCGCAGCCTGTGGTTGCAGCCTTAGTTGGTGCACCGAGGCAATCAAGGCTAGCAGGCGGCGCAAGGGCAGGCTCGCTCGGTGTTTACGGGAATTGAACGGCGGACGGGTGTGTATTGCAGGCCGCGATGCAGCCTGAGGGAGAGGACCTGGACATCCTAGTGCCCCAGGTGCGTTCAGCAGCAAAGCCACACGCGGTAGTGACCCTCGACATTTGTGTTGCAGCTCTTGCAGTGTTGCGCGTGGTGCCGTGTGCGATCATGTGATGCCACCGCCACGCAGCCGCCCGCTGTTCCCGCCCTTTGCTGCCGCAGATGATGTACACCCGGGATTCCGTGACAAACTACCCCTGGCACCTAAAGAAGGACATAGGTGCGCGGCACTACGTGCAACTACCGTGTCTGTGTCCGTGACGTTCATACACGCAACGCAGCCGTGCGCACCAGTACCCGATGCATGCACTCACCAGCGACTGCCACCACGTGCTTCCCCGTACTCGCAGCCTTCTTCCGTGGCAAGCCGCACTGCACCGGCCGCTGGTCGGAGCGATACAACTACACGGACGCCTGCTCGCGAGCCTACATAGCATGGATGGTGCGTGCCTGCGTACATGCATGAGTTGTGCGCAGCCTTTCCATCACCGTTGCGAGCTACAAGAAGAGGACATGCGGCGCCTAAAGGGTCTTACCCGAATATTGCCGCCTTTCCGCTCTGCCTCGTGATTCCGCGTTCGGTATGCAGTCCGCACGTGACAAGGCGGCTGGCAACGCCACAGCGCTGGACGCGGCGCTCTATATTCCCTACAGCGCCCGGGCTCCCAACGGGGTAAGAACACGCGCTGCTGCCCTGTCGCACTTTTGCATACCATACCCTGCCCGTGTCCGTGTCCAAGCCCCAGCAATGCCTGCTCGCATGGCTCCAGCCCAGACAGCTGAATTGCTCCCGGCCGTGTGGCCTTTTCCCGGCCGCAGTCCATTCCGCTCAACTTCACATATCCGCTGAAGGGCATGGCGCCCATGCGCCAGCACGCCAAGTACAAGTGGCTGCTGAACCTGGAGGGCATGGTGGCGGCCTTCCGACTTTCGCAGGCAGGTGGCGGCTGGGGGTGGGGGTTGTGGTTACCAGCCCAAACTGGTGGGTGGGGGTTTACTGGTAAGCAGTCCCGGTGAGGGGGGGGTGGGGGGGTTAGCCATAGATGGGATGGTATTTATCAGGTTTTTGAAGGGGAGAGCGGGCGGAGCCACGGGGCCACGGGGCCACAGGGCGATCCTGGCTACCACGATCCTGGCTACCACGTATGCTTGGATGACCAAGCTGCCGCCCATACGTGCAAAGGCGCTGACTCCGTGTCCTGCCCTGCCTGTGCGCCTGATTGCGGCCAACTGCGTCCTTCAGTTCATGATGCTCAACTCGCTCATCCTGCACCAGCGCACGCACTACATCGAGTATTTTTACAGGTGGGTAGTGGTGCGTCAGTTGGGGAGGGTTGGGGCATGGGGAGGTGCAGGGCCAGGCCACGTCGCTGCACGTACATGAACCACAGTAGGGACTAATAGCAGGCATGTTATGGGCATGGTTGTGGGAAGGTCGGCAGCAAACCAAGGGTTGACGGTATCCTTGGGCCATGTTCACACTGTCCCTTCTTGCAATCTCGCAGACTTGTGCGTTCCCTTCCTGCGCCGTAAGGACCAACTGCTCGGGCAGGAGCGGCCCTGGGGCATGTGCGTTAGGCGCATACACGCATCAGCTTGCTGTCCTGTTTGCTGACCTCACAGGAGCCTCGAGCCGTGGAAGCACTATGTGCCCTTTTGGAACGCCACGTCTCCAGACGGCAAGCTGTTGGGCATGGACGACATCTACAGCGCGCTGGAGCATGTGCGGCGGCTGGACCGGGAGAACCCCGCAGCGATCCAGGCCATTATTGCCAACGCGCAGACATTCGCGATAAGGTGTGCACTGGCCGTTGTGTAGGCGCGGGGGCGGCAGCTGTGGGATGGCTCGCGTGGTGGCGATGGGACAGTCGGGGGGTAGTTCATTCCAGAAACCAAAGAGACCATTGCAACCCAAAAACCCAGAACCTAGAACCATAGAGCGCGGAGGAGAGGGATGTACTCGTGTTCTTGCCGATAATCTTCAGTCTTGTTCGTCTGGTCTTCGTTGGCATCTTGGGTCATCGGTCCCGAAGGAGTAACTCCGTTCGGCGTTATCGCGTCACCCAGGCTCACCGCGCACACAGACCCAGCCCAACCCAGCCTAATGCACATAGCACACGTATTGCCCACCTGTAACCACACGCGAGAATGCCGGGCAGCGTCCGTGATAAGCCCGGCAGGAGCATCCAGAGCAGCATCGACATGCGTGGAGGGTGGGCGAGCAGGGACAGTCGGGGGTGGGGGCGGGGGGTAGTTCATTCCAGAAACCAAAAGCGAAACGACCAAGAGAACCCGAACCAGCCAGCCCAACCCAGAGCGCGGAGGGGGTTGCAGCCATGCGGGCACGGGGTGCCGGGTACAAGACACGCGCGGTGCTGGCCACCTCCGCACTGCCTGTCCTTATTTCGTACAGGTTTCTGCATACGCCCATGCGCCTGCAGTACTACAAGGCGGCCATTGAACGCTACAAGGTGAAGGGCAGAGTTGCTCTCGTGACGCAATAGTGTGCCCCATCTATCTTCCTCCGGTTGTCGGCTTCCGGCTTCCGGCTGCCGTCTGCCGTTGCACACGCGTTGGTGGTAGGACCAAATGTGCGCCAATTCAACCTCCATGCACTCTGCTGTCCCTGGCCACATCATTCAGAACACGTCACACCCAAGGGGCGCCCGCGCCTCGGTCACACGCCGTGTAACTCCTTGTTTGCGCGCGCCCAAGTGTGAAGCCAGGCACGCACCTGAGCACCCCCTGTCCCCGCTCCCTCACAGGCGCTGTTCCCAGACATGGACACCTTTCTGGAGACGTACGTTTCCGGCCTGCGGGCCAAGGGCTGGAGCATCTAGCCTCCGCGACGCGGGCCGCGCTTGGGGCCGCGTTCTGTTTACGCCGGTTGAGGCAGCTGGGCAAGCTGAGCGAGCGCCGTGCGCGTGTTGCATAGCCCACGCCGACTCGAGCGCCCCTCAGATGGGCTCCTCCGAACGGGGCCGCGTTTGGGTCGCCAAAGCTGCCACTGAGTTACCGGGCATGCAAGCTTCCAATGGCAGTGTAACGTATGTGCAACGGTCTTGGCATCTGTCAACATTGGGGCGAGGCCATGTGCGAATGGCCACGTGCCTCCGGCTGTGAGCGCCGCCTTGAGCATCTTGGCTTCTCTTGGGAAGGGGCCTTTGATGGAAGGCGTAACGTAGTCCCCGACAACAGACGGCGCCCAGCCAAACCCGCAAGCAATTAGGAATTGGAAGGGACAGCATGCCATGCAACGCGCGCCCTGATGTATTGCCGACGGTAGCTGGCTTGTTGCTGGCGCTTGCTGCCGACGCGCATTCTGCGTGCTCCAGGCGCCCGGCCAGGCCACAGCACCGCGCACACAGGCAGCGCGTCTGCAGGCGTCCAGCGTCAACTGATCTTATTTTTTTTTTCTGAGTCTGTGTTACAGCTGTGGGGAGACTTCTGACCCGGGCCCGAAACACGGCCGCTGCAGCCTACCAGCCTCTTTGGACTGGCGAGAGCGCCGACAACCTGAACGGCGCACACAAACCAAGCCTATGGCGGTCGAAACGCGCACGACGCTTGACCTCAGTGAAACGCAGTGCGTCTGCCTCCACTCGTCAGACGTAAGAAAAGGAAGGCAGCTCGCTCGCATCACCCGCACATAAGACAGCACTCACACACAGCAAGAAAGAGAAAACCTTGATCAACCCCCAGGAGCCACCGCCTGTCCACCCACCACCGTTCAGCTAAAACCTATTACCAAAGCCGGCGAAAACGCAAAAAGCCACCGCACACGGGACAGGACAAGCTGAATACTTCTCAAAACAGCAAACAAGCCAGGCCCCTAGAAGCAAAGAAAGGCATACATCTCCTCGCTCTCTGCCCGAACAGAACTCATTGCTAGCATTACTAACTGCACACACACAAAAACACCCCGCTTGTTCCAGCGGTTGCGAGCTGCGTCAATCCAATGATCTTGTGAGAAGGAGCCTTGCTACTGCGCGCGTCAAGGCTCGACTCAGCCCACATACTGCGTAAGAAACGTTGTGCGGGGCACTTGGGCGTGGAAGATGCAAGAGGCACGTATGCATGCGTGTTGGAGCTTGCAGAGTAGGGCCAAAGGGGGCAGGAGGGTGGTTCATCCGCGGCTAGGCCCCCAAACGCACCGTGGAAAAGCAGCGGTTTTACACAGGCCTGCAACGCATGCATTCTTTTTTCGGGTGTGTTGGAAGTCGGTCAGAACTTAGAGTGACCGAGAGCGTGTCAAACCCCATGCCATGGGACACGCAACCAGCGGACTAAAAGCCAGCACGGCTTCCCATATTCCTTAGTACCGTAGTGGGAATACTGTATAACGTGTAACGTGCGCAGCAGTCCAACTGTTAGCCGACCCTACTCCGACTTGGCTGGAAAGTCGACAATCATCCAACAGGGTGTCTACCGTATTTCATCTCCATGGTCACCTGCGCACGGGAAAGCGCCACGGGCCAGCGCCGGCAACGCACCTTGCCCTGTGCGGCGCAGCAGCTCACCCCAGGCCTCAGTCTCACAGCTGCCGCCGCCAGCCCCCGCCGTGCCGTGGTGCGGGCTCGCTGCGTCGCTCTTAGGCGTTCCCACCAAATCCGCAAGCATGACACATGTTGACTCAGGCGTTGCACGCAAGCCATGTGCAACACACTGGGAACGCGGGGCCCAGCGTACAGCGGGCGCTGGGGGGAGCGCTGACCAACCGGTGAGAGTGGATGCAACGCAGTTTGTCAAATTGTGTCAGAACGTGCCGCGCTGCCACTCAGCCGGCAGCGTAACATGAAAGCGTCTTAGACGGACACGGACCAGATTGCCAGCGTTTGGGGGCGCGCGGTGACCGACATCCTTCGACGGCCAGTCGAACGGAGGTCCCCGCTCTTCAAGCTAGGGCCCACGCTGGCCCACGCCTTCAAACCCATGCTGCAACTAGCATTTACATAAAAGCATGCGTGCTGCTCCGAACAACAAGCTTTGATTTCTCACGGCGTCATTGGGGGCCCTGGCCTCCGGATGTCTGTCTGCGCCACCCTTCGGCCTTCGGCAGCCTAAACATACATCCCTAGGTGTTTGCATCTTGCCATAGGCAGGGCTTGCCCTTCACAGTGTTTTCTATGCGGTATTTCCGCCGAGATAAACTCCAACGCCGAGAATGAACTTAACCTCTTGAGAAGACGAGATAGGATGGCCTTGTGGTCTACCTTTCTTCCGCTGCTCCTCGCAGCACTCCTAGGCGGGGCTAGGGGCGACAAAGCGGTCGGCAGCGCTTGCGCTTCCCAGGCCGGGCCCTTAAACAGCTCAGGCGCCGCAGGGACCCGCTGCGAGCTTCAGTATTTGGGCGAATGCCTCAACCGGACGCTTAGCGGGCCGGTGGCGCTGCTGGGGACGACAACACAGTCGACCTGGGAAATGCCGGGCGCGTTCATAAAGGTCGAGCCAGGTAGGTGTTCCGGCCCCATCGGGTCAGCTTCTTTCCAAAGCCTTGCACCCGCGCTGACTTCTTGCGGTGCCGTTGCTTGCAGACGCGCTCGTGACCGCGAGTTGCTTCATTTATGACGACTCCGTCTCTGGCTCTCTGGGGCCTCCGGCCTTTACGACGCTGCTGGACCCTCCGTTTATTCAGACGACAACGGGGGAACCGCCTCGGCTCGTCATGCGGGACGTGGATTTCCGCATCTCTTGTGACGCGTTGCTGCTGTGGCAAAATTTTCTTTGTGCTACCCGCGTGCCCGGCTTTACCACGGTAGGACTGGAGGGTTTGCGGAATCACGGGGCCTTCACAACTGCCTGGGGCGCTAGTTCCCACGTCAATTTATGCCGGTCGTGTCGCAGGTGTCCGGCGCAAGCGCCGTTATTGAGCAGTGGAGCTATAATGGCGCGCTGCTGGAGCGCGTGTCCCTCAGCTGCGACCCAGACGACGCAGGGTTCGTGCCCGCGTGCGACCTTCGCACGGTGAAGGACGCGAGCGCCATTCTGCGCGCTGTACAGTCCCTTCAGGATCCTGATTTGCCGCTGGTGCTCACGCTAGCGGCTGATATGGACTTTGGGAGCTCGGATTGGCCGGACGATGGCGTTCGCATCACTGCAAATGTCACGCTATCGGCGCTGCTAGGGTCCAACGTGGTCATCAGCTTTGGATTGAAGACGGTCCTGTTCCAGGTGGACTCGCGCTCATCCTCCACAGCCTTCATGGCGCTGCGGGGCTGCGTGCTGCTAGACCTGCCGTTGAGGTGGGTGCCAGAGGTGTTTCAGGCTGGCCTCCGTGCCGGCTGCGGAGGGGGTGGCCATGCATGTTTAATCAATGCCGAGGTAGACGTAAAACAGACATTGCAACACACGTACACGGGGGGGGGTAGTTCGTTCCAAACCCCCAAAAAGCCAGAAACCCAAACCCGAGCCAACCCAACCCTGCGAGCGAGGAGGAGGTGTGGCCTGAACCTTTGTTGAGGTCTTGAACCTTGCTCATCTGGGTGGTATTGTCAGTTGACGGTAGACGCGTGGGGGGGGGGACCTCGGGTCAAACTGAGCTGCCGGTCGTGCGTGTAGGGTAGCGGGAGGGTAAGCAAGTGAGGAAAACATCTGTTAGAAGTATTGACAAGCTGTACCATCATGGCGCTCAAAACCGACGCATAGACCCACGAAAACCACTTCATTTACAAGGCTTGGCCACTGCAATGGTGTGCACGTGCAGCTACCTGCCGCTTGATCACCCCAGGCGAGCGTTCGGCGTCCTGTCAACAGGCCTATGGCCAGTGTACAGGTAAGCGCGCCGCTGTGCTGCGTTCTGGCAACCACCAGCCAATAGCTGTGTGTCCCGTGTCTACGGACCGAACAATATGTCCGTGCGATGACATGCCACGATCACGTCCTGTGCAGGGAGCAAGTGGCCATGGGGCTGTACAACTGCACGCTCGTGCTGACAAAGGATGAGTTCGCATTTTGGTCCTTTGTAAGTTTTAGGGAAGCAGCAGCAGGGCTTGCGCACCGCCTGTTCCACCTGCAAGCTCAGTAAGAGAAATGTGCGCTGACATGTGGCGTCCTGTGTCGCCTGTCTGTCTGTCTGCAGTGGCTGTCAATCCTGATTTCTCCCATCCCGGCCGTCCGCAACCTGGCTGACTGGAGCCACGCCACGGGCGTACAGGTGCGACCCCACGCTGCGCGCCTAGCTCATAAAACGCCCTGATTACGCTGCCACCACACTCTGTATCCTTCTGTGGTTGTTCTCTGTTGTTACATTTTTCCTGATATGACGGGGCCTTCGGAAACACTCAATTGCAGCTGAAGCCGTCGGGCACGGACTTCATCCAGCTGGCAAGCTACTACGGCCGCTACACGACGCTGGTGGACGTGCGGTACGAGATCTCGGGCGAGGACCTGCAGACGGCGCAGCGCAACAACATCCTGCAGATCACGGGCAGCGCGCAGGTGCCGCCCACCGTGGTGTTCCAGGTGCGCGACAGCGCCGACTTGCTCACCGCCATCACCGAGGCGGCGCCGGCCACGGCCCAGCAGTACGGGCAGTACATCATCCTGGTGGAGAACATCACCATGGCCAACGCCACCGACTGGCCCGCCGGCGGCGGCGTGGCTGTGCGCTACCCGACCACCATCACAACCTGGCCCGCCACCTACGCGCTGTGGGATACGTACGGCGTCACCAACGCCTTCAGCACGCTGTCCAGCGTGGCCATCAAGAACACGGTGCTGGTGAACCTGGCGTTCAGCCCAGAGGGCGGCGAGTTCAGCGGCATGGTGTCGGGGCTGTGGCTGTTCAACGTGTCCGACTGGTGAGAGCGAGCAGGAAGTAGTGGACAGGCAGCAGGCGCGGGGTGGGGGGTAGTTCATTCCAAAAGTTAGCGCGACCATTGCAACCGGGGGGAGGATTGCTGTTTCCCGCTCAACAAACCATACGGGAGAAGGGTTATGCATGCGGACGGTGTTTAGCAACAGGGGCTGGGGTTGCAGGGTGGGAGGAGTAAGCACGAAAAGTGCCAATGGCATGCATCATCAAGCAGCGCCGCATGGTTTTGCAGCGCGCAACGCTCGCCATTGCAAATACGCGGCGGCGCCGACGTTGACACACGTTGCTTATACGTTGTGCAGGCGCACGGTGGATGCGCAGCGGCTGTCGCTGGAGAACGTGGCAGTGGTGGTGCCGCAGTCGGAGGTGGATGTGTACTGGTCCGCCACGCTGGGGCAGGCCAACTCAGCCTCCTGGATTTCCGCCTATAAAGTGAGTGCTGGCCGGGGCACTCGTTTTGGTGTCCGTACATTTTTGTTTGCGACTTGTGAAGTGCAGCAGCGGCAACTGACGTGCCTACAAAGTGATGAGGTGTCCCGCCGCCCTTGTGTTGTGCCGCCCGCAGATTAACGCGTACGACAGCAGCAAGCGCTCATGGATCTACTTCTCGTCGCTGTCAACTCTGCGCTTCACTGCGCAAAACGTCAACATCACCAGCACCGTGCCCAAAGCGTTCGACATGATCCCAATCACCCTGCCGAGTAAGTTGCATGCCTACCGTATCACAGCCCGGGCGGAAGAATGCAGGTTTTATTTAAGGGACAGGGTCCTGATGCTGCGACGCTTTTACAGTCCCTGTTGCTGGTAGTTTTGACCTCCCACGATCCCTCCGTAGCCATGAGTACTGACACTCGCATGGACTCGTGGACCTGTGCGTGCAGACGGCGGCTCATCGCCTCCCCTACCCAGCGCTCCGTCTGGAAACTCAGACCGCCGTGACATTCTGCTGTTTGCACTGCTTGCAATCACACTGCCCACGGCTCTGGGCGCCGCCATCGTTACGTACATCGTTGTGCGGCGCCGGCGCCTCAGCGCCATGTGTAGCCGTGTGGCGGCCAAGGATGGCAAGGGCATGGACGAGTCCGACTGGGAGGCCAACCTGGACTCGGACGCGGCGGAGGCAGGCGACAGGGGTCGGCGGCAGGTGCGGGCCAGCGTCCTCAACACGTCGTTGACAAGAGTGCCCAGCGCACTGGCGCCAGCACAGCGTTGCACCTGTCCAGGCCTCGACGATGCGTTCCTTGTTGCCCCTGAAATACACTTGCTTTCTTTTTCGTCACCATTACGCAGGAGCCGGGGTGCTGCTTGTATCTGCCGTTGCGGCGCTCCAAGTACGTGAACCCACTCTACGCCGAGCCCGGCGAGGCCCCGCCGGAGGTGCTGCTTACCGGCGTGCTGGGCCCTACCGCGCGCGGCCGCGCAGCACTGCAGGACGCCGCCGCTCTCGGGCTGCGCCCGCTGGCGACGGCGGGCGCCGCTGGTGGCGCTGCGGGCGTCCTGCCGGGCATCGAGACGCCGGCGGCTTTGCTGAGCACGGACACGGCCAGCGCCACGGACATTAGCACGGCGGCCATGTCGCCATTCATGGGCGCCGACGGCGTGGATGCTGGCGCTCGCATGCCTTCCGCGGAGGGCGTCGAGCTAGTTGCCGAGGAGCCGGATGTAACACGGGCAGCAGCGCAGATTAACCACGTGGCCGGGGCAGGCACGATAGTGGAGGAGGCCTTGCTTCCGCAGTTTGAGCAGGAGGACGGCGGCGCCCTCGTGGCGGTCGACCCGGGGCACGAGCGGCGATCGAGAGAGCGGGTTTGGCAGGAGCAGCGGTTGCCTCGGTCGTCCAGCAGCATGAGCCCATCGTCCCCGGGGCTCAAACTGGCGGTAGCAGCCTGTGCGGCCGCAGCGGGTGCAAGCTTCGGCCGCAGCGCGGCGCACTCTGCGGCACGATCGCCGGATGCAGGGTCATTGGCCAACGGCGCGCAGGGGGAGTCTGAGGCGCGTACAAAACTGCGCCGCATTGAGGACGTACTTGGCGGCGGCGCGTCCTCAGCGGCGCCCTCGGCGGCTGCTGCTGCGGAGGGCCCTGCCTCGCCGTTGCTGGTGTCGGCGACGCCGTCCGATGAGCAGCACTTCGTGGACACGGAGCGGCGGCTCAGCGGCCTTGGCGCGTCAACCTCCCTCGCCCGCACCTCGCCCGGATCCGGCGGGGGAGCCGCCGGCAGTGCCGCCAGCAGCGGCAAGCGGCAGCGGGTGCCAGCCGGTGCCCTGGTAGCGCTCGCGTCGGGTGGGGTTTCCTCGGCAGGCGGGCAGGGTCCTCGCCTACGGTCGGGCTCTGGCGGCGCCGCCGCAATGGCGGCGGCGGGGGCGGCGGCGGGGGCGCACGACCCCCGGTTGCTGGAGATGCAGCGGCTGGACCGGGTGCAGCGGGAGATTGGCGACCGACACCTGGAGGTGCACCACAGCCTGGGCTGGGGCGGCTGCGGCGTGGTGTACCGCGGCACCTGGAAGGGCCTGCCGGTGGCGGTGAAGACCGTGCTGGTGCAGGGCGACAGCCCGCAGAGCCGCCAGTTCTTGATGGAGGCGGCCATCTCGGCCAGGTGCGGGTGCGGGTGCGGGTGCGGGTGCACGTGCGCGTGCGAACCGGTGTTGGAGCCCAGTAACGGGCCCCGCATTCCATACATCTCTTGCGCCAGAGCAGCGCCCACGTCATCGTGGGCTCTGGTCCTGTCCCATATGTCCACATCCACGTTTGCAAACCGCCGGTCTGCCACATGACGCCCTTCCGAGACCTGCGCGCTCCCCCTCCCCCCGCCTCCGGCCCCTGCCTGCATCTACTCGTCCCAACTCCCGACGTCACATGCATGGAACCCTCCCCATCCGCCTCCCCCCCGTTTTCTACCTCTACCTCGTCATTAATCATGCATGGCACCCCCCTCCCCGCAGCTTGCAACACGCCAACATTGTGACCACCTACCTGTACGAGCTGCGGCCGCTGGACGAGGTAGACCTGGGCGGCCTGGGCAACCTGGACCTGCGCCTGTCCGCGCCCAACAGCGCGGACGCCAGCGGTGGCAACCGCAGCGGCACCAGCGCCGCCGCGGGCGGGGCGGGCAGCGCAAACGGCGGGCTGGGCACGGTGCGCGGCGGGCGCATGAGCAACTGGAAGCTTTACATCGTGCAGGAGTTCTGCGAACTGGTGCGTTGGTGGCGGCTGGGGTGAGGGTTGCTTTTGAGGGCGTCCGTGCGCCACGTAGGCTAGGCCGTGTCATGCGGCACGCACAGTAAGCTGCGCATGCAGCAGCGGTGTGTTAGTGCCGGGCCTGCATAGCCTTCTATCCAGATGCTCGGCACTCGAATGTTTACGCTGCCTCTGCTGCCACCGGTCCTGCCTGCAGGGCACGCTCAAGGCGGCGGTGGACCAGGGCTACTTCAAGGGCGCCCGTGGCGGCCTGCCCAACATGGTGAGTGAGCCGCTGCGGTGGTCACCGTGTAATCGCCGCCACCGCCTTCTCTTGTTGGGTGTGACCTGCAAAGCAGCTAGGAGGCCTTGCGTGCACCGGTTTGCCTTGCAAGCCGGCCATGCAACGTACGGTAGTCATGTCTTCTTCTGCCGCTTGCGCCATTCCTTTGTGTGTGCCGCTGCAGCCGTTCCTACTGGCCATTGCGCTGGACGTGGCGCTGGGCGTGCAGCACGTGCACAGCAAGGGCGTGGTGCACGGCGACGTGACCGCCAGCAACGTGCTGCTGCAGGCACAGCCCAGCCGGCCGCAGGGCTGCATCGCCAAGGTTGCGGGTGAGTGCTCATGTTCGCTGGGGTTCGGGGCTGCTGCTTGTGCTGCCGCTGTTAACCAGCGGGTCCTTGTGGCCCGCGTCTTCCACGCCGCCGCTTCTCTGCTGAGCCCTGTGCTGTAACCCGTCTCCTGCTTACCGCAGACTTCGGGCTGAGCGTGAAGCTGGAACCAGGCCAGTCGCAGGTCAACAACCTGTATGGCGGCACGCCTCACTACATGGCGCCGGAGCGCTCTCGCGGCTGCCTGTCCAAGCGCTCCGACATCTACTCGCTGGGCGTGTGCCTGCACGAGATGTACTGCGGTACGCCCGCATGGCGCCGCAATCCACCCGCCAACGGCAACGGCCGGTACGCCGGCGCCACCGACGACAGCTGGGGCCACAGCAGCGTCGGCAGCGGCAGCGGTGGCGGTGGGGTGGACAGCGGCGGCGGCGCGGGCGTCATGGCCGCCGGCCACGGCGCCGACGTGTTCAGCTTCCCGCGCAGCTGCCCGCCCGAGTACAGCGCCCTGGTCATGTCGTGTCTGGATGCGGACGCCGCCATGCGCCCCGGCGCCAGCGAGGTGGTGGAGGCGCTGCAGCGCATGATCCGCCGGTACGGCTGATGCGGCTGCGATGGCGCTGCGGTGCTTTGAAAGGAGGGGCGCGGCAGTGTGCGCGCCGCAGAGGTGGAGGGGATGGGGATGAGCCGGCTGCGCGACAGCGGGGCGCGTGCGGTGGGGTTTGGGCGAGCGGGCGCTGGAGTATGGGGGGTTGGGAGGCAAGGGCGGCGGAGCGGGCGAGGAGCACGTGCAGCGGCGGGCCGTGCTTTGCATGCGCCGCTCTGAGACATGATGGGCGGTGGAGGTGACGGGCTGCGCCGATGGTGCGGACAGAAGTGGTCCACTCCAGGGCGCCTTGCTGGCTGCCCGTGGTTCGGCAACGCTTGTACGGAGGGTTCTCTTCTTTCATTCGTTTCTTGACTCGCGTCTGTGCTGCGCGCGTACGTGTGTGGTGGCCGTTGAGGACTGCTGTGCACAAAGCAACGCTTCGGCGGCAGTTGACAAATGACCACTTGATTCTAGCTAGCCACACCGGCTGTGATTGTGAGAGGGTGAGTCGGAGGACTGCGGTGCGCTGGCTGAGTTTGCGGACTAAAAGTTTGAATTGAAGACTGCTGCATCCACGTGAATGCGTCTGTGCCGTACTTATTCCGGACTGGACACAGACGCTTCAAATTGCTGACTGTGAGAAGCGGCCTCGAGCCAGTTTTAGCGTGTGGATACTGCCCTGATACATTGATGGTTCGTAAGGCAGTTTCACGCGGTCAGGCCCGGTTGGCGCCGGTACTTCGTGGACTAGCGCGGTTGAACGAGCACTGTGGACATTGCGAAGGCGGGGGTCGATGTACCGGTATTTATCGTTGACCGAACTGGAGGCGATGGGACGGGATGGGCGGCTGGAAGCGCAGGCAGATCACAAGCTGGCGAACGTGGATGAGACCTGAGATGAAGGCTTGTCACTTATATTCTGACCACTGCGGTACCGTATGCCATTTCATTGAGCTGGCGAACCAAAACTCAGACCTGGATCGCCTTCATCGAATCATCGCCTTCTTCTTCAGCCGACTTGCCTTGACCCGCACAGCGCTGCAGTCCTTGCACACGTACCCATGACTGCTCACCCACACTGCAAACGCCTTCCCACAGCCCCCGCTGCAGCTCTCTCCCGCTGTCGCCTGGGTCGGCAGCTTGAACGCCCGTGCACGGTTTGCTTTGGCCGCGGCCGCAAAACGGCAAGAGTACCAGCAGCAGCTGCAGGCCGCGCTCAGGGAGCTGGGAGAGCAGGTCAGCGGCAGCAAGGCGGTGCTGGCCCACCGCCTGTCAGTGGCGGTGGCGCGCAAGGTGCAGGTGCGTGGATTAATGGCGCATGGAGCATTGTAGCAACTCGCATTGTCAACCCAGCCCAGCCCAGCCTGCGGTTTTATAGACGGGCTGCCCATTTACTTTACAACCATGATGTGCAGGCGTCAAGGCCGACGCGGACGGAGCTGGCGCGTGAGCCCGTTGTGTGCCGGTCACATCACCATCACCCAATGGGCCTCTTTCCAGTGGATTTAGTGGCGCCCCTTTTAGGATGCTCCACCGCAGTACCGCTGCCGTGTGAGGATGCAACAATAGTGGCGACCGGCTTCAGCGACGAATGGCTTTGCGAAACGGCCTGTAAACGGTTGGATGTCATAAAGTGTGGCCAGGTGTGGCATGAGGTGGCGAACCGCACCCTGCCAGCCGTGGGGCCCATCATACGTGCCCATCAATTCCATATAGCCTTTTTACGCCAACTCAGATCATCAGCTAATTTTGAGCGACTGAATGTACTTGCGAACATCGCCTCGTCCAGTTATCGAGTTCCCACGTCTCGTAGCGGCGCCGAATTTCTTATTAGCTGCATACCATACACTAGTGCAGGTGCAAACTGTAAATGGAGCGATGGCTGGTTCACGAATGGCAGCGTCGGAACCGCCCGTGAGCGCTAGCTAGGTTTTGCCTCGCACGTTTAGCAAATTTGGCAATATCACATGTTTCAAAGCTTTCAGCATGAGCGAGCTGCCTGCTGAAGTCGCCGAGCTGCCGGCAGAGGTGCTACGGCAGCACCTTGCTCCTGTGCTGCTGGCGCTGGCGCCGGACGCGCTGCGCGCCTTCCGCTGTGCCTCCCGGGCAACCCGCGATGATGCGGCACAGTGGGTACGCGGCCTCCGGCGCCTCCCAGGCACGCATCCTGTGCCGCCGGACCTTGGGGCACGGTTCCCAAGGCTCACACGGCTGGTGAGTGGGCCCCCCAGCGCCACAGTGCAGGACCAGGCCACGACACCAAACAACACAGCCCTGGACCGGCGCCGCACCCGCTAACCCCCCCCTCCGGGCCCCCTCGGCATTCCTGCCGGCCGCAGGACCTGTCCGGGGACTCGGGTCTGATGGGCGGCCTGTCGTTGTTCCGGGCGCTCCAGTCGGTGGGGCACGGGCTTCTGTCCCTCGACCTGGGTGGTTGCAGCGGCCTGCGTGCGTCCTTCGTGGCACGGCAGCTGGTCGTGGCCTGCCCCAGGCTGCAGGTAGGCAGCAGTATGGCGAGAAGGGAGGGGTACAAATAGGATGAGAGGTTTGGAAGAACAAGAGGAGGGGAGAGGGGCCCAGCCGCGGCATTCGCGGATGAGAGCGGCACTGCATGCAGCGGGGGGGTGGCACTCCGCATGGCAGCGGGCGATGCGCAAGCATGCAATGGCAAGGCTCCCGGCTGCGCGTTTCACGACTACTGTTCTGCGCTGCACAGCGTAACCGTTCAAAGCAGCGTGGCTAACCCTGTGTCCGCATGGCCACGGCATGGCCCCACAGCACCTCGCGCTCAGCTGCTGCTGCTCTGCGCCGCCGGAGGCGGAGGAGAACGTCTTCCGCGCACTGGCGGCGGCGCCGCACCTGCCTGCCACCCTGACCTCCCTGGAGCTGCGCTGCGGCCCCGCCTTCCAACCGGAGCTGACGCACCTGGCCGGCCTGCCGGCCGTGCAGCTGCTGCGGGTGTACGGCTGCCGTACGGTGGACGACAACGCTGTGGCACAGCTGCCGCGGCTGCTGCCGGGGCTGCGGGAGCTGCATGTGGGGGAGCAGGCCTCCCGCCGCGGGCGGCACATCAGGGGCGAGGGCCTTGCAGGTGAGCGGCAGCGCCGCTGAGGAGCTGTGATGACCCCCCTGTGACCGTCCTGAACGGCGTGACAGTGTTTAATCATATAATGGTAGGGGCCGGTTGGGCGGGTTCGTGCAACCACATCTGTTTGGCGGGGTTGGTGTCGCTGCACACCGCACCAGGCGCGCCTGCACCCTGGGTGCGTCTGGCCACCGCCCAGCTGCTGACTCGTGCTTTCCGCGCCCTGCCGCCCACCCACCCGCAGCGCTGGTGGGCTGCAGTGGGCTGCTGCGCCTGTCCCTCGGCTGCACCGAGCCTGAGCCTCGGCGGCTGGCGGCGGCGCTGGCGGTGCTGACCCAGCTGACGGAGCTGGACGTGTCTGGGTGCGACCCCGTGATGCTGGATTCGATAGGGCTGCTACAACCGCTGGCTGCAGCAGGCGGCGCTCAAGGCGACGGACTGCAGGTGATGGCCTTGCCCGCAGCCTACACACTGGACCAGCTGGCGCGGGGGCTGCCGCAGGTGCTCCACGCCGCGTCTTCGGCGGCTGCGGCGACAAGCACGCCAGCCGGCCCCGCAGCTTCGGGAGCAGCAGCAGCAGCAGCAGCAGCAGTAGCAGCAGCAGCAGCAGCAGCAGCAGCAGGAGGACAGGCCCCTCACCCTGCCGGGCTGCAGGTGCTGCGGCTGCACGCGTCGGCGCAGCTGCCAGCGCTGGTGGCGGCGCCGCTACTTGCGCTGGCCGGGCTGCGAGAGCTGCGTTTGTCGCACTGTGGCCCGCCGCCAGCGCTTCCAGAGGCGGCCCTGGCGGCGGCCGCGACGGCGCTGTCGTCGCTCACCAGCCTCCAGCTGGCACAGGAGGGCGGCGCCGACAGCGATGGCATGATGCTTGCGGGCGACGAACCCGGTGGCGACGAGGGCGCGGAGGCCGCCGCGGAACGGCGAGAGCAGGAGGCGGCGGCGGACGCCGCGCCGCCGCCGCCGCGCCGCGGATGGAGCTGGTACGAGCTGTTGCCCAGCTGGGTTTCGTTGCGGCGGTTGGAGATCACGGGCGCCGACAGTCTGACCGACGAGCATCTGCACGCCATGGGAACCTCGCTGCCTTTGCTGACCCACTTCGCGCTCAGCCGCAGTGGCGGCGTCAGCGGCGGCGGCGGCAGTGAGAGGGGCTTTGCCTCCTGGCCCGCCGGCTGCCGCTGCCTGTCCTCCGTCTCCTTGTACGACTGCGCCGGCATCGGTGACGAGGCCCTGGGCCACCTTGCCGTACTGCCAGCGCTCACGTGCCTGGCGCTGGCGCACCTGCCGTACGTAGGGCCGCACGGCGTGCGGCAGTTGGTGGCGGGCGCAACGCGGCTGGCGGTGCTGACTATAGAGCGGCTCGCCGGCACGCCGGCAGTGGCGCTGGCGGAGCTGTGGCGGCTGCCGGCGCTTGAGTCGTTGTCGCTGCGCATGTGCGAGGTGACAAACCTGTCACTCCAAATGGCGCTGGAGCCGTCGCCGCCGCCGCCGCCGCCGGCGGCGCCGCCGGCGCCGCCAGGCCGCAGCAACGGAGTGGCGGCCTCCGTGGCTGCGGCGCGGGGAAGTGGGGAAGGCACCGTGGCGGCGGTCATGCAAGACTGGGGCAGGTTGACCGTGGTGGAGGCGTCGACGGCGACAGCGGCAGCGGATAAGGTGGAGGGGGGTGGCGCAGCGACGGGGGCGCCGGCGCCGGTGGCACGACTGAGTCGCCTGGATCTGCAGGTGTGTGCCGGACACTTGCCGTATGCTCACATTCGTGCATGCGCCAATGCGGCGCACGTTCAGCGTGCGGCGCTCCAGTCTGTCCTCGGCTCTTGCTGAACCTGATCTGCTTGCTGGCCTCCACGCCATCCCGTTCTTTCCGCTTCCGTGTGTTGCCTTCATTCGTGGGCACAGGGCACGCTGGTGACCACCGCTGGGCTGAGGGTGCTTGGCCGCGCCGCTGGCCTGACGCACCTGAACCTGTCGCACTGCGTCGACGTCAATGATGGGTTTGTGGAGATGCTGCTGGCTGGTCGTCGCGTTGCGGGCGGCGGCGATGAAGTGAGCGGACGTGGAGGCGGCGGCATGGCTGGAGAGGCTCGCGAGGAAGGTGCGGGTGCGGCCGCCCGTGTAGCGACAAGCGGCACAAGCAGCGGCGAGGATGGAGCGCAGGGAGGCGGCGGCGGCGGTGCAGCGCCTCTGGTCAGCGGAGCCGGTGGACATGCTGGGGGCGGAGGCGCCGGAAGGGTGGCGAACACGCTGCCGCTCCTGCCGTGTCTGGTGCTGGTGGATCTGCGGGGCTGTAGCGTGTCGGAGCCGGCGCTGGCACGGCTGGCGGCGACGGGCATCGCTGTGAACGCGGGCTTTGGGGCCTGGCGGTAATGCATTGATGTGGCTTGTGTGGCGGCCCACGGACACAGAGCACCTGTCCTTTGGACTTTGGAGCACTGGCGCGGGACGCCGGGGCACAGCAGTGCAAGGCTGAGCGGCCCGCCCGCAGCTGTCCCCCAAGTCCACAAGTCATAACCGCCGCGACACTCCGCCCCCACTCAGGGGTGCCTCCACACGTGCGTGTACATGCTTGCAAAGCAGTCTGCCGTCTATAACTGCCACATGCGGTAGTTTGCACTGGTTATCAGCGGGACCTGCCGACGTAGAACCTATAGACTTACATGGAATGCTCACCGCGGTCAGGGGCAGGGTTATAGGGTAGTAAGGTCTGCTTCGCGCTGCTTGCCGAGCGGCGCTTGCCCCGCTGCACACACCCGCTTCAAGGAGTTTGCAGAGTGTGGCACTCTGGGCTATCCTGTTGGGATCTTGCACTAGGCCTGCTGGGTGTGCTGCACCGCGGCGTGCAATGTTTTCAGGGCCGCCGCGGCTGCTCAGAACTCAAGTCGCGTCCCGTGTGCGGCGCTGAGGCCAGAACCACAGAACGTGCTTGTTCATGTACGCGGAACAGATGCTCCAAAGTCCAAATCGCGTCTCACGATGTTTGCGCAAACCTGGGGGGCCTGCGCTATCGAGGTGGGAGCCATATTCATATGTCGCGGATCTCAGCTTTCGCCGCGGGCTGCTGGGCTTGTAGCGCTGACGGAACAGGGGGGCAAGGGATGCAGCAGGCCGCTGAGCTTGCGGCAGCGGCGCCGTCTGCCTGTCCTCGGAAACGCTAGGGGTGGAGCTGCTGGGAGGGCTTACAGAACGACGCTGCCGCATCATCCCTGCACATGCTCAACTACAATGGGCGGCGCTTCCTGCTGCTACTATGTCTGGGAGGACCTCCTCTGTACCCCATCAGGCACCAGCTACCATCGATGCAGCCACGGCACTTGGCTACGCCTGGTCTCTTCTGCTTGCTACTGGAGGGGGAGGCATGAGGAGGGGTTCCCTCACTATCCGAGTATCCGGGGCTGCGCAGGTGCGCATCCTCGCCCCTCGCCATGTTCCATCGACAACCCCTGTGCCCTGTGCCGCGCTAGAATGTAAGCTCCACCCCAACACCCGGCGTGCGCATGGAGCCTTATGGGCAAAAAGATATGACTGTGCTACTGTAGCAGTTTTGGTGGAGACCGGAAAGGGCAACGAATAGGCAGCTGCAGGCAGGGTTGGGGGACGCTGTGCCTTGGCCACGCCTGGCCCCGAGCCCCTTAGGCGCCGAACGACCGCCGCGACAGGCCGTTCCACACGCGCGCGTACATGCTTGCACAACAGATTAACCGATATTTTCTACATTATATGAGCTAGGAGTTGCTCAGAGCGCATTCAAGGGCAGGGTCGCAGCATAATCAGTTCTGCGTCGCGCTGCTTGCCGAGCGGTGCTTGCGCTGCTGCACGCACCCGCAGAAACAGCCACACCATCCAACGATAGACTGTTCACGCCATAGTTTGATGCTTAGAGAGGCAGTGAGGGCAAGGTCACCGACCGCGGTACGGTGAGATGGCGCAGATCTCGAGCGAAAAACAATTGAGCTTGCGGGGGTTCGTGTTCCCTTTGCTCAAGCTCCTCACCTCGCTGCTTGCGCCAATCTAGGTTGTAAAAACACCTAACACAATGGCCCTGTCGATGATTGCCCAGCGCCGGGCCGGCGCTTTCTCGGCTCGCCAGGCCCCTCGCGCTGTCCGCGCCCAGGCTGCCGTCCGCCCTGTGTGGTTCCCCGGCAACCCTCCCCCGGCTCACCTGGATGGCACCCTGGCCGGTGACTACGGCTTCGACCCTCTGTTCCTGGGCCAGGAGCCGCAGACCCTGAAGTGGTGAGCGGCATGGCTGATTACTGTGCGCGACAGGGCGCGAGCGGCCGCTGCGACGACCTGGGCGCTTGGATCTTCAGGGGTTTGGTTCTTGCGTGGTGGACTCGCTGGTGTTGGGCACGATCGAGGGCGCGGTGGTCGACAATCGGACGTAGGAAGTGGGCAAGTGAATGATCACGCGCTTGTTCAAGGGTTAAGTTCCGCCATTTTTGCTTGACATTTGCAGGTACGTGCAGGCTGAGCTGGTGCACGGCCGCTTCGCCATGCTGGTGAGCGAGTGCAAGCGCGAGTGATGGCGAGGGGATTTCTCGACGGGTTGCGCTGGAGGTCGCCCTCACCAATCCTGAGCTAAAGGAATATGTGCTCGATTGGTTGGTTGGATCGGGGGCCGGCGTGCTGACCGTGCGTGCCTCCTTGTCGGTGGACGTAGGGCGCTGCTGGCATCATCCTCACCTCCATTGGTGCCAAGGTTGGCCTGGGCTTCCCTGAGTGGTACGATGCCGGCAAGGTGGTCGTGGAGAAGAACAACATCGACTTCCCCACCCTGATGGTCATCCAGTTCTACCTGATGGGCTGGGCTGAGGTAAGGACCCCAATATGTGGGATGTGGGCGGGGGCGCGGCTCGATGGGCATGCCCTTGGAAGGAAGGACAAGCCGTAGTTCCGGCGACGCGGCTGATGTTGGGCTCATGCACGGGTCAGCATATGCGACCTGGCCTTCTGTGGAGTGATCCTCGCTCTGTCGCCCAACGTGGTTCTGCCTGTTCTGCCTAATTTCAACACTGCACAGACCAAGCGCTGGTACGACTTCAAGAACCCCGGCAGCCAGGCTGACGGCTCGTTCCTGGGCATCACCGAGGAGTTCAAGGGCCTGGAGAACGGCTACCCCGGCGGTGAGCAGCAGCAGCAGCGGCAGGAGCAGCAGCAGCAGCAACACAGCCACTGAGGTGGCGGTCCGGGGGCGGCGCAGCAGCAGGGGGAAGCTGCAAGCAGCCAGCTTGTCTGGAGCCATAGCGGGATGTACAAGGCGGCTGAGCGGGCTAGGGAAGCAGTGCGGAGATCCGGGGCTATAAGCTATAGTTGTCGCAAGGACGCAAAGAACGACGGAGAGAAGTCCAAGTTGTGGACCCGACCTCACGATTATGTCGCCATATTTGTACCTGCAGGTCGCTTCTTCGACCCCATGGGCCTGTCCCGCGGTGACGCTGCCAAGTACAAGGAGTACAAGCAGAAGGAGGTCAAGAACGGCCGCCTGGCCATGGTGAGCATGGGCTTGGGCCGGCTGTAAGGGTTGCTTTTCTATCCTCAGGGGCCCCAACCCCTAGGACGTTTTCCTGCTGCTTGATAAGTTGACAGCTGCAACCCAAAGCAGGTCGTGATTTGAGTAAATGGCTAACAATGCGCTTGTCGTGGTGCACGTCTGTCCTGTGCAGATTGCCTGCCTGGGCTTCGCCGCCCAGTACGCCGCCACCGGCAAGGGCCCCCTGGACAACCTGGTAAGCGACGGACATGGCGGGGCGAAGGAAGGGTGGAGGTCGAGGGAAGACAGAGGCATACACGAAAGAGCAGGGATGGAGCAGGAGGCAATCTATGGAAGATGTTGGGGATAAGTGCTAGCGCTGGATCCGCGGGGCCAACGGTGCGAGTAATGCCTGAATGGTTGCGGCCATGATGGCTTCGTTGAACGTTCGAGGGGTTAGGGCCGCCATCCCGGGCGCTGCTGGTTCCTGATGCGGTTGTCCTGTTTCGTCCCTCAACAGGCTGACCACCTGGCTGACCCCAACCACATCAACTTCGCCACCAACGGCGTGTCGATCCCCATCGCCTAAGCGCTCTCGCGCTTGCGTAAGAGGCGTGCTGCGTTGGAGCCGGCACACTGACCCTGCGCGTGGGGTCTGCTGCACCCCGCTGCCATGGGAGCCTTGTGCCGGCGAGCACGTGGGCGCAGTGTACAGAGCTTGGGGCTGGGCATGTGCAAACCACATGTGCGGTCGGAGGCGGGCATCTGTATGGGACCATTGCTGCTGAGCCGCCTGCGAAGCCCCGAGGGCGTGAAGGTGCTGCGGCGTGGATTTTGTTCCGGGTTCATGTGATTAGAGGGCTGTGGGGTAGCGCCACGAGACGCTAGGGAGGAGTGTTGAGGCCGAGGGGGCTACACGCTCTCGCGTAGCAGCCGACTCGAGAGAAGATCAATCTGACTGCGTGACTGAAATGACCGACACGACACCTGATGGTGTCATACCTTGTGCAGCGCTTGCTAAGGGCTGTGGTTCTGGCAAGTAGCAAGGAGTTTTTGTGCGTGATGCCCATGCGCCCCGGAGGAACGCAGCCGCTCCGCACCTTTCCTGTAAACTACGAAAAGGGACACAAGGTTATGGACATGCGTTACGGTCTTCCTTCCCGTGCACTCCGCGCTGTCAACTTCGCAGCCAAAACTGGCCGGCTTGATGAGGCCATGAGGGCAACTGGGCAAGGCAATAACCTGGCCGGAAGCTTAAAAGCCCTCTCTGCATTGCTCCTGGATTTTGGCGCATGTCTGGAACTCTGGAAGGGCTTTCACCTGAGACACATGCACTGTCGGTGATGCAAGGGAACAGGTGTGCGGCGTCCCTGGGGTGTCAGAAGATCCCACCCCCTGAAATACCGTCAAAACATGAGCAGTCGGGACAGAGGCAAACATTGCGCTGTGACTGTACCGACTGAGGTAGCTGGCCGACGTTGCTGTCGCTGGAGACAAATCAGGGGTGCAAGCCACGGGGCACCCCTGAGACAAATGCACTGTGGCATTCCTGGTGAGGATGGTAAAGCCCGAGCCGCCTAGTGCCCTTCCCACGTGGTCACCTTGCCCAGGAGAACGCACACTTCAACATGCACACCATTTTTGGGAGTCATCAAGAGAGCTACAGTTGCCCCTAGGTCGGCTTGGGCGGGTGACTGAGGGGATGGGTTCAGGCAGGGGTTGAAGCAGGGCGCTCAGTGACATGGGAACAATCCGCTACAACTCAGCCTTTCGTGTGCCGCCGCATTTGCATACTTCGTGTTTATGCTACCGGCATATATTACAGCCGCGTATCAAGGAAATCCTAGCACCGCTGCTGACAGTCTGCAACACCTCTTTCGCGCGAAGCGCACTGAAACGCGATAAACACCAGCTTTGGGCAACACAGCCCATACAAGCAAACTTAAAATGATTCCGGCATTGATAACGGCTGGCTTGCGGCGGGGCGCAAGGTCGCTGCAGCTGGGGTTCATTGCCACGCAGGCGCGACAGGTCAGAGCTCGCGTGTCGCTGAGTCGTAGCGTTTCGGGGCCCGATCTGAAGCGGGTTGTGAGTATAAGCTTGCGTGCGTTACTTGAATGCTTAAGCGCAGGCTTCAACGCTGCTTTACGTTGAGCACAACGGCGAAGGAGCGGTTGCCCCGGCAACGCTCTCGGCAGCGGCAGCGGCAAACCAGCACCTTCCCGGCCAGCTAGAGGCGCTGGTGTGCGGCTCGGGCGACACCGTAAAGCGAGCAGCGGAAGCCGCGGCGCGCTTGCCGGGCGTGAGCAAGGTAGGGTGCACGCGGAGCGCAAGGCATACCTCGGCGGTTGGCCTGTCCTTGAACGTGTGCGTTTGCACGCACGCGTGGCGATGTCGCACCTCCCCACCTCAAGTACGTGCTGCCATGGCTGGCTGGTCCACGCAGGTATGGCTGGCATCAGACGCCTCCCTAGCTCACCCGCTGGCGGAGACCCATGCCCACCTGCTCTCCTCCCTGGCCACCAAGTGAGCGAGGGCTGCTAGCCAGTGCTGGGGGCGCTGCCAGTGGCAGTGTGCGCTGCTGCAGCCGCCGGCAGCGCGCTGCAGGCTGTTGAGTGCAGCATGTGCACGGGTTTTTCCTGAGGTGGCCTATTGTTCTAATAGTTCTGCCGCGCTTACCTGCGCCGCAGGCAGAAGCCTAGTCACGTCTTAGCTGCCAGTACTGCTCAGGTACGATGCAGGCAGTCGGCTGGGATTGACAGACCAGCCCTGGCACGCGTATGCATCCGCTGTTGCACATAACGTGTAAATTAGACATAGTATTGCGGTTCTCGAGCACGCGCTCGCCCATCAGCTGCGGTTCACTTCGAACTCACGCTAGCTCCTGCTGACGGCTGCGGCTACAGGGCCGGAATGTGCTGCCGCGCGCAGCCGCACTGCTGGCCACACAGCCGGTGACGGACGTCGTCAAGATTGTAGACGACAACACGTTTGTCAGGTGGGCGCTGCTTGCAGTGTCACCGCAGCAGCCAAATTATGGCGAGCTGGCGCAATGGCCCGCCCTTGAGCGTCTCACGCGCCAGCCCGCTGCACTATCCTGACCTGCCCGGGTCCTGGCGGTGCCGCACCACCCACCTGCTGCAATAGGCCCATCTACGCCGGCAACGCCTTCGCCACGGTGCAGTACCGGCCGCCGCCCGCCATTCGCGTTGTGACGGTGAGGCCACTCCTCATGTACGCAGCCCAGATTACCTTGCTTGCGCGGCTGGGGCGCATCAGGCATGCAAATGAGAGCTCCCGTCCAAAACTGATCTCCCCCACCACCAAACACCTGTCGCACACATCCATTCTGCAGCTGCAATCCTTCGCTCTTCCCCTCCGATCGATTTTGCATCAGATCCGGTTTAGTTTGGGTGGATGTTTGCAACCACACCCCATCCCAGCCGTGGGCATCCACCAAATTTGCGGTGCTCGCCGGTGTGCTGCAGGTGCGCCCCACCGCCTTCCCGCTAGACCAGACCGCCGCAGCCGCGGCGGCCGGCTCTAGCGCTGCCAGCCCGGCGGCTCCGGTGGAGCCTGTACCGCCGGAGCTGTTGGCGCCGCTGGCCGGCCTGCCCGCGGCTAAGTGGGAGAGCGCGGACGTGCGCAGCACCGGCCGGCCGGAGCTGGGCTCGGCCAAGTGAGTGCGGCGACGGGTGGCGGTGCGCTTGTATCCAATTGGCCTTGCCAGCGGCCTGGCGGCTGTCAGGCTGCCTCTGTCACAGCCGTCGCTTAGCAGCTGCCTGGGTGAATCCCTGCTGCCCCGGTCGCGCCCCGCCGGCCCGCAATGCCTCCGTGTCGCGCAGGGTGGTGGTGTGCGGCGGTCGTGCACTCAAGAGCGCCGAGAACTTCGCCATGCTGGAGCAGCTGGCGGACCTGCTTGGCGGGGCCGTGGGGGCGTCGCGGGCGGCGGTGGACGCCGGCTACGTGGCCAACGACCTGCAGGTACCGCGTGGTGGGGCGGGGGCGGGGGTGAGGGCGGGGGCGGGGGCGAGGGTGAGGGCGAGGGCGAGGACGAGGGCGAGGGCGAGGGCGGACCTGAGGCGGGAGCGAGCTTTTGGGCAGGGAGCTGTATGGGCACGCGTTGGCAGGGCGGTATCGGTGCTACTGCTAGTGAAACGCTACCGTCGTTGACCGCACTGGAAAGGAAGGTGAATGTCGGGCGCTGCTGGAGCTGCTGCCAACACGCCTGCTAAGCCCTATGCACCAAGTGCTGTTGTTGCGTGCGTCTCAGCGGTGGCGGTGTCTCCGCATCCCGCAAAGCACAGGAGTTGGCCAGCTGCGACACCATGTAAATGTAGTGGCAGAATCTGCCATGCATCTTTTTGAAAGTGGAGTTTGAATGTGCATGTGTTAGAGATCACAAGGGAGAGAACAATTGAAAGGCAACGTGCATAGCTCTAGACCTATGTGTGTGTATGTGCTGCCGGTCCTGTGTCCGGCAGGTGGGCCAGACCGGCAAGGTGGTGGCGCCGGACCTTTACATTGGCGTGGGCATCAGCGGCGCCATCCAGCACCTGGCGGGCATGAAGGTGCGTGACGCCAGGCCGTGTGTTGATGAAAACTAAACAACAAGGGAGAGGCAGTGTGTGTGTGTGTGTGTGTGTGTGTGTGTTAGAGATCACAAGGGAGAGAACTATGTGAGAGAACTGTGTGTGTATGTTAGAGATAACAAGGGAGAGTACTATGAAAGACGGTGTGTGTGTTGGTAAACGGAAACGGAACAGAAATAGCCTGGAACCCGTCGGGCGTTCGCGAAGCAAACCGACCCCGACATGCACCCATATGCTTGTGACATGCGCCTAAAAACGTTTACCCAGCACGCCTAATTCCCTGATTCCCGCCCGCTGTCCGTAGTCTCACCTACAGGCGGCAGAGGAAGCATAGGCAAAGGGCGGCAGCGCGAAAGTGTCACGGGCATGGCAAAGAAAAAGAGGCGGCAATGTTAACGGCGTGCAGCAAGCAAGCTAACTAGACACGCAGCCCGCCCAATCCCAACCCAGGAAGCGGCTCTCCTCCCTAGTGGAGGAGAGGACGAGGCAGGGCAGGCGGCGCGCTTAAGACAACGCGGCGGAATGGGGCGCAGTGGCGGGCGCGGTTGCAGACCGGCGTAACGCGCCAAACCCCGTGCGAAACCCCCGGAACCCCCGGTGGCTGGACTGAACCCGAGAAACTGCAGTGACCCCGCTGACCCCGGCTGTGTGTGAGTGAGGTATGCCGTGGGCTGGCGGGGGCTGGCCCCCCGCTCCCCGCTCCACGGCAGCACCGAGACTAAGGATGCCCGCGGCCGCAGAGGCCGCGTCGGTATGTGGGACAGGCACAGATGGGCGGGGCAAGCAGGGTGGCAGACGGCTGCGTTACATGCGGCGTGGGATTGCCGCAAGACCAGGCGATGGGTGCGTCCCATAGGGCGCACCCACGCAAGCAACCCTCCACGACGGACGCGACAGGGAAAGCAACCCAGCACGGGCAGGCACGAGGACCCCACCCACAGCCAGCAGCGCCCGCAACGTGACCCCACGCCCGGGCGCCCGTCAGACCGCAAAGGCCGGCGCGTAATCAACGCGGCGCCGCCACTCACCAGCAACCCCCAGCCCGTAACCCCGGTTAACACGCACGCGTACTACCGACAACACCCCCCTCCCTTAACACACAACAAGGGAGAGTACTATGAAAGACGGTGTGTGTGTGTGTGTGTGTGTGTGTTCGTGCGTGCGTGCGTGCGCGCGTGCGCTGCGTGCGTGCGCTGCGTGATGCGCCCAGCCAGGATGACTGCCATTGCGGCACAGCCCTGTCACGCGGCCGACGACGCGGCCCAGCCAGGAATTCACGCAGGCAACCAGGTCCACCATTCCGAGGTAGCGCCACACAGAAGCCTGCACACTCCCGTCCCCGCCCTCCACTTTCCTCGCTGCCGGGCACCTCCCTGCGCTCGCTGCTCCAGACCCGTCTCGCAGCGCCACTACCTGCGCTGCACTGCTGTAGCACCATCCTTCTACACCTGCCTGTGCCAAACCTCCGCGGTGCTCACGCCCTTGCTCTGGCACGCCCGCCAACCCCGCCACCGCCACTTTACCTCCCAACCCGCCGTTGCCGCCGCCCCCACCTGCAGGACTCGCGCACAATCGTGGCCATCAACAACGACGGCGAGGCGCCCATCTTCTCCGTGGCCGACTACGGCCTAGAGGCGGACCTGTTCAAGGCCGTGCCCGAGCTCATAGAGGCGGTCAAGAAGGCCAAGCAGCAGTAGCAGCGGTCGTAGCAGCAGCAGCAGTGGCAGCAGCATGGGCAGTAGCATGGGCAGTAGCAGGGGCGGCAGTAGCAGTAGCAGGTTCGAGTGTGGTGTCAGTCGTTTGTTCCTTCGCCCCTTATGCAGCATGCGTGCCAGGCTGTGCCAATGCAGCGCGTAGCTTATTTGCTTAGCGGCGGTGGGCCGGTGGGTGGTGCTGGCGCTGGTGCTGGTCGCCGCGGTGCGTTGTGCGGGCTTGTCTTCGGAGCCCTGATGGTGAAGTGGTGGTCGGCACTTGGAGAAGTGGCAATGCCGCTATGGCTGATGGCTGCGGCCGAAACTGCGACTGGCGCAAAATGACCGACTTGCCTTCGCACGCTTTGTATACCATCTTGTTGGTCACATTGTGCAAGGAGTCGGCCACTGCAGATTTGCGGTCATTGTGTGTCCGGGTGTGTGTCGAGCACATAAGCGGTTGACAGGAGTCTGGTAACACAGCCGGTGCCTCTGCCTCAGATGCCGGGTGCGCCGCAGCAACCGGTGCGCTTCAAGCCGCCCTCGTCCATGGGCGCCGTTAGCACTGCCTAGATCTATCAAGGCTTTGAAGCTCAAGGGCCACTGCCATTCAGAGCGTGGGCCTCGAAATGCGGGTGTGCAGGCCTAGGGCGAGACTAACGCGCGTTTGACATCTTTATGTGCATCCTAGTTGACGGCCGGTACGTTGTACGCGGGTCGATGCAGGTGACGACTGCGGACAGGTGCATGGGCGCGGGCAATGGTGACAGCACGTTACATGAGCATGTGATTTGTGATGTCAGGATTCGGGCCAAAGGTGGTCCTCCCATGCGGGAAATGTGAGCCCACACCAGACAAGTGTTGCCCTGTGTCAGGGAAAAGGGGCTCAGCCCTCCACAGTCTGAGGCCGAACTACCTCATCGCCCGGACATAGCCGGGGTCGGTTTGAACAGGCACCGAGCCAAACCTAGGTGCCCAACAGTCGCGGCACCACAGCAGGAGCCAGCCAACACGCAGTGCAGGAGTCAACAGCAGCCGCACTACTTGTCGTATCACTGCTGCCTACAACACCACAGGCTTTGCTCGCCCCACTGCGGACCGCTATTTTGACACCAGTCAGCTCCTCAGCCCGCGTGCTTGCGCCGCTTTTTGGGCGGCGCCGCGCTCTGCTCCTCCACGGGCCCTTGTTACGGACATGCGCTAAATTGCGAATGCGAAACGCGAAACCGACTGGAAATGGACGTCGTTCCTAGCAAGCAGCACGAGAGGAGGGGTGAGCTGTAAGGAGGAGTGAGCAGCTACATTACCTCCGACGGACGGTAACCACTGACAAAAGCCGGCCCGACACCGCCAGTGGGCTGTAGGCTGTACGGTGCTGACCGCTGGGCTGGGCGCGCGCCGGGCTGTCGCGACCGGGCCGAGGTGTGACCAACCTGAAAATCGCCAGCGCCTCGTCTGCCCCCTGGGGGTGGATGGTTCAACCGCGAGTGAATAGCGTCATGGGACGAGTTTGCTCGAGGTCATGGGTTCGATTCCCATACACTCCCCCGATTTCGGTCGGGATGAAATGCCTAGGGATAAGTGGTCGGCCGGACGAGTTTAGGACTTAGTCGATGAGCCCGGATTCGGTCCACTAGGGCGGCCGCGAGCTCCTATAAAGTAAGAAGTATCGATCGATCGGGTGAACGGTTAGGCGGCAGAAGTCACGGTGGAGACGTTGGCGTGCAGGTGGCACGCCCCTGAAGTCCAGAGCAGTTCGCTCGCGACCCGGGTCACCAGGTCCTTCTTGTAACCATGCATTCTGCCCCCTCCGCTACCAACATGTGCACCGTCATCGCCACTGCTGCTGGGCCCCGCGTCGCCGCTGCTGCCTGGCCCCGTGTCGCCGCTGCTGCCGGGCCCCGTGTTGCCGCTGCTGCTGGGCCCGGTGTCGCCGCTGCTGCTCGGCCCCGTGTCGCCGCTGGCGGGAAAACGCCATCCGTATCCGGCCGGCCGGCCAGCCGCACACCACCGAATGCGCCGCTCACCCGTTCGCCAAACTCAAACGTAGTGACCACTCAGTACATACCAATTTACCGCAGCAACTAGGTTTCACCTTCAAAGCTATGGCGGCAAGCTTTCACCGCGGCCAGCTTGTTGCGCGCGCAATGTATCAATCGCTGTAAGGCGAGTACACGAGTGTGTTGACAAGTAGGAATCACAAACCAGCTTGAACGAGAACGAAGGCTAATGTTGAGGCGGGAGAAGTTTTTGTGCCGAGCAAGCCCCCTGGCAAGCCCCCCGCTCTGCGACGGCGCGGAATTACCTAGCACATCTGGAAGAGAGCTATCATTCTCATTTGCGCCTTCTCGGAGCGGCGAGCCTGGCAGGGCGGCAAGCTTGCCTTTTGCAAGCGCGACGCTGGCTGGCGCGAAGGTAAGCAGCATGATATTATGTATGCATACTTAAACTGCTGCAATGTGATCGGCCTCAAGCGACGGGCCCCGGCGTGAACGATGATCGACTCAGCGTTGGTCGCGGGTTTAAGCATATCGCACGTTGTCGCAGGGGCAAGCACAAGTAGACGTCGCGCCATCCAAAGCGCCATCGTCTTCGGGCGGGGGCGAGAAACCTCTACACGATGTGATAGCGGGTGCACTAGCTCGGGCGATAAGCCAGGGCACCATTCACCCGATCGACACGCTTAAAGTCCGGATGCAAGCGAATGCAAAGTCAACGCCAGGTGCGGCAGTCGCTGGCGCTGGTTTTGGGTGCAGGGTGGTCAAGCGCACTGCGGAGCTGGCGGGGTGCCGGGGACTGGGTACTCATCGCACACTCCACGGCAACGCCTAAACCATCAGGCATTGATAACAACCATACCCTCTTGCATCATCGCAGCGGCTCCAGCGGCACCTGCAGCAGGAGCGGCCGCAGCGGCAGCCGCGGCGGCGCCCGCGGTACGCGTGCAGGCTGCTTTGCAGCGAGCGCTCACGGAGGCGAAGGTCCTGTACAAGGTACGGCTGGTGGCGCAGCGCCTATGCCGGATGCGTTGGAGATGTTTGAATGATGCTGTGAGCTGAACATCTGCTGGAATGGCATCGTACATACACCAGCCAAACGCCCGGATCCGCGCGGCGCGACGGCCCGTTTCGGCGTGCGCGTCTGCCTGCGCCAAAGCTGCGGCGTTGCTGTAGCGGGAGCTCTCGCGCGGTGCCCCTCCCGGTTCCCTGCACGCGCCCCAGTCGAACGCAGTCTGGGACTGGGCACACGCTGGCGCTGACACTGCTGTGCTGCGCGCGCTTGCACGCACAACAGGGCGTGGCGGGCGCGGCGACGGGCGCGGGCATCATCATCGGCGCCTTCTTCGCCTTCTACTCCACCAGCAAGCGCCTGCTGCGCGAGAAGACGGACCTGCCGGACGGTGAGGCGGGCAGCACCGGCACTGGCGTGGGCCCAGGCAGGGGCGCGTGCCAGTGGGGCCATGCGGCGGGCGGTTGCGCGAACGGCGCAAGTGGCGCCGACTGTGCGTGCGCAAATTAGGTGTTGTCAGGCCATCAGTGTCTGCCGGCTCCTCCTGCAAAGCGTGCGCAACCTAGCAACCCATCACATCCCAACCCCCGGTCGTGATGTCGCCCGCACGTGCCGTGGCATGGGAATGCTTCCGCAGGCACTGTGGCGTTCATCGCCGGCGCGGTGGCGGCGGTGGGCAGCAGCGTGGTCAAGGTGCCCATCGCGGTGTGCATCCGCAGCGTGCAGGCGGGCGTGTACCCCAACGTGTTCGCCGCTGCGCGCTCAGTGGTGGCCAAGGCGGGGCCGCGCGGGCTGTTCACGGTGAGCCGCTGGTGCCGCGTTGCCGCGGTGCCGTTTGCCGCGTTGCCGTGTGCTGGTGGGGCGTTGACGGGCTGGGCTGGGCTGTCCTTGAGGCTCCTTGAGCGAAGGGAGTCGCAAACGCGTACAAGAAGGCAGTTCGACTCGGCTTGGCCGCGGGCCATGAAACGGCCGGTGTTGCAGAAGGTCCGGTCCGCAGTCCGGGCATGCCTTGTCCGGCGCAGGCAAGGTTGGCTTGCCGCGTACAGCGCTCGCAGCTCGTTTGTGCGTGCGCTTCCGCCAACAACCGCTGCTGCTGCCGTACACAGGGCTTCCTGCCGACGTTGCTGGAGGACGTGCCCGACATGGCGGTCAAGTTCGCAGTGTACGAGACGCTGCGGGCGGTGCACATGCGGCTTCACAACGACGAGCGGGTGAGCCCGCGCAGTTGTTGGCGGTGGTGGTGGCGGTGGTGGTGGTGGTGGTCGTCGTCGTCGTCGTTGCTTGCCGCCGCCTTTAGCCGCTGGTTCAGGACTTTCATCTGTGCGCGTGCCTACACACGGCTGAGCAGGCACCTTGCGCCCAACCTCTTGTCCCTTGCGCGCCTGCTCCGGTCTACGCCTATCTGCCCCGGACCTCTCTTTGTTCACCTGCTCCACCTCTGCCGGCTGATCTGGTGCCGTACTGCCCGCGCCGCAGCCGAGCACGCTGGAGGACCTGCTCATGGGCGGCATTGCGGGCAGCGCCGCCGCCGCCGCCACCACGCCGCTGGACGTAGTCAAGACGCGCATGATGTGCAGCGCCAGCGAGCGTCCCACCGTCATGCAGGTGGGGGCAGTGGTCTTTTGCGTGCTGGTGGTGGTGGTGGTGGTGGTGGTGGTGGTGGTGGTGATGGTGGTGGTGGTGGTGTTGGTGGTGGTGGTGATGGTGTTGGTGGTGTTGGTGGTGGTGGTGGTGGTTGTGGTGGTGGAGGTGATGAGCTCATTCCTCAAACCAAAAGGATGGGGACGCCACACACGGGCATGGGGTTGGGGTAGGGCGAGGCGCTGGCAGCCTTGCTTAAGCTGCGCGGGCACTGTGGGGTGCTGAATGGCTTGCGACTTGTACGTGTGCGCTGACGGCGCTGCAACCTGCGGCCCCGCCTGTGCAAGTTGCTGCCTGTGGCATTACCGTACTTGCACGCCGCTTATTTGCCGTCCTAACGTGCCCCCGCCTACCGTCCTCCCGCCAGGCGGTGCGTGGCATCATCGCGGAGCGCCCGGGCGTGGGCGTGTTCTTCCGCGGCGTGGGCCCCCGCGCCCTGTCCAACGGCCTCAACAGCGCCATCTTCTACTGCTGGTTCGAGATCCTGCGCGCGCACCTGGCAGAGGCCCTGCTGCGCAAGCAGCAGCAGCAGCAGCAGCAGCAGCAGCAGCAGCAGCAGCAGCTGGGGCTGGGGCTGGGGCAGCGACAACAGGCAGGACGGCTAGGCACGTCTGGCAAGGTGCGTGGCGGCGCATGGCGTGAGAGGCGCGTGGCGTGGGTGTGAAGGCAGCAAGCGGGTGGGAGATGTACGGATACGCGCGGGATGGGGGCATTGTGCAGGGGGATGTTTAGGGACTAGAGGACAGTACCGTAGTGTGGCGAGTGGCTGCGAACGCACGTTTGTGGTGCGGGCGTCTGTTTGCCGACGTGGCTCTGGAGCTAATCAAGCGGTGTCTTCCTTGTTGCTCCTTCCTTGTTGTTCTTCTGTTGTCCAGGTGGTGCCGGCGCTGCTGCCGTCGCAGCCGCCCGCGTCCCAGCAGCAGGCGGTCGTGCTGGTGTCGCCGTCAGCCCCCGCTGCGCCGCCAGGGCCCTCCACGGCCGCCGAGTCGTCGTCGGCAACGACTCCGGCGCCTTCGGCCACACCGGTGTCGGGTTCGGGGCAGCCGGGTTCGGGGCAGCCGCCGCGAGGGGGCCACCAAGCAGTGGCTTGCGTCTCGGTCGCGCTTGGAGGGCTGCGGCTCGCAGCCGGCACAAGCAGTAGCGCGGCCGCTTATACATCTGCGGCAGTGCCAGCGGCGGCGTCTCCAGGGTCTCGAGAGGATGCGGTTGGCGGCGGCAGCAGCAGCAGCAGCAGCAGCAGCAGCGGCGGCGGCGGGAGAGGCGCGGACGCGGGTGCGTCCGGCTGTTCGGCATCAGCCGCGTCGTCTGCGGTGCCGGTTGGCATCGCCGCGGTGGAGCCTACAGCGCGGCCAGGGCGGCACTGGGCGGCCCGAGGCCCGAGACAGGGTCCACATCTCGTTGAGGGCAGTTTGGGTGGCTGGGGGCCGGCGGCGGGCAGCAGCACGCCGCTTGCCTGCTTGTCGCTGGCGCTGCCGTTGAGGCGGCATTCGTCGCATGGGTTGGGTGCGTGGGGGCTGATGTGAGGAAGATGATGAGAAGACGAACTTGTGTTGCGGCGGTGTGGCCGGGAGGGATTGCCAGGACAAGTGTTGCGTTGATGCTTGTTGTCTTGCGTGATCACATAGGCGTGCGGGAGGAATCGGGCTTAGTGCCTGTTGATGAGAGACAGAGGAGCGGGCGTCGCAAATGAGCGTGGTACTCATGATTTTATATGGGGGCGATGGGTATGGTGACCAGCCTTAATGTGAGCAAGTAGTGTCCACGTCAAGCACAAGAGAGAGTTATCGGAGAGCTGGGCATGCACAGAGAGGCGTTGGTTCTGGGGTAGGTGCAGGCTGTAGCGGGTGCAGCTGCAGCTCTCAGAGCACTGAACTGTGTAGATGGCTTACAAAAGCAGCCAGTCAGGACGCCAGCCACGCAACAACCGCGTGCCATGTTGGGGCGCCACATCACATCAGTGTGCGCAGATGCCGGACGATTGGTGGCTTGATGGCAGGTGATCTTGCTTGCTAGCGAGCTGCTACCCTCGCCGCCTTTGCACGTGCTTAACTGTTGTGCATGGACTGGTGGCGGACGATTGGAGCATCAGAGTGATACTTCGATCAGGCACCGGAATGGGCAGCAGGAGGGTGCATCGCCCATTCAAAGCTGCTGTGCAGTTGATACTGAATGCTGTCATGGTTGCGGAATTACAGAGGGGACAACCCGAGTGTGCAAGCACACAAGGGCCGTCGGAAGCTGCTGCAAACCCTCCCGCCACCAGGGTCCGTGTGACTCCGCGCGCTGTTATGATTGCGGAATTACAGTTATGCTGGCGGACTCGCTTGTCCGTTGTTGCCTTGTCAAGTCAGCTGCTGTCATAGTGGTGGACAGGGGTGCCCCTGGTGAAGGATTTGCGGACATCGCAACACGAACATACCGTAGGCATCCGTGCAGCCCCAACCTGCCCAAGGCGCTGTGAGATTACAGTTTGCGTGCGTGCGCGCGCGCGTGCGGCATGCCGCTGTGTGTAAGATGATATATATACTAAGCAAGCCAGTAGCGCGCAAGCACTCATTTACGCACGCACGCACTCGACCGCAGCTGTGAATGTCACTGTGCGTGACGACGCACTGCCACTTTTTCTCCCTCCACTTCTTCTCCGGCAACTCCAAGAGCACAGGCAGGCGCAGCCCCAAACCCGCCGACTATCACGAAATACAAACGCGAACTTTGCACTTGCCATCTCACCCGTTCACGATGAAGTGTACCGCCAGTTGTCTGGTATTCGGATGTCGCTGCACCCGCGAAAATAAAGGTGACGTAGAGAGGCCTGAAGTCCTTAACACCGCCCGCAGGTTGGTCACACGACCGTGTCCGCGTGTCGTCGGGGGCGTGGGCCGAACCACGGTTCAAACGTAAGGGCCAAAGTTTGGAGGCCCCCAAGTTTGGGCAGGCATCACCACCATGGTTGTAAGATTAGGTGTAATAAGCAACATAGTAAGGGTGCGTAAGCGCCTGACCAGGGCACGGATGATCGCACCTTTTGCTCAGCAAGTCCTTTCAACTGGCTGCTTCCCTCAACCTGTCCTTTCCTTTTACATACTTTAACATTTACAGAAAAATGTCCGCCTGGGCAGACCAAGTGGAGTCTGAGGCAAGTCCAGCTGAAAAGCTTTGGCGCGTCTAGGAAGCAGCGCCATATACCACCCCCATAACTCCAGCATCTCCAGTTTGCTATGCGTATTCTCTGAGAGAAGAACTGGGCGATTTGTAGAGATTGAAAGCCAAAGCCGCCGGGGCTGATGGTGCAAGGGCGCGAGCTCACCCAAGCGGAACCTGGGTCCTCACGCCTTTTTTGATGGCCTCGATCAAGCTGACTTGATGTCTCATGCAATTGCAGGAGGCCACTCATGGCGCTCTGGCCAACAACAGCGATTTCCCTTCGCTGGGCGAGGCCGTGAAGCAGGCCCCCAAGCCCAAGCCCAAGAAGGGCACGAAGATGGCCCTTGGTGACTTTCTGGGCGCCACGGCCAAGGCCCCGGCGTTTGAGGATAAGTCCCTCCAGGACAAGCAAATCCTCATGAGCCTGCCCACGGCTCCGCGCGGTGGCCCGCGCGAGGAGGGCGACGGCCGCCCGGCTGGCGGTCTGGGCGGTGGATTCCGCGACTATGGCGGCGATCGCGAGGGCCGCGGTAAGCGTTCACGCAACCGCGGGAAACTGGGGTCCCGCTCAGGGCCCACCCTGCCTCTCGGGCAGGAGCATATGCCACTCCGCTGCCCGCCGTGTGCAGCACCCGGGCCCCTGGGCCTGAGAACGCATCCCCCGTCCTCGCTTTCACTCTTTCTGACCCACAGGTAACCGCTTCAACCGCGAAGACGGCCGCCCGCCGCGTGAGGAGCGCGAGCCGTCCCGCGCCGACGCGGTCGACGACTGGGGCACCATGCGCAAGTATGAGCCGACCGGTCCCGGCGGCGGCAGCCGCGGCTTCGGCGGCGGCTTCGGTGGCGACCGTGGCGACCGCGGTGACCGCGGTGACCGCCCGCCCCGTGAGCCGCGCGAGCCGCGCGCGCCCTCCGCCGCCGATATGGTCGACGACTGGGGCAGCACCCGGAAATTTGAGCCCGCCGGCCCCGGCGCGCCCGGCCCTCGCGGCGGCTTTGGCGACCGTGAGGGCGGCGAGCGCCGTCGCTTCGACGGCCCGCCGCCGCCCTCGAAGGCCGACATGGAGGACAGCTGGGGCCGCGGGCGGGAGTTCAAGCCGTCGGAGCCGGCTGCGCGCGAGGAGCGCCGCGGCTTCAGCGGCAACCGCGAGCCCGCGCCCGCGAGCGCGGCCGACAAGGAGGAGCGGTGGGGCCGGCGAGCGGCGCCGGAGCCCGCCAGCACTTCCTCCGCCAACGGCAGCGGCCCCGGCGGCGCGGCGGAGCGCCCCCGCCTGAACCTCAAGCCGCGCACCGCGGGCGCCGCTGGCGGCGAGGAGGGCGGCGAGCGCAAGGGGGGCGCGAACCCGTTCGGCGCGGCCCGGCCTCGTGAGGAGGTGCTGAAGGAGAAGGGCGTGGACCCCATCAAGGAGGCGCTGCGGCTGGAGCACGGCGAGGTCATCCGGTGAGCAGCCGGGAGCGCTGTCAGCGGCCGGGCAGGGAGCGGGCGAGGCGAGCCTGCGGCCATGTAGGGGCAGGCTTACTCTGACTGCTTGAGGCCGGAGCAACCGACCGCGCGGCAGCGGGCACGGGCGGAGGGTGTCAACACGGGGAGCGGTGGGCACGCCGGGGTGCAGTGGGTGCGGCCTTTGGGGGGGGGGGATCCCGGGGAAGGAGCTGCATGAGGGGTTTCAGCGACGTGCAAGAGAAGGTTCTGGTGTAAGGGGGCTACGGGGCTTCATCAATATGTAAGCGGCCGGATTGGTGTACAACGCGGCGTTTGGGGAGCGTGCAGTGCTTAGGGGCGGAGGTCGATGCGCTGCGGCATTATGTCTTGCCCGAGCATAGCAGACGAGGCTTTCGCGTGCGTGTGCCGGCTTAAAGCCTGGCCTGCGTATGCCCCAATGTCGGCTGCGGAGCGCGCAAGCAGCTTGGCGCCGCAGCGCTCTTGCGTTGCGCGGTCGCATCTACTGCACCTCGTGGCTGAGGGAAGTTGCGGCCCCGGCGCACCGTTGTATCCCCTTATGAACACCGCTCCAGTCACGCACGGGTTGCATGCACCGCACGCTACCACTGGCCCTGCTCTCGCCCCTCCCACCTTTTTTTCACTCTCGCCCCTCCCCTCGCGCCTCTCCACCTCCGACCGCGCCAGGGATGAGACGCCGGCGGAGAAGGAGCTCAAGGCGGCTGTGGAGGCGCTGCAGAAGCAGCTGGAGGAGCTCAAGGCGGCGGACGAGGAGGACGAGGCCGCCAAGGCCAAGGCGGCGGAGCTGGGCGCGGAGCTGGACGCCAAGGAGCGCGCGCTGCTGAAGCTGCAAGTGGATGAGGACGACAAGGTGGGGAGGGCGCGGTGGCGTGGGGGGTTGGCTTTCGGGGGCTAGGCCGGGGCTGGGCCGGGGCTGGGGCGGGGCTGGGGGGGGGTTGTGGTTACCAGCCCAAACTAAACCAATCTAAAGGAAGCGGGGGGCTGGGGGGGGGAGCAGGGCGTACAGGCGCTGGCAAGGGAGGGCAGGAAACGAGTAACAATGGAGTAGGGAGCAGGGGAAAGAAAGGGCAGCTAGAAACTAGCAGTGCGTCGTCAATGAGATGGAGGGCTGACTCGGGTGGGAGGAGGGAGGTCAGGTCGTTACCGGCTGAGAGCGGATCAGGAAATATCACGGACACATGGCAGCGGCGGATAGGCGTGTTGGTGGCTGCGTGGGTGGCAATTCCAGCGCGAAGTGCTGGCCAGTGATGGGCCACACGTGGCAGGCTGATGCCCAGCTTCAGAAGTCTCCCGTAACACTATGCGACAACACACATGCCAACGACCCTTCCTCTCCTTGTGCTTTCCTAACACATGCCAATGCATGGCGTGTTTTCTTTCTGTGTGAGCAGGTGCGCTTCGCCCGCGGCGGCGGCCGCAAGGAGGGCGGTGAGGGCGGCAAGGAGGGCCCGCGCGGGCCGCGCCGGGAAGAGGGACGCGAGCGCCCCGAGGGCGGCCGTGACCGCGCCGAGCGCGACGGTCCCCGCGGCCCCCGGGCCTCGCCTAAGGAGGGCGACGCCGCCAAGGATGGGCCGCGCAAGGAGCGCTGGTAAACAGCGCCTTGTGAGCGCGCAGTCGCAAGCGGCGTAGGTGGTGCTCTTGCACGGGCATGAGCAACGCATCCGCTTTGAGTCGATGTGCTGTGCCGTGCGGTCTGTGTTTGAGCCGTTGTGGCCGGTCATGCTTTCCTCCTTTGGAGCATGCGCGCGGCGTGTCCGTGGCAGCAGCAGCGGTTGGTTGGTTGGAGCCCGGTCTGTTTCGCGGGGCTCGCTGCCGCCAGCATGCGAATTTCCATTCGGACAAGGAGCGCCCTAGTCCTGCGCGATAACAGACTCAGTGGAGTGCCAAGGTGATGAGACCGGAGCGGAGAGTGCAAGCATGTGCAGGGATGGGTTTGGTTAGTCCCGATGCTAGGCACGGGGTTTGCAGGAGTTGCGCTGTGTTCCAAAGCGCAATAGATAACGAGCGGTGGGGTTCGAGGCCGCCAAGGCAAGGACATGCTATCGAGCGTGTGTGGAACGGTACGTGTGAGGTTACCTGTGAGTTTACGATTTGACGGGGTTGAGGGGCTTTCGTGTCGGCGTCGGAAACCGGAAGAGGCCCGCCCCAGTCCAGGTGCGCCAAGTTTTCTCGACCCGGATGCCGGCGTGGATTATCTGCTGTGAACATGTGAGATGCAATGTTTGTTTTTGGCTGTAGGCGCCCGTGCGTTGGATGCAAGTGCACCTGATTGGTGTCATCCCGGGTGCGGGTGGTGGGGCTGGCGGTGGTGTTGATGGTTTGGTGGACCGCCGCACTGCGACGAGTGGCTGCGTGGGGCGCGGCTTGCTGGCTGGTAAGCGGTGACTTGCGCGTGCCAGGCGGATGGTGACGGAGCAGATGTAATCCATCATTCTGTGTTCAACCCGTGCAGTTGCGCTGAACGTGTCAGTCATCTTTACTCATCTACGCTCACACCCTGGAGCTACGTTGTTGACGACTTGACGCACCGGCAGCAGCCAACAACGGGACGCTTCACGGGGGCTGCCCACGAGGCTGTGATCTGACCACGCATGACCTCATGCGCACCGGCAAGCAGCCCAGCGGCTGATCAGCAGATCACGCGGTCTTGACGCCACTCGCTACACAGCATCAACACAGTCACAGTTGAGAGCCAAGCCATGCGCTCCCAGGCCATGGCTCAGTTCCCAACACGGTTTGCTCGGTAGTTCCCTGCATGCCGTCGCCTCCCATCCGAGTACTGCGCGCAGAGCAGCTTCCCGCTTTGCCCCGGGGCAATGAGACCCTCAGCCTATTTGGTGATGATACGGCAGCAAGGCATCCTGCCCCGTAGAAACTAGCCCCGCATATAGTCCTCCTCGTATGGTATTGTCCTGATGAGCGCGCAAACAACGCCTCAATGCCGCAGTAAGATCATACGGACGTAAGTTGTGCCCAGCTCAGCTTTGTTCGGCCCACAAAGACCAGCAGCCGCCGTCCCTGCCGTGCGCTGCACAGTCATGCCGGATGTGCAGTGCCATGCCCAGGCGCCTGTCCGCCTTTTATTACACCTGCTTCCATTCAACAGTGGCAAGCAGGATCCCGTGTCTGCGCCAAGTCTGCAAAAAGCAGTTGGCAGCAAGCCAGCAACGAGCCTCAAGGATGGCCTGTGCCGCCTCGCCAATGCACGCGCGCGCAACACCAATACGTGGGCATGCCAACCGGCACCCAACCTTCCCAATGAATGCAGCAAACAGGTGCACGCATCCACAATCACCAGTTTGCAGTTTGTGTTCAACTCTTACAGTTCTGCATTCGTTGCCGAATGTAACAAGCAGATTGTCAAGGGATTGCGTGAGCGTTGACAGATGTTCTTAAGACTCAATCCAAAAATACAGTGCGGTGCTGCTCAAACTGCGGGTTTTGGCAACAGTCACGCGCACCCCAGAATGGAAGCATACAGTATCACACTGCAAAAAGCATGCAGGTAGATGCACTTAGGAAATCAGACCACTACTCGAATGGACGTTGATAAGGGGGCCCTGCGTTCGCATTTCCAGCGACCAGCCGTCAAGTATTATATCAGTTAGCGAAAACCGTTTCCGTATCCCCGCCCACGGCCAACCAACCAGTCAGTCCGTGGGTTGCGCACAACAATGACTTTGTGCCGTTCTATAGGCCCTGCAGACGTAGGTGAGCAAGCGCATTCCTGGCGTACTCCTCAGCTAGGCTGCCTCCCTGCTGCTGCGCCTGCTGCCTCCGCGGCGCGCCGCCCTGCGTCCCCTGACGCGACATCGACGGCGCACGTGACGCCACACGCGATGCCGCGCCGTCGCCGCTGCCTTCGAGCATGCCACCGACAGGCCGCTGGGTCCCCGGCGACGGCAGCGCGCCGTGGCCTCCGCCGCCGCCGACCCCACCCGCCGCCGCGACGGGCACCCAGCCGCCGCCGCTGCTGCTGCGGCTGCCGGCGTCACCATGTGCCATGCCACGGTCAGTCGCCGCGTGCGGGTGGCCCTGGTGGTCGTGGCCTGGCTCGCCGTCCTCCTGCATGTGGGCGCGCCGGGTCTTGACGCTCTGGCTCCCCCCGCGAGACACGCCGCCCACACCCGCACCCATGCTGGTTGCTGCGCCCAGCTTGCGCCGGCTTGGTGAGGAGCCCATGGCGCCCGCCGCGCGTGACGCCTGCTTCTGCAGGTGTTGCTGGTCGTGGGGGCGCATCACCGGGACCCCGTAGTCCTCGGGGTCTGCAAGTGCGGTCCCGCCGCCACCGTCGTCGCCGTCGCCTGCAGCCGCCGACGCCAGGACGCCGCTATGGCTGGGGTGGCCGCGGCTGGCCATGGACGTGGCGCCAACGCCGGTCGTCCGCCGTGACGGCGGCGTCTGTCGCGTCCCGTGGCCGCCGGGCAGCGGCGACACGCGGCCACTGAGCGAGTTGGCTGCCAGGCTGCTGTTGGTCAGGCTGGCGGTGGCGGCGCTGGCAACCGAGCCGCCGCCGCCGCCGCCGCCGCCGGGGCCTCCGCCGCCAGCCGCGGTGGAGGCCAAGCTGATGGACCAGGCCAGGGGCGACATGAAGCCTGCCGCGCGCGGCGAACAGCAGTGAGCCAAAGGCAGCCCTTACGAAACCAGACACCCAGACCGCAATACACAAGCGCAGCCAGGCACAGCCCGGCTATCCACCGCCGGCCCGACCGCAGGCCTGAGCCCCTGAGCCCACTGCCGCTGCCTGCTCCACAGCTGTCTCGCGCCTCCTCAGCACCACTTCGACCTCACCCGTCTCCCGTCTCCCGTCTCCGCTGCCCTGCCCGCCCTCCCCGCCTCGCACGCCCGCACCCACCGCACTGCACGCTGGCCAGCTGCGCCGCCTCGCCCATCTCCGCCGCCACCAGGGCCGCGGTGGCGCGGAGCACCTCCAGTGCGCCGCCGACGCAGCCCTTGAACTCGGCCGCGTTGCGCACCAGCGCCCGCGCCGCCGCGCTGCCGGCCTTGAGCGACAGGCCGCGCGCCGCCGCGTCGTCTCCAATGCTGACGATGCGGCGCCTGGGTGCGTCGGCGCGCCAGTGAAGCAGACGAGCATCGAAGCGAGAATTTAGGTGAGGAAGTGGAAAGACCCGTGCGATGCGCCCGTGGGCGGGGTCAAGGGAGCGGCAGCAGCGGCAACCAAGGTTGGGCGATGGCTGGGGCGGTGGGCTACCGCAGTCAATCATACAACCATACCTCATCATCAGCATGCCGCACTGCCGCACATGCCGCACAGCCCTCCCGCCCTACCTACCCCAAGCCTGCACCCATGCACCCACCTAATGGCTTCCTCAAAGGCCGCTGCCAGCTGCCCCAGCGGCTCCAACTGCCGCACCACTGCGTTGTGTGTGCGCAGCAGCTCGCACAGCAGCAGCCAGCCGCGGCGGACCTGCACACACACACACACACAGTGCCCCCACGCGATGACGCGGTAACGAGGTAACACGCGCGGCGAACGACGATCGATGGCGCGCTGTTGCCTACGCATGCTGCACGCACAGTGTCGACCCTTCCTCTCCTTGTGCTTTTATAACACAGTGCCCCCAGTGAACCCAGTGCGCCGGGTGCGTTAATTACGGTGCGTCGTCCGCAAGGTTGCGACGCAGCGCGCAAGTCGCGTTGCGGATGGCAGACTATGGCGGGTGCGCTGTGCGCAAGTGGATCTAAGGTGGCAGCTAGCAGCAGGTGCAATGCCCTGCCACTGCCAGCTGTGAGACGCCGCAGCGCCAGCCCTGACCGACCGCAGGTTACCGGACGGGGCTTGGTTCTGGTTGCGCCACCAGAGACGCTCAGGCCAGAGGGCCCCGTCAAGCCCGGGTCCAAAATCTCCAAAGCCAAAACCACGACCCGGAAGCCCCTACGGTAATCGCTTACCGGCGGGCTGAGGCAGTCGGGGAAGGGCGGCGGCGGGCCGGCGCCGGCCGTGTCCAGCCGGGGGTCCAGGTTGAAGCCCAGGCTGTGGTCGGGCGCGGCGGAGAAGGCCACCGAGGGCCGGTACGCCTCCTGCGGGGGGCGGGGTTGTGGTTACCAGCCCAAACTAAACCAAGCTGAAGGAAGCGGAGTCAAGCAAGGGGGGAGGACGAAAGGGGTTGCGCATGTGCGGACAGGCGGACAGGCAGGAGTGACGTAGCAGCGGCGGCGGGGGCAGGGGCGGGGCCAGGGGCAAGGGTGTGGGAGGTGGTGATGGCTTGCGCTCTGAGTGCATCAATGAGCCCGCGGCTCAGCAGCGGCAGGAGGTGCAACTCTATACAACACTGGACCCATCACGCGCCTCCCGCGCCGCCAACACTGCAGCCTGTATCACGGAGCACGCCGACACAAGCAGCAGCGCCACCCCACCCTCCGGGGCACAACCCGCAGCCCCCCTGGGAGCCGGCACGCCTTCAGCCGTGAGTCCCCCACTCCCCCCCAACGCACCAGTGCCGGGTCCCCGCCCGCCTCCGCCACCAGCTCCCGCAGCTCCCCCAGCACGTGCGTCAGCAGCGCTGCGAAGCTGGCTGGCCCCGGCGCCGCCGCCGCCGCGTGCGCGAGCGCGTGCGCCGCCGCGTTCAGGTTGGCGACGCTGCGCGACAGCAGCAGCCGGTGCGCCGGCGGCAGCGTGCGTACCGCCGCCGCGGCGGCGGAGTCACCCAGGCTGTGCTTGCCGGCCTTGCCGCTGCCGCCTCCAGCTGCGGCTGCCGCTGCCGCGGCGCGGCTAGCGGCGGCCGCGGCTTGCGCCGCCGCTGCCTGGTTTACGTCCTGGCCGGCGGCCGCGGCTGCGGCGGCCGCGGCGGCGGCCGCCGTGGCGGCGGCTGTGTATGCGGCGGTTGCAGGCTCGCCCGCCAGCCCCACGCCGCGGGCAGAGGCGAGCGACACAGCGCCGCGGCACTGCGTCAAGCCTGCGGCGCCGCCAGCAGCGCGCAGCGCGCAGCATGCAACATTCAACAACATCACAACCAATGTTACCCCGCCGCTTCGTTCCTCGACAACAAGAGCTCGCCTTGCAACAGCGCCCTGTTGCCGCACCCCAGGCTGCACGCTAGGCCCCACTCCCCAACCGCCGCGCCAAGCCCCACCCTAAACCGCGTACCCACCCGTCGTCTGCAGCGCCGCCGCCAGACGACCATTGGCGTCGTGGTACAGATGCAGCGCGTCGTGCAGTTGCGAGGCGTTGAGGCAGGCGGCTTGGTCCAGCAGCGTCACCGGCTCCCAGCCCGGCACCGGCCCCAGGCCCACCGAGCTCTGCTCCGGCGGCGGCGGCGGCGGCGGCACGGCCGCCAGGCTGCCCACGGCGCCGGCGGGTTTGAGCAGGTGAACGCGGAAGGCGCGGCTGCCGTGCGCCTGGGCCTGTGGGGTTTGAGGAGGGGCAGCCAGGGAAAGGTAGGTGGCACGGCGTTGGCGGCGGTGCGCTGACATACGTCCGCTGAGTAGAAGATGCTCGGGGTTGTGCGGACAGCAACATAAGAAGGTAATAACTGGCAGGGAGCCAAACATGGACATGATGCTCAGGAATCTTGCATTACCGTCTGGTTTTGAGTGTCGCTGTCAGAGCTGGAGTCATGGGCTGCTCAATGACGCCCGCGCCGCGTCAGCGCCAAACTGCACTGCAGCTACTTCCAACCAGCTACCGACGTCGGTACAGTAACAGCAGCGCGTTTCTCTTGTTTCTGATCCCAATGCCTTGCTTGCTCATATTTTTGGATATATGGGGGGCTTCGGACACTGCCGGGAACTTGCCTTCTTGCCCCTTGCCAACTCCATGCAGCTACTTACGTAAGCGCCTGACTAAGAAGGGGCCCGCTCCGTCATGCACGGCACACACACGGTCCCGCCAACCACAACCAGCCTGCCCCCGTGCCCACCCGTTTCCTACGCAATCCAGGCCTGGCCCGCCCCCTGCCAGCCGCAAGCCTCTGCCTCCCCTCCTGCTCCGAACCCCCTCCTCCCAGTCCACCCCACCTGCCGCCCCCAGCCTGCCGCCCCACCCCAGCCCAGCCCCTCTACCCCCATGTCGCCCCCCCCCCAGGCCCCCCACACACACCTTGTGCAGGTGCATCGCCAGCAGGTAGTCTGAGCCCAGGGCAGCCCGCATGCTGCTGACGGCGACGTTGAAGGCCTCCACTGCAGGGTCGGCCCGTGGCACCGGCTGGCCGGGGGCGGCCTGCAGCGCGGCGCGAGGCACCAGGGCGCCCGTGGCGCTCTGCGGCGGGCGGATGTGTGCGTGAGGGGGGCGGAGAGGGGGGCGATGGTAGGTCAAGCTCGCAGGAGGATGAAGCCGTGCGGTTTACGGTGTGGGCGTGTGTTAAAAGCATTGTTGTTTGGCGGAGTCGAAGGGCTGTAGGGGAGGCAGAGAGGGGAACGGACGCGTGGCAGGGGCACGCCGCTGGCATCTGCAGGTGTGGCGAGCTCACCAGGGCCAGGCCCATGTTTGGCGCGCCGGCGTGGCGCACGAAGTAGTCTGCCAGGCCCTCAATGCCGCGGGCCAAGTTGGCGTCGCAAGCTGCAGTGGCGTGTGTCAGGCCGGGTAGGGGCAGGCACGGTCAGCGGCAGCCGGTGCTTTCCAGCCGCGTGCGTCCCGTCAGCGTCGGACCGCATGCGCGTATGGAGTCGGTTAAAGACGCTGCTCGCACGCTGACTTGTCCGACCAAGGACTGCTCAGGTGTCGTAAAACCATGCCCGTTGCCCCTACCCTGCGACCAGCTACGGTATGCGCGCGCACCTGTCACCAGGCCCTGCCCCTTGAGGTCCCTTGCGCGAAGCCGCGCGGCATCAGCAACGCCCAGCGGCCCGCCACCCGCTGTCAGCAGCTCCACCGAAAATATGTCGGTGTTCGGCGAGGGTGACAGTGCCACCGAAAACCCGCCTTGCAGCAAGCCCGTCGCGACGCGCACGTCAAGCAGCTGCAGGTAATGTTATGCAACAATAAGCTCCAGTTACGCGCAAACACTATCAATTTGTGCCGTAAACTTACCAGCCCCTGGTAGGACGCATTGAGCGCGCAGACACTCTCCCCAAATCTCTGGCATTGCTGAAACAATGTATCAATGACGCCGATGTGCATAGGTTCGAAGTCAGGGCTGCCAACGAGGTTGCACGCGGTGTAAACAGGTCGGGGCGGAAGCTCGCTTGGAGTTGCCTGGACGGCTTCGCCGCCCTCTGAAGAGCATCCTGCTCCCATGTTGTCTAAGTATTCCGGCCTTCAGTCGGCATGTGCAAGGCCACGACTGCCTCTATGAATGGGTGAAAACGGGCATGGTTTCTTAGCTTAATTGTCATGTTATGGCAAGCTTAAGGTTTCAGTACTTATGTGTGTATGTCGCAATGCAGAGAAACCCGCAAGGCGTCGACTCGGCAAATTTCGACATCCACACCATCATGCCGGCGACACGCCCCGTGTGTGCGGTAGCGGCAACGCGGGGCTTCCGTGGATACCTCTCTATGAACCTCCCGCAATTACTCATCTACCCAGTGCCAATAAAATACGTGTGGACTGTGAACCCCGTATAGCCGCAAAGGCACAAACACAGGTGGCTCAGGTGGGAGCCACACGACTCGCTCGTACGTGACCTCTTCGGTAATGTGAACCCCTTCGGCAACAACATCTCAATCCCCCTGCTGTCACATGCACCCGATCATCCACGCTTGCGCTACTTTTGCCTGTAGCACCGCTCGCACATGCCCCGGGGGATGGCCTCGCGGTCGCCGCAAATGGCGCAGGACCCATCCTCGCGCGGTGTTTCCGCCTCGACCACGGCCTGCCGCTTGCCGCCACTCCACGACGCGGCAGCGCGGGCCGGGCGGCCCTCGGGGCCCAGGGTCTCCGCCGCTATGCCAGCACCGAAGCCGGCGCTGCCATAGCGGGTCTCCGCCGCCTTGGCAGAGCGGGCCGAGCGGCCTTCGGGGCCGAGCGCCGCATTGACGGCATCGTAGCCACCCGTGATGACAACCTCCTCCTCCTCCTTCTCCTCCTCCAGCATCTCAAATTCCAGTTCGTTGGGGCCCAGAGTCTCCGCCGCCTTCTCAATGCACGCCTCCAGCATCTGGGCGCCTGCTGCCGTGGGCGCGGCGCCCACCTCCACCACCACAATGACCATAACACCATGTGACAGACGGCCGTGCACTGCAGCCGCTGATGTTCCCAACCACGTGCGCAATGCCGCGCAATGCATGTTCAATAAACACGCTACACCCGCTCAACTGTGTCATGAGAAGTCTGTTGGCGATGATCCCGGCCGCCCACACTTCACACCAGCACTTGCTTGACGCCGTTATAACTCCGTCCAAGTACGCCCCGGCACCACACCATACGGTAATAGCTGTTGCGTACCACACAGCTCTAAAACGCCAAAACACGAGCAATCAATTTCACCTGCAATCAGCACTCCTGCCCCAACCTGCAAAAGGACACTAAGCGGCATTCGACTGTGCCCATTTATAAGACACATGCGTGGTGCAAATGCAACTGGCACACCAGCGCCGCAGCTACACTACGCACCACATCGCTCTGAAACGCCACATCAACGCCGAAGTCGTGTTGGACACAGTGCGGGGTTTGCTGGAGGTTCGAGAGTTCTACTAGACAGAAGCAAACAGAGCACGCACCGACACGACGCGCACTCCGACATCGTAGCTATAAGTACACGTGCTTTATTTACAGAGCGCGCCCAAATGTGTTGGCATGCAGGCGCGCTGTCATGGGCGGCAGAGGCGGGCCCACCGCTCCAAGCAGCAAACAGCAAGCACCGCTCATTCCATCAGTACTCGATTGCATTGCACGCGATGCGCCCAGCACAAGCCGGAATGCGCTGCGCTGCCTACTCGTCAATCGGGCGGATGGGCCCACGGCGCCGGCGGCTGGACCCCGGGGTCCGGCTCTCCCATGCCAGGTCTTGCTCTGCATGCGGCGGCGCAGCGGCGGTGCAGGAGGGCGGGTGGGTGGGTGGGGGGTTCCATGCATAGTGACGCAAGATGAGAAGAGAGCATGCATGTCTGTATTTGAGGGGGCGCGGGTTTGTGACCACCAGCCCAAAGTACGATATGAGGGGGCGCGGGTTTGTGACTACCAGCCCAAAGTACGATATGAGGGGGCGCGGGTTTGTGACTACCACCCCAAACTACGGTAAGCCGGGGATGATGGGCGCATTCCAATCCCGCATTGAACGCTCCTGGAAATGATGCACTCAACCCTTCATGGGGTAAGAGCCACAGCAAAGGCCTGGCTGACGACGGCGTCGGTCAGACCGCCGGGTTGCATGGGGTGGGAGTGGCCGTGCTGCCCGTTGCACAAACCCTGCTGGAGGCCACCCCGCCTACCCGCCCAACCCGCCCCCGCTTGCCTCCGCTTGCTTGCCTCCGTTTCCTTTAGCTTGGTTTAGTCTGGGCTGGTAACCACAACCCCCCACTCGCTCACCGCACATGGCCATGGCCTTCTTGGGGCACCAGCCCGCCTCCGATAGGTAGTACCTGCGGAATGGGTGTGGGTTGGGTCCCAATCATCAAATTTATGACGTGGGGTGGGGTGGGCGCGGGCGCGCGCGCGCTTTCTCTCACCTGGCGGTTTGCTCGTCCACATGCAGCGAGCGCCCGAGCAGCGCCACGAGCTTGTCACGCAGCCTGGACGCCGCCTCCTGCGTGTGGCGCGTGAAAACGAAAAACGCACGCGAGACAGGAAGACCGCATGTTATTGTGTACAGGTGTGCCTGGTTAGGCGGAGGGGGGCGGGGCAACAAATCCAACCCAGTTGCAGGCAGGCAGGCTCGTGAAGAGACCCGGCGCGCACACATGTCGCCAGCACGTAGCAGTGCCAAGCGCACCTGCGCACGGCTGCTGCTCGCCTCGGCCTCCGCCTCCCCACCCTCGCCGGCGCCGCCGGCCGTCGCTGCCGCCTTGGCCGCCTCCCGCGCCGCCGCCGCCTCTCCCTCGCCTACCAGCACCAGCAGCTCGCGGCAGGCGTTGCGGCAGTACTCGAACAGCGCGTGGGCGCCCGCCAGGCAGGCCGCGTTGGGGACTGCGCACGCGCGCTCCGAGAAGGGAGGAGGGGGGAGGGGTCAAGTGGGTCAAGTTTTTTTCCAATTCCCTAGCACTCCGTTGTGGCCTGTGAGCGGCCTTGAGCGGAATGACGCAACGGCGGAAACAAAAGCTCTGTGCGCCTCTGCAGTGGACCAACACGTTCGCCTACACCCACACATCGCACACTTAGCTAGACAATAGATAAGTTAACATTGCGGCTGGGGCTGGCCATGACAACCCCTGTCGTCCTGCTCCCGCTGCTGGGGTGCACGCCAGCAGCCCCCCCCCACCTCCATCTCACCTGGGATGTAGACGGCGGTGCGGGAGTGCAGGCTGTGATCGGAGATGATGTTGTTCAGGCGCTTGATGGCGGTGACCGACACGCCGTAGCGCACGGCCAGGCTGGTGGGACTGTCGCCGCGCGCCACCTCGTGCCGCGACACAAAGTGGCCCAGCGTAGCCGTCTGCACGCACGGAGCCGGGTGCGGGGTAGAGGAGGAGGAAGGCAGCGCGCCAGTGGTGGGGTTGCGCGCAGCATAACTCCGCCCCACGTGCGTGGCGGACGCGGTACACGCGTTTGTGTGCAGCAGCGTGGTGGGGTAATGGCGCGGGCGGTGCGGTGCGGTGCGGTGCGAAATGGAGGCAACGTGGAGGCCGTGGAGGCAACGGCGCCATGGACAGCGGCGGCGCCGTGGACAGCGGCGGCGGCGAGGCAACGGCGGCGGCGCGGCCGCATGCGCCCGCCGGGGCAACGGGCGCTGGTGTGCACCTGGTGACCGCCACGGCGAGCGCACACGCGTCGTCGCAATGCGCTGAAGCATTCATGCACGCGTGCTGTCATGCCTTCTTCCCTGACACAATGTTTGCGCTCATGACTGGACACGCGTTTACGCGCGCTCACGCGCACGCTCACGCGCACGCTCACGCACGCTCACGCGCTCTCACGCACGCGCACGCACGCTCACGCGCACGCGCTCACGCGCACGCGCTCACGCGCACGCGCTCACGCGCACGCGCTCACGCGCACGCTCACGCGCACGGTCACGCGCGCTCTCATGTACACACACTCACGTCCAGCAGTGAGGGGTTGCGCGGCTCGCCCACCAGGCCCCCCAGCCGCCAGTGCGTGATGAAGCAGCTGCGCCGGACCTGCGCGGAGCCGGTGCGGACGGAGGGGTGTGCGCGCGTGCGCGCGCGCGCGCAAAGAGAGAGAATGTGTGCGTGTGTGCAGTGCCACGAGAAACAGCGTGTGCTTGGCGCTGAGGCTGGGCATACCGTAATATGTGTGCTGCTACAGGCAGGTCAGCCTGCTACCCCGGCAGCACCGCGAAGTCCGCTGCACACGTGTCAAACCGGCGCCACGCGCACGGGGCTGCCCCGCCCCGCCCCCCGCCCCCCGCCCCGCCCCCACCGCCGCACCTCTGGGCTCGTGGCCGCCTCTCGCCACTCCCGGCACACGACCTGTTCCAAGACACCGGTATGAACCTAGGCTCAGTCCGGGAGGCGTGGCCGGTCTATCGATTCGCGAGACGGGCGCTGAGAGGAGGAGACGGGGAGAGTTGGTTGCACATATGACGTAGCCCGTGTTACGCCACGTTACCGGCCGTCACCCACGTCGCCCGCGCCGCGCTCTCAAGCCCGACGTCACTCACGCACACTTACGCGGCATCTTGCAAGCTCGCGTGGTTCTAACTGTGTCAGCACCAGCTCAAGCGCTACCGGAGGCACTCGCGCGGGTGCCTCCGGTAGCGCCGGGTTAGTCGCATCTGATTCCTTACTTTGTTGAGGCTGCAAACTGGTCTTTGGCCTTGGCCAGAACGTCACAAGAGGCTCGCGGCGATTTGCAGGCTTCCAGTGGAGCATTTATCTTGTAAGTTATGTATATGAAGGCCTTCTTTCAAATGCGTTTTGAAGAATAGTGAAATGAGTTGTAGACAGAGCGCACCACGGCTCACGACAGAACCCTGCATCACATCAGCGCCAGATGCCAAGGCATTGAAACAATCCATCAACAAATATTTGTACGCCAAACGTTTTTATAACCATTATGGCGTGCACTCGACTGATATTTTGCAAATAGGAGAGAGTTGGCGCGCTGATGGCCTCAGGCCCAATCGAGCAGGATATTTGGCTTGGTTTAGATAAACTGGAGCACTGGCTTGCCTGCGTGAGCCTTGGCGCTGGGCTCGGGGGATGCGGGGACAGCTGATCAGCAACGAATATTTGTAGGGGGCTGTGCGTGCTGCGGAGCCCGTATGACGCGTCAGAGAGAACCGCTGTGCATGGTCTACGGCGCAGTGGCGCGAGGGACCAATCGAGCTCGGGATGCAGCTCCTATGTGCCCCGGTTAGTCCGCTCACCCATCCCCCGTCACCATGCAGGGCTTCTGCACGCTGGTGGTATACTGGCTGTGCAAGCGGCACCACCGGCTGTTTCGCGGCCGCTTCACGTTCGGCCTGCTAGTGGGGTTGCTGGTGGGGCTGCTCAAGGAACTTGGCGACTACCTTCAGGTGCGGGGCCCTGCGCGCGCAACAGCCCCGAATGGGCGCGGCACGCACGCACGCACGCACACAAACACACACACAAACACACACACACACACACACACACACTGCTGCTTTGTCTTGATCGCATTGCATGCACGGTCTTTGATTTGCTTGTTTTCTCCTTGTGATCTCTAACACACACACACACTCTCTCTCTCTCTCTCCGTTTCCGTTTACCAACACACACACACACACACCTATCTGCACACTCAGTTGCCCGTCCACGGACTGCTGCGTGTGCCATGCCTCGCCCCGCCACCTTGCCGATCCCCGCACGCGCGCCACGATGTGGGCCATACTCCGCACACCCCCGACTCCTCTCCCGCCCCGCAACAACCTCCCCCACCACAACCGCCGCACCCAACGCGACTGGGACAACCGCTACAGCTGTGGCCGGGGGCTCTATCCGGCAAGGACCTGGTTGCTGACGTGGCGGGGTCGCTGTGCGCCGCCGCGGGGCTGTACCTGGCGGAGGCCAAGTGGGGGCCGCCGGCGCCGCCACACATAGACCGACACGCCACCGGGTGAGCAGGCGGCTGTGGGGGCGGCGGCGGCCGCAACGGCGGGCTTGGGAGGTCGCTGGGTGGAGTCAGGAGGCGGTGTTGGTGGGGATGTGGAGGATGGCGGTAATTCTGAGGTGGAGCGCCGAAGCCAAGGATGGATGAGGAGGCGGTGGTATGTGAAGGGCGATGGGTGAAGCACGGTGGTGGCTGGGTGACCCGCGTACCTTAGGCCCCAGGTACCGTATTCCAGCGCACCCTAAGCGCGCCCCGCACCTCAGCACCCAACCTCACAGCACCACCACCACCTTGTGTCTCTCCCGCCCTCGCTGCCCGCCGCCGCGCAGCTGCTGGGGCACCGTGCGCAGCGTGCTGGGCCTGCCCAACGAGCCACGCGTGGTGGACCTGGAGCACGGGCTGGTGTACGGGCAGCGTATCCTGAGGCAGGGCATCAACAACAGCCTCAAGGACCTCAGATCCCTCATCCCCAGCTCCGCCGCGCTCACGCGCTGGGGCAGCAACATCTACGGCTACAAGCCGCTGGCAGTGGGCGCGGGCGGCGGCGGCGGCGGGGGGCGCGGCAGCTCGGTTCTTGGCGGCGGGGGCGGCGGCGGCGGCGGCGCTGCCGGCATCAGCAGCGGTAGTGCAGTGAGCAGCGGCGGCGCCATGGAGCTACACCAGACCGCATCCAAGCGGGCGGACCCCAGTAGCGCCTGAGCGGCGGGTGCCGAGGCACTGGCAGCGAGCTGTGGTGTGGGCTCGGCAGGCCACTGCCCAAGTAGAGCGGAGGGCCGGGATTGTAGCTACAGGAATTGCAAACGGTTGGTCAGGCAAAAGTGCTATAGAGGTGTGGGTAACCCTTGGTAGCCGAACCACCTCCTGCCAACGCGGTTGGGGAGGAAAGGGTGCAGCTGCACCGCGAGGTGCGTCGACCTCGAGGGGAAAAGCGTGCAACGTGCGCTTGTGTTAGGGCGTGCGCGACCGGACCTTCTCCTGCGGCGGCAGGCGTCTGTCTATTGGCGCCGCGGCAGGGGCGAAACCGCGGCAGGCAGGCCGAGGCCAAGCACCCGTACCGCCGCCGCTGCAGCTGGTGCTGCTGCAGCTGGTGACTGGCGACTGACGGGCGTGGTCAAAAGGACCCGGCTGACTGGCTGGCCGGCGCGGGACTGTGGCTAAGCCTAGTAAGCGGCCATGGCCCTGGTGCCGTACCGGGTGGCGGGCGCCGGCGCCGACCAGCGCGCCGAGGTGCGGCTGCTGCAGCTGCCCGGCGGCGTCACGCTGCGCCTGCGCCAGTGGACCGCGCTGTCGGGCGCGGGGCCGCCGCCGGCGGCGCTGGCGGCCGTGGTCATGGCCACCGTGAACGCCGCCGCGGCGAGCGGCCAGGCGGCGGAGGCGGCGGGGCAGGGCATTGGCGTGCTGCAGGATGCAACGGCGGCGGCGGCGGCGGTGCCGGTGAAGAGGTCGACAGTGGCGGCGGCGACGGCGGCAGAAGGCGCTGGAGCGGCCGGCGAGGCGGGTGGCGGCGCGCAGTCTGGCGTTCGCGGGCTGGGCGGCAGCAGCCTTGGAGGCACAATCGCCGGCACCAGCCCCAGCCCACCTGCTGCTGCTGCTGCTGCTGCTGCTGTTGCCGTCGCTCGGCACCCTCACAAGGCAGGGCCTGATGTCCGGGGCGCCCTCAGCCCTGCCCCCAGCACGAGCACGCCTCCTGCCGTTACCGGAGCAGCCCCGGCGCTGGCAACGGGCGCTGGCGCCGCCAAAAGCTCCTCCTCCGCCGCCGCCGCCGCCACCGCAACCTCCGTGGGCGCGGGCGCGGGCGCGGGCGCGGGCCCCTCGCCCATGGACTGGTCGGGGCCGCCGCTGTCGTCCCTGGCCAACGTGGGCTTGGTGGTGTGGCAGGCGGGCTACCTGCTGGCCGAGCACCTGCTGCGCGCCGCGCCCCTAGACCCGCGCTCGCCGCACTGCTGGCTGCGAGCCAGCGCAGGCCGCCGCTGCGCGCGTCTGGCGGCGCGCAGCGCCGCCGCCGGCGCCGCGGCAGCCGGCGCCACTGCAGCCGGCGCCGCCGGCGCCGGCATTAGCAGAGCGGCTGCTGCTGCTGCTGCGTCTGGGTTCTCCGGAGCCGGAGCCGCAGGCGTCCCCAGCCGCGGCTGGGAGGTGGTGGACGTGGACCTGAGCTCCTGGCGTGAGGTGGCTGTGGTGGACCTGGGCACGGGGCCCGGCACCGTGGGCCTGGCGCTGGCGGCGGCGGGCGCCCACGTGGCGCTGACCGACCTGCCGCACGTGCTGCCGCTGGCCGCCGCCAACCTGGCCGCCAACCGCGACCCGGGCTCGGGCCTGGTGGGCCCGGGCGGCGGCGCCGCCGTCGTGGTGCCGTACGCCTGGGGCGACGACCCGGCCGCGGCGGCGGCGGCGCCGCTGGCGGTGGCGGTGGCGGCGGGAGGTGGAGGTGGCAATGGAGCCGGGGGCCAGGGTGTGGGTGTGGGCGGGGGCGGGTGGCTGTGCGCGCCCGCGCCGTTGGCCGCGCTGGTGGCAGCGGCTGCGGCACAGCGGGCGACGGGCGGCGGCAGCGTGCCAGCGCCAGGCGACGGGTTTTCTAGCGGCGCTGGTCCGGACCTGATCACGGCCGCGGACGTGCTGTACCACCCCGAGCTGCTGCCGGCGCTGGTGGCCGCGCTGCAGCGGCTGGCGGCGCCGCACACGGTCGCCTACGTGTCGTACAGGTAGGGCAGGAGGGGAGAAGCGCCACAGCGCAGTCCTGGTGGGGTGGCCTCGGCGCCTCGCGTAGTGTCGGGGTGGGGGAGCTGGGAGCGGGTGTGCGGAGGCCCCTGCTCACGGCGTCCGGGCAGGGCTTCGGGTTCCCGCTCGTGGTGGGCGGGCGATGCGTATTCGCGCCACCGCTGCGTGCCCTACGCGGCACCCCTACACGACGCTGTGTGCGGCAATGGCCTGACACCCCGCACATCCTTGGGCCACCACCGCGCAGCCGCCTCCCACACCCCCCCGCCGGCCCCATCCTGTCGGTCCTCCCACCCTGTCCTCCCTCCCACATGCACGTCTGCACACGCACTGGACAGGGTGCGCCACGGCGGCGAGGTGGCTGCGTTCATGGCGCTGGCGGAGGCGGCGGGCTTCAGCGCGGAGGAGCTGCCGGAGGCCGCGCTGCACCCGGAGTTCAGGAGCGAGCGGCCGCGGCCCGGAGGAGCGGCAGCAGGGGGCGGAGGCGGCGGCAGCGGCAGCAGCGATGGCGGCGGCGGTGATGGCGACAGCGATGAGTGCGGTGGCGGCGGCGTGGAGGGCGGTGCCCAGGGCCTGGATGTGATGGAGGTGGAGCCGGAGGGTGGGGATGCCGGTGGTGGTGGTGGTGGTGGCCGCGGTGGGCGGCCCTCGCTGCGGCGGTGCGCCCGTGTTAGGCCGGTTGGGAGCTATGGGATTATCCGGCTGTGTCGGCGTGACGTGTGCGCGCTGGGCACGTAGCAAGCAGCTGCACCAAGTGTGTAGGCAAGCAGGTGCGTCTGCTGTTGGCATCCGGCTGGCGTACTGCAACTCTGTCAAGCGCTGCTCGTGCATATGAAGTGACCGTTCATGAAGTAGGCATGGGGCAAGAAGTGACCGTGTTCAAGGCTGACACCGGGTCCGGCCAGTCCGCCAGTGATGACCTTCGTGTGCGCTTGATTAACGCATGAGCTGGGAATGGCGGGGATAATGCTCAAGGCCACGTGAGATGCTGGTTGGAATTCCCGTTACAACAGAGACGCACGCAATCGCAAGCTCCATCGTGCGGCGACGGGGCTTGACATTTCATTCCGGCAACAGGACGTGCGTGCCTGCACACGCTCCCGCAACCTGCGATTCTCTTCATGCTCCTACTACAGAATCCCACGCGCTTTAGCCTTATTGACTATCCCCCCATTCGAGGCAGCCTTGACTCAGCACGCGCACACATGTTGCACCGCGCCCGGCGAAGCCGCGGCACTTACATGGGCGGGGGATAGCAGATAATCAGCAAACACGATATGTAAACTTTAGAGATCTTGCCGGGGGCACGGCCCCGCTTAACGCTGGGACAGGGCCGTGCCTGCTGCCCCCCCCCCCCCCACACACACCATTGCCAGTACCATTCGTGTCCTCACCGACGCGGTCGTCCGCAAATTCCATAAAATACCATACAATTAGTCCCTGCCCTGCCCTGCTCGGAGCTCCTGCGCCCAGTCACCAGCAGGACGAGGCAGTGCGCGGACACACCAAGCACCTGCAGAAAGCTGCACACCAAAGACCGGCTCTTCGCGCCCTGGACCCGTGCGCGATACGCGAGTCCCCTCTTCACAGCATCAACGCAGCCATCACCGCAATCTTTCCAAGCGCCGCCGGTAGGTTCCTTTGCTTTCCTCATGAGAAGAGGTGATGGGAGACAACACGCCCTGATGCGGCGCCGGTCCGCTGCAGGCCCGTCACAGCTCAGTATGAACACTGCGGGCCCAGTTCATTTGGTTTGTACGGGGCCGCGGGCGCCCCAAAGCACACGCACACGTGACATGCGCACATCGCCACACGCGGCGTGCCCACAACGACTCACACAGACAGACACGGACAAAATATACAAAACCTCCACGGCAATATCGACGCAGCCGGCACGTCGGGTGTGGCTGGCCGCAAAATAAAACAGCAGAATACACAGGATACACGGGCTAGCATATAGCCAGCATTAGCGGCTAAAAAATGCTGCGCCAACGTTTGTGGTCAATGATGCCGTGGTCGCCTGGTTTGGGTCAAGGTCAGTAGCGATTGTGTAAAAACGACACACCCGCAAGGCCAAACCGGTCAACCCTGCCCGCCCAAACAAAGAATCCTCATTCCACGCCTGCTCCTAACGCCTGGTTGCAACCAAACTCGTACACTGATACTCATCAAACGCGCTGCATCGCCTGACTGACTAATGGTGTTGATAGGATCTTCCATGCGGAGCCGATAATACCAATGCCTTAGTGCAGATGCAGTCTCTTCCTCTTCCCTGGCTGCGGTGTGCTGCCGGTCGCCCTGCCGCCCGCTACTCAGTAGCGCGACTTGGGCAGCGCGGCGTTGATTACCAAGAACCCGATCACGAAGTAGATGATGCCGTCGATCTCATCGATCGGCAGCGTGGTCAACTTGTTGAGCTCCTCAATGATGGACTGGCCGTAGAAGGCCAGCCACGTCAGCGCCACCGCCGACAGGAAGGACGCCCAGCGCTGCTCGCTGCGGCTGTCGGGACGCAGCAGCCGCACGTTGCGCCCGCCCTTCATCGCGCGTACCACCGAGGGCGGCGGCGAGCCGCTGTTGGAGGCCTGGTGAGGGCGCGGCGCACACGCGTGGCGAGAGGCAGGGGAGGGGGCGCGTCATTCACATGTGGAGGCGAAGCGTTGAAGGCGTCCAGCAACTTTTTTCACGCGTTGTGCAATGAACGATGGAGGAAAGACTGGCAGGGAAGGTGTGCGGCCGTGTGGTGGTCGCGCAGGTGCGGGCGGGACCGGGGCCACAGAAACGCGCAAGCCTATCGTGCGTGTCATTGGGAGCCTGCGCAGCGAGTGGCCCGAGAAGCCCCACACCCCGCCCCAGCCAGCGAGTGGCTCGCAGCCCTGCCCGCCGTCCCCAACTTGCAACGCTTGGATTGCTGTTTCAAAAATCACTGTTTTTTTACGGTGCTGACGTGCTGTGCCACTGGAGTGGAGCCGACGGGCCCGCGAGGGCGACGACGTCATCCGGCGTGCGTGACGGAGATTGTCAAGGGGCTTCCCAGGCCAAAAGGCAGCGCGTTGCATGAACGCGCGTGTATGAAATGCATCTGTTTCCCCAATGCATGGCCCCGGGCTGGCAGCGCGGGCGTCCTTGGCTGCAGCGACCCCAGTACCGCCGAGCGCGGTCACATCCGGCTTGTTTCGCCCTCCTTTTGCACTAATCAATGCTCACCGACGGCATCCAATCCAATGATGCTGGCTGGGTAGATCCGCTAGAGGAGGTGCTGGGCTCCGCAGGTGAAGTCTCCGCCCTTGCGACCACCGCGCAACGAGCGGCCGGAGCGGCCCCACGCACGCTGTTGCTCATCCGTCCAGTGCATCGCACCGAAGCAGGGCACTGGGAGATAGCGTGCATTGTTTCAAACCCCTTGTTTCTAGAGAGCAGGTGTCAAGTGAGTTTGAGCGTAGCAGTTTGGGGCGGTTTGGGCGCAAGTAGACTATTAACGGGCGCAGGCAATCGCAACGAATATATGTTTAGGGTGGGTATCACGACTGCGCCGAGAAGGGCTCTGAACCAGTCGAAGTCAGACTGCGATGGAAACTCGCTCATTTTTCGGCTTCCGCCCCCATCGCTTGGATCACGAGCCATTTTGCGCGTTCCTGTATACATCTCAGCATGTCGAGATAGGCCTTCGAGCATAGCTCGAAAAAACAAACGTTGTAGCACTACCACTTCCTACCACTGCTGTCACCTACATGCAGGTGAACAACGTCGCAAGCGTTTTTTGTGCCCAAGAGATGAAGCGTCCTGGGACATGGCATATGCAAGTTAAGGGCAGGAAAGGGCCTAGCGTGGCGCTGGAGGGCTGAGTGCAGGCAACGCGCGCTGCATGCACGTGCACCCCCTGCATCATGCATGCATGCAGCAGCATGCATGCACATGCATGCAGCGTGCGTGCGTGCGGCACTGCGGCCTGCCCCGCCCCGCGCGGCCGGCGCCCCCCCGCCCGCCCCCCCGCCCGGCCAGGGCATGTTCGTTGTTGCAATCCGCGGATGGTCCTCTCCAGCGTTGAGACAGAAAAGCCTTGGCGATAGCCGAGCAGTACATCTGCCAGGCTGGGAAGGAGCCAAGGAGGAGACTCAGTTACACACGCATTACTACACCGTCAAGCGGACAAACAGTGACACGCTGTTGCATCACATGCAGAATTGGCTGGAGGTTGTCACGACATAGCCACAAAGGCCTGTGCAGGCCATCCGCGCAATAGTCGTTACCGGGCTTGCCAACCAATCAGCACACAGACGTTCACGGTGTTGACAACTTGATATGTCCGTTTGTTGGCCCCCCCCCGCCCTGTGGCAATAAGCAACGGGAACGCAGTGGATACATGCATGCAGCCAGGTTGGGTAGACCGCTCCAACAACCCTCCGACCATGCATTTGGGGAAACCCAGTTAATGCGCCTACCACAGCCTCCCATTCCCTCACTGGGGCATCCCCTGGGGCATCCCGCTAGCATGGCCAACTCATCAAGGCTTCTTCCATCCACGCATTCGCACTACAATGGATTATGACCGTGTACCAGGAGATTGCAGTCACACCATGATGCCTTTTGCAGTCGCAGATTCCTGCCACGGGCTGTGCAAGCGCTGGCAACAGTGGTACGGCTCCTCGGTTGGGTTTGACGGCAAAAATGGTGCAGGCCTTGACATTCTTTCAGTCAGGTGCCACCGCAAAGCGCAAAGGTATTCAAACAAGAAGGGGCACATTTGTTGCGTAGCCTCCATTTGTTGCTTCACGTGATTACCGTACCGCCGTATTGCGGTTGCACAGTACAGTAGTAGTACCGTGGCGCCTCGCAAGCCTCCTCCGCCTCTAGGCGATCAGGCTACTTTCCTAGCCCGCCGCCTCCATCCAGCCCGAGCGCGATGTCGACCAGCTGTAGGACCACCTGCGTTCGTTTGGGAGCAGACAATGTTTGTGTGCGTCAGCGTGTGTGCACATGCGTGCGTGCGTGCGGGGTGTAAGGGCGTCAGCGTAAGGCGAGCGGGGCTGGCATGGACTGGTTTTGGCCCAACCAACGCGCGGGCAGATGAATGGTGATGCCGTGTTGTGGGACAGCGCCTCCGGAGTCCGGGAGCCAAGGCCGCGAGCTGCTGGGCCCACAGGATGTCAACCATGTGCCTGGGCCACGTGGGCACAGTCATGCAGGGCGCAGCGACACCGTGCAAGCAAGTAGCTCGATCTGTCGGGTCGCTACAGCCTGATCCGGCGCGCGTCTGTCGCGCCTCCGGACTTCTGATGAGTTAGTGGGGCCTACATGGACCCCGAATCCATGTAACAGTGTTGTAACGTTGTTGTTGGCGCCGCGCACATTACCCATATTGTCACAGCTGTGGGAAGACCTCATCCGGCCCTGGCTGCACCCGCGCACCTGCTCAATAGGCGGCCGAGCCTTGGCCTCGTGGCTCAGGCACGCATCCAGCAGCACCTGCAGCTGCGCCGGCAGCTGCTGCTGCTGCTGCGGACGGCCCGATGTGTCCACCGCCACCGCCGCCTTCGTGCCACTAGCTGCGCCTGGTGCTGCTGCTGGTGCTGGTGCTGCTGCTGCTGCCGCTTCTTCTTCTTCTTCTTCGACGCCGGGTGCGGTCGGCGGCACTGCTGCAGCTGCCGCGTCGTTTGCAGGCCAGCGCACCATCAGGGGCAGGCCATGCAGCGCCGCCGCGCGGTGGAGCCACCTGAGAGCCAGCGGGTGGCCCTCGCGCCACAGCGCCCCCACCTCGCGGCCCGTCGCCAGCTCAAGCAGCACCACGCCGAACGAGTACACTGCATGGGGTGGGGGTGGGGAGCCATACATGTTTAATCAATGACCCATGCATGACTTTGGATGATGGGGGAGGGGGCACACGGTGCAAGTAAGGTCGGGGGGTGGATCACCAGCAGGCGGTGGTGCGAACCATCGTGTGCGACTTGGGGCAGACGCGGAGCTTGCAGCACGTGTTAGAGATCACAAGGGAGAGAACTATGAAAGACGTGTGCGTGTGAAGGGACAGGAACGCCAGCAGCATGTGTGTGATGACAAGTCAATAATGACGACACCTTTGGTAACCCGCTTATCTGGCCGTGCAGCTGTCCTCATGCCTCACCGTCTGACGCGCGGCTCACGTGCCCATGTGCCAGCACCTCCGGGGCCATGTAGAGCATCGTGCCCTGCATGGGCAGGCCGTTGCACGGCGCATGTCACGGCGGAAAAGAACGGGACTTGCTTATGTGTCGGCATAACTGCAGCCGCTGGTCATTACCGCAAGTAGGCCGCCAGCCCAAAGCTGCCTGGCGCTCCCACATACCAACCTCTGGCCGCTGTCACACCCACCTGTCGCTTGCCGCTGGCGTGCGTGCACCCAGCCTCCAAGCGAAGTGCGAGCCCGAAATCTCCCAGCTTTGCGGTGAGATAGGGGCCAGCCCCGGCTGCTGGCGTCGAAACCTCAGCGCCGCTGCTGCTAGCATTAGCCGCCGCTGCCGCCGCCGCTACCCTGCGCAGCAGACCCGCAGCAAGTCGTCGGCGCGCCACCGCCTCAAACTCATCCACGCCCTGCAACGCCACGCCGCCAGCAGCCGCGGCCGCGGCCTGCGTGTCTGCCGCCGTAGGCAGCTGCGGCCCCGTGATGCTGCTGCTGCCGGTGTCGCAACCTGCTCTACCGCTGCCGCTGTTTGCGTCGCTGCCTGGTTGCAGCGGCTCAAACTGCGCGTACGGCCGGGTCAATAGCACGTTGCCGGCTGACACATCTCCGTGCACGATGCCTGCGGTGTGCAAGCGCCGCAAACCGCACGCCACGTCCAGGGCTAGCTGCACCGTGAGCAGCTGCGTGGCAGCATCACAGCTGCCGCCGTGATCGCCCAACGTGACCAACCCAAGGCGAATGGCGGGAGGAAACGCAGATCCGAGGTCGTTATCGCCTGTCGGGGACATGCAAGTGCGATTGGAGCCAGTAGGCATTAAGGAGGTTCCGGGAGGTTGCGAGCGGAAAGATGAGGGGAATCAGCTGCGGAGGCAGGTGGACCGCCCATTCGGTTGATCAGGCCAAAGACAGTTGTGTCAGCAGCACAGCAGAACAACACCACGACTGAGCACGACTGAGGGAGTCAGCGGCTCACCTGCTGCGAGTGCCTCCTTGAGCGAACCTCCCACACAGTACTCTTGCACGATGAACAGCTGGTGCACCTCATATTGGCCCTCGCCACCCTCGCCAGTGAGTAGCTCCGAGTCCAACGCGCCGCCGCCGCTACCGCCTCCAGCAGCAGCTGCCCCCACCGCCGCCGCCGCCGCCGCCGCGTTCAGGCTAGTCAGTCCCGAGGGGTCCTCCGGGCGCGCGCCGGTGCCGTCTGGGCCCCTGGGACTGACAGCCGTGCCGGCGGCCGTGGCGCTGGGCGCTGGCGTGACCGGCTGCTCTGCCAGCGGCTTGATGTCGTAGGCGTAGGTGGCCACCAGGTTCGGATGGTGCATCCTGTTGAGTCGCGCGACCGACACGCCACGGCAAAACACACACAACGGCAGAGTTGACCCGCGTCCCGGAGCCTGGCTTGCGCCATCTACGCCATGCCCGCGCAGCATGCAGGAGCAGTGAGCTGCATCTGCACTTGACACCACTGGAGCACGCACGCGGTGTGTGTTTCTGTGCAACCCGCCCCCCGGGTTTGCATGGTCGTTGCATTGGCTTTGGGTTCTGGAATGAACTGCCCCCGCCACCGCCCCCCCCCCACACCACCACGTCACACTCCTCACCCGGCGCCGATGGCCGCCTCCAGCACCGCCCTCTGCCGCGCGCGTCCCGCCGCGCCGTACAGCGCATCGTGCACCACCATGACCTTGGCCGCCACGGGCAGCCCGCGGAACCAGCCTACGAGTAGTGGAGGCGCACGGCGGGACAGCAAAAACGGATACCGGTATGGATGGATCGCTTGATCATCAGCTCAGATGTATCGCCTGGAGTACTCGCTTCTGGGTCCCTGTGGATGCCGTAGCAGCAAGCGTAGCAGTCCGCTGCTTACCCAGGTAGACGGTGCCGAAGGAGCCGCGGCCGATGAGCTGCACCAGCTGCACGGCGTCGGCGGCGGGGCCGTGGTCGGCGCTGTCATGCCGCCGGCGCCGCCGCTCCTCGGCGTCCGCCATCACCGCGCGCGTGCGGTAGATCTCCGCCTCGATGGGGTTAGACGCCACGGCGGCCACGGCCCGCAGTCGCGCCCGTGCCCCGCCGATGTGCGCGCTTGGGGGCAGGCCTGCAGGCGGCAGGCGGCAGGACGATTGATTGGCGGTTGCTCCAAGAGTTGAAACCTCGGGCCGCGAAGCACGATTGCGCACCAAGCGGCGATGTGTGCGCACAGAACCATGATTGATTGGAAGCCATTGGAAGGTGTGTAGCGTGGTACACCGCATCAAAGCGCTCCAGGCAACCTCAGAGGGCTGTCAGCCTGTCACACAATTCACTCACCTCCCACGTTCCGCACAGTCAGGGCTTGGCGGTGCTGAGCAGGCAGCGCCAGTGCTGGCTGCTGAGATTGGACCTGCTGCTCCTGCTCCTGGCCCTGCTGCTGGGGGCCGTCCTGCGTCTGGCTGGAGTTGCTGTCATCCCCATCAACCTGTGACGCCTGCAGCAGCCTGCACACGTGTAGCTCGCGGGCCTCGATATACTCTATGATGCTTTGCCGCAGCCGGCCAGGCAGCCCGCCTGAGCAGGCACCACCTTCGGGACCAGCTGCCACCACGGCATGCGCAGGAGCAGCAGCGTGGGGCGTAATGACGTCAGCACCCACGTCCCGACCCCAGCCCAACGTGCTTGTGTCGCCGCGCGCGGCGACTGCCTGCGCTGGCGAAACCCGCGGCAGCATGGGCTGAGGTGATGGGTTTCTAGCCACCTTAGGTCCGCCCGCAGCGGCACCAGCCACGGCAGCGGCGCCGGCTACAGCCCCGGTACCGCCGGCTGTAGCAGCACCGACAGACACGACACCGCTGACGACGCCAGCGGCGGTGCTCGTGCTGCTTGTCGCAGGGCAGTTGAACAGAGGGTTTGCCACCCTGTCCGCGCTGCGGTTGCTGCTGCCTCCGCCACCATCGCCATTGCCCGTTGCGCTGCCGTTGCGCTGCGCGCCCCAACTGCCAGGGCCGTTATTGCTGCTGCACGTCCCACCGCCGGTGCCCTCGCCGCCGCTGCCCGTGTTAGGCGCGCTTCCGCTTCCGCCTTCGCTTCCGCTTCCGCTGCCGCCTCGGCCGTGGGCCGCCCCGGCTGTCAGAGCGCCTCTGCCGCCACGGTCTGAGAGCAGCTGGCTGCTCACAGTGACTGGCGGCGAGGTGGTGGGCAGGGATGAGGGGGGCGCCAACGTGCCGCTGGTCTCGCTGCTGTAGCGGGAGCCCATGGCTACTGACAGCCGGGCGCCGCGCGCGCCGCCAGCTGCAACGGTCGCACTGTGCGCCTCATGCTTGCCCCTCGTGTCCGGCCCTTCCGCCCCTGCACCCTTAGCCGATGTGCCTTTGGCACCGTCCTTGCCGCCTGCGGCACAAGCAGCAGAGGCGCTGCCAAGCCGCCGCCGGCGGCGTCGCACAAGCCAGCCGATAACCACCCCAGCAACCACCAGGGCGGCCGCAACGGAAACGCCAACCGCCACGCCAACCACCCATTGCTGGGTGTTGCCGCTGGAGGTGGGGGCTGCCGCCGCGGATGTCGCCGACGAGCCCGCGCCGCCTTCAGCGGCGATCGTGATACCATTGCCTCCAGGGGCAGCGGGCGCAGGGGCCGATTCGCACGTGACAGCTGCACCGGCTGAGCTGAAGCAGTTTGCCCCGCCTTTGGCTGGCGCCGCCCCAGCACCGCCGCCGCTTGGACCTGCACCCGCTGCTACGGCAGGCACGCCGACGGCGGGCGGCGAAGGAGCAGGTAGCTGCGGTGGCGGGGCTGGCGGTGGCGCGGGCGGGGAAGGGGGCGGCGTGGGCGGCGGGCAGCCAGTGCCGGACTGGAGCTGCCCCACTCGAGCCGCAAGGTCTGGATTCGTGGTGGGGTCAGGCAGGAGCAGTCGCGCGGAAGCGCTGTCAGCCGGGAAGGTGCTTGACACGGTCAGGCCCAGCCCCAGCCACCCATGGTACGACAGCGCTTTGAAGTGGATGGACGCGGCGTCTGCCCAGCCCACGACGCTTTCGCCAATGTACGACTGCAGGAGCGCACGTGCGACGCAGGCGACGGGGATGTCTGCGTCTAGCAGTTGCCGCTCGAACTGCAGCAACAGGGAGCGGGATGCGGCAGACTGCTGCTGCGGCCGCAGCTGGCGGCGCAGCCACGCGTCGGTGTCAATGTCGGTGATTCGCTCGCTGCTGCCGGCGCTGGCCCGCTCGTTGCCGCGGGGAACGCGCGCCGCCGACCGCCGGCGCAGCATCCGCCGGCCCGTGGCGGCGCCGGTGACGGTGCTGGAAGCGGTGGTACCGCCATCAGATGCATCACGAGCGGCCTGCTGAGCCGCGGTCGTCTGCGACAGCGGCAGCTTGCCGGCATCCGCCAGCATGCCCCGCAGCATCTCCAGCTCCCAGGCGGGCACCACCAGTGTCACGTTATGAAGCAGCAACAGCGAGGCTGGGGCGTTGGTCGGCGACCTGTTCGCAGGAAGGCGGGTGTCAGGAGGTTCACACGGGGCAGTCATCCACAAGGGCATACGGAGGCCTGGGCGGGGGCGGGGAGCCCAGCTGGTTGGCTTGGGTGCGGAAAGTACGCACACGCACACGGCACCTCATCCCACAACAATACAGCACAACATAACACATGAACCTCATCCACACCACCACCGCCACCATCACCGCCACGGAACCACTGAGCAGTGAAAACCCGCACACACGCACCTCTCAAGTGAAAAGTACCACAGCGGCAGGGACAGGTCCGCCAGGGCCGAGTCCAGTGCCACAGAGCGCGGGCGCCACGGCGGCGGCGCCGACGGATACTCCGGACCCCCGGGCCGCCACGGCGGGAATGATGGGCTCGGCGGTGGCGCCGTAGGCGATGGTGGCAAGTACGGCCAGAAAGGCCTCGACGGCGGGTAGGGAAGAGCGGGTGCCACGCGTGGCGGGGCAGGTCGCGGTGGCGGGCGCGGTGGCGCGGGCGGGTCAGCCCGGGCCCCAGGGCCAGCGGGCGCCAGGTTGTAGAGCACCAGCCCCTCCAGCACCAGTGCGGCGCCGCCGGCGAGACGCACACGGCTGGATGCGCCCTGTGGCGTGTGTGGCGCGGTGCGAGGCAGGAGCAAGCATGGAGAAAAGGAATCGCAGTATGTAATGCACGTAGACAGCGTGCACAGGGGCGTGCATGCATGCAGGCAACAGTCGCAGCCGGTGGTACCGTATCACGCGCGCAGCTTGACACCATTCCATTTCTTTCCTTTGCACACACCGCACACCTTCCCACGCTAGCTTGCAGCAGTACCACCATCGCTGTACGCGCCACTGCTACCAGAACCAGCACCATACCTGCTGCCGGCGCGCCTCCGGCTACTACTCACCCGGTGGTCCCAGAACGCGCGCTTGCCGATCTGGCCGGGCGGCAGCGCGCGCACCACACACGGCCCGCCGCCGTCCATGCGCTGCAGCGTGGCCATGGTCGCGTCCATGCCGTTGGGGTACGACAGCAGCACCAGCTGCCCTACGAAGCGCTCCCAGGGGTAGGCCATGAAGTCCACCGCGACGCCGAGCTCACTGCCGCCGGACCAGGATGAAGGCACGACCAGCGTGCTGCCGGCGCTGCCCAGCAGCCGTGACAGCAGTGTTGTGCCGCCTGGGCTAGAAGGACTGCTGGTGCTGGTGCTGGTGCTGCTGCTGCTGCTGCTGGTGGTGGTGGTGGTGCTGCTGCTGCTGCTGGTGCTGCTGGTGCTGCTGCTGCTGCTGGTGCTGCTGCTGCTGCTGCTGCTGCTGCTGCTGCTGCTGGTGCCTCCGCCGGCGCTGGGCGTCGAAGCTGGAGTCAGGCCCGTAAGGTCCCAGGCCCAGCCGCCCGCCGGCTCCGGCGGGGGATCATAGCTGCCGGCGCAGTAGCCGGCAAGCATGGCATCCGGCTGGGGCATGAACATCATTTGAGCACGGCCGAGCCGCACCTGCGACAGTGGCATATGTCGGCAGCCGCTGCTGTGGATTCGCGGCAACGTGCGGTCCTGCAGCGGCAGGCACTGCTTCTGCTGGTCCGACCAAGGACCGGGTTATACAGTATGCAGCCCGACGGGAGGCCGGGGCACGGCGGCGGGCACAACCAGCAAGCGCGCACACGCAATCATAAAAGCACGCACCCACCTGGGCGGCCTCCTCAAGGGTATACGAGGCGGCCAAAGGCCAATCGTCCACTCCACCGGTAGCAGCTGCGGTGTCCGCGGCCGGGGGCGGCGCCACAGGCACCAGGACGCACTTGCTCAGCGTGCGGCGGAAGGTGCCAGTCACACCTGTCTCGGTCAGGTCATCAATGAGGACCTCATCCCCAGCAGCGGCCTCAAAGTCGCCGGGTGTGACGCTGCAACCAATAAACAGCAGACGGTTAGTTTATAATCAGCTGTCCATTTCATGATATGATACGAATTGGTGGGCAGCTGACAAAAGGTATTGACGCGCGTACCTCCAGGCAAAGTCAAGGATATCCTTGGCGACGTATGAGCCGTCCCAGCCGCTGGCAGCCGCCGCCGCAGCGTCCGCCGCCGCCGCCCGCCAGAACGCAACCTCCTTGGCCTGTGTGTGTGTGTGCGTGCCATGCGTGTGTGCAATCGCTCGCAAGCAGTGGATAGGGTACACATAATGCGCCGGTTGTCACTGGGTGCGTGCGCCCCAAGTGCGTGCGTGCTCACGCATGATTGTCAAATCCTCAACAGCGCGGTCGCCCATCTGGTGCGCGCGCGCCCACAGTGCGCGCGCATCCCCGCTCACCGGCAGCAGGAGGCGGCAGCGCTCCAGCGTCAGCGAGGCAGGCTGCAGCCCCCACTGGTACCACTGCCGCCTGCGGGCCGGCGAGGTTGCGCACGGGTATGCAGGAGGGCAACAGCGGGATTCAGCGTGTGGCCCATGCGCGTGTATGTGAAGCTCGCCGCCTGCCTCCACACACCCGCTTCACCGCCATCCAATCCACATGCGCCCTCCAACGCCACCGACCTGAAACGCCATCCATCCATCCATCCGTCCGTCCCATTACCGTACAATTACCGGACCCACACCATGCGCACAGCAGGCCTGCAAAGCCCGCATCCGCCCACCGCAGCTACCCGCAGCTACTCGCCGCAGCCGCCCATCCGTCCTGCCTCCTCAGCACCCATCCACCCACCCTAACCCACCCACCCGGAGATGCTGAAGCCGTGCATCCACGCCGCCATCAGGTCCCGCAGCTGCGTCACGCCGGCGGGGTAGGGCAGGCGCGCCAGGACCAGGTCCTTCAGCACCAGCGAGCCCGCCAGGGTCGTGAAGGCGGACTCGGTGAAGTTGAGGTCGATCTGGGGGTGGCAGAGGCGTTTAGCGCACACACACACACACACACACACATACACACACACAGATTTGTTTGTTATCTCCTTGTGACCTCTAACACAGTGCGGTTGCATGTCACACAGGCACGGGTCCGTGTGAAAGGACGTCGGATGCCCTTGGTGGTGTTGCGCGATGATGATGAGCAGATCTGTCATCGGCGGACCCTCCAGCACACATTCTACGCATTCGCACATTATATTCGCACATTACATTCGCGTACATGGCGTGAATGGCCCCTGGGGTACGTCGATAGCGCACCTGGGTGGGCTGGGTGGGGTCTCCGTACAGCATGAGTGATCCGGCGTCAGGCACGTGGACGCCGCCCGCAAACGTGCCCGGGCCGCCGTCCGACTCGCGGCCCGCCGCCTTGATGGTGGACAGGAACCAGCCCTCCCGCACCAGGCTGATGTTAGTGGCGAGGGAGACGTGCACGGCGCCGCCGCTGGTGTTGGCGAGCAGCTGCGAGGCGGTGCGCCGCAGGTCAGCGTCCGTAGAGCCGGGCGGGAGGAAGGTTGCAGCGCAGACCCAAGGCGCGGGTGGGCTGCCGCGGACTGGACTGACGGCTGCGCTCGTGCTGTTTTCTCTGCTACTGTCGGTGTTGCTGGTACTGCCGGTAGTGCTTGTGAGGCAACATGTCACCGTGGTCTGGGCCAGACTCGCCAGCGCGGGAGCAGGGGTGCCCACAGTAGAGCCCACCGCCATACTGCCGGTGCTGTAGTGCACCTCACCCTGCAGCACCTGCACCTGCGTGGTGTGACGCCAGCGGTCCGGGTTACAAAGTACCCGCGTGTAAGCGTGGAGCTCCCTGCAGAGGCATGGATGGAGAGAGGGTGGAGGGGTGAGACGAGGGCGGAGCGATGTGGAGTAAATCCTGTGGATCCGCCGCTGCGGTGATGGTTTGAGTACCGCATTATTTGAGTCCCATCTACCACCGCCAGTCAGACCTCACAACCAGGCGTGTATTAACGTCCTGCGTGCATCAAAGCAAGTCCCAAGCCCTTCACACATTAAAGCTGTGATGCGCTCCCCGAGCCTATTATAAATGTAGTCTTCTGCCGCTCACTCGTTCGAGGCCATGACTAACGTCACACCGCTGAGCACCACATTCACTGGAGAGGCTGCAGCAGCTGCGGCGGCGTCGCCAGCAGCAGCAGCAGCAGCCGACCCCGCAGTGGCATCGGCTGCAGCCTCCTGTATGAGATGCGCCACCGCACTGGGGTAGCCTCCGGCAGTAGCAGCTGCGCCGCCGCCCGCTGGTGCTGCTGCTGCTGCTGCCGCACCCGCGGCATCAAAGCCTGGCGGCAGTAGCAGGATCAGGTTGTGCAGCTCCAAGCGGGATCCTGCGGGTACTCAAGGACCAGACGGGGTTTGGTGTTCGCCAGCAGCGAAGAGGGACAGGTGATACAGCAACGGGGATGAGAGTGTGCAGAGCACCACGCACGCAGCACACGCGGCGGTCGTAGGGCCGTCACGTCCGGTAGGTGTGAATGCCGCCGGCGGCCACACGTGGAGCTGCCCCTGGTGAGGTAACGGGTGGTGCCATCTTGACACCTCATCACTGGCTATCTGGCAGCAGCGGGTTCCGTACAACCCACCTAAGATCTTGCCAAAACCTACTTCACACCTCTCCCAGCCAGCAGTAGTACGTACGGCGCAGCTTCAGTGTGGAAAGTCAACTCCGTACGCTGTGGCCGACCGGCTTCACCCCACCGCCTAGGCCGCGCGCTGTCGCGACCTGGGTTCATCACATGTGCTTTGCCGCCAGCGACCACAGGCATGGCGGGCAGGACTCACCCGGCAGCAGGCGGAAGGCGGGGGCGCCCTCTGTGTAGGCGGTCAGGTCCAGCATGGTCGTGATGCCCACACCGAAGACGTCCGAACCCGTAAGAACCAGGACCCCCGACACATCTACTGCGTCTGCCTGGTACACTGTGGTGGTTCCAGAGGGCAGAATGGCTGCGCCACTGAGGCTGTCGCTCGTTCTGGCGTCGCGAAGAGCCCCCCGGGACACCAGCGCTGCGCCAAGTCGGTCAAATGAGTAGACTTGCTGCCCGTCAGTGACCAAGCCATAGTTTAAAACGACCAATACTGCTAGGAGTGCGGGCAGCAACGGGCGTCTCGGCATGTCACAGCGCTGCGCTTCTCAGCCGGCTCATGGGGTTTGCTTATTGTGTCCATGAATTCTTTGGTAGACGCGCATTTCAATATATTCCACGCGTCTGTGGTCACTCGTTACTTACTACGAGTCAGCCATGGCAAAAGAGCGCAGCGTAAGCGCAACTATATGTACTCAAAGCTAAAATCTACCATAAAAATCAAGGAGGTGGGGAGAAACAAAGGTTTTGGCGCAGCTCAGCCCAGTCCACATTCGCCCCCGACATATTTTTGTTGCCCCGCACGACCGCACGACAGGGCTCCTGCAGTACACCCTAACCTAGAACGACCCCCCGTGTAGACGTTCCTGTATTCCTCACCTCGTGCTTGCACGTTTGACACTAAACGCAGATGAAACCGTACGGGTGTTACACGCTCTGAGTTGCGCACGACCCTGGACCCCAAACCCCGACCTTCCCCGCAGGGGTTGCCCTGGCTCCTCACTCCTCTATTGGTCCTATTATCATGCCCCGGGTTGGACCGGCGTATTCACTGCCTACGCCCACACACCATTCTGTCCGCTTAAACGCATTCTGCAGTGCCACCAAGGACGTATCTCTGTCTCTTCATCATTTGATCCGTGCGCACCCCGGCTCACATCCCCAAACACTCCCTGTGGCTTGACTTTTATTAGATGTAAGTCACCTGCGGGCCTGTCAACTTATTTATTTGGTCCGAGCACAGGCCTGGCTGGTCAACACCGACGCGGGCCACGGTTGCGGCGCACAACCATTAGTAGCACAACCCTGCGCCCTGGCTTCATTATAAATCAGCTTCATTTGCGCTTCACAAAAAATCGTATGACACCCGCACATGCACATGCAATCAGCCGCCGCAAACAATCACCTAGACACCCACCAACGCTTTTGGTATCATTATGCACACCATGAATACACGAGCTGTCGTTGCTGCGGTTACCGCAACACCCGTTTAAGATCCCGTACGCGGCCTTTTGTTGCAAGCGGGCTGCGTTCCCTTCTAATAGATCCCATCCAGAGACCGGCGGCGCCGAGCCGCCACCGCAGTCGACCCGGGCCGGGACCGTGCGCCGGCGGTGCCCCCACGAGCCACCGCGCTGCTACCGCGGCTGCCGCCGTGACCTGAAGCCGTGGCCGAGTCCGCACGGCTGTCCGGGCGGCTCCCCTCGCCACCGCCCTCACCCTCGCCGCCGCTGCTGCGGCCGCTCGCCCGCCGGGCCCGGCCGCCCGCACCCTCCCGACCCCGTGGCTCCTCCTCGCCAATCACGCTGAGCCGCTCGCCGCCACGGCTGCTGCCGCGGCTGCTGTAGCCCGCGCTGCTGCGCCGCGCCGTGGTCGCACCGCTCCGCCGAGTGGTGGCGCCGCTGTTGGCGCCGCCGCGCGTGCGCTCCGTCCCCAGGTCCGTCTCCGTCTCGTCCTCCGTCTCCTCCTCGTCCGTCTCGAGCAAGTCGTGCGCGTGCCGGCCGCCGCCGCCGGCGCGCAGCGCCGCGCCCGCGCTGCGCGGTCGCGCCGGCCCTGCGCCGGCGCCGAAGGCGCCGGCAGCGGCGGAGCCGCGTCGCTTCACCGCGTGCTCGTCCGCAATGGCCGCCGCCTCTGCCGTCAGCGCCGAGGCCGCCGCCGCGAACTTGAGCATGGCCTGCAGCTTGCGGTGCGCCGCGTCCAGCTGCTGCTGCCCGCCAGCACCCGGCCCGGCAGCACCGCCGCCCGCCAGCACCGCGCCCGAGCTGGCGGCGCGCCGCACCGCTGCCGCCTTGTCCGCCGCCGCCTGCGCCGCCGCCTGCGCCGCCGCCTCCAGGCGCGCACGCTCGCGCTCCTCCTGCCGCCGCGCGCGGCGCTCGCGCTCCTCCTCCTCGCGCCGCGACTCCTCCTCCTCGTCCTCTTCCGCGGCGCCGCCGCGGCCCACCGCCAGCGCCTTGGCCGACGGGCCCCGCATCCACTGCGTGTGCTGACGCAGGAAGTGGCGGATGCCGCCGCCGCCGTTGTCACTGCTGCGCGGCCGCGGCGGAGGCGGCGAGTCCACGAGCTCCTGCTCCCCCCCACCAGCCGCATCCCCGACACGGCTGCCACCACCGCTGCGCTGCTCGTCATCATAGCCGCCACCGTCGGAGGTACCGGCGCCGCCGCCGGCCGCCCGCTCGCGCTCCCGGTCGCGGCCGCGGCCGCCGCTGGTCATGGTCATCAGCCGCCGCACGCCGCGCATGAAGCCGCCGAGCTTGCGGCCGCCGGCGGGCGCGTTGTTGCCGGCACCAATGCTGTGGCTCCGCGGCGCCACCGCCAGCTCGTCCTCCTCCTCGGCTGCGCCAGCGCCGCCGAAGCCGCTCATGAGCCGCTTAAAGCGGTTCACGAAGCGCTTGGGGCCCGGCACGCTGCCGGCGCCGCCGCCCTGCGCCGCCGCCACAGTCAGCGCGGCGCGCAGCGCCGGCGGCGCCAGCGCGGGGTTGAAGGCCCAGCGCGGCGCCAACGGCGGCGCCGTCACGGCGGGCGGCGGCGGCAGGTTCATGACCTTGGCCTTGAAGGCCGCGATGCGGCGCGCCACTGCGTCGGCCTCGGCCTCCGCCGCCAGCTGCAGCTTCAAGGCGTCCAGGACCTTGACTGCCTCACCGCCGCTGATCAGAGCCTTGTAGGACGGCCCCTCGCGCCGCGCCGCCTGCGTTGAGGGGAAGGCAGGGTTTTCAAAACTCCAGGAAAAAGCCGGTGACTTCTTCCAGCCTTTTATCCTAAGGGTGCACTGCACCCCGCGCGCACAAGTACTCGCACGCATCGCCGTACAGGCTCCCACGCGGCACAAGGGGTCTTCCTTTGTCCCCCCTTCTCTCTCTCTCTCTCTCTCTCTCTCTCTCTCTCTCTCTCTCTCTCTTACACACACACACACACACACACACACACGCTCACGAGACTCGTCAGGCCGCCTGTAAACCCGTTGTTACACACACACACACAGACTCACACGCACGCACACACATACACACACATACACACACACACACACACACACGCGTACACACACACCACACAACGCACGCACGCACGCACGCACCCGCCAGGCCTTCTTCTTGCGCATGCGCGCCGCGCGCATGCGCGTGCGCCAGCGGCGCTGGATGAGCATGACGGACACGGCCACGTTGAACTTCATCTGCTCGTCGGCCTCGGTGGCTGCGTTGAGGTCGCGGAAGAAGGCGTCGATGAGCGCCTCCAGCTGCACCTTGAGCTGGCCCTCGGGGATGTCGGTCTGGCTGGTACGCTTGACCAGCTCGAAGGCGGTCTTATGGAACGGCACGCGGCCATTCACCAGCGGGATGTCCAGGTCGTACACGAACCTGCGCGAAACCAGCAGCGGCAACAGCAACAGCAACAGCAACAGCGACAGCGACAGCGACAGCAATAGCGGGGGAGGAGGAGGAGGAGGAGGAGTCGGGTTGGTCGTGGCGGTGATGACTGTGGCCAATTGACCAGCTGGTCCAGGTGGTCCCGAGAGGTGGTCCAGGTGTCAGTGTGTATGGTTTAAATGTGCACTTGATGTTTGTTCTGCCATCACGGATGCCCTCAGGTCCCCGCCCACCTGTGCAGCCGCCACCCCCCGCAGCTCACCTCAGCACCTCCTTGTTGTCGGCGTACTGGCCCAGGCCCAGCGGCGGGTCCAGCCGCAGCAGCAGCTCCTCCAGCGAGGCCGGCGCGATGGTGGCGCTGCCGTCGTCGTACTCAGCCCACAGCAGCACAAAGTCCTCCAGGTTCTGTGTGTGGAGTTGGATTGTTGCAGTTGTTGGGTTGTGGTGGTGCGAGGGGAAGGCGGAGGCGGTTGGGGTGCGGCGGCGTGCCCAAGGTGCTGGCGAGCGGCGGGCTGCCGCCGTGGCATTCTCAGTGCACCACGGTGCGCCACGGTGCGCCCGTGCCTTTGCGTAGTGCGTCCTGGCTGCACCCGCACCCGTGCACCCGCACCCGCACCCGTGTACCCGCGCCCGCGCACCCGCACCCATATCCACAACACCACATGCGCCGCACACCACCACAACAACGCCCGCGCGCCCGCGCACCTGCGGCGTGAGGCGCCAGGCGTCCTGCTCGTGCGTCTTCTCGAAGTTCTCGATGATGACGGCGGTGAAGAGGTTGAGCATGATGACGGCGATGATGAGGAAGAAGGTCATGAAGTAGGGCACGGACAGCCAGCTGCCGCAGTTGCCTGCGGCCCTGTCGCAGTCGGGCGGCTGTACCATGCAGCCGTACATGACGTCCGTCCAGTTGTCACCGGTGGCCACTCGGAACAGCGCCGACAGCGCGTACAGGAAGTTGCGGAAGTTGACGGAGGAGTTGATGGCGGTCATGTCGTCGCGCTTGACCTGTAACGCCCGGGGGGGGGGGGCGGGTAGCCATCCATGGGATGGTGTGTATCAAATTTTGTGAAGTGGGAAAGGGTGTGTGTAGATTATTCCAGAAACCAAAGCGACCACTGCAACCCCAAAACCAGAACGTGGGGTGTGTGTGTGGCAAGGATATGTAGCGAATGGGGGGGGGCGCGTCACGGATGCACCGTGGTATACACATTGCATTGGTGGCGGTCGTGGTTAATAGGGTGGCTGGCGGCGTTGCGCGTCTGTCTAAGCGCTGTGGCGAGTTCAACAAAGCGGGTCACGTTAGGCTTTGCGCGGGCGTCAGGGCCACTGCCAGTCGCCAGGCCTCGTACCCGCACCCGGACTACCAAGGCCGAGCCACGGCTCCTCCCTCAGGTCCCTTCCCAGACCAACTCCCGCTCTCCTGTGCCCCCCTCCCTCTCCCACCCCTTCTCTCCCAGCGGCTCCCTCTTCCAGCCCCTTTTCTCCTTCCCCAGCTCGCCCCACCCTCTGCCGCCCGCGCGCCCGCCCGCCCGCCGCACCTTGCCGAACAGCATGACGCCCACGTAGGCGTACATGAAGAAGAACAGCCCGATGAGCGCGCCCACGTTGCCGAAGGCGGGCAGCGACATGACCAGCGACTGGAACAGCGTCTTGATGCCCTGCAGGGGGATGTGGCGGGGTTGCCGTGGCGGTTATATGGTGGTGGTTGTGGTGGTTATGGTGGTTGTGGTGGTTGTGGTGGTTGTGGTGCCGTAGGGTAAAACCCAGTCTCGTGCACCCACGCCGCCCCCCCCCCTTTGCCCGCCGCCCCACCACTCCGACAGCCGCACCCACCCACCCACCCACCCACCCACCTTGCTCTTGCGCACCAGGCGCATCACGCGCAGCAGGCGTTGCAGCCTGAAGATGCGCAGGATGCGCATGAAGCCGGTGTGCAGGAAGGACAGCGCCACGTCCAGGATGCCGGCAACCACAAGGAAGAAGTCGAAGCGGTTCCAGGGGTCCTTGAAGTAGACCCGCCGGCCCAGCCCGAACAGCTTGAGCGCTGCCTCCGCGGCGTAGATGGCGGTGAACACGATGTTGAGCTTGCCCTGCGGCGGCGGCGGCGGCGGCGGCAGCGTGTGTTGGGTGGGAGGTGATAGTATTGGGAGTTCCCAGGAAGGCGGTGATGAGCGCAGGTTGACCTGTTCCAAGATGCGCACCTTCCACGCCATCGCAGTTAATACGCCCACACACCCGCGCCCGCGCCCGCATCCGCATCCGCATCCGCATCCGCATCCGCATCCGCATCCGCATCCCGCATCCGCATCCACAGCGGCAGCCGCAAAAGCCCACACACAACCGCGACTCAGTCTCTCCCCGCTCTCCGCTTGCACCCGCCCTCCCCCCTCTCCCCGCTCACCTGCACGACCACCGCCTGCTCCGGCTCGCCGTACCAGGTGGCGGCCAGCAGCATCACGTTGAGCGTGATGACCACCATCATCAGCCGCTCAAACCAGGCCGACTGCACTGCGCGCCACACACGCAGCCGCAGCGCGCCGCGTGGCAGGGCCGACTTCTCCGGCGGCCGCAGCCGGAACACCATCTTGCTCAGCTCCACCCACTCCTGCGGGCGGATCAAAACAAGTTGTACGAATCACGTGGTGGGTTGTAAGTTGACTGCATGGGGTGGTCGGCATGCCGGGGGTGTGCGGATATGGTTGTCGGAGCGGGGATACGGTGCAGCCTTCCCGCGCGACCGCCCCTGCGGCGCAGCCCTCGGCCCCGCCCGGTATGGTTTATTGGGCTAGTACAACCCCCGGCCCCCGCGCTCACATCCACCTGCCCTGCCCTGCCCTGCCGGTGTCGCCGCACCTGCTGCTTGGAGGTGAGGAAGGCCGAGCCGGTGGTGCTCATGTTGCGGATCTTGCTGAACTGGGAGAAGATGACACCCACGTACAGATTCAGCAGCGTGAAGGCGACCACCACCGTGAAGCCCACGAACCTGATGGGGGTGGGGGCGGCAAGCGGCGGGGAGGGGGGGGCGGGTTGGGGCGCATCGGTAAGGTGGGCATTGGGGGGCGCTGAGAAATGAGAACGCGCACACCACGCCCCTGTCGGGTTCAAACATGTTCATGTTGCACGACACGCCACCCCATGTCACCGCCCCGGTCACCCCATGTAGCTACGGCACGCATGCGCAGGCACACACACACGCAGGGCTGCATCCTTGAAGCGTGTGGACACTAATCCCCCTCAAGGTAAGGTAGAGGGGGTTGCGCGATTTTCGGATGGTAAGCCGGCGGCGCTGCAGGTATGCAAGGTAATTAGGTAACAAACGTATGCGTTGCATCGCGTTCCCTGCTTGGCGTTCCTGTCGCTTCGCACGCACAAGTCTTTCATTTGTTATCTCCCTTGTGATCTCTAACACAGACGCGCACACGCACACGCACACGCACACGCACACGCACACGCACACGCACACGCACACGCACACGCACACGCACACGCACACGCACACACCAGAAGAAGGCGCCCGGGTTGCTGTTGAGCTGCGGCTGCTCTCCCTTGACCTTGGGGGCGGACATGGCCGCCACCATGATGTCGCTGTAGCCGTTGAGGCTGGCCACCACGAAGCACGTCATCAGCGCATTGCCCACTAGACGAGTGGGTGGGTGGGTGGGTGGGTGGGTTGGGGGGCAGGAGCGGAAGGCAGGCAGGTAGGCGGGAGGTGAGGTGAGATGCGGCGGGTGGAACAGCCCGTTGCGGCGAAGGTGGGCGCAGTACGGCGCGGCGGCATGCCAACAACATGCGTGTGCATCGCGCCCCCGCAAAAAGGAAGGAGACGGCAGGGCGGCCCGCGAGCACCCAACCCCGCACGGGCGGGCTCACCGTTGTCGAAGTTGGGCCAGATGTTTTCCCACTCCCGGGTCAGGGTGGTGTTGGTGACGGGGTCGACGTAGGTGCCGTTGCACTCCCATTTGCCCGCCACGCTGGCGTCGTTGCAGCTGCGGGCGCGAGGGGTGCGGGCGGGCGCGAGGGGTGCAGCAGCAGCAGGAGGAGGAATAAGAGGTGGAGGGGGGATTCAGTGCATGGGCGCAAGCGACGGTACCCGTATTGTTTTGGGCGGGGCTCCCAAGGACGAGCCGGCGTTCCCTGATGCAGGGGATGCCGGCTTGCGCGTGAGCAACTGGGTCATGCTTGCTCACAACACACACACACACACCCGCTTCCCTGACGCCGCCCACAAGAAGAAGCCTCCGCACCTGTACAGCTTGCCGCTGAAGAGCTGCACGCCCAGGATGGCGAAGATGAGGAAGAACATGACGCACAGCACGGACACGTGCGCCATGGCCGACAGCGACAGCAGCACCGACTTGAACACCAGCCGCATGCCCGCGCTGCGCGTCAGCAGCCGCAGCGGCTTGAGCGCACGCAGCGCGCGCAGCGCCGCCACAGCCTGCCGGGCGAGGGCGCGGGCGCGGGTAAAGGGCAGCAACGACAGCACGGCTTCAGTTTTTTTGTTTTTCGGGGGGGGGGGGGGAGGTTCATTCCAGAAACCAACGTGACCATTGCAACCCAAAACCCCGGGGGTGCCATGCATTTAAGTTATTGACGAGGTAGACGTAGGACAGACGTTGCGTTGGGGGGGGGGCGTTTGCACGCAACTTCCACTTCCAGGTGCACCGTGCGTGTGAGACGGGCACGAGGAGCACCTGCGCCCGCTAGCTTTGCAACAGCACGGCGCCCGCATCCCCGGCCGCGCCCGCCCCCTACCCGCTGCTACCGAGCCCGGCGGGCACCCGCCCAAACCCACCGACAGGTCGAAGGACGTGAGCGTCAGCTCTAGCAGGCCCGTGGCCACCACAAGGAAGTCGACCTGGTTGGTGACCTCCTTGATGTAGCGCACGAACGTCCAGGCGAAGATCTTGACGATCATCTCGACCGTGAAGATGCCGGTGCAGGCGGCGTTGCCCCACTTGAGGAACAGCCCCAGCGGCGAGGTCTCGGGCACGTCCGGCCCCTCCAGCGCCATCATGGCGCAGTTGATGACGATGATGGCAAACAGCGTGTACTCAAACGGCCTGTGCGTCGGAGAGGGGCGCGGAGGGTAGGGGCGGGGAGGGAAGGGATGTTGCATGTTAACGCAACGAAACCGGGAGTAGTTGGTTTGAATGCACGTGCGGACCACGCAAGGACCGGCAAGGCAAGCAGGACGGCAAGGGCGGGGGAGGGCTCGACGCAGAAAGCTGGCGTATGGTGGTGCAGCCGGGACAAAGCACACCGCGCTGCTGCATCCGCGAGCAGCAAAGCCCGGAGAGGACGGCCGGGCTGGGGTTCTCTCGTTTGGCTTATTTTGGGTCCTGGGATGAACTACCCTCCCCCTCCCCAGCGCACTCCAACGCAAGCCGACGCGGCATGCTATCCGCGCGCCACTGGCGCCCCCTCACAGCAGCAGCGACCCCCCTCCCGCCACGCCACGCCACGCCACGCCACGCCACGCACCTGCCGTACACCATCCGGTAGGCCTTGCGGCGCAGGCGCACCTCCGGCCCCCACAGGAAGCAGGACTTGCCCTCCAGCGGGATGCGGTCGCCCGTGTGCTTGTGCTTGCCCTTCTTGGACTTCCTGGGCTTGCCCTCGCCGCCCGCGCCGGCGCCGCCGTCCTCGCCCTCGCCGCCCGTGCCGGCGCCGCCCTCGCCACCAGCGCCGTCGCCCTTGCCACCGCTGGCGCTCCGCGTCCGCGTGCGGCCGTCGATGGTGTCGTCTGTAGGTGCGGAGCAGAATCGCAGGAGCTTGCCCTTCTCCTTGCACTTGACGAAACGTTCACCAAGGCTCTTAGTTGTGTGGATGCGCAGCGCTTTGCGTGTGCTGTACACTGTCGTACAAAACCTGCGGTCAACCAAAGACATGCCACCACGCGACGCGTCAAACTCACCTGTGAGCGCGGTGGTGGCCCGGCTGACGACGCTCTCCATGTGCTCGATGCTCTCGTTGCCCAGGCTGTCGTTGGTGTTCATCGACTCCAAGCCGCCCTGCCGCATCAGCCCGCCAGCCGAGCCGGCAGCGGATGTGGCGCCGGCCGTCGATGGCGTCTCGCGCTCCCCTGGCGCCATTCCCTCCGCCTCCACCTCCGGCGGCAGGGCCATCGACACGCGCGGGCGCGGCTTGCGGGGGGACGGCTCGAACGCCGCCGCCGTCGCTGCCGCGCCGCTGGCGGCAAGCGCCGCCACCGCGGCGGCGGAGGCCTTGGCGATGGGCGCGGGCGAGCAGCGCTCTCCGCCGCTGGGTGACAGCGCCGGCGCCGGGTCGCTGTCCGACGGGGAGTTGGCGGCGGCGTTGGCGGCTGCCTTGCGCCCCAGCGACGACGACGCCGCCGCGGACTTGGCGCGAGCGTCAGAGCCGCTGCGCTGCGCAGACGCGCCGCCACCGGCCGCGGCTGCGGCCGCGGCAGCCTCGACCGCCGCCGCCGCCGCCGCCGCGCCGGCGGGCATCAGGCCCGTGCCGGACGCGCGCATCACCACTGCGGCGTCGCGTGCCGGCAGCGCCTCCAGACCCAGGTCGCGCGCCGTGTCGCCGCCGCCGCCGCCGCCACTGGCGCCAGCCACGCCCCCAGCGCCAGCGCCATCGCCAGCGCCCAGCCCCAGGTCGTCGCTGAGGCCGCTGGCGTCCACGTGCACCAGCGCCGCCAGCCGCGCCGCCGCCGACCCGGCGTGCCCCGGCAGGTGGTGGCCGCCGTGGTGCTGCTGGTGGAAGCCCGAGCCCGTGACGGAGGCGCGCGAGGCGCGGCCCGCGACCAGGTCGCCCACCGGCAGCGCCCCCGCCGACTCGGGCGCCGTCGCCGCCGCGATGGCTGCCACGTCAGCGTCCGCGTCGGCCTCGGCGCCAGCGGCGGCGGCGGCGCGTCCGGCGGCGGCCGTCACCGTCACTGTCGCCACTGCCGCGGCGGCCGCCGCCGCCGCCGCTGCCGCGGCGGCAGCGGCGGCTGCGGAGGCGGGCATGGCGCTGCCGCCTCCGCCGCCGCCGGCTCCCGGCCCGGGGCTGGGGCCGCGGCTCTGCAGCGCGCTGGCGGTCATGGACATGGACTTGATGAGGCCCTGGTTGTCGGCCTCGGTGAAGGCCACGAGCAGCGGGTCGTTGTCGTCCACCAGGTCGCCGTCGTCGTCGTCGTAGCTGACGCCGTTGGCGCCGTCGTCGCCGTCCTCCGTGGTGGCGCCGTCCTCCGTGGTGTCGCCGCCCACGCTGCTGCGCCGCGGCCGCCGCCGCCGCCGGCCGCTGTCCTCGCCGCTGCGCGACGTACCGTCGCTGCCGCGGGCGGCGCCCCTCCCTGCGGCTGCGGCTGCGGCGGCTGCGGCGGCAGCGGTTGCTGCTTTGGGCTTGCTGGCGAGGGCCGAGGCCGCGACGCCAGCGGAGGTGGAGTCCGGCGAGGAGCCGGGCTCCTGGGAGGTGCCGCGCGGCAGCGCCGGCGCGCCGCGCACCTCCTCCGCGTGCACCACGTGCGGGTGAGAGGAGGAGTGCGGGTGCGGCGCCGCGTGCGGGTGCGGGTGCGGGTGGTATTGCGGGTGCGGCATGGCGTCAGGGTGCGCGTGGGCGGGCAAGCGCGCCAGCGGCACGTCGCTACCGTCACTGTCGTCGATCGAGCTGGAACGGCCCATCGGCCCTGTCACTGCAAACGCCGATGCCGGCGCGCCGGCACCACCGGCGCCGGCGTCTACGCCGTAGCCCGTGCCGGAGGCGCGGCTGGCGCTGCCGATGCTGCAGCGCGGGCTGCGCGGGCTGAGCCGCCGCTCCTCCGCCTCCGCCTCGGCCTCCGCCAGGTCCTCCGCCAGGACCACCGGCGGCGGCAGCGGCGCCATGTAGGGGCCGCCGTGCGGCTGCACGTGCGGGGCGGCGTGTGGGTGCCCCCCACCGCGCGCCTGCGCCTGCGCGCTGCTGCTGCTGCTGGTGCCCAGCGGCGACGGCGAGCGCGCGCCGGCGCCGCCTGGCGGCGCCAGCAGCAGCGGCGGCGTGCCGCCGCCGGACGAGCGAGACAGGCTCGACGGCGGCCGGTTGGCGCCGATGCTGGCGCCGCCGGGGCGCCCCACCACGCCCATGCTTGCGTACTTGTTGAGCGAGGGCCCGATCACGTACTGCCCGCTGTCAGTGGCGCTGGCGCGGCGGTCGCGGTGGTCCGACGGCATGCTGCTGCTGCCGCTCGGCAGGAAACCCACGTGTGTGGCCGCCGGCGTGCGGCCGCCCGCCGCCAGCGCTGCCGCCGCGGCGGCCGCCGTGGGGCTGCCCGCGCGCGCCGCCTCCTCCGCAATCAGCTCGTCCACGCCGCCCGCCTGCGGCGGCACCGCGACGCTCAGCGACGCCAGCGCCGGCGTGAAGGAGCGGTGCGAGCTGCCGCCGCCGTCCAGGCTGACGTTGTTACCGCCGCCTCCACCGCCGCTGGCAAGCGACGCCAGGGAGGCGTGGTGGTGGAAGCTGCGAGCCATTTCGAACTGTGCGCGACTGGACGGCGCCACTGGCGGCCCCGATATGAGCCCCTCCAGCTCGTCCAGCTCGCGGGTGGGCGTGCGCGCGCGGATGCCGGCCGCGTGCCGTGCGGCCGCCAGAGCCGCCGGCTGCGGCTGGGCCACCGGCTGCGGCTGCGGGTGCGGGTGCGGGCGCGGGTGCATCTGCTGCACGCCAGGCGGCAGCGCGTGCGGCGAGGGCGCGGCCTGCGGCGGCGGTGCCGCCGGGTGCGGGTTGACGGCGCGCGGCGTGTCGAGCTCAGAGCTGAGGTCCGTGCCGTGTGTGGCAAACACCTCACGTCCGTAGGCGCCCTCGCTGTCCTCCTGCTCTTCCTCCGCAGCCCCCGAGGCCTGCGTTCCAGCGGCATCGGCGCCAGCGCCGGCGGCGCCGGGTGCCGGCTGGTCACTGGGGCGCGCGCCGCCGCGCGGGCTGGCCTTCTGCGGGTTGAGGTTGGTGGCGTAGCGCTTGTAGGCGTGCACGCCGGGTGGCGGCGACGCCTGCGCGCCGGCAGCCGCCGCTGCCAGCGCGCCCGCGCCGCTGGTGCTGGTGCGGCTGGGCGCGGCGCCGACCGGCGCCGTGCCCGGTGCGCCACCGGGCACGGAGCTGCGCCGCGCCTGTGCCGCTGCCGCCGCGGTGGCGGCGGCCATGGCAGACACGCCGCGAGGGGACGCCATGGCGTAGGGGTTGGTGGCGGCAGCACCACCTCCGGCGCCGACCTCGCTGCTGCGCGCGTTGGCGCCCATGGTCCCGCGCCGCTCCGTGGCCTCGGCAACGGGGCCGGGGCCGCGACGCGACGCACTGCCGGCCGCCGCCATGCCGTCACGCGGCGTGGCGCGGTGGTTGCTGCTGGCGCTGTCGTACATCGGCGCGCCGCCGCCGTTGCTGCCGCTGCTGGTGCTGCTGCTGCAGCGCTGCGCGGCCTCCGCCGCCACGGTGGCGGCTGCGCCGCCGCCAGGCGCGGCGTTGCCGGCGCCAGCGCCGTCATGCCGTGGGCGAGGCGAGGCTTTGCCGTAAGGCGAGTCCGCGGCCGCCGCGACGCCAGCTCCAAGCGCCGCCGCCTCGTTGCCGCCAACGCCCTTACCGGCTACAGCAGCGGGCGCCGGGGCCGGCAACGCCAGGAGCGCCCCGCCGTCAGCCTGGCTGCGCGCAGTGAGCGCCTGCGTGTCCTGCGCCGTCAGCTGCTGCGACAGCATGGACGGCTGGCCGCCGTACCCCGAGCCGCGCGGCCCCTGCGGCCCCTGGTGCGTGGGCGTCTGCGCGCCGCTGCCGCCGTCCACGCTGCTGCGGCGGCTGCCCATGGAGCGCTTGACGCTGCTGACCACGGAGCCTACCGCCGAGCCCATGGCGCTGCGCATCTTGCTCACCCAGCTGCTGTTGGCGCCCTGCGCGTGTGTGGGTGTGGGCGTGTGCGTGTGTGCGGTTGCGGTTGCGGATGCGGGTGCAAGCGGAAGGCGGGTTTGGTGTGGTGGGGTCGAGGGGTCATGGGGAAGGAGAATGTTCAGGATGGCGATCAACTCAGGCACAATGACCAGGTCAGCCAAACGACCAGCACAGGCACAAAGTTTACCACAAGGCCGCCAGGCGTGCTTACTGGGCCGCGGCATGGCCGCGGCAATGGCTGTGGCTAGACCAGGACCTCACCGTGTCTGTCATCGCCCCCTGAAGCCGCTGTACACACACACACACACACACACACACACACACACACACACACACACACACACACACACACACACACACACACACACTGGCTGTCCCGAGTACTCGCTCACGAGACTCGTCAGGCCGCCTGTAAACCCGTTGTTACACACACACACACACACACACACACACACACACACACGCCCACCTGCGTGTCGTACTTGGCCTCGAAGGCCTCCAGCGTGACGGCCAGGAACAGCGTGAGCAGGATGTACTTGCCCACCACGATCCACGCCACGAAGAACACGGAGCTGCCCCAGTTGGACGCGCGGATCACCTCGTACATGGTGTTCTGGTAGTTCTCCAGCGTCAGCGTCTGTGTTAGAGATCACAAGGGAGAGAACAGCAGACATAGGACAATGCGTGCGTGTGTGTGTGTGTGGTGCGGGGGGGTTGGTGGGTTCAGTAGTCTTGGATTCCGTGGTACAGCGGGAACAATCGAACATGGTACTCGTTACCGGGGGGGGGGGGTTGGTGCAGCGGTCTTGGTGATGACAGGAGTGAGTGACAGGAGCAGGGGGGGGTTGTATAAATACCAGCCCAAGCTAAGCCAAACCAAAACTAAACACATTCCACGTGCATGTCGTTGTAAGGTATGAGATGTGGCACGTCCGCGTAGGCAACGGGGCCGGAAATGGCAAAACAGGTGGCGTGCGAGGCTGGCTCCATACCAAGGCATCCAAGACGCGCTAACAGCGGCAGCAGCCGCCACCTGACCCGCGCCCATCCCTTGAAAAAAGGCCAGACATCCCGGAGCGCCTGCTCGCGCGCAGCCACCCCACGCGCTCACGTTGAACGTGGCGACCATGGAGTTGAGGAAGGTGTCGAAGTTGGGGTAGCGCTCGCGGTCCAGGGGCAGGCCGCCGAACACGTGCATGCCCACAATGGAGAACACGACCCAGAACAGCCCGATGAGCACCGCGATGGCTGCGAAGCTGTTGAACGCCGTCAGCAGCATGGCCGCGATCTTGCGCAGCGGCCCCAGGTAGCGGAAGGCCTTGACCAGCCGCAGCGCGCGGAAGGCGCGCAGCGCCGCCATCGCGCTGCGGGGAGGATAGGAAGGCAGGAGAGAGGAGAGGAGGAGGAGGAGGGAGAGGAGGAGGGAGAGGAGGAGGAGGAGGAGGAGGAGGAGGAGGAGGAGGAGGAGGAGGAGGAGGAGGAGGAGGAGGAGGAGGAGGAGGAGGAGGGAGAGGAGGAGGAGGTGAGAATGACAGACAAGGTTGGTGAGTACGGAGGTGGGCGGGTTCCTGGGGTGTGTGTGGCGGGCTGCGCTAGGCGCACAACTGAGCAGCAGCGGGCGAGCGGGGCTAGCGGGCGTCGGTGCGACACCGCCGGCGCAGCGCAACTAACTTGAGCGATTCGCCGGAGCCGATGGCGGTGAGGATGATCTCAAGCCACGACACAGCCACGACCGCCGCGTCGAACAGGTTGAATGCGTCCTGTGGCAACAACATAGACAGGCAGTAGCAGTAGCAGCAGCAGCAGCAGCAGCAGGCAGCAAGGCAGGCCGAGCAGCGGTGGGCTTTTGCATACACGGGATGAGCTCCTTGGCGCGCTGCGCCCCAGGACAGTCTGTCAAGCAGCAGCGCGGTTGGGTGGCTGCTACGGTTTGCCGCCCGGCCGCCGCTCGCGCCCTCACATACGGTAGTAAATCTCTCAAGTCACACTGCCACCCACAGACTCCTGGGCGCACGGGCGCGGGTGCCATGGCCACCCTCCACATTCCACACGACCCCACCAGTTTGTTTTGGAATGCGAGCAGACTTAACCCCAATCCTCACCACCACCACCCGCTATCCCGCACACATACCTTGAGGTAGTCCCACACGCCCATGCCGAACAGCTTAATGGCCATCTCCAGCGTGAAAATGGCGGTGAACACGTAGTTGCAGATGCGCTGCGTGCGTGCGTCATAATTACCGATGGTGATGATAGGTAACAGATAGATAAGAGGGAGCGAGGAGCGGGTGAGCGGATGAGTGTGTGGGGAGGCGGGTGCGTGTGGGACAGCCGGGGGGCAGCCACTGGCGTCAGGATGCGGCGGGGTGCAGGCGGACGCCCCGATGCTGCCGAGGCGGCGGCTGCCAGGGGGCTGCCACCGCCGCCGCGCCGACAGCGCCACCGGTCTGCTCCCGCACTACCGTCCGCGTCCCCCCCCCCCTTGCCCCACCTCCCCCCAATTGGGCTGGTATTTTTACACACACACACACACACACACGCACACACAGTCTGCTGTTCTCTCCCTTGTGATCTCTAACACACACACACACACACACACACACACACCTGCCCCACCACCCGCACCACCCACCAGGCCCTGCTCGTAGCTGGCGCTCATGCCGTCGTAGTCCATGGCCAGCACCACGGTGTTCGCCACAATGACGGCCAGCATGAGGTAGCTGAAGGCCGCGCTGCTAACTAGCAGCCGCGCACGGAACATGGCGCGCAGGTGCAGGCGGCGCAGCGGCGGCTCACCCGCCACGAAGTCGTCGAACTCGGCGGGGTCCATCATGGCGGCTGCCATGCCCAGGTTGCCCCCCAGCAGCGCCTGGGAGTGGGAGTGGGAGTGGGAGAGGGAGAGGGAGAGGGCGGGGCGCGGGTCACACGCATTAGAGTTAGGAGGCGACGGCGCAGCCGGGTACACGGGTACAGTGGCCATGGCGTTACCGATGTCCACCGGGGCGGGGCGGGTGCGGGGAGGCAGGTGTGGTTAGTTACGAGACGAGGAAGGCGTAGGCAATGGGTGCAAAATCGGGGGTGGGGGGTCCAGAGGGATCATTGGTCCTGGCATGGAGACGTGTGCACCCCAGCGCCGCACAACGCGCACGCCACGGTAGCCGCAGGCCGCTGCAGGGCACCAAAGGCGCCTCGGCCCCTCAGGCTGCCCCCCGTTTCAATATTGATTAAACACCATCCATGGATGGCTCGGCCCCCCCCACACACACACACAGGTTTCTGGAATGAACTACCCCACACACACCCCCGTCGGCCGCACCTGCGGGTCACCTCCCAGCATGCTGCCTCCCAGCATGCTGCCGCCAATCATGCTGCCGCCCAGCATGCTGCCGCCCATGCCGCCGAACGGCCGCACAAAGGAGCCGTTGTTGCCGCCCATGCTACCGCGCAGCACCGGCGGCTTGGTGCCGGGCGGGAAGGGGGCGTACGGCAGCGGCAGCACCTGGTTGCCGCGCACGTGCGGGTGGTTCGGGTGGTGGCCGCTGCCGTGCGGCTGGTGCGAGTGCTGCCGCGAGTCGGGCTTATTGCCGCCGCCGCCGCCATTGTGGCTTTGGTGCGAGTGCTGGCGCGGGTCGCGCGAGTCTGTGCGGGAGTGCTGCTCATGGCTGCCGTGCTGGTGGCTGCCGTGCTGGTGGCTGCCATGCTCGTGGCTGCCATGCGGGTGGTGCTGATCGTGCTGGTGGCTGTGGTGGTGTTGCTGTTCGTGCTCGTGAGAGCCGCCGGTGGCGGCGCCGGTGGCAGAGGCGCGCGGGCTGGACAGCGCGGGGCGGTAGTTGGGGTTGGGGTGCAGCGGGTGCGGCACAAAGTGCGCCGCCGTCGACCCCGTGTCCGACGCCCGCTGCGGCGCCTGCTGCTGCTGCGGCGGCGGCGCCTGCTGCTGCTGCTGCTGCTGCTGCCCCTGGTCCGACCGCCGCGGCGAGGGCGGCGCGGTGCTGCCACGTGGCGAGTGCGCGCCCACGCCCTCCGCCACCGGGCCCGGGCCGCGATGCAGCGCCGCCGCCGTTGCAGCTGCTGACGCAGCTGACGACAACGAGGCAGGCTCACCGTCAGCCTGGGCCGCCGCGGCGGCTGCTGCGGCTGCGGCCGCTGCGCTTTGCCGCTGCGCTGAGGAGCGCGGGCCGTCCGGCTCATCGCTGTCGTCCTCGTCCGCCTCCGCCACCACCGCGGTCGCCGGGATGCGGGACGCGCGCTTCGCGGGGCCGCCCGCGCCCCCGGCGCCGCCCGCCGCCGCCGCCCCGGCCGCGCCGCCGCCCGCCAGCGCCCCCGACGACGAGTGGTTGAGGTACACACCCAGGCTGGCCTCGGGGCCCGACAGCACCGAGCTGTGCGACTCACGCCGCGACACGGCCGCGCTGCCCGCGCTGCTGCCCGTGCCGCTGCTGTCCACGGCGGCTAGCGGCGCCGGGGCCGCCGCGTCCGACTGATGCGCCACACAGCCGACGCCAAGCACCTTCTTGGAGGGCGGGCTCGAGGCGGGCAGCGACGGCTCGGACCGCGCACCCACCGCCGTTGCTGCAGGCGACGCGGTGGTGGCGGTGGTGGTGGTGGTGTTCGTGGCGGCGGCGGTCTCCGCCTGGTTCCGGTGGTTGTCCGGTCCTTGGTCCTGCGCGGCCGCCGCAGCGGCCAGCGCAGCGGCCAACGCCGCCGGCGCCGGGGCAGCTCCTGCCGCCGCTGCCGCTGCCGCGGCGGCGGCGCCGTCCGCACTGGGCCGCAGCGCCGCCAGGTCTGCCTCGGTTGAGGGCCGCGCGCTGCCGTACTGCAGGCGCTGCTGCCCCGGCGGGCGCAGGTGCGGCAGCGGCAGCGGCGGCGGCGGCCGCAGCTCATCGATCGAGGGCCTCCCCGACGTGCCCGCAACCCCAGCCCCACCAGCCCCCTGTACGCTCGTCCGCGGCCGCACCTCGTCCACCGAGGCCCGGCGGCTGCCACCCGCGCCCAGCCCGACCGCGGCTAGCGGCAGCGGCGGCGGCCGCATGACGTCCATGGACACCCGCGCGCTGCCGTTCGGCACCACCGCCCGGCCGCCGCCCAAGGCCACGCCCGGCGGCAGCACGCCGTCCACCGAGGCCCGCGCGCTGCCGCCCCCGCCACCAACTCCACCGCCGCCGCCCAAGGCCACGCCCGGCGGCAGCGCCGGCCGGGTGCCGTTCAGCGAGGACCGGGCGCTAGGGGCTGCCGAGCCGGGGCCCGACGTCGCCGACACCGCGCCCGGCAGCTGCAGCGGCGGCACAGCCGCTGCTGCCGGCTTCCTCAGGCCATCTCCCCCTCCAATACCACTGAGCTCCAGCTGGCTGGCAGACATCAGCTGCAGCTGCTGTGCGGCGGCGCCGGCGCCCGCTTCCGTGCCTGCGCTGGCGCCTGCCGCGTCGGCTGCCATGGCCGCGTCGACGGCAGCCACGGCGGCGGCGGCGTCCGCGGCAGGTCCGGACATGGCTCGGCTCACGCTGCTGAACTGTGACATGCGGCTGTTGATGAGGTTGGCGATGGAGGTGTTGAGCGAGTGGGCCTGCGGGTGCGCAGGTGCCGTACAGGGGCACAGGGGTGGCGTTGGTGATGGCGGCGGAGGGATGGGGCCACGGAGGGGGGTAGCCATCCATGGATGGTGTTTATCAGAGGGCGCGGTGCGGGTGGCAGGACGGCACATGGCTCGCTCGACACGACAGGCGCATCGCACGCCGGTGGCGACACGCCGGCAAACACGCCACCCACGCGCTTGCTGCCGCACCCCTGGTGGGCCCCCTCCCCGCCCCGCCTGCACCCCGCTGCCTCCCTGCGCCCACCTGCGAGCGCTTGTTGCTGTACTCTGTAAACTTGGACTTGGCGGCCGCGAACAGCGTCATCACGCTGTTGCGCCGGCCCTTGGTGCGGCCGGCGTTGCGCTGCGTGCGGCGGCAAGCGGCGAGCGCAAGGCGCAGGGGAGGCGGCGGGGCGGAGGTGAGGGCAAAGGCATAATGGCAGGAACACTACGCATCAACCCATTGGGGCTGTGTAACACAAGGCGCTTCGCGACCCCTTATTCTAGGTGTTTACGGGTTAGGGACGCAGTGACGCACCGCTCGGAAGGCCGTCTGCGCCTTTGCGAATTTGATCTTGAGCACCGCAAGGAAGAGGTTCACCTGAAGACGGCCATCCGGTGAGGGGGTTCCATGCATTAAGTTAATGAGGGGCGGGGGGAGAGGGGCCTCAGGGCAAGGGAGCGCAGGGTACACCGGTCGGTAACAGGGTGCCCATACCAAAACCCGCGGGATCCGAACCACCACGCAGCAACGCTCAAGAAGACACCCACACCCACACCCACCCCACACGAACACACCCACACCTACACCCACCCATACGAACACGAACACACGAAAAAACACACGCGCACGTGCACGCACCAGCACGTACGCGCCGATGCTGACTAGCAACACGTAGTAGATGGCGGCGATGGGGTTGGTGTTGTCGGTGGTGCGGTAGAAGGCGAAGCTCCAGCCGGTGACGGTGATGCACTGGAACACGGACAGCATGGAGAAGCCCACGTTGCTGTAGCCGGCAATGTTGATGGCGTCGCTGGCGGGCGTCACCTGTGTGTTGCCGTAATGGAAATCAACTGTCAGTCCACAAGGAAAACAGCGCAAAACGTGTGTTAGAGATCACAAGGGAGAGCACAACGTGTGTGTGTGTGTGTGTGTGTGTGTGTGTGTGTGTGTGTGTGTATGTGTGTGTGCCATTACGTTGTTAGGGGACACACAAGAGAAGTACCGTACCGCACACGAGGAGGAGCGTTACCAGTGTGGTGTGCATGTGGTGCGTGTGCGTGTGTGGCGGCGGCTGAGGGAAATCTGGGCGGGAGAATAAAAAGGCCAGCTAGTGCGCCGCTGCGCTTTCCTCTCCCCCTGACCTTCACCCAGCTGCAACGACCGCCCGACCCCTTGCCCTGTCCTTGCCCTTGCCCCCCGTTCCCTTGCCTCCTGCCCCCGTGTAATGGTCGCTTTGGTTTCTGGAATGAGCTACCCCCATTCTCCGCTGCCCTTCCCGCGCCTCCAGCCCCTCCTGACCACCTCCCCCCCCATCGGCACTTCACAAACATTTGATAAACACCATCCTATGGATGGCCCCCTCCCGCCCCCCTCTCCTGCCCGCACCTCGCAGGTGAAGTTGGCTGGGCAGCTGCGCCAGTTGCCGCAGCCCAGCATGTCGGGGTCCTGCGGGCTCTCCTCCGGCAGCCCCGTGGCGTCGTCGTAGCACTTCTGGTGGTACACGTTGGCGTACAGGTTGGTGCCCGCCACCGCGAACACAAACATGAACAGCAGCATCAGCCCCACCGCGCTGCCCAGCAGCGGCACCGCCTGGCGGGAGGGGGGGAATCCGGGTATGATGATTTATGGTACGAAGACGGGGGAGAAGGGGGAGGGCAGTGAGATGAGGGAGGAACAGCACGGGACAGTAAATGGGCCACCCCAGCCCCCAGCCCCAGCCCCCGGCCCCAGGCCCAGCCCCAGCCCCAGCCCCAGCCCCAGCCCCCGGCCCCAGCCCCAGCCCCACCACCAGGCCCTCCTACCCGCCTCCGCCCACCACCACCACCCGCCACACCTCCAGGAAGCACACCACAATGGCGCGCAGGCTCTCGAAGCGCGTGACGGTGCGCAGCGGCCGCAGCGCGCGCAGCGCGCGCAGTGCGCGCACGCCGCTGCTGCCCTCGCTGTTGCCGGTGGGGATGAAGGCCACGTAGCCGGCCACCACCATGCTGCTGTCAAACACGTTCCAGGGGTGGCGCAGGTAGGCGAACACGCCGCCCAGCGCCGCCATGCGCAGAGCCATCTCCACGCTGAACAGGAAGTTGAAGGCCGCCTCTGTGGGGTGCGGGGGTGGGGTTTCATGCATATTAAGTTATGGGGGGGGGGTTGGGGAGTTGGGGTGGTTCATTCCAGAAACCAGAAGCGGGGGTGAGGGAAGGGGCGTTTAAGTTCATTCCAGAACCCAAGGGCGGGTGGGGGTGGAGAGGCTGGCGGTGGGGGCAGCAGGTGGTGACGTGATGCCGTGATGTGGGTTGGGGTGCTGAAAGTGCGGTGTAGGGGGGTCGACTCCAGGTATGATAGAGATATGGCATAAAGACAAGGAGGCGGGAGAACGGGGCCGCGCTATCTCGTGCCGGTACTCCGGTGCCCGTTTGCCCCAGGCCAGCGCCCATCCGGCCCTGTGGCTTGCCTAGACCGCTCCTGATCAACCCGCCCTCTAAGCTCCAGCCGCAGCCTCAATCCCTTCTCGCTTTCCGTCATCCTCCCCGCCACCGTTGACCCACGCCGTCCGCATGGATGGCTATCCCCACCACCACAACAACCGCTGCGGCCCCATGCCGCTCCACCGCCCCCATGCCGCACGGAATGAACTACCCCCCTGCCGCACGCCCGCCCGCACGCACGCACCCGCCCAGAACAGAGCGCGGTTCCAGCGCGAGTGGTCGTCCTCGGTGGGCCGGTACAGTGCCAGCGTAATCATGTTGCCGAAGATGAGCAGCACCACCACCATCTCAAAGTCGGGGTGCGCGCAGATGCGGGCGGCGGTGCGCCGAGGCCAGCTGTAGTTGGCCATCTCCTGGGGTTGGGGAGAGGGGGGTGCCATGCATGTTTAATTAATGACGAGGTAGACGTAGAACAGACGTTGCAACACAGAGGGGGGTGCGGGCGGGGCAGGCGGGTGGGTAGTGGGTAGTCCATTGCAGAAACCGAATGGGTGCAGGTGCAGGTGCAGGTGGGGTAAGCAGTGCAGTGGTGACCAGGAGCAACCAGGAAGGAGGCTTGGGCCGGAGCAGATAGGGTGGGTGGGTGGGTGGGTGGGTGGGTGGGTGGGTGGGTGGGTGGTCGGTCCTGCATGCCATGCCCGGTGTGCGGCCGGCCGGTGATGCAGCAGTGAGATGGCGTGGTGGCACAGACGCTCCATCTCCCCCCCCCCCCGCTGCTGCAGCGCGCCATCGGGAGGGCGGGCCGCGTCCAACCCTAGCGCCGGCGCAAGGCTCACAGTTCCAACCAGGACCCACAGCCTGCTTGTGTCCGCTCACGTGCTGGCTCCCGCGCCGCGCCCCACGCGCCACGATGTGCGACCCCCTGGCACAGTGCCACCACCACCACCACCACCACCACCACCACCAAGACCGCACCTGCTCGTCCAGGTCATAGGTGCCCTCATGCGCCAGTGACGTGGCCAGGCTGTTGGCTGTGTCCGGCCGCCGCGGCGCGCCCGGGCGGGAGCCCGGCCGGTCGCCGCCCGCGCCCCCCGCCTTGTCCTCCAGCGGCACCGTCGCTAGCATCAGCGGGACCAGCGGCACCTGCGCCGCCGACGGCGGCGCGCTGCCGCCACCAGCGAATCCTGCAGCTGCTGCCGTGGCAGCCGCGCCAAAGTCTGCGTCCTTGCCGCCACCGCTGCCATCGGCGGCGCCGCGCGCGCCGCTCGCGGGCCGCTGCTGCTGCTGCAGTAGCAGGGCCTGCAGCTGCATCTCCAGGGGGCTGTCGGGCCGAGGCGTGACGCCGCCGCCCCCCAGACCGGCGCTACCCAAGGCTGCCGCTGCCGCCAGCAAGGGCTGCTCCTCGGCCACGGGCGCCAGCGTCGCGGCCGGCTCCGGCGCCGCCAAGGCGTCGCCGGCACCTGGGTGCCTGCCGCTGCCGCTGGGCATCAGCCTGTGCTGGTGCCGCCCGCTTGCGCTCGGCATCAGCCCCGGGGCAGGCCTGCCGCTTGCGCTGGGCACAAGGGCCGGCGGATGTCTCCCGCTCGCGCTGGGCATCAGGGTCGGCGGGTGGCGGCCGCTGGCGCTAGGGAGGAGGCCCAGCGCCCCGCCCTCCCGGGGGCTGAACCCAGCGCCCGTGTCACTGCTCCGTCGGTGCCCCGCTCCAAAGGGCATGTGTTCCGCTTCCCCTGTGAGCATTGTCACCATAGAAGTCATGCTAACAAATACCAGCGTTGACCGACGGGACCGACGCCGACGCATGACATGGAGGCATGGTACTGGAAGGGTACCTAGAGAGGGCGCCCCTTCACGCAAGCATTAGGATTTCATTCTGAACGTGTAAACCGGCACCCGGTGCCGAAACAGCAGCAATACGCACCAAATTTGGCATCTTTCTTGACGCGGGCAGCCACCCGTGCTGCCACTTCTTCATTTTTTAATTGCTGCAGACGAGCTCGCTGTGCCTGGCGATAGTCCACGGATTCCGAGGGCGCGTCGAGGGACTCTAGACCCCGCTCTTGCGCGAGCGCACGAAACAGAGCGTGGCCTCCATCGCCTTCTGCCTCTTCAGATGAGCTTGAATCGCTCGGTCTGGGCCGGCCGGACAGCGTCCGAGAAGGCATTCCCACCAGCGTGGGACTTCACAATTCAACCCCGAAGCCGCGTCGCTGGCGCCTCCTTGGCTGGATAGGAGACGTGTAGCATCGTTCTCGTAGCCCAAGAGCCTTGCAAGAAGGCTTAAACTTAGACAGGAAGTTCCGACGTGTTAGTATTGTCAACACCGGGTCACGGAAAAGAGAGAGAATACACTTAGACAATGAATGGTCTTGTCAATTATGAAAGAAAATTTCGCGCGTACAAGTGTTACATCAGGCCAGCGTGTTGCGGAGTGTGGCGTCCCCTCTTCCGTGGCAGTCCTGCCGGCCCCCGCTGCAGCACCTGCCGCCTCCGCATGGGACTCAGTACCGCGCCCCAGACACCGCTGCAGGAATACACTTGGTAGTCTCACATGCACGAGTAACAATATCTAAGGGATGGCGTCAGTGCAAGGCTCGACGCTGTGTGCCAGTGTGTGCTGGTGTGTGCCACGGGCCCTGTGGCTCGGCCAACTGACCACGATGTGCACGAGTCGCAAACTCGCAGTCCCGTAATGCAGAAGAGCCCTGCAACCTATAACCCCATATACAAACATGATGATACCCATAGCGTGCAGAAGGTTCGAATCAAGTGGCGAGACGTTGTGCTGAGCGCTGTTGTCGCTCAGTCCTTGGCTAGCCTGCGTCGCGGGTGCAGTTCTGGGCTTCTAACTTTCGCGCGCATAGACTGCCCCTGCGCATGCAAAGAATGGAGTCAATGTGGTTTGGCCTGGCCAGGAGAGAGCAGAGCGCATAGCCAGCGCGGTCACTCAGCGACAAGTGTTCCCCTGTGTCAGGGAAAAGGGGCTCAGCCCTCCTCAGTCTGAGGCCCAACTACCTCATCGCCCGGACATAGCCGGGGTCGGATTGAACAGGCACCGAGCCAAACCTAGGTGCCCAACAGTCGCGGCACCACAGCAGGAGCCAGCCAACAAGCAGTGCAGGAGTCAACAGCAGCCGCACTACTTAAAGACATGCGCTAAATCGCGAAACGAAAGCGAAAGCACGCCACCCGTCTGTCGCACTTGTCGTACCACTGCTGCCTACAACACCAAAGGCCTTGCTCACCCCACTGCGGACCGCTACCTAGACACCAGTCAGCTCCTCAGCCCGCGCGCTTGCGCCGCTTTTTGGGCGGCGCCGCGCTCTCCTCCTCCACGGGGCCTTTACTTTTCGCTACCAACATGTGCACCGTCGCTTTCTAGTGCGGACTTTACCCAATTCGTCGCGCAGACTTTAGTGACCTATTTTCTCTGCAACGCTAAATGCTCGCTAACCAAACTATTTCAAGGCTAAAGTCAACGAAGGCGCACCGATTGGCTTGCTGGGTGTTCGTCGCGTGTCAAACCCCAGGGCAAAGGGCAGTCCCCGACGAGGTCGCAAGACCCGACCTCGGCTTTACGCCGCATCGATTTGTTTGTGAGCATATTGTACCTCTCTTGTAACATCGCAATCATATTTAGTGTTGTTAATAGTTAATACTGGGGGGTGGCGAAGGCCATCCGGGGCGAGTGGGGGCGAACCTGGAGTCCAGGGGCGGTTGTCAGTTGGGGCGAAAGCCACCAGGAGGTCAGCGTGTCGCACTTTTGGCGGTGGCACTTGGGGGGCTCAGGCGCTCAGCCCAAAAATGGTCCCACCTGGCTGGTGTCTTTAGTGTGTGGGGGTCCCATGTTGCACGCGGGGAGGATAAGATTGCGAGCCATAACTTATTACAGCTTAGCTGCCCAAGGTTGGCCATGGGCCATGGCACACTTCCAACGGTTCCTAATACTCTGGGCGACTGGCACGCCCCCTCAGTTCAGCAGTGCTCCAGTGACTCAGGTTCATGGCAGTGGTGTGGGCTGCCATCATTAGTCATTAACTTGCCACCGCCTACAGCCTTTCAACCGTACCGGTGGCACCAAGCTTCCTCTTGCTTAAGAGTTTGGCGCCAAATGTGCGTCACCAGCCTGCCCGTAATCCGTATGCGCACGTCTTTCCATTGCGACCACATTATATGATCCGTCAAGATGCATAAATATTATGTGTGGTCCTGAAGTCAGCTCACACGTCAGTCCCAACCAACGGGCCGTTAGCCTACCCCGCTACCTGTATCGTCGATCTCAGCCTGTACATGTGCCCCCGGCCACATCAGCAGCGCAGCATAACGCAGTCAGGGGTCCCTCTGCGTGTAATTGCGGTAGGCAGCTCGTATTGTGTTGTCCTGCCATTGTCTCAGTCATACCAAAACAATTTAGATTCAGCATCGTTGCCCTCAAAACCCCAGCCTCGCAGGCCGCCCTGCAGGCACACACACCTGCGCGCAACCTGCAAATATGTATCCAATCTCACAGAAACCACCAAACATACGGGACCAGAGTCATCCAACCAACACCGAGCATCAAACCACTTTGCATGCGCACCCAACAATACTTTCCACGCGCACTCCGCTCGTGCACACGCGCCGTGGCCCTCACACACACACACCACACACGACGCTGCTCTCTCGCTCAGCTCTCCCACGCTCAACCCGCACGCACCGCACGCACGCGCGTCGCGCGCTTACAACGCGTAGCAGAGCTTGGTGTCCGTGCTCGCGAGCGCGATGGCGAACGCCTTCTGCAGGCTGAGCGGGTAGGTGAAGTCAAGCGCGAAGTCGTCGGTGTGCTCGTCGATCTTGCCAAACTGCAGCACCAGGTCCGAGCCCTTGCGGTCCGTGTTGTGGTCCCAGTGCACCAGCTGGAAGTTCTTCACGCTGCTGGCGCGGATGCGGCCGTGGAAGTCTAGCGTGTAGGCCTTCAGGCTGGGGTCCCACTCCGGCGGCCGCGTGGCCAGCATGCACAGCTGCCGCTCCATGCGCGGCGCCAGCTCCCGCCGCCGCGCCGCCTCCAGGCAGTTGGCCAGCGAGTCCGAGCCGTCGGCGGCGCTGGGCGCCCAGCTGATCTCCGGCAGTGGCGTGGCGATCAGCATGGTGCGCGGCCCGCCCTTGGCGGTGAGCGCGGTCTGCTTGTAGTGCACCGCAATCTCCTCGCGCGAGAAGGGCTCGGCGGGGGGCGCCAGCTTGCCGCCCGAGGGCGCGGCGTCGCCGTCGATGTCCATGCTGCCGCTGATGTGGCCGCCGGTGCGCGACACCAGGCCGTACTCGGTGCCCACAAAGTTGGCGCGCAGCTTGGCGATGCAGTGGTCGCTGTCCTTGCCCAGGTCCTCCTGGCTGGTGCTCAGCACAAAGTTGGAGGCCTTGCTCTTCTTGCGCTTGCGCGCCGCGAGCACAAAGGTGTCACCCGAGTCCAGGAACAGCTGGTAGGCGAGCGTGTTGCCCAGGAAGTTCTTAACGCGGCGCACCGTGCAGCGGATGATGCCGTCCGAGGGGGCCACCCACCGCACCGCGTCCTCGTGCCGCCCGCTGGCGATGAGCCGCTTCACCTCCTCCTCCCAGGCGCGCACGCTGCCGCTGGCGCTGGGGGTCTGTTGCGTGATGCTGGGGCCGCGCGCAACCGAGCGCACGGCGATGACGGTGGTGCTGTTGTTGGCGCCGATCGCGCTGCCGCCGCTGATCAATCCCGCCGGCCGCTCGCCGTCTTCATCAGAGCCCGACATCTCGTCCATCACGGCGTGCTCGTGCTCGAATGCGGAGATTTCCTGGATGGCAGTTGCGTTCTTGGCGCGCTTTTGCGCCCTGAGGGATAAAGGAGAGGGACGGAAGCGCACGCGGTCAGATGAGAGACGCGTGGGGCAAGGGACGCGCACAGAAGCTCTTCAGGTTTCAGCGTGCCTACCCTGGCATTGCCTGCCCGTGACGGCCCGGGTGCGCGATCCATCAACTTACGAGGCGATACGTGCAAAGGCGGCATTCTTCGTCGGTGTGGATGCGCTGCCAGCGCTGCCGACGCGCTTGCTGGCCGAGACGGGGAGGTCCGCGTGCGCCCAGGAGGAGGCACCGTTGCCCGCGTCCCGTGACCGCGGCGTGACACTGCGCGGAGACAGGGCCAGAGTTGAAAACGCAGTGAGAACGGCACAAGCCAAAAGATAGTGCACGAGGGCGCCAGGGCAGCCCAAGAGCTCGCACAACACACCCGACGACTTCTCACGAGCCCTGCGCCTGCAGCCGCTCGCCAGCGCGTCGCACACGACACTCACTCTATGGAGGCGACGTTATCATGGCTGCCACCGAAGAAGTTGTTCTTCTTGGTGCTTTCCGAAGTCTGAAGCGCCCGCGCAGAGGTGGAGACGACGTTGTCGTCAGCGTCCGCGAACGCTAGGTTTCTGAACACTCCTGTGGCTCCTTTTTGCTTCATCATTGTGTCGTCCTCGTCGTGGGTCCGTGCCCCTGCGAAATACAGAGCACAACGGGCGTCAGAAGGCGCGCCCATCTCAAGACTGGAGCGCCCCGCGGCCCTGCTCTTGGTCGGTTCAACGGCCCGAACGCGTGCGCCCACAGCCGCGAGTCCCACATGCTCGTAATTAGCATTATTGCAGGGGCGCGCATGCAGGGCCAGCAACTGGGCCCGGGCTCCGGCGGGCGTACACTAGTTTTGACGCGGAAAACTCACTTAGTGAAGCGCCGACGTTCTTAATGAGCTTGGCCATGTAGTTGAATCAAGCCGGTGTGCCTCTGACCGGCCTCAGAGCTTGCTCGAGTCACCTGGAGGAATGCAGGGCCGCGGGCGCGGTCAGCGACCCAACTCGGAACAGGAGTAGGCCGGACACTTGCTTTCCCATTTACTGGCTTAGTGTCAGTGATGTTGCAGCCCGGTTTCGACTGGGGCCCTCAGAGCCGAAATAAGCCCCAAGTAGCCAGCGAGGCAAGGCGACGCAATAGCTCACCTCGCTACGCCCAGAGGGCGAACGATGACTATGTCTGTGTGTTTTAAGTATGCAGAGCGATTGGCAAGGCCGCGGACCAATAACCACGCTCGAAAGCAATCGTACGAGCTCCTCCGCGCACTTGTCAGAAACAAAACAATACTTGAAGAGTTCGAGCCGTGTTGCTGCAAAATATGGAGCGGCTTCGGGGACTGGTGAGGGTTGGTGTAGAATATTGCGCTGTGCAGTATAAGACAGTAAGAGCGCCGGTGGGAATGAGATGCAAGCACTAAGCTATGGTGTCGTAGCTGTTAGCGTGATGAGATGAACCAAGGAGCGACGGAGGAAGGCCTTTGAGGAAGCTGCAACGGCGACCTGTACGGCAGCTTCCCCGCTTAGAAGTTCCTCTGCGGCTTCGAGGCCCCCATGCAGCCGATCCCAGGCTCTACGCCTGCCCATTCACCCGTAAACACGCATACAATCCTGCATAGCCCCACAGCCCCTAATTGGCAGCGTCTCGCGATACAGGTCGGCGCCATCGGCTCCATCATAAATACGCGGGCAACCGAACTGGCCCGCGCGACAGCTCAGATGTAATATGAGTCTGGATGCTTAGCCTACTTCTTGATGATTGGCACATATAGGGCCGGCTTTAACGTAAGGACGCGGCACCGCGCTCCGCACGCGGCCCAATTTGGGCCGCGTGTCCCCTCCGGTGAGTTTGGGGTGGACTTGCCGGCCGGGAACCGCATTACCTTGGGTGTCCGGACTTCACCCCCTGAGTATATCTGCGTTCGAGATCTCACTTCACCACTTCTCGCGCGCGTCTCTCGAATGTGTCTCCCCGTGCACAGGTCCACCCCGTACTGGACGAAAGGTTAAGCGCGCAGGGCTCGCACTGGCACGCGTTGAGAGCGTGCCGTTGGGCCTTAGAAAGATATGGACGAATGGATGCGGGAGCTTGGCGAGCAGCTTACTACCAAAGTAAGTGCTGGTAAGTGTACGGGGGCGTGCTGCGGATTGCGCCGGCCTCGTATCCACCTCTCCAGCCAGCTGTCGTGCGTCGTGCGATACCACCGTGACACCACTCCTTAGGCCCGGACGCAAGCCGGTGTTGACACCACCGTGCGAGCCGCAGGCGCGTTACCACCCCTTTTCCCGAAACCCCCGCCACGCGTGAGCACGAAAAAATGGCTGCAACAGATGACGTGGTACTTCACTTGCAAGGGGACGTGCCGTGTGCGGGGTAGATAGGAAAGACTGCCGCTGCCCAGGCTCGGCTGGCGACTTGCCCATCACCGTCATTTGCTTGCAATGCGCAGCATAGGGCAGCGCCCAGTGCAAATGTATTCGATCTCCAGGGGCCCCAAAATGTCAAAGCGGGGCACGAACCACACTACAGAGCTCAGGCGGCTCAAGGGCGCAGGGTGGCAGTTTGGGCACTCTTGCGACTTCACTCGGAAACATGCAACATCCGCGTCCGTGGGCTGCGACCGACATCATTTGCCTTTATACACGATCAAATGTGCGGTTGTTGCGTCCGGCCTTGCAAGCCTCGCCAATCCTGCGGTGATGCATAGGCGGGAAAACGACGCGTGAAAGGCATGCACGGGATTATATACTCCCTGGCTGAGGCCTTCGCTACAACTATAGCCCTAACGAGCACTGGTGGCGTGCACATTGAACTCGAGGGTAGATGCGTCTGAGGCAACATCAAGGGCGCAAATAGGGCGGTTGAAGGGACTCTGAAGATCATTGGACCACCACTGAGAACAACCATGCAATCAGCCATGAGCTCAAGATGTATGCGCGTCTTCCTCTCAGCCGCAACGTCATTGTCAAATGCGCTAGACGCGCGTTGGCGTTGAGGTGCAGGTGGCACGTAGGCCTCTAGAAGCGCATTGATTGCTGTAGCGACGTGCATGTTACCCTCAGCAAGCACCTGCACTGCATATGCACCAGTGTCAAAGCACCAGTGTCCAACCACCGCGTCACGAGTCACATCCATTATGTTAGAATAGTGGGGAGGCTTCTGCCCCGGGCCCGAAACACGGCCGCTGCAGCCGACCAGCCTCTTTGGACTGGCGAGAGCGCCGACCCACGAGCCAAGCCTACGGCGGTCGAAACGCACATGACGCTTGACCTCCGTAAACACAGGCGGCCTCATGAGTCAGACGTAAAAAATGAAAGCAGCTTGCTCGCACCATCCGCGCACAAGACAGCACTCACACACAGCAAAAAAGAGAACTCCCTGATCAAACCCCAGGAGCCACCGCCTGTCCACCCACCACCGTTCAGCTAACTCCTACTTCCCAAGCCGGCGGAAACGCAAAAAACCACCGCACACGGGACAGGACAAGCTGAAAACTTCTCAAAACCGCAAACAAGCCAGGCACATCCCTGAGCTCCAATTGCCGGCCCCCAAAAGGGCCATGCGTGACGGCGCCTCGTCAGGCGTTGAACGGAGTCATTCATGCAGCATCTCCTGGCAGGCAATGGGCACGTCAGCGACCGTTAACTTAGAGCGGACGTGGAAATGCATGTGTGGACGCATCGCGGCAGGTTTTGCATAGCAACCATGGATGGCGGGCGCGGGTTGCACGCTCACGGACTGGGCGCTGCTGCTGCCTAGGTGGGATGTTAGTTTTGGCGGCGGCATACGAAAGGGGCACTCAGCTGAGTTCAAGGATGAGAGCACGAAAGGCATGCGCATTGCATGTGGAACTACCCGTCAGCTGATGCATGAAGTATGGAAAGCCCGGTGTTATGTTATGTTACAGCTGTGGGGAGACTTCTGCCCCGGGCCCGAAACACGGCGGCTGCAGCCTACCAGCCTCTTTGCACTGGCGAGAGCGCCCGGTGCTGACCAAGCCTAGGGTGGCGGCATGTATCACTGCGCCTCCCGCACCCACACACGGAATCAAGCGCGCGTAGAGTAGGATTGCGTGTGCCAAGCCGCTAGACCTGCGAATTCATCACTCATGCAGGTGCTTGTCTTCCCCGATGCCCGGAATGGTCGGTGTTGGGGGAGTGACTCCCGTGGCCCGATTGAGTTAGAAAGCTTCAGGAAAGACACGTGGGCAGCTGAAACCAGCAGAATGCGCCCCGGGCGACGGCGGGTGGGTCACTTCTCAGAGCCGTAACATGCAGGTTGTGCCGGGGTAGGGCCATGTTAATGCAACAAACGTGGCGATGCCAGCGGTGCCACCTAGGACAATGAAAGTTGGTTCAAAGCTCGAAGACAGAATAGGCGGGCGCAGTTGCGGGACCCTTTTGAAAGCGTCCATGCGATTTGTGCCCAGCGTGAAGAGGGGGTGCAGCAGAAGCGGTGCGACCCAGGAGTTGGGCGTTGGCAGAGCTGCCGTGGGGGTGGGGTTGTGGTTACCAGCCCAAACTAAACCAAACTAAATACCAGTCCCTGGCTGTACCCGCCCCGCCGCGGCCCGCTGTCGTCTGCCTGGCTGGCGCAGCTCAAGGAGGACTGCGGCGGGTGAGGCAAGCGTGTGGGGAGGGAGGGAGGGAGGGAGGGAGGGAGGGAGGGAGGGAGGGAGGGAGGGAGGGAGGGAGGGAGGGAGGGAGGGAGGGAGGGAGGGAGGGAGGGAGGGAGGGAGGGAGGGAGGGAGGGAGGGAGGGAGGGAGGGAGGGAGGGAGACGCCGCCAGCCGGGCAGCGAGGGGTGGGATGGGGAAGGGGAGGAGTTGTGGTTACCAGCCCAAAGCTAAACCAAACCAAATGCATATGAGCGAGGAGGAGAGCGTGTCCTATGATGGGAGACGGAGGAGGAGAGTCACCACGATTCCCGCAACCCGGTAAATCCCGGACGGAACCCCAAATTCCCAGCCGCTTCGCCCAGACTTATCCTAGTACCGAGTTGGTGATGACCACCTCGGTCTCGGGCAGGGTTGACGGCAGCCGCCTTCGCAATTGCCATTCAGGCTCGCACAACAAACGTCACGTTCAACTCCGTCAGGCCTTCCGCCTTCCTTACGAGCATGCGCGCGCGTGTGTGCTTTTATTGTGTGTGTGTTAGAGATCACAAGGGAGAGTACTATGAAAGACTTGTGCGTGCGAAGGGTGCACGTGTGTGTGTGTGTGTGTGTGTAAACGGAAACGGAGAGGAATCCCCCCAATCGCTCGGAGTTACTTGCCAATACTTACCAAATACCGCTTGGACGGTACCGCCTAGCCCCGGTAGTCGTACTTACCCGCAGATAATAGCCTGGAACGTCGGGCGTTCGCGAAGCAAACCGACCCCGACATGCACCCATGTGCGTGTGACATGCGCCTAAAACCGTTTACCCGGCACGCCGAATTACCTGATTCCCATGCACTGTCCGTAGTCTCACCTACAGGCGGGAGAGGAAGCATAAGCAAAGGGCGGCAGCGCAAGAGTGTCACATGGCAAAGGAAAAGAGGCGGCAATGCGAACGGCGTGCAGCAAGCAAGCTAAGAGACACGCAGCCCACCCAATCCCAACCCAGGAAACGGTTCTCGCCCTAGTGGAGGAGAGGACGAGGTAGGGCACGCGGCGCGCTTCAGACAACGCGGTGGAATGGGGCGCAGTGGCGGGCGCGGTTGCAGAGCTGCGTAACGCGCCAATCCCCACGCAAATCCCGCGGAACCCCCGGTGGCTGCGCCCAACGCGATGAACCGCAGTGACTCCGTTGACCCCGGCTGTGTGTGAGTGAGGCACGCCGTGGGCTGGCGCGGGCTGGCCCCCCACTCCCCACTCCCCGTGTGTGTTATAGTAAGTGGAAACGGAGAGGAATCCCCGCAATCGCGCGCGTGTGTGTGTTAGAAAATCACAACGAGAGGAGTGCGTGTGTGTGTACAACAGAATGCGTGGGTTGGTCGAGTGTTTGTGACGTCCGATGCTTTCTTTGCCTCTTCAATGGAGTCCTTTCATTTCCTCGCACGGGCTCCCAAAGGCCTCCTTTCTCACCTTCACGTGACATGCGTTCTAACGAGCACTGCAGGCTAGACACGCATATACCCGCCTAATAGTCATGAATGGAGCCCGTGCGCCAGGCAGGGGACCAGCGCCAGCGCCTGGGGGGTTGTGGTTACCAGCCCATACTAAACCAATCTAAAGCGCCTGGGGGTATAGCGGCAGGTGCAAAAAGGGGGAAAGGTAAACGGTTTGAGCGGAAAGGCATGTCGGCGAGAACGCAACACGGTGTCCTAAGAACACGAGCCTGGGTGGCAAATGGGAAAGGGCTATTAGCTTGCAACAGGAGATATAAGCGTGCATGGGGATGGGGCCACACAAGGGCCAAGGCAGGGAGGAGGAGGGGAGTTGTTAGAGGACAGGCAGGGTGCGGGCCGTGTTCGGCTCCCGCAGCCCTGCCAATCCGGGCGCGCTCACGCACGAGAGGGCGTCCGGGGCCTGTAGGTGCTCAGGAGACGGGACGGTGTTACGTGGGCATACACACAGAGAGAGAAGCCCATGCTAACCCCGACACACACGACAAGAGCCTGGGTGGCTGGTGCGGAAGGTCGCCCCCGTCATTAATTTAATATGCATGGAACTCCCTCCCCCCATACACCCCCCCTACACACCTACCCACCCAACACCCACCCCCGCAGGATCCCCACAGGGGGGCAGCATGACTCTGAACAATTCTGAACCGAACATGGAACAGGCCCGGGCGGGAAAATCTGTTCGGAGGATGCGCAGGACATTTGATCGTCGTGTGTGTCCACAAAAAGCAGGCAAGCACACGTTAGCAGCATATGCGTGGCTGCACTTCCCTCCAGAGGGGAGCACGTTACCGCGTGGGGCAACACTGCTATTTGTGCTAGGTAGGGCACGCACTGCCATGCAGGTGCGCAGTAAATAATGGGAAGTGTGCGGCCACGTGTATAACGCTGTGGTGCACGAAACCGTGCCCGAATATGTGTCTAAAGTGTGCGAGTTGGTGGCAATATGTGGCAAACCCCCCCCCTTTGCAGTTGTTGCTCAACCTCGTACCCGGGCCCAAAACACGACCGCTGCAGCTAATCAGCCTCTCGAGACCGGCCTAGGCGAGGTCAGCTGAGCCTATGCGCAAGAATGCTGCTTGGATGACAGCTGCTCGCAAAAACCGCAAGACAGCACGCTTGTAAAGCGAGCGTGCCCTACTGTTAATTGCTGATTATCCGCTGTCCTTTCAATCCTAGCAGCGTGGTGCGCAACCCTAATTTAGCACGGGAAAGTCGTCCAAAATTTTGATGCGAGGGGCTTGGCCTGGCATGGGGCAGGCCCGAGTACCAGCCAGCGGCGTGGGGGTTGGAGGAGTGGGTAATTCATTCCCGAACACAAGCAAGCCAACAGAGAGAACCCCAACCAGCGGCCCTTGTCCAGAGCGTGGAGGATGTATGGCCGTAACCTGTGGCCCAGAGACGACCTGTGGCCCAGCGACGTTCGGGGTAAAGACAAGCCCATGCTAAACCACAAAGTAGACGAGCAAAGCACAAGCAGGTACTGTACAGACGACAGATGCAAGGTAGTTGGTACTTGTGGGCGGTGCTGGAACGTGATTGAGGGGCTGGATGGAGGTGATAACCAAGCCAAACTGCCGCAAGTGTGGATGCGAAGACCTGCTCACCCCATGGACCAATAACCACGCTCAAAAGCAATCGTACGAGCTTTCCCGCGCACTTGTCAGAGTCAAAACAATACTTGAAGAGTTCGAGCTGTGTTACTGCAAAATATGGGGCGGCTTTGGGGACTGGTGAGGGTTGGTGTAGAATGTTGCGCTGTGCAGTATAAGACAGTGGGAGCGCCGGTGGGAATGAGAGGTAGGTAAGCACTAAGCTATAGTGTCGTAGCTGTTAGCGTGATGAGATGAACCAAGGAGCGACGGAGGAAGTAGCTGTTAGCGTGATGAGATGAACCAAGGAGCGACGGAGGAAGGCCTTTGAGGAAGCTGCAACGGCGACCTGTACGGCAGCTTCCCTTTCCTCTGCGGCTTCAAGGCCCCCATGCAATTCCTGCACTCCGTAAACTTTGTAAACCATGTACATTTAATCTCGAGCGCCCCCCCGTATAGACGTTCTCCCAGGCTCAACGCCTGCTCATACACGCATACACACGTATGTATGCAATCCTGCATAGCACCGCCGCCCCTATTGGCATTAGCTAGTATCACTGTATCACTCGCGCCGCACAGGTGAGTGATGCTGCAGAGCACTCTGCGTCGCACTGCCCTTGGAAGTTGCATTTCAAGCCTGTTGCATTCCCAGCAGCCACACCAGCCCTGCTGCATGGCAAGTCTGGCATTCACACATGTCATGCGAAGTATCCGTAACCCGACATTGAGCAAGGTAGGCTGAAGTGCTCTTGGGCTATGATGGTGTTCATTGTCCCTTCTTGTAATCTTGCAATCGTAAGCAGTGCGCGGGGCATCATGGCGCCTGAAAGGGCACAATGCAGCTCTGCAGGAGCACCCTGAACTCGGGCCCCGGGGGCAAGTGGCGACATGTAAAGCATATGTTATGATAACATCTGACTACTTTGGAACCTAGGGTTGAAGGCTTTGGGATCACAGTGCCCGATGCCAAAAAGTACGATCCTTCAGGCGCCAGGGTTGCCACTGACAGGTAGGTGTATGTTGTACGGAATGAGCCCGGGATGGGGCTGATTGGAGTTGTGGATCGATCTCACATGTCAGACAGTTGTGCCACTGGGAGTGTAACATGGATGCACGTATCGAGGTTGTATCGTACATGTGTGAGCTGCACAGCGTTTTGACGACCTGATGCACATCAGGTGCAAGAGTCGACGTGGCATGTGTGCATGCTGTCGGCGGTCAGTAGTGATACCAGTGCGCATGTAACATGGTTTGTGAGACTAACTGGCTTGTGAATTGTCTGTGAGCGCGTGAATGCCCGATACCTCAGCCACGGCCACAGCAGCAGCAGCAGCAGCAGCAGCAGCCTAGAGCTCGGCTATCTTGCACAGGGGTGGTGTGTGCTTCTGTTGCAGCAGGATCACGGATATTATCAGGCCAGGGAATGAATGCACGGGGAGCAGGCGGCTGACTGGGGGTCATTCAGTAAGTAAGGGTAGTGGCGGTCCTTCAACAGCGACGCCCTCAAAAAAGTCACTGCTGGCAGCACGCGCATAAGAGCTGTGAGCACTGACCAGCTTCCATACACCTGCGGGCGGGCTTGTAACGCTTCGGGTGCACCTGATGAAAGCCCCCGGGCGCGTGTGGTACCGTAATTGTCGGTGTAAATCTATGATGGTCCTTGGCAATCAGCCACGCTAAGCACGCCGTACCTAAGCGAATTGGCAGGAAGGACGCGGGTGGGCCCTGGTCGACCACTCGGCCAGGCTCAGGACCTGTGCAGCAACGTCGGAAAGTTTTAGTTAGCGGGACCAGGGGTGAGCGGGACTGCGGGAGCCACCTAGCACCTGCCCCTCGGACCACAGGCCGGGGTGAGACCCCTGCGGACGCCTACACGGTAATCGGCGTGTTTGCGCGCCACCTGTCGCCGCGGTTGCGTATCCTGGGGTGTGGGGCATGAGGGCAGGTATGGCCGGGCCGACTATAAGACGATGCCGCCACCAGGGGAGGCCTCCCCTGGCCGCCCCGGATGCCGCTGCGCCAGACGTCGGGCGGCATGGTCATCATGTGCACAGGTCGGCGCCCATCACTCTGAAAACCTACATGCATAGACCAGCAACCCTCTAGAAGGATGATGTTCGACTAAACTGTGTACTGGGAAAGCAACCTGAGCGCGCACTGATGCTGCCGTTGTCACCGTTCCTTAAACAAAGCGACGTTTTGCCTGAAAGCCAATATAGACTATCCAGGCGTGCGTTTGTTGTTTGATTACGCTTACCAAGTCTCCAGTGCTTTGCCGCGCCAGCTTGTATACACTTATGAGTTATGGAAATGCTCCGCCAGAGGGCCGTGGCGCCAGGCCCATGCATTCCATAAGGCAAAGTGCTAATTGCTAAAAGCAAACGCCAGGTGTCGAACTTCTGCACCCGCGCGGCTGCATTTGCGACGCAGCGTTGACCTGTATCAAGCCTTGGTCCAATTACATCTGACAATACAAACAAAATACAATGTACGCGCTTGGCGGACGCGAGCATGCCGTGGCGAGGGAGTCATCGGTGTTGCCGCCCGCGACCGGCAGCGCTGCCGGGCCCGACAACGGGCGGGCGGGAGCAGGAGCGGGGACCTCGGGAACGCATAGGCTAGCTCAAGCTGCGTCCGCACCGCCGGGCAGCGAAGCTGAGGCCGGCCGGGCTCGTCCGGAGCCATGGTGGAAGGGGGGGCAGTCTCTGCGTAGCCTTCTGCCCAGTCGGCGTGCAAAGGCTGACGGCCCGCTGAAGCGGCTGCACCTAGGACACTCGGGCGACCACAGCGCCACCCTGTCGCGTCAGGACAGCTCGATGACCGCGACAACAAGTGTGAGTCACAGCAGGGGGACGGGGGAGTGAGGGATGGGGCCTGTCCATGGCCTGTCCGCGGCGGGCGTGTCACGCGCCGCATGGGTCAAAGTTCCGTCGGCTTTGGGGCCGCGAGACATGGCGCTCAAGTTACATGACAGGCTGTCAGGCCGGGCAGCACTTCCGTCAGGCTGTGGACGCACGTGCCGCTTCCCCAGGACTGCTGTAACCCGTTGCTTCAGCACCAAGCGCCCCCAGGCACCATCGCCTGCACTGCCCTACACAGCTACCGCCAAGGCCGCCAATGATGTGAAATACCGCTTGCCCTGCACCTGTGCACAGATAAGCGAGTCCACGGGTCTCAAGGAGGAGAACTGGCTGTGGGCGGCGATCAAGTCATGGATGCCGACAGCGTCCGCCCAGGTGGGGTGGCAGGCCAGCGGGCGGCGTGCGATGCAAATATGCGCACTACTCGGTTGGGTGGCTGAGGCTGGGGTCACAGCTTGCTGGCACTTAAGGTGGCATCCCGCATTTTGCCGACTGGGTGTGCACCCAGGCGGCAGCTGGGTGTAACCCCCGTCGTCCATGGAGATATGCCTCCGCCAGCAAGAAAGCACCCCACCCCACATGCCACATCCTACACTCAACTCCCGCCCCGGCGGCACGAACCCCGCACGTGCGAACCCCGCGCAGATGCGGCGCGCCCCCGCCATCGTGAAGCTCCAGGCGTTCTTCAAGTTTTCCTTCGAGCAGTTCGAGACGGAGGAGAGCACGCTGCAGTGAGTCAGCGTGCGGGGCGCCGGGTGGGGTGGTGGGGTGGGGTGGGGTGGGGTGGGGTAGTTCATTCCAGAAACCAGAGCGACCATTGCAACCCCAAAACCCAGAACCTGGGGTCCTGGTGTTGCCAGGGCGCTCAGCGGGCACTCCGGGGGGGGGAGGGCCTTCCCGCGCATCGCCCGCCCGCTCGTTGCAGCACGCCTGGTGCCCCACCGGGGCCCACGCGACACGCATCGCAAGCACTGGACTCACCCAGGCACACTTCCCCACCGACCCATCAGCGCCCACCCCGCGCTTGCCGCCCTTCTGCCACTCGTGGCCTGGCCGCGCAGTCGCCATGCCACACAGCTCACCGCTCCTCCTCACCGCATCCCACCGTCCCGTTCCTTCCGCCTGCACCCACTAATACGCCACGGTGCCCCGCACACGCCGACACGCCCACGCACACAGGGACGCGGAGGACGAGACGCGGCGCTTCATCATGGACATGCAGGACAGGGCGCAGGAGCTGGCGGCAGATCAGACCGACGGCGACGGCGACGGCGACGGCGATGGCGGCGGCAACGGCAACGGGGACGGCGGCAGTGGCAGTGGCCGGCCTTCGACGCAGCTGCAGCAGCGACCGGGCGGCGCGGAGGGCGAGGCGCCGGGAAACAGGGCCGCGGCAGGCGCTGATCCCGGCAGCAGCGGCGGCGGCGGCGGAGCAAGGGAGGGGCGAGGCGAGGTTGCTATCGGCCTGTCGAGCCCCGAGTCCGGCTCGCCGCGGCGCTGGGAGGTGGACCCGTCGGGCCTGCATGAGGTGGCTGCCAGCAGCGGCAGTGAGGCCGACCGCGGCTCAGAGTCGCCCCTGGCAGGGGACCAACTGGACTCCCCGCGCGGCGGCCACCACCATCACCACCTGCATTTGATTCAACGCCCGCGACGGCACAGCGGCAGTGGCAGCGGCGCGGGGCTGGCGGCGGGTGACAGCAAGGGCGAGGTGAGCGCAGACGCGGGCGCACGGACCAGCGCCAGTGGACGGCGTGCCAGCGCTCGCAGCGGCCGCGACAGCGACGTCGGCGCCGCGTCAGCTGCTGCCGCTGCCGGCACCGCCGCTGCCGGTCGCTCCAGTACCGAGGCGGAGCCGCGCGTTGCCGCGGGTGCGGCCGCGGCAGCGGACGCGGATGCGGCGGCCGCGCCGCCGTCGCCGCCGCATACCTCGCCGCAGCCGCGCACCCCGATCCAACGGATGGCGGAAGGGGTGCTGGGCGCCAGCCGGCGCTTCTCGGAGGCGGCGGTGGCCGCCGCGGTCCCGCTGAGCGCAGTCGCGCATGCGATGGCCCCGGCGGCGGGCCTGGTGAGGGCGGTGGGGGAGGAGCTGAACCCCAAGGACCTGATCAAGGACGTGGCGGACGCGGCCACTGCCTTTGGCGCGGGGCCCGGGCTCAAGGTGGGTGATAATGTGCGGGGGTGGGGGGGCGGGACACGGCGCGGCCGCGAATCCATGTGCGCGTGGCTGCTGCCCTCCGCTCCACACCGGGGAGAGCCCCTTGAAACTGTTACAAACACATCCCACCACCACCCGCGCGCCAGCCACATTCATGCCCCACACCACCCACCCGCAAACCATCCAACCATCCATCTACGTGCCTGCCCGCCTGCCTGCCCGCCTGCCCGCCCACCTGCCTTTCCCCCCTTTGTTGTATCGGCTTGACTGCATTGCTTGACTCCGCTTCCTTTCGATTGGTTTAGTTTGGGCTGGTAACCACACACGCACACACACACACACACAACCCCGCGGCCCCCACCCACCACCAGGTGCACTACTACCTGGCACCCTCCGTGTCCAACTACCTGCGCATCATCTTCCTGGACCCTGTGCACCCCAACTCCATGTTCAAGGTGGGAGGCTGTGGTCGCAATGTCTTATGTCTTTGTGTGAGCGTGCGTGTGCGCGCGCGGGTGTGGGGAAGGGGCGGGTCGTTCCATGTGATCATGTCCCAGTTGGGCCGGCGAGGGGGGGGCGCTTGCGTCCGTGCGTGCATCTGTGTGTTTCTGCGGGCCGTGGCTGTGGCATGAAGAGCTCATGCGCGCGCAGGGGAGGGAGGACGCAGGAGGGAAGACGAAAAAGGAGGGAACAGGCAGGGGCAGGGGCATGCCAGCAACCGCACCAGCACCAGCACCTTTTACACCCGTCAATTCCCGCGTGCCCGGCAAATAGCAGCTCCCCCCGCCCGCATCCACCTCCGCTCGCAGCTCCCATACGTCCCACACCCATCCCTCTATCTCTTACACACACACACGCACACGCACGCACGCACGCACACACACACGCTACTTGGCGTTCCTGTGTTTCGCGCGCACAAGTTATTCATAGTTCTCTCCCTTGTGATCTCTAACACACACACACACACACACACACACGCGCACACACGCACAGGTGCTGTGGGACTTCCTGTACCTGCCCATCAACACCTGGATCCTGCTGATCTCGCCCCTCCTCATCGTGTTCGTGGACGACATCCGTGTTGCCACCTCGCTGGGTGAGCGGGTGGCGAGCTGCAACACGGGCGGGCGGGCGAGCTGCAACAAGGGCGGGCGGGCGAGCTGCAACAAGGGCGGGCGGGCGGGTGGGGATGGGGTGGGGTGGCGGGTGGGGTGGGGTGGGGGTGGCCGCTGCAAGTGCCGGTTGTGGTTCTGGGTGGTATAATGGCTACTCGTGCCCTGGCTGGCTTGGATCTCTCTCGCTCTCGCTCTCGTCCTCGCCCCGCGCTGTTCGTCGGGTCCTGTCACCTAGGGCTTGTGCTGCAGCCTACAAGACGCCTCTCTCGTTGCCGGCGCCCTTCACTTCCAATACCTTACCTTTTTTACCCCCCTCTTTCCTACGTATCTCATAACGCGTGCCCTCCCGCCCCTGGGCTTGCTTTGGGTTCTAGAATGAGCTCTGCCCCCTTTCCAATCCCCCAACGCACCCCAACGCACCCCAACCCCCGTCCCCTCTCCAACCCCCAACCCCTCTCCATTTAGTTTGGGCTGGTAACCACAACCCCCACCCACCCAACCCCCCAGGCCGCTTCGAGTTCGCCATCGACCTGCTGTGCATGCTGGACGTGCTCATGTACTTCCGCACCGCCATCCTGTGCGACGACTTCCGGGTCAAGGCCCGGCGCAGCGTCATCGCGCGCAACTACATGCGCACGTGAGCGGTGTGGATGGGGGGGAGAAGGGGGCGGGGGAGGGGCGGGCTGTGCGTGTGGTGACCGGGCCGAGCGCGGCGGTGTCTTGGCCCATGGGCTGCGTGCCGTTTGGAGCCGCTTCGGACGCGTGTGTGTGTGGGGGGGTTTGTGGTTACCAGCCCAAACTAAACCAATCTAAAGGAAGCGGAGTTGAGTAATGCAATTGATTGGGGGTTGGCGCCCGCGTCCTGCCATTGCCCCGGCTCTCCACACACACCCGCATGCACCCCACACGTGGCGGGCCGCTGTGCGCTGCCCTCTGAACCCACCCACCCACCGATGCAACGCACCTACCTACCAACCAACCCACCAATCCAACGCACCTGCCCACCTGTACGCACGCACGCACTTCACGCACGCAGGTGGGGCGCGCTGGACATGCTGGCGTGCATTCCCTTCATCACCCTCATAAACATGCACGACCGTGAGTTGCACAGGCAGCAGGCAGCGGTGGTGGCAGCGGCAGCGGTAGTGGCAGCAGGCAGCGGTGGTGGCAGCGGCAGCGGTAGTGGCAGCAGGCAGCGGTGGTAGCAGCGGCAGCGGTAGTGGCAGCAGGCAGCGGTGGTAGCAGCGGCAGCGGTAGTGGCAGCAGGCAGCGGTGGTAGCAGCGGCAGTGGTAGTGGCAGCAGGCAGCGGTGGTGGCAGCGGCAGTGGCAGTGGCAGTGGCAGTGGCAGTGGCAGTGGCAGTGGCAGCGGCAGCGGCAGTGGTAGTGGCAGCGGCAGTGGCCGTGGCCGTGGCAGTGGCAGTGGCAGCGGCAGTGGTAGTGGCAGGGGCAGCGGGCAGCGGTAGTGGTAGCGGTGGTGGCGACTAGAAGCCGAAGACTTGGCGGCCGCGCCTTACCGCAGACGTGGGCGGGTCGGGACAGGGGGCCGCCCGCACAGCGTGCTGCGGCTCATATGCATTCGCCGTGTGCCGTGTTCCATACAGCCGCCGGCCACCCCCTCTTTGGTTTCTGGAATGAGCTACCCTCTCTTCCCCACCCCGCCCTTTGCCGCCCGTCCGTTGCCCGCCCCGCCGCAATCCCAACCCCAGCCCCCCCTACCCCCCCCCCCCCTACACCCCGCCCCGCTCGGCCCCGCCCTCCAGACGGCAACCCCTTCTCCCGCGGCGTGCTGGCCTTCCGCCTGACGCGGCTCACCAAGCTGCTGCGCATGCCGCACATTGTCATGGTGGGCGTGTGGGTGTGGGTGTGGGCGTGGGCGTGGGTGTGGGTGTGGGTGTGGGTGTGGGTGTGGGTGTGGGTGCGGGTGCGGGTGCGGGTGCGGGTGCGGGTGCGGGTGCGGGTGCGGGTGTGGGTGTGGGTGTGGGTGCGGGTGCGGGTGCGGGTGCGGGTGCGGGTGCGGGTGTGGGTGTGGGTGTGGGTGCGGGTGCGGGTGTGGGTGTGGGTGTGGGTGTGGGTGTGGGCGTGGGTGTGGGTGTGGGTGCGGGTGCGGGTGCGGGTGCAGGTGCGGGTGCGGGTGTGGGTGTAGGTGTGAGTGTGGGCGTGGGTGTGGGTGTGGGTGTGGGCGTCGGTGTGGGCAGGGGTGTGGGTGTGGGTGTGGGTGTGGGCGTGGGTGTGGGCAGGGGTGTGGGTGTGGGCGTGGGCGTGGGTGTGGGCGTGGGTGTGGGTGTGGGTGTGGGTGTGGGTGTGGGTGTGAGAGACATGAATCGCAACAGGCCGTTTGTGCGCGTCCGACATGCTGCTGCGGCCCTGGGGGCACTGCCCCATATGCCAGCTCGTCCGCTTCCTGTGTGCTTCCCCCGCCCGAAACTACAAGCAGCATGAGCACGGTTGCTGATCGGGCATCTTACCCAACATCTTGTTATTATTGTTCCCTACTTGGCAGAGCAACAACGTGAACGCGTACCTGGAGGCCAAGGTGTTCAAGCGCAAGGGCCTGGTGCCGCTGCTGGTGGGTGCCGGGCTGGTGGCGGTGGGGGTGGTGGGGGTGGTGGTGGCGGTGATGGCGGTGGCGGTGGTGGGGGTGGGGGTGGGGGTGGCAGTTGCGGGGGTGCAGCGACTGGCTCGGGGTCGCCACTCCGTGGCACTGGGCTTGGTCATGCTGCCCCCCGCACATCCCAACCCCGCGTACTTCCTCCCACCCGCGTACCTCCTCCCACCCCCTTGCACCTTCCCCTGCACACCCCTCCCACCGCACCCCTGTATTTGGGCTGGTACTTACAACCCTCAACCCCACAGCACCCCAGGTTAAGGCCACACCACCTCCGCGCTCTGGGTTGGGCTGGCTGGTACGGGTTCGCTTGATCGTTTCGCTTCTGGTTTCTGGAGTGAAGCACCCGTCCCCCCTGCACACACACGCCTCACCCGCCCCACCCGCCCCTGCCGCCCCACCTTTGCCACCCGCCCCTCCCGCCCGCTCCACCCCGCCCCCCGCCCAGGTGCTGCTGACCGCGCTGTTCGTGACCATGCACCACATGGCCTGCTACTACTACTACGTGGGCGTGGTGTACACGCAGAACTTCACCGACCTGGGGGTGGAGAGCTGGGTGCTGGCGGAGAACCTGCAGGACATGGAGGGGCCGGCACGGTGGGTGGGCGGGTGCGGCTGGGTGGGGTTGGGGTTGGGGTTGGGGAGATGTGGATGTGGGCGCGACCGCACGAGCACGTGTGTAGAACATGCCAGCTCAAGTGATGGAACACACATTCACGATCACGCGCCCACATGCCACACACACGCCCCCCGCCCGCAATCATAACGCATACGTAAATTGATCACACACACGCCCCCTTCACCATGCCCTGCTTCGCTCGCTAGTTTGGTTGCTCGGTTTAGAATGGGCTGGGATTGCAATTGTCTCTAATACATACACAGTCACACCACCATTTGCATACACGGTCTGCGGTTTCCCCTATCCCGTGTTTTCTAATACACGCCCACACACACGCTCACACACACACACACGCTCACACACACACATTTTGTGATCTCTAAAACACACACACACACACACACACGCTCTCATACGCTCACACGTGCTCACACACGCTCACACACGCCCTCACAGGTACATGGTGTCGCTGTATTTCACCATGTACACCTTCCTCACGGTGGGCTACGGCGACGTGGCGGTGGTCAACGTGGCGGACAAGGTGCGGAGCCAGGGAGGGGCACAGGGAGGGGGGCCAGGGAGGGGAGCCACAGGGAGGGGGGCCAGGGAGGGGAGCCACAGGGAGGGGGGGCCAGGGAGGGGGGCCAGGGAGGGGGGCCAGGGAGGGGCCAGGGAGGGGCACAGAAAGGGGCACAGGGAGGGGCCAGGGAGGGGCCAGGGAGGGGCCAGGGAGGGGCACAGGGAGGGGGCCAGGGAGGGGCACAGGGAGGGCCCAGGGATGGGCCAGGGAGGGGCCAGGGAGGGGCACAGGGAGGGGCCAGGGAGGGGCACAGAGAGGGGCCAGGGAGGGGCCAGGGAGGGGCCAGGGAGGGGCCAGGGAGGGGCACAGGGAGGGGCACAGGGAGGGGCACAGGGAGGGGGCCAGGGAGGGGCACAGGGAGGGGCCAGGGAGGGGCCGAGGGAGGGGCACAGGGAGGGGCGAGAGAGGGGCACAGGGTGGGGCACAGGGAGGGGCCGGGGAGGGGCCAGGGAGGGGCCGGGGAGGGGCCAGGGAGAGGCCGGGGAGGGGCACAGGGAGGGGCACAGGGAGGGGCCAGGGAGGGGCCAGGGAGGGGCCGGGGAGGGGCCGGGGAGGGGCCGGGGAGGGGCCAGGTGCGCCGGCAGACCAGGGCACCCAGAATCCGGCACAACAGAGCCCAGAGGGGTGGGGTGGGGGTAAGTTCACTAAACCCTCCGGGTCAGAAGAGACCAAGGGAAGGGCGGGGCGCGGGGCGCGGGGCGCGGGCGAGGGCGGGCGAGCAGACTGTTGTGCGCGAGGCTGCGACACACGCCGGGGCGACGACGACGACGACAGCGCGGATAGCTGCTGTTTGTTTCTGGCGAGTGCCGCGAGTGCTTGGGTCCGTCCACGCCTGTGGCAGCCAGCCGCACAGCCAGCCAGCAGAGAGCAATGCCGTGGCTAGAGCTACACCCGCCGGCACGTGGCACGCGTGTATGTGTATGTGGCAGCCTGACACGTCTTGGCACGTCTCTCCCCTCGCAGTCTCACGCCCACCCACCCACCCACCCACCCACCCACCCACCCACACCCGCTATCCCGCCACCCCGCCGCCCCCGGCCCTCCCGCTGTCGACGACAGATCTGGGCCATCGTAACCGCCATCATGGGCATTGTGATGGTGGGCTGGTTCATGGGCGCCGTGGCGTCGTACCTGGGCGGGACGGGCGGCATGGAGGTGAGGAGTGGCAGGCGGCAGGCGGAGGGGGGGAAGGTTTACATGCATTAGAGTTAGAAGAAGGGGGGTTACATGCATTAGAGTTAGAAGGAGAAGGCGTGGTCAGGTACACAGGTACAGGGGGCGGGGTTGTGGTTACCAGCCCAAACTAAACCAACCTGCAGGAAGCAGGGGTTTAAAGCACATGCAAACGAGGTGATGGGGGGGGGCAGTAGCCATCCATGCGGACGGTGTTTGTTGAATAAGCTGGGGGCCGATGCCCTGAGAGGAACAGTGAGAGGCACGGTACACGCGGAATAGTCCATACCGTTGGGGCTCCAGCGAGCTGGCCTCTCCTCCCGCCCCCCCGCTGTACCCGCTGTACCTCTGGACATCGGCACTTCATTAATAATTAAGCACCATCCATGGATGGCTACCCTCCTCCCGGCCCCCCCTCCTCCCGACCCCCTCCTCCCGACCCCCTCCTCCCCCTCCCGCCCCCGCCCCCGCCCCCCGCAGGCCGAGCTGGCCCAGAAGCGCCAGGACGTGTTCCAGTTCATCCGCAAGCGGCGCATCCGCTCCCACACCGCGCGCAAGCTGCGGCGCTACCACGACAGCTGCATAGGCCGCACGCTGGGGGACACCGACCTGGAGGTCATACGAGGTGGGGCGGGTGAGGGTGGGGTGGGGTGGGGGGGGGGCCAAGAGAGGGGGGCGGAGGGGAGCGGAGGGGGGGCGGAGGGGGTGGGGGGTGGGGCCGGGGTGAGGACGGGGCAGAGGAGGGGCAGGGGTGCGCACGGCATCAAACACTCGCCCCCCTCTGACACAATCGCCTCACGCCTCGCACCTCTCCCCTACCCAACCCACCCACCCTATGTGTGTGTGTCTGTCTTGTGTCAGGCCTGCCGCGGGTTCTGCGCACCGAGGTCACCCTCACGCTGTACGCCGACACGGTGAAGAAGGTGCCCTTCATGCAGGTGTGGCTGTGTGTATGCGTGCGTGCGTGCGTGCGTGCGTGTGTGTGTTGGTAAACGGAAACGGAGAGGAATCCCCGCAATCGCTCGCAGTTACTGACGGATACGCACCGAATACTTCTTGGACGGTACCGCGTAGCCCCGGTAGTCATACTTACCCGCAGAAATAGCCTGGAACCCGTCGGGCGTTCGCGAAGCAAACCGACCCCGACATGCACCCATATGCTTGTGACATGCGCCTAAAAACGTTTACCCAGCACACCTAATTCCCTGATTCCCGCCCGCTGTCCGTAGTCTCACCTACAGGCGGCAGAGGAAGCATAGGCAAAGGGCGGCAGCGCGAAAGTGTCACGGGCATGGCAAAGAAAAAGAGGCGGCAATGCTAACGGCGTGCAGCAAGCAAGCTAACTAGACACGCAGCCCGCCCAATCCCAACCCAGGAAACGGCTCTCCTCCCTAGTGGAGGAGAGGACGAGGCAGGGCAGGCGGCGCGCTTAAGACAACTCGGCGGAATGGGGCGCAGTGGCGGGCGCGGTTGCAGAGCTGCGGAACGTGCCAAAACCCCACGCAAAACCCCCGTAATCCCGGGTGGCGTCGCCCAACCCGATAAGCCGCAGTGACCCCGCTGACCGCGGCTGTGTGTGAGTGAGGCACGCCGTGGGCTGGCGGGGGCTGGCCCCCCGCTCCCCGCTCCACGGCAGCACCGAGACTAGGGATGTGCGCGGCCGCAGTGGCCGCGTCGGTATGCACACGCACGCAACACAAATACCCCCCTGAATGCTAACGCCACATGGCGGTGGCCCAGAGCTCCACAGGCGGTGGTCCGCGCCAGCGTTCAGGCGCGCATGACGGCACTCGGGCGCCGGCGGGGTAGGGCGACGACGTGCGGGTTGGTAGGCCGGGTGACGAAGAAGCGTTGGGTGAGCTCCGCCAGCGTGTCAGGTGGCGGTGGTGGCGGGGTCGGGCCGTGGTTGGCGGCGGCTTGGGGCGCGCCGGTAGCAGTGTGGGCGGTGGCGGGCAGCCGCAGGGGCAATGCGGCCGCGATCGTCGTTGGTATAGTCGGTGCCGCGCCGACGTTAGCTCCGTGACGGTAGAATACGCCAGTACAGCTTCAATGCGCTTCTTGTGACGGTTCCAGTGGGTACGAGCATCAGCGAAGTCTTGAAGGCGTTGTTGAAGGTCGGCGTCGGCCATTTGTCGCCCAAACCCCCTAACCCAGCTCCGCGCTCCCGGCCCATGAGAGGCAAAATGTTGGACAAAGGAATAGAAAACAAGTAGTACCGGAGGGCTTATATAGCCCCCAGCCCAGTAGCCCACGAGCAAGACATGAGCCCACCCACCGTGCGTGTGTGTGTGTGTGCGTGTGCGTGCGTGCGTGCGTGCGTGCTTACCTTCCGGCTCCACTTCGAAACATCCCTACCCACCCTTAAGCCTCTTACATATCCACCCCTCCCCCCACCCTCGTTCATTAACTAAACATGCATGGCACCCCCCACCAACACACACACACGCACGCAGACGCGGCCGCCGCAGTTCGTGGTGGACCTGCTGCTGCGGCTCAAGATGCGGCTGTACGACAAGGGCGAGTTCATAGTGCACGAGGGCGAGATCGGCAGGGAGATATACTTCCTGTCCGGTGAGTGGGGCGGGCGGGGGCGGGGGCGGGGGGTTCCATGGTGGTGGTGGTGGTGGTGGTGGTGGTGGTGGTGGTGGTGGGGCGTAGGTGCGGGAGGGGTCCAGCATTTAAGTAAGAAATCCGGATCTGCACATGCCGCATGACTCGTAACAATCGTGAGCGGCACCCGTTATTGCGGGCTGGACTGGCGGCGCGAGCTCGAAGCACCTGGGCGCTGGTCACGTGGCGTGGCCGACGCGGACAGGGGAGCCCCGGGGCGGGGGACGACCTGAAGGGCGATGCGGGGGGGCGGGTTCGAGCGGATTCGTGCCTCGCCTGCTGTCGCAGCTTTCCAGCCAAGCTTCCGAGCTCCGAGGAAGCGCAGCATAGCATGAGCATTGCGCAAAGCCCATCATCGCAGCTCCCATGCAGCAGTTGCAGCAGTCTCACGCCGCCGCCCGCCGCCATGCCCTGTGTCCCCACCTAACCTCCCCTCCAGTCGGCGAGCTACGTGTGCAGCGCGAGGCGCTGCCCGAGCCCGACGGCGCCGACGACGGCGCCAGCCACCACCGCCACGCCACCGCCCGCAAGAGCAAGGGCGTGCGCAAGAACCTCACAATGCTGTCGCGCATCTTCAAGGGAGGGCCCAGCGGCGTCGCCCGCATGCACTCGCGCCACGTGTCCGCCGCCGGCAGCGCCGCCGCCGCCACCGCCGCCGCCGCGGCGTCGACGACGGCGACGGGGCCGCTGGGCGGTCCGGTACTGCCCGCGGCGATGGCGGCTTTCGCCGCCCTCGGTGAGCGCGCCGCCACCGCCGCCACCACGCCGCCGGCGACGCCCCCGGGCGCGGCGACGCCGGAGCCCGCGGCAACGCCGCCCCAGCTCACGCCCGCCGCCACGCCGCGGCAGCTGCTCCTGCCCAACGCGCCCGGCTCCGGGCCGGTCCCCGCGCCCCACACCACCACCACCTTTCCGCTCGAGCACGCCGCCTCGGCGCCGGTGGCAGCCGCCGCCGCCGCCGGCGGCGGCGGCGGCAAGCCCGGCGGCGGCCGGCGCTCCGGCAAGGTGCCGCGTCAGGACGTGTTGCTGAACGTGGTGTCGGCGGTTTCGCCGCCGGTGTACTTGCCGGGCATGGTGCGGGCGGCGCCGCCCAAGGGCAAGGTGCACGGGCGGCACGTCGTGTATCCGGTGCTGACGCCCATAGCCACCATCAAGGTGTGTGGGAATGGCGGGGTAGGGTGGGGGGTTGTGAATACCAGCCCAAGCTAAACATATTCAGATGCATAAGGGCGAGGAGGAGAGCGTGGGGGTTGGTTACCAGCCCAAACTGAACGAATCTAAAGGAAGCTGGGGCTAAGCAATGCGATGGGGGGGGTTGCGGGTTGCACAGGGTGTGGGGCGGAGGGGCGGCAGGGCACACACGTGTGTGTTGGGGCTGTGCGTGCGTGCTGTGCTGCTGTGTGTGCTTTGTCGTTGTTGTGGCTGTGCATATATGTGCTGATGCTGCGCGCGCTGGGCTTGTATTCATTGACCACTCACTGGTCTCTTGCCCGTTGTCAAACGCTCTCTTGCGGCTTCGCTTTTGGTTTCTGGAATGATCTACCCCACACGCCCCCCACCCGCGCCTTCTGTGTCGCAACGTCTGTCTACATCTCCCCCGTCATTCATATAACATGCATGGCACCCCCCACCAAAACAAAAAAACTGAAGCCGTGTTGTCCTTGGAACCCCCCACACGCCCCGCACCCACCCATTCCCTCCACAGCCCGGCGGGCACTTTGGCTTCTCCAGCTGCCTACTGGGCCTGCCGCGCCTCAACAGCGTGCTGGCGGCCATCCCCAGCGAGGTGCTGGTGCTGGTGCGGGAGGACGTGGACGCGCTCATCGCGGTGAGCGGCAGGAGGGGAAGCATAAGGAAGGGGGGCGGAGGAGGAGGAGGAGGAGGAGGAGGGGTGCTGGCAGGAAATAGACGAGGGAGCGGGGGCGGGAGTTTGGCTTGGAAAGGGGGGGGGTGTGGTTACCAGCCCAAACTAAACCAAACCCAATGCATAAGAGGGGGGCTCGGGCGCACACAGGAGCCCCAAGGGATGAGGGAGGATGGAACGGATGACGCGTCCACCTGTCCCTGTTTTGGTCCCGTGTGTGTCACCTACCCGACGTGTGAATGCAGATGCTGGTACTGGTCCCCCCTTCCCCTCACAACGCGCTCACGAGCACCCCAAACACAACCACACCAGCTATGCCGCCCCCCGACTTAAATGCATGGAACCCCCGAACCCCAGCCACCCCCCGCATGCCCCTTTCCTTTCGCACGCACATCATCTCATGCGTGCCGCTGACGTCTAATGGTGTCCTCAAACACGCGCACGCACGCATGCATGCTCGCACGCACAGGACTGGCCCGATATCTTCGATGATGAGGACCTGCAGCCGCAGGTGGCGCGGCAGCGGTCGTTCTGCCTGCGCGAGCGGCCGCTTACTCGCGCCGACAGCATGGTGGGTGGGCTGTGTGGTGGCGGCTGTTCGTTGGCGGAGGGGGGAAAGCCAAGATTGGCCATCATCCGTCCCCGGGCACACGGGTATGACGGCGAAGCAGGAAAAACGCGGGCCAGGAGGGGCCCAGGAGGGGCCCAGGAGGGCCAGGGGGGGGCAAGGGGGGCCAGGAGGGCCCTTGGCCTGCAGCTTGGGTGATAGGCGCGCCAGCTGCTGTCGTGGCACTGACGTGCCTCTCCGGCTCCCTGACACGTTTTGCTGTGGCGGGTCTGCCGATGGTTTTTGCCTTTCATGACATCGGCACCGGTATGCCCTTTGGCTTCTGCACAGGCGGCATTGGGGTTGGACCGATTCGAAGGCCCGCGCGGCGTCGTCCGAGCGGACACCCCCGCCACCGCCACCGGCGGCGACGATGCCGACGCCCTGCAGCCCCCGGCCTCCTGGCAGCCGCCCTCGGCGCCGCCGCTGACGCTGGTGCCGCCGGCGGCGGCGATGGCTGACATGCAAGGCAATGCGTCAATGGCGCCGTTGGCGGTGACACCGTGGGCCGGCGCGGGCGCGGGCGCGGGCAAGGCGCCAATGCCGGCGTCGGCGCGGTCGCTGCAGCTGCCGATGCCGCCGCAGGGCGGTGGCGCCGGCGCCGGCGGCCGCGAGGTGAAGAAGGTGGCGACGATGCCGGTGGTTCGCAGCAGTGCGGACGGCGACAGGGAGGGGAGGCTGTCGCCCGTGTCGGCGTCAGCGCGCGTGGCGCCGGCTGCGCTGCCGCCCTCGCCCAAGCACTCGCGGTTGCCGGCCGTCCTCATCGCGACGGCAGGGCCGCCCGTAGCAGCGGTGCGGGCAGGCGGTGGGGGTGGTGAGGGGCCGGAGGTGCAGCTGTCGGAGCAGCAGCAACAGCAGCAGCAGCAGCAGGAAAAGAAACTATAGTTCGGCATGGGATTGAGTCTAAGTGAGCATGAAGCATTGGACTCGTAGTACTGGTCACGTTAGCCATGCTATGGCCTGCACGGCCGGTGGGCGTGCGGCATTCGTTCACATTTGCGCCGCTGCACTGTGAGACGCAAAGACAAGCAAGGCCTTGGAGTGCACTGCGTGTGCGTGAACGCGGAAGCACTCTTATCGCAATAATACTGTGGCCAATGAATGTGTGGGAATTCGTTTTATACGTTGCGTTCGTATACATTGTGCCCTGCGAACATGCGTCGCACGGTGATGGAGATGCTGCTGGGTAACGCCGAGGCCTACTGCCTTGTGCCATGGCGGCGGCGGCGGCGGCCCAGGGCCCGCCGGCACGGACTTTCTTTTCCGCATGGGAGAACCGCATTATCCTTGTCGTGACCGGACAGACTGTGTATGCACGCACTGCAACGCTCTGCCTCGCGGCAGCATGCCGAAAGACAGAAGCAAGGTTGTAGCAAAGGATTGGCTGTGAGGACAAGACAGGGGGTTGGCTCACTTGGCTGTGAGGACAAGGCAGGGGAGTGGCTGTGAGGACAAGGCAGGGGGTTGGCTGTGAGGATCAGGCAGGGGGTTGGCTGTGAGGATCAGGCGGGGGGTTGGCTGTGAGGATCGGGGTGGTGTTGTGATGTGGCGAGCGAGCTGAGAAAGCTGTATGCGCTGGTGGGTATCATGTGCTTCACTGCTTCAGTGCGTCGCCACCCGCCCAATCAACATGAGTGCCGGATTGTAAGGGAGAATTGCATGCAATCCCAGGCGCCAAGCTGCCGTTGCAACCTATGCCTTTTGCGTTTCTGATAGTTGTCTACGTGCACACACCGGATCCGAACACGGAGGCACCGGAGGAACACTCTGGTTATGACCCTGCCGCGTTGTAGGCCGCGGAAGGCAACGCACTGTCGTGCTCATCCGGCTTCAATCCGGTTTCCGAGTCCGGTTTCCGAGTCCGCTGCCCTTTCTACATCACGGGCCCACCTCCGTTCCACGCCATGCCTACGCAACTCCCTCCTCTAACCCGAGCGATAATCAACTAACCCACATCGAAACGACAACTATGCCAACAATGCTTGCGCGTGTTGCATGTCGCCTGCGCCTGCTCCGCCATGCGCCGCACGCCAAGGCGTCCACTCTTGCCTGTGCACCAGCTGCTGCTGCCGCCAGTTACCCTGTTCTTCGCCAGACAGCAACTCCTCGCCTTTCCCAAATCCTAACCAACAAAAAAACAGTTCCAGGCTGCTCGGTGGTGACTTGTAGCAGCGGCATCTCCTTACATGGTGGGCGGGTGGCCGGCGAACCTGCATGCACACGTGTGCACGCGATAAGAGCCAGTCATGGGTATAGCAAGTCATAGCCTCATGGGAATAACCCTCGGCTTTCGGCACGGCTGCAGCAAAGCCGACACTGATTTGAATGCGCTGAGCCGTCGTTGAAATGCGCTCAGCGGTTGCGGTTGCGCCGTTACGGCGTCAGCAGTCGCAAGCGAGTCGCATGCGAGCGCATTCAAGATCGGCCGCATGTGGTGCCGGATGCTTATAGCCTGTCGCCGGCTGTGGTGCACGCCCCCATCGCCACATCAACCGAGAACACCCACCGCCACATGTCAGCCGCGGCGTCCAGCGGCGCCGTGGCCATGTTGGCGATGACGTTGAGCGGCGGCTTGTTGGGCGCCCAGGGGTGCGGCCTGTTAGGCGTATACGGTAAAGCAGCACGCCACCGCAGCAGGGCACAGGAGCACACGGGCTTTCAGCAGCGAATGTGTGGACGCCCTGGTCGCGGCCCTGAATGGCATGAAACCCAAACTGGTACTCCAATGCTCCAAATACTTCAGGTACAGCTTCCTTCCTTGGGGCGCTGCTAATGTCCGACAACACGGGCACTGCTGACATCCGCGGGCAAAGGCATGTGGCACGCCCTGCCAACCCAGCCCAGCCCAGCCCTGCAGAACCCGCCGGCGCATTTGGCTCGGCTCCCGCCGGCCTGCCCGCACGCGTACCCGTACGACCACCCCCCAAGCCACAACGGACGCCGCCATCCCCACCGCACCCCCTGGCAAAACCACTCTCTTTTAACTTCTCATGTGTGAAATTCCCACCCAACGCCTTCCCACCAGCCTTCCCACGAGGACGCCCCGCCGCCCCCTACCCCTCCACTCCGCTGCCTTCTCCCGGACCTCACTCACCGGGTGACGGCGTGCGCCTTTGCGCCCTCGAACTTCTTGCCCAGGTGCGACAGCAGGTCGGCGTCCACGCCCGGCAGCGCCTCGAACTGCGGCCAGAACTTCTTCTCCTCGTCGTCGATGTGGTGGTAGAGGTGCTGGTGGCGGTGCGTGGTGTGTGGTGTGTGGTGTGGCGGTCGCGGTGGCGGTAATTTGTGGTGGTGCGGGGGAGGAGGGGGGGGGGTTGTGGTTACCAGCCCAAACTAAACCAATCTAAAGGAAGCAAAGTTACAGGGGGTGGGTGAGAAGAGCAGCCAGGCATCCGTGTCGGGTTTTATCGGTGTTTAGCAGGGCGGGCGGGCGGGGGGCAAACAAGCCGAAGGGCGCCACCAGCTGCCCATACCCGGCTTTACCATCTCCGCTTCTGCCCCGCATATGGACTCCCACCTTGCCACGCCACTCCACGCCGCCAGACCGCCCCGCCCCATTTCAGCCCCCTGGCCGCCCTAGCCATGTAGCTACCTCACACACACACACACACACACACACACACACACACACATACACATACACATACATTACACATACACATACACATACACACACACGCACGCGCGCCACTCACGTCCATGGCCTCCTTGAGCTTGGCGGTGTAGGCGGCCTCGCCGTCCTTCTCCACAGTCATGCGGTCCAGCTGGTGTGTGTGTGGGGAAGGGGCGGTGAGGGGGCGGCAGCAGGGAGAGGGGAAAATGAAGAGCAGGCCGGTGGGCGGGCGGGCGGGCACACACCTTGGTGGTATGTGGTGCGGTGGATTCCAAACAGCTAGCTAGCTAGCTCTCGGGGTAGGGCAGGGCAAATGCCTGAGCGCTGCAGTAGCAGGACCGCTGAGCCGTCGCCTTACTTGCCATGAACAGACGCAGACCTCCAGCGGCCCCCACGAGCGGCCCCGCCCAGACGCAGCTCTGCTCCCTCTGCAGCTGTCGCCTCCCACCCCGGCCTACAGCCCCTCTCCCTCTCTTCCTGCCCCCCCACTAACGGCTCCGGGCCCTGCCCACAAGAAACTGTCCAAACCCCGACTCCCAAACCCAAACCCCGCAACTGCAATCATTGCCCACAACCGCAACCCACAACCCCATACCACAACACACACACAACCCGCAGCCCGCCCCGCAGCCGTCCCCGCCCCGCAGCCCCCAGCCCCCCCCCCATTCTGGAATGAACTACCTCCCACCTCTGTGAGCAGGTCCTTGAGGTGCTGGTGGCCGTCCTGACCCAGCAGCGTGTCAGCGGCCTCGCCGCCCAGGCGCTTGCGGACCTTGGCGGTGGTGGTGGTGGGGGGGCCAGGGGCGGGGGCGGGGCCAGGGTTGAGGGGAGGGACGGTCGAGGGGACTGGGTTAGTTGGGTGAGGGGCCGAGTGTGTGTGATGACGGATGGCGGATGTGCAGCAGGGTGACGTGGGCATGGGGTGGGCGTGGGCGCAGGAGGCTGAACACATCGACTGGTACGTGGGACGAGTGGTGGGGAGTTGGCTACGTGCACACAGGCGCGCTGCCACCCTGGCCCCCCCGCAGCGCAGCGCAGGTGTTCCCGAGCCCGCTACCTACCCAGCACCTGGCCCTGCACCCCCACCCGCCTTGCCCCTCTCACTCCCCTCTGCCCTCCCGCCGTCCTTCCTGACCCGCCCCCACCCCCCATATACCTGACCCCCTCCCGCCCCTTCACTCCCTCCCTGGCTGGCTGGTTCGGATTCTCTTGGTCGTTTCGCTGTTGGTTTCTGGAATGAACTACCTCCCCTTCCCCACCCACCCCCAATGCCCCCACCCCCCCGCCTCCCCCCCAATGCATTGGCTTTGGTTTAGTTTGGGCTGGTAACCACAACCCCCCCCCCCCGCGCCCTGATAAACACCATCCATGGATATAATACCTCGCCCCCGCCCCGCCGCCCGCACCTCGGGGTACATGACCTCCTCCTCCGCACTGCTGTGCATGGCGATCTCACGGATCAGCGCCCAGCCCACTGCAGCGGGCAGGACAGGACAGGACAGGCAGGAAGGTGGGCAGGCAGAACAGGCAGGCAGGTGCGTGGGTGCGCGGGTGTGAGCACGTGTAACGGGTCCCATAAATGGCCCCTCCCATCCCGGCCCATGACTGCATGCTAACTGCGGTTCCTACTTGAGCTGCCAGTCTGGGCAGCCGAGCTGCTAGATTGTACGCGCCGTGCGCCCTCGCGACGTTGCTTCCTTGCCTCCGCCCTGGTCGTGACGTTCCTCCCACTCGTCTTCTACGGTAGGGTCAACACTCACGCTTCTGCTTCATCTCGCCGTTCATGTTGGGGCCCTGGTACTCGTTCCACAGGCTCTTGAACTTGGCATGGTCCTGGTTAATCATCTGATGCAGGCGATGGGTGGGTGAGGTTGGGGGGCGGGGCGGGGTGGGCCGGGGCGGGGCGGGGCGGGTGGTTCATTCCAAATTTAAGCAAACATCCATAGACCCTGGACCCGAAACCAGCCAGTGAGCGGAGGAGGTGGGGCGGGGCGGGAGTTTGGGGAGTGTGCAAGGTGGGGAGGATGGGGTGGTGCTGCGGAGGTGGAGGACGGAGGGTACCGGAGCCGTGGTAAGCTTGCAGCGGTAAGCTTGCCAGGCTGGGCCAGTCCCGGGCGCATTCAGGGCCCGCCCTTTGCGTCACGTCAGCGACTGCTGTAGCCAGCACGCACGCACGCGCACAGCGCGATCCCGCTGCCGAGCGGCCAAAGCAGCGCACGGACCGTCGGGTGGTGCCCCACGGGTCTGCCGGCACCCGACCACAGCCCACAGCACCAACGGACAAACAAGGCACGCGCAAACGCCAAACCCTCGCTCACCGAGATGATCGATGGGGTGTCCATGGCGGCGGCGGAGGACATGGCGCGATATGCGGCGGGCAGGCCGGGCGAGGAGCCACAGGCGGGGGCGGAGGTAGCAGGGGCGGAGGCGAGCAGGCGCGCGCAAGTGGCAGGGGTGGTGGCGAGGGACCAGGGCGAGTGTTGCAGGCGGGCGGCGGCTGCGCGCAGGAGGAGCATGTAAAGGGCTAGGGGGCAAAGCGCTTTGTTTGTTTTGTCTTCAGAGTTTGAATGCAGCTGGATGGTCGCCGCTGCGCTGGGGCTAAAGAGCTGCCCCCACCACCCGCCCCCCATGCCGCTCGCTCGCCGCATGACTCACCCATGACCCGCGGCCCCCCGCCGCGGGCGGCGTGGCTCGGCCAGCTTTGCGAGCCAGCCAGGTGATGCTTCTCCGCCCGATACTTACTGCACTTAATCCAAACTGTCTTTATTCCCAGCTCTTGAGGACGTGCATTGCATCCTGCGTAGTGTGTACGCCTGTGCGGCGAGACCACCTCTCGCCGCACCCGCCAGGTACGACAGACAACTGACCGGGCATCCAGCTGCCTACCGCGCACGCGCCTGCCATGCCTGCTTCATGCCTTCAAACGGACATCGCCCTGGCTCTGGCATCACGCGCCCATTAATGCTGTAGTCGGCGGGTCAGGCTGTTTGTTACAGACGGGCAGTGTCCTCCGTGTCCGCTTGACCGCTTCCCTCCACCCCATGCGCCCTGCCAACGCTCGTTGGCCTCGCACTGATTTCCAGAGATAACTACGAGGTGTCAAAGTGTTCAGTGGTACTATACAACAGCGGCCAACGTGTTCCATCCGACGACGGCGTGCCGCCGCTGGGTACCTCACACCGCTCATCGCCGCCCACCTCTCTGCGACGTCCCGGCACCCCCGGCACCCCTCCACCAGCGTAGCTACCTCACTACGCAAAACGCCACCCTCTCATGCTATAATTACCCCATGCCATGTATGGTCGCGCGTCAATGCATGGCCATCCGGAACGGCGGGTGCACATGTTCACTTGAAGAGCTTCTCAATCTCTGCCAGCGTCTCCTTCGCCGCTGTGAGCTCCTCCGTGTCCTTAATGTCCTCCTCGTTCTCACTCTGCATATTGGAAGCACACGCATGTTAGTCCCGCCCAACTCGGTCGATTGCACTTGACACGCCCGGTCTCGCGCACATGGACACACCACGAAGGACTGGAGCTCGGCCAGTGCTGCCTCCAATCGCTGGCGTGTCTGAGGAATCATCATGGCAGACTCTTGAAGCACGTTTTCCTGCAAACAAGCGAACGCGACAGAAATTGGCGGGGACGCGTCGGTAGAAGTGGCGCGCGACTTACCGCCTGCTTGAGGTCGCTAGCGTCCGCACCGTCCGCCTTCATCTTGTCCACGCGCGTCTGCTCGCGATCGCGCTCCTTCTCATAGTAAAGGAACTCTTTGTGAAGCCGCTTGACGCTCGCGGTCTTCACCTTGCACTGCTTGATAAGCTCAGCGGTAGACGACATTGTGTTGTGGAGTATGCAAAATGAGGAATTGAGACCTGTCTGCGGTCTCGGCATGAACAGTCTGAGCGGTGAAGCCGGATCGGCGGATCCTGCTGGCCGAGACTCCGTTCCCTCCCAGCCCCTCCGTTTCCGGGCCACGCAAACGCCGCCGCTGGGCCACGCGCCCCGACGAAACATCAGACAGCTTGCGCATCCGTTGGGTGATGCTCCCATGGAGCCAGGCCTTACAACTTGCCACGGGGTGTGAGGGGCCGGTGTCAGACCTCCCACACCCCTGCATGCAGCACCTCTCGGTTGCGAGTCCGCCGGCTACGGCAGCCCTTCTAGCACGGAACGCCGCCTGGCGTGGGCGGAACGTACCATGACTTGACATCGTTATTACCTTGTGGTCTAACTCAACGGCCGTGCCTGACGCTGTGTATTCCCGTCACTGCGCTAGCGGCCCACATGCACCTCAGGCCACGGGCTACACACCATCCAATTACTCGCGGCCCCGCCTTACACCTCCCATGATAGGAGGAAGCCGGGCCATGTGCGCGCTCTCAACTCGCGCGCAGCTCCTCTCCGCTTGCAGCTCTCTCTCCAGACTGTCTACCATGCGCCAAGCATCACCTCTGCGTCCTGTAGGCTCTACGTGTGAGCGGACGCATCCCCCCACCCACGGGGGCGGCTCTCCTCCACCGAATCGGCCTCCGCTGCCGCCAGCCTGGGAGCATGCAGGCATGCGGCGATGTCAACGGCGAATTTCTCTCTTGCTCTCCTCCTCTCAAATCACACCAGAGAACAAACCACACCGACATACTGACACCTCATACACACGTGCGCGGTATACCTTAACGTGGGCGGGTCACCACCCCGCTTCCACCCCGCTTGGACGCCACCCCCCAGGGCCCTACTTCGCCCTGTCCGTCACTGGCGTGCGGACGCCGGCACATACGACAGGGCGGTGTTGACTGCCGCGGCCCCGCCTGATTGGCCATCGACAAACACGCGACCCGCGAGTACACACACACGCCGGACCCGCCCTCACACAGCACCGCCACAAACCGCCGGGCACAACGCCGGCAACACCAGCAACGCCTCTCGATTGACACCTTCCTGCCTCTGCCTCTGAGGTGAGCGCGAGGCAGCCTTCGCCCAGCTCTCTGCTAGCTTAGCTTGCCCAGGCTTGGCGTGTCCAGGGCCCCAAGATTGTTGTTGCTGCAAGCAGCCCGCGGCTGCACTATCAACATGGTGCTAACAACGTTGACTCGTTGCCATATTCCCCTCCTCGTCTCTGCGATAGATAGATTGGGTCTTTTGACGGTGACTACATGCTTCTCTCTGATATCGAAGCCAGCCTGAGGCCTGCCCGCTCACCGCAGCCGCCTCCCAACATGAACTATGCACGATCCAGGCCAGTCCCCTCTCCAAATGTGGTGCAATGCCGCTGCGCGTGCGCCGGCTGCTGCGAAGTGCGAATGCCGCGCGCTGAGGTGGTCAGTCCACCGCTGCTCCAGCATTCTCATGCTAAGCCCTGTTGCGGCGACGGCACCGCCAGGTGGTGGGCTGCCGCCGCAGGAAATGCGCACACGCGTGCTGCCCTTATGCTGCCCTGCTACTACGATGCTGCCGCCTCCACGGCTCCCTGGTGCCACCCCCCCGCACCCTGCTGCCACCCGCTGCCGCCGCGGCACCCGCCAATGCCGCCGCCGCCGCCCGCAGGCTGCGCAGCTCACTTGCCAGCGGCAGCCGCCAGCACCGCCGCTGCTGCTGCAGCTGGTGCTGCTGCAGCCGCCGCTTCCGCCGCGCCTCCCCTACCTACTCCTGCTACAGCCGCCGCGCTACTGCTGTGCCACCGCAACCGGCTCCGCCTCGTACAGCAGCAGCGACGGCTGCAGCCGCTTGGCCGCCATGGCCTTGGCCACGTCGTGCCAGTGCCCCACCAGCGAGATGTGCGCGTCGTCGATCATGAGCCACAGCCCCAGCTCCTCGCTCAGCGCAAACACCTGGTGTGAGTGGTGGTGGTGGTGGTGGTGGCGGGGGTGCCATGCATGTCAAATTATGACGAGAAGGCGAAGGCGGGGGTGGGGTGCCATACATGGGGGTGGGGTGGGGTGCCATGCATGTTTAATTAATGACGAGGTAGACGTAGAACCCCCCATGGGGGTGGGGGACAAGAGGGACAGCAGCAGCACCAGCCGCAGCGTGGCGGCGTCTGGTCGGGGGTCGGGGTCAGGTGCCGGCAGCACTGGAAGTGGGAGGGGCCAAGCAGGCAAGTGCTGGCCGCGCGTCCGCCACACGCCCACGCCAAGCGGCGCAAGGAAGCCGCCCCACCCCACCCAGCCAAGCAACGCACCAGGTAGTGGTGGCCAAAATAGCAGATGACGGAGCGCAGCGCGCACGGCGCCGAGGCGGGCGCCGCGGCGGCGGCGGCGGCGGCGGCGGCGGGCGTGGTGGACGTCTGCCGGAACAGCAGCGCCAGGTCCAGCCGCGGGCCGAGCGCCTCCAGCACCCCGCGCAGGGCGTCAGCGGGCGCCTGTGTGGTAGCATCGTTGTGTGTTTTAATTGTGTGACACAAGGGTGAAGCAGTCAGTCGGTTGGGTTTAAGGAAAACGCCTAGCTGCATGCTCTTCGTGTGAGCGCACAAACAGCTAGGTTGTGTGGTGACCTCTCACCTGCGGGCTCTCCCACACCAGCGCGAGCGTGAACACGGTGGGGAAGCGCAGCAGCGTGGCCAGCGGGTGCGCTGCCGCCACCGAGCCCGGCACCAGCGCCTGAGGCCCCGCGGGCCCGCCGCCGCCGCCTGCCGCCGACACAGCGCCGGTCGCAGCGGCGCCGCCGGCGGACGTGGCCGCTCCAGACATCGCTCCAGACGAGCCCGCGCGCCGCGGCGGCGCGCCTCCGGCGCTGCTGCCGCCGCCGCCTCCGGCCGCAGCTCCGCCTCCGTTCGCAAGCAGCGCGCTGAGCAGCGGGCTGGCGGCGCCCGCGGCGCCGCCCACCGCCTCGGCAGCGCACAGCACGTCCTCGAAGCACGCGCCGCCGTCGTTGCCACCCAGCGCCGCAAACGCCTTGCGCAGCGCCTGGGCGTGCACCAGGTGGAAGAACTTGGTGTATACCTGCACCTCGCCGCCCTCCAGAGCCGCCGCGGCGGCGGCGCGGCGCGCCGCAGCGGCCGCCGCCGCAAGGTAGGAGCCGCCCGACGGCGACGGCGCCGCGGAGGAGCCGGCGGAGGCGGCCGCGCCGGTCAGGCCCAGCGCCGCAGCGGGGGAGTCCGCGGCGCCGCCGCCGCCGTTGCCCGACTCACGGCGGCGCCCCTGCTGGCGCGCGCTGAAACCACCAGCAGCGCCGTCCTCGTCGTCCGCGGCTGACGAGGAAGAGGACGCGGGCACCTGCACCTCAATGCCGAAGATGCTGTGCGCCGCGGTGGAGGGCACCAGCGACGAGTCCGCGCCCGCCTTGCCGCCGCCGCTCGAGCCCACCGCCGCTGTTGGAGTCGCCGCCGCCGCCGCCGCCGCCTTGGGCCCGGCAACGACCGCCGCATAGCCGCCCGCCGAATGGCCGTTCGCCAGCGCGCCGGCGGCGGCAGAGGCGCCGTGGTGCGCGTGCCCATTGGCAAGCGGCGGCGACGGTGCACATGCGCCGGCACCGGCACCGGCGCCGGCGCCGCCGCGCGCCGCCAGGTCCCTGAGCCGCACGCGGCGCGGCAGCTGCGGGTCCTGGCCCGCCGCCGCGGCGCCGGCCTCGGCGCGGTGGCAGCAGCTGAGCAGCACCAGCAGCACCTCGAACGCGTCGTGCATCTCCTCCAGGTCCATGGCCTGCACGCCCGCCGCTGCGCCCGTCTCCGGCTTGCTCAGCGCCTGCCGCAGCGGCAGCGGCGACACCACCCAGCCCGGCGTCCTGCTGCTGCCGCTGGCGGCGGCGGCGGCGGCGGCTCCGCCGCCATCGGCCTGCGCCTGCGGCGGCAACGGCTGCGCCTGCGGCTGCGCGGCCATGGCCCGGAACACGTCCACCAGCGCGCGTGTGACCACCAGGTCCGCGCTGCTGGCGGCGCTGCTGGCACTGCCGCCGCCGCCTGCTGCTCCAGAGGGGGAGCGGCCGCCGGCCGCCGCTGCCGCCGGCCCGCCCAGCGCGGCCGGGTCCATGGCCAGCAGCGCGGCGCGGAAGGCGGCGCAGTGCCACAGCGCCTGCAGCGTCACGTTGAGGAAGCAGTTGTGCTGGCCGCCCAGGTTCTGCAGCCCGCGCACCAGCCGCAGCCGCCGCGGGCCGCCGCCGGAGGAGGAGGCGGCGTTGGCGGCGTTGGCGGCGCCGCCCGGCACCCCGGGGTGGTACGTGATCAGGCCCTCACCCGGCGCCGCCGCCGCTGGGAGCGCCAGGCTGCCCACGAGCTGCGACGGCGGGCCGGTCAGCGCCGCGGAGCCTGACACGGGGTTGCCGGCCGGCCGCGGCGCCGCCAGCGCCGCCGCCAGCGCCGCCGCGTGCGTCTCGGCCGTGCCGTTCGCGAGAGCGCCAGCGCCGGACAAGGTGGAGCGGGGGCTGTAGCCCCGCACGCCCCCGGCTACTGCTGCTGCCGTGCTACTGCTGCCGCTGTGCTGGACGCCGTTTGGCAGCGGATGGCCGTTCGCCGGCGCTGACGACCTGGCAAAACCGTTGCCGTTGGCCAGTGCCGGCGGCGGCGTGCCAGCCGCCGCGGGCGAGGCCGCCGCCGCAGGCGAGCCAGCTGTCGTGGCTGTCTGCAGTCGGGCCCGCCAGGAGCTGGCCGCAGCAGCTGGGGTGGACGCACCACCCGCCTCACCGCTGGGGGCCGTCGGCGTGGAGCCCAGGGACGGGAAAGCGTCCTGCAGCAGGCCGCTGGTGCTGCTACCGGACGCGCTTGTGCCGCCGCCGCCGCCGCCTTCGCGCCGCGCCGCGACCGCCGACCAGCTCGGCGGCCCCGCCGGCTTGGCGGGTGCAGAGCCGGCCGGCGCCGCCTGCTGTCTGTGCGGCTGCTTCCTTTCCCCCGCCTTCGCGGCCGGTGCAGGGCCGTCACTGGCCGATGCACCTGGCCCACCCACCGAAGTCGGCTTGGCTCCGGGAGCCGCCTCCTGAGCCCTGAGCTCCTTGGCGCCCGCCTCGTCCTCCTCCGCCTTCCTGGCGCTGGCGCCGACGGCCGAAGACGCCTCGAGGGTGCTATCATTGCTATCACTACTACTGCTACTACTGGTTGTGGGGGTCATGGTGGAGTTTGGGGCTGCGGCCGAAGCCGAAGCAGCTGAGTCCATCCCGTCGCGCGCGCCGTCCTGCTGGAGCTCCTCCTGCTCCTGCTCCTGCACCACCTCCTCCTCCGCCTCCTGCTCCTCCTGCTGCGCGGTCGGGGCCGCCCTCACCGACTCAGCTGCCTGCCCGTTTTTTTGCTGTCCGTGCAGCGGTCCGTCGACGCCGTGGCCGGCCGGCGGCGGCCCGGCCGGTGCGCCTGGCGGGTGCATGGGCAGCGGGGCCATGGGCACGGGCACCAGGGGCACCGGCATGAGCGGCATGGGCATGGGGCCGCCGGGCGGCATCATCAGCACCATGCGCGGCGGCCCCGGCGGCGGCGGGCCGTGGCCGTGGTGCCCGGGAGGCGGTGGCGGGAGCGGCATGCCTTGCGGCCCGTCCACGCCGCCGTCTTGAGATGGTGGCGGCGGCGGCATGGGGCCGCCTGGCCCGGGCTCGCCGTTGGGGCCGTCCATGCCCGGCGGGGGCGGGGGCGGGCCCATGGCGTGCGGCGGCGGCGCCGGCACGGCCATGACGCCGTTGGGGCCCATGACCATCATCATGGCGTGCGGCGGCGGCGGCATCATGCCGGGCATGGCGCCGTGCGGCGGCGGCGGCATGCCTGCGTGTGGCAGCGGAGGCGGCATCATGCCGCCTGGCCCCACCAGCTCTGCGCCGGGCGGGGGCATGTGGCCGGCGTGTGGGCTGGACGGCCCCATGCCCATGCCCATACCCATGCCCATACCCGTGCCAGGACCACCCATCTTCCGCCCGCTTGGCCCGCTGGCCGGTGGCTGGCCGCCGGGGCCCGGCCGGCCGCCCGCACGCTGGTCGCGGCGGTTACCGTAGGCCCCAGACTGCTGCTGCGCCTGTCCCGGACCTCCCCGATCGGGCTGCTGCTGCTGCTGCTGCCCGCTGGATGAGGCACCGGGAGCAGGCTTGCCGGAGGGAACAAAGGAGCGCGCGTTCGCGTTCAGCGTGCTGCCCGGCTTCGCCCCTTGCCCACCCTGCACGCCGCCCGCACCAGCCGCTCCACCGCTACTACTGGCGCTGCCGCCAGCCGCGCCCAACGTTGACGCCCCGCCGCCGCTGCTGCTATTCGCCGACGGGCTCTTGGGCGGCGGCGGCAGCTGCTGCTGCTGCTGTTGCTGTTGCTGCTGCGGTGGCTGCAGCTGCACATGGCCCGAGATGTGCACGTGCATATGGATCTGCGGCGGCGGCCCGTGGCCGGGGTGGCCGTGCCCGTGCGGGGGCGGCGGCGGCATGCCCGGCCCTGGCGCCATGCCCGGCGGCGGCGGCGCGGCGCCCGGCGGGAACACGTACATGGGGCCTGCGGGGCCTGTGGGGTGGTGCATGGCCATGGCGCCCGGGTGGTGGTGGTGCATGCCAGGGTGCGGCGGCACCATGTGGGCGGGCGCCAGCATCATCGGCGCCCCCGGTGGCGGCGGCGGCGGCGGCCCGCCGGGTCCCGGCGGCCGCATGCCCTGCACCTGCACCTGACCCGGCCCTGGCCCCGGCGGCGGGCCGCCCTGCATCATGGGCCCAGGGCCGCCGCCGGGGCCGCCGCCGTGCGGCGGCGGCGGCGGCATGCCGCGGGGCACCATGGCGCCGCCCGGCCCGCCCGCGCCCATGTGCCCTGGCGGCGGCGGCCCCATGTGCTGGCGCGGGCCGCCGGGGCCCATGGTCACCAGGATGGTGGCGGGGGGCATCTGCTTCCCGGGGCCCATGCCGCCGGGCGGGCCCATCGGGTGGGGCATGGGCGGCGGGCCGCCCGGCATGCCGCCGTTTACGTGGACGAACTGCGGCGGCGGCGGCGCGTGCGGGTGCCGATGGCCTTGCGCAGGCACCATGCCGTGTGGCCCAGCCATGCCCTGCGGGCTCATTGGCCCCGGCCCGGGCGGCGGCGGCGGCGCCATGCCAGTGGGGGGCTGCTGCTGCTGCTGCTGCTGCTGCTGGTGGCCCACAGTGGGCCCTGCGGGCTGCTGCTGCTGTTGCTGCTGCACCTTCGCTTGCGGTTCCGCCTGCGGCTGCTGCGCCGGTGGCTGCCCCTGCTGCTGCGTCTGTGCGTCTTCAGCCACAGCCGCCGGCGCGGAGGCGGTGGTCACACTGCTTGACGACACCGAGGACGGAATGACTTGGATGTCGCCAAACAGGATTGCCTCCTCAGGCACAGATGACGCGCTGGCCACGACCGGAGCCGTGGCCGCTTCTTCTGCCGGTTCTGGGGAGCTGCTGCTCGCCGCCGGCTCTGCCGCCGCCGGCGCCGGCACGGGGATGGGTACAGGAATGGGCACCGGCGCAGCAGCAGCGGAGGACAACGCCGAGGTCGACGGCTCCGCTTGGGCCGCCGCTGCCGTTGGCGCGGGCACCTGTCCTGGCGACGGCGCTGCTGGCGGCCGCCCTGCACTGCTGCCGGCTTGCCGCCCGCCGGACGCATCCCGCGTCGCGCCCCGCTGCTGCTGTTGCTGCTGTTGGGTCTGCGGCGCCGCGCCGCCCGATGACCCTTGCGCCTGTGACCGCCGCGGCTCGCGGTCACGTGCGTGCTCGGCGCTGCGCGGGCCCGCGCCGCCGCCGCCGCCGCCCTCGCGCGGCCCCATGCGGTCGCGGCTGCCGCTGCGCAGCCCGCCCCTCGCTCCGCCCTGACCCGCCTGCCCTGCCGCCGCCTGAGCCGCCGACCCCGGGCCTGCAGACACCTCCTCGCCCTGGTCCCGGGTGTCCTTGGCGTTGCGCCGCCGCCGGCTCTCCGTGATGAAGCCCTCCTCGGCGCCGCCGCCGCCGCCAGTGCCAGCCGCCGGCTCCGGAGAGGACGAGCCCGCCCGCGGCGGGCGCTCATCTGCCGCGCCGGAGGAGGTAGACGAGGACCCCGGCCGCGCCGCTGCGCCCGTGGCGGCCGCAGCGGCGGCTGCGCCGCCGACGGCGCCGTTCTGCGTGCTGCTGCTGCGGCCTCCGCTGCTGCCGCCGCCGGCCGCGGCCGCCGTGAGCCGCTCCTCCAGTATCATGCGCTGCCGCCAGTAGCCGTTTTCGTCGCTCAGCAGCTCCCGACGCCGCTGCTCCATGGCCACCTCCGCCGCCTTGCGCGCCTCCTCCATCGCCTCCGCGCGCTTGCGCCTGCAGGGAGCGACACAGCGGTAAAGCCATGCATGGTTTCAGTCCCGTATGACCAAACGATTCGGTTGGGGAGGAGGTAGGATAGAGGCGGCATCAGGCACCAGCCCGCTGCCCACCACGACAACGCTGCCACAGCAGGGCGCCAGTGCGCGCAGTGAGCTCACCGCTCCTCCTCCTCGCGGACCACGCGCTCCTTCTCCGCCTCCTCCTTCGCCACGCGCTCCGCCTCCTCCTTGGCCGCCTTCTCCGCCGCCTGCCGCTCCTTCTCGCTCTTGGCCTTCTCGTTCTTCTTGGCCTTGGCGGCCTTCTTGCGTTCGCGCTCCGCCGCCTCGCGCTCGGCGGCCAGCAGCTGTATGGGCGAGTCGGGCAGTCGCGCGTGATGATGCGTCGCAGGGCAGTGGTAAGGCAGGCCAGGAGCGAGAATGTAGCGGTGGAGAGGGGGATGCAATGGATGTGCGGAGGGGCCGCAGGTGGCAAGACCGCAGGGCGGACGGGGCGGCGGCAGTCCGCCGTGGGTGCGCGGTTTGATGATTATGCGTTCGATGCATGATGGCTCAAAAATGGCTTTGCCGGCGCGTCAGAATCAAAGTTTTTGGTTTGTAAGGTTGGAACCCCCAGGAAAGTGCACCGCAGTGCGGTCGGGTCTCAAGAGTGACTCATCCTTCGCGCCGTGCTGACCCTTGACACAACTACCGCCACACTCGTCGCCATGCTCCCAGAACCCTGGCCCCCCTTCCTATTCCACCCACCCTACCCCGACGAGCCTCCCAAACAACAGCTTAATCTTACAGAACCCTTCCCGTCCCCCTCCCCCTCGTCCGCTACCCTGCCGCCCACCCACTCGCCCCCCGCTGCCCCCCCCCAGCCCCCTGCTGTTTTCACACACCCCAGCGCCCGCCGCCGCACCTCCATGCGCAGCACCTCGTCCTCCGCCAGCTTGGCCCGCTGCGCCGCCGCCTCCAGACCGCGCTCGTCCAGCCGCTCCTGCAGCAGCGGCAGCGCCAGCTGGCCGCCGATGAGCACGCCGGGGTCGTCGCAGGCGCAGTTGATGAGCTGCATCTCCAGGTGCTGCAGCGCCACGCAGCTGTCCTCCAGCCGCCGCTCCATGGTCTGAGGCCGGGCGGGCGGGCGGGCGGCACAACCAGCCACAGGACATGGATGGCAGCAGCAGCGGCAGCAGCAGCAGCAGTAGCAGCAGCAGAGCAAAATGAGCGTTGTGTTGGTTGTGTTGTTTTGTGCGCGGGGGACAAACCGTGTGGATGCGGCGCGGTAGCGCAATGCCGCCACGGCGCAGACAACTCAGGAACCGGCGTTAAAGTGTGGTGTTGGCAGGGACCCAGGAACGAGACAAAGACCGGTAGCAACAATGCCCCGATGTAGCACGCGCGCACGCGCGCACACACCCCCACCTTGAGCGCGGACTTGAGGTTGTCGAAGAAGGTCCGGTCATCGGCGTCCGTGTACAGCTGCTTGCGCACGTCCTTATTGAAGTGGTTGCGCATCTTGGTCAGCTGGATGTACTGCGTGGGCGTGAGAGAGCCCACGTACGCCTCGCTGTCCAGCTCCGTGTCCGTGGCGGCGGATGCTGTGCCGCCCCCGGCGGCGCTGCCGCCGCCGCCGCCGCCGTCTGCTGCCGCGGCAGCGGCCGCAGCGGCGGCTGCGGCCGCCTGGCGCTCGTTGCGGGCGGCGATGAGCTCCTGGAACTTGTCCACCAGGTTGTCCACAGTGCCCTTCCAGCCCTGCAGCTGCTTGATCTCGGTCTCCCTGCATGCGCATGCGTGCGTGCATGCATGCATTGCATGTAGGTGTTAAGGGCAGGGCCGTCGCGGGCGTCGGGGCGGCGCAGTGCGTCGGGGCCACGCACCAGCCGAGAGTCTCAACACGCATCCAGGGCCGCAAGCGCGCACAGCTATTGCCACTAGCATAACTGCAGTCGAACTGTCGAAGCCATGCCATGCCCACCCACCCACCCACCAGCACCCACCCGCCCACCCACCCACCAGCACCCACCCACCGCTTCGCCATGGCGTACTCGGCGCTCTGCTTCTTGTCGTAGGCGGCCTGCAGCCGCGCGCCCTGCTCGCGGAAGGCGGTCTGCACCTCCAGCTGGTGCCGGTGCCGCTCCGCCTCCGCGGCGGAGCGGTACGCGCCGTCCATGCCGCGCGGCGCGTGCTTCACCTCGTCCAGCTCGCGCTTCAGCCGCTCGAACTCGGGCTCGCCCTGCGCGGCGGACCGGTGCGTCACATGACATGCCGGTAGGTGAGCTAGCGAGACGTGCTTTGCTACTGGTGTTGCGCGGCCGCACAGCACCAGTGGCAAAAAAAAGTTCGGCACGGGCTCCGGAAGCTCGGCCCCGCCGTATCAAGCCCGCCTGCGGCGCTGGCAGCCCTGCAACCCCGCGCCCTGGAAAGAAACCCCACACCACACTCCTCCCTCGGTCCCTCGGCGCCGCCTGCCCTCCCCCCTCACCTGGCGCAGCAGCTGCTTGAGGATGCGCAGCTCCTTCTCCTGGCCGATGTGCTCAAACACCAGGTAGTGCAGCTTGGCGCGCGTCAGCAGCGCCTCGCGCCGCAGCATGAACAGCAGCACCTCGTCCGGCAGCGGCTTGGAGGCGGCGGCGGCGGCGGCGGCGGCGGCGTCCGAGGTGGAGGAGGAGCTGGTGGCGGCGTCCTCCAGCAGCGGCGTCGTGGCGTCGGCTGCGCCGGCGTGGCAGGGAGGGAGGGAGGGAGGGAGGGCGGGCGGGCGGGCGTGGCGGTTAGCGCCCGCCCAACAAGAAAGAGCCCAGGCACGGTGCTCACACGGGGCAAGCGGCGGTCCCGGCAGCTCGACATCCTCACAGCAGTGCAGTTTGAACAACGCGGGCAGGTGCGTGAGGCTGCGTGGCGCGCACCTGGCCCCTCGCGCTTGGGGTTGGGCACGGGGCGCAGGTCGTAGCCCTGCTTGCCCAGCTCCGCCGCCTCCAGCCGGCTCTTGAGCATCTCGCTCAGCAGCTCGCGGCACTGCTTGGCGCGGCTCTCCCAGGACAGGTGCTCCTCCAGCGCCCTGATGACGGTAGGAACAGACAGCGGGCGGGCGGGCGGGCGCGAGTCAGGGCGGCGGCGGCGGCAGGGGGGGAGGAGCGGCAGTCTTGAGTGGCCGGACGTCTCGGCGACGATGCGTGGAAGTGGCGCCCTCCCGCGTCGCGCACAACCCCGCCGCTCGGTGCGACTAGCTCGCCTGCCCCCACGCGCGACAACCAAGCTGTGCCACGCGTTCCCCCTCCCCACGTGCGGCAGCGAGGAGGAGAAGGCACCGCCGGACCCCGGGCCCCCGACCCCGCAGCCGTGCCCTTCCTCCCCACCTGACAAACGTGCCCTGCCTCGCCACCTGACACGCGTGCCCTCCCTCCCCACCTGACAAGCGTGAGGTGCGCGTCCGCGGCGGTGGGCGGCTGCATGCCCAGGCAGCGCTTGGCCCCGTCGCGCGCCTTCTCCGCCGTGCTCACGATGCTGCCGTACACCCACTCCAGCACCAGGCCGTTGCGGCCCGGGTCCTCCGCCGCCTTGGAGCGGCGCGGGTGGCCGTCGTCGCCCAGCAGGCGGTCCTGAGGGGCGGCGTGGGCGGGCGGGTGCGTGGGTGGGTGGGTGGGCGGGTGATTAGGTGCATGGGTGGGTGGGTGGGTGGGTGAGTGGGCGAGTGAGCACGTGCGTGGTGTGTGGGTACACGGCAGGACAGGGCAGGGCACAGCGGGGCAGGGGCAGGGCCAGGAGCGGAGCGCTCCTCTCTCTCTCTCTCGCATTCCGGGACCCGGCTCTCTCATGCTCTCACTCCCAGGCAATAAGCAGCTAGCACGTTTGCGCACTGCACTGACAACGACATCAGCCACGGGCGCTCCTTCACCCGATAAGCATCAACCCCCGCATGCCCCGGTCCCCTTCTCCCCAGTGCACGAGTGTACGAGTGGCACGACGCCCTGCTGTGGCGTGCCGTGGAAGCCCGGTCGCCGGCCGTTGGCGTGGACGTATGCGTAACCGATCGTCATGGTGAGAAACCCGCACCAACGTGTACATTCCGCAGGATGCTGGCAGACACGGCCTGAGATGGCGCGCTGGGGCGGTGGCCGTACGGGGCCGGGAGCTGCAGCTCAGTGCGCCAGGACGCTGGAGCCGGGCTTCAGGTTTGCAAGCGCTGCCCCTGACTCCTGAGCCAATGCGCTCACCGAGAAACGGCCCCGCGCTGGCTCTGCTAGCCCGGCCTCCCACCCAACCCCTTCATGACGGACGCTCCGTACCGCGCCGGCCATCTCCACACCTGCCTGGCTTGCTTTTGCCTGCCCGCCTACCTACCCGGTGCGTGTGTGCCCTGATGGGGGACTTGATGCCGGCCCGGCCCTGCGGCCCTAACGCCGGCGCCGTCCGGGCCCCCTCCCAACCTCTACCCCGTCCTCCTCCTCCTCCTCCTCCTCCTCCTCCTCCTCCTCCTCCTCCTCCTCTCCATCCTCCATCCTCCTCTCCATCCTCCTCCTTGTCGCCCTCACCTGCAAGTGCTGCAGCCACTTGCCGTTGACGGTGAGCGCGGTGTCGTCCTCAGCCAGCGCCCACAGGTCCACGTCGCCCATGTTCTCCTCGTCCTCCTCCTGGTGGTTGATTAAGTTGCATCGCGACACATCATACGCGACACATGTAAACCAGCAGTGCAACAGGGCCCAGGTTTTCCCTCCTAGCCCAACGGGAAATCCGTCCCGCACGCTGGAACCCCAGGCTGCCGCTCCCTGCCTCCCCGCCCCCCCCCTTCACAAGTCTCCAACCCCGCCCCTTGCCCCGGCGCCCACCTCCTCGTCCTTGGGCTCCGGCTTGAGCTTGGTGGACAGCGCGTCCACCTTCTCCGTCAGCCACTCCACAATGCGCGACACGTCGTCCGGCAGCAGGTTCTCCAGGTCCTCGAAGCTGCGCGCAGCAGGAGGCAGGCGCCACGCATCAAGCGTCGTCCAGCGCTTGCCCCCGACGCCCCGGGCTCTTGCCCTGACTGGCCCAGCCCCCCGGCGCTTAATCCCGATTCCCCTGGCCTCCCGGGCCCCTTCCACAAACCTCCCGCAAGCCTCCCCCCCTCCGCTCCAGCTCCACCCGCAACGCCCCCCTCCCTCCCGCTCCAGCTCCACCCGCTGCCCTCCGGGGCCAACCCCCTCCACGCGCCGCCTGCAAGGCGCCGCCGGCACTCCCCCAAGGCGCGCGCACCTGAGCTCCAGCTTGGTGGTCTCCCGGTGCCCCTCCGGCAGTATCTCCATGATGTAGGTGGTGATGGGCACCAGCAGCGAGTGGTACAGGTGGTCGTTCTCGCGCGCCAGCGCCTCCAGCAGTGCGCCCAGCAGCTCGATGTTGGCGTCACGCAGGTGCGAGCCCGGGTCGCCGCGGCGGCGCGGGCGCGGCGCCGCCGCCGCCTCGCCGTCGGCGCCGGCGGACGCGGTGGCGGAGGGGCGCAGGCTGTTGGCGTTGTTGGCGGCCTGCACCTTGGCCATCAGGTCGGACCTGCGAGGACCAGTAGGTTGCGTGCATGCCAGCTGTTAGCGGGGGGCAGGGCGGGGGAGCCGAACCCCAAACCGGCGGCGAAAAGGGGCGGCAGGGGAGAGGCGCAGGTGCAGGTGCAGTGCGATGCGGTTGCGCAGGGCGAGCAGGTCGGGGCGGGCTAAGGGTTCGCAGGGCTGCAGGCTGCGAGGCTCCGCACGCGAGGTGTACGGCATTAGCTGCAGCGACTGGGGGGTCCCACTGGGGGGGGTCCACTCAGCCGCATTGCCCTCGCACCCGTGCCAAGTGCCCGCGCGCACGCGCCAGCGCGGAATGCCAGATGTCTCCCCATCTAAGTCACCAGCAGTGCCCGGCTAAGGGTAGGGCGGCCAGCGTGCCAGATGCGTGGAGGCTTGCTGTTGCAAGGAATCACTGGTCCTGGAATGCTCCCGGCGACGTGAGCGCCGGGGGACTACGAGGCCTTGCGTGTTGCGTGCATGCAGCTTCCACCCACCCCACCCCGCCCCACCCAGGAACCCCAATAGGCTAGCGCTGCAGTGCCCCTACATGCATTGCAAGAGGAGTTGTTACCCAACCATCCACCCCTTCTCCCCCACCCCGCCCTGCCCTGCCCTGCCCGCTCCCGCGGCTGCTCGCGCGCTCGCTCACATGCGCTGCCGGAACGCCGCCTCCGCCGGCTTCTCCGTGGTCCGACCCTCGTCGCGCGGTAGCAGCCGGCGCAGCTCCTCGCGGATGTGCTTCTCCTGCGCGCCATGCGGTGGTAGGCACCCAGGTGTCACAGTCAGTTCTTGCAGGCCTGGAAGCGCCTCGGTGCGTGCCTGCCTGCCTGCCTGCCTGCAGCCACGCCCCTGTCCAGCGCTGCCCCGCGTTCACCCAGCTCAGATGCCTGCCCCTCCTTCCCAACCCGTATCTCGCGACACCCGCTGCTTCACGTACCACCGCTCCCAGGCACTTCCCCAATGCCCAGCGGATGCACACCTCCCTGCCCACCCCCTTCCGACCCGCAGCGCCATCCCCACCTCCAGCTCCGCCCACACCCACCGCCCCCAGAGCCCCTGCCCCGCCACTGCCTCCGCGCCCCACCGTGATGTGCTGCCTGAACGACTCCGCGTCAAACATATCCGCCCCGTCCGGCGGCCACTGCCACAGCTTCCACGTCCCCTTCTCCTTCAGCCGCTTCACCCCGTCCTCCAGCACATCCTCCACCGACGGCTCCAGCTCCAGCAGCGCCGGGTCCAGCGCCTCGCCCTCGGGCGCATCCGCGACTGTGACCATTTCGATGCGGCGTGAAAGCGTCAGGAGGAGGCTAGCCAGGGCCAAGGTGTTGGCGGTTGGTCAACGCGACGACGCAGCTAGTCCACGGAGAGTCCACGTCACCGTTGCGTCCGAACCCGGCGCCATCGCGCCATGTAATGCCCGCCAAGACCGGCTGAGATAGTTGATCACAGTTCCCATAGGCTACTGGGCGCGAGTCCAGGCGTGGGCGGGCGCGTGCGCTGGCAGCCCGACGGGACGTACCCAACCAACCACACGCACACACACCCGCCTTACCGGCCTGCTGACGTGCTGCCTCCGCGAGCTGCTTCGCGCGCGCCCTCAAGCTCTCCAAATCAATTGTCAGGAGTTTTATGCGCTCCGCCTGGTCCAGCGTCTCCCACAGAGGGCGCACCAGCGCAACGCGCTCCTGGGGCGTTTGCTGTGTGAGCTCCTTCGCCGGCTCCTTTGAATTGATCGAAGACAGCACATTTGTTATTATGAATATTCTTGTGGACACAATTTGCATTCACAGCGCTCGGCCGCCAAGCGCCCCACCTGCTGCTTCTTGGCCGGGGCCTTAGGCCCCTTGGCCTTAGGCCCCTTGCTCTTCTTGTTAACCATTATTGCTGCTCAGCCGGCTCCTGCACGTCTTGAGCCCATTTTGGCGCAAGCGGCCCGCCCTAGCGCAGGGCCATTTCCTTCCGCACAGGCCTGTGGCGAGACGATAAAATGCTGCGTAAGCTTCAATTGAGAAAACAATCCCAAAAGACGCAGCACATCGATCACTGCGCGGGAGAGAAGACTCTGCTGTTTTCTTCTTGACGTGAGTTTGTGCTTCCAGACGCGTCCTCCACACGTCCGCAAGCACCTCAAAAGGCATGCATATTGCGCTGCTACACAAACACAGTGCACACGCGATCGGGCTGAGCTGCGTCGAGCTGCAACCTGCTGCACAGCTTGCCCGGCGCGAGGGCTCTGGTCCACACAGGCTAAATACCGAAAGAGGCCGTGACCTAGCAAACAGCCTGCAGCGGGACGTCCCATCGCCTACTTGCCTGAGGGAGAGCTCTGAGCGTGCGGTCAGTGATGGTTGTGTCTGTACTCGGCAGTTCTGTTCCAAAACGTCTCCGTGAAGTCAACGAACGTGTTCTCTAAATTTCTAAATACCTACCTAGTGAGCCGGTTCACCTCAGGCGTCTCGCGACAGAGCTTGCATGCCCATGGGCAAACCTTGCCGCCTGAAACCCTGGCCCGTGAGGAGTTGCAGAAATCATTTCAAACATCCATTATCTGTAGACGCTGAGCTCCTGGACTGGGGCAGAATTGGTGTTGACACGCCGCTGGCGTGCCTTGCTTCCCCACGTCGTTCCCGACACCTCTATGATGCGAGTAAGGGAACCGGTTTCCGCAATCGTCCACCCCCATGTTTTCCGTAGCCTTCACGGCTTCAACAACCAGTTTGCAGTTGACTCTGAACCGTTTCAGCGGGTCTTAGCTTTGTTCTCAAATTCTGGGCACTTGCGCACGTCGCTCTCCGTCCCTTGCTGGCGTCCATGACCCAACAGACCGGACATGCCTGGAGCCCCTGTGCTAGCATTCCAGCATGTCCGTAGCCGCACAGCATCACACTCGCCTCTACATCCTTGCGGCTTGCGACTTCACACCTCCCGACGTGTGAAGACGCCTACGAACGACTCCTCGCACATGCGCCCCTCCACCTCCACCCGCCGCCACTGGAAGCCGTGCCCCCGCATGCAGCCCAAGAAGCGCTCCCACGGCTCATCCGTGTCGTCCGCCACCACCTGCCCACTGCCCCGGTCCAGCCACACCGACTTGCGAGTGGTGTGCGCAACCAGCACCACCGTCACAGGTCTGACACCCCCAACATCAGCATCACCGCTACCGCCAACGCAAGCAACGGCGCCGCTGCAGCCGCCGGCAGCGCCTGCACCCGCGCCTGCACCTGCATCGCTCGGCGCGGTGTCCGCCGGCACCGCGCCTCCTGCTTCATCCTCAAGCGCCACCTGCGCCTGCGCCTGCGCTGCCACAGCGCCGTCCTTCTTCTCCGGCCACGCATGCTGCGTCTTGATGATTTGCGGCGCGCCATCCTCCTCGCTCAACTGCGGTCTGCGCGCCGCTGTTGCTGCTGCTGGTGCTGGTGCTGGTGCTGGTGCTGCTACCGCCGAAATGGTGTCCGCCAGCAGCGGCGCCAGCGCACTGACGTACACCACGTCCGCCGCCAGGACCAGGTCGTAGGCGCCCAGGTGCGCCGCTGCCGCCGCAGCCGCCGCCGGAGGTGGTGATAATGGCATTGGCGGCGGCGGCGGCGGTTGCGGCAGTGATGGTGGTGGTGGTGGTTTAGGTGACGGAGGGGACGCAGGGGCCAGGCCCTGTGCCTGCTGCACCTGTTTTGATCGCTCCCGCGGGCGGCGGCCTTCTGTCCGGCCTTCAGCAACCGGGCAGGGCGCGCCGCTGCTTTCAGGCCCAGCTGCAACGGCCTGCGCGTCCGCCGTCCCGTCCACCGCGCCCGCGGCCGCCGCCGCTGCACGCACCTCCCCTGCTGCTGCCCCCGCCCCTCCGGGCCGCGCTGCCAGCCGCGCCACCTCGCCCCAGTCCAGCGGCGCGGCGGTGCAGGCGCCCGCCACGCCGTTGAGGCGGGCGTTGGCGGCGGCCAGCGGCAGCGCCTGCGGCAGGTCGGTGAGGGTCACGCGCGGCGCCCCCAGCGCCGCCGCCACAATGCCGGGCAGCCCCAGCCCCGCGCCCAGCTCCACCACGCGCGCCTGTGTGTTAGAGATCACAAGGGAGAAACGAAAGACTTGTGGGTGGGTGTGACAGTGTTCATGGAGTTGGCAAGGGGCAAGAAGGCAAGTTCCCGGTGGGTGTGACAGTGTGTGGGTGTGGGTGGGTGGCACAGCCAGCAGCCGCGTGTGGTGAGTGAGTGAGTGAGCTCAAAGGCCGCGTGTGGGCCAAACTGGCCTTACATACGGCTGTAGCAGATCACAGGTGTGTTTGTGCATTCGACGCAGTGGAGGCTAGCCAGCTTGAATGCGGAGGGGGTGCACTGCAGGCTGCAGGTCACGGGGGCCGCTGCTGCATCTGGGGACTCGAGCGCGGGGCGGCAATCAGCCTGAGCCGCCCTGACCGTCCGGAGCTTACCGCGGCCTTCAAAATCCGGCGGCCCTCTGGATTAGTGAGGAACAGCGCCAGTGTTGTGGCGGCGGGCCAGAGCTCCCAGCCCAGGAGGCAGTCAGAGGCGAGCAGTCCGGCGCGAGACCCGGGCTCGGCGGCGACGCCGCTGCCCTCAGCCCCTGCGGTCGCGCATTGCAGGGCTCCTCCCGCTGCCGCAAAGTCATCCTCCTCCATTGGAGGCACCTGCAATGGTTGCGGCACGCCGTGATTCATGGGGGCTAGGTTCTGGGCAGGGGGCGTGCAGGGGAGGCAGCGGTCTTGTGCCAGGTCACAGGCAGAGCAAACCGATCCGCTGCGGCCCCAGGACACTCCTCCTGAAGCTCCCGGTCCCAATTACGCTATGGATTCCCCCCATGAAGGAATAACTGGATTCTCGTGGTAACTCGGCTTGCCTGGGGCGGCCGCTGGAGCAGTCGGACCTTCAACGTTGGTCCAATCTCCACGCATACCTCCTCGCGCTGCATAGCTGCAAGTCTGATAGTCTAATTTTGTCACAAATAGTATATCTCTGGCTTGCTATGCTGCTATCGAGGTCTTGTGTGCTCTCAACCGCGTGCCGGGCAGTTTATGAGAGGCGGCCTCGGCCTTTGAGCTGTATACTATCGATTTTTAACTATGAAATTTCATATGACGATACAATGAGTGGCTCGCTCTGTTAATGAACACACCGGACAGAACTAACCCGTGCGCATTTCCCACCTCCTTCCCTGCTGCCTGTCCCAGTAGGCCCAGGAACTCCACTCAGCTACATGATGCCCCAACCCGTCATAACCATACATGGCCTGGCTGCCTGTAGTTCCGACCGATCATCAACGCCTCCAACGGAGTTGAAACACCCGCAGGCCGCAGCTGCACTGCCTGCTCCAGCAAGAGACTCTGGCACACAAAAACCAACCGGCCACTACACGCTCGTGGGTGTGCAGGGACCGCCCGGGGAAAACACGGTCCGAGTTCCCACACTGCGCAGCGCGTGTTGGCACAAAACGCAAGCACGCCTGCATGCGTCACATTTCCTACCAAATCTTTCAACCGCACGTTCCGTGCCTGCCCTTCCCTGCCCCTCACGACTTCCAGCTCGCCGCCGCGCGCTCCGAAACGTAGGTCGCCAGGCTGGTCACCTCCTCGTCGCTCAGGCGGGGGCCGAACGTGCAGGCGCCCTGTTGCATTGCAGTACACACACAGCCACACACACGCACACACACGGTCGGTGGCGCACTGTTTTGCCTGCGCATGATGCACGCACAGTGTCGACCCTTCCTATCCTTGTGATTTTCTAACACACACACACACACACACACACACACACACACACACACACACACACACACACACACACACACCGCACACACACACGCACAGGGCCGTTCCACGCAGGCAGGTGCGGACACACGGACGCATGCGAACAGCCATTCGGCTCGGTGGTCAAGTCAATGAGTGCGAGACTGCGAGCGGCCTGGAGCATGGCCGTACTACTGCCTGATGCTCAGTGATGCTCAGTGCGGCACACAGACACAGCGGCTTGCTGCTGGTCCGGGTCACGCAGCCCTGCACACACACGCGCGCTGTTGACGGTCTCATTCATGGCATGCGCCTCTTCTGCGCCCCCGTCCGTTACTGCCGCCAGCTATGTTAGCATTAAGCCGCAAGGCTTGCCGCCCTGCCCAACCGGCCCCGCCAACACCGCCCGGCAGCTGCGGCCGCCCCTACCCACCTTGGGTGCGCACTCCTTGCCGAAGCCCGGCATCTTGCCCTTGCCGCTGTAGATGATCTTGTACAGCGCCTCCGGACTGTCCACGCCGTTCTTTTGGAGGTCTGCGACAGCAGGCGTTGTATGGAAAAAGGTGATGGTGTGCGTAAGTACGATCGCGCATAGTGACGTGAAAGATGGGGGCGGCCGCAGGCGAAGGCAGCCGTGCCAAGCGCCGCTGCGCGCCCGCGTCGGCCACGGGCATCATCCGCGGTGTCATGCCTGCGGACTTGCCGTATGCAAATCTTCATGGCTACACGAATGTCGTGTGGCGCACGCCGCCCGCTGGGCCCCTCGTGAGGCTTAACCGTGCACGTGAACTGCACGCCTGCGTTTAGCCCCACTCACCACCCACACCCACGCCCACCCACCTTCGGAAAACAGGGTCGCACCCACCGCCAGGATGTTCCCACCGTTCATGTGGCAGCCTGGGCGGACAAATCATTGCGGCAACAAAAGCGTTGCTGTCCACAACGTCAAAAGTAACATGCCTTGCCGATCAGGGGCCCCTGCCGCGATTGCGTCAGCAACCCCTGCCCCGACGTCAACGCTGCTGCCTTGGTGTCCTGCTCACCCGCGCACTTGTTAGCGAACAGCTCCGGCGCCTCAGCGGCCAGGACTGGCGACGAAGCACCCATGAGGATAGCCGCCGCCGCCGCAGCAGCAGCAGCAACGGCGACGGCAGCCGGCGCCTGCCGTTTCGCCGGCTGCGTGGCCGTCACGGGGGTGAGGCCCTCCCCAGGTGTGGCGTGCGCACCCACGGCCCGAACCCGCGGCGCAGCCTGCACGGAAGCCCGCACCAATCCACCTTCAGAAATCAGTAAGGCGGGATTGTCCGACCCAGGTCTAGGAATACCCCTGCTGAAAGCGTACCCGACGAGGAGTGGATGCCTGGAAGGCTTTAGGCCGCACGAGCTGGCACGCCATAGTTGTTCAATTTGACAAGTGAAGCCCGATGTAAGTATCCTGCCTGACATTACGGTCAGGAAGTCTAGAAATGGTGAAATGCTTCCATGCAAACTTCCAGACAAAACTTTCTACTTGGCCACAAACTGTATTCACAGAACTCCACCAGACGTGTTTTAATACAGGCTTCACATAATCTGGCCTGAGTTTCTTCGATGCTAGCGTTCAACTCTTTGGCAGCGAGCCAGCCCGCGACGAGCGCTCGGAACGCTGCCACGGCAACACCTGTGACCGCCAACATGCAGCGTACCGTCTCGCGCATTCAGCGCCTGGGCCTGGCCAGTGTCTGCAGTGAGTGGCTGTGGAGTTGCCAACGCTGTCGCTGATGCTTGAGCTCCGCCGCGTTTGCTTGCGAACTCGCATCACCTGTAATCCTTGCAAACCACTCGTTGTAGATGACTGGAGCTCGGCTGCGCGACTGGTGGGCTTCCGCGCAGCAGCGTCGCCCAGCAGCGCTAGGGGTGTGGCGACGCAGGCCGCAGGTGCGCGGGGCCCGGGAGGGGGGCTGCCGCCTGGTTGCGTGCGCTGGGCTTGGCTGTTTTCTGGGATAATCAAAGGCAGCGGTGGGATGTGGGGGGGCTGGAGGTACCTGCTGGGCGGGCGCGTGCACAGCTGGGCAACCTGGCATGCTCTCACAGCGGCAGGGACGCTGCCGCTGAATTGAGGACTGTTGGCGGACGGCGTTTCAGCAGCCTGTCCACACACGCCGACGGCGCATCTCGAGGCGGCGTGCGCATGTCTCTGCAACGACCAGGACGGGCTAGAGGCATGCACAGGGGCACGCGTGGCCAGCTTCCTGCGGTGAAATCCCTGACGACTTCATAAACCCCACGTGTCCGCTCCGTGCTCAATCCTGACCCGCCACAGTCCGTGCCTTCGCTCCCTGCCGCCGCCGCAACACACAGGCTCGCCCGCCTTCGGCCCGGGCACCTCCGCTAGCCACCACACGCCACGTGTGGTGGTGCTGGGCGGCGGCTTCGGCGGCCTGTACGCGGCGGTGCGGCTGGAGCAGCTCATGTGGCCGCGCGGCAACAAGCCGCAGGTGCGGCGGAGGCGCGCCTGCGGGAGGGGAGAGGCCGGGTGGCGGTGGCGGTGGCGGTGGCGGTGGTGGTGGTGGTGGTGGTGGTGGTGGTGGTGGTGGTGGTGGCGGTGGCGGTGGTGCTGGTGGTGTGGGGCCGAGGCACGAGGTGCGGGCGTAGTGGGGTGGAGCGCGTGTGCGCTGTGGGTGCTGTGGGTGCCGTGGGTGCCGCGGGTGCCGTGGGTGCGGGGCGCAGTGGGAGTTAGGGCTCGGCGCGAGGGTTGGCGTGTGGGCGCTTGCACGGCGTGTGGCTGGCTGGAGCCCTTCCCTTCCGGGTATTCCGTGCTGCCACGCGGGCGGACGCAATGTCGACGCCACCCACCCCAATGCCGCCACTGCCCGTCCAAGTGACCCAAGCTAACACCGCCCACCCACCTCATCACCCAAACAACCAACTTCAATCTACCTGCCCACCCACCCACCCGCCCACCCGCCCACCCACCCCCATAACAGATCACGGTGGTGGACCAGTCGGACCGCTTCGTGTTCAAGCCGCTGCTGTACGAGCTCATCAACGGTGCCGCCAGCGCGGACGAGGTGGCGCCCAGCTTCGGCCAGCTGCTGGCGCCCTACGCCATCCGCTTCGTGCAGGTGGGTGGGTGCGGAGGCAGGCGGCGGGCAGGGGGGCTAGGGGGGCAGGGGCGGGGCAGGGGTGGGGCAGGGGCGGGGCGGGGCAGGGGCAGGCGGCTTGTTGGCATGGGGGAGACAAGAGAGGGCCCGGGCCAGGGGAGGGTGGGCCTGGGACGGGGGTGTGCGGGGGTGTAGGCGCCACCGGCCGCTGGCAACACCCATGGAACCCGCCATGGACACACGCATACCGTGCTGCCACTCGACGCACTGCATGCAGCGATCCACACGCTACCCTTCCGCGTCTTTCACACACAACGCGCCGCCCACGGCACTGCCCCCTGCATGCCCACACGCACACCCTCCCCACACTTCCGCACCCACCCTCGTCATTACGTCTACCTCATCATTAACTTAAATGCATGGAACCCTCCCACGCGGCACGCCAGGCGCCTGTGGCATCCGTGACGCCCGCGGCGCCGATGGCAGACGCGCCCGACCCCGACGTGCCGGACGCGGCGGGCGCCGTGACGCTGGCCGACGGCACGCAGCTGCCGTACGACTACCTGGTGGTGGCGCTGGGCGGCCAGCCCGACAGCCGGGGCGTGCCGGGCGTCAAGGAGTGGGCCGTGCCGTTCGCGGGGTACGAGGACGCGCTGCGGGTGAGTGGAGGAGGTTTGGAGGTGGTTGGAGGTGGTTGGCAGTGGTTGGAGGTGGTTGCAGGTGGTTGAGGCAGTTGCTGACTTGGTGGTGGGGGTGGGGGTGGGGGGGGCTACTCTGCATGTGGGTGGGGGTGGCTGGGTGACGTTGGGAATGATCAGGGAGGTTGGCTTTTTGGCGGCTGCTGACAGGCTCCCTTCGCCAGAGCAGGGGCGTGACTGTATGTGAGACAGATTGGTAGAGAATGAGTTGGTTGCCCGCCTTGCCCCACGCCACACCACCACGACCACCTCCGCCACCGCCACCACCACCGCCACCCACCACCCCCACATACCTCCACCTCCACAGGTGAAGGGCACGCTGGACCTGCTGTCTGACGCCGGCAGCGGCGGCTGCGTGGTGGTGGTGGGCGCGGGCTACAGCGGCGTGGAGCTGGCGGCCACGGTGGCGGAGCGGCTCAAGGCGCGGGGCGGCGGCGGCGCGGTGGCAGTCAAGGTGGGGTGCGCGGCGCGTGGTGGTGGGTGGTGGTGATGGGTGGTGATGGTGGTGGGTGGTGGTGTTCATCCCCATTCCCATCTTCAAGTAGTAGACCATAGCGGCCCGAAGCTCAGACCCATAAAGCACGGAGAACAGGCGGGGGGGGGAGGTATGGTACCGGGAGCGATGGGCGGCGGCCGGGCGGTGGGTGGTGGGTGGCGCGTGTGGGTTCTAGAAGTGGCTGCACGAGGGCCCCGAAGGCCGCAGCGTACGACGTACTGAACTGGCCGCTCCATCACTTGCGGCCCCCGGCCCGGTGCCGCCCCGGCCCCCTGCCGCAGGTGCTGACGCCCGGCAGCCACATCCTGGAGGGCTGCCCCGAGGGCCAGCGCGAGGCCGCCAGCAAGGCGCTGGCGGACCTGGGCGTGGAGGTGCTCACGGGTGGGTGGGGTGGCTGGGTGGGGTGGCTGGCTGGCTGGCGGCAGCGGGTGGCGGCAGGGGTTGTGGGTGTAGATGCCGGCAGGGGCTGTGGGTGGTAGAGGGGGTGCAGTGGTGGAGGCCGAGGTTGCAATGGTGCTGGTGGAGGGTGGAGAAGGCAAAAGAGGTGCTTCGACCGCTCGTGTCGCCAAGTCCGCGCCTGCCACACCCCCTGCGCCCGGCCCCCCACACTCACACACACAGGCGCACGCGTGCTGGGCCTGAGCCCACCGCTGTACGCCTCCGCCTCCGACGACGAGGCGGACCTGGCCGCCGGCACCTCGGCCGCCGCGCTGCCCACCGCCTGCGTCGTCAGCTACAGCCTGGCGTCCGACGCGCCGCCGGGCGCGGGCGGCGCCGCCGAGTCCACGGCGGGCGCGGTGGTGCGCAACCTGGGCGCAGACCTGGTGGTGTGGACGGCGGGGACCAGCCCCGCCACGCGCGAGGCGCGCGCGGGCTTCCCCTTCCCCGTCAACCAGCGGGGGGCCATCCAGACGGTGGGGAGCGGCGCGGGGGGGGGGGGTTGGGGGCGTGGAGAGGGCAGGAGCTCTGGGGAGGGAGGTGCAGGGCAGGGAGATGCGGTTTTCAGCGGGGGGGCGGTAGGGAGGCGGGCCCTGTGCACGGAAAAGGTTGGCTTGCGTCACCGCGGCCCACATGTTCCCCCCGTCGTGCGCACGCGCCGTATTGTTGTGTTACTGTTATTCTTATTGTTGTTGTTGTTATTGTCCGTATTGTTGTTGTCGTCCCTGCAGGAGCCGACGCTGCGTGTATCGGGTAGCGACAACGTGTTCGCGCTGGGCGACGTGGCCGTGGCCGTGGCCGGCTCCTCCGACCCGCACCACACCCACACCCTGCCCGCCACGGCGCAGGTGGGTGACTGCCGTACGCCTCCGATTGCCTGGCCCGAAGAGTTTTCCCCACGGTCGCTTCGGTTTCTTGGAATGAACTACCCCTCCCCCTCCCCCCACGAAGGGTCTCTGGCATGTGCCCTTGCCTGCGTTTGAGCTGGGCGCCTGTGCGCATCACCACATGCTTTGTGCCCCCACCCCCCCTTGCAGGTGGCCTTCCAGCAGGCTGACTACGCGGCCTGGAACGTGTGGGCCGCCATCAACAAGCGCCCGCTGCTGCCCTTCAAGTGAGTGAGCAGCGCAACACACACAGCCACACAAGTTTGGGCATGGGGAACCAACTGACATGCCAACGCCCCCACTCTGAACAATAGTGCAGCCGTTTCTCCATTCGTCGCGCCGCCGCCAACCCCACCTCACACCTCCCAACAGCCACCTCCACACCACCACATCTCCAAACAACCTTGACCTCCACACAACCACACCTCCACACCACCTGCACACAACCTGTACCACTCTCCCGTACTACTCCCTACCACACGTACAGGTACCAGCACCTGGGGTCCATGATGAACCTGGGGCAGACCAACGCCGCCGTGGCGCTGCCCATCCCTGTGCCGCCCGCCCTGGCTGACGCCGTGCGCTCCTCCCCACTGGGGCCGCTGCTCTCCGCCGCCGGCGTGCGCGTCGGTGGCGGCGGTGCGGAGCCGGACGCCGCCGGCGCCGCGTCAGCGGCGGCGGGCGCCGCGGCGGCGGCGGGCAAGAGCGCGGCGGTGGGCGACAGCGGCGTGACGGTGGAGGGGCCGCTGGCGCAGCTGCTGCGGCGGGGCGCCTACCTGTACCGCCAGCCCACCAACGAGCAGCGGGTCAACGTGGCGGCCAGCTGGGTGAAGCTGGGGCTGGAGGCGGCGGCCAGCCTGGCGGGCGGCAGCCGCCGGTGAGAGCGAACGGAGGAGGCGGGGGGGGGGGGGGGGTAGTGGTTACCAGCCCAAACCAACCAAACCAAACCAAGGGAGCGGCTTTGGGGGTGGGGGTGGGGGGTGGGGAGTTTAGGGGTTTGGGAAGCTGGGGGAAGGCGTGGTGGCGCGGCTGGGCTGAGTGTTCGCTGTTAGTTGGATTCGTGTGTGTGGATTGGGTGCGTGCGCAATTGCGCGATGGTGCGCGGCGCCTTTTGGAATCGTGATGCATGAGCGTTGAGTGCGAGAGGCGTGTGTCGTATTGTTTAAGATAGGTAATATCTCTTCTTCTTTTTGATTGCACTGACAGACGGGAACGTGTATGCGGGGGGCGACTAGGGTTTTGCACGACAGCAGAGGCGAGCCAGGTGTCGTCTGAAGCGGCACGCAGGGTTGCGCTGCGGGGTGTGCTTGGGCGCCCGAGTTGGCGTCTGTGATCTTGTAAAGAGATCTACAAGGCGCAAGCGATGGGCGTATTGACACGTCGAGCCGCGTTTAGTTGGAAGTCCCAGACTCCCAGAGCTCCCCTGACTCACCTGACTAATGGAGGCAGACGCACTGCGTTCACGGAGGTCAAGCGTCGTGTGCGGTTTTTGCGGACCGCCGTAGGCTTGGCTCGTGTGCGCCGCCGTTCAGGTTGTCGGCGCTCTCGCCAGTCCAAAGAGGCTGGTAGGCTGCAGCGGCCGTGTTTCGGGCCCGGGTCAGAAGTCTCCCCACAGCTGTAACAAGGACTTGAGCTCCCCGAGGCCTCAACACAAACATCGACTGAGTCCTTGCGGGGTGAATGCGGGTGATGGTGCGGGAGCAGGGCTATTACCTTAAAGATGTTGAGCTTTATTTGGCCATTTTGGCCGGTTTCTGAGCTTTACGGCTGGCCCTTAAAGCTCAGATTTTAGCTTTGTTACGCGTCCACGGAGGCGGGGGAAGCTTGGCCCCGGTGGGGTTGGGGGCCACAGAACCATCAGACGCCAGTGTTTTCAGCTGTTCCGGGGCCCAAACAGCTGCGTGTCAGCGTATGCGACGATTCCCTGACCACTTGATTCCCCACTGACCATCAGAAAGCCTATCCACAAGTGCCCGGGAGCGTCCGGGAGTCCGCCCAAGTCCGCCCCCTGAGCTAACTTCTGGGCATTTTAGCTTGCTAAAGCTCAGGCTGAGCTTTCCCCCCAAAACAAGATAAGAGCCCTGTGCGGGAGTCCTGTCAGCCTGCGTGCGCGCAACAGCATGGGCCAGCCACGGCACATGCTGCATGAGGCTCGAATGGTTCGTCTGGGGCCAAAGGGTTTTTGCTGAAGGTGGCGGCCGAGCTACTTCGTGCTCCGTGCATCCAACGCGTGCCGAGAGGCGGGCGTCAACCCTCAATTGACTAGGCTCATAGTCGCGTTGCGCGCGCAGACCCATGTCGCTTTTGTCGTTTGTTGCTATTCTAAAGCGTTTTCCTATGCCGCGGTAGCAAGTTTCGACAATGTCTAGTCGACTGTCGCAACTATACAGCCAAAAAGCTGCCGCTTATGAATCCTGCTTGTCGAAAATTGCGTCAAGTCGGCCAATTGATAGTATTGCGAAACTATGGGATATCAACCAAGCACTGAACCCGGGCCGTGCGCCACCGGACCCGTCTGCACATAGCGACCTCCGCAGTCTGTATGCTGCGCTGCTCAGCAGCAGGGTGATACCGCTTGGTGCGAAGCTGGCGCAGGAGCTAGCGCTCGTGGCGGAGGAAGCAGAGCAAGCCGGACTCATTGAGCGGTTGGGCCCGGAAAAGTCCCGCGAGGCGCGCATCGGCCTGGGGCAAGCCATATGCGTCTGCTTGGATGGCATCGCGGATGCGGGCCGCGGCCTTACGCACGTGAGCAGTCCGCCAATCCTAAGGGGAGCGGGGACACAAGACTGAAACCCAACGACAAGGGTTTCGCTGCCGCCTCACTCCCTGCCTGCTGTCCTCAACAACAGCCAACTGCTAACTGATTGCGCTCATTTTCAACCCTCTCCCTTGGAATTTTGGCCTCATGAAATCATTTGGGGACCCTCCCACCCCACAGGCCGGCCCTCCCGACCGCGCCGAGTTCATGGCCCGAATGCAAGGCTTGGACAGCCACCCCGTGCCCCTGCTGGTTGCGGAGCTGGCCCAGCTCGGCGTGATGAAGGCGCTGGTGGCGGCAGTTCGTTATGTGCGGGACCGGATGTGGCCGATGGCGGCGGAGGAGCTGGCGCCGGCGGCGGCAGCAGCGGCGGCGGAGCAGAGCCGTCAGGCGGCGCAGGAGCAGCAGCAGGAGCAGCAGCAGGAGCAGCAGGCGGCGGAGGAAGAGGGCCAGGAGGGTGCGGCCGGTGCCGCGGCGGCGGCCGGCGGCGCCGGCGGCGGCATCAAGACCAAGACCAAGCGCCTGAACGACACCATCCGAGTGACGAAGCTGGACATCGACTCCTCCACCGCCGCCGCCATGGCCCGCCAGGCTGGCGCCTCGGGCGGCGCGCTGCTCATGTCCGCCGCCGCCGCCCTGCACGGCGCGGTGGGCACGGTCCGGCACGAGGCCTTCATCCTGCGCGCCGCCGGCCCCTCCGCCCAAGACCTGCTGGGCAGCATGATCTCCTCCCGGGCGCTGGACGAGCTCGTCGCGGCGTTCCTGGCGGCGCCGCCGCCGCCGCCGGCGGGCCCGCCGCCGGCGGCGGCGCCGCCGTACACCGCCGTGTTCTGCATGTCGTTCATGACGCTGACGGACGTGCTGACGGACGTGTGCGCGCTGGCGGGGCCGTGCGGCCCCGGGCCCATCATGCTGCTCAACCAGCCGGCCGTGGCGCGGCTGCGGCTGGAGATGCTGGAGCAGGTGGCGGCCACGGCACCCGGCGCCGCGGACGAGGAGATTGGGGCAGCTACTGCCGCTACTGGGGCTACTGCCACTGCTGGAGCTACTGCCACTACTGGAGCTACTGCCACTACTGGGGCTGAAGGTAGAGCTGAAGGCGGCGGCGCTGAGGGCGACGGTGATGGCGTCGTAAGCACCGGGGCGGCGGCAGCCGAGGCTGCGGCTGCGGCTGCGGCGACGGAGGCCGAGGCGGAGGCGGAGGCGGAGGGCGCGGCATACGGCGGCGCCGGCGTGAAGCTGTGGCCGATCATGCAACGCGACACGCTGCGTGCGGTGTTCGGGCCGCGCGTGCAGCTAACGCGCAGCATGTACACGTTCGTGGTCAACGCCGCCGGCGCGCCCATCGCGGCGCAGCAGCACAGCGCGGGCGCGTGCCAGCGCGCGGCGGTGATGGCCTTCCCCGACCGCCGCCGCGCCGTCGCGCTGGCCGCCGCCGCCAGCCGGGCCCTGGCGGCGCGCATGGAGCACCTGGGCGCCGCCGGCGCCGCCGAGCCGTCGGCGGAGGCGCGCGTGTCACCGCGCATGCTGTACGACGCGGCGCTGCACTTCCCGCCCATTGCGCACGCGCTGGTGGGCGCCGCGCCGTCGCGGGGGGAGGCGGCGGCGCTGGCGGGCGACACGCTGCTGATGTACGGCTGGCTGCTCCGGTGCCGGGTCACACCGGCGGGGCTGGCGAACCTGCGCGGAGGGCAGGGCGGGGGCGGGGGGCTGGGCTCGGCCAGCGAGAAGTTGATGCCCTTCAGCAGCACGCTGACCGTCCAGCCGGGCAACCCGCTGAACGGTGGGTTGGGGGTGGGGGTGGGGGTGGACGTTGGGGGCGGGGTTGGGGTTGGGGATGGGGATGGGACCCGTTGGGGGCGGGGGCAGGTAGCTCAAGGGGTGCCGCTGCTGGCGCCGCACCGGGCGGTGGCGGAGGTGGCGGGTGCGGGGCTGGGGCCTGGAGGGGGAGGAGAAGCGCGTGTGTGTGGAAACGTCGGTGCTCGACCGCACCGCCTATCACCACTATACGCTGCAATCGTTGCAGATGACCCCGTGTTCAAGGCCTGGCGCGGGATGAGCCCGGCGGCGCGCGCCGCCGCCGCCACGCGCGCCCTGGCGGCACGCATCCCGCAGTCCATGGACGCGATCGCGCGGCGGCTGGTGGTGGGCGGCGGCGGGGTGCCGGTGGAGGCGGTGGCGGGCAGCGCCGACCTGCTCACGCTGCTGCTGCGGGTGCGGCTGCAGCACTGGCGCGCTGAGCTGGCGGCGGCGCTGGCGGCACGGGCGGAGGCGCAGGCTGCAGCGCAGGCGGCCGCGCAGGCGGAAGCGGGAGTGGACACGGCGGCGACGGCGGCGGCTGCAACAGCTGCGTTGCCGCCGCTGCCGCCGCTGCCCCCGCCGCCGGGCATGTCGGAGCTGGGGCTGCTTGTCACGGCGGTGAAGCTGATTCGCTGCGAGGCTGAGCGCCTGGCGGCAGAGAACGCCGCCGCCGCCGCCACCGCTGTGGCTGCGGCTGCTGCTGCCTCTTCCACTGCAGCCTCCTCCTCCTTCTCCGCCAGCAGCACCAACAGTAGCAGCAGCACCACCACCAACAGCAGCAGCAGCAGCACCACCAACAGCAGCAGCAGCAGACGTGAGCTGCCGGCGCTGCTGCAGCAGGAGGAATCAGACCACTCGCGTGTGGCGGGGCACCTGGTGCGCTGGGTGGCGCACCAGGAGGGCGGCCTGGCCTCGCTACTGCCGGAGCTACAGCCCGCCGCAGCCGCAGCGAGCCCCGGGTCTGGCAAGGCGGGCAAGGGCAAGGGCAAGGCTGGCGGCGGCGGCGGCAACAGCGGCGGCGTCAACGCTGCTGCTGCTGCTGCTACTGCTGCTGCCGAGCTCGCGGCACTTGGCGAGGCGAGGCGCGTGGTGCTGGAGGCGATGGCGCTGGCGGGCGTGGGGGTGATGCAGCTGAGCGGGGAGATGCTGGAGGCGGCTGTACGGCACTGGGACGAGCAGCAGGTGCGTGGCACACACGGCACGGCGACACGGCTATGCGTGGGTGGGTGGGTGGCCTACACAGGCGGGAGGTTTGCACGAACACCCGGCAATCCAGGTGGGGGGGATCAGACCAACCAATGAACTTCACGTTGTGTACGGTGCCTTGATGATGCTCAACCTCACACTGCACGACTCCAGGAGGACGGCGGCGGCAGCAAGCCCGGCAGCAGCAGCAGCGCGCGGCCGCACCGGCCGGGCGCCGGCCCCGGCCCCGGCCCCGGCAGCGGCCCCGCCGCCAGCCCGCAGGAGGTCTGCCGGCGCCTGCACTCCATCGCCACGCGGCTGCTGGTGCTGTTGGCGCTGCTGCCGCCGCCGGTGCTGCTGGCGGCGCCCACGCCGCCACAGCGGCTCATGGTGCTGCTCGCGCGGGCGCTGCTGCACATGCAGAGGCAGCTTGGCCTGGGCGGCGGCGGCGGAGGAGGAGGAGGAGAGGATAAGAGCGGTGGGAAGGGCGCCGGCAGTAGCGGCGGGGCCAAGAAGAAGAAGCAAGGGGGTGGAGGAGGCGGCGGCGGCGGCGGCGGCGGCGCGGGGGCGCAGGATTGGACGGCGGCCATGGGCGCGTGGCGGGAGCTGGTGCTGCAGCTGAGTGCGGAGCCGCGGCTGTGTGCGGGTTGCGTGCCGGGGTGGCTGTGGGGGGCGCCGCGCGCAGCGACAGCAGCAGGCGGCAGCGGCAGCGGCAAGGCGGCGGGTGGCGGAGGTGGCGCGCGTGGCACACACACACTGGAGGTGGACTTGAATGTGGCGGCGGCGGCGGCGGTACTGATGCGGACGTCTGCTTCAGCTTCTGCCGCCAGCGGCGGGCCAAAACCGCCGCCGCCGCCTCCAGGGGCTGAGGCCGGAGACGCAGGTGCGGGCAGCGGCGGCGCCACCAGCGGCGGCGGCGGCGGCGGCTCGCAGGAACAGCGGCAGGGCCACGGCGGCGTGACGGTGGCGGCCCCGGTGCTGCTGGTGCGCGGCGGCGCCGCTGCGTCCGCGCTCGCCGCCGCCGCCGCCGCTGCCGGCTCCGGCTCCGGCTCCGGCTCCGGCGCGGAGTGCGGTTGGACGCCCGCGACTTGGGTGCAGCAGCTGCCGCAGGTGGTGGCCCTGGCGCAGGCCATGCTGCGTGCAGAGGGCCAGCCGGGACACCAAATGGAGGGCGCGCCGTACGCGGGCTGGCTGGCGGCGGCGCAGCAGCTGCTGCTGCCGGGCGGCGGCCAGGCGGCGGGCGGCATCCTGGCGCCGGCGCTGGCGCGGCTGTGCGGCAACCCGCGCTGCGCCAACTTTGGCGGCGCCAGCGAGGCGGCGCTGGGGCTGAAGAAGTGCACTGGGTGCCGGGCGGTGCGCTACTGCGGGGCAGGTGGGTGGGGGGGGCGCGGGGGGGGGGCGCCCGGGCGTGTGTTAGAGAAGACACGAGGAACACGTGCGTGTGTGTGTGCGTGTGTGTGTGTGTGTGTGTGTATGTGTGTGTGTGTGTGTGTAACAACGGGTTTACAGGCGGCCTGACGAGTCTCGTGATCGAGTACTCGGGACAGCCAGCGACAGCGAGGCATTTAGGCCACACGCTGCCGCTATCACGCGTCTCCCCTGCCCAGAGCGCAGCCAAGCTCCGGAGTCCACCGGGGGGACGCTCCAACCAACCTGGACCACGCCAGTAGCCTCAGAAGGGTTACTGCTGGTACTACAACGCAGGGCCCAGCGGGCTCACAAAGCTCTAGGCTGAAGGGCCAACACCGCAGCAACACGCGCACCGGACAGACGTCACACCGCACGCGACAGCACAGCGACAGGTGGCTACGGGGCTGAGTCCAGCGACCCCGCAGCCTTTCACAGCCTCGACAGCTACCTAACCAGCATTCGACGCCAGGGCAGAGTACGCCAAAGGGCAGCCACAAACGCGTCTGACTACTAGGCCAGTCTTGGCCGAAAAACGCCCGGGGTGCTCCGGCACCCAACCCACCCTCAGCTCCCGTGACCCGAAACCCTGGCGCACACTCCCCTTGACCCTCCCAGCCCTTCTCAACCCTGCTGGTCCCTAGATTCAGCCGCTATGTGTGTGTGTGTGTGTGTGTGTGTGTGTGTGTGTGTGTGTTAGAAAAGCACAAGGAGAGGAAGGGTCGGAGGTGTGCGTGTGTGTGTGCATGTGATAGGCCAGACCGCTTGGGTGCGGCGCGTGTCGGGGTGGACAGGGGGAGGCATGGGCGTGCCTGTGCGTACCCGCGGCTAGAGCGACGGGCCGGGGCGGGGTGGTAGCCTGGTGGGCATGTGCTGCAGTACCGTATGCGGGTGCTTGACTGCTTGTTACTTGAGATAAGGTTGTTTGCCTTGATGCTGTGCCCGTGCTGTGCCCGCTGTGCCCGTTGTGGCCAGCACTTGTGTGGTGACGGAAGGGACGCCGGCTCCCGATGACGGTGGGCCTCGCCGCCTGCTGACGCGCCCCGCCCCGCCCCGCCCCGCCCCGCCCCGCCCCGCCCGGGTTGACCCGCAGGCTGTCAGAAGGAGCACTGGAAGGCGGGGCACAGGCAGGCGTGCCACCCGCCGCCACAGTAGATGCGGCAATGCGAGGGGCTTGTGTAAGCGCTGGTACTACATGGTACAGCGGAGTGATTTGCAATCGAGTTGTGTTGACTCTGTGTACTGCACGCCTGCAATTGCGCGCACAGGCGCGCTGCACTTGACTCGCATTTGGTGGGGAGTGTAGGGAGTTACCGTATTCACCGCCGCAGGGAAGGGGGGTGGCATGCAACACAGCGATGCACAGTACGGCGTGGCACGCGTGGCACCGCGGCCAGCTGATGGGACACACAGCTTCATACTTTTTGTTGCGTGTGTGCTTGCGCGCATGTTAGTCTGGGTCCACCATTACAGATTTACTGTAATATAAGGGCTGCAAGCCAAAGCCATATCGGTTCCCTCCTGTCGCTTCTCTCCGCGTCCCGCACCCTTCACAAGCCACATTGGTTCATTGACAAGCGATGTTACGGACATGCTCTAAATTCTAAGCGATCGTGTCTATAGCCTCCCAGCTTTCAAGGACACTCGTCGCGTCGGTGGAAGTTGGCAAGTCTCGTTCACACTGCCCTCCTCGTGCGGGTTGCGACACGACGCGAAGCCAAGGCGGCTCTTTCGTGTGGCTCTCGCCAACGCGGCGTCAATGCTCATTACTGTACGGTACTTACACAAACGCGGCGCCTGCTAAACACGCTGTCTGAGGTTTTGCCACACGTGTCCACTTGTGTGTGTGTAACACGCCAGCACAAAACGCAAAAAACGGCCTCCTGCTCCCTCCTGGTCCTGCGGCCTCCCATCTGCCACCACCAGCAGCCGCTGTCACACAAGCAACGCCGCCCAACCTACCCCGACCTTACCCGCCCAACCTCCTCAACCGCGCACCCAGTGTGTGTGTGTCAGCCTCACATGCTGCCGCCCGCTGCGAAGGGCCCGAAGTCGCCGTCGCCGCCCAGCCCCAGTCCCAGCCCCAGCCCTTGGCCGCTGCCGCCGGCGCCTTGGCTGCCCAGCCCGCCGCCGCCGCCCAGCTCGTACTTGGAGCGCTCGCGGGCCGTGACCTTGGACTGGTAGGCGCGGTCTTGGCACACCTGTGCGGGGCAGCACAGCGCGGGGCAGGGCAGGGCAGGGCGGGGCAACGGGGGGGAGGGGCAACCGGGGGTGGGTCAGCGGTCGTCATTGCGCAGCGCCAAGTTCTGCGGCTCGCAAGGGTGCGCCGCGGCGGAGGCGGATTGCGGCAGAAGGCGCGAAAGGGCGTCAGTCAGGGTGGACGGTGGTGATGGTGGTGGTGGTGGTGGTGCGGGTGCGGGTGGTGGTGGTGGTGGTGGTGGTGGTGGTGGTGGTGGTGGTAGTGGCGAGGCAACCGGTCGGCACAATAGTGGCGGACCCCCTCCCCCCCCCCCAAAGGGCAGGTCCATTAGCCCCGGAGGCCCGAAGCACTACACGGTACTCCCACACTGGGTGGAAACGGAGACGTGGAAGCTGTTTCCGACCACAGCACGCCCACCATGTTTCCCTAAGCACCACCCGCGCGCCCACCGCCACCGCCACCGCCACCACTCGTCCCAGCCCACCCATCGCCCACCCAACCGCCCCACCCCACTGCACCCCCCCGCCCCCCGCCCGCACCCACCATCTCGTGCGCCTGCTGCAGCCGCCTGTTCAGCTCCAGCACCTGCCGCAGCCGCTCGTCCAGCGCCGCCACGCCCGCCGCGTTGTCCCACGACCCCCCGCCGCCGCCGCCGCCGCCGCCGCTGCTGCCCGCTTCCCCGGAGGAGCGCGTCTCATCAGCGAAACGCACCTGCAGCGACGGGGAGGGGGTTTCGGGTTGGGGGGGAGGGGGTTCCATGCATTTAAATTAATGACGAGGTAGACGTAGGGGGCGGCGGTGATGGTCCGTGAAACACACGGTGGCGGGAGCGTGGTCCGGGCGACGCACCCGAACGCAGCGCATTCAGACGCGGAGACACTCATCCTGCTCACACGCTCGGCGGCAGCCTCTGAAGCCAGCACCCGCTCTCTCTCACCCACCCCCTTGTTGGTATGATTCGTCGGACTGGAGACAACAGCTCCCCCCCTGCCTACATCTCCCTCGTCATTAATTAAACATGCATAGCACACACCCCCCGCCGTGCGCTACTCACCATGCCTGTGCGGCCGTCGATCTTGGCGTGGATCTGCCCCGCCGCCACCATCCTGTGTGTGTGTGTCACCGCACCGCCATGAGAGCGGCAGCACACCACACGGCGCGGCGCGGCGCGGCACTCGTTGTGAGAGGCGTCCCGCGCAACGTACGGCAGTCAATTCCCCGGACCTTTTCCCGCAAATGACGCGCCTCTGCACTCCGCCTCCTCTTCCTCCTCCTCCTCCTCCTCCTCCTCCTGCTCCTCCTGCTCCTCCTCCTCCTCCTCCTCCTCCTCCTCCTCCTCCTCCTCCTCCTCCTCCTCCCATTCCTCCTCCTGCGCTCCAGCTCCTCCCCCCCTTCCCTTCCCCCGGGGACCCGCTCCGCCTCCACTCCTGCCGCCCCTCCCAACCCCCACCCCCACCCCCAAAGGACCCCACCCACCCCCGCCCCCCAAAGGAGCTCCCCCTAAAGGAGCCCCCCACCCCCGCCGCCCCCAAAACGACCCCACCCACCGCAGGATGTGCTCCTCCGCCACCGCGGCGCTGGCCAGGCCGGCGTTGGCGGCGATGTCGGAAAGCGGCAGCGTCAGGAAGGTCTGCGTGAGGCGCTGGATGGAGCGCACCGTGAGGCAGCCCACCACCTGCTTCACCAGGCCCAGGTTGCCGTCCTGGGGGGGTAGCCATCCATGGATGGGGGGACAGGGAGGGTGTGTGTGTGGGGTTCGGTGTCTTGGGTAGGTGGGTATGATTGGGTTGGAAGTGAGGAGGCTGTTGGACAGGGCAGTGCGGGTGGAGGGCGCCAGGACTGACGGGCGTGGTGGCACAAACTCATTCCCTCCCCTGTTCCAGTTCCCCAACCAAACAGACCCAATTGACTCAGTTGGCTTTCACCGGGTGCTGGAATGAGGGCTGCTCCGCCCCAACCCCCCTAAAGCTCCCCCCCCCAAACTCCCCCAACCCCCCGGCGCGCTCACCGCCGCGAACACCGCCGCGTGCTGCTCCGCCACGCGCCGCAGCCGCTCCGGCTGGCGGGCGGCGGCGGCGGTGGCGAGGTCGGCGTAGGGCCGCGCCTCGCCCTCCAACATGTGCCGCACGCAGCCGCTGGTGAACTTGGGCAGCGGCTGCAGCTGGCCTGGAGAGAGAGAGAGAGAGAGAGAGAGAGTGTGTGTGTGTGTGTGTGTGTGTGTGTGTGTGTTAGAGATCACAAGGGAGAGTACTATGAAAGACTTGTGCGTGCGAAGGGGAGTGTGTGTGTGTGTGTGTGTGTGTGTATGTGTAGGAGAGGCGGGGAAGAGGGGCAGTAGGAGGGGTGGGAGGGAGGGGACGACTGGCGAGTGTGAGGTGGGAAGGAGGACGCGGAAAGCGAGGACGGGTTGTTGGGCGTGGCGTGCCATTCGTGAGGGGCATATGTGCGACATCAGCGGCGGGCGCCTGCGATGCCCGCAGGTCTCGAGCCGCACAGCAGCCCAGCCCCCAAGCCCCCGCCCTCCTCCTCATCGCGCGCCGCCCAGTAGTCACCTCAACCCGCTTTCCCCCTCGCCCTGCGTGCCGCCCTCCGCACCATCTAACGTGGCCCGCCCGCCCGCCCCCCGCAATGCCCCCCAAACACCTGCCCGCCCCGCCCCCTGGCCCCCCCCCGATGCCCTGCCTGCCTCCTGTGCCGCCTGCCTCGGCCCGCCTGCCAGCCCCCCGCATTGGACTGGTGGGTTTGGTTTCTGGAATACACTACCCCCCGGTGGGTTTGGTTTAGTTTGGGCTGGTAACCACAACCCCCCGCCCGCCCCCTCACCCACCTGCGTGTATGAGGCAGACGCACACGTACTTCTTGTAGGCGGCAAGCACGATGGCGTTGCCCACCACCGCCGGAGCGGTGATGGCCTGCAGCAGCAGCTCCAGCGCGCGCGCGTGCTGCTTGCGGCCTGCAAAGGGTGGGGTGGGTGGGGTGGGTGGTTCATACCATACGACGACCGAAACCCAGAGCGCAGGACGAGGGACCTAGTGAGCCCAGCCCCTGCCCTCCCTCAGGCCCTGCTCTTCTCCACCCTCGGTTTGTTGCTGGGGATATCTGGAGTGGAGTAACCGCTCCCTACCCGTCCCCTTCTCGCTACCCTCTAGTCTGGTTTGGAATGGGCTGGTACTTTCAACCGCCCCGCAGACCCCTTCCCTTCGTCTCGCCCCCGGCCCCCCCCCGTTGCAATGGTCGCTTCGATTTCTGGAATCAACTGACCCGCCCCCCCTCGGCCCCCCCCGGGGCCCCCTCCCTCCCTCCCTCCCTCCCTCCCTCCCTCCCTCCCTCCCTCCCTCCCTCCCTGCCTCACCAATGGCCAGCATGCCGCCGTAGTAGCAGTAGAGGAAGAGGTCGGTGGGGGTGCAGCACGTGGCGCCCGGCGCCACGTCGTAGATGTCCTGGGCCAGCACCTCCGCCGCCGCCGAGTAGCAGCGCGACAGCAGGCAGCTGCGGGGAAGAGGGAGGCGGCGGCGTGGAGCGTGTGTGTTAGGAAAGCACAAGGAGAGGAAGCGTGTGTGTGTGTGTGTGTGAAAAATACCAGCCCAGACTGGACCGAACCCACTGCAACAGAGCGAGGAGGAGAGCGCGGCCTACACGTCGATGGGGGAGAGAGTGTTTGTTTGAGACCTTATAACCCAGGCGCCCGGCATTTCGGCTGTCTGTCATGTGGAGCTGCCGGGTTACGTTAGTCAGTCAGCTGTGCAGTGCAATGCAGTGCGCGGCGGTGCCCCGTGTGCCCGTGTGCCTGCAGACCGCCCGCAGCCCTCCACCCCTTTCCTCCCGGCCCGAGCCCCAACCCTGCATCCCCGCACCCCCGACCGCCACCACCCCGGGGTGGGGGCTGCACCCGTACCGTCGAACACCATTGCCACCGCCATGCACGGCGGCAGCAGCACCCCCCCACCCCGGCCTTCACATTGCCCAGGGTGCCGCGGCCGCCATCAGTGCCCCACTCCACCACCAGTACCGCCATCCGCATCACCGCCACGCACCACCATAGCCACCGCCACCACCATGGCCACCACAACCACAACCTGACCGCCACCACCTCCACTCCCCACCCCATTGCCCACTCCCCACCCCGTTGCCCGCTTCCCACCCCAATGCCCGCTTCCCACCCCATTGCCCACAGCCCCTCCCCAACCGCCCCCCAGAGCTGGGCGCCCCCCCCCAAAGCCACCCTTATGCCCTCACAGCTGGAAGAAGTCGGCGTGCAGCGGCGTGAGCACCTCGGGCCCCGGCTGCAGCGCGCGAAGGCCGCAGCGCAGCGGCAGCACGCCCCGCCGCGGGCAGCCCGCCGCCAGGACGTGCTCCTTCAGCTTCTTGGCCACCGCGCAGACTGCGGCGAGGGAGGGCGGGCCATCGGAGGGAGGGAGGGAGGGAGGGAGGGGTGAAACCCGCACGGGCGTGGAGGCGCGCAGTGGTTGATGTGCTGCGGGGTGCTGCGGGTCGGAGGTGGGGCGAGGGCAGGCGCGCGTGTCGCCAGGCACGGACGAAACCCTAGGCTACGGAACCCCTGGGCTCCTGCTGCTTTGCCTCCACCCGCCCGGCCACGCCCGGGCCGCCCGCCGCCCTCCCAAGCGCACTCACAGACATCCGGGGCCGCCTGGATCTGGCCCGCGTCGCAGACCGTGAAGAAGCGGGCGGCGTTGTCGATGAAGGCGACATCGGGGGCCTGCAATTGGTTACCCTTCCCAAGGTAGTACCTGCATTCAGCCGTCACGCGAACAGCCCATTCATGCATTGTGTGTCCGCGCAGGATGCTAGCAGGGCCAAAGCAAAGGCCCAGGCCTGGCAAGGCACGTCATGCGCTGAAGATCTGCGCGCGATACTCACAGAAAGTATCCGAATCCCAGTGAATGCTGAGCGGGGTCTAGTGATTGGAGGGCGGCCGCGATGTGCTGGGAGTTCTGGCTAAACACCGCGTCGGAAGACTTCAGCGTGGTGACCAGCTGGTTGATGTCATTGGGATTCGACAAAGCCACCACCTGAGCCACCAGCCCCTCCATTTTTATGGCCTAGCTACGCCAGCCCTGGGAAACCAGCCTGCACGAACAACAGTGGTATCGTCTGCTGGCAGCTCTGGTGCCCTGGTAAATCTTATATGGTACTAATGTCTTCAATTGTCACTTACAGTCATACATGCACTAACCAGCGGCCGAGTGAGGCGAATTCCGGTTTGCCATGCTGTTTCAGGTCGATCGCGACGCTCTGCGCGCAGTCGCGGCACATAAACAATCTTTGCATACACGCATCTTAGCCATCCACTCTCTGTAGCGCTGTAAAAAACGTCCTGTGCAGGACACCCATGGCAATGTCCCGCCAAAGCGGGAGGTGAGCAACAAACAGCCTGCTTCAGTTTGTGGAAAGGGTGCATAGCTTAAGGGTCGGCCAAGTAGACGACACGGCGCCCAAGCCGGCGACGAAAGCGACCGGCAGCCGCGGCGCAACACCCATGACCACCTCGAGGTCAGCCCCTAACACCTCCTCCCGGCTTGAGCTGCTGGAGTACCACCGCGGCCACATCGCCGGCAGCGTGGTGCTGCTCGGAGGCAGCAATGGCGATGCCGCACCGGAAAAGAACGCTGAAAGCGGCGCCGGCGCTGGCGCCACGGCGTCTGAGGGCCACGGCCACGGCCACGGCCCGGGCCGGGGCGGGGCCCGCCGGGGCTGGGGGCTGCTGTCGGTGCTGCGTGCCGCGTTCCTGCCCGAGGGCTTCCCAGAGTCCGTGTCACCTGACTACCTCAGTAAGTGCAATGACAAGCAAACAGCTGCCACCTGGGATGAGGTGATAAGCACCCTAGCTGTTACTTGAGCGCTGCGTGTTTGCCGTAGTTGCGCGAGCTGACAGCCCGCCCGCCGCTTCTCACACCTGCTGCCCGCTGCAGGCTTCCAGGCTTGGGATACCGTGCAGGTAGTAGCAATGGGGGTGGGAGCACACAGCTGCACATGCGCATAGTGATGATTGCCCACATCGCCTGTACGGGCGCATCAAAACCGCTCGGGCTCCAGGGATTTCAGGACGGTTGCTCTGTTGCGCATGTGTCGCCCGCCCCACCCACCCAAAACAAACATCCCACCCACCCAACCACCGACCCACCCGCCCTCAACCACCGGTGCAGGCGCTGAGCTCCTACGTGCGCGGCATGCTGACCAGCGCCGCCATCCTCCGGGGCGTGGGCGTGGGCCAGCAGGTGGGCGCGCCTGCTGCAGCTGCGGGGCAGGGCGGCGGACGGGCGGCGGAGGGGCGGCGGAGGGGCGGCGGAGGGGCGGCAGAGGGGCGGCGGAGGGGCGGCGGAGGGGCGGGGGAGGGGCGGGGGAGGGGCGGCGGAGAGGCGGGGGAGGGGCGGGGGAGGGGCGGCGGAGGGGCGGCGGAGGGGCGGGGGAGGGGCGGCGGAGGGGCGGCGGAGGGGCGGCGGGGGGGCGGCGGCGGGGCGGCGGAGGGGCGGCGGAGGGGCGGCGGAGGGGCGGCGGAGGGGGCGGCGGAGGGGCGGCGGAGGGGCGGCGGAGGGGCGGCGGAGGGGCGGCGGAGGGGGCGGCGGAGGGGCGGCGGAGGGGCGGCGGAGGGGCGGCGGAGGGGCGGCGGAGGGGCGGCGGAGGGGGCGGCGGAGGTGCGGCGGAGGGGGCGGCGGAGGGGCGGCGGAGGGGCGGCGGAGGGACGACACGGCGCCGCGCTCTTCGCCCTCGCAGCCCCGTTCACTTAGCCCGTCTGTCAGTCGCCTGCCGCCACCCCTTCACCGCGCCACCCCTCCACCGCCGCCACCACACATCTGTCACCTGCCTCTCCACACACCTTCTGCCTCCCCTATCTCATGTTTCCTAACACACCTGCCGCTGCCGCGCCTGCCGCCTCCACACCCACCCGCCGCCCCCACACCCACCTGCCGCCTCCACACCCACCCGCCGCCTCCACACCCACCCGCCGCCTCCACAGGCCTCCACGCCGCTGGCCGCGGTGTTCACGTTCTTCCTCCGCGACCTGGCGGGCATGGCGGGCGGCGTCCTGTTCGCGTACGCCGAGGTGCGGTGTGCGGGGAGAGGATGAGGGTTGTGGTACCAGAGGGGGTTTGTGGTTAACAGCCCAAACGAAAAGGGGTAGTTTATCCCAGAGCCCAAAAGCAAGCGGGGGCGCCGCGAGAGCGGGGGTGGTGGCTGTGGCAGCAGCAGTAAGGCACCTTCGCTGGGTCGGGCTGCCGCAACCGGGGATTGGTAGGCTTTTCTTGAGGGCTTCCGTTGAGGGGCCCTGCGCTGGGGTCGGTTACACATACACAGAGCTCTAAGTCTAAGGGCAACTTGGAGCACGGGGCTGGTCAAGGCCCCGAGTCCCTCAGCGCCGTTGGCATGGCATGATTACCGTATGCGACGGCGCGACGCCTTGCGCGCGAAGCCCCCAGTGAGGCCGCAATGCCAACCCTGCCCTGGGCTCGCCATCGCGGGCTGACCCCTTCAGCGGCCTGGGCGGCCTGGGCGCGCCCACGGCTGCCTGCCCGCTCTCCCGCCCGCCTGCCTGTCCCGCCTGCCCTGCAGGGCTCCAGCTTTGACGCCTGCGCCAAGCAATGGCGCCTGTTTGCCGACATCACAAACGACTTGGGTGGGTTGGCGGGTGGATGCTGGTGGGTGGGTGGGTGCACATGCGTGCGCGCGTCCCGGCGTCCGGTGGGGCTTGGACTGCGTACCTTGACGGAGCTGGGCAGTAGCCGGGACTGGCGGGTAGGATGCAGACAGGCAAAGCACAAGACACACGGCCGAGCGGGCTGTGTACGTCAGCATATGCCCCCGCCCACACGGACTATGCTTCAGCCAAACCATGCATCGCTTCTCAGACGCGCGTCGCACATTCACACGGCCACACACTCACACACTCACACGGCCACACGGCCACACACACGGGCACACACACGGGCGTTACCTGCTTGGCGTTCCTGTCACTGCGCACGCACAAGTCTTTTGTTTGTTCTCTCCTTGTGATCTCGAACACACACAGGCATGACGGTGGAGCTGGCCTCGCCGCTGCTGCCACGCGCGCTGTTCCTGCCCTGCGCCTGCTTCGGCAGCATCGCGCGCAGCGTTACGGGTGAATGAGTGCGGTTGGGTGGGTGGCTGAGCGCGGAGGCTGATGCGTGGGAGGCGCGGGGCGGACGAGTGGGCATGCGTGAGGGGTGTGTGGGAGGTGCGTGGGAGGTGCGCAGGATTGCGTGCAAGTTGTGGAAGGTATGTGTGTGTGTGTGTGTGTGTGTGTGTGTGTGTGTGTGTGTGTGTGTAACAACGGGTTTACAGCTATCTGGGTGGATCACGTAATCGTGTATCTGAGACGCTGTCCGATGCTAGCGGCAGAGCACTAGCATCCCAAAGAATCACGCATTAGTTTGGTAGTCTGTGTCTCCCAAGCCGCAACGTGCAGAGTAGACGGAAAAAAAAACCACTGGATTGGCCCTAGGAGCCGCACCCCGTCTTGAACAACACTACTACTAGCCGGCACGTGGTCAGTGTGTGTGTGTGTGTGTGTGTAAAAGGGTGCGGATATGAGTCGCAGCGCGTGATGGGAGCGGGTGTGTGTGTGTGCTGCGTCGCCCCGCCGTCACGGGCATGGCTGTGTGCGCCCTCCGCCCCTCCGCCCCTCCGCAGGCGTGGCGGGCGGCGCCACGCGCGCGGCGCTGACGCAGCACTTTGCGCGGCGCGGCAATGCGGCGGACGTGTCCGCGAAGGAGCAGTCGCAGGTAGGCCGTTAGGCATATGGGGGTGGGGCGGGGGGCTATGGCATGGGGGGGGGCTATGGGGTGAAAGGCGGAGGGGCGGCCGCTGCATGACCGCTGCCGCCGTGTGCTGAATGACAAGCGGGACAAGCGAGCAGAGCCGGGTTTAACGCACTTGGTCCTGCCCCCGCCGCCGCCGCCGCCGCCGCAGGAGACCGCCACCACCATCGTCGGCATGGTCCTGGGCATGGCCGTGACACGCCTGCTCGCCACCGACCCCCACGACCCCGCTGGGACCACCATCGGCGGCAGCAGCAGCAGTAGCAGCAGCCGGGCGGTGTGGGCGGTGCTGGCGGCGTGGCTGGTGTTCGGGCTGCTGACGGCGCTGCACGTGTGGGCCAACGTGCGCGCCATGCGCTGCCTGGTGCTGCGCTCGCTCAACCAGCCGCGGTTGGAGCTGCTGGTCACGCGGTGCGTGCGGATGGGGGGTGGGGGCGGGGCGGGGTGGGGGGCGGAGGGCGGGGGTACTTCGTTCCAGAGTTCATTCCAAAGCAAGGGTGGTTGCGTGGGTGGGTGGAGGCGGGGGGCCCTGGCCGGCGAGGTTGTCCTGAGCCCTGACCGCCCAAAGCTACACCGGACAAAAGAGGTTGGGGTGGGCTCATGCCGGTGGCAGGGTGAGAGTAACCGGGGGGCGGGGGCGTCCGGGCTTCGAGAGGTCGAGTTCTCGGCTGCGGCTGCATCGTGTCAAAAGCTGGGGCAGCGCAGTAAACTATGTTTCTGCCATGTTGCACGGCCGCGCTGCTTCTCAGTTACCTTGGGCAGGACGGCGGCAGCAGCGCCGGCGATGCCGCTGGCGGCGGCGGTGGCAGTGGCGGCGCCGCCGCCGGCCGGGTGCTGAGCCCTCTGCAGGTGTCCGCCCTGGAGGACCTGACGCCGCCGCCCTTCCGGCGGCTGTGGGACTGGGCGGCAGGCGCGGCCCGCCGGCGGCCGGTGCAGCTGCATTTCGGCTGCCGCCTGGCTGCAGCCGCGGCCGCCGCCGCCGCGGCCGCCAGCAGCGCTGGTGCCGGTGGCGGCCGCGGCCGCGGCGGCAGTGGCAGTGGTGGTGGTGGTGCCGAGGGGGCCCAGGAGCAGGAGCAGCCGCAGTCGCGGCTGCGCCAGGCGGTCGCGCGCGCCAGCCGCCGCCCCTACCTGCTACTCGCCTCCGCCTCTGGTAGTACTACTCATGGTGGTGGCGGCGGCAGCGGCACGACGCTGCTGCCGCCCGCCGCCTCACCACCACGCGGTGGCCGCACGCACGTGCATGTGCACGTGGTGCTGCACCGGCGGGCGACGGCGGCGGCAGCACTCCTAGACGCGGCAGCCGCTGACGCAGCCGGCGCCGGGGCCGGGGCCGGGGCCAGGGCGAGGGCTGACGGTCTGCTGCGCGCCTTTGTGCACGCACACTGCCTGGCGCACCAGCTGCGGCTGCTGCAGCACGCGCAGGCGGCGCAGGCGGCGCGGCGGGAGCACACTGCAGGTGCCGCCCCTGCGGCTACAGCCTCAGCTGCGGCTAACACGGTGGCGGCGGCCGAGGCGGCGGCGGACGAGTGGATGGCGACGCGGTACGAGCCCTTCCTGTGCGCGTTGGCGGCGGCTGGGTGGCACACGGACCGAGTGACGCTGCCGCGGCCGGCGTGGACAGCGGAGTGGGGGCCGGCGGTGGGGCCGGCAGAGGCAGCACGGGAAGGCTCGCGGGGGAGGGGGGCGCACGAGGACTAGAGCTAACGTGGCCACGTGGGGCGACGGGCGTCTGCGTCTACGATACCGTAGCGGGGCAGGTGGGGTGGGGGCGTGTCGGATTGGATGGCTAGGTTAGCGGGGTGTACAAAGGTGTCTGGGGTCACTGTTCACCACGGGCAGGGGCAACGTACGGTTGTAAACAGGCTGGCAAGGTTGGCGTGATTGGCAGTACCGTCTGTGCTAGAGGTGTGGGCGGTAGGAGACATTCTACGCCACAGAAGGCCTGCGGACTACGCCCTGGGGCATCTAGATGTGTCTTTTGCCGATGTCCTACTACAAGAGGTATGAACCCCAGTTCCGCTTGGCGGCTGCCATGAAAAAGTGGTCAGTTGCGTACGTGCGTTTGCGCACGTGCGCGCGTGCCCCCCAGCGGCCGCTGTGTGCCATCAAAGCCCTGCGCATCTGCGAAATGAGAACAAATGCTTTTGCAGGGGCAGGGAGGCCGCAACGGCATCGCTGGAACTAGATGCTATTCTCTTGGATTCAGGGGAAAGGTTGTGCTTCAAATAATCAAATTGACCCACGTCCTGACGTCCCCAGAACTCCTTGCATCTTTCGACCCGGGCGCCCGCCGTTTCCAGGTGCGTGGAGCCCATGCAGGGCGTTGGCGGAGGAGGGGGTCGCACGGAGGACAGCAAGCGTGGGGGCGTGGGCCTGTGGGGTGGAGGCGTCTGCAGGTGGCAGCAGGTGGCAGGTGCGTGCCGTTCTTCGTTGGCAAACATGCGGGGAGGTGGGGGGTAGTTCATTCCGGGGAGGTGGGGGGTGTCAGGGGCGTCGTCCTTGCAGCACCCACTCTCCGGACCTGACCCCACGTGCGTCGGTCCTCTCCGGCCGCATCGGGACTGCTAGGCCAAGCGAGACCGTTGCCCATTCCACTGGCACACAGCCAAGCACGTCTTGCCAGCCTATTTCCATCCGTAACCCCCAAAGAACGTCTATAAGGGGGCGGGGCAAGGAAACGTCTGCGTTTTCGCCTAATCTGTGGGGATATTCCACGCATATTTTAAAACAATAGCACTGGCTGGAGAACCTGACACCGCCACGGAGCCACCCCTGCGCTGTAGGCGGTAAAAGCTTCCACAGGACTCCTACCTACCAAGTACCAACGGAACACCCTTAGCGAGCAAGTTGGACTTTGCAATGACTGCTACATCCGCCGGCAGGTGAGGGACTGGACGTCAGGCATGGCTTTGGGACTTGGGAGTACGTTTCGAGCGGTGTGCCCGCGAGCACCTGACGCCCAGTCCCGGCCCTGCGCCGGACGGTCGGGCCGCCAGAGGGGGGGGCGGCATCAGGTCCTCCAGGGACCAGGGCAGACATATGGTCGAAACGGGCGCCCCGCCTGCACACCTGCCTGCCGCCAGGAGCGTATGTCTCTACCAGTCTACCCCATAAACCCACAGCCTCACGCGCGGTGTCCTCCTGCACCAGCCGCGGAGATTCAGCCCACCAGGAAAGCTGCTGGCGCTGCGGTCGGCGGATGCAGAAGTTTTGGGTGTGCAACCCACTCGCGTCACCCGCGCGGAACGCGTCCAAACCCGTAAATTTTTTCGCGTTTCCAACGTCAGATGAGCGGCCCAAGGATCGTATGAGAGCAAACTGAGCACGACTGTGTGGCGACAGAGCGTGTCAGACCGTGTACGAGAGGGGTTCTGGTTCGATACCGTAGATGTGTCCTGGATGCGGAGGAGGTGCGGAAGCGATGTATAACTAGATCGAGATGCGTCTTACAGCGGAAGTCTTGCGTAAACGGGTATAGAATACGTGGCGAAAGGAGCCACGAGCAGCGGAAGTGGGGATACCAAGGGGAAGAGAGGGTGCGAACTCGAGGGCTCACACAGGCTCAGTGCGGGCACCTGGCTCGCTCACTGACTTCGCTCGCCAGGCTGGGAGCGGGACTAGTAGGCAGCTGACGTAGATGCAGCTGCAGGGCACGGACTGGTCTGGTCCGGCGGGCTGGTTCCTGCAGGGTCTTAGGCTATGGGCTGCCCTGTTGCAGACGGCTGGCCAGCTGCCGTGAGGTGGCGCACGCAGCGCAGGGAAGGGGGCCCAACTAGTGGGGGCAGAGAGGTGCGGACAGGATCATCAGCACACAGGTTACAAGGGCTCAAGGCCGGTAAGGAGGCAGCCAAGTTTAGGCGTGTGGAAACGTTCACCAGTCAACCGTGTGTTCACCGTTGTGCATGTGTCGGTGCGGCTCTGGGTCTGCCTGTCACGGCTAGCAGGGGCCTCCTTTTATACTCTTGGCGAGGGCCCCAGTCGTACACCGTACAGCCAATGCAGCACGCCGACAGTCTAAGCTAAGAACCTTCGCAGTCTGACTGGTCTAAGTTAAGGGCCATCGGCGGCCCGTCAATCTAAGCTTAGAACCGTCGGCCTAAGTTAAGAACTGTCGCCGCCCGACGGCGTTACCGGGCAAGTGGGTCGCTACTTCTAACCTTCGAGCATTCACTCCGCCGTTGTACCCACAAGCTCACCCACTTCTGTATCTGCATATTTATATCCAATATTAACTATATATATTGCACAAGCATCGCGGTCGTGCTGTCAACCGCCGGCGAAGTCCAACAGTGCGCCGCCGCACTCCGCGGCTGCGTGCCGAGGCACGAACCCGCCCAAACACCCCTTGACTCGTCATAGTTCCCCTCGCCGTTCTGCGCGCGTTTTCCGGCCTCCCGCGCACTTGGATTTCCCTGGGACATCAGTTCTGACTCAAGTCTTAGGCGGTCGTGGTTCATGGCCCTACCCAAATCGAGTGGTGACTTAGTGGCGCAGCACACCGCCCCCACAAACCACGGGCGGGTCGCTGGCTCGCTGCCCCTGCTTGTGGTCAGCTCGCGAGCACGGCTTTCACTTTACCCATCAAAGCCAGACTGTTTGTACTCGTTGCATGCAGTAGCTAATTTGCGTCCGCAACCGTTTTGGGCGGTGACCCAATCCTCCTGTACAGCTGTGCAACCTCGGGGTGTGTGAAACGCCTGGTCCCTCAGGCGCCAACAGCGCCCACAACGGGCGGACTGCAGCGGGCCTCGATCTTCCGTCGTGCTCAGCGGGGCTGGTACGAGGGAGCAGTTTCTCGTGCGTCATGCTTGCACCTCGGGCAAACCATGTCGGCACAACCTTGACGGGTCTCCACCGGAGTGATACCCGCGTGGGGTGCGCCTCCGCCACAGTTGCTGGGCGGGTACTTCACCTACCCTTAATGGAACGTTCGGAGCTCGCTTACGTCCGTACTCCGTAACTAGACTATTACAGGAGGTAGAAACTCTAGAAAGGATACTTAACTGAGACAGCCGGAGTCAGAACTGGATCCAGCATGGACTTAGTCTACCGCGCGATGTGTCTGCGTGCCATTCAGCGCCATACTGTTGTTGTTGTTGCATAAAACGATTTATTTCAGACAGCAGACTGTATTCCGTCAATCATGCGAGTGAAAACTCCAAACTCCGCGAAGCGCACTTATAGCGAGCCAATCGCTACGAATCAATCATTGTACATATCAACAGAAGAGTTGATAAACTGGTTACAGAGCGCTATGTGCAGGAGTGTTTGGCGTGGGCTGGCCTGGTCTCAGAGGCGCCAGTGATGAACCCACAAACGCTGGGACCTTCACAGCTCGATATTCTGGTATTTTATGCCACCCATAATTGTCGTTATATGCCAGGGAACGTGGTGTCGCGGTCCCGGTCTGCACCACTGTCGAAGATATTAAAGCACCGTCGCTGGGTTGTCATCACGATAACCTCAAATCTGCCAGTATTTCATTCGGATATAACACGGATATCGCTAGGGCCTCAGGGTGTGTGAGACCGAGAACCGGTCGAACATGCTTTTCTCTCCGTCAGAACTAAGCCGGCCCCGCAGTGGCGTACCGTGGCGAGGCTTTGGGCGTGCACTGATCATAATCCGTGTCGCCTGGGCTGCTGGCGCGCTCTGGGGTAACGACGTGCCGATGGCCCTTCCATTTGTGGTTGCTCAGGTAAATGGCTTCGTCGATAGCTTGCCGGAGGTTTGCTGGGTGGGCCCTATAAACCTTACGGGCCAGCCGGGGTCCCAAGCCACCCAGGAAATGTACCAGGTGCTGCGTGCCAGAGTTACCGTCGATATCCAGCAGCGCAAGCAGGTGCCGGTACCTATCTGCATATGACTGCACAGTCTCCCCCTTCTCCTGCACGCACGCTGCGAGACTGGCGTGCAGCTCTTGAGTGCTTGCTGCAAACCGCTTGAGGAATTCTTGCTTGAAGGATGCCCATGTGCAAAATCCACCCTCCGCCAATTCCCATTTCTGTGCTTCCTCAGCCCCCAGGCGGCATCGTGCAATACTGAGCTTACTGGCATCAGTCCAGAGCAGGGCTTCGCCGTATTTATCGATGCTGGAGACCCATGTCCGGGCGTTGTGCTTCTCAGGGTAGAACAGGGGAATCACATGCAGGCTGGCGGCCGTAAGCCCAGCCATCTCGGAGGGGTCCATTGTTGACGGAAACTAGGGGAGACAGGCTCTCAGCACCTGTCTCGATACCACACTCGCGTCACCCGCGCGGAACGCGTCCAAACCCGTAAATTTTTTCGCGTTTCCAACGTCAGATGAGCGGCCCAAGGATCGTATGAGAGCAAACTGAGCACGACTGTGTGGCGACAGAGCGTGTCAGACCGTGTACGAGAGGGGTTCTGGTTCGATACCGTAGATGTGTCCTGGATGCGGAGGAGGTGCGGAAGCGATGTATAACTAGATCGAGATGCGTCTTACAGCGGAAGTCTTGCGTAAACGGGTATAGAATACGTGGCGAAAGGAGCCACGAGCAGCGGAAGTGGGGATACCAAGGGGAAGAGAGGGTGCGAACTCGAGGGCTCACACAGGCTCAGTGCGGGCACCTGGCTCGCTCACTGACTTCGCTCGCCAGGCTGGGAGCGGGACTAGTAGGCAGCTGACGTAGATGCAGCTGCAGGGCACGGACTGGTCTGGTCCGGCGGGCTGGTTCCTGCAGGGTCTTAGGCTATGGGCTGCCCTGTTGCAGACGGCTGGCCAGCTGCCGTGAGGTGGCGCACGCAGCGCAGGGAAGGGGGCCCAACTAGTGGGGGCAGAGAGGTGCGGACAGGATCATCAGCACACAGGTTACAAGGGCTCAAGGCCGGTAAGGAGGCAGCCAAGTTTAGGCGTGTGGAAACGTTCACCAGTCAACCGTGTGTTCACCGTTGTGCATGTGTCGGTGCGGCTCTGGGTCTGCCTGTCACGGCTAGCAGGGGCCTCCTTTTATACTCTTGGCGAGGGCCCCAGTCGTACACCGTACAGCCAATGCAGCACGCCGACAGTCTAAGCTAAGAACCTTCGCAGTCTGACTGGTCTAAGTTAAGGGCCATCGGCGGCCCGTCAATCTAAGCTTAGAACCGTCGGCCTAAGTTAAGAACTGTCGCCGCCCGACGGCGTTACCGGGCAAGTGGGTCGCTACTTCTAACCTTCGAGCATTCACTCCGCCGTTGTACCCACAAGCTCACCCACTTCTGTATCTGCATATTTATATCCAATATTAACTATATATATTGCACAAGCATCGCGGTCGTGCTGTCAACCGCCGGCGAAGTCCAACAGTGCGCCGCCGCACTCCGCGGCGGCGTGCCGAGGCACGAACCCGCCCAAACACCCCTTGACTCGTCATAGTTCCCCTCGCCGTTCTGCGCGCGTTTTCCGGCCTCCCGCGCACTTGGATTTCCCTGGGACATCAGTTCTGACTCAAGTCTTAGGCGGTCGTGGTTCATGGCCCTACCCAAATCGAGTGGTGACTTAGTGGCGCAGCACACCGCCCCCACAAACCACGGGCGGGTCGCTGGCTCGCTGCCCCTGCTTGTGGTCAGCTCGCGAGCACGGCTTTCACTTTACCCATCAAAGCCAGACTGTTTGTACTCGTTGCATGCAGTAGCTAATTTGCGTCCGCAACCGTTTTGGGCGGTGACCCAATCCTCCTGTACAGCTGTGCAACCTCGGGGTGTGTGAAACGCCTGGTCCCTCAGGCGCCAACAGCGCCCACAACGGGCGGACTGCAGCGGGCCTCGATCTTCCGTCGTGCTCAGCGGGGCTGGTACGAGGGAGCAGTTTCTCGTGCGTCATGCTTGCACCTCGGGCAAACCATGTCGGCACAACCTTGACGGGTCTCCACCGGAGTGATACCCGCGTGGGGTGCGCCTCCGCCACAGTTGCTGGGCGGGTACTTCACCTACCCTTAATGGAACGTTCGGAGCTCGCTTACGTCCGTACTCCGTAACTAGACTATTACAGGAGGTAGAAACTCTAGAAAGGATACTTAACTGAGACAGCCGGAGTCAGAACTGGATCCAGCATGGACTTAGTCTACCGCGCGATGTGTCTGCGTGCCATTCAGCGCCATACTGTTGTTGTTGTTGCATAAAACGATTTATTTCAGACAGCAGACTGTATTCCGTCAATCATGCGAGTGAAAACTCCAAACTCCGCGAAGCGCACTTATAGCGAGCCAATCGCTACGAATCAATCATTGTACATATCAACAGAAGAGTTGATAAACTGGTTACAGAGCGCTATGTGCAGGAGTGTTTGGCGTGGGCTGGCCTGGTCTCAGAGGCGCCAGTGATGAACCCACAAACGCTGGGACCTTCACAGCTCGATATTCTGGTATTTTATGCCACCCATAATTGTCGTTATATGCCAGGGAACGTGGTGTCGCGGTCCCGGTCTGCACCACTGTCGAAGATATTAAAGCACCGTCGCTGGGTTGTCATCACGATAACCTCAAATCTGCCAGTATTTCATTCGGATATAACACGGATATCGCTAGGGCCTCAGGGTGTGTGAGACCGAGAACCGGTCGAACATGCTTTTCTCTCCGTCAGAACTAAGCCGGCCCCGCAGTGGCGTACCGTGGCGAGGCTTTGGGCGTGCACTGATCATAATCCGTGTCGCCTGGGCTGCTGGCGCGCTCTGGGGTAACGACGTGCCGATGGCCCTTCCATTTGTGGTTGCTCAGGTAAATGGCTTCGTCGATAGCTTGCCGGAGGTTTGCTGGGTGGGCCCTATAAACCTTACGGGCCAGCCGGGGTCCCAAGCCACCCAGGAAATGTACCAGGTGCTGCGTGCCAGAGTTACCGTCGATATCCAGCAGCGCAAGCAGGTGCCGGTACCTATCTGCATATGACTGCACAGTCTCCCCCTTCTCCTGCACGCACGCTGCGAGACTGGCGTGCAGCTCTTGAGTGCTTGCTGCAAACCGCTTGAGGAATTCTTGCTTGAAGGATGCCCATGTGCAAAATCCACCCTCCGCCAATTCCCATTTCTGTGCTTCCTCAGCCCCCAGGCGGCATCGTGCAATACTGAGCTTACTGGCATCAGTCCAGAGCAGGGCTTCGCCGTATTTATCGATGCTGGAGACCCATGTCCGGGCGTTGTGCTTCTCAGGGTAGAACAGGGGAATCACATGCAGGCTGGCGGCCGTAAGCCCAGCCATCTCGGAGGGGTCCATTGTTGACGGAAACTAGGGGAGACAGGCTCTCAGCACCTGTCTCGATACCACACTCGCGTCACCCGCGCGGAACGCGTCCAAACCCGTAAATTTTTTCGCGTTTCCAACGTCAGATGAGCGGCCCAAGGATCGTATGAGAGCAAACTGAGCACGACTGTGTGGCGACAGAGCGTGTCAGACCGTGTACGAGAGGGGTTCTGGTTCGATACCGTAGATGTGTCCTGGATGCGGAGGAGGTGCGGAAGCGATGTATAACTAGATCGAGATGCGTCTTACAGCGGAAGTCTTGCGTAAACGGGTATAGAATACGTGGCGAAAGGAGCCACGAGCAGCGGAAGTGGGGATACCAAGGGGAAGAGAGGGTGCGAACTCGAGGGCTCACACAGGCTCAGTGCGGGCACCTGGCTCGCTCACTGACTTCGCTCGCCAGGCTGGGAGCGGGACTAGTAGGCAGCTGACGTAGATGCAGCTGCAGGGCACGGACTGGTCTGGTCCGGCGGGCTGGTTCCTGCAGGGTCTTAGGCTAAGGGCTGCCCTGTTGCAGACGGCTGGCCAGCTGCCGTGAGGTGGCGCACGCAGCGCAGGGAAGGGGGCCCAACTAGTGGGGGCAGAGAGGTGCGGACAGGATCATCAGCACACAGGTTACAAGGGCTCAAGGCCGGTAAGGAGGCAGCCAAGTTTAGGCGTGTGGAAACGTTCACCAGTCAACCGTGTGTTCACCGTTGTGCATGTGTCGGTGCGGCTCTGGGTCTGCCTGTCACGGCTAGCAGGGGCCTCCTTTTATACTCTTGGCGAGGGCCCCAGTCGTACACCGTACAGCCAATGCAGCACGCCGACAGTCTAAGCTAAGAACCTTCGCAGTCTGACTGGTCTAAGTTAAGGGCCATCGGCGGCCCGTCAATCTAAGCTTAGAACCGTCGGCCTAAGTTAAGAACTGTCGCCGCCCGACGGCGTTACCGGGCAAGTGGGTCGCTACTTCTAACCTTCGAGCATTCACTCCGCCGTTGTACCCACAAGCTCACCCACTTCTGTATCTGCATATTTATATCCAATATTAACTATATATATTGCACAAGCATCGCGGTCGTGCTGTCAACCGCCGGCGAAGTCCAACAGTGCGCCGCCGCACTCCGCGGCGGCGTGCCGAGGCACGAACCCGCCCAAACACCCCTTGACTCGTCATAGTTCCCCTCGCCGTTCTGCGCGCGTTTTCCGGCCTCCCGCGCACTTGGATTTCCCTGGGACATCAGTTCTGACTCAAGTCTTAGGCGGTCGTGGTTCATGGCCCTACCCAAATCGAGTGGTGACTTAGTGGCGCAGCACACCGCCCCCACAAACCACGGGCGGGTCGCTGGCTCGCTGCCCCTGCTTGTGGTCAGCTCGCGAGCACGGCTTTCACTTTACCCATCAAAGCCAGACTGTTTGTACTCGTTGCATGCAGTAGCTAATTTGCGTCCGCAACCGTTTTGGGCGGTGACCCAATCCTCCTGTACATGGGGACGTCAGGATTGGATCCAAAACTTTTTCCGTGGATCTAGGAGAGCATCTAGTTCCATTTATGCCAATGCGGTCTCCTTGCCCCTGGAAAAGCGACTGAGCTCAATTTACAATTTCACTGGCTTGAACGCAAGATAACTGCGCACTAGAGTTAAACCCTGTGAGAAGAACTCGAGCATTGCAAGGACAACAGGACTTCTGTATGGATGCATCGAGAATAATTCCTGGCTTCAATTGCATCTTGCTTACCCTGTCGCTAGGGGTTTCGCGGTGGCTGTAAGCTGAATGGCCGTGGCCACTTGTCGCTGGAGGCCCTAGAGACGCCGGGTAGAGGACTCCTATACAGCCAAGCGCATGTTTACCAAGGCGTCGTTCTCCGGTGAGAGGCAAAGCTCCGTATGTAATATGCCACAATTAGGACGGTGCACAAACAGCGACATTGCAGCGCTGCGGGCCCAAGGCCTTATCGCAATCAGGCATAAGATACGCATACCAGTCTGCTACCAGTCCCGCGACAAATCGTCCAGTCCCGCGACTTGGTCAACGGCCGTGTGTGGCGTGCCGACCTTGTCCCTCAGTCCCGACCCCAGCGCGCACCGTCTCGCCCCGGACGAGCCGCGCCGAGGATTTGCCTGGTTTCCTTCTCTCATGCTTGGGTACGCACAATTCCTCCCTCAACTGCACCGCTCAGAGTTCATCGAAGCCGCGCTCGATGCCGGAGATGAATCGGGGCCTGGAGACCTCTCGCTGGACTCAGGGGGCGCGGCTATGGTGCTCGGCAGCTCGCCGCCCATCCTGCTGCGCCCCTCCTCTCTGTCCATACCCATGGCGATTTCTCCAGGCAGCTCCATGCATGGCCTGATACATCAGCCTGGTTCTTTCAGTGGCTTTTGCGTCGATGGCAATTCCAGCAGCCTGTCTTTCTCGCAGTACTCGCAGCAACAGCAGCAGCCGATGGCAGGCCAGCAGTTCGGCGCCGGCGGCGGCATCTTTGCACAGCGCGCGCAGCATCAACAGCAGCAGCAGCAGCAGGCGCAATGGGAAGCGCTGTATGGCGTGGCGCCTATGGTGACGTCAGCGTCGGCGGCAGCAGCAGGGCCGACAGCAGCAGGGCCAGGTGCAACAGCCCAGCAGCAGCAGCAGCAGCAGCAGCAGCAGGGTCTCCAATGGCCTGGCCTGGGCCTGTCCTCACGTGCCTCTGACGCCATGGGCGCGCGGAGCTCCCTCACCGGGGTAGCTGCGCCCTCACCGCCCCCCGCCGCGCCCTCGCCCCCGTCCTTTGTCCCCATGGACGCTGCAGCACCCGTTACAGCAGCAGCTGCTGCTGCCGCGTACCCTTCGGGCCGCACCAGTGCAGCGGGTGGCGGTGGTGGCGCCGGGGGCGGCGGCAGCGCTCCGGCCGGCCCCTACTCCGGTGCCGGCGGCGGCGGCCTGGCGCCGTCGCTGCGGCCTGGCGGGGGGCAGGTGGCGCAGGTTCTGACCATGTCGCTCCCAGCCCAGATGCAGGCGCAGATGCAGCAGCTACAGGCGCTGCAGGCGCAGGTGCAGGCACAGCAGCAGCTGCTGCAGCAGCAGCTGGCGACGCAGCAGGCGCAGCTGCAGCGGCATCTGCCGCAGTCTTCGCTGGCGGCTGCTGCCGCCGCCGCCGCTGGTGCTGGTGCTGCCGCCGCGCCCACCACCATCTCTGCTGGCGGCGCCGCCACCGCCACCAGCAGCGCCGCCGGTGCACCGCAGCAGCAGCTGGCCGGCAGTTGTGCGAGCCTGTCTACGGAGCAAGCGCCCGCAAGCAGCCCCCTACTGGTCATGGGCTCGGCCGCGCTTACGGCTTCTGCTGTCACAGCCGCGTCTTCTGCGGCTGCTGCCAACACTGCTTCTGAGTCCATGCGTGCGCTTGCAGTGGATCCGATGGCGCCCGGCCCCGTGCCGGCCGCCGCCTCGGCGGCGTCAGGTGGCAGCAGCAGCGGCACGGCAGCACTGCAGCAGCAGCAACAGCCGTCCGCCTACAGCGGGTACGCGGCCTGGCAGCAGCAGCAGCAGCAGGTGGGGCAGCCTGGTGGCGCCTTGTCACTGCCGCCAGCAGCAGTACCGCCACAGCAGGGCCTGCAGCGGCAGCTGTCTGCTCCCGTGTCACCGAAGCCGCCGCAGCCGCCGCCGCCGCCTCCCTCGCACAAGCACCCGCACGCGCCCGAACATGACACAACCAGCGCCGGCGGCGGGGGCGGCGGCGGCTACAGCGCTGCGCAGCCAGTGCCCAAGAAGCGGACCAGCTTCACTTCCGAGTACTCTGCTGGATTCACTGGGACGCCGCTAACCTCACCGCAGGTGCGCTTAGGCGGCATTGAAATCTGCATCCACACCACCTGCTGCTGCTTCCTTACTCGCTTTCATGGTAGCAGACGCCTACCTGTACAGGGGGGCTTGCCCCCCTCACCGCGTCGGCTCCCTTAATAATCCACGCCATGACCTATGTATGGAAAGGCGTATACATTCATTTACTTATTTGCTTGCTTTCCGCCGCCGCATGCTGCATGCATGCAGGGAGGCCTGCTGTGCCCCAGCCCCAGCTCCCTCGCGGCACAGCTGAGCCTCAACGAGGACTGCAGCTCCCCAGCAGGCGGCGGGCTGGGCAGCGCCCCACCCCCAGCAGCAGGAACGGCGGCGACCACCGCCAGCAGGGCCGCCATTGCCGCCGCCGCCGCGGCGCTGGGGGCGGCGACCGGGGGAGCCGCTGTGGGCGAGGGGCCACCGTCGTCGTCCTTCCCACAGCAGCTGCTGTCGCCGCAGCTGCGCCATGGCCAGTCCATGGGAGAGGTACGTGCGTGTGGTGCGCGCGCGCGGCCGCGGCTGCTGGCGCAGGGCGCGGTGGAGTGCTGGTGGGGCTGCAGGAGGCGTGTGGATGGCGCACTGCCGTTACAGTTATTACAGTTTGGGATCGCTACCTAGCGAAATGCGGTGTACGGTGATACGGTCATTCGAATTCCAGGTAATGCAAAGCCACGGCACCCTCCCAGGCAGGGCGTACTACCTGCTCGTATACGGCCATCCATATCCTACCAACGCTCAGCGGTATGGTCTCATGCACTCCATGATTATTTGCGGGGCTGTGCGTGCCTGCTGGATCCCGCCCGCCAGGTCGTCCCCATGCTACCCCAGCTCATCCGGAATGCCACCACCACCAGCAGCTCCACCGGCTTGGCTGCTGGCACGACGGCGGCGGGCCCCATGCCGGCGCCGCCGCCGGGCCTGCTGGGCAGCGGGCTATCCATGTCGTCAATGGCGCTCCTGCCCGCGTACCTGCAGCCGCTACAGCCGCAGCCGCCGCAGCAGCAGCAACAGCCGCAGCAGCAGATCGGCGGGAGTGCGGGGCTGTCGGTGGCGCTGCTGCCGCTGGAGCTGCAGCAGCAGGCGTACCAGCCACTGAACAGCAACGCATACTACAGCGGCGGCGGTACGGGAGGAGACGGTAGCAACAGGTGCGGCGGCGGGAGCTCTCTATCTGTGGCTGGCTGCCATGCATGGCGACACGCCAAAAGGACAGTCGCCGGGTCGTAGTTCTTTATTTGATTGTGCTTACGTGAAGCCGGGCGGCGGTGTAACATACAGCTGCCAGCGCATGTGCGCGTGGATACAGTAGTGTGGTGGCGGAAAAGGACCTATGCATGGACGCGTGTGCAGGGCCGTGTAATCGCCGAGCTCACGCCACGTGCACATGGGCATGGACATGCACATGGATCTTCCCGCTGCCCAACCGGCGCTGCCACTACTCCCGCACGCACGCCGCACTCGCACTCGCACTCGCCCGTAACCTGCACCACCATGCATGTGCACCCGGCCCCCTTGCTCGCTGCCAAACCATGTCCCCCCCCAGAACCTAACTTGCATGGAACCCACCCGACCGCGCGCTGGCTGGACTGGGCTTACCAGTATCATTTCTTGTAAAAGACACCATACATACCCACAGTCCACCACCAATAAAATCACAAACACCACAAACATCTCACACCTAAAACCCCCACAGTGACGGCGGCATCGGCGAGCGCAGCAGCAGCCGGCTGCACCCAGGCGGCGGCGGCTTCCACCACCTCGGCGGCGGCGCCAGTTCGCAGCAGCTCACGCGGGACAAGAACCGCGAGGCACAGCGGCGCTACCGCGAGCGCCAGCGGGTGAGTGGGTGGGCTCGGGCGGGTCGGCTGCTGAGGTGGGCTGTTGGGCTGGATTCGCTGCTGTGGGCTGAGATGGGCTGCTGGATGGGCTGAGATGGGCTGCTGGACGGGCTGGCGGATGGGCTGAGTGGGCTGGTGCGTGGATGGGCTAGCTGAGTGCGCCGGCTGGTGCGTGGTCCCCGTGCGTGCGTGCGTACGTGCTGGGCCGCCATGGACTCCATTGATCAGGGCTCTATCTTGGGTTGGCTGTCTCCGTGCTCGCTGCCTCATAGCTCCTGCTCCTCCATCGATCCTTGTTTGCTGCGTGATGCTGCTGCAAACTCTGATGTTGTGTACTCCGTCTCCTGCCGCTGCTGACGCTGCCACCGCTGCCGCTGCCGCTGCAGGGCGCGCTGGCCACGCTGCAGGCCAAGACGGAGGAGCAGGCGCGCGTCATTGAGGGCCTCACCCGCGAGAAGAAGATGGTGGAGCAGCACAACCGGGTGGGTGGGTGGGGTAGTTCATTCCAGAAACCGAAGAGAAACGACCAAGTTGGGTGGGTGGGTTGGGTGCGTGCGTGCCTACCTGCTGCGTGTGGGGCATGTGGGGTGGCGGGGTCAGAGTGTTGTGCACGGAGGCGCATCGGTGTAGGCGGAGCTCCTGCGTGGTAGGCATGGGCCGGGGTCGGTCGGTCTTGGGCATCCCGGCATTGTCCTGCAGCCAGCCGACGGCAAAAAGGACACGGCGGCGCGCGTAAAGACGCGACTGGCTAGCTAGGGGGATGCCAACCCTTTCGCAGCGCCGGCGCCGGCGCCGGCAGCGGCGGCGTGTCAACTGTGCCTTGCTGGGTGCGTGTGCGCTGTGCGCTGGGCCGCTGCGTGCCTACCGAGGCCTGCCTACCTAGGCCGTACAGCAGCAGAGCGCGATCACAATTCCTCGCTCTCAAGCTGCTGGCCAGCCACACGTGGTGCTGTCTGTTAACATGCTGTCGTCTGTATGCCGCCGCCGCGCGCGGCGCCCTGTTTCCTGCGCCGGCTGCGGCGGCCGTACGTGTGGTGCTTTTACGTCGTGTGTGCAGATGCTGCTGGAGCGGGTGTGGAAGCTGGAGGGCCTGGTGGAGTCACTGCAGCGCGCCGCCGTGGGGGCCGGGGGCGCCGGGGCCGGGGGAGCCAGCAGCTTGGATGGCGGCCCAGGCAGTGTGGGGCCGCCGCCGCAGCCGCTGCATCATCCTCAGCAGCAGCAGCAGCAGCAGCAGCAGCAGCAGCAGCAGCAGCTGGGGCCTGGGGGCAACAGCGGTGGGGGCGCGGCTGCTGCTGCGGCGGCTGCTGCCACTGACATGCAGCAGGGCGGCGGCGGAGGCAGGGGCGGCGGCACCGGCGACGGCAGCAGCGCCGGCTACGATGGCGGCGGCCTGAATGTGCCCATGTGCACATCACCCACGCCACCGCTGCAGCTAGCGCAGCATTCGTGGCAGCGACACCAACAAGAGCAGCAGCCGCCGCCGCCGCCGCCGCAGCAGCAGTAGATAGCTGCAACAGCAACAGGGCATGCATGAAGCCTGAGCCTACGTTGTCCTCGGGCGGGATGAGTGTCGGGTCATAGTAGTCGTAGCGGCTAGCGTGGCCTGCGCCCCGTTTGCTTGGAGTGGTTTTTGCGAAGGTAGCGCCGGTCGTGCTGTGGGGTTATAGGCGCGGCTTTACGGTCAGTTAAATCTCCGTCGTTCGTGCGCGCCGCCGCCGTAGTTTCCCTGCTATTCATTGATCCCCTTGGATGCTGCTCTGTCGACGTGCTTGCTGGGCCAGGGAGCGAGACTGGGAGAGTGCGTTGCAACCGCCGCCCCGTCCTGCTGACGTGCGCGTACGTGCATGGAAATCAGCGGCGGCCGCCTTCTGTACTGCTGTGGGTGCGGGGCGTCGTCGAGACATACAGCTGCAAACGGGACATTACAGTGCATACAGGTGAAGGAGTTGAACTGTTGAAGTGTCAATTAGCAGGTGCCATTGAGCAGGGTTGAAACAAGGAATGAGTTTCGGACCGTTTGTGTGCAGTAGGATTGTAAAGCCGGTTGGGTGACATTCACCGACTGGCTAGAGTAAGGCGCGGAGGACCACGCACTCGCTGTATAAGTCCCGGTGGTTACTGCGCGACACGGAGGTTGCTGCTGTGCAGTGACAACTGAACTGGTTGCGAAGACATTGCACTGAATTTGGTTGATGTGTTTGTAGTGAAGCAAGAGGCGTGCGAGATGAAATGAAGGGGAGGGGCGTGCTGGGGAACTGGGCACCTGACTGGGCACGGCATGCCTCCGCACAGGAATCTTATGCGGCGCCTGCATTTACACTCTCACCGCGACATGGTGACTGCTTGAAACATACCGACTCGAATGTCAGCCGGCCCACCTCGATGTGTCTCGTGCTGCGCCATGTGCGCGCGCCGCAACTGATTCACACGGAGCTTCTGTCACCTTCCTGCTCTTGGGATAACATCAGTTGCTAATTCTCTCGTGTATTTCTCCAGAGTATATCTCTGTGCCTGTTCGCAACAAAACGTTTGGAAAAAGAATAATACGTTTGTCCTCTCCTACGAACCGACCGCATCCTTGAAGCCAAAATGAGAGCGGATTGCTGATATATACGTAATTCCTGTTAGATTAAATTGAGCTGGCTCAGGGCGAACGGGAGGTCAAGACCTAAATGGCGCTGGCGGCAGCCTCGCCGCCCGAAGTCGTGGCGGAGGATGGGGGTAAGTCGATCCACGTCGCACGCATAAGCGCACTTCAAAGCGGGATGGCGCGCAAGGAACCCTAACTGGCATCGCGGCGCGCCCGACTCGGGGCCTTCCCATCTTCCTCTGCTCGTCTTCCTCTGCTCGTTAACAGGTGCAGAGCTATCGCTTTCAGAAGTGCTGCTCATCGAGGTGAGCTCCGCCGGATGAGACCTGCGCGCCCTATCGCCGCTCCTGCAGCCGTCCTACACGGGGGCTCAGCGCCCCTTGCCCGCTCTCTGTCGCCAGCGGGCCCCCAGCCCGCAGCTTCCCACGCCTGCTTGCCATGGATGTGCCGAGGGGAGCGAGGGACTGGGGATTGTGGCCAGGGGGTGCGCCAGGGTCTCACCGGTCGCTGCGCAGCTGCACGGCAGGCTCTGTACGGCATAGCACGTGCCGGGCCGGGCTTGTTGGGCGGACGCGTTGGGCGTTTGGCGGTGGCAGCACTGCCAGCCGCCACAAACCCTTTCGCGACCCGTCCGCCTGTGTCCTCTTCTCGCAGCTGAGCATCCTCATCGTCTCCTTCGTGGCCGGCCGCGCGCTGGAGAGAATAAAGTTCAAGTGAGCGGCCCGCCGATGGGGTTTGGGGGGCGGGCCGTGGGGGACTGCCGGACTGAGCACGCTGTGGTAGGGGGCCGTGGCCCGTGGGGGTGGGCCAGAGGCGGGGGCGAGTGGGGCGACGGACGGAGGCCCCGGGAGGGCCAAAGGCAGGCAGAGGAAGGCCGGGCCAGGCCAGGCTAGGTGGAGCGAGTAGAGGGCCTGCGAACGCAGGGTCCGGGGCTCGTGCGCGCCAGTCCCAAGGCCGGCCTGAGGGGAGGGGCGGTCGGGAGGCCGGCGTGGCCGCCATCGACGCAGCCAGGGCCGTCATACCTCTGCCCCACCCAGCTGCTGAACGAAATGCTGCCCCCGCCTCTTGCGCTCACATGGTGCGCGCCCCCGGGCGCCCCCGGGGCTTGTTGTGCCAACACCAACACCAACAGGTGGATGGGCGAGGCGGGCGCGGCACTGCTGCTGGGCCTGGTGGTGGGGCTGATCATGAAGGCGGCGGGCGTGGACCACACGCTGGCCCACGCCGTGGAGTTCAGGGTGAGGGCTTCAGGGCTGGGACGCCTGGGAGGGGTGCCGACATGCTTGCTGTTGACACGCGTGCCAGGCACACGAGATAGGGGAAGGGGGGGCATGTGTATGGGCGCGTGTTTCGGGGCGGGGGGCGACAGGGCGGGGGGCTTTGAGGGAGGCCCGGGTGCGGAGGTGGCAGCTCGGACGCGGTGCGCTCATTATATCATGGTGTATGTATGCTGCTGCGGCGGCGGCTGCGGCTGCGGCGGCTGTTTGTTGTCCCACAGGGTGACATCTTCTTCTACGTCCTGCTGCCAACCATCATGTTTGACGCGGGTTACGGCCTCGACGCGAAAGTGTGAGTTGAAAGTGTGAGTTGACAGAGCTATGCATTGAATGCGTAAGAGTGAGAAAGCCTGCACACACGCTCATGTGCCTAATGCGGCCCCTGCGGTCCCGGTTCCCCACAGGTTCTTGAAGAATGTGGGCAGCGTGTGCTCGTTCGCCTTCCTGGGCACCACCATCTCCACCTTTGCGGTGGGGATGATCATGTGAGTGTGTGTACGGCGCGTCGGCCGATGGCTGGGTAGGGCATGATTGAGGAGGCATAGGACGGGCGTGGAGACACGGTAGGGTAGCGATGCAAAAAGCGCAGTAGGCTGGACTAAAGCGACAGCGGTGGTGCACAGGGCTGGGTTGGCAGGGCGCCGTGGCGCCGGGGGAAAATGGGAAGGGCCAACGGCGGTCCTTGGAAGCATGGCAGGCGGCGGCGGCTATCCAGCGGCGGAATGGCTGCTGGGCGCTTGCCGTATTGATCATTGTGGGATCCAGGGAAGTTGGATATTAGGGCCGCCCGGCAGGCTCACGTCGTCGTACCGTGCATGCGGCAATCACGCAGGTGGGGCTTCGGGCGGCAGGGCTGGTGCTACCAGATGAGCCTGCTGGAGAACCTGACCTTTGGCGCGCTCATCAGCGCCACCGACCCGGTGGGTGGGTGTGTGGGCGTGCAGGGGGGAGGGGGTAGTTCATTCCAGAAACCAGAAGCAAAACGACCAAGAGAACCCAAACCGGGGGGGCGTGTGGGCGTGTGATATTGGGGTGGGTGCTGTGGACAGGAGAGGCGGCGGGCGTTGGGTTGGGGGTTTGGCTGCGGCGCGCGTGATGCAGAGTCTGCCGCTGCGTGTGTAGGGCGGGGCGGGGCGGGCAACGGTGTGCATGTATGCTCTCGCGCCGCCGTCACAGCAGTCTTGCAGTCCCGTCGTTGGCTTCTTTCGCCGCACTGCCCAACAGCCCAACCCATGCACCTGCGCTGGGCATAAGCCCTAGACCTGAGGCCTGAGTAGTACGGTGCCCGTGCGCCCGCAACCGCACCCACACCCACACCCACGCCCACACCCACACCCACAACCGCACCGCACCCACACCCACGCACGCCTGCTCTGTTCCCCCACCCAATTTCCCCCCCCATCACCTCATTCCCCGCACTTCTATCTCCCCCCCATCAGGTGACGGTGCTGGCGGTGTTCCAGCGCCTGGGTGCGCAGCCCGACCTGTACATGAACGTGTTTGGCGAGAGCGTGCTCAACGGTGCGCGTGTGTGTGGGGGGGGGGCTGCACTGTCACGTTGTTCTGCTCGGACGCCTTTGTGTGTGTTAGAGATCATAAGGGAGAGAGAGAGAGAGAGAGAGAGAGAGAGAGAGAGAGAGAGAGAGAGAGAGAGAGAGAGAGAGAGTGTGTTAGAAAAGCACAAGGAGAGGAAGGGTCGACACCGTGCGTGCAGCATGCATAGGCAACGGCGCGCCATCGATCGTCGTTCGCTGCGCGTGTTACCTCGTTACCGCGTCATCGGGCCGAAGCAGCTCCACATACTTAACCGAATCGCGTGACCCCTCCCCACCGGGTGGAGCTACGGCCCTCGCCCCGGCGTTGCTGTCCCAATGCACCGTGTATGCGCCTAGAAATTTGCCCGATCCGTCCCAACCCGGCCCAAACCACCCAACCAAACCCGTAGAGACGTCCAGAACCACCGATCTCACCTACGATCAGGGCGCGAAAGGCAAGGCAAGAGGCAGCACCGAGGTCGGTCAGTGATGGCATGTGAACGCACGTCATACGAAAAACTATGAACCTAAACCTATAGAAGCTAGATTAGAGGGGTCACGCGATTCGGGAAAGAGGGTGGGCGGAACGGCGGGCAGGCAGAAGACGTCCGGGGCCAGATCGGCATGAGGTACATGGGGCGCGAGCGGAAGGCAGCAGCACGGGCTGAGTCGGGCTGTGTGTGGGGGTATGCACGACACCGTGGGCTGGCGGGGGCTGACCCCCCGCTCCCCGCTCCACGGTGACGCCGCCAGAGTGCATCTGAACACGGCAATTGGCAATCGGCGGCCACGCAAATGTCACCCCCCTTCCGTGACGAGTAGAAATGGCGAGGATGCGGCGTAGGCAGGCGACGGCAGATGGGCGAGGCAGAGGGGGGCACGCTTGGGGGCACGGTAGAAGGCCAGGGCGCCCGCGACACGGTATACATGCAAGCACTCACAGGGAACACAAACGGGAGTCAGTAACGGAGGACAGGAAGGAGAAGAGGTCGCACCCGAGGGCTTTATCGCCCACAGCCCAGTGATCGCGCGAACCCGACCGAAGCAAGGGACCAGGGCGACATGCCCCAATCCCACCACGCGAGCGGCTTTCGGTAGCATCGTCCGAAACTAACGGTACGCGACGAAGACGCACGCAAAACGAGTGTGTGTGTGTGTGTGTGTGTGTGCGCGCGCGTGTGTGTGTGCGTGTGTGTGAGGCACGCGTGGCGCGACGTGTGCGTGTGCTCACTAACAGCTAACATCTACCCGGTGTGCACCCTTGTGCGCTTGTGCTGCACTGCGCACACACACGTGCGCGCACACACACGTGCAGACGCGGTGGGGCTGGTGCTGTTCCAGGTGATTACCAAGTTCCTGGAGGGCAAGGCCGTGACCGGGCCCAACGTGATGGCAGGTGCGTGGGCAGGGTGCGTGCGTGTGTGCGTGTGTGCGTGTGTGTGTGTGGGGGGGGGGGGAGGGGGGGGTTACCAGCCCAAACTAAACCAAACCCAATGCATAAGAGCGGGGGGGTAGTTCATTCCAGAACGTGCGTGCCTGCGTGCCTGTGTGGGGTGCTTGCGTGGGCGTGTGCGTGTGCTTGCCTGCGTGCCTGCGTGCGGGCGTGTGTGCGTGCCTGCGTGCCTGCCTGCGTGCGTGCGTGCCTGAGTGCCTGCGTGCCTGCGTGCCTGCGTGTGGGTGTGTGCAGCATGGGCTGACTGAGGTGTGTGCGCGAGTGGTACGTGCTCAGCTGCAGTGCGCTTGTGCGTACTGCGTACTACTATTGGGGGCCAGTGAGCATGTGCTTGCATGCTCGTGCGCAAACGTCTACGCTGCTGCGCCCCCGCCCCCGCCGCACGTACGGTACACTCACACATGCACGCACACGCGCACATACGCGCACATACACGCACACACGCACACGCGCCGCCCACCCGCCACGCAGGCATCGGCCTGTTCATTGGCATCTTCGCCGCCTCGGTCGCCATCGGGCTGGCGGTGGGGTTCCTGGCGTCGGTCATCTACAGGTGGGGTGGGTGGGTGGGTGGGTGGTGCGGGGAGGGTGGGGGACACACGATGGGAGCGCGTGTGCGGTGCGTGTGGGTGCATGTGCTGTCTGCATTGTGAGAAAGTGCCGTCAAGTCATCCGCCCGGCCTGCCCGGCCTGCTGTAATGACTGCCAGTACTCCCCATGCGTCAGCAGCACCCGCCACACCCCACGCGGCTGCTGCCTCTGCTCGCAGTTCAGTTGTTTCGGGACAACGGGAATGGTTTGCCATCAATCGCCATCTCCCACCCATAATCTCCCTCTGGACATCGGCACTTCATTTTTGATTACACACCATCCATGGATGGCTTACCCCCCCTTCGTGTGCACTGACGCAGGTCGCGCTTCTTCTACTCGGGCGCGGTGTACGACCGCGTGACGGGCAAGGAGATCTCGCCCGCGGGCAACTGCGTGTTCGAGGTGCGTGCGCGTGTGTTCGAGGTGCATTCGTGTGTGTTCGTGTGTGCCGGTCGTGCGTGTGTATGCGTGTGTGCTGCTCGTGTGTGCACGTGTGTGTAGTGCCTACTGCCACCTGCCTCGAAGGTGTCAGCAGCCGGCCACCAGTCAACCGCCACAACAGCCCGATAGCCGTCTGCTCCCCAACCACCCATATCTATCACGCCACGCCTCCTCTGCTCCGCCCCTCCGCGCCAACCACTGCTATGACCAGCTCCTGCCTGTCACTCCTGCCTGCCCGCCCGCCTGCCTGCCTGTGCCTGACCCCCTGTGTACCTGGCTACGCCTTTCCTTCTTAACTCAAAATGCGTAACCCCCCCCTGCCTCCTCCTCCTCCGCCCCCGCCTGCGCCTCCACTCCACTGCACGGCCTCCTCCCCAGGTGGGCGTGGCCATCACCTTTGCCTACGGCGCCTACCTGGTGGCTGACGTGGCGCACTGCAGCGGCATCGTGGCGGTGGTCACCAACGGCATGGTGCGTGCGGTGCGGCGTGCGGCGTGCGTGTGGTGCGGCGTGTGGTGCGGCGTGCGTGGTGTTGTGGCGCGGCCGCGGGTTGGGGAGCTGGGAGCTTGGCTGCTGGGGCTTGGCTGCTGGGGCTTGGCTGCTGGGGGTCGGGCTGTCTGGCTGTCTGATTGCGGGGCGCCGCCGTGCGCACCGGGAGGGGAGGGGCTGGCCAGGGGCTGCGTTGGAACGATGTCGTCGCACGGGCCCGCGTACTTTGCGCTTGGGCTTACACCGTACCCCGGAGTCCGACCGTCCGATCCCGCCCCCCCCCGTCTGCTGCTGCGCCTGCTGCTGCTACTGCGCCTGCTGCTGCTACTGCGCCTGCTGCTGCTACTGCGCCTGCTGCTACTGCGCCTGCTGCTGCTGCGCCTGCTGCTGCGCCTGCTGCTGCAGGTCATGAACCTGTACGTCCGCCCCAACCTCAGTCACGAGGCCGAGGTCAAGATCGAGGTGAGGGCCCGGGAGGGAGGGGCCAGAAGTAAGTAAGAGGAGGCGTGGCGCGCAACTGCATCCAGGAGGCGCTGTCGCGGTCCGCTGCTGCGATATGGCTTCACATGCAAGCCGCTCCCATCTCGCGCCTCACGCGCCACCGCAATACCTTCTAGATGCCCCGCTTGCGTTATGCCTTTTCCTCTGTGCTGACGGCTCCTGCTGTATTCCTGTGCATGCTCTTGCCTGCCTTCACAGTACCTCTTCAAAGTCCTGGCCGCCTTATTTGAGCTGTGAGTGGGACGGGCGGTAGGCGGCGGGCTTCAGATTGGCGGCGGGCGGTGGGGCCATGCATGGGGGGGTGGGGGGGTTTCGCAGCCCGGGGTCATCGATTGCACATAGCCACACACACAGCGCACACATCCATGGGCTGCGGCTGCCGCATCGGCCGCCGTACACAAGACCCAATACCGTAATGTCCTACTGCCTCCCGCACTGCACACTGAGTGCACATCAATTATATAACCCACCCACCCATCCCACACACAGGTTCGTGTTCTGCTACATCGGCAGCACGCTCTTCTTGGGCCCCCAGCACTACAACGTGTGGAGCTACACGGTGGGTGGGTGGGTGGGTGGGTGGGTGGGTGGGTGGGTGGGTGGGTGGGTGGGTGGGTGGGTGGGTGGGTGGGTGGGTGGGTGGGTGGGTGGGTGGGTGGGTGGGTGGGTGGGTGGGTGGGTGAGTGGGTGGGTGGGTGGGTGGGTGGGTGGGTTTGGGTGTGCTGCCGAGGCCGACATAGACGCGAAAACGTCGGTACAGCCCCCGAGCGAGCAGGGGTGTGGGGGTGGCATTGGCTGGGGCTTGCATATGTTCGACGTTGTGATAGGGGGGCGGCACCGGGGCCCGACATGGCCACAAGCACACGGCCATAAGCGCACGACCATAAGCACACGGCGCCGCATCCCGCATCCCGCGGCCGGCAGCATCAGCGGCAGTCACACTGGCGAGTGCAGCAGCTACACGGGTGCATGCCCACACACCTACCGGTATATGCAACCTTGGCCTCTGTCACCTGCTTCCTCATCACCCCGGCCTCTCTATACACATCACCCACACTGCACCACCGCTGCACCCGCCATATCGCACTGCACCTTCTACCACTGCACACGCACACACACACACACACACACACACACACACACACACACACACACACACACACACACACACACACACACACACACACACACACACACACACACACGATTGCGGGGAATTCTCTCCGTTTCCGTTTACCAACACACACACACACACGGTGGACTCCAGAGCTTGGCTGCGCTCTGGGCAGGGGAGACGCGTGATAGCGGCAGCGTGTGGCCTAAATGCCTCGCTGTCGCTGGCTGTCCCGAGTACTCGCTCACGAGACTCGTCAGGCCGCCTGTAAACCCGTTGTTACACACACACACGCACACACACATGCACACACATGCACACGCACACACACACACACACACACACACACACACACGCACACGCACACACAATGCACACGCACACACGCACACACACACACACACAGGCGCTGTGCCTCATCGCGCTGGCCGCCTCGCGCGCCGCCAACATCTACCCGCTCAGCGCGCTGGTCAACTGGCTGCGGCCCATCGAGCGGCGCATCACGCAGAAGGAGCAGTTCATGATGTGGTGGAGCGGTGGGTGGTGCTGGGGGCGGTGGCGGTGGCTGTGGTGGGGGTGGTGGCTGTGGTGGGGGAGGGCGGGAGGGGTGGGGGCTGTGGTGAGGGTGGGTGGGAGGGAGGGGGAGGGAGGGAGGGGGGCGGTGGCGGCGGGGGAGGGAGGGAGGGGGGCTGTGGCCGGGCGGGCGTAGCTAACCGACTCACTCCACTGACTTCACGCAGCCAGCCACGCACCTCATTTACCCACCTCCCCCACACCTCCGCACACACACACACACACACACACACACACACACACACACACACACACACACACACACACACACACACGTCAGTAACTGCGAGCGATTGCGGGGATTCCTCTCCGTTTCCGTTTACCAACACACACACACACACACGCACAGGCCTGCGCGGCGCGATGGCCTTCGCTCTGGCGGTGGAGGCGGCGGACAGCTACGGCGAGGCGGGCGAGGTGAGGGTGCGGGGCGGATGGTCAGATGGGGATGGGCAGGTGGGGATGGGCAGATGGGTTGGCCTGACTAACGGATTCCCCCCCGAGCTCACGTCATCGTTGCCACTGGACGACACGCATGACACGCACGCGCGACACGACACGCACCCGCACAGGTGATGAAGACGGTGACCTTTTACCTCATCTTCATCACCGTGCTGTGGAACGGCGGCTCGGCCTCCTACATGTTGGAGGTGCGTGTGTGTGCGTGCGTGCGCGCGCGAGGGGGGCTGGGCGCGGCGTCATTGTGTTAAATAGCACAGGGAGTCATTGTGTGTGGGTGGTTGTGTGTGCGAGCGTGCTTTTGCTACTACTGTGTCTGTCAGTGGCTACGCGTTCGAACGTTCGCGTGTGCAGGGTCTGCTTCGCCGCCATCCGGCCGGCTTCGCTGCTGTGAAGATCCATACGAGTCCACTCAGCGCGCAAGTTACCACCATATACAAAGCCCCGCACATTGACTCGCGACCCCGCCTTCTCAAGCGCGCACACATACATATACACACGCCCGTGGCGTCGTTCATCGCGTCGCATACTCGGTACTCGGTCTTTCTTTTCTTTTGCATTGTTTTCCTCCCTAAGCTCACCCCAACACACATACACACACGCGCCCGCCCGCCCGCCCGCCCGCCCGCATCTGCCGAACGCACGCACTCACGCCCACCCACCCACGCGCTCACGCCCTCCTGCAGGTGCTGCGGCTGCGCGCCACCGACCCACTGCCCAACAAGTACGCCCGCGCCCAGGCCGCCAAGCACCAGGCTGACGTGGCGACCAGCCGCGCCGTGGCCGACCTGCAGCGCGCCTCCGCCGCCCGGGAGCGGCGCCTGGGCCTGGCGGCGGCGCAGCAGCAGCAGCAGCAGCAGCAGCAGCAGCAGCAGCCGGAGGAGCAGAAGAGGGAGGCGGGCAAGGGGTGCGGTGGGGTGGAGGCCAGTCGCGGCAGCGGCAGCGGCAGGAGCGGCAGGAGCGGCAGTGGGAGTGGGGACAGCGTTACGCCGGTGCGGGCCGCCGTCGTGGCGCCTGCTGCAACCGCGCCCGAGCAAGGCAGCGGCGGTGGCGGCGGCGGCGGCGGCGGAGGCGGTGCGGTGGAGGTGGAGGTGCAGCTTGCGGGCAGGCATGTGGGCGAGCGGGATGATGACACGGGTGAGTGGTGGGATCGGACCTGGCAGCTGGAGGGTTGAGGGGGGGAGATAAAGGGGGGTGTGTGTGTGTCGCTGCGTACACTACCACGTGTCAAACACACACACACACACACACACACGCCCACACACGCCCACGCATGCACGTGCTGCACGCTGCAGGCATCACTGCCCGCGGCGCCGCCAGCCGCGGCAGCCTGCCGGCGCTGGCTGCGGAGGTAGCGGGTGTGGATGCGGACGTGGAGGCTGCACAGCCGTCAACGTTGCGCTCGGGGCTTGGCGGCGGTGGCAGCACCACCACCACCTCCGCCGCCGCCGGCGGCACCACAGCCGGCGGCGTGCGGCGCAGCGGCTCTGTGCTGCAGCGGCTCCAGTCGCTCAACAACGGGCACCGCATGTTGGGCGGCTTCGAGAGGGTCCACCAGAAGCTGTCAAAGGTGGGGTGGGTGGGTGGGTGGGTGGGTGCGGGTGGGTGGGTGGGTGTCTTGAGCCTGGCGTTCAAAGGGTGGGTGGGTGTCTTGAGCCTGGCGTTCAAAGGCACGGGCACGTGCACACACGTGCATACCGTGGCCCTGCTACGCTTTGGTGCTCACCTGCACTTACAGTACCTGTCGGCGCGCGCCTCCTCAATGATACACGCGCACCGAACCCCATCCCTCCGCCCCTCCCCCCCTGCCCCCTGCCCCCCCCTCGCAGCTGCTGGTACACCCGCACGTGCGCTCCACGCACCAGCACGGTGCCGCGACGCCCAGCAGCGCACTGCACAGCCCAGCAGCGGGGCCCGCCGCCGCCGCCGCAGCAGCAGTAGCGGCAGCGGCAGCAGCAGCAGCAACAGAAGCAGCACCTGCGCCCTCGGCCGCACAGCCCGCGTCTCTTGCGGTTGTGCACGAGCACACGTCCTGAGCGGGTGCGCGTTGGTTGTTCGGGTGGTTCGTGAAACCATAATAGCAGGGGCAGCAAAACTGGCACCGTATTCTACCTGCGCGCGGAGCGGGTCCGTGATACGTAATCACCGCCAACAGCTGGTGGCGAAGCTTGCGTGTGTCTTACATCAAATAATTAGGGCTCGGGTGGGTGCAAAGGGTGTGCCTCCATTCGGATTGACAATTCATTGCTCGTCGCTGGCGGGTGACGGGCGTCTGGTGCCGTGGAAGTGGCAGGCGGATGGCACGTCCCGCACGGCGCCATCGTTCGCGGCGACGCAAAGGAGGACTGGGGGGTGGGTGTGGCGTGCTGCATCGGCATCGGCATTCAGCAAGGTGGCGTGCCCGGAGGGAGGGTCGCTGCTAGCTCCTGCAGAGTCACGTGTCCAAGGGGGCACAAGGGAAAGGACGGCAGACGAAGAGTCACGTGTGTGCTTGACTGCGCAGCCAGCCCGCAGGACAGCTACGGTAAAACGGTAGTACAGTCGGGGGTACCCTGAAATACCTCAAGCGGCTGGTGTATGAGTTCGAACTTGAGCGCTTGGCGATGGCGCGCTGCGCGAGTGTGCGTTGCTGCTTGTCACACTGGTGTTGGGTGGCGTCGGCGGTCGTGTGGCGCGAACAGGGTTAGCTCCTGGGGTTGTGTGGAGTTGCAGGCGCGCGTGCGCCTAGCTAGCGCGATTCATGGTATTGTTGAAACCTGCAGCACTTGATTGCGGAATTACTGAGGGGACGACCCGAGCGCACATGCGCACAAGGGCCGTCGATCAGCATACCGTATGCCTTCACGTGAAATTGGCCTGGTTTGGGTTGCAGTGGCGGCGTGTGTCGACCATGGTATCTACAGATCCCTTAGGGCGGCGTCATGCGGCGTCAGGAGGGCACTGCCTCGGCTGACCTCAGGGCGGAACGGCGCCAGCAGGCTTTTATTATTGTTCGACGGAGATTTATGATTGCAGAAATATGAAGTACTACGGAGGGGACTGCTGGTGCCGCGGAGGGCAAGGGGTTGTCTTGATTGGCGGGGTAGCAGTGACAGAGTTCTTGTTGGGTAGAGAGCGAGGGGAAGCCCTCCTTTGCTTCTAGGGGCTTGGCTGGTTTGTGGTTTGAGGCATGTTTAGTTTGACCTGTCCCCTGTGCTATGGCTGATTGCGTTTTCGCCGGCTTGGGAAGAAGAGGTTAGCTGAGCAGTCAGGCGTTGGCCTTTGGGAGCGGTTGGGAGTTGCTCGAGGAGTTCTTTCTTGCTGTGTATGAGTGCTGTTTGTGCGCGTTTTGTGAGAGCGAGCGAGCTGCCTTCCTGTTACGTCTGACCTATGGAGGCAGGCGCCCTGTGATCGCGGCGGTCAAGCGTGGAATGCGCTTCATTCGCCGTAGGCTTGGTTCGTGTGCGCCGTTCAGGTGGTCGGCGCTCTCGCGAGTCCAAAGAGGCTGGTTGGCTGCAGCGACCGTGTTTCGGGCCCGGGTCAGAAGCCTCCCCACAGCTGCTGTAACACACATGGTGCAAGCTTGAAGCTTCCTGGGTATGATTTGTGGCACCGACATGGGAGGATAGACACGGGAATCGCCGTGTCCATGCAGGGGAGCGAGGCCGTTCGCCGTTATCCGTCCCACTCATGCACTTGCATGCGTGCAACACACTCTACAGGTTTTTGACAATCAAGCTCGTCGGTATGTTCCACTTCAGCTTTGGGGACCCAACATTGTTGGTCATGTGACTCCGAAGCCGTGCTCCGCAGCAATGCACTCGCTGAGACGTTGAGCGCAAAGACAAAGTGTTTCTGTACAATGACTATGCGCAAGCATGCGTGCATTGTCGCTGCCGTGGTATTGGCGCTCTATTGGGTTTTAAGCGAGGCCGCCTCGCTGCCGCGAGAGGAGCGCGCGTGGCATTACGTTGGAGCTTCGCTCAATAGCAATGCACTTCATTACTTCCTGAGGGACAGGTGCGCCGGCGGAGCGGCCGGCCAGACATTTCGGGACCTGTTTCGACCAGTCTGCCGCGTACAGGCTGCCGCGTCTGACTGCCCCGAAACGATCTGCTTTGCTTTGGAACCTTGCTTCCTGCCTGTGAAACCGCTAAATTGGGCCGCTTGTTTTGGTCGTTCGAGTCTCCGCGCCTTGGAACAGACCCCCGCGTCGTGATGCCACACACAGGTTTTGGCGCCGTCACGACCTTGATGCTGCAATCATCCAGAGCGGGCTGGGGCAGTGGCGCCGCGTGTTTGACAAGCTGGAGCGGGGCGGCAGCCTCCGGGTGGCCGCACTGGGCTCTTCCGTGACCAAGGTGTCGTGGCCGGGTGTGGGGTGTATGCGGTGTGCCGGGCTGCAATGCTGCGCTGCGCTGCAACAGTGCCGCTACTGTATGTATGCGCGTGGCCCCGCGGGACGAAAAGTCCGGCACTGACTGGTGAGGTGGGCCGCCATTTGCATGTCGCGTTCGGCCACGCACCCACCCCCACACATTTGCTTGACTCCGCTTCCTTTAGCTTGGCTCAGTTTGGGCTGGTAACCACAACCTCCACACACAAACACACAGGATTTCGGCGGCTACTTTGGCAGCACGGCTGACCTGAAGGCGGCGGGCTTCATGCAGGGCGGCGAATTCGACCCCGGGGAGTTCATGGTGAGAGCTAAGAGCATGAAAGGAGCTAACAACTGCTGGAGATTCCGAGGGCTCCGGTGCGTGGCACATACGGGTAACACGGGCAGCCGGGTGCGGTGCGGGATGGGTTGTGGTGCGTCGGCGCAGCGCTGCGCCAGCGGCCCGCGACTATAAAGACACTCCGTTGCGGTACGTAGCCATTGCGGTGCGTGGAGGGCCACCTGCCACGCCCCTCCCTCGTGCCCCTCCCCCCCTCCCTCTCTCACGCCCCGTCCAACAACGCTCCCAACTAACCCGGCCTGCCGCTGGCGCACGCATACTACACTTCCGTACCGCGCTCTAATATCTTCGCTTCTCGCCCTCCCCCCTGTTCTCCCCCTGCCCTCCCTCCCTCGGCAACATGCGGCTGGCATGGGCGCATGCATGCATGGGTGACGACAGGGCGACGCCGCGCTGCAGGCCAACGCGGTGGCGGCCCGGCACGCAGGCTGGTACCTGGGCTGGGCCAACTTCATGTGCGTGGGTCGCCGGCACGGGTGCTTGTTTGCAACGTGTCGACTGCTCAGCCGCTGCCAGCCAGCCCCTGCTTGTTTGCATTCAGCCATGTCTGTTGCGTGCATGGCGCGCACGTGTCCCCCGCTTCCCCGATCGCACAAAGCGCCACACATGGCACCCTCCCTGAAAACCTTCTGTGAACCCCGCGTGTGCATGTGCTGCATGCGACGTGTGCTCCACCCCGCCGGTTGTGGCACGTCAAATGCCATCAGGCTGCAGGTGGGCGGCTAGGTAGGGTTGTTGTTGGCGGGCCCCTACCTCTTGGTGGAACCACCACCACCACCGCACGCACCCATCACCAGCAGGTGCACCTGCTGGCTGGCTCGATCGCTGATGAATGTTTGCACCTGCCCGCACACACACATACACACACACTGTGTCTGCTTATTTTCCCTTGTGAACTTCTAACACACCCACACCCACACCCGCCCGTGGTTCGGGTTCCCTTGGTCGTTTCGCTTCTGGTGTCTGGAATGAACTACCCCTCCCCCCTACACACACAATGACAATGACAATGCCAATGTCGTGCTCCCAGGTCATCAATGCTACGTGGCCGCGGCCGCCCGGGCCCCGCGGTCACTTGCTGATGAACATGGGGCTGAGCGGCATGGTGCGTGTGCGTGTGCGTGTGTTAGAGATCACAAGGGAGAGAACTATGAACTATGCGTTCGTGTGGGTGTGTGTTTGGGGGGGTAGCTCATTCCAGAAACCAGGGGGGGAGGGTTACGCCCCATGCATGTGCACATGCATGGGGCACCCACGGCCGTGCTGCGCCGGATGTGCGTGCCAGGCCCTCCCTCGCCACGCGCCCCGGAGTCACATCAGTGACATCACCCCCCGCCATTTTTTCACTGGGTACGGGTATACAATAAACCCCGCCCCCGCCCCCGCCTTCTGTGTCGCATCGTCTGTCTACATCTCCTTCTTCATTAATATAACATGCATGGAACCCCCGCTACCTCGTCATTAATTTAAATGCATGGAACCCCACACACATGCATCATGTGTGTGTCAGGGCGTGGACTTCTACACCCGCGACGACATCAACAAGTACCTGCCCGCCGACCTGGACATTATCCTGTTGGAGAACATAGACGCCCGCGCCGCGGTGAGCGCATGATGAGCGCATGTGCGCGAGTGTGTGTGTGTGTGTGTGTGTGTGTGTGTGTGTGCGCATGTGTGTGCGCATGTGTGCGTGCACGTGTGCGTGTGTGCGTGTGCGGGTGCGGGTGCGTGTGTGTGCATGAATGCGTGTGCGTGCGCGTGTGCACCTGCTTGTGTGAGGCACACACACCAGGCGGCACCGTCAGGGCGGTAGACTGCGTCTTGTCTGTCTGTCTGTCTGGCTAGTTGCGCGGTAGGTGTGGGCCCCCACGGCGGCGCCTGTCCCGGCGCCTGCCTACGTCCTCTGCTGCACATCACCTCGCTCTGAAGTTGCGTGCCTTCTGCCTGGCTCCTTTCGTCCCCTGCGGCTCTTGCTTGTGCCGGCCTTCCTCGGTCGTTACTTATTCCTCGCGCACGCATACATGTGCATTGACACGCACGAGCATTTAACACGCACATGTATGCGTGCACTACTGGTCGCTGCTGGTCGCCAGGGTGAGGGGCTGGAGCGGCTGCTGCTCGAGTCCGAGGCGCACGGCGGCGGCACGCTTCCGGCCGTGGTGATCTGGAACTCTGGCGTCGTGTTTTGGGATGGTGAGCATGCGGTATGATGATTCTGCTGATAGCAAGGTCAGGATATGCACTGACATGTGATGTGAGTGAGCACTGACGTTTCCACTGACATTTGCACTGACTACACTGACGTGTGATGTGAGTGAGCATGGACACTTGGGCCCGACCAGAGGACACTGAGAAGAACACTGACGGGCAGCACGCATGCCTGGGTGGTGCGTGGGGACTGCACTGTGTGGCTAGCGCGTGCGCTGAACTGCCAACCCTTGGAACGCCGCCCCACTAAGAGTGGCTTGAAGTGGGCTGGATTTACATGCATAAACCTACCGCCCCTGCCCCGCCCCGTCCCCTGCCGGCGCGCGCACGTTCTACGTCCTGCGTCACGCACACACACAAACACAAACGCACACACAAACACAAACACACACAGCCCTTGGCTGCTGGGACGGCGAGCCACAGTGCCGTCGATTTGCGCACTGCTCCGAGCCGCGCTTCTTCAATACGGACGGCGAGTTGGTGCGCGCACGCAATGAGGATGTCACGTACCGCCTGGGAGCCTGGTGGGTGGGTGGGTGGGTGGGTGGGTGGGTGGGTGGGTGGGTGGGTGGGTGGGTGGGTGGGTGGGTGGGTGGGTGGGTGGGTGGGTGGGTGGGTGGGTGGGTGGGTGGGTGGGTGGGTGGGTGGGTGGGGTGGGTGGGCGGGTGGGTGGGTGGGTGGGTGGGTGGGTGGGTGGGTGGGTGGGTGGGTGGGTTAAAACCCTTCGTGGGCTTCGACGGGCCGGGCTCATGACGGTCCGGGCCCATGACTGGCCGGCCGGTGAGGTTTCAAGGAGAAGGAGGCAGGCGGTGGAGAGGGATAGAGGAATGATGGGTGGCCAGGAGGCGGGCGGGTGGGAGCGAGCGGGGAGGACAGGGGCCCGAGGGCCGAGCGAGCCAGTTGGACGCCGTTGGAGGCAACATGTGCGAGCGAGCGAGAGCATGCGACTGGCGGCGGTCAGCTGGCTGGCTGGCGCATACATGGCCCGCGCATAGTGGGTATCGTACGCACGCACGCGCGCACATGTGCACACACGTGTGCGCCCACCCACCCACGTGTGCGCCCACCCACCCACGTGTGCGCCCACCCACCCACGTGTGCGCCCACCCACGCTGCCGCTGCCACTGCAGGTATGGGCTGTCGGTGCTGTCGTGGCGCGGCCTGCTGTGGGCCATGGAGCGCGACAGTGGGCTGTACGGCATGACCCAGTGCCAGTTCCTGGCCAGCCTGCACATGGACGCCTCGCACCCCGCGCAGCTGGGGCAGGTGTGGGTGTGGGTGTGGGTGGGGAGAGCGGGTGTGGGTGGGGGGAGCGGGTGTGGGTGTGGCGGTGTGGGTGCGTGTATGTCTCGGTGAACCTGCGAGGTAGGTGTGGGGCATGTTCGGGGTGGTGTCGTCTGTTGAGCACTTACCGTGTCAGAGCACAAGGCAAGTGCTGCCTGCCCACCCCACCCACCCACCTGCCTGACTTCTCCCCCCTTACCCGCCGCCCCCGCCCCGCCCCGCCCCCGCCCCACCCCGCCCCCCTTACCCGCCCCCGCCCCCAGGTCCTGATCGCGGACACCATCCTGAACCTGCTTGTGCACGCCCAGAACCACCTGCTCAACCACCCCGCGCACGGCCCGCCAGGCAGGCCGCCCACGCGCCTGTTCCTGGTAAGGAGGCGGCGGGCGGGCAGGCGGGTGGTCCGGGTGGTCCGGGTGGTCCGGTGCTGTGTCGTCAGAAAGCGCGTATGTGGTAGATAGGTTGTATTGCAGCCGGGGGCAGAACAGCGTGTTGATGTGCGCATACGGCGGTGCACGTGGTCGTGCAAAGCACCCGTGCACGCACACACGCACGCACGCACGCACGCACGCACACACGCATGCACGCACACATGCAGTCCACCTACCTTGCCACGCACCTGCCCACGCACTCACCCACGCGCGCATGCCCACGCGCGTGCTCCCGCACCATCGATCACCCCCACCCCCATCCCCACCATTGCTGCTAGCTACTAACGACAACCGCAATGTACCCAATACATATGCACCCAACACTCCGCCAATCTAGGAGCCCGCCAGCCGTGCCGCCAAGCTGGCTAACCTGACGGTGGTGCGCAACAGCACCCAGTACTTCGCCGCCAACGACCACAACGCCGCGGGACAGCTCTTCACGCTGCCTGCCACCGACGGCTGGCACTTCACGCGCTATCAGATGCACGGCAACACCAGCAAGGTGCGTGAGTGTGCGAGTGCGAGTGTGCGAGAGTGAGTGCAGATAGAGGCGAGTGATGAGAGTGCGGGCGTGCGGGCGAGCAAAGCACGCGTGTGACCTGTTGCTGGTATTGACGGCTGCGGCGGCTCCGGCGGGGCGCGCGCACGCACGGCGGCTTCTGGCGGTGGGCTTGTGCGCGCACTGCTAGCGAACCCAGGAAACGGTGGATAGATAGCTACTGCACTACACTGCACTGCACTGCACTGCAGAAGCCCATGGGTAGAAGAGCAGAGTAGGCATACATACACCTGGCGGCGGCTTGTCCCCCCCAAGCTTCCTTTAGCTTGGTTTAGTTTGGGCTGGTAACCACCCCCCCCCCCACACACACACACACACACTACACACACACATACACACACACACACACTCTTGATGCACGCACAGTGTAGACCCTTCCTATCCTTGTGATTTTCTAACACACACACTTGATCAACCAACCAACACAGACCAAGCCGGGCTGGGCGGCGCTCAAGGCCGGCGCCAAGCTGGTGGTGCGGCTGCCGGGGCTGGAGCTGTGGCGCTACCGGCGGCGCATGGCCTCCCTGCGCCTGTCCTACCTCACCTCCTACATGCACATGGGCTCCGTGCTGCTGCGCTGCCTGACGCCTAACGCCACAGCAGCCGCGTCGTCGTCTGGCGGCGGCGGCGGCGGCGGCACGGCTTCGCCGCCGCCGCTGCGCGGCGGCTGCCTGTGCGACATGGCGCTGCTGCAGGGCGCCGTCGACGGCGGCGGCGAGTGGCGCGACCGGCACCGCGTGTCTGTGGTGGCGGAGGCGGTGGTGCGCATATACGACCCAGCGTACTGGGGCTGGGACGGGCCCGCAAACAACAAGAGCATCCCGCTGACGGCGGCGGCTGCGCCGCCGCCGCCGCCGCCGCCGTCCCCGGCGCCGCTGGCGCCAGGTGTGCAGGCGGCGCCGTCTCTGGGGCCCTCTCCGCCGGCTGCGCCGCCGCCACCTGCGCCGCCGCCGGTTCCGACAGCGGAGTGCGACATTGAGCTGGAGGTGGTCCCCTCGCGGCTGCAAGGCTCGGGCACCGACACGCACAAATTCAAGCTGCTGCGGCTGGTGGCGGAGTGGGAAGAGCTGGAGGAACAGCAGCCGCAACCGCAGCGGTAGCAGTAGCAGTAGCAGTCGCGATTTATTAGCAGCCGGGCGGGGTCGGGGGTCGGTAACAGGAGCAAGCATGGGCTGTGGTCCACGGTGGTGCAGGAATGAATGAGGAGTTTTTCTTGCTTGCGCGCTGGGCAGCAGCCAAACTCACGTTGGGGCTCGAAAAGAACTCAGCAGCCCAGCCAGTGGTGAAGCAAACAAACAGGCAGGCAGGCAGGCAATGAGCGCATGCCGTGGGCGTGGACTCGGAGCGGACGCGCGCGCACGAGCATTGGTTGCGTGTCAGCATTACATTAGCGCTTTGGAGAGCCGCTTTGGACGGATAGGTCTCCGGGAGGCCGTACGTCTATGACTACGGACATGCAGTAGGCTGGACGAGTTTTAGGACACAGTTGATTTGGCCGGATTCTGTCCGGAAGGTTTGCTGCGGACTCTTATAAATTGAGTAGTGAAGGTCGATCGGGTGACTGAATTAGGATGAGGGCGGAGCAGGTGGCGCACCCGGCACCCCTCAGGTCAGAGCAGAAGCTCGCGATCCACGTCAGTGGTCCCTGTTGTAACAAATGCATTCTTGCCACGTGCTGCGGCCAACCTGCTGCCGCGCGTCAGATTTAAAACCCTAAAACCCTAAAACCCAACCACATGCACGTTCCAGTCGCATGCCGGCTGCCGTGTCTCGGCATGCATGCATGCCCCAAACCAGGCATTGATAGCGTTCAAGTACGGTGCGTGCACCCCTCCAGGCCCTCCAGGCGGCGGCGGCGGCGTGCGACTGTGCGAGGCCGCCGCCCAGCACACCAACCGCCAAGCCTCCTCATCATCATCATGATACCACACTGCCAACCACACGCCCGCCCGCACCAGGGTGACTCCGGGGCATCAACACGCAGTTTCAAATCCCGCACACACGCGCGCCGGCGTGCGCATATAAGCACGCGCGCACGGACCGCAGCCTTAGCAGCACCGGCAGATCACTATCAGTCCTGTGCATATTCATGGGGATCACATTGAATCATTATATTTCTCTTCTTCTTCTTGAGTGCTCGTATTCACGGTGGCAGAGCGCAACAAACCCCCTGCCATATATAAGCAGCCAGCTAGTATACTCCCGCGCGCCAGGTACTGGCAGGCGTGTCTGTCTTGTATATACGTAATGACCAACCGCTTCACAAGACAACACAAAGTCAAGAACAGAACATCGGCGGCCGGGAGCAAAGGAGCTGGCCGCGTGGTGCGCGGCGCAGTCACCTATTCCACTGAACGAGCAGTGCCGTCGGGCCACCCACCCAGCACCAAACCAACCGCTACCTGCGCCACCACAACCACCACCACCACCTCATCAACACTACACAGCTGATGGCAGCAGTGCAGGCATACATGCATGGCAGACCGCGGCTGATGAGGCACCGCACAAGGTCCGGCGCAGGCCTACAGCCCGCCTGCCTGCCTGCTCGATCGCCGACCTGCCTGCCTGTTTCTTTACTTCTTTGAACCATTGGTTTGTTCCTGCATTATTAGGCCAGGTAGTACTCGGCGTTGTGGAAGGCGAACCACTTGTCGACGTCGGCGTTGAGGATGTCCTGGGGCACAGGCACCGATTTCTCCTGGGGGGGGGGGGAGCGAGGGGGGGAGGGGGGACGAGGACACTTGGTTTTGGGCATTAGTCAATTAGGTTGCGGCCCTTAAGCTTTTTATTGCTGGCTGCTGCTGCAATACCTTTGATTGGCGGGATAGGTGTGGGGCTCAGCACGACATTGCTGTTTCATCGATCGCATTGCTCCGTCGTCCTGCACGCCCCCAAGCACCGACCGCTGGCGGCCGTCCGCCGGCCCCGGCAAGCTCTGCCCCCCCCCACACACACACGGACCCGCACACACACACACCGCTTGACACGCACGCACCACGGCCACACCCCGTACGGCCACACGACCCACACAACAACACGCTCGTACTTCCCACCCTCCCACCCCTGCCTACGGCTGCAGGGCTGCTACGTGCTGTGCTGTGCTGTGGCTCCACCGCTCAGTCTCTCACGCACCTCGACCTTGGCCTGGAACACGGGCGGGCGCTCCTCCAGCTCCGAGGTGATGGCGGCCTGCGCACGGCGGCGGGCGGCGATGGCGCGCTCCGAGGCGGCGGTGAGCAGGCGGTGGTGGCCCACGCCGGCGGCGGGGTTGGGGCCGCGGATCTGGGTCTTGAACTGCGAGTCCTCGTTGTCCCAGTCCTGTGTGAGGCGGGGTGGGGTGGGGTGGGGTGGGGTGGGGGGCGGCGGATCCGTGGGCGTGGGCGTGCGAGCGCATGTGCGGGATGGAGCGGGGAAAGAGGCGCGAGTGAAGGGTGGTGGGCCGGGCCGGCACACGGGTCCCAATTGCACACGCACGTGCAGCGAGGACAAGTAAGGCACACCGCCACACATCTATCCGTAGCTCGCCAGCCAGGAAACCACCCACGCACACATACGCACGCACACACAGACGACACGCGGCGGCAGTTGTGTGCAGGGTAGATAGGTAGGGTACGGTGATTACGTGACGATGTGCTGGCAGTAGTGCCGCAGTCAGTCAGTCAGTCAGTCGGTCAGTCGGTCAGTCAGTCGGTCACACGGGGCACGCACCAGGTACTGCAGGCACTTCTTGTAGGTGAAGGGCTTGATGGCGTTGTAGATGGGGTCGTACTTGGAGTTGAGCGCGTCGTTGAAATTCTTCACCGAGCCGTCGGGGTGCAGGGTCTGTGTGTGTGTGTGGGGGGGGGGAGGGGGAGTTGTAGATACCAGCCCAATGAAACCGTATGTGTATGTGTGTGTATGGGGGGTAGTTCATTCCAGAAACCAAAAGCGAAACGAGTGTGTGTGTGGGGGGGGGGGATGGGGGCCGCACGGGGTCGTTCAAGCCAGTAAAAACGTTGGGGCTCAGCTTACTTCATTGCCTGCAGGCATCTGACGTCAGCGGCACAACAACATGCGTGCCCACCCAGCCAGCAGCCAGACAGCGGCCGCCCGCACGCACACACACACGCACTCACGCAGCAGCACGTCACCCAGCTAGCCCAGCCCACCCCAGCAGCCGCCCCGGCCTCACCCCTGCTACCCACCCACACCCGGGCTGCCCCCACCAGAACAGCCGCTCCTCACCCAGGCCGCCCTCCTCCCCCTCTTCATTCCCTCTTCACTCCCTTCTCACCCTCTTCACTCCCCCTCTCACTCCCTACTCTCACTCCCTACTCTCACTCCCTCCCTCTCACTCCCGCACGCACGCACCTTCCAGGGGTTGCTGCAGCTGTCGCCCTTGCACACCGCCAGCACCGCCAGCAGCCCCTCCAGTCGGCTGCGCACCGCGGGCTTGGCGGTGGCGTAGATGTTGTTCAGCTCGCCGGGGTCCTTGCGCAGGTCGTACAGCTCGCGCTCGTCTGGGTGGTGGTGGTGGTGGTGGTGGTGAGCGAGTGGGTGGGTGGGTGGGTGGGTGGGTGAGTGGGCGGAAAGAGAGGGTGGAAGAGTGGACGGAGGGGACGGAGTGGCGAGGTGAAGCGGGCAAATGAGTGGGTGGAGGAAAGAGGTGTGTGTGTGTGTGTGTGTGTGTGTGTGTCTGTGTGTGTGTGTGTGTGTGTGTGTGTGTGTGTGTGTCGTATGGGGCGGGGGGGGGAGAGGGGATAGCATTGCCGGGGAAGGGAGACGTCAGACGTGGTGGTGCAGCACTGCAAACATGCATGCGCTGCTATGCGCAAAGCTACCGTATGCTCTGATCACACGCCCACGCGCCCACACATGCCCAGCGCACGCACACGCCATCACACACGCCATCACACACGCCATCACACACGCGTCATCGCTACTACGACTGCTGCTACTGCTACGACTGCTGCTACTGCTACTACTCACTGGTGCACTGGGCGATGAGCTTCCAGCCCTGGCCCTTGACCTCGTCGAACACGCGCACCACCTTCCACGTGTTGTTGGGCTGGGCCCTGAGGTGCAGCAGCAGCTCGTCACTCCAGCCGCCCCAAAACTCGCCCTGGAATTGCTGGCGGTGCTGGGCGGGCCGCGGGTAGGAGGCGGGCAGGCTGCCGTCGTCGTTGGCGTACTGTGTGTGTTGGGGGGGGGGGAGCCGTCCATAGATGGTGTTTATCAAATGTTTGTGAAGGGGGGGGGAGGGGAGGGAGTCGCGGATTTGGGAAACGGGGGTTGGGGCAGGGGGTGGGGTTGGGGTTGGGCTCGGCGGCAGGGAGGGCGGTGCGGTTTGGAGTGGCCCGTGGCACACCATGAAAAGCAAGACGCGGGGCGCGGGGCGCGGGGGGGCTGAGGGCGCCCGCCGCACACGCACACGCGCGCACGAGCAACCAGGTGCGGGGTCCCCCCAACATGGGCTGGTATTTACAATCACCCCCATTCATGTGGACAAGCGGCCCAAACTCCCAGCTTGGCTCTCTCTCTCTCTCTCTCGGCCCCCGCTCGCTCGCTCGCTCGCTCACCAGGCCCAGCGGTGTGCCGTCCAGCCCCTTGTCTCCAAGCAGGTTGGAGGCGCCGGCCAGGCTCAGGATGGTGGGCGCAAAGTCCACGTGCAGGCCCACCTGTGGGTGGGCGTGTGTGTGTGTGTGTGTGTGTGTGTGTGTGTGTGTGTGTGTGTGTGTGTGTGTGTGTGTGTGTGTGTGTTGGATGGGAGGGGAGGGGAGGGGGGCCGCAGGTGAGTCCCGGCGTGTCAGGCCGCCTTCGTCTCATCTTGGCTTCGGAAGGCACCTCAGCACACAGCAGCTCCACGCACCACGCGTTTATGGCCATTCCCACGACATGCAAATCTTCCCTCTTTCCCCCCCCCCTCTTCCCTCTTCCCCCACCCACCTTGTTGTTGGCGGGCTTGGTGGACTGGCTGGCCTTGATTCCGGGGCCGCGGATGAGGAAGGGCACGCGGAGGTCCTCCTCGTAGCCCGTGGTCTTGCCCGCACCGAAGCGGTGGGCGCCCACCTAGCGATGTGTGCAGTGTTGCAGTGTGAGTGTGTGGCCATGTGCGGTGCGTGTGTGTGCGTGTGTGTGGGGTGGTGGTGTGTGTGTATGTGCGGTGTGGGTCGAGGGTATGGATGCGGACGGTGGTGAGGGAAAGTGATTCAGACGTGGGGTCGGACAGATACATCTGCTGCTGAAAGGGCAGGCGCGCAGCGCGTGACGACTAGGCGAGGCAAGGATGGGATGAGGTAAGGTGAGGCCTTCCCCGCTGGTTGGTGGATGGATGGGTGGGTGCGGAGTCGGAGTTGGAGATCGGGCCAATTAAGCGGACATCGTCATAACCCTAATGCTGACTTGAACACCACGACCAGCTGACTATCTGGCCACGACCACCTGACTACCTGGCCACTACTCACGTGGTAGCCGTTGTCGGCGGTGTAGATGATGTAGGTGTTGTCAAGCACACCCGCCGCGTCCAGGGTCTTGACTGCGGGGGGGAGGCAAGGGCGGCGAGGTCGGGGGGCAGGTGGGGGGGGGGCGGCGATGGTGATGATGATGATGATCGAGTGACGAGGCGTGGCAAAGCTCTCTGGGAGGGTGCAACAAAGCGGCTGCGGGTTGCCCAGGATGTATGGGCCCAAAAGCAAAAGCCTCACAGAGCCAGCCAGCAGGCCCCAGCCTCCCCTCCAGGGGCATGCATGCCACACTCGCCACACGCCACACGCTGCACTCTCCTCCTCAGCTCACAGTCCCACAGTGACGCCTCGGCCCCAGCCAGCTAAGCCAGCCCGCCAGAAAGCAGCAGGCCGCAATCCAGCAATCCAGCAAGCACGCACGCGCTCACTCGAATTCACTACAATCCACTCACCCACGGACTCCACCAGCTCGTCCACCGCCGCCAGCGAACGCAGGCGCAGGCGGTAGATCTCCTCGAGGTAGGTGCGGTTGTTCTGCTGGGGGCTGTGCGTGGCGTATGCGTGTGTGTGCAGGGTGGGGTGTGTGGAGGGGCGGCCGGCGGGTTGTTAGGGAAGCGGCGCATGGGGTTGAGCGTGGCACATGGGGGATGTGTATGTGGCGGTTGCTGAATTTGCAGGGTGCGGGTGTTTGGCAACATGAAAATAAAGCGACGTCACCACTTCAATCATGGCCGCACATGGCATGGCTACCCACGAGCCGCCACAGTGAACACGACAAGCCACAATGCACACACAACTCACAGCGGCAGGGCGCGCACCCAGGCGGGCTTGTCGCTGACGTCCACCTCGTACAGGTTCTTGTTGGGCGTGCCGCCGGGCAGGTTGGCGTCGGAGAACAGCTGCCAGTGGCGGGGCGCCGGGATGGGCGGGTAGAAGTAGGCCTTGGTCCTGTTGAAGGGAGGAGGGCAGGATGTGTGTGCGTGTGCGTTCATGTGTGTGAGGGAGGGGGCACATGGCGGGAGAGTCAAGGAATGAAGTACGCCGGCGCCGCCAAGATGGTCCTTGGAAACGCCAAGCCAGGCCAGGCCGGGCCAGACCCAACAATCAGGCACGGCCACGGCCACGGCCCTGCCCCTGCCCCAGCCGCTGCCATACTCACTCTCCGGTGTCGCGGTTGGTGGAGATCTGGGTGGAGGTGTGGGGCGCGATGGGCGCGATCTGGGCGTAGAAGGGCTTGCCAGCCGCCACCGCGCTCTTGATCTGGGCGATGCCCTTGTCGCGGATCACGTCAGTGCTGTACTCTCCTGGGTAGATGTTGGGGGCGGCGCCGTTGCTGTGTGGGGGGGGCGGGGGATGATCGGAGTTTGGGGGTGCTTTTGTTAGCATTGTAATCATCAGGGCAGGGCGGGTGGGGCAAAGGGGGGAGAGGGTGGGGTTGTTCGCAGCGTGCATGTCCGTTGCGAACCCAATCTACCCGATCGCGGGTGCACGGGCTCTCCGACCGCCCACGCCTTTGAGGCCTTTTGAGCGTGCGCAGACTGAAACATGCACGCTTCTGCGGAGCTGGGTCGTGGGCGTGCTGCGGCAGCAGGCTTTTGGCGGCCGCAACAAAACCCCGCCCGGCTCGGAAGCAGTCATTCGGAGCACTCCTGCGCGGCTCTATCTCGTGCTTGTCACCAGTGCGCGCTTACCGGCTGAAGCCGGGGTTGTTGAAGTCGAAGGTGTAGGGGGTGACGAGGGCGTCGATGTCGTCCCAGCCGGCGGGGACCTGCTGGTAGTTGCTGACGCTGTAGTCCACCAGGAACTGACCCGTGCGTGTGTGGGGGGGGGGGGCAGCATGGGGGCAGCATGGGGGGCGGTGTGTGTGTGTGTGGGGGGGGGGTAGTTGATTCCAGAAACCAAAAGCGAAACGACGTGGGGGGGGGAGGTTGAGGGGTGAGGAGGGGCGGAGGAAGGGAGATGTGCAAGCTTGTAGAGACACCAGCACGACCCCGGAACCATTGGCATGTCGGGGCGAGAGGGGAGGAGCATGCCCGCGGGAGCGGGGGGGGGGGGGTAGCCATCCATGGATGGGAGGGGGGGGGGTAGTTGGTTTTCGGAACCCAAAGCAAACCAACCGAGGCGCGCGAATGCGGCAGACGGCCGGGCGCCAGGGGCTGCTGGGGCTTCGGCAGCGCACGTGCTGTGCCTGCCTGCCTGGTGGCTGGCACACCCACGAAGCGGCACCGGGCCTAACCCCTGCCTCCCTGACGTCCCCACCCTCCCACCCACCAGCCCACCCACCATCCCGCCGCCATCCCTGACTCCCGCCCCCCTCCCCGATACGGTATCCCCGAAACGGGCATTGGACTAAATCACCCTCCGTCCCTCCCTCCCTCCCATTCCCTCTCTTTTCCTCACCTTGCCCACGTAGTAGGTGTTGTAGCCTTGGTCCTTGAGCCACAGCGGCAGGTAGGACTTGTCGATGCCCAGGCTCTTCCACTTGGCCCAGCCGCCGTGCGGGGGCAGCACGCTGGTGAAGTTGGTGTTGTGCGCGAATTGGCCGCGCCACCTTTGTGTGTGTGGGGGGGGGGGCGGGGGGGGGGGGAGAGGGCGGCGGGGCAACCGAGGCAGGGTAGGTCAACTTGTGAGCTCAAGACGCGATTCCGCTGCCTGCGGCGCTAGTGTGCCGCGCACCGTACGCGGTACAAAGCAGAGCACAAAGCCTTGCTGCGTGCGTTCTGGCCTGTCCTTGTATGCCGAAAGCCGCCTGTGTACTGCTGCAAGTGGCACAGCGTCGCTCCTAAGCGAGTGTGTCTCACATGTTGGTGCGCGACGGGCAGCACACGGGGGTGGTGACGAAGTACTGCGACAGCTCCACGCCCGGGTAGCGAATGTACTTATGCAGGCTGGGCATGTAGTGCGGGTGGGTGCTGTTCTGGATGGCGTCCTGGTCATCCTGCGGAAGTTAAGTCGCGCAGGAAGCCGCGGCCGCGGCAAGGATGGGTCGGCGAGTTGGCCGATACGGCGCTTCCAGGTGGCGCGACAAGGCCTGGATGATAATAATAAATTACTCATGTTCCTATCCAACATGCAAATGCAATCGCCCGCATCCGTCGCTGGCCAAGCTCCAGGCCAGCCGCGCCGTGGTCTCGTCCTGCGCCTAGCCTAAAACCGTCCCGGAGCAACCGGTCCCACAGTCCGCGACACACTCACGGTGAAGATCACCACGAAGTTGGGCTTCTTGTCGGCCGCTTGCGCAACCGAAGCCACCGCAGCGAGGCACGCAACGGCGAGCACCGCGAGGGTGCCCATCTTGCGTGAGTGCATGGCGTTGACGTCAACGACACTGTGTACCCGAGTCCCGAGAAATGCCCGTGGTCCGATGGACCTTTAAGTCCAACTGGAAATACTCAAGGCGGATAACAATTGCAGGCGTTCCGCGCCAACTTAAAACCGGTTCGCGTTGGTGGGCGGGCCGGGGGGCCCCAGGCCGGGGGGCGGCCAGGCCCCGCCCCAACTGTTTCATCTTTAACTGCCCCCATTACGTCTGCCCCCATTACGTTGGTGCCTTGCTGGCAGATTCCTGCAGCCGGACCGTCTGGCCTGAAGCAACATATCAAGGGTAAAGGCAGAGGCAGAGGGTCAACAGGCAGTGGCGCGTGGCGCAAGCCCGTCCGCCCGGGTTAGGCGCCCCCTTTCTTCCGTACTAAACACGCACAACCGCAACACTGTTGCGACTAGTCTTTTCCCTCTCATGAGCATTTTGTCAAGCTATTTCTCTAGCAACTACTAAGCAGGTGATCTTAAGCAGGCAGCTACACCAAGCTAGTAAATAAAGCTTCTGCCCAGGTTGTACTTCACTCGACCAGTGCCGCGAGCGGCGGCCTCCCTGCCTCCTCCCTTGTCGTTCGTTGTGATTCCATAATTTCTGGACCGGGATCGTTGGGTTAGCCTGGGACTTCTCCGATGACCTAGTCGATTCAGGCTGGCCTGGCATAATATGCGGCGCGGGAGTGCAGGGCTGCCCAGGCCAGGCGGGCCAGGGATTAATAACTCGCGTGTTTCGCACATATGATACCTTCAGCAGTGCTTAGCACATAGCCTGAATTGCATTGACAGCTCCTGATTTTTCCCGCCAGAGCTCTAGCTCTATCTCGTGGCGTGCCGGGCATGTGCGCCGGTTTAGCGCTGCCCAGTGGCGATGCGCTCTACGCGCTCCCACAGCCATTCTACACAACTGAGCAGGATATTTCACTCACCGCCACATCGAAAAAGGGCAAGCTTATCGACAAATCGATAGTCCACGCATCCGGCTTGCGTGTCGCGTACGCGTTGACGCCCAGCTCTATTATTCTAATCATAATCAACATATCATATGCTCCGGATCTTTCTTCACACGGAGCATCGTAAACGCCAGCCGTCGCGAGCTGCTGTGCTGTCAACTGCAGAAGCGTCTTGTGCTAATTACGTCGTTCATGTGTAAAGCTACTTATTGGTTGGTGCGACAGGTAGAAATAGCCAGGCCACAAAACGTGCCAGGACTCGATAGTTGAGAAGTATCAAGGGAGCACGGAACTGCACTCGAGAACGTGCAAAGGTTCCATACACACTACTTGCAATCAAAGCAATATCCTCATGCCCATTGTAATTTAACTTTCGTGATGATATCACGTCAATGCGAGAACCGTTCGCAGGCGCCGATGCCAGCGCTCCCATTGCGTGCGCTACCGCCGCGCCACCGCCCCAGCAGCGGCGCCGCGCACGAAGCGTGCCGGCGCGAAGGGCTGCACGTCCACAATCTTCGCCTTGCCCTCCAGGATCATCTCCGCCATCACCAGCCCCGTCGCCGGCGCATTCAGGATGCCCCAGCACGTGTGGCCGGTGGCCAGGTAGACGCCGGCGGCGCCGGGCACGGGCCCAATGACGGGGAGCGAGTCGGGCGCGCAGGGCAGGTAGCAGGCCTGCTGCGCCTCCACTGGGGCCTGCCAGCGCGTGTAGCAAGTTGTGTGTGTGTGTGTGTGTGTGTGTGTGTGTGTGTGTGTGTGTGTGTGTGTGTGTGTGTGTGTGTGTGTGTGTGTGTGTGTGTGTGTGTGTGTGTGTGTGTGTGTGTGTGTGTGTTAGGGGCAGCCGTCCATGGATGGTGTGGGTCAAACAAATGCAGTGATGATGCCGCAAGCCCCCGCCCCAAGCCCCGGCCCCAAGCCCCGGCCCCAAGCCCCGGCCCCAAGCCCCGGCCCCAAGCCCCGGCCCCAAGCCCCGGCCCCAAGCCCCACCTGCTTGAGGCAGGACGCCAGGCTGCCCGCCACGCGGCGTATGTTGTCAATGAGCTCGGCCTCCACCGTCACCTCGGCGGGGCTGGGCGGCACCGGCAGCGCCTGGCGGTGGTGGTGGTGTGTAGTACCGTGCCGGGATTGTGGTGGCGGGAAGCGGGAGGCAGTGGCGGCACAGTTATAGTTTCAGTTACATTCACAGTAACAGCACCTTCGGCACGGCGCGAAAGAAGCAGGGAAAAGGACACGTGGGCCGACACAGGTTTCGCGGGTAGCAATCGTGGGCTGCGGGCGCCAGAGGCACAGAGGCATACGATAGCGACACGTGCGCGACCTCTTTCATAACCACCCCTGGCTCCTACCCACCCACCCACCCTTCCCTCCCACCCCCACCTGCGGCTCGCCACACACATACACGGTGCCGTCGGGGCGCGGGTACACCTCGGGCTCCACCGTGCGGCCTGGGGGGGTGGGGGTGGGGAGCGTGTGTGTGTGTGTGGGGGGGGGGTGGGGAGCGTGTGTGTGTGTGTGTGGGGGGGGTGGGGGTGGGGAGTGTGAGTGTGTTAGAGATAACAAGGTGTGGGGGTGGGGGGTGGGGGGTGGGGAGTGTGTGTGTGTGGGGGGGGGTCCATGCATTTAAGTTAATGACGAGGTAGACGTAGAACAGACGCAACACACGTTGGCATACCGATGACCAGAATGGGGTGGAGTTAGCCATCCATACGAAGTGCCGACGACCAGAGGTGCAGCGGGAACATTACCGTTGGCGCCAGCACGCAGTCCCTCCGAGGCTGAAGTCCGTCCGAATTCCCGTTTGTGTGGTCTGCTGTAAATGCGTTGGTATTGTGTAAGTAGGTAGCGCGCCCCTAGCGGGCGGCTGAAGGAAGCTCAGAAGGCGGCTAGGCATGCCGTGCGAAACGCACACGCATAAACGCACGCGACTCGGGGGTGGGGGGAGCTTGAGGCGAGGGGGGCTACGAGAGCGGCAGCCGTGCCTCTAGCTCGATCGTGCAACGTACCGTGGTGCCGCGGTTGCGGACAGGCCATGCACCTCCCGATCCTACACACACCTGTGGTGTACTTGAAACCCGTGAAGAGCCTGTCGTTCGGGGCCCGTGACACGGGGGATCCAGCACGGGGGGCACACGGGGGTCAGCAGCACCCATGGTCCTCAACGCCCCACAACAGGCATAAAAATGCTTTAAATGCGCAAACGAGCAGCACCCCATGCAGAACCAGCCAGATGGCCCTCACATATGGTTGGTGACAGGCTGGTCGGGCCGCAGCACCACGCTGTGGTACTTTTGCCTGCGAGCCAGCGAGGGGTCGGGAGAGACACACAACGCGGATATGCGTGCGTGCGTGCGTGCGTGCGTGCGTGCGGTGCGGGACGACAAAGCTCGCGCTTGCTTTTGCATCACTACAGCGGTGATGCTACGCGGCGCGGCGCGTAGGCCGAAGCACAGCACGGCACACAATGGCACTAAAACACGTCACAGCCCCCATATGGTTTGGCTTAGCTTGGGCTGGTATTTACACACACACACTCTTCTTGTGCTTTTCTAACACACACACGCCTGCCCACCCACCCACCCGGTTATCCGCGGTACGGCCCCCGGCTCCGCCACGCCCTCCAGCCAGGCGCGCGCTGCGTCCGACCAGGGCCCCATGGCCACCACCGCCACGTCAGCGGGCAGCACCTGACCGTCCACTACCACGCCTGGGGCCGGCAGCAGCCGTCGCCGCAGCAGCAGCAACAGCAGCAAACAATAAACGAAAACGAGGTGGTGGTGTGGGTGGGGTTATGTATTCCTACGTACCTAGCGAATTATGACCAAGGCAACTGAGTGGGATGGAGGATGACAAAGGAGGCGGAGATAGAGGGACGAGCGTTGGTCGGCATCAAGCGGCTGGGGTACGCAGCAAGGCGCCGGACGGCATCCGCGCACCGCACAACATGGCCCATGGCCATTGGTAGCCCAGGTGTTGGTAGCCGCGGGTGCTGTAATGAATAGACCTAGCCCCCTAACCTACCTGTGACCCTCTTGCCCTCCTGCCCCGCCGCCGCCGCCGCCGCCGCCGGCGCCGCCTCCAGCTGCAGGCCCTGCACGCAGCCCGTCACGAGGCGGGCGCCAGCCGCCACCGCGCTGTCCAGCAGCGCGCGCGTCAGCAGGGCCGGGTGCACCTGGGCGGTGGACTCTGTGTCACCCATCTCCTGCGCGGGTTGTTGAAGCGGGGTGGGGGCGCACCGGGCAGCACACACATCAGGGAGCTCGTGCAGACAGTAGAGGTTGGGAGGGGTCCAGCGCTGCGCGACCTATGCAGCTTCGGGTGCGGAAAACTGACTGCTGCATGTGCCTCTTGTGCTCTTCTTTTCTGATGCAGGCTGGGACTCGGGCTGTGGCGTGGGGGCCGCAGCGCATTGGGGTGCCCTGCAGCACCCGACCTCCTCACGCACATCCGATCGCGATCCCGGCCACGGCCACGGCCACGGCCACGCAGGGGCCGGGGCGCGCCGCCCACGACGACGGCGGGCAGTAGCACCGGCGCAGCAGCAGCCGCACACACGGGCCCCGGATGGTTGGGCCCACTGCCGTCAGTGCATCACGTGCCGGTACCGGTACCATACCGGTGCGTCAGCAGCGCGCCACGTAACTCACGCTGGATCCAAGCACGTTGCCGTCGATCCAGGCCGGCAGCGCGTCGCTGCCCTTGAGTCGCCCGCCCTTGACGCCGGCCGGCACCGCCTCCACGCCCACCACCTGATTGACATGGCGGCCACCACGCAGCGATGTACGGAAGCGTGGTCCGGTCCGGTCCGGTAATGAAGTTGGTCCGGTCCGGTAATAAAGTTGGTCCGGCTGGTAATTGAAAGACCGTGAACGACACAACGCCCCCCCCCCGAAAAACTTTCCCGACCTCTTGGCTCTGGAGGCCCCTAGCCTATAGCCGCAACCCCCTCCCCTCCCCTTCCTGCCCCTACCCCCAACCCTACCCCTTACCCCATCCCCACCCCACGCCCAGCCTCGCCACCACTCATCAAGCCGCACCCGCACCCGCACCTGCCACGTGTGGACGGCCCGGTAGCCCACGTCCCGCTCGCCCAGCTCCGCAGCCAGGTCCGCCGCCAGCCGCGGGTGCAGGCCGTACGACAGCCGAGCCAGCGGCCCCACGGGGGAGTTGTCGTTCCAGTCCAGAGCTAGGAAGCCGCCGGCCTTGCCTGAGGAGGCGTGAGGAGTGAGGAGCCGGCAGGGTGTGTGTGTGCGCTCGCGCGTGTGTGTTTGTGTGTTAGAAAAGCACAAGGAGTTTGTGTTAGAAAAGCACAAGGAGGAAGGGTCGACACCGTGCGTGCAAGGAGTTTTTGTGTGTGTTTGTGTGTGTGTGTGTGTGTGTGTGTGTGTGTGATTTCCTTATGCATTTAGGGTAATGACCCAGTAGCCCAGCCTTGGGCGCCAGCGCCAGCGCGTGGGTGGGCCGTCCGAAGGGGCTGCTGTCCTCCCATCATTTCTCAAAACACTTGTGCGGGGCTCCATGCATTTAGATTAAGAAGAAGAGGGGATAGGGTGGGGTGTGGGTGCGCACGGGTGTGCACGGGTGTGTGCGCATGCATTACTGAAGTGTGCGCGTGGGTGTCTCCGGGCCAGTCACTGCACGTGCATGTCACGGCGCTTCAAGCGTGACCGGGTGTGCAGGTCTCCAACCGCCACGCCCCCAAAGCCACGCTCAACCACGCGCCGCCACGCACCCGACGCCGCGCATGCCGGCGCCTCCCGCTCCACCACCGTCACCCGGCTGGCCACCTCGGGACCGCCCTTGCGCGCCAGGTAATAGGCGGTGGCGGCGCCGATGATGCCGCCGCCGCAGATGACCACCCTGCGTGTGCGTGTGTGCGTGTGTGGGGGGCGGGGGAAGGGGAGTTGGGATGCAGCGGGTGGGAAGAGCAGCAGAAGGTATGCGGCAGGAGGAGGAGGAGGACGGAGGGCAGTAGTCCGCAGTCGGGAAGAGTGGAAGGACAAAGAACGGTGCGGTCGAGGCGCAGCCAAAGCAAACTTTGATCCACCTGGGCTTGGCGGCCTCGCCAGCGGCCGCCATGACCTGCGCTCAGCCCGAAAAGTGTGTGTGTAGGGGTGGAGGGGTGGGAGTGGGAGTGTCAAAATACAACAGTGGATGAGCGGGGCACAGCGAGTGTGGCCGGGTCGCTCCAGAACGCCGTCTCTGAGCGCCCCCTCCAGTCAAATTCTCATAAGACACTGGAATATACTTACGTGCAGTGCGCTGCGTCGCCGCGCTACCGAAGAAACAAGACTGGGCGCGGCTAGCGGGAACCGCTGCTTGCACAGCTGCTTAAAACCCGAGCGGCTGTGTGCCACCGCAGGGCCGGCGCTGCACAGGCTAACATTCATCGCAGCGCAGTCAAGGAGTTTGTTATTTTACAGCTCTGCGGGGAGGAAAATCCTGAAGTTGCGATCGAGAGGTGTTGCACGCAATGCAGTCTGTGACAGAAGATGCACTTCAGGGCGCAAAATTTAGCGAATTAATAGCTTGACACTGTAAAATATCTCGTGGCTGCTAGAGTAACTGTCTGTCACGCCCTGGGCACAGCCTCGACACGCGAATTGCAAGCATACGCAGCTCCTGTTAAGACCCAGGCCCTGCCGAAATGGCAGACGCCAAGGAGGCTAGCGCCGAGCATGAGGCGCAGCAGGCTTCCTCGGCGACCGCGAGCATACCGGGCGTGGTGCGGGCCTTCCTCCGCGGGGACCTGACGCGAGTGGACGAGCGGCTCCCGGAGTGGATGGAGGTCCTCAGCGGCGTGGGCGCTGGCGAGTGCTGGCACAAGAAGAGCAGGTGGGTCGGGGCACGGCTGGGCGACCTGTGGTTGGGGGCGGGAGGAAAAGGCGCGGGTGGGTGGGGAAGCAGGGGTATGGGGCCCCTGGGGGTGTGCAGTTGCAGGCCAGCAGCAGTGGCTGGCCAGGAGGGCGTGGTGTGTGTGGGGTGCGGTAGGGGCGAGGCGGCGGGTATGGGGGGGCGGGTGGCGTTGGCACGCGCTGAGGGTTAGGCGCCTAGCATGGGCCCGAGGCGGCGTGGCGTGTGGTGTTACCCAGCGGTTGGCACCCGGCTTCGGAAGAGCTCATCACCAGTCGGCGTCACGCGCCGCTGCCTGCCCTGCCCTGCTACCGAGCTGCTACCGCCCTGCCTGGCCGCCCTGCCTGGCCGCCCTGCCTGGCCGCCCTGCCCTGCTGCCGCCACCAACGCACAGTTTTAAGGCGCACCTGTACGAAGTGTACAAGCTGTGCAAGATATGGGGGCAGGTGCGTGCCGGGCTGTGTGGTGCTGCTGTGGCAGTCACGGGATGAAGCTGGTCCCGACAACGCTCAGGAAGGAAGCTGGTCGTCAGTTCCATCCCCGCCGTCAATGCGCTGCACTGCACTGCAATCTGGGTGCCGACAGCACCGCAGCCCTATTCCTGGGGCCTCCCGCGCACATCTGCCCGCACCCATGTGCGCCGCTCATCCAAACCTCATCATCTCGTGCCTTGCAACAACTGCATCCAACCTCAAACCCAATCCTCACCAACCCGCTCCTGCTGCTGCTGCTGCTGCCGCCATGCAGGACGACGACGTGTGCAAATGCGCGCTGTTCCACAGCGCCTACAGCAACAGCTACGTCAACCTGGCCATCTTCCAGGAGGGCGCGGACCGCGGGCGGCTGAGGGAGGTGCGCGGGCGGGTGAGGGAGGTGCGCGGGTGGGCGGGCAGTGCGAGGGGCAAGGCGGCGGTGGCGGTGGCGGTGGCGGTGGCGGTGGCGGTGGCGGTGGCGGTGGCGGTGGCGGTGGCGGTGGCGGTGGCGGTGGCGGTGGTTGAGGGGGGCGGCTGAAAGCGAGGTGGCCGCGAGCGGACGGAGAGGGGACTGGCTGAGGCGGCGGCGCGGCGGATGGAGCACCCCGGGTGCGACTGCTGGGCGGAGTGTGGCGCGGCACTCGTGTGTGTGGGGGGTAGCCATCCATGGATGGTGTTTAATAATAATGAAGTGCCGATGTCCATGGGGGGGCAGCACGAGCTTCAATTTATATCATTAGGTGAGGCCGTTAGCAGCCACTGTCATTACATGTCAGCCTGCTGCCAAACGCTCAGTGCCTGCCTTGCCCGCATGCCGCACGCCCCGCGCGCGCACGCCCGCAGCTGCTGGGCCCCTCGGCCGAGGAGCTGATCCACACATTCTGTGTCGTACCGCGACACAACCTCGTGTACGATGACGTACTGGCGGCGGCGCCGTCCGCGTCAGACATGGCGGCCATGGCGGCGGCGGCGACGGAGGCGGCGGAAAAGGCGGCGGCGGGGGGAGGCGATGCCGCGGCGGCGGCCGCGGCCGCGGCGGCGGCGACGGCGGCACTGCGGCGGGTGGTGCCGGCAGAGGGCATCACGGTGCGTCGCGCGCGCGTTGTGTGTATTGTGTGCGCGCGTGTATTGTTTGTGCGCGTGCGTCGTGTGCGTCCATGTAGGCGTGTGCTTGCATGCCTGCATAGGTTGAGGTTGTAATCCCTGCCGCTACCCCTACTGCATCCCCCTACCCCTAACACACATGTCATCGTGATCTCTAACACACACACACTCACTACTCACGCGCGCGCATCCACAGGTGAAGCACATCAAGACCGGCGAGCCGGTGCTGGTGCCGCGCAAGACCATTGCGCAGTTCCTGGCCATGACCATCGCCGACTTTGCCGAGCAGCTCTTCTCCTGGCAGGTGGGGCGGGGCGGGGCGGGGCGGGGCGGGGTGGCATGGCGGCCGTGTGAAGCGGTAGGGTGGCTTGGCCGCTGCCCGTGTGACGGCGGTGTGGAGCTGTGCCGCCTATCTGGAGGCGCACTACCCGAACTGCGCGGGCCGCACGCGTTGACGCGACACGTGAGATATCACCTCTGGACGTGGCGTCGTATATTTTGCATTCCAAATTACGGTCTTTGTCTTGTTGTCCCCTGTGAGCTCCTATAGCACACCAACATTTGACTGAAAGCGGCGTGGTGCGCACGCATGCATGCCCACACGTTGTGGCACACCGGCCTGCCTGCCTGCAGGACGCCATGTTTGAGAACGACGCCGACGGGCGGTTGCTGTACGCGGGCGGCAACGCGCGCAGCCTGTGGCCTGGCGCCTGCAAGCCGGGGCTGTGGCACAGCGGCCTGTCGCGCATGGCCTTCCTGCTGCGGCACGGGCTCACGGGGCCGGACGGGGCGCCGCTGGTGCCGCTGCCGCCCGTGTTCGAGAACTGCACGCAGGTGTGTGTGTGTGTGTGTGTGTGTGTGTGTGTGTGTGTGTGTGTGTGTTAGAAAAGCACAAGGAGAGAAGTGTGTGTGTGTGTGTGTGTGTTAGAGATCACAAGGGAGAGAACAGCAGACATTGTGTGTGTGTGTGTGTGTGTGTGTGTGTGTGTGTGTGTGTGTGTGTGTGTGGAGGGGAGTAGTTCATTCCAGAAACCAAAGCGACCATTGCAACCCAGAGGGGAGGGGAGGGAGCTTGGGGGTGGGGGTGGACCGGGGAGAACGGGGGAGGGTGACTGTCGGAGGCGCGGTAAAGAGCCCGGGCCCGAGGATGGGTGGGGCCGCCCTCTGAGGAGCGGGCAAGCACTGCAGGAGACGAGGGACAAAGGGAGCCTGTGTGGGGAAGGTGGCGATTAGAAGTCTGGTTGACTGGACCGGCCCGGCCCGGATGCCCCGCGGCCCCTTGCTCCTTCCAATCGGCCACAACAGCCCCCTGGCCCCTGCCCCTCCCCCTGGCCCCTCGCCCCCCTGTCACCATTGCTAACCCCCACCCCTCAAACCCCGCACACACAAACACCGGGCAGGTGGTGACGGAGGCTGACCAGCTGGCCGCACGCGACGCCTACTGGCAGGCCGTGTGCGCCCATACCGAGCCCGACCAGCACGATGAGGCGCTGCGGCTGCTGCGGGCGGCGGTGTGGCACAACCCCCACATCGCAGGTAGGTGCGTGCGCGCGTGTACGCACCAGCGGGCGGGGGTAGGGGTTAATGGTGAACCACTTCCGTTGAGAAAAACAAACTGTGCTGCTAGTGGAAGTGGCAGCCGCGAGCGCGGGGTGGTAGTGATGGGTAAGGATGGGATGGGGCGGGATGGGGTGGTTCTGCCTCGCGTATGGGGCGTACTCAGCAACCTGCATGTGCACTCGATCGCAAGTGGTGGTTGCAAGTGCCAATCGTGTGCTCCTCCTTCACGGATCCTCCCTCCCTCGGTTTCCACTCTCCTACCACAACACCCCCACCTGACCCTGGCCTTCCCCGCCCACCATCACCATCACCCGCCATTTCCTCCTCCATCTCCTACTCCTACTCCTCCTGCTCCTGACCAACCCGCCCCCCTCTCCTCCCCCCCCCTTCTGTGTCGCAACGTCTGTCTACATCTCCCTCGTCATTAATTAAACATGCACGGCAACCCCCCCTCCCCCCGCAGAGCCACACGTGCTGCTGGCGCAGGTCCACGCGCAGCGGCAGCAGTGGGACGAGGCGGCCCGGCATGCGGCGCGGGCGCTCAAGCTGTTCTGCGACTGGGGCACGGCCTGGGACAAGCGCATGCCCTGGGAGGCCTGGGTGGCCATGTCGCGGTGAGAGCGAGCGAGGGAGAGAGAGAGGGAGAGCGGTGGGGCGGTGCGGTGGGGGGCGGTGGCGGTGAGAGGGAGGGGGGCGGTCCGGCGGTGAGGGAGAGGGGGCAGGGGGCAGGGGCCCGGCTCGGTCGCTCCTGCGCTCCTGCGCTCCCACACTTGACCTGCCCTGCGTGCCGCCTCTGTGCTACCCCCCTGGTCCTGGCCCTGGTCCTGTGCTGCACTGCAGGGTGCTGCTGCACAACGCCTCCCGCCGCACCTGGCCCGACCGCCCCTTCGGCATGCTCAACCTGGGCCTGGTGCCGGACCTGGACCAGCCCTACGACGTGTAGCTGGGAGGAGGAGGAGGAGGAGGAGGAGGAGGAGGAGGAGGAGGAGGAGGAGGAGGAGGAGGAGGAGGTGGAGGGGGAGGAGGAGGAGGAGGAGGAGGAGGAGGAGGAGGAGGAGGAGGAGGTGGAGGAGGAGGAGGAGGAGGAGGAGGAGGAAGGGTGTCGAGAGGGAGCATGAGCAGGCGCGAGGGGAGGAGGATCTGGAGGGCGGGTTGAGACGTGGGCTCGAGATTGCTCAGTAGAGCCGTAGGTGGCGGGGCGAGGTGGCAAGGGAGCGGTGGCAGGGAGTGGTGCGAGAGAGGGGTGTGCCGAGCCACGGGTTGAGCGAGCGGGCGGGCATGCATCGCACGCCTCGACCGGCACGCAGCTGACTGACACGGCCGAGAGTTAGTTTGCTGCTGTGGGTGCCCATGTGCCATTCATCCCCACTTAAGTAGGTAGGTATTGGTTACAGAGTCCAGCGTAGCTGGTATCCATGCAACCCTGGCAGAAACCGGTCGGAAGGTCGACCATCACCAGTTGGGTCTACCGCTAGCCCGAACCCCACTTGTCAGCTGTGAGCTGCATCAGCCGTGTCAACTCCGGCGCTAGCGTGGTCGCGTGTACGTCGCAGATTCGCGTGTACGGCGTGTACGGCGTGAAGCCGCGACTGCCAGCACGCAGCAGGGCTTGTATCTTGTTTGGGGGGTAATGCTTGGCACCAGCTTTTCCCAGGGGTGATGCTTGGCACCAGCGTTTCCCAGGGGTGATGCTTGGCACCCCTGGCTTTTCCTGTCCCGTACGAGCCCTGGCACGCAGCGACGCCGGCCTTCCCTGTCCCGGCCCAGCGCCTGCCCAGCGCCCGCCCCGCGATGTACCGCTCACCCTCCTCTCGTGCTGCTTGCTAGAACGACGTCAACTTCCAGTCGGTTTTGCATTTCGCATTCACAATTTAGCGCATGTCCGTAACCGTACTTCGGGCGCCTCCCGAGTCCACAGTCCGGACTGGACACCCAAGGCAATCAAGGATAGGAAGCAGGCATTGCTGAGCGGCACTGCCATACCGTACTTCCATACTTAAGGGGGCCCCAGAGGCGCTCTGACGCACAGCACAGCAGCCGTCCGTGTCGCACTTCACACACGTAAGTGAGGCGCGAGCACTGACACCGCGCCACCACCACCCGGGCGTCACCTGCTCCCCTCACTGCCTAGGCTTGTCCCCCTCCCTCCCCTGCCCCCTGGCACTGCGCTACTACTACTACTACTACTACTACTGCCCTGCCCTGCCCTGCCCTGCCCTGCCCTGCCCCGGCCTGGTCTGGCCGGGCCGGGCTTGCGGTCCCCGGTCATGTGCGTCGTCACCCCGCGGCACCTGGCAGCGCCCCACCCGCATTGCGGTGCCGCTCTTCTGGCGCCTGCCTGTCCACACAGAGTCACAGATCCCCGCGTGATGAAATAATAAAGCTACACGTCACTTCCCTCCGAGCTATAGAGATACAAGCCGCTGTGTACAGTGAGCGGGGGCCTTCCGAGGAGAGCGACACCAACGCCGCCACATGCGCACGGGGGCTTAGGTAGGGAGCCCGCCAACCAGGCAATCCACGGCCCCCCGCCCGCATACCGGGGGAGGCCACCACCCACTATGCGCGGCACCCCCACCCGCCCAAATCACCGCACCTCACTCCCATCGCCACCACTCCTGCTCCTCCCCTTCGGCCACCGCCACACCACAACCATCGTTCACCGACCACACCACCACCAGGCATCGCGTGTCCACTAGCTGCTGCTCTTGGTGCTGCTCTTGGTGCTGCTGCTGCTCGCGAACAACCACCACTCCTCCTCCCCCTCCTCGTCCTCCTGCTGCTGCTGCTGCTGCTGCTGCCTTTCCCCTCCATACCTCCACCGGCCTCCTGGTACCGCACGCGCCGGCCCCCGCTCCCTCCCTCGCTGCCTCCCTCGCTGCCTCCCTCGCTGCCTCCCTCGCTGCCTCCCTCGCTGCCTCCCAGCCCACCTCCTCCCCGCCCACCTCCTCCCCGCCCACCTCCTGCTGCCCCCCCATGCCCTCACGTGGAGGCCATGGACAGGTTCTGCACCGACATGAGCTCGGCGTAGTGGGAGTTGGGGCGGGCGAGGAGGTCGTCGTGTGTGCCCACCTCCACCGCCTGGCCGTGCCGCATCACCACGATCTGGTCCGCCGCCTGCACGTGTGTGTGTTTTTTGGGGGGAGGGTTGCACGCGTTAGAGTTAAAAGGGGGGGGGGGAAGCCATCCATAGGATGGTGTGTATCAGATGTTTGTGAAGTGCCGATGCCCACGATGGGGGCGGGGAAGGGGGGTACACTCATGATTGCCATTAACACGTGATGGCATAGTCAGGAGGGAGGGGACGGGACGAGAGGGGCAGCGGTGGGCAGTGGGCGGTCGTTTGACGTCCTTGATGATGCTGCGAATGAGTGTGGACCGCATTACAGGGTGCAAGCGCCGTCCGCTTGAATGCAGTGCTGCTCTGCATGCACACCTAACGACGCACCTGTGTGTGTAAGGAAACCCCTTCTCATGTGGCACACCGTCCACATGCCTGCCTGCCGGCCCTATCACACCTTCCCCACCTCTCCTGCCCACTCCTGCCCTCCTCGCTTCCGTCATGCCCACCCCTTTCCGCCCCTCTTTCCACAGCCTCGCTCCCCGCCCCTCCTTCCCACCCTCCCCCTTCCTCATCCCCATCTCCCCCTCCCCTCACCTGCACGGTGGCCAGGCGGTGCGCGATGACCAGCACCGTGCGACCCTTGACCAGGCGGTTGATGGCCTGCTGCACCAGCCGCTCGCTCACCACGTCCAGCGCGCTGGTGGCCTCGTCCAGGATGATGATGGGGCTGTCCTTGATGATGGCGCGGGCCAGCGCGATGCGCTGCCGCTGGCCGCCTGGGGGTTTTAGGGGTTTTAGGGGTTTTGGGGGTTGGGTTTTGGGAGGAAGGGGGGAGGGGCACTGGGGCAGGGGTGTTGATACCAGCCCATCATACACCAAGAAACCAACCTAGCGAGCTAAGCAGACGCAAAGGCGACAGATGCAAAGCAGGGATGCTTATGGACCGGGGCCGAAGGGGTGGTGGTGGTAGAGCGGGGCTGTGAGGGGGTGGGGCGGAGGTTTGGACTCGGGGTGTGGAGGGCGGCCCCTCCACGTTTCCAACCCACACCGGCCTCGCCTCCTCCCCTCCCGCCTCACCCTCCCTTCCCGCCTGGCCCTCCCTCCCCGCTTCCTTCCTCCCCCCCCCCCGCCCACACCACCCACACCGCCTGCCTGCCTGCCTCCCTCCCTCCCGGCTGCGCCCGCCTCACCGCTCAGTAGCGTGCCGCGCTCGCCCACCACGGTACGGTAGCCGTCCGGCAGCTTCATGATGAAGTCGTGCGCGTTGGCGGCCTGCGCCGCGGCCGTGATCTCCTCCGGGCTGGCCATGCCAAACTTGCCTGTTGCAGGGGAGGGCGGAGGGGATTGGTGAGGGGGTTGGGAAGCGGAGAGGGCGGGAGGCAGTAGCAACAGGGGGGGCACGTGGGCAGAGTGGAAACAGGGACGGGCGCAGGTGCGCAGGAAGGCGCCCGGACGCGGCGGTGTGTGGAGGAGGGGGGCGCCAGGCGGTGGTGTGGTCGAGAGGCTGCCACGTGGCAGCAGCTGCGGGAGCAGCAGTCGGGGCGCACGCCGCTGCCTCATCCCCCCGAAGCACACTCCCCCCCTTGCAGCCCTCTGCTGCCAGCAACCACACATCCTCCTGACCCAAACTCCCACGCTCGCCCTCTCACACAGCACCACAGCCCGCAGCCCCAGGCCCTCACACCGCAGCCCCAGGCCCCCACACGCCCCCACACCCCACGCCCGCACCCACCATAGGCGATGTTGTCCGCGATGGTGCCGCTGAACAGCACCGGGTCCTGGCTGACCAGGCTCACGGCCTTGGCCCACTCGCCGCGGCTGAAGGAGCCGATGGGGCGGCCGTCCAGCAGGATGGAGCCGTCCTGGGGCGTGAAGGGGGGTGGGGCGGTGCCATGCATGTTTAGTTAATGACGAGGTAGACGTAGAACAGACGGGGGGGTTCCATGCATTTAAATTAATGACGAGGTAGACGTAGAACAGACGGGGGGGGGCGGTGGCGGTGGTGGGGCATGTAGGGGGAGGGCGAAACGGTGGAGGTGGTGATGGTGGTGGTGGTGGTGGTGGTGGGTGGTGGTGGTGGTGGTGGTGGTGGTGGTGGTGGTGGTGGTGGTGGTGGTGGTGGTGGTGGTGGATGCCCGGACAGGAGGTGTGGAGAGGGTGGAAGCACGGAAGGCGTTCCAGAGGGAAAGGTGTGTGTGTGGAGGTCGTGCGCTACATAGCCGTGGCGCCCCTGCCTACGCACCCAACTACCCACGCACCCACCCACCTGTGGCTCATAGAAGCGCGACAGCAGTCCGGCCACCGTGGACTTGCCTGTCAGGGGGTAGAGGCGGGGCGTGGGGCGTGGGGCGTGGGGTTCCATGCATTTAGCTTAAGAAGAGGGGTGGGGGGTTGCAAGGATATGTAGCAAAGTGGAGCAGGTAGGCAGCAGGCGAGGGGTGGGTCACACAACCGATTGGAGCCAGGGGGGCGCCGGGGGCCCACCAGGGTGAGAAAACACACGGCGGGGGCCCACCGCTTCCACGGCTGGTCCCAGTACGGCATGCCTTTGCCTCCCACAGCAACTGCAGAATCTCCCCAAAGACCCAAAACAAATGCAACCCCGCACACGCCACCACCACTATCCACACACACACACATGCACACACCGCCCAGCCCCGACTCTCACCCGCGCCCGACAGGCCCACCAGGGCGGTGGTGCAGCCGTGCGGCAGGACCAGGTTCAGGCCCTGCGGGCGGCACGACAAGGAGAGAAAGAGCGGATTGCACAAACTGGTAAGAGGTTGCACACCCGACACACCTTCCACCGCCCGCCGTAGCCCCCACTGCCAAGCCCCACCATCCCGCCACGCATGCTCCGCCCTGGCGCAGCCAGCTGCACCTAACCACCGCCACCCACCCACCCACCGCCACCCACCCACCCACCCACCCAGCCAGCCCACCCACCCACCCACCCACCCACCCACCCACCCACCCACCCACCCACCCTCCGTCACCCACACACACCGCCACCGCCACCGCCACCGCCACCCAGCACCCAGCACCCATTACCTGCAGCACGCCCACGTCCGGCCGGGCCGGGTAGCTGAAGTGCACGTCGCGCAGCTCCAGCCCGCGACCCGAGCGCGCCGCCACCACCGCCTTGTCGCCCGCCGAGGGGCCGTACGGCTGTGGTGGGAGCGGTGGCGGTGGCGGTGGCAGGGGGCGGTGGCAGGGGGGCGGTGGCAGGGGGCGGGTTTGTGGCGGTGGAAGGAGGGCATTCCAGGCGTGAGAAGATTGTGAGGAAAGGAGTCGGCTTGGGCGGTATGCTATAGCCAATCCTGCAGCAAACGCACGCGCGTGTCCGCCGGGCTTCAAACCCGACCCAACTCCTGAACCCCTCTTTCCTCACCGCCCCGCCGCCTCTGCCCCGCCTCTGCCCCCACCTGCACCGCCGGCCGGTCGCCGTTGGCCACCTCCCACCACGCCCCGGGCGGCAGCGCGCCGTACATGGAGGGGTCGGGGTCCGAGTTCTGGATCAGCTCCCGGACCTGGTCGAGCGGGCGGGCGGGTTGGGGTTGTGTGTGGGGTTGGGATGTGTGGGAAAGGGAGGGTGGATTCCAGGTGTGGGTGTGCACTTCCATGAGTACATGATTGGCTGCGTGCTCGTGAAGATGTTGTGGGTCACGAGGATGGCCGGTGGGGCTTGCGGTCACGAGGTTCAGAGACTTCATCATGCGGCATCGATACCTGGTGTCGGCTGGGATGCTTCCGCCGCCCCCCTCCCCCCCAGCGTCCGTGCCGCCCCACTTCCGGACCCGCCGCTCTTCCGTCAGCGATCCCCACCCTCCCACCACCTGCCTGCCCCGCCCACCCTGTCCCTCCACCCCTCCCCCGCACCGCATCCCCCCTACTCGCCCCTTAACCCCCTCACCCGCTGGAATGCGCCGGACGCCCGCCGCAGCTCCGACAGCGTGTTGACCGAGCCCTGCGAGCCAGACAGGCGCCGCCAGTGCAGCCAGCCACAACACGATCAGCCACAACAGGACGTGCGATGGCCACCAGAAAGCAACCCGCGCCTGACCCTGGTGGCGTCCACCCCCCACACCTGCCTGCCGCCCGAGTCGGGGCGGGTGCGTCCCGGCCAGCCCGTCACGTGTCTCGCCCCTGCCCCTGCCCCTGCAGCACCATCCCCCCCACCTAACCCTGCTTCCTTTATATGGTTTTAGTTTGGGCTGGTACCCCCCCCCCACACACACAGACACAAACACACGCCCGCCGTATACACACACGCCCTTTCCCCCTCCCCTCCCCTCCCCTCTCCTCCCCTCCCCTCTCCTATCCCCCGCCCGCCCGCCCGCCCGCTCACCCCCCCAAACACACACCCTCACCCTCTCCCCTCACCTGCACCGCGTACAGTAGGCTGAAGGTGAAGCCGATGCCCGACACCAGCACGCGCACCGGCATGAGCCCGCTGGACACCAGCCAGCCGCCCCAGCCGTACAGCGCAAGCAGCGAGGCGTGGATGGCGAACCTGCATGGAGGCGGGTGGGCGGGTGGGCGGGCGTGTGGGTGGGGTTGGTTGGGCGGGTTTGTGGGTTAGCTGGTTAGGAGGTTAGGCGCGTGGGTTAGGAGGTTTGGGCGTGTAACGATGATGATCGACAAGCGACACAGCCAGGCGAGAGTCAGGGAGCGCGCGCAACATCTTCCATTGACCGACTCGGCTGCTGTACGCAGCCCATTCACAGCAATCCACGTATGATCCCAATCACCAAGCCCCATGGGTGTGGTTTGATTGGGCTGGTACTTACACACACACACCTGTTCTACCACTCCGCCATATATCCTTGCAACCCCCCGCCGCCGGCCCCCCAGATCGCGTTTTTGCGTTGCGTTCAGTTACAGGTTTTGGAATGGGAGTTAGGACCCTCTCCCCATGCCCCGCGTCCACGCCCGCCCGCCCCTGCTGCCCCGTGTCCAGGCCCGCCCGCCCGCCCCCGCCCCCGCCCGCCCGCCCGCCCACGCCCATACCCGCCCCACGCCCATACCCGCCCCACGCCCTCCCGCCCACACACCCCGCCGCCCACACACCCCGCCCCCCCCACCTGTTGGCGCTCTCGAACCAGGCCTTGGCGCTGGCGAAGGCCAGCCCGGCCCGGTAGCTGGCGCCCACGTGCGCCTGGAAGCGCTCCCGCTCCAGCGCCTCGCCCGCGAAGGAGCGCACGATGCGCATGTTGTCTAGAGCCTGCAGCAGGGGGGTGGGGGAGGTAGGAGGGGAGGTGGGGCGTGCCATGCATGTTTAATTAAGGACGAGGTAGACGTAGAACAGCGGGGGGGAGGTAGGAGGGGAGGTGGGAGGGCAGGAGAGCGGAGGTAGGAGGGGAGGGGCAGGGCAAGGGGGGAGGAGGGCAGGGGGGCGGAGGAAGGAAGGGAGGGCAGGGGAAGTAGGAGGGCAGGCGGGCAGGGAAAGAAGGGAATGGAGTTGCAAGGGTACTTGGCTGGCGGGCGGGTGCGTGCGCTGGTGGGTGGGTTGGACGGGCCTGAGTGCACGGCGGCATGCTGTGTGTGGCATGGTGTGGGTGCCTGCATGCCTGCATGCGGTTTTTGTGGTGATGCTGATGTTACGGTGCATGCGTGCGGTTTTTGTGGTGATGCCGATGTTGGGGTGCATGCGTGCGGTTTTTGTGGTGATGCTGATGTTGGGGTCAGAGGATGGAGTAAAGAGGTTGTTGTCTCTCATCGCTTTTCAGATAAGAGGGGTAGGTACATGCGTTTCATCATCCCCCAAATGCGCGAGCGGTGCGCGTGCGTGCATGCCCTTGCCAGCCCCCCTGGGCTCCTGTGCGCCGGCCCCGCCCGCCGGCTCGGGAGCCGCACCGTGAGGTGCGAAGCTTGCTACTTCTTACCTGCATGCGCCACAAAACCCCCGCTACAGCCAACTGCCCTGCCACTGCCCTGTCAGCACTAGCACCGCCACACGCCGCCGTGGAGATCCCTCCACGCACCGCCCCCCCCCGGCATTCCCTGACCGACGTCTTGACCCGTCCTTGCCCCCCCCCCGCCCCAAGTTGTCGAGTGCTCTCCGTTGCCGGCATAGCCCACGCTCTCCTCCTCGCTCTTTTGCATGGGTATGGTAAAAATGGGCTGGTGCGTACACCGCCCCCCGCTCCCCCGCTCCCCCCGCCTCCCTGCACCCCCCCCCCCCACACACCACAGGCACCTGCTACCCTGCGCTACATTTCCTTACACCCCCCCGTCAACCCATAATGCGTGCAACCCCCCGCCCCCCAACCACACCTGCGCCGCCACGGTGACCATGCGGCTGAGCGCCTGCCCCTGCCGCCGCTCGATGTCGCGCGTGTGCCGCCGGTAGACCGCCGCCGCCAGCCCCGCCGCCACCACAACGATGCTACACACCGGCGCCAGCCGCCACGACAGGAAGAACAGCACCGCCACCGAGCCCGCGGCCTGCGGCGGCGGAGGCGTCCGCGGCAGGCAGGCACACAGGCAGGCAGGCAGGCAGGCAGGCAGGCAGGCAGGCAGGCAGGCAGGCAGGCAGGCAGGCGGCAGTGAGAAGCACCAGCGGAAGCGGCCGTGGGGAACACGGCGGAGCGGCGGCGGGTGGCGGCAGCGGGGACGAGCCGATAGCGGCGTAGGTGGCTTGGCTAGACGGCAACGCCGGCACGCAGTGACGCTGATCCTTGCACACACCCTACATTACAACGCCACCCCCCCTCAAGCCCCTTCTCTTGGTCGTTTCGCTTCTGATTTCTGGAATGAACTACCCCCCTTTAGATTGGTTTAGTTTGGGCTGGTAACCACAGCCCCCCCGCCCACCTCCAGGAAAGCACGCAGGCCGCGGTCTCGTGACACGTTGCTGCATGGGGGTGGGGTGAGAGTGATTGGTGGCGAGTGAGACGAGGTGGGGTTGCACGTGCACCGGCGACGTGTCGCAGTGCCTCCTCCCCCTTCCACCTTGCCCCCTGCTGCCTCTACCCCCCCCTCCGCCTCCCCTGCCCCGCCTCCCCCCTTGTTTGGTTTGTGGTTTAGGATAGGCTGGTGTTTACAACACCCCGCTCCCGCCTCCCCTGCCCCGTTTTCCTGCCTCCTCCCCTCCCCGTTCCGCCTCCAGCTCCCCCCCTCCCCTCCCCCCCCCTGCCCCTCACTTGAAGATGAAGCTGCGCACGGCGTCCAACTCCACGCTGATGAGCGCCGTCAGCTGGGCGGTGGTGTGCTTGTCGAAGAACGACAGGCGTTGCTGCGTTGGGTTGGTTGGGTTGGTTGGGCGGGTAGGGCGGGGGGGGGGAGTTACACGCATTCAGAGTAGGGAAGACGTGGGGGGGGGAGGGGTTGTGGTTACCAGCCCCAGCTAAACCAAACCCAATGCATAAGAGCGAGGAGGTGAGCGTGGCCTAGTATGGGGGGTAGTTCATTCCAGAAACCAGAAGCGAAACTGGGGGGGTCAGGTGGTGTTTGAGGGGGAAGAGGGGCAGGAGCGGGTTGGCCAGAGTTGATAGGACAGGCCGGGCACAAGGCCGGCTGGCTGGGTCCCACGGCTCCCGCGCCGCGCCCCACTCGACTGCCCCCAGCCTCCTGTATCCCCTCCTGCCGCTTCTCGCTCGCGTGCTGAGCCGCCCACTCCCTGCCCCCTGCCTGCCCGCCCAACCCCTGGCCCCTGCCTGCCTGCCTAACCCCTGGCCCCTGCCTGCCTAACCCCTGGCCCCTGCCCGCCCAACCCCTGGCTCCGTTACGCATCCAGCAACCTCCACCCACGCATTCGCTCCCTCCCTCCCTCTCTCCCTCCCCACCATGAGCAGCGTCCTGAACAGCTCCAGCCGCAGTGTGGCCAGCACCTTCTCGCCCGCACTCAGCATGTTGTACATGTACACCTGGGGGGGGGGGCGGGGTAGTTCATTCCAGAAACCAAAAGCGAAACGACCAAGAGAACCCGAACCAACCAGCCCAACCCAGAGCGCGGGGGTGGGGCGGGGGATGGAGGGCGCGTGTGTTTGGCAAGGAGAGATGAGAGCAGAAGCAGGAGGAGGAGGAGGAGGAGGAGGAGGAGGAGGACAGTGACGGAGAGCAGGGCACGCATGTGCAGTTGCGTGAGAGCATCTTCAGCACCCAAACTCCTGCACATGCGCCTGCGCCTGCGCCGGCACCTTCGCCCATCCCTTCTAGCAGTCCCTACTCCTCGACCCACCCACCCAGCCCCTTGCCGCCAGGCCCCCAGCCCAAGCACACATCCCCCACCCACATCGCTTACCCACATCCCTCCAGCCCGTTCCCCCAGCCCGCCCGCCCGCCCCACCCGTGTCAGCAGCGGCTCCAGGATGTAGCCAGTGGCCAGGATGGCCAACACCTGGGGGGTGCCATGCATGTTTAGTAAATGACGAGGGAGATGTAGACAGACGTTGCGACACAGAGGGGGGGGGGGTGTTAGGGGGTGTTGGCGGGTGGCGGGAGTGGAGGAGGAGGAGGAGGGGCGGTTGGGTTGGAGCATGCGATGTGGACGTGGGGCAGCGGCGAGAACCGCCTGCGCCTGCGCCTGCGGGTTCTGATGGACGCTGATCTGTCAATAGGCATGTGTGTGTGCCCTTGCATACCGCCCTACCTGCCTACCAAGTCCACTCCCCGCCGTACCCCGTACCCCTGTGCTGCGTGTACCCGGTGTACCTCTGGACATCGGCACCTACGTTTTTAGAACACCATCCATGGATGGCTTAACCCCCGCTTCTGGCCCGGCGCGTGCTACCTGGCGTCGGGGCTGCTTTCCTGGTCGCCAGGTAAGTCATGGTTTTTGCTTCACTGCCTAAGTGCGTGCCTTGTCTGTGTCTGGCCGCCGAGCTCGGGTGGCATTTCTAGTCGCCGGCGCACCCAACACGTCTTCTTCGGCTACTTCAACCTAACGAGTATATTATTGTATCGCCTTGCCTGCATTGCTTGACTCCGCTTCCTTTAGCTTGGTTTAGTTTGGGCTGGTAACCACAACCCCCCCTGCCCATGGCTGCACCACACCCGCACCTCTCGCCTCGCCTACCCCTTCTCCCAACCCACCCTCCTCTACCGTCCACCTATGCTCCTATCCCATCCGCATGTCCCCCTTGTTCCGCCCTTCCCCACCATCCGCGTCCATGCGCCCCGGACCGCGCCCGCACCCGTGCCCGCGCCCGCGCCCGCGCCCACGCCCCCACCCCCGCCCCAGTTCGCTGCCCGCCCGCCTGCCCGCGCCCCAGTCTGCTGCCTGCCCGCCCCCCCGGCTCACGGCCCCTCTGCCTGCCCGCCCGCCCTCTCACGACCCGCCCCGCCTCACCTCGGCGTACTTGGTCATGGGCTGCCCGCTGACCAGCATCTCCAGCAGCATGCCGCTCAGCACCGGCGCCGCCAGGTTGGAGGCCGTGCACAGCAGCAGCGTCACCGCCGCCACCGCCAGGTGCTTGCGCTCGCGCCACACCTGGGCGTGGTGGGGCAGGTGGGGGCAGGCGGGCAGGTGGGGGCAGGCGGGCAGGGGCAGGAGGGCATGTTGCGCGCGGCTCGGGATGTGGGTTGATGTGGGTTGATGTGGGTTGATGTGGGTTGATGCGGGCCGGCCAAGCGGCCAAGTTTCCATGGCATGGGAGGGGAAAAAAGACGGTGTGGGGAGGGAGGCAGCAGGGCGGGAGGGAGAGGCAGAGAGCAGGCACGCGCAAGCGAGGGAGATTGTGTCGGAGGAATGGGCAAAGGGGTTGAGTGGGCGGTTCAGGTGGGGGCCGGGAGGGGCCGAGGGCGTGGGAGATGGATTTGGAGGAGGGAGGTTACACGCATGAAACTTGAGAAGGCGTAGACCGTAGCCAAGGGGGGGGGGGGGGTTGCTGTGGGGTGTGCGTGTGCGAGGCGGATAGCGGGCGGGGGAGGGGGCGCGGCCACGTGTGGATGAGTGATCCCAATTTGCAGCTATGCGCACACGCCCGGTATGCGCGAGGCTGCACATACTTTCACTTGACACTTAGAAGGGCGCCGGGCGGCAACGTTACCGGCATACAACATACACATCGAATATGGTACTCACTAGACCCAAGATATATTCGTTGTCAAAGGGCGCCCGGCGCCGCGTGAGCTGAAGCGCATCCGCCAGGCTGCGCGCATAAGTGAGTGCAGGGAAGCAAGGGAATGGACAGGTAAGTGCATGCGTGCGCAAGAAGACTGCCGGGGTGTAACGTGTTCCTGTTCGGCCTGTCTGTATCCTTAGATCCCCAGCATGTTCGAATCATATGAGCGCAGCTGTGCGCTCGTCCCTTGGCACTTCAAGGGTGGGCACAGGACGTGCCCCCTCCCACACGTCCCGCCGGGCATGCGACACGGCTGGGGTAGTCACAAGCGCCCCAGCATGCTGAGAGCCTGCTTGTTTTATCGTTGCACATGTCGGGGCTTGAGTGGACTTCGTGCCGCCCGCTTGCCCGCAGCAGCGAGCCGCGCTCAGCTCAGGCATGGTGCATGCAAGCAGGGTTTATCCTCGCGTCGCCCTTGATGACCGACTTACTCCTTAACGAGCGGGTCCGTGCCGATGGGGTTCTGTATTTCATCTAATGAGTCAAAAGCGCGCCTGCTGTCATAAGCTGGGAACGGGGGCACAACCCGGGACCGCGCTAGGTGCGGCCGATGCAGCGACGGGCGCAGAACGCATGCATGTCTTCTCCCTACGGCACATGGCGAGGTGCGCGGGAGGTTCCGCGCCTGCTGCATCATCGCGTAGGAGGACTGCCGTTGTATAGCTCGGGCGCTCAGATCTGTTGATCAAACTAGCGCTTCATTTGTTTTCATAGGAATTCAGCCCTTGAGGAATAGGGATAGAGGGAGAACGGCGCGAAAAGTTCACGAGACTGTCTTTGGTCGCAGATGGTCTGTTCTTTTTTATTAATGAGTTACATGTGGTGTGCTTGGACAGGTGAACACAAAGTGCGAGAGATGCGGGCTCGCGAAAGCGATGTTCTTCTGCGTGGCGCAACCGTCGGGATAAACCGCCAAAAACACCATGGCGACACGCTCCCGCCCTTTCTCCTCCGTGGCGCCCGCCCCCTCCACTTTGCGCAACAACGGCCCACACCCAGGCCCACACGGCTACAATGAAAGGGGCACCCTAAGCCTCACGGCTAATAGATTCTTGCACAGGTCGCATGTGCCGCAGGTGCACTCTTAAGAGAGGCCGTTTTGGCGTGTCGTCTGGGCGCCGAGACGTGCTCCCGCCCCCCTCCAACCCTCTGCTCTGCACGTACCGCGCGTGCGCCTCTCCATGCTTCCACAATCTGATCGCTGCATATGCTGAATTGGTAACGAACATTGATGAGTTGCCCAGAGCAGGTAGAAGCAGGCGGCAGTTCCTGGCAGTTCACAGGCCGAAATGTCGAGCCGGAGGCGAAACCGCGGAACCTGAATACATGTGAAAGATTTTAGGTACTACCCCAACTGGCGTGGAGGCTTCGGCCACCACGACCACCAGGTCGAAATCACCCCTGAGAACGCCTACTTCGGACTGAGCGGCCTGGTGAGTGCAATTAGGACTTTGATGCTAAAAAACAGTATAATTGCGGTTCCGACAGCTCTGGCTAAACCCCAACTAACTCGTGTACGGCAACAACAAAACCCCACCCCCTTAGTTACGAAAATGACCAGGCGATGTGCGTTGTGAGCCATACTAAGGAGGTGGCGCAGGCTGGGCCTACAACCTTTCGGCGCGCATTTCAGTGCGTGTGTGTGACCTGTGCCGCGGGCGGTCGGCGCTCTCCCACCGCGCCGGCACCCGTGCATGCAGGCCTCGGTGTATCAATCACAAGTGATCGTCTGTCTGGTCATCGTGCTGTTACAGCAGCGGTCTTAGTCGGCTGGTTGAAGGATAGATCGCGCGCCCAACGTGTCGCGCCACGGCGCCACGCACACATCAAGCTGCTGCGCGGCGAGCAGTCCCGCACGTATATATGCAGCACGGTGGCGCACCCAATCTCAGCTGGCAACCCCAGCTCCAGCACCGCCCTCCCTAACTACTCATAGCTACAGTGCTATACCCCTACCGCTGAGAGGCCGTCGCGCCCACACACACGTCTACACACAGCAACATCCATTGTAGATAGATGCGGCCCCACGGCCTACACGGCCCCGCCCCAGCCTGCACGCATCCACACACGGTCCACATGCTCCTCCGGTCCTCGCTCGGTCCCTACATGTCTGTGTGCCAAAGTACTGTGTGTCAATATGCATGGGCTTATGTAGCAGCCGATCCGCCCCCTGTATTGTCATGAGTGCAGGGTGCGTCAAGGTCAGCGCGCGTGTGTGCAGGTGACGGCTCCTGGTATCCCGCGTATTGCGGCGCCTTGCCCTCCCTCCCTCCCTCCCTCCCTCCCTCCCTCCCTCCCTCCCTCCCTCCCTCCCTCCCTCCCTCCCTCCCTCCCTCCCTCGGCAGCTCAGTCAGCTAGGAAGGCTGGCCGCGCCCATGTGGTGGCACACCACACACCACACCACCGCGCTGGCAGGTGACGCCTCAGAGGAGAGCAAACGCCCACAACCACACATATGAAGCTCCACTCAGGGTTTGCGGCGCGCCCGTGCACTGCACTGCGTCGCCCTCTATCTACTCCTGCAACTCCCGCCCCTGTCGGTCGATTTAAATTGGTAACCACCGCTGCCCGTGCGTGCCCCCATCGCTGCTGGATGCGTTCCTTCGGCTGCTGCTGCTGTCAACCAAGCGGCTGCATTGCTCCCCACTGCCTTGCAGCTGGTAAAATGCCGTGTAGACAGCTCCACCCAGCAGCGGCTCTCTGCAACGGGCTACGTGGGCTCGTCGCCAGTGGACCGACCTTGGCAGTAGCATTTGGCGCTCTACAGCGTTGTAAAAAGTCAAAGGGCGCACAGGGTAATGGCACGGTTGGGGGCGAGTAGGCGTGCACATGCATCAGCGTGAACATGCACAACAGAGAGCCACAGTGGCGCCAGTGGGTCAGGTGGGGTGGGTGTGGGGAGTGGCTGCGGTGGGTGGCGGGGGCCGGGGAGTGCACACGGCACGCGCACGTGGACGTGATGTGCACCAGGCACGCACGCACAAGCACGCACGCACCCACATGCACCCACCCACCCACATGCACCCGCCCACCCGCCCGCCCACCCACCCAATCACCCAAACGCCCGCCCACCCACCTGGACAAGCAGGTAGACCAGCAGGCGGCAGCAGAACCAGACGAAGTAGACACATGTTGAGAGCAAGGAAAGCGCGTGCAGGGGAGGGCAGGGTGTGCGTGAATAGCGGGTGGGTGGATGTGACGGGACGACCAAGTGGGCAAGTGCGAGTCTCTGGTGGCCGGAGTAAGCTACAACGATGACGATGATGTGACAGCGATATGTGTGGGAGGGGCGTGTGAAATTACAGTGGTGAGGCGGCTGCGGGCCAGCACGATGTCAGTGTGGTGACTGACGACGTAGAGAGAGGACCAGGGTGCTGCAACAAGTATCCACATGCTCGCATGAGCACGGCATGCCCACGACGGCACGCAGTACGCACCACGGACAAACGTGGACGCATGCACATCCGCAGCCCACCGGCTGCGCAGTATGTAGGTTCCCGGACCTGCCCGGCCTGCTGGCCCTGCTGCCCCGCCAAGCTCCCTCCGTCCCCCACGTATTCACGGTCCCTCATCACCGCCACGGCGAACCATGTGCTGCTGCTCACCTGCCCGCTGCCTCGAGCAGAGTTATGGCACACCCAGGAACGTGGCCAGCTGCTGGCGCCGCTGCGGCAGATTGGTGGAGCGCGTACTCGCCGCCGGGCCTCCGACCGCCGCCGCCGGCTCCGGCACCGCCATGGCCTCGAAGTTGACGTCGTAGAAGCGCTCCAGCTCGTTGATGTGCGCTGCTGTGATGCTGTACAGAAGGTCCGCTTTGCGCACGGGGAAGGGCGGGCAGGCCGGCACTGTGCCAGCGCCGCTGCCGCGCTCCTTTTTGAGCTTGACCAGCGGCGCGTCGGATGGGGCGGCCGCATTGCTGCGGCGAGCCGCCTCATTATAGACCGCGTAATTCGACGCTTCCGCCATCTCGTCAAACTTAGCGTTAAAATATGTCTTCATCTCGGTCTTCAGCCCGCCAACCTTCTCATCCATCATCGTGCTCATCTCGGTCTTCAGCCCGCCAATCTTCTCATCCATCATCGTGCTCATCTCGGTCTTCAGCCCGCCATTCTTCTCATCCATCATCGTGCTCATCTCGGTCTTCAGCCCGCCAATCTTCTCATCCATCATCGTGCTCATCATCGTGCGCATCTCGGGAAGTCCCCAGTTCTGGGGTCCTGGATGGGACAGGGACGGGAAAGGGGGGGACGAGGTGTTTGCAGGGCGACGTCTAGTCATACTCCCTCGACAGCAACCCTGGGGCGACCCCCCCCCCGCACCCGGATGATTATTTGGGTCCCGGACCTAAGTTGCAGGGCCTGAAAACTGGGTGGCATACTTATCACATACTATAGAACCGATGGTAAAAGTCTGGGAGCCTGCAATGTAGGTCCGTGTATGGTAGGGTGTGGTGCAGCGGGAACCATGGGGGGCGCGGCAGGGGCAGCACGGAGGTGTCCGCCCGACACCGACTTGACACTAACGTTCTCACGCTCAAACATTCTTAAATATCCAATATGCATTATATGGAGCATGTTTAGGCACTTTCCAGGCACTAAGGTGAGGGTGACCCCGCCGACCTCCCAGCGACATCCTCAATTTTCGCGACCGGTCGGGGCCCCGGGGCTTCGCTTTTAGCCACCCCGCCTTGACCATTATGCTTTGACAGCATCATCGACAGTATACAGGAACTCAAACCATCATCCGGGGGCAAACATTTCGGGACGAACCGAGGGCCGAGGGAGTATGACGTCTAGTCCGCAGGCCGCGACACGTGTTGGCGCGGAGTGCTGCCGCGCCCACGTTCGGACAACCGTCAGCACCCCACCCCTTTCCCCACAGACCTCTCCATATGAACAATCTAAACCGCTCACCGGCATTGGCAGCCAGCGTCTGGGAGTCCTTCGCCAGCGTCGCGATGGTCTTGTTGGTCACAGGCACGCCTTTCGCTGATACACGAAGGAAAGCCAGGGCCGCAGCGTCAGCAGCCCGTCAGGTTATTCGGAAATGTTTTAAAAAATGCCCCTAGCCGCAAGGCTCACCCCGCGCGTCCAGCGCCTTGTAGCGCGCCATCTCGACGTCGGCGATGTCCTGGTCGCTGCGGGCAGCGACGTCCCCGACGCCGCCGTGCTCAATCTTCACGGTGAGCTCCTCGCTGAGCGGCGCGACGGAAGTCGGCATTGTCAGCCTTGTTCGCGCAGTGCTCTGAGACAGCTGGAGAGATAAGGCCCCCTGCTTTTCTGGTTTCTAGTTAGCCTTGAATGTGTCTAAGGTGGCATTCATATTGAGACTGGAATGTTTTTGAGCGAGGCCCCGGCCGCGGCATAGGCCATTTCCGCCCATGGTCTCCGTGATTGTCGGCAAAATCATCAGGCCCTTCCCGTGAGTTTTGCGTCCGCCACTGCCAAAGCAAACACCCTCGGCCGCGCCAAAACTCAGCCCAGTACTCACCGGCCGAGCGGCCGCTTCGCGCTCGCACCGCATCTCGGGACCATGGCGCCCGCTCTTCAGCTCGGCGAGCCCTTTTCGTCGCCTGACCTACGACTGCGTGGCCTGCCTACCCCTCCACTAGCACCGCCTGTGACCAAATCTTATTTATCCCGGCTCCCGGACCCACCGCGTTCAACATTTTATGGCGGAGCTCGGAGCGGCGCGCGGCGCGCGGCGGCAGTTTCGTGGCGACGGCGGCGGCAAGGGTGTGTGTGTGTGTGTCCAATGCGGCGCTGATGCATTCAGACGCGGGAGCTTTCCCCGACGGGCAGGGGCAGCCCTGGCATTTGCCCACGCGGCGACGGTAACCCCTGGGCCCCACCGCCGCGCGCAGGCTTGAACGCAGGCCCTGGCGGCACCAAGCGCTCACTGGAGTGCGCTTACTACGTCCATGGAAGCGACAGCGATACGGACAGTGTCGTCTGCACCGGGGACACAGCCGCTGCCCCAGGTACGCCCCCACCTGGGTCAGGGGATGCATGGCGGCATCTCTTTGTCTTGATGGCGCGCGGTGGTGGCGCTGTCACACATACAGCTAGATAGTGTATTCGCCAGAGCAGGGTCTACGAGGGAGAACAGCCTGCACCGGCATGACGTTTGTGCATGCTGCTGATCCGCGCGCAGGTGGGACCGGCAGACCGTGCCGATGGGGTTCTGGATTTCATCTAATGAGTCAAAATCGCGCCTGCTGTCATAAGCTGGGAACGGGGGCACAACCCGGGACCGCGCTAGGTGCGGCCGATGCAGCGACGGGCGCAGAACGCATGCATGTCTTCTCCCTACGGCACATGGCGAGGTGCGCGGGAGGTTCCGCGCCTGCTGCATCATCGCGTAGGAGGACTGCCGTTGTATAGCTCGGGCGCTCAGATCTGTTGATCAAACTAGCGCTTCATTTGTTGGCTTGCCCCTTCCCCCGAAGGGGGAGGGGCGGAAGCCTTTGCAATCACCCCGATCGACGCAGGGGGGCCCGGCCCGGTTTTGCCATCTCGTTACATCCGGTTACTCGTCCCGTCGGCATGCATCCGTGAAAACTTTCAATTATATATATCTATCATCCATGTATCTTCTGGGGAACAGGGTTACGTGAAGCGATATGAAATTATAGGCGGAAGGTGAGGCTCGCGAACGCATTATAGTAGTCGCAGCTTTCGTTGATCACTTATATAACATGTGTGCAGGATTTACTGCGAAACAATTGCAGCGCTCGACGCTCCTCGACGCTCCTCGCTCCTCGCTCCTCCCCGCTCGCGACCGGTGCCGGCGGTGCCCCCCACGGGTGCCCCCCCCCCCCCCCCGCCCCCCCCCCCCCACACACACACGGGGGTCAGACCCCCCCCATCGAACCCCCCCAACTTCCTCCTGCTCCTTGCGAGACACGACTTCAACATCTGGTGGCGTGCTTACGTTTTCGTTTCGCAATTTAGAGCATGTCCGTAACACAGCACCCCCTGCTATTATCCGTCCATATTCTTCACTACCTGTCCCGGGGCCTGTCCGGCCCAAACACAATTCACCCCGATAGGGGCAAGCCCTGGTACTGCGTAGCGGTAGGTGTTTTCATAGGAATGCAGCCCCCTTGAGGAATAGAGATAGAGGGAGGACGGCGCGAAAAGTTCACGAGACTGTCTTTGGTCGCAGATGGTCTGTTCTTTTTTATTAATGAGTTACATGTGGTGTGCTTGCACAGGTGAACGCAAAGTGCGAGAGATGCGGGCTCGCGAAAGCGATGTTCTTCTGCGTGGCGCAACCGTCGGGATAAACCGCCAAAAACACCATGGCGACACGCTCCCGCCCTTTCTCCTCCGTGGCGCCCGCCCCCTCCACTTTGCGCAACAACGGCCCACACCCAGGCCCACACGGATACAATGGAAGGGACACCCTAAGCCTCACGGCTAATAGATTCTTCTGGGCGCATGACCGACCACGACTTCGCCACGGCTGTCGTGGTGAGCGAACCCGTCCCCTAGACTTGTGCCCATACATACGGCAGTGACGCGATCGCATTAGCATTGCGAGATAGCATTGACGCGATTAGGGTTGGTGCGCCAGCAACGCAACAGACCGCACAGATCCGTCTCCACGTGCTGACCGCTGCACATGTTCACCTGTGTCGCCTACACAGAAGCACCTGCACGAGGAGAAGCTGCTGGACCGCGTGATGCTGGCGCATGCCGGCCGCTTCATCTCCGTCATCGCTGTCTACGCCAACGCCGACTGCAGCGTGAAGGACTCGGACGGCGAGGTCTGCAAGATGATCTTCCGCTGCGCGTGCTGCAACCACGCAATCTTCTACGACCACGAGATCCCGCCGATCATGGTGGGCACAGTGAAGGGCGCGGGCTGCGGCTTCGGGGCGAACGCCGCTGCCATTGAAGGCGCGGGCGGCCGGTCAGCGAAGCGTGTCAAGAATGCCACCAACAGCGCGGGCGGTGGTGGCGGCGGCGGGCCGCTCATCAGCAAGGCGCGCGTCACCACGCTCAACATGCAGCTGGCGCCACTGCGCAGCCTGGCGGAGCTGGTCTTCAACAGCCCCAACCTGGGCTGGCACTTCTGCGCCAGCGACACTAGCCTGTTCAAGAACCTCGTGACGCACCTCAAGACGGACACCCATATCGCCAACATGGCCGCGTGGCTCCTCCGCATCCTCGTGTCGGCGTGCGCATTCCCCTCCTACACGCCTACACTGCGCAAGGGCACTTATATCTGCCAGTACCTGGCGCCCCACTTCCCCGACCTGCAGCCGCTGCCGGCGCGCAAGGGCGTGAACATTCGGCAGCTCGGAGCGGCGGCGGCACCCGCGCCCCTGGCAGCGCCCCTGGCGGCCGGTGGCGGCGGCAGCGGCAGCGGCGACCTGGGCGACATTATGGACCAGTACGAGGAGGACATGTACGGCGGCGACGACGGCCTGCACGGGGACGTGGCGCCGGCGCCGGCGGCCGTTGACGCTGCGACCGTGCAGCCCGGGGCGCCCAAGCCCACGCAGGCGGCCGCGGCCGTGCAGGGCGCCGAGGAGTACGACGCCACCACGGCAATGTGGGTGCGATGCCGGTCCTGCAAGGGGCAGCACTCGATCATGCGCTGCTGCGTGGGCGCGGCGGGCGCGGTCTGCGGGAAGTACTGCAGCATTAACCAGAGCGAGGGGGCCTCAGTCATGACCGTGTACTGCAAGCAGCACATCTCGGAGTACATGCACACGGTCCCCGTGCGGCCACGCTCGTAATGGCGTGACGCTCAGGGTGTGCGATCTTGCACGCGTGCAGGCGGGGCGGCAGCTCAAGCCGTGCCACCTGCCTGGCTGTGGCGGAACAACGTGTGGCAAGGGCTGCGGCGGGCTACTTTGCGGATGCTAGCTGTGCGCTGATGGACATAGTAGACGGCCGCCTCTACACCCAAGGCGGCTTTAGTAGCTTTCAAGAGTACATAGCCGCGGCCGGGCAACTAGGCATTCAGCTGAGACAGGCCCAAAGCTGGGTCAGCACTGCGCGCTTCATGCGATCCCTACCCTCGGGCGTTGAATGGCCGAGCTGTGAGCGGCAGGCGCGCCCATTGCTGGGCCTGTCGCATGACGTAGCAGCAAGGGTATGGACGTTGGCGCTCGAACGCGCAGCAAGCGCCAGCACCCGTGTGTCGGGGCGGTTGGTGGCTGCCTGCGTTGCGGAGCTTGTACAGGGTGTGGCGCAAGAGGTGGGCAGCGCTTGGACGAACGGGTCAGAAGACCACGAGCAGGAGGGGGGCAGTGCGAGCGAGGAAGTTGTGTCTGGAGGGCAGGCGCCGGTGGATGTTTCTGAGGCGTTGGCGCGACGTCCTGTGCGGCCTGTGTTCCTGCAGAGCGGTAAAAGCAATGAGTGGTATGCCCCCAGTGCGGTCGTGGATCGTGTGCGACAGCTGTTTGCACCCGGGGCCATTGACTTGGACCCATGCTCGAGTGCTGCAGCCAATGAGCGCGTTGGCGCCCTAGCATTTTTTGATCAAGAGTTTGATGGCCTGTGCGAGCAGGCCGCTTGGCACGGCAATATGTTCATAAACCCGCCGTATGGTGTTCGGGGCGGGCGCAGTTTGCAGGGCATGTTTTTTGAGCGGTGCGTGGAGGAGTACAGGGCTGGTCGCATCAGCCAGGCGGTGCTGCTGCTCAAGGCCAGCGTGGGGTACGTTTGGTTCCGGCAGGTGCTGCTGTGGCCAGTATGTTTTGTGTCGGAGAGGCTTTCATTCGTGCGACGGCTGCCGGCTGCGCCTGGCGACCTGCAGTGGGGAACAGGTGTACAGAACCCACACGGTAGCGTCGTGGTTTACATAGGGCCACAAGTAGATAAGTTTGTACAGATATTTGGTGACCTGGGCAGTATACCGGGCGCCAATGCATGGGGATTCACGCTGGCATAGCCATGTGACCTGCAAGGTTTGCAGGTCGCAGCATTCATGCACCTGACTTCTGCACATTCATTGTGTGTGGGGGTGAGTGAGCGTGTGCTTATGTGTTCGAAGCTGTTTGATCTGCGTGCAATGCGCGCGCTGATTACGCAGCAGTGCTTGCCGCGTAGATCAAGTGAATAAAGCTGGGCTGCGGGCTTTATGGGCCTGACCGGCGGTAGGAGGTAGGAGTGACGGGTGATGGCTGCATGAGGGGCAGAGAAAGGCCTGGTGAGGGCAGGAGTGAAGGCACGAGAAGAGGTGCATACTATAATGAAGACATAGCAAGGGAAGGGAAAGCGACAAGGGAGGAGGAAGGCCAGGACGGCTGCATGTAACAGGCATGGAGAAAGCAAGTCGCAGCTGATCACCCGACTTGACACAAGTCTTGAGTTTAACCTGCGGTTAGGTCCACCCAACCTGCGAAGTCGTCAATCCTACCCGTGCCGTCGTCAATCCAAACCTGACACTCCGTCAATCCTACCCGTGCCCTCGTCAATCCTACCCGTGCCTCCGTCAATCCCAACTTGAGGTCCCGTCAATCCTACCCGTGCCTCCGTCAATCCCAACTTGAGGTCCCGTCAATCCCAACTTGGCACTCCGTCAATCCTACCGGTAGTTACGTCAACCCTACCGGCCAACTCGTCAATCCAGGTTTGATCGAATACTGTCAATCCGTGCCACGACCATGTGGGCAACCGATGGCCCGTGTCATCCCTCTGCTTAAGAGAGCGTCTTGGCGTGCCGACGGTGCCGACTGGGCGACGTGACGTGCTCCCGGCCCCCTCCAACCCTCTGCTCTGCAAGTACCGCGCGTGCGCCTCTCCATGCTTCCACAATCTGATCGCTGCATATGCTACATTGATTACGAACATTGATGAGTTGCCCGGAGCAGGTAGAAGCAGGCGGCAGTTCACAGGCCGAAACGTTGAGCCGGAGGTGAGACCGCGAAACCTGATTAGTGATTACACGTGTAAGATTTATGGTTTTCACTTTTCAGGCGGAAGTGAGGCTGCGCTTGTGGAAGCCTCCCAAGAGAGTAGGAAGGCCCGGCCTGCTGGGTCAGGTCATGGCGTCCTAAAAGGGGGAGGGGGCGGGCGTGCACACGCAGCACATTGATGCCTTCCGGCCCGATTTTACCCCCAGGCTGAACAGATCGATTAAAGCCAGACTGACTACAACATGTGACTGTTCTTTTAATAGTTTTCAGTCCATGGTTTAAGCACCAGTGAGCGAGTCCACTCCGTCCCATTACACTCGATTTCATTTGCGCAGTGATTAAGCCCAGCTTTTACCAACGTGTTTGGCTTGGTGTAGCATCTGGATAAATTGTTGTGGATCCAAGCCGAACTTTGCCGGACTCGCCAAGTCGTGGTGAGTTCACCGCGCAGACGAGCAGGCAGACCCCACGCGCCGTTGCTACTCTGGGCATACTGGTAAAACCTTATCGACACCGATTCTTGCAATCCACCGCGAAGCACGCGAGGCAGTTGTCCCGTTCATGGTGTTGCAGCCGTTGCCTCGTTGCGCGCCCGTCCCTCGCCAGGAGAACCCGCTCTCATGGGCTCCTCACCATCAGCCCTTAGACAAGCTTAGGCGCGGCGCAACCGTTTCTCGCTCCAGGCGAACTCGCCTCCGACCGTCTCGCTTCCGCCCCCCCCCCCCCCCCAGCCCTCCGTCTTGTCCCCAGCTCCCCCCTCGCGGCGCAGGCGGCCCCAGCAAAGCAGGTGGCGCGCAGCCTCCTCCGGCTCCTGCGCGTCGCGATAGCCTCACACGATTCAACTAGCCTAGCCTACGAACGGTCCGCTATTGGCGGGGCCTGCCATGCGCTTGCGCGCGCGGCGTGCCGCGCCGCGGCCGCCGGGCTGCGACCTGGCTTCCCGAGACCGCGCCACGCCGGCGCCGGCGGGCGGGGCCTCGCTGCCCGCCGCATCAGTGCCCTCAGGCCCACGGCGCCAGCCGACCCTGGCGATGCGGGGAGGGCTGCTGCTGCCACTGCCCTGCTTGGCGGCGGCGCTGGCGGTGCTGCTGCTGCTACTGCCGGGCGGCCCTGCCGTGGCCGCGGCCGCGGCCGCCGCCACCTCGGCTGCTACAGCCTACAGCCTGCCGTGCGAGCGCAGCGGCTACTGCAGCCTGGGCAAGACCAAGCCATACGTGGGCGAGGTGGACTCCAGTGAGTGATGGGCGCTGCTGCTGATGATGATGATGCGAGCGATGCCACCAGGGAAGGAACGATGCGACATACTGGGAAATGTACCTGATCCAGCTACCCTGAAGATGCGGGTTGCTGCGTCCTGTGTTCCCTACTTCCCAAGCCCCGCAAAACCTCGCGCCTTGCCCGCGAACGCCTCCGCCCGGCCCGCGCCCAACCCCCCAGGCCTGGGCTTGCGCGCGGCGCTGGCGGCCCGCTCCTACCGCCGGGAGGTGATCCTCATGTCCTCAGACAGCGAGCGCATGCTGCCGGCCATGATGGTGGGGAGGGGGAGGGGAGGGGAGGGGGAGGGGGGGGTAGTTCATTCCAGAAACCAAAGCGACCATAACAACCCAAAAAACCCGAACCCTAGGAGGGGCTAAGGGTCTGGGTGGGACAGTCCATTCCCCAGTTCCCAATTCCAGAAACCCAGAACCTGGGAGGGTGGGAGGCAGGGCTGCGGGCCGTGGGCGGTAGACGTCGGCGGGAGGCAGGGCTGCGGGCCGTGGGAGCTGGCTGGGGGGTCGGCGTGCGACGCGGCCCAGCTCAGAGGGAGGTTGTGGTGATGAGGAACACGGCCGGCCGGCAGGTGAAGTCAGGCAGGCAGGGCTGGGATGTTTTGGGGGCTAGCAGTTGGGTCCAGCAAGCAGCGGTGCGGTGCGATGCAGGGGTCAGTGGAAGGAACGGACGACCGAGACGCTCCGGTGGGAGCGCCACCGAGCCCGGCGGCACCCCGCTGTGTGCGGCCGTGTGGGCGTCCCATGGCCCCCCCCCATGGACGCTGCATCCCCCCTGCCTCGTGCGGCCTGCGAACCGCCTGGTGGTGATGCCGCCGCTCCGCCCAGCCACCTTCACATGCACACCCCACCCTCCTCACCACCTGGGCACCCCACCCGCCCTCCTTGTACGGCCCGCCACCGCCACCCCCACCCCCACCCCACCACATCACCACTACAGGCGGTCCAGAACCTGCTGCGGCTGGGCCTGGAGCACGTGCTCATGATGAGCAGCAGCGGCGGCGACTGCGTGCGGGTGGTGGGTGGAGGGGCGCGGCGGAGGGGTGGGGGTGGGGGCTGGGGTGGAGATTGGGGTGGAGGCTGAGGTGGAGACTGAGGTGGACCTCGTGGGAGGACCTGTCTTTGGGTGGAGGGCCGTATGAGTCGGATGGGACACGGGGGAGTGGAGAGGGGCTGGGCGTTGGCGTTGGCGTTGGGGGGCGGGGATCGGCATTGGCGGTGGGAAAGGTATGGATGGGTGACGGCGCTCTGGCGCACGTGGCGCAGTTGGCGCGGTGATTTCAGTGGGTGCCGGTGTGGGTAGTGACCGCCCACGTGTTCGCCCACCCACGCACCCACCCACCCCACCCACCGGTGCTTGCAGACTGCCTTCCACGTATCTGTTTACCATTCCCCCATGGCCACATACGTGTTCTGCCCGCACTAAACACATGGTAAAAGTCTGGTTTCAGGAATGAGCTACCCCACCCACCCACCCACCCTCTCGCCTGGCCTGGCCTGACCGGCCGCAGGCGGGCGCGGTGCCCACCGCTGGCTGCGTGTGGCTGGACTTTGAGCTGCCCGTCTTCGGGGCGGACCGCGAATTCGTGGTGCCCGCCATCCCCATGTGGCACAACAGGTGGGCGGGAGGGGGAGGTTAGTCCATTCCAGAACCCAAAGCCAAAACGGCCATGCAAACCCGAACCAGCCGACCGGGGAGGGATTAGCCATCCATCAACTTTGTGGAGTGCCGATGTCCAGAGGAGGGGCAGGGAAAGGATCTGTGGGGGCTGCAGGGGCGGGCGGGGGCGGGGGTTGTTCATTCCAGAAACCAGAAGCGAATTTGGGGGGTGTAAATGCCAGCCCAAGTTAAATCAAACGAAATGCATAAGAGCGAGGAGGAGAGCGTGGCCTAGGATGGGGGACGGAGGAGGAGAAAGTCACAACCACTTGTGCAACGGGGGGTAGGTCATCCCAGAAACCGAAGCGACCATTGCAACCCCAAAAAGCGGGGGGTTGTATATACCAGATCATGCTACAACCAAGAAACCAAGCTAGCGAGTGAAGCACAGGAGGTTTGCAGAGGTGAGCGCGTATCACTTCATGAGCCATGGAAGAGGCCGGGAAGTTCGGGGGCTCGGAACGCCAGGCAAAGGCGGGCGGGAGCCTTTGGGGTGTCGCTGGTGACGCTGGGCCGGTCGCTGGGGTCGGACGTGAGCGCTTGCCTCACGTTAGGCGCTTACATGTACCGGTGTGTTACTGGACTCCGGCTGCGGGGGGCGGGGCGGCTCACGGCGAGCGCGTTTGGCGGCGCCCGAGTATCGCGGGCCACTGCGCGGTTCGCTGGACATGAATGGGGGCTTGCCTCGAGTCCAGCGCAGGAGCTCCTGTATGATACTTGTTCAATCAATCGAATTTTGGTATATTATTTATGTATATTGCTGCTGTTCACCTACTCCAGGTACCGCCTGGCCGCCCGCGTGGTGCGGCTGGGCTACAACGTGTTCCTGAGCGACACGGACGTCATCTTCTTCGATGACCCCTACGTCTACTTCAAGTCGCCGCCCTTCGCCAACTACACCGTTATCAACCAGCCGGAGGTGCGTGTGTGCGTGTGTGCGTGTGTGTGTGTGTGTTAGAGATCACAAGTGTCCGGTGCCGGAGCACCCCGGCCGTTTTTCGGCCAAGACCGGCCTAGTAGTCAGACGCGTTTGTGGCTGCCCTTTGGCGTACTCTGCCCTGGCGTCGAATGCTGGTTAGGTAGCTGTCGAGGCTGTGAAAGGCTGCGGGGTCGCTGGACTCAGCCCCGTAGCCACCTGTCGCTGTGCTGTCGCGTGCGGTGTGACGTCTGTCCGGTGCGCGTGTTGCTGCGGTGTTGGCCCTTCAGCCTAGTGGTTGGTGAGCCCGCTGGGCCCTGCGTTGTTGTACCAGCAGTAACCCTTCTGAGGTTGCTGGCGTGGTCCAGGTTGGTTGGAGCGTCCCCCCGGTGGACTCCAGAGCCTGGTTGCGCTCTGGGCAGGAGTGACGCGTGATAGCGGCAGCGTGTGGCCAAAGTGCCTCGCTGTCGCTGGCTGTCCCGAGTACTCGATCACGAGACTCGTCAGGCCGCCTGTAAACCCGTTGCTACAAGTGTGTGTGTGTGTGTGTGTGTATGTGTATGCGTGTGTGTGTGTTAGGAAAGCACAAGTGTGTGTGTGTGTGTGTGTGTGTGTTAGAGATAACAAGGTGTGTGTATGTGTGTGTGTGTGTGTGTTTGTGTGGGGGGGCCCTGCTGGTCGGGGCTGGGCGGGCAGGGAGCTTGACGGTTTGGGCCTGTCGCTTGGGGCGGGGAGGAAGGGGGGGAGCACGCATCCACACCAGGGACCCCCACCACGCGTGCCCCCACTCCCACGTCCCCCACCGCACCCCTTCCACCGCACCCTCCCACCCACCATTTCCACCCGACACCCCACTACCTGCTCTGCAATTCGCCAACACATATATCCTTGCAACTTGCAACTCCCGACCTCCACGCCACGCAACCCCCATGCAACCCCAATGCAGCCTCCACGCCACCCCGGCCCATGCCCCGGCGCCCCCCCCCACCTCGTCATTAAATTAAATGCATGGAACCCCCTACCTCGCCATTAACCAAACATGCATGGCACCCCCCACCCCCGCCCCCAGACGCTGTACGACCAGGCCGACTATGCGGTGGAGTCGGAGCCCAACGGCGGCGTGCTGTACATCCAGAACGCCTCGCCCACCGGGCCGGCGGCGTGGATGCTGTCGGAGGTCACGGACAGGTGCGTGCGGCTGGGGTGGGGCGTGGCGTGTTGTGTGGTGTGTGGGGACGAGGGCAGGGGGAGCGAGGGGGTGAGCGTGTACATGGTAAAGTGGGGGATACTGGTAAACAGGTAAAATGGCGGAAAGTGGCCGGCTGTTTTCAGGAGTGCTAGGGAGAGATCCTCAATAGCACCAGAGATGATTACACGCCACGAGTCATGCCCCACGATGATAACAGCTTTTTGGCTGAAACCTTTTTTTCCCGGGGGGGGCCCTCCTCCTGCTGCCATGCCTGCCGCCTGTCTCCTGTCTCCCCACTGACTGCCTTACTGTCTCCCAACCACCCCGGCCCCACATGCTGGTATACTTCATGAATAATGAATGGTTACACACACACACACACACAGTTCTCTTCCTAGTGATCTCTAACACACACACACACACACGGTCTTTGATTTGTTTGTTATCTCCTTGTGATCTCTAACACACACACACACACACGGCCGCCCCGCCCCTGCCCCCGCCTCCCCCCTCCCCCGCTGCCCCCCGCCTCCCGCCTCCCCCTTCCCGCTTCCTTTAGCTTGGTTTAGTTTGGGCTGGTAACCACAACCCCCCCTCCCGCCTCCACCCTTCCCCGCTGCACCTCTGGACGTCGGCACTTCATTATTGATTCAACACCATCCATGGATGGCTATCCCCCCCCCCACCGCCACCAGGCTGCTGCGCTGGATCGAGGACGGCTTCAATACCACCCGCCACGTGAACTCGCTGCTGACGTGGTGCAACTACATGGACCAGGACGGGCTGCGGGACGCCATCAGCAGCGTGCTGCTGGGTGGGTTGGGTGGGTGGGTTGGGTGGGGTGGGGTGGGTGGGTGGATGGGTGGGGTTAGTGGGGTGTTAGGGTTTTTTAACACGCGTGTCGTCGTGTACGGTGGCACGCGTGTCGTGTATGGCATGCGTGTATGGCACGTGTATCCTACTATCCTTGCTCCGTTGTGGGGCCGTGGGGTGGGTGGGTGCGGAGATGCGGGGGGGGGGGTTGTGGTTACCAGCCCAAACTAAACCAAAGCCAAGGCATAAGAGCGGGGGGAGTGCGCGGGCGGGGGGGGGTCCATGCATTTAAATTAATGACGAGGTAGACGTAGAACAAAACCCCGGGGGGGGGGGGGTAATTCATCCCAAATCAACTGATAGGGTTGCGGTGGGTAGCGTGGTGCTGGTGCACGGGTGTGATAGAACACTACGGGGGATGGCACACGGGTGGACGGTGCTCCTCCAGTGCGAGGGCGCGGCTTGACGGGGGTCCCCATGCTGAGGGACTCGAGAGCGGCGTACGGGGTAGCGTAGCGTTGCACTGTGTGTGTGGGCGGGGGGCTTGTGGTTACCAGCCCAAACTAAACCAATCTGCAGTGTGTGTGGGGGGGGGGGGTAGCCATCCATGGATGGTGTTTAATCAATAATGAAGTGCCGATGTCCAGAGGTACAGCGGGTACACGCAGCACTGGTCATACCGTTAGCGCCAGCGAGCTGACCTCCGAGGCTGCTGGCTCCCCACGGCTCCGCGGCGGCTAAAATTATTTTTCCTAAGTCCTACGTAAAGCTAGGTATTCTGGTAGTAGTAGTGGTGGTAGGTAAGGCTCTTGAAATAGAAAAGCTGAGTGCATGCGTCTAGGTGGCACACCGCGTAGCTTTGGCAGTCGCAGTCGGGAACCCGCGGACTCACCTACGCGGATAGCAAGTGCAGGCCACGCCATCGGAGCGCGCGGGGGGGGGTAGTTCATTCCAAACCCAAGCAAAAATCCATAGACCCTGAACCCGACACCAGCCAGGGAGCGGAGGAGGTGTGGTCTTAGCCTTTCTCTTAGGCGGCCTTCAGTCTTGTTCATCTTGGGGGGAAGGGGCCTGCTGACAGCCCGCCCGCCGCGAACCCCGTGTCCCATGTCCATGTCCATGTCCATGTCGTGTGACCCACCGCCCACAGGCCGCGTGTTCTTCGGCGTGAGCGTCAAGGACTGCCGCAGCGACGAGTGGAAGGTGGGAGGGCGGATGTGTGTGTGTGTGTGTGTGTTCGTAAACTGACTACGCCTTCTCCTTCTAACTCTAATGCATGTAACCCCCCCCTTTCCACACACACACACACACACACCTCAGGAGAAGCACGCCTCCGAGCACCAGGCCATCGTGGACGCGGTGGATGACGAGCTGCGCAACGCGGGGGGCGGCGGATGGGGCAGCGCGCGCGTGTCGCTGCCGCCCGCCATGCAGCCGGTGGCGGGGGGCGCGGATTCCGCCGAGCTGAGGTGCGCGGGCGGGAGGGCGGGATGGAGGGAGGGCGGGAGCCATCCGTGGATGGTGTTCAGGGGAGGGGGTGGGGGGCATGCGGACGGCGGTTCCCAGAGCCCGAATGGAAAGCCATGGCAAACCCAAGGAGGGGCGCCGAGAGGGAGGAGAGGGGGATCACAGAGTTGGGCTTGGGGGTGGTAGGAATGAGGCAGAGCGCGGGGGCCACGTGCCCCCCCGCACACGGCTGTACGTCCCGTATCACCCGCCTCTTCTTCGTTAGCCGCACGCCGACCTGGCTCTGCTGCCGACATGCTCCTCCAGGGGCTCACACAGGGTAGGCCCAGGGCCTAAAACTCTGCACACCCTTCCCGCCGGTGCACACGCCCCCCCTGCTGCCACCGCCCCCCACCGCCCCCTAAACCCCACGCCTAAACCCCGCGGGCTTGTTGTATAGCCATAACTGCATTGCTTAACTCCGCTTCCTTTAGACTGGTTTAGTTAGGGCTGGTAACCACAACCCCCCCTCCCCTCCGCCTATCCGCCCCCCCCCCCCGCAGGCAGTTCACCATGCACCTGCCCGTGCACCAGCCCTGGGACGACAAGTGGGGCCCCTGGCTGTACCCGCCCCGCCGCGGCCCGCTGTCGTCTGCCTGGCTGGCGCAGCTCAAGGAGGACTGCGGCGGGTGAGGGCAGGAGCAGAGGGCAGGAGCAGAGGGAGGGAGGGAGGGAGGGAGGGAGGGAGGGAGGGAGGGAGGGAGGGAGGGAGGGAGGGAGGGAGGGAGGGAGGGAGGGAGGGATAGTTCATTCCAGAAACCAAAAGCGAAACGACCAAGAGAACCCGAAGGGAGGGAGGGAGGGAGGGAGGGAGGGAGGGAGGGAGGGAGGGAGGGAGGGAGGGAGGGAGGGAGGGAGGGAGGGAGGGAGGGAGGGAGGGAGGGAGGGAGGGAGGGAGGGAGGGAGGGAGGGAGGGAGGGAGGGAGGGAGGGAGGGGGTCTCTTCGCCTTCACGTCACAACCTAATAGATGCTTGCAACCCCCCCCCCCCCACACACACACACACACAGCTGCGCGCTGTGGCCCGACCCCGAGGACGGCTCGCCCAGCACGGTGGCCGCCGCCGCCGCCGCGCCCACCGAGGCCTACCTGCTGGCGCCGCCCTTCCTGCTGCTCAACTGGTTCGCGCGCGGGCGGCTGGGCTACTGGAGCCGCGCGCTGGGCGGGCCGCAGCAGGTGGCGGGCCACCTGCACTACATACCCGGTGGGTGCGTGGGTGGGTATGGATGGATGTGTGGGTGGGTGTGGGTGAGTGGGTGGGTGGGGTGGGTGAGACCTAAACGGTGCGTGCGTGCGTTGAGTCGTTGGGTGGTCGTTGCCTGCAGCGAGTCCCACGCACGTACGCGTCAGCCGCCATGTAGCCCCTCCTCCCCCCCCCCCCCCCCAATTCAAATGCATGGAACCCCCACCAACAACAACATTACGCCACCCACCCACATCATTCAGCGCCTGCCTGCCTGCCTGCCTGCCTGCCGGTCGTGTCTGCCGCCTCTGCCGCCTCTGCCGCCTCTGCCGCCTCTGCCGCCTCTGCCGCCCGTGCCGCCTCTGCCGCCCCTGCCTCTGCCCCTGCCGCCCTACCCGGCCCAGGCACGGACGCGGCGCTGGGCAAGACGGTGGCGCGCATGGCCGTGGGCCACTACGACTGGGCCCTGGCGCGGCAGGTGCTGGGGCCGCGGATGTACTTCATGCACCAGGTGGGGGTGTGTGTGGGGAGGGGCTCTGTGGGTGGGATTGGGGGGCAGCTGGGGGCAGCTGGGGGCAGCTCGGGGCTGGGAGCTGGGGGACGGGAGGGCGGCGGCGGGCGGCGGTGGAGGCAATCCATTGCCGGTCAGTTCAGGGCAGGGCAGGGCACTTGCGGGCGGAGGCTGCGCGGGGGTCGCCCCTGCGCCCGCCTCCTCCCTACTCCACAGCTGCTCCGCCCAGAGACCTCAACCCCTCGTCCCGCGCCCCCACCCCTGTCACCCGCCTCCCCCCTGCCCACCTGCTACCCTTCGCTACACATCATTGCAGTCCGCCCCCCCGCGACTCAAACGCCCCCCACCCCACCCTACCCAAACACCCACCCACCCACCCACACATGCTCCTACACTCCTGCACTCCACTACAGGGCAGCTCCGCCAGCCCGCAGCCCTTCCACGAGGGGCAGCCGGGCGGCCACGCGCCGCTGTCGCTGCTGGCGCTGCACCCGGCGCTGGCGGCGCGCCTGGCGGCCACCAACACCTGGACCGAGTACTCGGCGCTGCTGGCGGGGCTCATGACGGTGCGGGGGTGCGGGGGTGGGGGTCGGGTGGGGGCGGGGGCGGGGGCCGGAGGGCGGTAGGAGGGGGGAAGCTGGTAATTACCAGCCCATTCAGGATCCCGTGTGCAGAGGAACAGCGGGGGGGGGTAGCGATAGGGAGGAGGAGAAGGAGGAGGAGGAGGAGGAGGAGGAGGAGGAGGAGGAGGAGGAGGAAGAGGAGGCGGAGAGCAGGCGGAGCCAAGAAGGTGGCGAGGGGGGTCCATATGGTCGTGAGCGCAGGGCTGGTCTTTTGGCTCATCCCAACCTGCCCTGTGCCCTGTGCACCGCACCCGCAGGTGGCGCACGCGCTGAAGCGCATCCCCGTGTGGCCCGACCCGCCCTGCTCCGCCCCCTGGATCGCCGAGGACGGCCCGCAGGGCGCCACCACCCTGCCGCTGGGCATTCGCATGGTGAGGTGGTGGTGGTGGTGGTGGTGGTGGCGGTGGCGGTGGTGGTGGCGGTGGCGGTGGCGGTGGTGGTGGCGGTGGCGGTGGCGGTGGCGGTGGCGGTGGCGGTGGCGGTGGCGGTGGCGGTGGCAGCAGCAGCAGCAGTGGCGGTGACCACCTGGGCTCAAGCTTTGGAATGGGGCATCTTGTAGTCACCTGTCTGTCACGCCGGGCGGCTTGTGTGTGTGTGTGCAGCAACATGCAGAGACCGCACCCCCGGTCCTCTCCGTACTCATCCAATCCCCCCCCCCATTAATCCCTCCCTCGCCATCATTAAACATGCATGGCACCCCCATCATCCAACTGAGCCCCATCCACGCAGCCACACACAACCCCACACGGCCCCACACGACCACCCCTCGCCATGACGCCCCCGCCCCTCCTACCTCGTCATTAATAAAACATGCATGGCAACCCCCCCCCCCAAACTCTCATCCTTCCTTTGAATCTCTGATGCGTGTAACCGCCCTCCCGCCCCGCCCTCCCCCCCTCCCGGCCCGCAGGAGTTTATCCCGTACGGCCGCCGGCGCAGCTCGCTGTCGTGCGTGTGGCTGCCGCTTCTGAACGGCCCCTGCCTGCTGGGCGGCCGCGGCATGCTGGCGCTGGAGTTCGCGCACTGGAAGGCGCAAGTGCGCATGCAGGTGCGGGTGCGGGGCTGTGGGGGTGTGGGTGTGGGCGTGGGCGTGGGTGTGGGCGTGGGGGTGTGGGTGTGGGTGTGGGTTTGCGGGCGCGGGCGCGGGTGCGGGTGTGGGTGCGGGTGCGGGTGTGGGTGTGCGGGTGTGGGTGTGGGTGCGGGTGCGGGTGTGGGTGTGCGGATGCGGAATGGAAGGTGGGGAGGAGAACTTAAGTCCAAGTCTTGAACCAACCAAACGTGGGGCGGGGGTGGCGGGGCCGGTAGTGCGAACCTGTCGAAAATGAGCAGGGGTGGAGGCGCACTGCAGCGCTGAAGAAATGCGCATTAGGGCACGGTCTCCGGGACAGAAGTCTCCCCACAGCTGTAACATGCGAGACACGGTAGCTCATGCTGATGCCGCTTCCCTTCTGCTCCGTGCCAACTGCACACTACAGTTTGCGGTGGATCCGGGCCCGCACAACACCATCGCCCACCTGTCAGGTGCGCGTATGTGCATGAGTGCATGAGTGCACGTGTGCATGAGTGCATGTGTGCATGTGTGCACGTGTGCATGAGTGCATGTGTGCATGTGTGCATGAGTGCATGTGTGCATGAGTGCATGTGTGCACGAGTGCATGTGTGCATGAGTGCATGAGTGCATGAGTGCATGAGTGCACGTGTGCATGAGTGCACGAGTGCATGTGTGCACGAGTGCATGAGTGCATGAGTGCATGAGTGCACGTGTGCATGAGTGCACGAGTGCATGTGTGCATGAGTGCATGAGTGCACGTGTGCATGAGTGCATGAGTGCACGTGTGCATGTGTGCACGAGTGCATGTGTGCATGAGTGCATGTGTGCATGTGTGCATGAGTGCATGAGTGCATGAGTGCACGTGTGCATGAGTGCATGTGTGCATGAGTGCATGAGTGCACGTGTGCATGAGTGCATGAGTGCACGTGTGCACGTGCATCAGTTGTTGTCATCGTCGCCGTGTGGGCACACGCTCCAACGGTCCGTGGCTGCACGCGCGGCTGCCCCCCCCCCTCCCATTGCTGGTCAACCTACTGCTGGCCCCCACCTGAAACCTCCTCCCCGCCTGCTCCCGCGCCTGCTTCCCTGCTCCCTGCCCCTTCACGTGCCCTCCACTCGTGTCCGCTTCATGCTGCCTCGTGCTGTTTCATGCTGGCCGCGCAGCCGCCGCTGCCGCGGACGCCGCCTTCGCGCCCGCCGCCAACTCCACGCCCGCGGGCCGCATCTACAACCTGGCTGCGGATGAGGTGGCGCGCGCCTGGGGCCCCCGCCGCACACACGGCCAGAGGTGGGTGCGTGCGTGCGTGTGTGTAAGCCGGGGGCACAGGGGGGTCGGGCGGGCGGTGGGGCGGTGGGGCGTATGCAGCAGTGTGCGATGCAGCCGTGGGGCTGGCTGCTGGCGGCCGCGGGACGGTTCTCGCCGCCTTCTCCTGGTGTGGCTACGGTTAGCTGACACGTGCGTCGTGGCTGTGTGCCAACCAACCCCCGCCCCTTTCCGGTGTTATGTTGCCTGCTGGTGCTGGTGCTGCTGCTGCCGTCTGCTCCATTGCTGGCCGCTGCTGCTGCTGCTGCTGCTGATGCTGCCGGCTGCCGGCTGCACGCAGGGTGCTGTACCTGTTGCACCCGCTCAACGTGACCTTCCCGCCTGTGACCGAGGACACCTGGGGGCTGCTTGACGCGCTGGGCGAGTGCAAGGCCACCAACCCCAGCGACGTGCTCAATGTGGGGACGTGGGGGTGCGGGTGGGGTGGGGTGGGGACGTGGGGGTGCGGGTGGGGTGGGGGCGACTTGGGCTGCTGACGGCTTTGCTCAGACTCTTAAGCCCCTATGCCTAGGCATCGAACAGTTGTGAATTGGATGTGCAGTCTCAGCACTGTGCCCCCGCTCCCCCGACACACACACACACACACACACATACACACACACACATGTCTACTGTTCTCTCCCTTGTGCTTTTCTAACACACACAGGACCTGTCGGACAAGCCCTACCGCGTCATCCGCGAGCCCGAGACTGGCTTCCTGCCCGCCGGCCTGGACGCCGCGGGCCGCCTGATGCCCGCGCGCGCCGTGCCCGGCTACAACGTCCCCGTGCCCCGGCCCCGTGGTGCGGGTGCTGGCGGCGGTAATGGCACGCGCGCCGTCAGCGGCGGCGCGGGCGGCGCCGCCGGCAACGCCACGGTAGTCGAAGAGGAGGAGGTGGAGGACGACGGCCGGCCCTTTTACTCAGAAAAGGGCAGCGCCGCCGCCCTGGCGGCGGCGGACGCGGCGGGCGCCGCCGCCATCGTGGCCGCCGCCGCCGCCGCCCCATCTTCCGCCGCCGGCAGCGGCGACGTGGCGGCGGCGACGTCGGCCCTGGATGCTGCCTCAGCGGCGGCGACGGCCGCCGCCGCCGCTGCGCAGGCCGCGGCTGCCCTCGCCGACCAAGCTGCCGGCGGCGCCGCTGCCGCGACCGACGCCGGCGCCGGCGCCGCCATCGATGGCAGCACAATTATTAAGAAGAAGAAAAAGAAGAAGAAGGCCTCGCTTGTCACCGACGCAGCAGTGAATGGCGCCGACGTCGCCAATGCTGCTACTGCGGCCAGCGCCGCAGCTGCTACAGCCACCTCTCTGGACGCCGCCGCAGCCCTTGCCTCGACCAATGCCACAGCAGCAGGCACCGCAGCAGCGGGCAATGGCACTGCATCCGCGGCTGGCCTTGCCGTGCCGCGCAATGTAATGGCGACGACGGACAAGGCGACCGTCACAGCAGCCGGCGGCGGCGGCGGCGGCGCAACCGCGGACGCACAGCAGCCGCAGGCCACAGTGGCCGCCGCCGGCTCGGGCGCAGCTGACGCGGCGGCGGCCACCGCCGCCGGCACCGCCACCGGCACCACGGCTGCTGCCACGGATGCTGGAGCTACAGCCGGCGTGACCGTGAATGCCACAGCTACTGCCGATGGCGCAGCTGGCGCCGCAATCACAGCCACCGCAGGAGCGGCGGATGCGGCCGCGGCCACGACCGCGGACGGCGCGGCTGGCGCCACCGCCGCCACCGTCGCTGGCAGCGCCTCAGCTGACGCCGCCACAGCGGCCGGCGCAACCGCTGACGCCGCTGGTGCCGCCGCTGGCGGCAGCGGTGCCGATGGGGCTGTCGATGCTGCTACCACCACCGCTTCCACCACCACCGCCACCGCCAACAACACCACCACCACCGCCACTGCGGTCGCCACCGCAACTGCGGACACGGCAGCCACCACCACCAACGCCACTGCCACGACCGCCGCTACAGCCGCTACAGCCGCTACAGCCGCAGCCGACCCCGGGGTCATTGCCACGGCGGACGGCCAGCGGGTGCCGGGCGCGCACGTGGTGACGGCGGAAGAGGTGGCGGCGGCGTCCGCCGACGGCCCGGAGGCGGGGGCCGTCCGCGCCAAGGCGCTCAGCGCGGTGCGGGGCATGGGGCCGTTTGGTATGGCGGCGGCCCTCAAGGCCGCGGCGGCAGCCGGTGGCGGCGCCGCCGCCGCTGACGGCAGCAGCGCGCACGGCGGGCGCGGCACGCGCACCGGCATGGGCGGCGGCATGGGACTGGCGGGCGCCCGCGGCGGCGTCGGCGCAGGGCACGGCGGCGGCGTTGGTGTGGGTGGGTTCACGCACCAGCACCAGCAGCGTGGTGGCGCTGCGGGCGCCCGCGGGGGCCAGTTCCTTGGAGCTGGGGGCGGCGGGGGCGGGGGCGTGATGGCAGGCCGCTTTGGTGGCGCCGTCGGCGGCATGGGCGGAGGCGGTACCCTTCGGCAGCGCATGCTGGGCGGCGGCGGAATGACCGCTGGAGGCACCGCTGGAGGCATGGGCGGCATGGGCGGCGGCGCCATGCGTGGCAATGTGGGCGGCGGCATGGCTGGCGGCAACATGGCCGGTGGTGCCGCGCGTGGTGGCATGGGTGCAGGCGGAGGCATGGGCGGCGGCGGGCGCATGGCCGGAGATGGTGGCATGATGAGCGATGGGGGTATGGGAGCCGGAGGCTGGGGCGCCGCTGCGGGCGCTGGAGGCGCAGGCGGCAGCGGCGGCGGAGGCGGCAGCAGCAGCACTGGCGGCGCCACCGCCGCTCACACCGGCGGCACCACCCGCGTCCTGCGCGCCGGAGGCGCGGGCGGCGGGGCCTTCGGCGGCGGCCTTGGCGGTGCCGGCGGCGGCGGCGGCGGCGCCGGCGGCTCGCACGTGATCAACCGCGCGCAGTGGAACAAGCTGCAGGGGGTGCTTGGCGGCCGGGGCGCCGCCGCGCAGTCGGACCTGGCGCGGTTCCAGGCGGCGGTGGCGGCGGCGCAGGGCCGTGCCGGCCTCACAGGCGGCGGCGGCGGTAACCGGCTGGCGCGCGCCGGCGGGCGCTGGCTGATGGAGGGCGACCACGGGGAGGCGGAGGGAGAGGAGGCGGAGGTGGTGGGGCAGGCGGATAGCACAGAGGCGGACGCTAAGAAGCGGTGATTTGCCGTACGTGTGACCGTGCAGCAGGATGGTTGAATCTTAACAAAGAGTTAGTTATGCATGTGTAGGGCATATGCTATCGATCTAGCCGGTGATCATGAATGCATAGGTCGCTGGCAAACAGGTAGACGGGGCAGGCACATTGTGTGGGCTCTAATAGGTAGGCTGTGGAGGTGTGGCGCGTGCTAACAAGCCAACAGTGATCATATCTACGTCTGGTGCCTGCTACTGACATCTCAGGATACAAACTTGATCATTCAACTCCTGTGCAACCGGGACCCGTGATGGACCCGTGATGGACCCGTGATCCGTCTATCTTCCGGGTGTGAAGGGGCCTGTGCGCCGCTGTAACCAGTCGGCCGTAAGCTGCTACGAGATCAGCCGTATTTATACCACGCTCGCGAAGCGTGCCCGGCCTTGACATGGTTGACGTCGCCCCGCGCTTCGCCGTCGCGGTGGCCCTGCACGAGGAGCGCTACGTCGAGCTGTTTGGCCCTACCGCTACCGCTACTACTACTTCTGTTACTGCAGCTTCTGGGGCCGCTGCCTCAACAGGGTTATCAGGTGGCAACGCGGTACACGCAGCCCTCTCGAAGCCGGCGCTGCCGCCCTCGCGCGGCTGCCTGCTGAGGCCCGGCGACCCGGTCCTGAGTATGTGCTTCCGCTCGCACGGCCTCAGCCGCGACGCACGGGCGTGGTTGCACCAGCGGGGGGGGCCGCCGGGACTCGGCCCCAGCTCCTCGGCTGGAGAGGGAGGTGCGGGCGGGGGCGGCGCCAGCCATGGGCGGGGCGGGGAGCGCGGCGCTGACGGAGTGGGGGCGGGCGGGGGCCACAGCGGCGGCGGGCGCGGCGGGCGCGGCGGGCGCGGCGGGCGCGGCAGGAGTTGTTGGCCGCCGCTGGAGCCGGAGGTCATTGCGCTGCCGTACCACGGGACTCCCGGCTTCAAGGCGAGTCCTTGATGATAAGACCGGGCCTTGCTACCTCTTAGCAGTCACACACCCTGCACACGCCTCCTCAATCAAGCCATAACCACTCGCGCCGCCTCCCCCATCTTCTCAACAGGTTGTGTTTGACCGGCAGCTGCGGGCGGCGCTGGTGTCAGTGGCCACACAGCCGCCACCCGGACGCCCCTTCTGGCAGCCCGACAGCCTACTCGACTGGCTGCAGCCCCAGGCCCACAGCCCCACACCGCCACCACCACTACCACCACAGCCGGCGCCGGATGGGCGGTCCGACGGCGGCGACGGCGGCGGCGGCAGCGGAGGCGGCGGTCTGGCGGAGCGCATGCTGCTCGCCCTCACCCACTGCATGGCGCGAGTACGGCAGCGCGCGACTACGGCTGACGCAGCAGCCAACCCACCACCACCGCCACCAGCACCTGCACCGCTTGCGGACGCCGCAGCCGCCCGCCAAAGCGCCCAGCACAACGCCGACAATCACCCACAGCAGGGCGCTTTTCCGCCGCCGCCGCCTCCCTCACCTCGGCCTCCTTCTTCTCCCTCAGCACAGCCGCCGCCACCTCCCGACGCCATCAAGCTACACGGCGGCGCCTGGCAGCAGTCGCGGCGGCTGCACCTCAAGGGCTACCTGGCGGGGCCGGGGGCGGCGGAGGCCTTCCGCGCCGAGCTGGCGGGCCGCGGGCTGGTGGCGGGGGCGCGGCACGTGTACGAGGAGCGGGCAGGGTCGGTGGTCGGTGGCCCTGTCAGGCGCCGTCACCAGGCGCCTGGACATTGGGAAGGGAGCACTGTACTGCACAGCGGGAGGGGGCGCGGAATGCCATGGCGCCAAGACTGTTGTTGACTTGTTGCCCGGCCTGCTGTCACGCCACGCGCCACACTGACTCCTCCTCCTCCTCCTCCTCGCACGTGTCATGTTCAGTGTTGTTCACACATGCGCATGTGCGCCACACCTACAGGTTTGACCTGCAGTGGCTGCGAGTGGAGGGCGTGCGCGGCCTACTCAGCAACGACCAGCCCGTGGTGGCGGCGACGGCGGCAGCCCTGGCGCCTGGTGCTGGTGGCGTCACTGATGAGGATCACGGGCAACAGCAGCAGCAGCACGACGGCCTCAAAGATGCCGGCAGGAGGGCGGTGCCCGCTGGGGCGCCCGCTGGGGCGCCCGCTGCGGCGCCCGCTGCGGCGCGTGCTGCCGCTGGCCTGCTGGCCCGCTGCTTCTTCCGCCTGCCGGCAGAGGGCCCCCAGGCTATGCCGTTGCCCACTAGCCCCGGCGCAGCAGCAGCAGCAGCTGCAGCTGCAGCATTCGGCGCCCGCAGCGGCGGTGGAGGTGACCCCAGCGGCACCTCTGATGTCACCTGGTACGGTAGCCGCCACGCACCGTTGCTGCTGGCTCTGCCGCACCCTTCCCCCGGTGGCAGCATAGCTGCGCAAGGCAGCGGCGGCAGTAGCAGTGACAGCGACGCCGGCAGTAGCATCAGCATGCAGCTGAATGGGCTGAGCGCGGCGGAGGCGGTGCGGGTGGCTGCGGGCTTTGTCCGGGGCTGGCACGAACCCGCACGTGATGACCGGCATCAGCCGCAGAACGGGTTCTGCGTGTTCTTCATCCCGCTCTACCCCCAGCCGCAGCAGTCGCCGGCCCACCCTGCCGATGTTGCGGCATTGCAGGGTGTGAGGGAGGATGGTAGTACGGAGGAAAGGAGTGACCGGGAGGAGCAGGGTGCTGCCGGGGAGGCCGGCGAGGCCGCCAAACGCCGGCGCCTGGAGTAGATAGGTGTGCCTGATGTAGCCGCGGTGCACAAGACAGCGTAGCTCTTTGCTACTGTGCTGGTGCGCAGCACGGAAGCTGGGCGCGATACAAAGACACGTCGTGTAACACCGGTGGCTACCCTGGGCTCCGACCGACCGGCTGGGGCGCTGGGCTGTGACCCCCGGGCTGGCGTAGACGTTTCAGCCAGGGAAATAGCCAGGGAAATAGCCTGGGAAATAAACGATGCAAACGAGGCAGAACCCCCGACGCAGAAATGGGCCCCGAACGTTGCCCCCGCTATGCAGTTGCACCCATACAGGGGGGGGGGGGTAGAAACCAAATCGCCAGACCCCATGCCCCGAACCCCCCCAGGACCCCCTTGGGAGGGACGACCGAGTCCCCCCCGGACAAAACCGTCTCAAAAAGGGGGTTATACCCCTCCATTTAATACCAAAGCGGTGCCAATCGACTCCTCTTGACGCGCTCTATAAATCCATGCCATCTGCGGGCCTGTCCCGCAACTTCGACACGCGCGGGATTCCATCCATTGAAATTCCCGCCCCACCCCCCACCTCGTAAACGGACCCGTATCCACTCTCGAATCCATCACCGGTTGTATATACCGTTCTGGGCCTCAAGTCCCTCGCCAGCCAGTGCGCATGTGTCAATGTGTGGGACGTGTGCCGACATGTCCACGTCCAGGCGTCAAGTTGGACCTTCCCAGGGTGTAATTGTGCGAGGCGTGGCACCAAATGCATCTATATATCACATACTGCTGCGTTTGTGCCCCGTAAGACTGAGTTAGGGCATGTTGGGGCTCCTCCCAAAATCCCTGGGGTCAGGCTCCCGAAACCCCACGGACCCCCGGGGGGGACGACCGACCGTCAACTTTGGGGGCCCAGAACTTCCTCACCAGACACCCCCTGAAAAACCTAAAAGCACATGCGCTATTATTTCGTTGAGCTCTGTCGTTTTAGAGCATGGGGTAGGAAACTTTGTTTTCTACCCCCCCCTGGTGGGGCCGTGCCTGGCCCGGCAGGGTGCATTTGGGGTTGATTGGGGGCGCCGGGCGCGGCACGCAACGTGGGAGTCACCACTCAAGAGGTGATGCCATTTCATATGCGACGGCGTTGCAATGTAATGTCTTGTCGTCAACCATGTCTTTCCCAACACAGTGCGCTTCCGCATCGCTGCGGCACGGGTCGGGCCTGGAGCCCCCACCCTGGAGCGGCTCCCACCCCAGCCATCTAGATTGGCGAGTCAGCGGCCCAGGATTGCCGAAGCGCCCCCTGCTCTGCAAGCTAAGTTGCTGGGACAGAGGCTTCTTATGGGTGTGTCGCGGGGATTCCCAGACAGTAGACGCATATGCACGCACACGCGAAACACTGGCACGGCACGGCGGTCGTCTACACTCTAGCTAGCACCGCTGATAAGCAGCAGTTGCAAGCTACCAAGTCTCGGCTAAACAGGTTGCTGCTCTCCTTAGTACGCCTGCACGGCGAGCAGGGGGTGCGGCCAGTGGGGTGCGCCATACTAACCTCCCTCCACCCCGTCCTGGGCACCCATCATCCTGTGAAGTGCTGTAGCCGCCGCCAAAACCCTGTCACCGTTGGCGACAGTGGCTACCGAGACGCTGGATTTTCGCAGAGCTCTACCCCTATCTACCCGCACTTCAAGACGCGCGCTGGGACGTGGCAGCAGGGCGAGTCAGGGGGCGACCAATCAGTACAGCGTGCGCTGGGGCCCGAACTGCACTCCGTGAGAAGGAATAAAGTGTCCATTATTTTGGCGATCATTTCATTGACATAATCGCGGCCATTCATGTCACTCTGAACTGACGAGGTTTCGGTTGAGTTTTGGCTGGGTTAGTGCTGAGTTCCCTCCAAGTTTTGACTGAGTTTCCGTTGAGTTCCTGTGCCTCGCTCCTTTCGCCCCACAACGCTGCGCCGCCCCCGCCGTGCCAATGTCAGTGCAGCCCCGTTTGCATTCCCGTGTGCACCACAGCTCCCCTTTCCACCCTGGGCGCAGGGGTTTTGCCTGGCGCCGCCCCCGCTGCGCCGGTCAGCCTCAGTCACGTGAGCCCCGTGTTCAGCCCAGATGCAGCTCTCATGGAGTTGGCAAGGGGCAAGAAGGCAAGTTCCCGGCAGTGTCCGAAGCCCCCCATATATCCAAAAATACGAGCAGGCAAGGCATTGGCCCTGTGTTCAGCCCAGATGCAGCTGATGAAAAGGCTGCGCCTTCCAATATGAGTTTACACGCAGCTCACACCAGGCTTCCCAACCAGTACCGCGCACAACTGTGAGCCCCAGCCGTGCCGCGCGCCAACAGCCAGCTTCGCAGCTCCCCCCAATACAACCCCCCCTGCATATCAAACGTGCTTCCAGTCGGCCGCCTGCACAACTACCCGCTCCCAGTCGCATGCCGTGCCAACCGTCAGCTCACCCTGAGCCCCCTGCGCAGCTACCCTGCTCCCAGTCGCGTGCCGCGCCAACCGCCAGCACAGCTCCCCTGTCAACCGTTAGCAGTTGGGTGCGGTAGTCATTTTGAAAGTTCGTTGGGAGTTGGGGCGGTTGCCGCCACGCTGCCGGCGTACGCAGTGCTCCTCTGCTGCTCACGCGCACACCAGCAGCGTGCGCCGGCCTCCAACTCAACCCAGCTCGAGTAGCGGAAGCGGTTAGGGCCACACCGCCAGCACGTCACACCCTCCAGTGCGTCATACCGCCAGTCCGTACTACGGCACGCATGGTCTATCCCCACTCACCAGCCAAGCAGCCCACCATCCCCCCCACCCTAGTTACCACAACCCCCCCACCTTCATACCAACAGCCTACGCCTTATGCCGCCTCGCTTCCAATTACTCCCAGGTAGTCCTCCTTCATGGTTGCGATACAGAACTGCGGAGTGGGCAGCAGGGAGGGGAGTGCGCTCAGCAGGCAATGCGCCGAGCGCGTGGGCGGAGAGCAGGTGCAAGCTCCGTGATCGCACCACTGCTCTCACTGGTGCTGGTGCTAGTGCGGGGTGCTGGTGCTGCTGCTGGCGCGACTGCCTCTCCCACACTTACTCCATGGCCTATCCCACTCTTTGCTGGCTCCTTCCAGACTCCATTCCCTCCTCCCGCCGCCGGTCGCACCCCATACACCCACACCCCAACCGTCGTGCCCCAACCCACCCACTAACACCCACACCAACTCACCACCTCACTGGGGTCGTACTTGATGCCCACGATGCGGATGCGCACGTGCGTGCCGCCCTGGATGCGGGTGGTCTGGTCCATGCTGATCCAGCTGTTGTCGTCCGCCGTGTCAAACTCAAACTCCTCGGGAATCAACTGCGCACAGCAGTAGCGGCGACAGCGGCGACAGCGGCAGGAGCAGCGGCAGCGGCAGGAGCAGCGGCAGGAGCAGGAGCAGCGGCAGGAGCAGCGGCAGCGCGATAGCACTCAGCGGCAGGTGGTGATTGCCAAGGCGCGGACAGGAATGGGCAGGGCCCGACCGGCTTTGCCGCGCAGGGGCTCTGGTGGCAGCACATCGCCGCCACAGCCCCCTCCTCCTCCTTCTCCCATATTAGGCCACGCTCACCTCCTCGCTCTTATGCATTGGGTTTGGTTTAGTTCGGGCTGGTAACCACACCCCCCCCGCCCCACCACCACCACGGCTCCACTGCCACTCACGTGCTGCGTGACAAACAGCTGCAGCGGCCCGGCCTGGGCGAAGAAGCCCATCTGTTGCGTGCGTGCGACACAAGCGGCGCGAGGAACACGGGGCGGCGTGGGCGTGTGAGGGGTGTGACAGGAGTAGGAGCAGAAGCAGAAATGGAGCGCGAGCACAGCGCAGCACAGCGTAGCAGAACAATAGCGCACTCCTGGATGCTGACACACACACACACACACACACACACACACACACACACACACACACACACACACACACACACACACACACACACACACACACACACACACACACACACACGTGCCACCATCACCGCACTCCGCTGCCACTGCATCCATCCCTCGCCCCTTCACCCCCTTCCAACTTTCCTCGCTAGCCCCAAAGCCCCCCGCCCCCCGCCCACACCCACACCCACACACACCCGGGCCCACCCATCCACCCACCCACCCACCAACCACCGGTTCACTTCTTGTTTCTGGAATGAACTACCACCCACCCACCCACCTTGTTCACGGACGTGACCACCGCGTCCAGCACCTCGCCCTTGTAGGGCCGGCACACGATGCAGCCGTACGTGACCTCGAAGGTGGCGTAGCCCGACTGGTCTTGCCGGATGCGGCCCTGCAAGCATGTGCGCACAGGCAGGTGGGCACAGGCAGGTGGGCACAGGCGGGCAGGTGCGCACAGACAGGTGGGCGGGAACGCAGCAGCAGCAGTAGCAGCAGCAGCAGCAGCAGTAGGATAGCAGCTGCTAAGCTGGACTGTGGGGAATCGGCGGCGGGTGCAGCAGCAGCAGCAACTGATTATGCAGCAGCTGCACTTTGCACGAGGCAGCCGGAGCCCGGCGAGCCCAGGAGGCGTGCCGGCGGCCGGCGGTTAAAGGGCCGAGCAGCGCGGCGCTGGGCACAAGCAGTCCGGGATGTGGCCAAGTCCAAAGCAGCCACAGGATGCTGATCTCAGAGCGTTTCACATCATTACACGGCAGCGACCTGCTGTACAGGATCACATGGGACCTGCCGCCCGCCCGGCCCCCAGCCCGCCCCCCAGCCCGGCCCCACGGCCCGCCCCCCAGCCCGCCGCCGTTCCCCGCTGCATGCCGCTGCGCCTTGCGCTGGGCCTGGCTGTGCCTCGCCCACATAACCACCCGACGCCTCCCAGCACTGGCGTCACCCATGCACAGCGCAGAGGCCGCGCATCCCCACATGCTGCCTGCGCGGCCTCTGCGCTGTGCTGCCTGTTCCAGCTCCGGCCCCAACCCACACACACACACACGCTCTCTCCAGCTCACCCGGCCAATGTCGTCCACCTTGGTCACCGCCACCACGTAGCCATACTTGCCCGTGCAGGTGCCCTCCGTCTGCAGCAGCACGCGCACATCGCATGCAGCATTGCGTCCCCACCCGGGTCACGCATCACAACTGCGTCATCGCAGGCGCTGCACGTCGGCACGCAGGGGGGGGGGGGGGGGCTGGCGAGGACCCCACCCAGTGTTCCCGCCAAGCGCTGGCTCGCTGTGGCCGACGCGCACCTCGGCAATTAGCTTCTCCCGGATAACCTCCCGCAGTTTAGATCCGAAGTGCTTAGGGTGGATGTCCAGCGACTTGCTGAGCGTCAGGAAATAGAACATCTTCGGCAGTGCTTGGGGCCTGCGGCCCCGCCGAATGACCTAGTACGCTATGTATGTAGTTACTCTCAAGCAGGTGAGGTTGTCACGCTTATGTAAACGCGCAGATTTTTCGCCCAGACCTAAAGCACATACAGCGGTGACTGTTAAACTATTTGATATCAGCTTCAACAGTGCTTTGGTATGCTGAAATCCGCCTCCAGCAATAGAGACCTTTCGCTCGGGAATGCCCATGCAGCTCTGAGGCGCCATTCCTCTCAACTTCAAGGCTTTTAGTCGAACGCATTCCTTATCTACATATGCATGCTGCAAGCAATATTATTCAAGCTCTCAGCGACCTAAAGGCCAGTTCTGTGCATTTCGCAAGTCCTCAGTATAACACACCTTCCTAATTTATCCCCAACTTTGATTTATTTGGACGGCTTGCATGATTGTCATTGTCAATAACTGAGCTTACACGCATATAACGAAGAGTACAGTAAGAATGTTACTTGGACCTTTGTGAAGCTGAACCCACATACACAATGCCTGGAAGGTCGCGCTCAGCGCTCCCAACGCGTAAGAAAGATGCGGTGGATGAGCTGTTCGCCCATGAAATCGCGGCATATCGGCGCAATGTCGAGAAGGTGCACTATGTGCGGAGGCTCCACGAGGACAGGGCGAAGGCGGAGAAGCTCCTGCGCGACCTGCTCAAGAAGCCTAGCCCGCAGGTGTGGGGGGATTCAGGGGAGCACCCGTTTGACGCCGCGGAAGCCGCAGTCTGTTGCCGCGTCGCGGCGTTTGGGGTAGGGAGGGTGGAGGGCGTGCCAGAGTTCCCGAGAATCATGCGCTGCCCAGCCCAACCCCCGACGCTCCGCTCCCAGTGCGACCTACCCTCTCTTTTCCTAACTCATCCTGCTTCCTGCCCTTCCCCTGCTTCTCCCCCTTAGTGCGAGGCGCTGATGCAGAAGGCCTACAAGCTGGAGGACGCCGGCCACCTGGGCGCCGCCGCGGACGCGTACCTGCGGGTGCTCACCTGCCCCGACCAGGTGGGCGGGTGCCTGGGCGGGTGCCTGGGCGGGTGGGTGGGCGGGTGGGTGCCTGGGTGGGTGGGTGCCTGGGCGGGTGGGTGGGTGGGTGGGTGGGTGCTGGCCGGATATGACCGGGCGGGAGCGTGTGGGAAGGTTAAAGTGGGCCGAGCCTGGCCTGGCTGACACAAGCTAAGGGTGTAGAGCACGGCGGCGCAGGCGGCCCCAGCCAGGGCCGCAGCACGCGCGGTGTTGAGCACCTGACCTCACCTGACCTGACCTCACGGCGCAATGTTTCCCAAAACGTTTTCCCCTTAGGCCGACAACCACGAGCTGAGGGCGTACATCGGCGAGCTCATGGGCCGCCTTAACAAGTGCGTGTGCGTGTGTGGGTGTGGGTGTGCGTGTGCGTGTGCGTGTGCGGTGGGTGTGCGTGTGCGTGTGCGGGTGTGCGTGTGTGGGTGTGGGTGCGGGTGTGCGTGTGGGTGTGCGTGTGGCCGTGTGCGTGTGTGCGGAGGAGAAGGAGGAGCGGGGCTGAGAGAGACGGGGCTTTTGTGGGGGCAGAATCGTGGATTTAAGGAAGGGGAAGCAGAGCTGGCCAAGGCAAGGCGAATGATGGCAAGATAGTGGGGCTGAGGAAGGCTGTGGTATGCGTGGGGAGCTGGCGAGTGAGAGGGCGGGTGAGGTGATTGGGGCTGGTGGGAGGTGGATGTGCGACTTGCTATCGTGTCGGCGTTTTTGTTACACACGGCAATTGTGTGCCGCATGCGCGTCAGGCAACAGATGGAGGCAAAGGCCAAGGCGGCGGAGAAGGAGAAGCAGAAGGAGGAGGCGCTGCTTGCGGGGCTGGCGGCGGCGGGGGTGAAGGGACCCGGCGGGCTGCCGCCCCGCGCGGCGGCCCAGCAGCAGCAGCAGCAGCGGCCCGCCACCGCGGGACCAGCGGTGCGGGGCCGGGCGGGGCCGCCGCCGCCGGGCACGGTGGAGATGTGGCACGCCAAGCCCGTCGGTGAGTGTGACGTGGCGGTGCGGTAGGAAAACGACTACCCGAGGGAGCGTGCGCAGCGCCCTGTTAGGCTGCCGTCTGCTTCTCCTCCGTTGTTATATCGGCTGGCCTGCTGGTTGCACGTTACCGGACTCTGCCTTCCCCAGGTTAAGGCCACACCTCCTCTGCTCCCTGGCTGGTTTCGGGTTCAGGGTCTGTGGATTTTTGCTTGGGTTTGGAATGAACTGCCTCACTTTACGTCCTCGCGCCCACCCTCCCGCCCGGCCAGGCCCACCCATGCCGCTCAACCCCGAGGCCTACCGGGCGGAGCTGGCGGCGCAGGCCATGGCGGTACGGCGGCGGCGGCAGGAGGCGGCGCGGCAGGCGGAGCTGGCGGACCAGAAGCAGCTGGCGGTGGCGGCGGCCATGGTGAGCTGGCTGGGGGCAGGGTGGGGCGGGGTGGCACGGTGGGGTGGGGTGGGGTGGGGTGGGATATGTTAGTTTATTCCAATTGCTTGTTGGGGGTGGAGTTGCAGGCTAGGCGGGGACAGGTCAAGGGACACATAGGTGGACCAGGGAGCGGGTAGCTGTCTGGGATGGGAGTATGAGGGAGCCGGAGTCGGCAGGGCTGCGCTACGATGATGTGAAAACGAAGCCGCCGGTAGCGGAGATTGTTTGACAGGCGAGCGGCAGGGAGCCGGGAGGAGAGCCGCTACGAGGATGTTAATAGGAGCATAGGAGCGGGAAACAGGGGGCGGGGCGGGGCGGGGCACGGCAGGGCGTGCAGCGCAGGACAGGGCAGGGAAGCAGGCTCAGAGCTTGACGAACAGCAGGCTGGGAGTCATTGTGATAGTTTGCCCATGGCGGATTGAATGTCCCACGGCTCACGGCTCGCCGGCCGCTCTGCTTTTCCTCGCTCCCCCTCAGGAGGCGCTGGAGCAGCACCGGCAGCGGGTGACGGCGGCCAACGACCGCATGGCCTACGGCAACGAGCTGGCGCGCGAGATTGCAGCGCGGGAGGAGGACCGGCGGCGGCGGCAGCTCATGGTGCGGGCGACCGGGAGCGGTCGGGGGCGGCCAGGCAGGCTGAAGGGGTGCAGTGCACATGTAGCTTGACGAGGAGGAGGAGGAGGAGGAGGAGCAGGAGGAGGAGGAGCAGGAAGAGGAGGACAGCCCAAGTGTTTGTCAGGCTCACTGTCATTCAAATGCAGCTTTCACAGTCAAGCAGACCTTGAATGGTTGCTTGCTCGCTTGCTTCCTCTCTCCCTGTGCCGCCTCATTCCCTCTCCCCTCGCTTGCTTTCTCTCTCCCTGTTTGCCGCGTCATTCCGTCTCCCCTCCGCCCCCCCCCCCAGGAGTGGGATGAGCTCAAGGCGGCGGCGGAGGCGCGGCACAGCGGGCTGGGGCCGCTGGGCGGCATGGACGAATACGACCGCCGCCGCCAGGCGGAGTGGGAGGCGGCGGAGGCGCGGCAGCATCAGCAGCAGCGGCGGCATCAGCAGCAGCAGCAGTATCAGGACCAGTGGGACCTGCGGGACGCTGTGCAGGGGGCGCACGCGCACCGGGCGCTGGCACGCAACGCCTGGGAGGCGCCGGCGGACCCGCGGGCGCTTTACCACGCCGCGCACGGCCACGACCCCCGGGTGATGCAGGTGTGTGGCTGGTGCGGGCTTGCTGGTGCGGGTGCTTGATTGGCTCCGCGACCAGGATTGCGGGGTGGTCGTGTCGTGTGTGCAGTGCCGGCCTGGTCGTTGTGTTGTCCTCGAGCTCCGTGACCTGTGTGTTAGGGTTCACAAGGGAGAGGACTATGAAAGAGTTGTACGTGCGAAGGTACAGAAACGCCAAGCAGGGAACGCGACGCAACGCATACGCTTGTTACCTGGAATTACCATTCCATGACGCGTGTGTGTGTGTATACGTGTGGCGCGGCGACACGCTTGTGCCTAAACAGGAGGAGCTGGCCTACCGCGCCGGCGGCGGCCTGTCCCCACACGGCGGCCGGCAGCACGAGCGCCTCTACTACAGCCCGCCGCCTGGCGGCCCCCACCAGCACGGGGGCCCCGTGGCCGTGGGCCTGCGACACGACCGCCCCGCCTCCGCCGGCACCGTGGCGCGGGCCCAGGCGCTGGCCAGGGAGCGCGAGCGCGAGCACGCCAACGCCCTCAACTACAGCCGCCACTACGTGCCCGGGCACCCCTACGCGGCGGCGGGCGGGCCGCCGCCGCAGGGCGGCGTCTGGCCCAGCGGCCCCGCGCCTACCGCGGCGGCGGCGGGAGGTGTGGGAGGCGGCGGCGGCGGCTCGCCACCGCGGCGGGCGCCGCCGGGCGGCGGCGGGCCGGCGGCGCCGTTCGGCCGGCCGGGGGTAGACTTGCCCGTGGCGCCAATTAACATGGAGGTGAGGCATGGGAGGAGTGGAAGACAAGGGAGGAGTGCCTGAGAGGGGGGTTGGGACACTTGCATGCAAGGTGGTGTGGTGAGGAATGACGCTGGTGGTGTGTTCGGTTGGGACTGCTCGTGTGCCTCTTGTGACAGCCCCACACACTCTCATACGGCGGACCATCACGCGTCTCAACTACTCCCACCACGCACCGCGCCGCGATCTGTGCCGTACGCCGTACGCCGTATGCAGGTGGTGAAGGCGCGGCAGCAGGCGTTCATTGACAAGCGCCGCAAAGCCGAGCCGCCGCCGCGCCCGCCCGCCGTGCCGCTGCGGGTGCGCAAGGCGGCGGGGCACCGGCCGGAGCAGCCGCAGATAGCGGGCGGTGCGCACCTGGGGCCCTGGCCGCCCTCGCCGTGATGGTGATGCGGTCGCATGTGTGGCACGGCGACGTGTGACGGAGCTGTCATTGTAGGTTCAGAACCCCGGATGGCTGGACGAAGCCGCGCACTTGGTGCTTTATTAGCGCTGCCGGCTGAAGGCACGCTGCCGGCTGAGTACCGCACTCGCTCGGCGGCAGCAGGATCGTGGAAGTGCTCAGCGTCAGCACGTGGTGGACTGGTGGTGGACTGGTGGTGGTGGTGCATGGCTTTTGAAGGCTGGCGTAGTGATGGACGGACTTGCAGGAATATGGGCGGGGGGGGCCGTGCCTAGGCCCTAGAGATGCTCTCAGGGGCATCAGGCATGGACACATCGCATGGTGCGATGGAAGCCCACATACATGGTGTGTCCTTGCCGTGATGCCGTCCCTATCCAGCACCCGCTGCGCCACCTGGGTGCGCCCCCCCCCCTCGCGCTCGTTTGGCAATGCTCAGCCACAGCCACTCCAGGAGCCAGCTATCGATCAAACGGGCGCAAACAAGGAGGACTGGTGCAAGTATACAGTGCAAGTATATATGTGTGCAGTTGACCACCAACCTCACTGCCGGCAGCAGCAACGTGTTTGTTGGACTTCGGGCCATGGCGCATGTGTTCCTTTCCCACTCCCGGCTCCTTTGCTGTTACAGCTGCGGTTCGCTCTCTGACCGGGCCCGAAACACGGCCGTTGTTACGTTGTAGCCTACATACATGCCCCTCGGGATACTTCGGAACTTGTGAGAGCGCCAACACCTAACCCCCTCTTCCTAACCTTGCTACTTGCAACTGACTTGATTGCGCACAGATCGAGGGGCCTCTGAGCCTCTCTGGGCGCACACGACCAAAACCTGTGGCAGTCGAGGCTCTCCACAGCTAGACGTTCAAGACAGCATCTCGCAAAGCCTTAGCAAACATCATTCTCAGCCCGGCCCGCACCCAAGCGCCGCGTGTAAGCTCGCCCAGGTGTCTTCGTTTATTTCCCCCAATCAGCAGCATCGCGCGCGAGTAACCTGGTGCCTACCATGTACTTTGCTTGCCTGCCACACTTTGCCACACCTGCCACAGCACCTGTCGTGGCGGCCTAGACGGTCTCTTCGGTACGCACTCCCATTTCAAGTTAGTGTAAGGTCACCGTCCATGCAACCATGCGCATACCAGCTAGATAAGACCCAATCCTGCGATCATCACGTGAATAAGCTAAACTGTCAACCGTGTCACAAAATCGCGGGCCCCCGGCGTTTCTATGCACGGCGCTCGCCGCATTCCATAGTAAGCCTATGCCTGTATGCCGTGATGATGCGTCACGGCGCCACGGGTTCGGTACTGAGGGTACGCAGCTCGGAATCCCAGCACCCGGGCAAGCGGCGGCTCCACCACTTTCAGTACGTTCCACACCGGCCGCGGAATGAAGGTCGGTGTGATCTGCCGACGCAAGGAAGGGCGCAGGAACAAAGGGTAGATTGCGTGAGTGAGCGAGCGAGGGTGAGTGGGTGATGACCATACATTAGCACCAGTGCCACCAGTCCTGCTGAGCGCGACTTCATATCAGTAGCTGTACGGCGAAGCACAGCAGTAGTTGGGCAATCAGCTTGGGCACGGGGAGCTACTAGATAGCGCGCATTGGTGGCATGCGACAGCACGTTTGAATCTGTTACGGTGCATGTCGTGGGCCAAAGCCAACGCCTCCAAGCCGGGCGCGCGGTAGGTGGAGCCGTATGCAAAAGCAGCAGTCGCTCGCACGTTGTCTGTCTGAGGAGGAGGAGGAGGAGGAGGAGGAGGAGGAGGAGGAGGAGGAGGAAGAGGAGGAGGAGGGGGAGGAGGAGGGGGAGGAGGGCGCCACCTACTGCTACAGGGTGCCGACCACTACTCCCACACGCGGCGGGTGCGTGTGGCGCCGTGCGCGAGATAGGTACTAGGGTGCTAGCTCACTTTCTCGCGTACATATTCATTCGGAGTCTGTTATGAGAGGCCCGCCCGGCCCCCCCCCCCCCGCCTCACCTTGTAGTGCACAAACAGCAGGATCAGCTGCAGCGGGTTGATGCGGTCCATGCCGCCGTACAAGTTGGAAACGCCGGCCAGGTTTTCAAAGAACGCCTCGGTCGCAACCGCCCCGGGGCTGAGTGTGCAGTTGACCACTAGCGGTGGCAGCAGCTCCAGAGAAGTTGGGGGGGTCGCGGTGCCCGTGGCGTTGGCGGGGGCCGGCCCCGCCGCGTTCCAAAAGGTGTGGATGACGCCTGTGCGTGCAAGCCGCCAATCAGCCGGGGAAGCAAGGCAGGCGGGGCGGGCACAGCAGGGAGGCTGTTGCGTCGGGAGCAAGGTATGCGTGCAATGCGCGCACTGTCGACCGAAGATAGGGAGAGGGGCGCGTGCGCGCGAGCACTGACGTATGTTAATCAGCAGGGCATGCGGCCGCCGTGCAGCGCACGCAGCTGGCTGCAAGGCAGCGCCGCAACGCGTGCCGCATGCACATGCCCATGCACATGCCGCATGCAAGCCGCAAGCTGCAGGCAGATGGCATGGTGGTGCGTGTGGAAGCGGTGCCGTACATGTGTGTGTATGTGCTCCGGTGTATGTTCTCCCATTGCCCCCACGCACCGGCGGGGATGGTGACGCTCTGCCCCGCGTGCAGCAGCGACTCCCTGCCGTCCACGACCGCGCCCATCACGCCAGACACCACGGCGAATGTCTCATCCTGGACGGCGGGGGCGGGCAAGCAAGCGGTCGCGTGTGCGTTGGGCGTGCGTGCGGCAACCTGTGGTCGGTCCCGTGTGGAATTGGCTGGGCTGCAGCGGACGCTGCGGCTGACGGTCAATAAAAGAGCTGATTTGCAGAAGTGCAGCGCGCAGGCGTGCATGCACCATTGGGTTCAGGGCGGGTGCCGCGATGTAGCTGCTGCTGTCTTGCGTCGTGCATTGGTGCACATGCGGGGCGTGGGAGGGCGGCGGGTACCTAGCCAGTGCGTCCAAGTGCGTTCGAACGTACGTGCGCAGCTTCCCGCGACCCCGCTTCCCGGCGTACGCCGGCCGGGAGTACCAAACTAACATGTTCAGTGACGCGCCCCGTGCGCACCTGCTCGTCATGAAAATGAAGCGGAGGCGATCCGGGCCACTGCGGAAAGAAGCCCTGTGCCGTCGCGCGCACCGTTATCTCGGCGGTCCACTGCGCACCCCCAGTCTCCTCGCTGCGCTCCAGAATCCTATAGCTGCAGGTTGAGGTGAGATTGATACATGGCATGAAAAACCTCGCTCGGTGGGGCAAGGGACGCGCGTCCGACATAGCCATTCTCGCTCGGCCGCAAAAACCGGCGGGGCGTACCTTGTTCCCGTGTGGCTGGGTGAATCGAAGACAGTCTCTAGGTCTGCTTGCGAGCTTCGAGGAATGTGTTCCACGCTACACCGGAGCCAGCCCGCGGCATACGCGACTGCCAGCACGAGAACTAGCAGGACAGTGGAAGAAGGCAGCCTCATCTTGCACTATAAAGATAACAACGCAAGTGAGAGAAACAAACTCAATTTATAGCGATAAGAGAGGTTTACGATCGCTCTCTCGTGGTTGACGGGCCCCTTTTTGCCCGTCGCTTTTTAGCTTCCGTGGATGTGCGATTACATGCGCAAGGCGCCCTTCGTTGCTGGCTAAAGCCCCTAATGAATTTTTTGCACGCCCCACTTAAGCAAACGTGCCAACTGCAAAGTGCCGGAACACTGCCGAAACCCGCCCAATTACGATCGGGCAGCCCCGCAGGTAGCCGGGAACCTGTGACCAGAGCCTCTGTGGCGCCATCAATTTATCATTGCACCGCCGGGCGAGTCAGTCCCCCCTGGTTCTTTTGTCGAGCGCATGTATGCTCCGCCGCTAGCCGTTCGCCCAAGGCGTGTCGCACCGCAGGGACGGCGGCAACATGCATGCACGCACGTAAGCCCGCATCCTGTCGCCCGCACGCTGTACGTCCTGCACCCCTGTCCAGCACCCCTGTCCTGCCGTTCTAGGTCGTGTCCCGCAGGCGTGCAGCTCCTCACCAGCCAGTTCACACCCACGCATGAGGGAAGCCGTTGTCGTCTGGGAAACGCTCAACCTACCCACAGCGAGCACCCTTCCTGACCGGTGTTCTATTGCTGCCATGCACCGTTTAACCTCTGCGCATTCAGCCATACAGACAAGTCGTTGATTATATGTGCGTTCCTTGCGCCCCCCACAATAGCATCCATGACCCTCATACGCATGATTGCTCGCTCCGCGCCGTGCGTTCAGGGGTGCGCATCGAATACTCCAGCCGCCTACAGTGCTCAAAACAACGACATGCTCGAAGAGGTTCACAAGTAAGGAACACACGCACCGTAACTGCTGTTGCGCCTCAGAGCGAGACCCTTCCAGCCAGCAGCGTCCATGCCTCACGACATCAGTGGCAAAAGCTTACAAACATACAAAGGGCTAAAGTAAGTGCATGTGCGCCTCACGTGAGGGTGTGGTGCGATGTTTCCAACACTCCGCAGCCGCGTACGGTGGAACGCAAGAACGCGGCCAGGGCGGCTGCATGGCCACAGTGCCGCCCATGACTTTCAACAGATTCGTCACTGCACTGTTGGCGCCAACAGTTGGTTAAGTTTGGTGCAAACACAGACACGCAGACACGCAGACAGACACGCACGGACACGGGTGGTCCTGGGATGGCTTCGCCCCCCTGAATCACTTCGCTCCAGGGGGCTCAACCCAAAAACGAAAAAACAGGAACCACACAAGCCGAAAACATGGCTGCTGGGGGGGGGGCGGCGAAGAACTTGCACTTGCTTAGTTGGTCTAGATGGCCACGGGTGCGTCGAGTTACTCGAGTGTGTTTGTGATCAAGTGACGTGCGTGTCACCGGCGCGGCTGCGTGGCGACGCATGTGCGCGTGCGTGCGTGTGTATGTACGTTCCCCACACACACCGTGTGCGAATCCCTCCTCGGCGGCCGGATGCCGCAAGCACCTGCTGGCCCTACAGCGCCCGCCTACCACATCGAGCTGGGAAGGAATACCCTCAACATGCGCCGTAGTTGCCTTCTCATCATCAGACGCCCGTCATCACATGCTGTGTAGGCGAGGCCTGCCGCTGCTGCCACCGGCGGCCGCCTCCCCCATGTCCACTTCACCCAGCCCCGAGGCCGCGTGGCCGCCGCCGTACGAGGCTGCGTACGGCGCCTGCTGCTGCTGCTGTTGTTGTTGTTGTTGTTGTTGTTGTTGTTGCACAATCTGCTGCTGGTGTTGGTGCTGGTGTTGGTGCTGGTGGTGTTGCTGTTGGTACGGCTGTTGGTTGTTGTGCTGGTGGGGGGCTATCTGCATCAAGGGGTGCGGGTGCTGGTGCGGGTGCGGGTGTTGCAGGTGGGGGTGCGCATGCGGGTGCTGGTGCGGGTGCCCAACTGTTGCGGCGGGCGCGGCGCCGCTGTAGTCGCCAGGCGCCATCACCGCAGAGCTGCCGCCGTAGCCCGACGTCTGGGCCTGGTGCGCCTGGTGCTGGTCCTGGTGCTGCTGCTGGTACTGATGATGAAGCACTTGTGGATGCGGCGGCGACGGCTGCGGCGGCATGGGGGGCAGCTGGTGTGGGCTGCTGCTGGGGCCGACCGCAGGCTGGCCGCCGCCGCTGCTGACAGCGGCGCCACCGCCGCTTGCTGTGGGCGCTGCCGGCGCGCCTGAGTGCCCGCACTGGTGGTGCTGCAGCTGCTGCGGCTGCCCAGCGCTTCCAGTGGACGGCTGCTGGAGGCCACTGTACGAGGGCTGCTCACCAAAGTGCAGCCCCGGCTGTTGCCACGGCTGCGCCTGCGCCTGCGCCTGCTGCTGCTGCTGCTGCTGCTGGTGTAGGTGTAGGTGTAGGTCCTGCTGCTGGTGGGGTTGTTGCTGGTGCTGGTGCGGCTGCAGGTTCTGTCGCAGCAGGGTCATGTGGTACTCCTCATCCAGCAGCCCACCGGGAGCAGGGACGTAGTGCTGCGGCTGCTGCGGGTGCTGCACGTGCTGGAGCCCGTACTGGTTGTGGCACATGTGATGCGGCTGCGGCTGCGGTTGGGACGAGGGGCCGTAGCCTTGCCCTGTTGCATGCCCCGCTCCGGCGCTCTGGGCCTGCTGCTGCTGCTGCTGCTGCCAGCCAGTGCTGGTGGCGGGAGACGGCGGCACCTGCGCCTGCGCCTGCGTCTGGTGGATTGGCCCGCCGCCACTCATGACGTTGCCGCCACCGCCGCCCCACCGCCAGCTTGTAGCCTCCGGCGTCATGCCCGCCGTCGGCCCGTCCGCACCGGCGCCGCCGCCGCCGCCACCATCTCCCGGGAACCCGTGGCCGCCGCCGGCAGCCCAGGCCTGCAGCGGCATGGGTGTGTGGGGCTGAGGAGTGTGCGGCCACTGCATGGGGGGCTGCTGCTGCTGCTGCTGCTGCTGCTGTTGTTGGGTGCCGCCGGCGCGTCGCTCCGCAGCGGCCAGTAGCGACCAGGGCACTCGGCCGCCGCCGCCGCCGCCGGCGGCGGCAGCACCTGCTGCTGTGCCGCCGCCAGCGCCGCCGGCACCGGCACCGGCACCGTTGCCGTTTGAGTTGACATTGGCATTCACGGCGGCCGCCCCAGCCATGGCGCTGCTGCGCTCGCTGCCGGTGCCGTCCTCCACCCCAGTTGTTGCGCCGGACATGGGGCCGGCCGGCGGGGCCGTGGCGGCGGAGGCGGGCGCTGCGTGGACCGCAGCCGCAGCCGCGGGCGCAGTGGTGGGCGTGACCAGCTGCATGCTGCGTGCGCTGCCGGTGCTGCCGGGGCCGCCGCCGCCGCCGCCGCCGCTACCAGCAGTAGCGGTAGCCGCCGCCGCTGCCGAAGCTGAAGCAGCAGGAGGGGGCGGCGCGTTGGCGTTGCTGCCGGTGGAAGGGGTCCTGGTGGTGCGGGCACACAGGTAGCTCAACGTCGACACGACCGAGCCCATGCCGGACACGGGCCGCCCAGGCGCCGCTGGCAGCCCCCCGCCGCCGCCGCCGCCACCTGCCGCCGCCGCGGCGGCGGCGGCGGCGGCGCCAGCGGGCGCAGCGGCGCCGCAGAAGCTGTTCATTCCCGCGCTGTTGGTGGTGACGGTGAAGATGGGCGGCGGCGTGTGCGGCAGTAGCAGCGGATCTAGAAGGGCCGCGGAGGCGGAGGCGCCCGCGCTGCTGACGCCCCTGGCCTTATCGGGCGCGGGCGTGGCGGTCCCACCAGGGGCCGATGCGGCAGAGCTGGAGCGCACTGGCCGCGTGCGGCGGCGGGCGGGAGCCGGCGCCGCCTGCTGTCCAGGCAGCGGTGCCGCCGCCGCTGCCGCGGCCACCGCCGCCGCGTTGGATCCTGCTGCCGGTGGTGTTGCAGCGGCGGCGCCGGCGGCGCCGTCCGCCTTGGCGCCGGCACCGGACGTAACCGCGGCGACCACGTCCGAAGTCAGTCCTGTGAAGGTAATGGCAGTGGACGTGACCACCACGGGGCGGCCGCCGCCGCCGCCGCCACTGGTGCCGCCGGCAGCAGTGTGCGCAGGCTCCGCCCTCGCCGCTGCGCCCGCACCTGCCAGCCGCTGCTGCTGCCCCCTGCTCGGCGGCAGCGGCTCCTGCTTGTGGTGCTTGCGCACGCGCGGCGGCAGTGGGCTGCTTGGCAGCTCATCCGCGCCGCCGGCGTTGCCGGCTCCAGCGGCGCTGCTTGCAACGGCAATGGGCGCGCTGGCAGCACGCGTGATGACAGCGACGTGCCGGCCCAGTGTGTCAGCTGGAGCCGATGGCAGCGCCGCCGCCGATGCTGCGGCAGCGGCCGCGGCTGTCGCGGCGGCGGTTGCCGCCGCCGCCACGGGCCCCGGCGGCGCCGCTACCCCCGCCTTGGCGCTGTTTGACGCGCCGCTCTTGCTGCTGCCGCGGGCCTTGCGCCCCGCACTCGCCGCGCCCTTGCGGCCAGCGGCAGCAGCCGCGGCGGGCGCCGCCGCCCCCGCCAGTCCCTCCCCGGCCGCCAGCGCAGCGCCGGCGGCAGCGGCGGTGGTGTTGGCGGCCGCCGCCGCCGCCGCTGCCGCCGCCGCCGCCGCCGCTGCCGCCGCCTCCTGCCGCCGCTTGCTCTCCTCCGCCATCAGCTTGGTGACCTGCTCGTACAGGAAGTGGGGCTCCTCGGGGTCCTCGGCCGCCGCCGCCGCCGCCACCTCACCCCCCGCCTGCTGCAGCTCTTGCTGCTGCTGCTGCTGCTGCTGCTGGTGGTGGTCCTGCCCGGGGCCACCGCCAGCGCCCGCCGCCGCCGCCTCCCAGCCGCCCTGTCCGCCCTCTGCAGCAACAGCCTCTGTCTTGAGCGCTGCCGCGCTGCCGCCGGCTGCTGCGGCCGCCTCCTCCTCCCCCTCGGCCTCCATCTTCACTGCCTTCGCCCCCTCCGCCGCCTCCGCCGCCTGCAGCGCCGCCAGCTCCAGCCGCAGGTCCTCATCCAGCCGCGCCAGGGCGGCGCGAACCAGCCCCTGCCGCACAGCGGGCTGCAGCCGCTCCACTGGCAGCACTGAGAGGAGGAGAGGACAGAGGACACGGGGTCGGGCACGGGGTCGGGCACGGGCACGGGCGCGGGTGAGGGTGCAGGCAACGCACTCGGCGACGCGGAAGCACGATGCGACACCACCACACAAACACCTACACCTACCGGAGACACACACACACACACACACACACACACACACACACACACACACACACACACACACACACACACACACACACCCGCACACACACCAGCACCTCAAGCATGCCAGCATATCACAGCCACAAGCCACAAGCCACAGCCACAAGCCACGAGCCACAAGCCACAAGCCACACCAGCACCCGATCACCAGCTCCGAGACCCCAGCCAGACACTCACGTGTGCCAGTGCCGGGGTCGAGGTAGGAGGCGGGGTCGAAGTTGGTGGTGGCGCGGGCCACACCGCGGCGGCGCAGCGCGGCGTAGTCGTAGGCCTGTGCCGCCGCCGCCTCCTCCAGGAAGGAGCCCAGCAGCTGCGGGGGGGGGGGGGGAGAGGGGGGAGGAGGAGAGGCGCGGGGAGGCAAGGAGGGAGGTGAAGAGGGGCGGGGAGGGGGGGGGGGGCGGGTGGAGACAGACAGAGTAGGAGGGAGGTGAGGAGGGGCGGGTAGGAGGGTCAGGGAGGAATGTGGGAGGGGAAGGAGGGAAGGAGGAGGAGAAGGCGGGGGGCAGAGCAGGCAGGGCTGGCTGTGAGTGATGGCAGCACGGCAGGGCGAAGGCGCGGGCGCCCGCCAGGCGAGGCGCAGGGGGAGGCGCAGTGCCAGTGAAGCGGAGCCGGGATCGTGCGCACAGCGCCGGGCGCAAGCATGACCATGAACCCGTGACGGCCTTCTGTTTCGCAGTGACGCCGCCGCCCACCACCACCAGTCCACCACCAGCCCACCACCAGTCCACCACACGAGTTAGCCGCCACCAGTCCACCACGCACCAGGTACTGGCTGTCCCGGATGTGGATGCGAGCCTCCCACCGCTCCTGTGTGTGTGTGTGTGTGTGTGTGTGTGGATGGATGTAGGTGCGCAGCCAGGTCAGAAGCAGCAGAAGCAGAAGGCACGAAACCCGGAGAGCATCTGGAAGCATCTGGAATCCAGCCCGGGCCGGGCAGCCGTCTAACGATCCCTCCGCCCTGCGACTCCCCGTTCGTCCCCTCCCTCTGCGCAGGCCCCACCCTCGTCGCCCTCTCCGGCCCTCCCAAACACACAGCCGGCCCGGCCCTGGCCCATCCGCCCCTTCACACACACACACACACACACACACACACACCCCTCAAGGTTAGGTAGAGGGGGTTGCGCGATTTCCGGATGGTAAGCCGGCGGTGATTCAGGTATGCACGGTAATTCCAGGTAACAAGCGTATGCGTTGCGTCGCGTGCCCTGCTTGGCGTTCCTGTCTCTTCGCACGCACAAGTCTTTCATATTACTCTCCCTTGTTATCTGTAACACACACACACCCGGCCTCGCACCGTCATGGTGTGCCGCGTGACGCCGCGGAAGGCCGAGGCGCCGCGGGTGATGTTGGCGGAGCGCCGCCGCAGCAGCGCCACCACGCCCTCCTTGTCCAGCCCCGACAGCTCGTGCAGGCGGCCGCCGTAGTGGCCCCTGGGGAACTGCGTGCGGGGCCGTGTGGGTGTGTGGGATGGGGTGGGGGGAGGGGGTTCCATGCATGGGGTGGGGGGAGGGGGAGGAGGTAAATGTCCACCGTACCCAATATATATGATACCAAGACCAACCGGAAGCCGAAGCCCCCCTTATCCCAGTGCAAAATGCGAGCACCGAGGGGGTGGGGATGGGGATGGGTAAGAGGCTGTGGCCGCGGAGTGGCAGGTGCGGGCAAGAAGGCAGGGAGTGGCGGCACTGGTCTGGAGGGCAGCTGGCGGCAAAAGCTAGGCGGGGGGCACCGGGGAGGGGCGGGAAGGCACGGGCCCTGTCTGCGCCATGCAACTATGGGGCGCCAGAAGCGCACGCCCCCCCCCCCACCACCACGCACACGCCCCCCACCACGCACACGGGCCCCCCACCACGCACACGCCCCCCCACCACGCACACGCCCCCCCCAACCACGCGCACCCACGTTGGTGGTGGCCCCATCGCCCCAGTACACCAGCGCCGCCATGTCGTACGCCTCCGCCGCGTCCATCTCAGTGGGGTATCCGCCCAGGTAGACCTGAGGAGGAGGTGGGTGGGGGGCGGGGGAGTGGGTGTGCGGGTCGTGGCCTGTCCGCAGCCGGCAACGCTGTACCCGGGCCCAGAGTGGGTTGGAGAGGGGTTTGATGTGCATGTGCATGTGCATGTGCATGTGCACGTGTGCGTATTCCGGGGGGGGCCGGGGCGTCGCGAGCGTTCGTGGCCGCGTAGTATGGACAGGGTGCGTGGGCGCATCAGCTCGCCTGACCCGGGCCCGGGCCCCGGCAGCCGTAGGCTTTCCCTCTCGCCGCTGCTGCTGCTGCACAAGACGCCGGAGGACATCCGCACACATCACTGCATGCCTCCAGGCAGCTCATTGCCCCCTCCCGGTTCTCCCTGGGTCTCAACGGTTGGATTGGGAATCGGAGTCAACAACCACCTCCCGGCTCCCGCCCACCTGCTTGCCCCGCGACCGGCCGCCAGGTGAGGTCTTCTTCCGCGCCACGGATGAGTCCCACAGGTGCGCCTCCCACTTGCCCGTCCAGCGGTGCCTGGCCGCGGGGCGGGGAGGGGGGTAGCCATCCATGGATGGTGTTTAAACAATAATGAAGGGGGGGGGCGTTCCATGCATTTAGATCAAGAAGCAGATCATAGGCGGCCTTGGAGGAATATCACCAGGAACAGCATCGTTGCCGAAGAAGGGGTTGGCGAGTCAGGAGTGGGGGATTGAAGCGCGGGAATCTACGGTGCGAAACGTCGTGCAAGTCCTGGGATGCTCGTGTATCCGGTGCATGGAGTTAAATGCATTTCCTCGGGTCTCAAGGCATGGCCTCCCCCCCGCCCTTTCGCTCCCACGCTGCGCCAAGCTCCTCTCTTTGCCGTCAGCCCAAACCCCCGGAGGCTCCATCCCTTCAGCCCGCCCAGCCCTCAGCCCTCACAGCCCTCACTTTGTGACTCCGCGGTAGGACGAGGTGCCTGTCTTCTTGACGCGCGTCTGCGGCGGCGGCAGTGGCAGCGCAGCAGCAGCAGCGCGCGCCGCCGCGCCCTTTGGCTGCCGGCGGCGGCGGCCGCCACCACCTCCGCTGCCATCGGCGCCGGCCGCATCGCGCGCCGCCACGTAGCCGTCCTCTTCAGCGTTATAGTCTTCGTCATTGACGTCGTCCTGCTCTTCGTACTCCTCGTCCTCTCCTCCCTCCTCCTCGTCTTCGGCCTCTGCCTCAGCCATGCCGTACTGCGCCTCCTCCTTCCCCTCGCCGTACTCGTACTGCGGGTGGCTCTGATCGTAGAACAGGTCCGGGTAATCGTACACGGTTTCGGGGTTGCCGCCGTACAGCATGACCGCGTCGCTGACGGCGGCGGCGGTTGCAGCTGCGGCGGTGCTGCTGCCGCCGCTGCCGCGGCCCGCCATGCGGGCGGGCACAAAGTCTGAGTCATTGTCGCCGCCCCAGCCGCCGGCACCGGAGCGGCGGCGGCGGCGGTTGGTCGGCGGCTGCCCGGCGGCGGTGGCGGCGGCGGCCGCCACAGCGCCGGACGGCACGGGTGCGCTGGCGCGGCGCACGATACGCAATTGGGTCTGCTGCTGGAGCTGCTGCTGCTGCTGCTGGTGCTGCTGCTGTTGCTGGTGCGGCTGCTGCTGAAACACGTGCCCCCCGCCCTGCAGCTCGGCCAGGGGCTGCCGCTGCCGCTCGCCAATACCGCCGCCGCCGCCGCCGCCGCCGCCGGCGAGGTTGCTGGCGGCGGATTGCGTGCTGCCATTGGGGCTGCTGGGCCGGTCAAAGTCGCCGCCGCCGCCACCAGCAGCGCGGATCGCGCCAGGGTAGGATGCGCGGCCCTGCTGCTGGTGCTGGTACTGCACTACGGGGAACACCATTTGGCTGGGTGCGGCGGCATAGCCATGGGGGCCGCGGTCACCGGCGGCGGCGGCGGCGGCGGCGCCACTCCCGCCGCCGCCGGGCCCCACGGCGAACAGCGGCACCATAGGGACCATGGGACCCAGGGGCGCGGAGGGGCCGCTGGGCCGGAGGCCGCGGAGGTGTTGGTGTTGGGCCTGCTGCTCGTGCTGGTGGTGCTGCTGGTGGTGCTGCTGTTGGTGGTTGTGGTGGTTGTGGTGGTTGTGGTGGTGACCCTGCGGGTGGTTGTAGGCGGGCGGCGCATGCTGCTGCGGTTGGTACTGTTGCGCCTGGTACTCGTAGGCCGGCGGCTGGTGTTGCTGTGGTTGGTGCTGGGGGTAGTGCGGGGGCTGCTGATGCGGCTGCTGCCCCGCGTGCTGCCCTGAAGGCGTGAAGTGCCTGAAGGTGGCACTGCCGCCGTCGTCTCCAGCGGCTTCCGCGCCCGCTTGCGGGTAGGCGGCCGGAGCAGGGAAGCCGCGGAACGGCGACGGCGGCGGCCCCAGGGGGCCGCGCTCGTCGGCGGCGCCGCAGGCGCGGCCGCCGGGCGGCGGGCTGCCGACGGCGAGGAAGTGCACGGGGCTGGGCGGCGCGGTGGCTTGCAGGTGCTGGCTGTGGTGGTGGTAGAGGTGATTGTGTGGGAGGTGCTGCTGGGCGTAGTGCTGGTGCTGGGCATGATGCGGCGGGTGTGGGTAGGCACTGCCGTGGTGGTGCTGGTGCTGCTGCTGGTGCTGCTGCTGCTGCTGGTGCTGCTGCGTGACGCCCGCAGCGGACTCGGCAAGCCAGTTAGCTGGAGGCGGAGGAGGCGCCGCGGCAAGGGCGGCGGCGGCGGCAGCGGCGGCGGTCGCTGCTGCAGCTGCAGAGATGGCGCCACCGCCGCCGGCCGTGCTGCTCACGCTGCCGCCTCGGCTGGCGTCGCCGTCGTCGCCGCCACCGCCGGCATAGTAACGCTGCTGGTGGGGGTGCTGAGGCGGGTGAGACACGCCACTCATGTCTTCGGCCTGGCCGCCGTCATCGCCGCCGCCAGGGCCGCCGCCGCCGCCGACCAACATGGAGTCAACATCCATGGGATGGTGGTGGAGGCCGCCCCCGCCGCCGCCGCCAGCCCCACCGGCCAACACACCGGTGGCGATGGCGACGGCGGCGGCAGCCGCCGCCGCAGCGGCGGCATCGGCGGCTGCAGGGCCGGCGGCTGCGGCGCCGCCCATGCTCATGAAGCGGCTGGCGGCGGGCTGCTCGTACACCTGTCCGCTGTAGCTGACGCCGCCATAGCCTGCCGTACTGCTGCCGTACGGCTGCTGCTGCTGCTGCTGCGGCGGCGGCTGCTGCTGCTGCTGCTGTGGCGGCTGCTGCTGGTGCGGGTACGCCTGGTGATGTTGGTGGAGGTGATGCTGGTTGGGGTGGTACGCTTGGTGGTGGTGGGCGTTGTGCGGTGGCGGAGGCTGAGGCGTCTGGCGGCCGCCTGTGAACGTGAATTCAAAGCCCAGGCTGGGCTCAGGGGCGGCGCCGCCGCTGCTTCCGGGCCCTGCTCCGCCACCGCTGCCGCCGAAGCGATGGAGCCAGTTGGCGAAGGCAGCGTCCGGACACTCCCCATCGCCGCCAGTACTGCTAGTGGCGGCAGCGGCGCCGCCGCCAATGCCGCGACCACTGGCGCCGCCGCCGCCGCCACCTGGGCCGAAGCTGGGGCCGTGAGCTCCCCACACAGGCTCCGAGTAGCGCCGTGAGACGTGTACGGGCGCGGGGCCGGAGCCGGCGGCGGCAGCGGCGCCGCCGCCGCCAGGCGCCGTAGCGCCGCCGGCCGCGGCAGCGCCTGGCTGTAGCTGCGCTTGCTGCTGATCGTAGTGGTGTTGGTGTTGGTAGGGCAACTGCTGCTGCTGCTGCTGGTGGTGGTGGGTGTGTGGGTGGGGTTGGCTGTAGCCCTGGCCCTGGCCGTACAGGTGCGCGTGGTGGGCGTGGTGGTAGGAAGCAGGAGGGGGCGGGACAGGAGGGGCCAGCTGCTGGCCGCCGTCCGGCTCGCCAGTGCCCGCGGTGACGGTGACGATGAGCGACCGAGGCGCCTCAGCGGCGGGTGCCGCCTCGGCCGGCTGCTGCGTCGGCGCCATGGCCGGCTGGTGCTGCTGAGAGTAATGCTGCTGCTGCTGCTGCGAGTAATGCTGCTGCTGCTGCTGCTGCTGCTGCTGCTGCTGCTGCTGGGTCGCCGCGGGCATGGGTGTGGCGGGCGGCGGCTGCGTGTGCGCCGGCCGGGGCGGCTGAAACAGGGGCGGCGGGTTTAGATAGGCAGGCGGCGGCCGGTGTTGGTGGTGCGACAGGGGGGGCACCGCCGTCGGCTGCGGCGGCTGCGGCGGCGGCAGCGGCAGCGGCTGCGCAGGCCGTGCCGTAAGGCTTGTGAACTGGAGTCCGCCACCGCCGCCGGCACTGCCACCGCACGCGGTAGGCGCCGCAGCGGAGAAGGGCGTGGCTGGAGCGGGCTCGCCGGCAGCGCCGCCTGCTGCGGCAGCAGGCGCAGTCGGCGGCGGCTGCAGCTGCGGCGGCTGCTGCGGCGGCGGGGTGTGGTGCACCACCACGCACGGCGCCATGATGGAGCGGGGGCTCAGGGGCCGAGGGGTGCCCTCTGAGCCGCGGCCCGAGTGGCCTTGCGACGTCGTTGGTTCCATTGCGGTGGCGCCGACCAGGGCTTGGGGATGCGGGCGAGTTGGGGTCGATGGGTGAGCGGGTCACGTCAATGGATAGGAAGCAGCGCCGCGGATGTCGTGTGCAAAACGAGCCTGTGAAAAGGCGCAGGGAAGGGGCGCGCGCATACGTGATGGCCAGAGTGACATGTATATAACATGGTGTGCAGGGTTGCCGGGGTCGGGAGCGATCGCGCGTGGACATCCAGTGGCAACATCCAGGGCAACATCGCCCACAAACGGGTGGCCCTTCACCGCGCCGACCTAAAACTTCCCGCCAGCCCGGTAGCAGCGTTCTGTTACCACCAAATAAGCCAAGAGTAACAGTATCACCACATGCGGTGCTCGGCGAGCAACCTCCGGCACGCTGTACCCTATCGACATGACCTTGATGTCCGCCGTTGGCCCACCGTGCACGCGCCAAACATGCCCTCACTCGCGTTCACGCACATCACTATCATCATTCAAGCACTTACGTCGCGCCTAGTAGGCGAGGGGCGGGCCCGCGGTCTCGCGCGGCACGAAGATGTTGATGGCCGGCATCACCGACTTGGGGGCTGCGGTCACAGCGAGCAGGCGCCGGTTGTGGTGGTGGGTTGTGGGGTGGCTCGTTATGAGAATGAATATACTAGTATGCCAGACCGCGCGTACTCCGGCTAAAAATAGCCCCCATCGCACCCTGCACGGCAGCGGCCGGCAGCTCCTCTCAAGACCGGCGCCCGCGACACACTCGGAACGACCGCACACACGGTGGCGCTGCAAAAGCACACTGACGTAAGGTTGGTTATGGAGCGATTGCACCACGTTATGCCATGCGTTCATCCGGGGCCCACTCGAACTTTGAGGCGACAGTTAGCTTTTCGCACTCTCGATCTGCCAGGTCTTGTCTGTCGTCCCTGGATGAAGCGCCTAAGCCTGGCTGAGGCTCTCTCCCTGTAGCTGGCTGCCGCGGGAGTAGGGGAAGCCGCAGAGCTGCCTCGAATCTCTTCACCTACCATTGTTGAAACCTAACAGCGTGAAACCGCGGCCGTGTCGGTATTGCTGGTGCTGCTGCCCGCGTTGCTGTTGGCGGCTGATGCGGCCGCAGTTGCCCGGGTGGGGTGGAGGGTCGGGGCCCGGCGAGGACCTGTGCGCGCCCGCCGGGCGGGCTCTCCGTGTGCGGGGCTGCAACGCAACATCCGCAACAGGCCGCACACGCCATGCTGCTCACCTGGCGTGCAGGGTGGTGGTGGTGGGGCTTGGTGCGCGCCGGCGCGGAGGGGGGCAGGAGGCATGGCCGGAGGGCATCTGGCGGGGCGGGCCACGCACCTCCCCACGCCGTCACGCGACGCGGTGGCATGTGGCCGCCGCCGCCGCCGCCGCAAGTCCTGCAGCGTACACCGCACCAGCCCATGGCACCCGGCAAAGCCTGCAGCACAGCATGTTGCAAACACAGGTCACGCCACAGGTGCGGTCGGCGCGGTGGCGTGTGGGCCTGTGCGGGCATGCGCACCGCACCGCCACAAGCGTTGAAGGCATGGAGCGCGCCCCACCCCCCACCTCACCTCACAGCCTACTGGCCCCTGGGGACATCCACCGTGCCTGAGACCTCGTCCGCACCCTCGGGTGCCGCAACCGCGGGTACGCTCTCACCATGCTGAAGCCGCGACTGGTGCTCGTGGCTTCAAGGACGGTGCCGAAGGGTTCCACCGTGGGGTTTCACCCGTGGGTCGGAGGCTCTGCTTGCTGATAGAAATAAGCTATTTGTCTGAGATCGAGCATGGCCAGCCATGTCAGCCATTGCTCCAGCTGGCGCATGGCTCCTCCTGATTTCAGGGGCAACGCGGCCGTGTGTGCGGTTCGGACTGCCGAAAGGCCGCACGCCGCCCAGCGCTCACTTGGCTGCCGCCCACTGACAGCACCGCATAACTGCGTGTGCAGCCCGCCCAAGCCATGAAAGTGCACACCTGCTGCCTCCATTTGCATATGCAAAGGGGCGCGGTGCGGTTTCTCGAAAGGCGCGGCCTTGCCGTTTGGGGGCATGAGGGCTGGCAATTGTCTGGGGCCGGCTTCAAAGGAGCTTCCGGCCGGCCTTCCCATAAGATGGTGTTAAGCTAACATGTCATTTCCTATGTGATGATGATGTCGCTGCCGTCCAGACGCCGCACACTTTACACAGGTTTTACGGTCTTTTGCTGTCTGGCGCTGAGGCGCGGTGTCTTCTTCATGGACTCCTAAACCATCGGTCATATCACATACATTTTTGCAGCTATCTCAGCTACTAGCGATTGATGAGTATTCAAGCAGGCCCTGGATCCTGCCGCGATCGCACACCCTATTTGAAGCGCAAATTGGCCATAAGCGCGCAATTTCTGAATGCTATCTGTCCGCTTGGCTGCACTGCGCCTTCCCTTGTGGTATCGATACCTGTCCAGCAGCAATATGGAGGTTCTGAAGGAGAACGTGCCTCGCGCGCATGATATGACCATGAGCGCCGAGAAGCCTCCCGCCAAGCTGGCGCGCGTGGATATCGAGGATAAGCTGCTCGTAAAGAAGCTGAATGACAAGGCGACGCTGCCCAAGCGCGGCTCAGCCGGCGCTGCGGGCTATGACCTTGCCAGGTGCGCATTCAAGCGCGCGTGTGAGGCTCACGTCGCGCCGGCTGTGCTGGCCGAATTCTCCGCAGCTCACATGCGTGCCTGCTCGCGCCTGGTCTTGCAGCGCTGAGGACACCGTCATTCCCGCCAAGGGCAAGGGCATCGTGAAGACGGGCCTGTCCATCCGCTGCCCCAAGGGCACCTACGGCCGCGTGGCGCCCCGCTCCGGCCTGGCGGTGAAGAACTTCATCGACACCGGCGCCGGCGTCGTTGACGAGGACTACCGCGGCGAGGTTGGCGTCGTGCTGTTTAACCACTCGGACGTGGACTTCGTGGGTGAGTGAACGAGGGGGCGGCCCTGCTGTGAGGTGGGAGGCCCTTGTTTGAGGGCGCCTCGAGGGCGGTTGCAGCGAGACCCTCTGCATGGTTGGTGCTGAGGGCCTGCTTCCTGCAGCTGCTCACTCGCACGTGCGGTTGCTCCATGTCCCCCTGCCGACTGACCTGCTGCATGCGCTACTGTAGCCATGCAGTGCTTTAAACCACTACACAGCGCTCCTGCCCGTCCTCGCCCACCTGCCGTCGCACTCCCCTCACCAACCCATTGGCCTCCCCATCCCCCTGCGCCCCTCACCCTTTACCCTCTGTTCCTCCCATCCCCACCTACCTTTCCCCCCCACCACCACAACACCGCACGCAGTCAAGGTAGGCGACCGTGTGGCCCAGCTGGTGCTGGAGCGCATCGCCACGCCCGAGGTGGAGGAGGTGGAGGAGCTGGACGCCACGGACCGCGGCGCCAACGGCTACGGCTCCACCGGCGTGGCCAAGTCGTGATCGTGAGCAGACGTGTGAATGCGTGAAGCACTTGATATTGGTTTGCGGCAAGTGCGGTTGTTCGCGGTGGCGGTCAGCAGATTGTGCAGGGCTGGATTTGGGCTGCGCAATGGGGTCCGTTGACAGTTGCCGTGCGGGGAGCTCCCCAAGAAACCAGCGTCACCCAAGGACTCGTTTGATGCGCATGGGCGCATGGCATTCAGCAGGTTTGTGTACGTGCAGGTTTATGCACGTGGGAAACTAGGTTGCAGGAGTTTGCTTGTTTGCGCGCGCATGCCATTGCATGCCGGTGTTTTGACGCGATGATACAGGCTGTAGATAGACGTCTAGTCAACCGGCAGGAGCCGTGTACATGCGAGCCTGTTTTCTCATCAGATGACAGTTGAACTTGGTCAGCTGGACACGCCGTGCGGTTGTGGTAAGGGTTTTGCAGTGCTCGCTTTGGTGCCGAATTTATAGACGGCTATCATATGTAGGACTCGGACGGTGAATTACTGTACTGCAGTGATGGAAGCCTGCAGCTCCGCAACCCTTGTGGCTGTGATTGGCCCCCAGATGCCCGGAGCTGTGCTAGCTAGCACGACGGCATCTACTGCCATCCTACTCACAGCCATGCGCTTGAGATGTGGAGGGTGAGCAGCCGGTGTAATACAGTTACAGAGCCCTGGACGGGGCAAACGGAATCGCTGAATGATGTCATGTCTGCGTTACAACCGTACGGCAACGGCAAACACAACGGCTCCCCTTTCACACACGGGCACGTTTACCTTTCCCGACACCCTCACGACCCATGCCATCAGACGCGTCATAACGCTCAGCGGCGGCTGTACACCTTGCAGCCGCGGTGTAGTATCTCCTCCACGGTTTCCTTGGCTCACAAAGCTCATGCACATCCCCTCCGCCGACGGCATCTTTGTATGCGGGACTGACTCAACCAGGCCACCATGCTGCGACTTTCCTTGCCCTGTCAGTCCGTCACCCTCGCATCGCTTCCCACCCAAACAAGCCGGCAGAGCGGGATCGCGGCCAGCGTACCATTAACCAGCCTACACGACAGCAGCCCGCTGCCCCCCACTGCACTGTCTGTCACACCACGCCCTTGAAGCTGAGCTTTAGGGGCCCAACGGAAAGCTCAGAAACCGGCCAAAATGACCAGATAAAGCTTAAAATCATTAACATACGAGCCCTGCCCCGGCGCCCAGCCCAGCTAGCACACCCCACCGCTACGTGCAGTGCTCCAGCAGCATGTGCGCGATGGTGGTGTCGGGCACGCGGCTGTGTGCGGCGCGCCCCAGCACACTGGCCAGCCGCGCCGCCAGCTGGTGCTTGCACTGCGTGCGGCACATGTGAGAGGCGGGGGCAACATGGGGCTGGTACGGGCTCTACCTGCGCAAGCACGGCTGGGGTTGGATGCAAGACGAGGTCAGGCGCCGTGCTGCCGGCGACAGGGTGCAGTTCCCGGCACTGAGCTCCTGACGAGGCCCTGTCTCGGCCTTATCACGCACGATCTCTGAAAAGCTGCCGGCCGCAGGCGTCCCTGCCCTGCCTCTGGGATGTGGGCCAAGCGCGCCACACACCATTAGGCTCCCCCCTTCGCAGCTGCCGCCTTTGCCCTGCGCTTCGCTCGCTGGTTTGGTTTCTTGGTTTAGGATGAGCTGGTATCTACAACCCCCCGCCCCCCCCACCCCGGACCCACCGCCACGGCGTCTCCGCGCCCCACCACGTCGAACAGGAAGGACTGGCAGGCGCAGTAGTGGGCGGGGAACACGATGTACGAGTCGCCCGCGCGCCGGCCCGGCACCTGCAGGCAGGGCGGGCAGGAAGGCGGCGGGGCGGGCAGGCAGGAGGGAGGGCTGGCAGCGCAGTACGACTGTTACACAACTAGGCGACTAGAGCCCAAGAGCATGTAGAGAGGCAGCCGGCCAGCCGCAATTTGGCCTGCCGGTGACGGCGTGCAGGGGCCGAGTTGCGGGGGCCGCGTCACGACCCTGCTTGTGTGGCGGAACATGGCAAGGGGCGAGATAGCGACGAGATACGACCCTGCTTGGTTGCGGCGCCCACCTTGTACACGCGGCGTCCCGTCTGCTCGCCTATGTAGCACACAATGCCGCCACCGTCCACAACCTCCAGAGCCTTGGCGAAGTTCTTGCCGAAGAGCATGTGCAGGCTGCCGGTCGCCCGGGCGAGTGGCGTGGGGTTGGCCGGGGGTGCATCAGCGTTTAGGGTGTTCCGCTCTCGCGAGGGTGAAGGACAGCAGCTTCAGGGCGGACAGCTTCTCGCTTACAGCTCTCAACAAGAGCGTCTCGAGTGGCTCACCTTGCCAAGATATCGTCGGGGACTGCACAAAGGAGAAATGCGCGAGGTACAGGGCCAAGTTGGTCTATCACGACAGGTTGCAGCCAGAAGGTAAATATGCTCACCATCTGAATATGGATTTGCCTCCAAGTAGGCCTGCAGGTCCGCGAAGCAGGCATCCGCAGCCCTGCGCGCGGAAAAGACTCGCCGCTCACTTGCTGCACGCTGAAATTGCTTTCTAAAACACGCAGACAGACCTAGCTATGTTGAGGTGTTTCGTAGCGCCTTCCGTCGACATTCGCGCCGAAGCGTTTTACATTCTGCAGCTTTCAGTGCTCAGTGGTTGAAATGTGGTAGTCTGACTTTGTGATGACAATATATGTGTTACATAATCTTTTATGGCCTACGCGAAGGCCGCGACAGCCAGGAACAGCGCACGCGTGTCATGCGTGCGGGGTTCCCAGCTGGCCTCAGTGCAATATGCACACGGGCCAGTCCCGCACACCACAGCTACGAAGCCATTGTGGTAAACCTAGTGAGCTACCTACAGGAACAGTGCATGCACGTATTATTCCATTCGCTCCACACCTCTTCTCAACCTGCAAACCCATGCCCGCCTCAACATAACTACCGGTATCTCCTCGACCACCTAACAAGTAACAGCCCAACACACAGCCACAATCACGACTACACCTCCCCCACCCCATCCCTCCCACACGCGCCCCGCCTACTGACTCCACTCCTACAGCTGCCACAGCTCCACCGCCGCCACCTTGAACTCCTCCCGCGCGCTCAGCTGCGGGCTGGCGAACGTGTCGCAGCCGTAGCTGGCGCCCTCCACCAGCTCGTTGTCCAGCCACAGAGCAAACGCGCCCTGCCCGCCCACGCCCAGGCCCTCGTGCGTGGAGAACTGGAAAAAGTCCATGCTGCTGCTGCCGCCGGCTCCGCCGGCGCCGCAGGCGCCGGCGCCTGCGGCGGCCGCCGCCGCCGCCGCAGGCGGCATGTGGTACGCCGCCGCGGCCGCCGCGAGCGGCGGCACGGCGCCGCCGCCCCCGGGCGGGCTGGGCGCCCCACCGCCTACCACCCCTCCTCCTCCTCCTCCGCTGATGCGGCTGTACATGCCGCCGCCGCCGCCACCGGCTCCGGCTGCGCCGCCGCCGGTGCCCTGGCGCGGCCGCTGCCAGGCGTACTTGACGCGCTGCGGCTGCAGCGTGAACACGAACGTCTCGCCGGTGCCGTAGAAGCGCGGGCCCGGCTTCCAGGCCTCGGCCGCAAAGGCGCCGAAGATGTGGCCCATGCCGCCCGCCTCGCGCACCACCAGCAGCGTGGGCGCGCGGCCCGCCGCCTGTGTGTGTATATGTGCGGGGGGGCAACGCCAAAGCCGTCGGCCGCGTGTGCGTGTGGATGACGTGGGTGGCGCGGGCCGAGGTGGGATCTACTTGTTGGTCAACAAGCAGCGTCGTTGGCAGGTGCGAGTGTGTGTATGAAATGGATGTGGCGAGGCAGGCGCGCACATCCAATGTCACCATATGTCATCCCTGGTGGCCTGGGGACGAGCCCGCGACCCGGCGCACCTTGCGGTACAGCGTGCGCAGGCTGATGCCGTCCCTGGAGCTGCCGTACAGCAGCGCCCACTTGCTCTGGGCCAGGCGGGCGGGCACGGCGCTGGACAGCGCGCGCACGTCGTCCTGCATGGCAGCAGTTGGGGGCAGTTGCTGTTGTTGTTATTTTGCTCGTATTGGTGGTGATGGAGTAGGTGCCAGACAGTACCCATTGGGGAGCACCGAAGAGGCAAGACCTCCCCCCCCTCTCCCTCCTCCGCGCCCCTGCCAGTCTGTAAATCCATACCCTGCAACAACCCGCACTGCCCCCGCCCGCCCCCGTTTGCCCTGTGCTATCCGTCTGCCCGGGCCCTCGCCCCTGCCCCCGGCGCTCCGCCCTCACCATGGACATGATGGCGGACGGCTCGCTGAGCACCGGCTCCCAGAATACGCCCCCCGCCGTCATGGCCGCCCCCACACGCGGCAGCAGCGCCGGCCCGCCGCCAGCTACAGCCACCGCCCCCAGCGACGTGGTGGCGGTGAGCGAGCCCTGCCGGCTGCCGCCCAGGGTGGTGGCGGCGGCGCCGGCCGGGCCGGAGAAGGAGCTGGCTGGGGAGTAGAGCGGCGGCAGCGCGCCGCCGGAGGAGGGCTGGCTGGATAGGTGGTGCGATCCGGGGGGCGGCGGCGCGTGCGAGTGCGCATGGGAGTGGGGCTGGTTGTGGTGGCGATGGCCGTTGGTAGCGGCCGTGCCGTTGGGGTGGTGGGGCGTGGGGTTGCTCGGGTCGAGCTCGCCGCGCTGCCACTGCGCAACTACGGTATCCTCCCAGGTCTGCAATTGTGGTGCAGTGCAGATGTTTGAAGTGTCGGGGTGCTGCAGGTATGATAACTAGCCAACGTGCAGCTGATGTGCCGCAAGTAAGGACAGTAGCGAGCGGGCGCACAGGCAACGCAGGGTGCGTCCAGCGTAAGGGCTGCTGCACAGGCACCCATCGCCTGTTCCCCGATGCCCCCCTTTGGTTTCTGGAATGAACAACCCCGCCCCCTCCTCACCTGCCAGGGGATGCCTGCGTTCAGAGACTGAAGCTCGTCCCAGCTCCAGCCGCCCCGCTTGGGCTTGAGGCCCTGTTCGATCACGCGGTGCGCCCCCGGGGCAGGGGCGGGCGGGGCGGTGCGGGTCACACCGGTTGTCGGCCCATCCCACCCTCCCTCGAGCGGTCCTGGCCTGCCTCTAGTGCCCAGTCTCTCACGCGTCGCACCCAGCCTTATTCCAAACCCCCGCTCCACGCCCTGCACCCCCCACCCCCGTCCCTGCCCCTGCCATCACCCGCACCCCTGTCCGCCCCAGCCCTCAGCCCGCACCCCGTATCCCTGTCGCACCCGCATCCGTACACATATCCCCTCACCCCCTTGGTTTGCCTTTTGAGTTCTGGAGTGAACTACCCTACTCTCCCACCCAAACACCTCCAGCCCCCCCCACCAACACACACACACACACATACCAAGACGGGGTGCGGCTCCTAGGGCCAATCCAGTGGTTTTTTCCGTCTACTTTGCACGTTGCGGCTTGGGAGACACAGACTACCGAACCAATGCGTGATTCTTTGGGATGCTAGTGCTCTGCCGCTAGCATCGGACAGCGTCTCAGATACACGATTACGTGATCCACCCAGATAGCTGTAAACCCGTTGTTACACATACCGGTATACACACACACACACACACACACGCACACAACACACACCTGCATGCCGTACTCCAGGAAGCTCATGACCAGCGCCACCATCACCGGCGGCGGCACCCCGCTGGCGTGCAGCGGCCGCGCGGCGGGGTGACCGTAGCGCTGCGCCTTGGACAGCGGGCGCGCGCTGTCCTCGATGCGCAGCACCGGCCCCGTGTCCGTGAAGCGGCTGGTGCTCCACTGGTACTGCGGGTCCAGCACTGCGGCAGGGAGGGGAGAAGGGGATGCAGGCATGACGACCGGTCGGGATCCACGTGCAAGGTGCAAGTCAAACGGCCTGGCAAGGAACGGGCGCGCGTGAGGCGGTGGCACCCCAGTGACCCCACCACCACAACAAGCTCATCGCTCCCAGCATGCTCCTGTTCCCACGCTCCATCGCAGCATCGCTGGCGCGCACCTCCGCTCCCTTTCTCGGCCCTCCCGCCCCCATACTCACACGCACCGACGCCCCGCCCCCACCCGCCCGCCCACAACCCCTGATCCACGCACCCCCGGCGTCCATGCGGTTGAGCACCCGGGCCAGCGGCGCCATGTCTATGCGCGGCCACACCGGGCGGCTGTGCGTGGTCACGAACTGCGTGTACTTGGACTCGACCTCTGTTGGCGGAACCGGCAGGAAGGCGTTGTTGTGCGGCGGCAGAAAAGAGCTAAGCACGCGCGACACATGACACGCCCGGACACCTCCAGCATTATGTAGCGTTTCCCGCCTCGGGAAACAGAGTTCTCCGACGGTGGAACGTCAGTACGGCCCATGCTTGCTAGTCATAGCGCAGCGCACTGCGCTGCTACCTTATCCGCCGTAAGTACTTCCTCATCCTCTGCGCCATTCGTCCTCATTCTCTGAAAGCACCGGTGCTACCCACCGTCGGCCGCCTCCCGGTCCGACGGCTCCGCTACTTAGTACCGCCCAACACCGCCTTCATCATCGCGGCCTCACCCGCACCACCGCACCACCCACCGTATCTGTGGTTGTCGTACATGGTCAGCACGGTGTCGTAGCCCACGGTGTGGCTGAACAGCGCGTAGTAGTGCAGGCTGGGCTCGGGCGCCCGCAGCACCGCCAGGCCCACGCTCTTGTGCCGCTCCACGGACGGCGGCTCGCCGGTCAGCACGTCGAATCCGCTCACCACCTGGGGGCGGGGATGGGGGAGGGTGAGGAAACGGGGAGGGGAGGGCGGGGCCGTGTGGGGAGGTGGTTGCGATGATGTCGGCAGACAAGAGCGCCCATGGAGGAGGCGCATGGCGCAGGCGGCGCCCGATGGGGTGCGAGACCCTGACGACCGGCAGCCTGGTATTACGGTAGTGCGAGTAATCGAGTATAGCGCAAAGCTACACACCACACGCGAGCGCAAGCGGACCGCACAAACGCTCTTGCAAACGCCTTCACCCTACCTCTTTGTACTCGTCCTGCCACTCCTGCGACCGCAAAACAGCGCGGGGCACCAACATGGTCAGCCTGACATGCTCCCGGCGTGTGCCAGTCTGGCGCGTACTTTACCGGATCCCACACACAACACCCATTTGCAACCAGCCCACCCTAGCCGCCATGCTACTGGCCGTCACACCGCGAGGCGCACCTGCCACACGGACTCAGGGTTTGCCAGCACCGCTGCGAATCGCGGCAGGAAGAATGCAAACTTGGCGTCGCAGTCCTTGGCCTCGTAGGGCGCGGAGAAGCGGTTGCGCTCCACGCTGTTGAGCCAGCACACCAGCTTGAGCGCCGTGAAGGCGTCCCTGAAGGGCGGTCGTACACAGGCCAGCCAGCTCAAGCTGAGCCAACACTAAAATGGAGGATGCTGCAAGAACTGGCTGCGCCGGTCTTGGAGCCCACTGCCGAGGTGCCGCGCCCTGGAGACCCGTCGCTCGTGCCGCTCTGCCCTCCCGCCTTGCCACGGCGCCTTGCCCTCACCCCAGCTGCCCAGTGCCTACCCACCCACCCACCCACCCACCCACCCACCCACCCACCTGATGTTGACGATGCCGTCCTCCGAGCCGTGCCGCGACACCAGCTCCGGCGACAGGAAGGCCTCCCGGAAGTCGCCGATTCGCGCCATGTGCCTCAGGACTGGCGCGGCGCAGGGGCGGCAAGCACAAGGGGGGGCGGAGACGTCAGTGAGGCAAACCACGGCGCGCACATAACGCGGCCGGCTGGCGTGGCCCGCAAGCCCCAAGCCCAAGTCCCTGCCAGACAGCCGCAACACAACATACATGGCCGAGGCCTGCGGAGACACTGCCGCACGGCCTGTCCAACAACTGACGCAGCACTCGGCGGCGCGTCGGTGCTTTGCGCTCACGTCTTGAGTCCGCCCCGCCCTCATTGCCCATAGGCTGCCGGCGCACATCGGGCCGCATGTGGCTCCCCTTCCCCCCGATTTACCCAGACGCCCGCTCCCACCCCCTTCCCACCTGCTTCATGCTGCAGCGCCAGCGGCCGGTTGATGTAGCACCACACAGACAGGAAGCTGCGCAGTGGAACCCAGCAGGCAGGCTCAGGCGAATGGTTGGACTCAGCAACATGCCTGCCTCATTCAGCACAGCGCACATGCAGTCCACGATCGCAGCCACCCTGCCACTGTCCCTCACATTGCAAAGCCAACGAACCGCTCTCGTCCCCCACCCCCATCCCACCCATGGCCTTCCTCCCGTCATTGCCAATGCTTGGTAATCGAAAACTGGAACGAAATATCCCTATCCCTCCATCTTACCGCCCGGTAACAACACAAACAAACCTCCACCCCATCGCGCAACCCTTCTTCGCCCCTCTTCACCTGTCCACGTCAAAGTGGTTGGTGGACACGCGCGGCAGCTGGCACCACTCGTAGGGCTGGCCCGCCGACCAGGGCCCCGCCTTGATGGCGTTCAGCACCAGGCCCGTGGATGTGTCCGCCGCGCGCAGCCCCTTGGGGTTGCGCACGTTCTTGTGGTGGCTCAGCGTCTTGGCGTGCGGGTGCGTGCAGTCCACAATCAGGATGTCCTGTTTAAAAGTACACACACGGGGTGGTGCGGGGCGGAGGAGCAAGGCGCGCGGTGGGGATGGGCGAGCTGATGGTGTCGGTGCCGGGGCGGTGGGGCTTGCAGCGGGCCCGGGTGCGACACAAACACACGCCGACACCCCTTTCCTTCGACCCCTACACCCGTGCCAGCGTCCCCCTCTGCTTGCAACGGAACCCACGCCTCTGACAAGGTCGCATCCGCACCTTGGAGTCGTGGCAGAAGGCCACATAGTTGAAGATTGACGTGGCGCGCACCAAGCGTGCCACAAACAACGAAAGCTGGGTCACGAAGGCTAGGGCACACACACCCAGCGCCACCAGGCCCACCAGCTGCACCTGAATTGGCAGTACATCGCCTGGACTGGGAGCTGAGCCGATAGGATTGTCCGTGAGCAGCGCTGCGGTCCCGAAGCCCGTCTCGTTCAACGTGACGGTGCCGTTCATCGCGTTTATCGCATTATTCTGGCATTGTATCTTTTTCCAAAGATTTCAGACAGCCTGTGGCCGAACTTTTACAAATGGTGCACCACCCGACTTGAGAAAAGAAAGTTCCGCGGATGGCCCATCGTTATTCGCCTAGGCCACTGACCCTAACTTTGCCACCTCCGCACCAGATTTAGCTGCCTTACACACTGCGTACTTGTATTCATCATCTGCGCGGCATTTCGTTTGCAAGCCCAAGCCAAGTTCAACTCCAACGCCCGCGCGGCGTAGGCAACTGCAACTGGGCAATAATAGCGCTGAGAGTGACGTAGCGCAGTTGCAAAGCACGGGAGGCCTACCTCGTGCGAGGCGTAGGCGCCCAAAACCACCCGACTCGCATCTTTTTGGCGTGGGGCTCGCTCGGCACGATGCCGTCGTGGCCGACCGCGCTCGGCGGCATGCTCTTCGCGGGCTATGCCGCCACGCAGGCGCAGAAGGTCGGGATTGACACGCCCTCGGCGCTGGTTGCATCCGCTCTCAAGACGATTGGCAACGAACACGGTCCGTCGCCGAGCGGGCGAGGTTCCGGCAGCGAGGTGGGTTATTTGCGGCATATTTGAGGCTGCCGCAGCCTCGTGCGCGTAGGTACACAACATACACCGAGCTGTCGTCTGGGTTCGGGTTTCGGGAGCCATCGACGCCTTATGCTGCGATTGTGGTGTGCCCTTGCGCAGCTATCGGTGCTGCAAGGCGAGGTGGACCGCCTACACAGGCTCCTTTCAGACGTGGTCCGGGGGCAAAAGGGCGGCCAAGGATACACCGTCATCCACACGGGTAAGCGGCTGCGCTAAGAGCATCTGGTCCTGGGCGGGGTGTGGGAGGGGTGTTGCACGCGGCCACGGAAGCGTGCTGAGGTGCGCCACTCTGGGTCGCACGATACGGAGCATGTGAGCGAGGTGTATATTGCAGAGATGAGGGCATGTAAGTGACATATGCACAGGCAGGGAGCAGGGAGGGCAAGCTGCTACCACAGCTGCACCGCTCTCATCCAACAGCCCCGCCCTTGCCGCGTCCCTACCACTCATGCCGCATCTGCATCGTGCCTGCTCCATCAAAACAGGCGTCCCCCTGCCCATATCTTAGCCCCATTCCCGCTCGCTGCCATCTCCACATTGACGACCCCACCTCCGCCCCCCTTCCTATCCCGCCCCGTCCAGGCCGCGGCGGCGGCTGGTCCGTGCTCATCCTGCCCACCGCGCTGGCCGCCGGCGCTGGCTACGTGTACATCCGCTGGCGCGGCATCAGCGTCTCGGACTTCTTCATGGTCACCAACAAGTCGCTGCAGCAGTTCCGCGAGCTGGTGTCGGCCAGCATGACGCAGCTGTGGGAGGAGATGCGCAAACAGAAGGACGAGTTCATGGCGCGCATCGGCGCGGTGGGCGCGCAGCAGCAGCAGATGATGGCGCAGCAGCAGCAGATGGACGAGAAGCTGGGCGCGGTGAGCGCCAACGTGGACGACATCCGCGACATCAGCAACACCATCGAGGCGCGCGTGGGGCAGATGGACCACACCATCAACATCATGTCCACGGGCGTGCAGCGCGCCAACGAGGGCATCTACCTGCTGTGCGCGGCCGTGGCGGATGTGACGCGGCGCGTGGGCGTGGACAACAGCCGGCTCAAGATGTACGTGCAGGCCACGCCGCCCGAGATTGCGGACGGCAACCCCGGCCTGCGCACGCTGCTTGAGGGCATGAGCAGCGGCGACGTCAGCGGCGGCTCGCCCTCGCTGGGACTCATCACCGAGCTGCCGGCGGACGCGGAGGTGGGCGGCGGCGTTGACGCCGGCGCGGTCGTGCGCGGCACCAGCAGCGGCAGCGGCCTGGGCGCGCTGCCGGCGGCGAACGGCAACGGCGCTGCGGTGATGCGATCTGGGTCGGGCGTGATGGGTGGCGTCGAGGATATGCGCGTGCTATACCGGCGCGACTCGGGGGCGCCGGCGGCGGCCCGCAGCGGCGGCATGCTGGGCCTGTTTGGCGGGTCCACCAACACCAGCGCCAACCGGAGTCGCACGCCCGCCAACGCGCACTGAGCGGCGCGCTCTGGTTGGGGGCCGGCTGCCGCGGTGGCAGCGGCGGTGATGATGGGGTTGCTTGCAGGTGCGTAGCGATGGGTGTATGTGCCGTGTGCAGGGTTCCGGTGCGTGTTTAGGTGTGGTGTGTGGAATCCGTGCATCCTGTGTCAAGCCCGCGCGGCTCTGGTCTGGATGTGGCTGCATGTGCACGTGTCGTGTGCGCATGTGGTGTATCAACGGGCGCTCGTCGCGAAGTGATGGGCGCAACGGTGAGGCAGTTACGCACGGCGTTGATGCACATGATCCTGACCGCTTTCATCTGCGGTCCGTGTCTTGGGGCCTCTGTGAAGTTGGTGACGATGGTGGTGTGTCTGGGGAAGTGGGCCGAACGGCTGGGGCGCTTCGCCTGAGCGTAGCCAGGATAGCAACGCAGAGTATGGATGGGAATTCAGGAGTGAAAACAATAGGATTAAGAGGCAAGTAATGATTGTCAGGCTTTGAGGTGTTCGTGCAGACGTGGTGGAGATACGTGCTTCGGAGGATGCGTGGCCTTGCGACAGCAGCAGTTAACGTGCAGAGGTTGACAGCTGCCTGAGAGGGTTGCAGATGATGATCGCTGCGGAGCGCAGAGCAGTATCGCAGAGCGGAGTGCGCGTAATGCGCAGGTAGTCGGGCGGTGGGGGAGTCAGGGGCCCAGGGATAACAACTTTAGGACTGTCACGGCTGGTTGCACTCGTGCACTAGTTCTCGGCAGCAAGCAATCGATCACCGCCTAGTCCGTAGCTTGCTGTTTCGAGTGTAATCTTGTATTCTGTGAAGCTTCGCACAGGCGCGTACTCCCGTTTGTGAATTTGTGGGCGGAGCTTGAGTTCCAGTTGGAAAAGTCCCAGTGCGAAATTGCGACCAGGAGGCGGTTTTCCGCGTCCCGTGCAGTAGTATACGCTTCATTAGGTACGCAATTACCGGCGCAGAAGGCGTAGCGCGTGTTGTATAGGACCAGGTGACCGAAGCACTGAAATACATAGGAGAACGCGTTGCAGCCATAACCTGCGACGAAGCGAGTGCTCTACGAGAGGATTACTAGGGACTTTGAGTCTGAAGCATAAGGGCTCCAGGACGCGCGGCACGGCGTTCGCCGGTAACTTGGTTATTTGGTCACCGCCGTCTGGATAGCGTCACCGTCGATTCCGCCAGCCAGCCGAAGCGTTCGTGAGGACCATTTTGTCGGGTCTTAGACGGGGGCTGCAAGAGAGAGCTTCTGACGAGGAGTGGCACAGGTTCAATCGGTCTACCGAGGTGCCGGCCGTGACGCAACGACCTGGTGTGTGAGGCGCCAAGAGCATGATAGGAAGGTAAGCGCCGGGCGCCAAGGGGTTCCGCAACGTTGAATTTCGGCCCCAGCGATGCTTTCGTTCGCGCGCGGTGCGAGCAGCAGACGAAGGCCTGTCCCGAGTGGCTGGCTAGCCGGCGCTGGAACTTTCGCTCTGCCAAATATTACATCTTGCCAGGCTGCAGCGGGCGCTCCGGGCTGAAAGTTCCTCTTCGCAACCGCCCTCGGTTTTCACCGCATTTCACCTACGTTTGGTTAGCGCAGCGGCCCCCTGGCTTACGTGCCACTGTAGCATAAACACTGTCCTGTCGCGGGCCGGGGAACCCCTGCAGGCTAGCCGGTCGAGGTTTTCTCTGCGCGCTGGACCTCAGCAGTCGCGCGCAGCGGAGTGCTCCTTGCATTGCAGCTAGCCCGTCCGCTGGCAACGCTTGAGTGACATGCAGCCCCTGTCACCGTGCGCCGGCGGCGATGGGGAAGGGAGCAGCGTCAACGCAGGGCTGCCCGGCACACAGGCGCGGCAGCTACTCACAGCTGTGCGCTGTTGCCAGCCTGCCTGCGACGGTAGCACGCAGCCAGCGAGCCATGCTGCCCTAGGAGACGAGCCAACAGACCCCAACGTGACGCTGCTGTCAGGGCGGCTTTCAACGAGCGCAAGCAGCTTCGGCCGCGCCCGGCCCTGCGCGCCTGGGGCTGGCGCTCGGGCGGCGTCCTGCCAACATCGCCAAATTTGTATGAAGCTACCCAACCTCGAGCCGGAGGACCTGTCGCACGATTTCCTGGAGGCCTTCGCGGCGCGTCTGACTGACAGCAGCGGCGGTCAGATGAACATTGCGTGCGGTGCGGCGCGCCGCGGCTGTGTCATTGTTGTGCTGGACGTGTTGGGGCCCTGGCAGCCGCAGGCCACCCTGGCAGCCGCGTCCGGCGCCGACACGCGGTCCGGGGCCGGCGCCGCGGAGCCAAGCGGCATGGGTGCGCCGGCCGCGCAGGTGCTGCCGCCGCCCTTGGCCGCGCTGCTGTCCGCCCTGCCGGTGCAGCGGCAGCCGGGTATGCGGGTCGTGTTCCGGCAGCCCGCCGTCACCGCCCAGCCGCTGGCCGCAGCGGCAGGAGGCTCGGCGGCGGCGCAGGATCAGCGCTTGCAGCGCGAGGCGGGCGTGGTGGTCGAGTGGGTTGGGCCTGAGCAAGGCTGGCGCGTCGTGCCGAACGCTGCGGTGCCTGCGCTACCGGCTGGGGCGTATGGCCCAGGAGACGTGGCTGCTGCTGCTGACGGCGGAGAGCCGCCACTGTCAACTGCAGTGCGGCAGTCAGGCCGTGGCGCCGAGGAGGCTGGGCATGGGCTACCATTGGAGGGCTCTTTGTCGCTGCGGCTAGGGCCGTCAGGGGTCACAGCGCGGTCCGATATGCTGGGTAGCACCAGCGGCCCCCAGCAGCAACAACAGCCTCGGCCGCCGCCACTGCAGCCAGGCATGGGGTACCAACTCTCGCAACAGCACCTGCAGCTGCATCACCACCATCTCCAGCGGCAGCAGCAGCAGCAGCATGCCGTTTTCCGCGCCCAGGTGCCCGCCTCCCTCATGTTGCCGGCCGCAGTCAGCGCTGCCGCTGCATCGGCAGCCGCTGTCACGGCCGCAGACGGGCTTCCTGACGGCAGCCGCGCCTCGGCCGGTGCGGCTGTCTCAGACGCGGCTGCGGGACTGCCGGCGCCGTCGCCGCCACAGAGCAATGAGGGCAGGGCGGCACGCAACAGCCCTCCCGCGCACATTCTGTGCAGCCTGCGGGGCTTACACGCCAGCGCCGCTGCCGCTAGAAGCAAGGGCAGCGAGGTGGATTCCGTGAGCGGGGGGCAGCCGTTTCACTCGGCGGCTGGGTCTGCTGAAGCCATCGCGTCCTCGCTGGCAGGCCAAGGCGAAGGCCCGCACAGCTCGAGTGTGGCTGCTGCCAGGCAGCTGTCTGCCCAGCACCGCGCGCGCAGCTTCGGCGGCGGCTCAAGTGCGGCTCTGGCCTTGGCAAGCGGTGGCTTTGTAAGCGGCCCGCTCTCGCGCCGCGACAGCGCGGCCAACAACGTGTCCAGCGGTGGTGGCGGATCTGTCAACAGCGGTGGCAGCAACGCGATGAGCAGCGGCTGCACGCGCCCGCAGTCGCTGCAGGTACACAAGCATTCAAGAGCCGCCCCACCACTGGCCGGCGCTGCGCCTGCCGGCAGTGCGGACTCGGGCAGCGTTGGCGCGGGTGCGGACGCTGCCACGGCGGCGGCAGCGACGGCCGGCAGCATCTTCCGCCGGCGGGCCCGGAGCGCGAGCGTGCCGTATGGGCACCCGAACGGCGTCCGGGCGCTGTTGGAGACACACCATGAGCACGGCGAGGACCAGCCCTCGCCGCCGCCGCGGCGTAAGCGAGCAGACACGCCGGCAGGACCGCGGTCGGGGCCCGCCGCGTCGGGCCAGGCCCCGGCGTCGGCGGACGGCGCGGGCGCGGGCGGCGCGCACGGCAGCCGCTCTGGAGCCGGTTCTGGAGCTGTGGCCAGCCACGGCGGCGCGTTCGGCGGCGGCTACGGAGACGAGTGCGACATCCGGACCAGCGACACCGCGGTCCGCGACGTCACTCGCACCACGTCGGCGCAGGTGGCGGACGCCGGGGCGCAGGCTGCGCCGTCCACGGTCGGCCGGGCGCTGGGCGCGCGGCCGCCTGCACCAGGTGGCCGCGTGCACTGGGGCCGCACCGCGAGCGGCGGCGTGGCGGACAGGCGGGATGCGGCGCTGGGCTTGCGGTGGAGCGGCGCAGCGGCAGCCATGGAGGCCAACGGCGGTCCGCCTGGTCAGGGCGGCGCGCTGGCGGCGGTGGCGGCGAGCGCACCGGCAACAGCGCCTGCCGCCGGCTGGGATGGCGCGCGCCCCGCGTACGCGCACACCGGGTCCTTCATGCGGCCCGGCGCGCTGGCGGCGGCGCTGGCGCCCGCGCCGGACACAGTGCGATCTGGCGGCACCTTTTCCTCCGGCCTGTACCCTGGCTACCTCCAAGCCCAGAACCCTCAGAGCCTGCCGCCGTCCGTGGCTTCCCGCCAGCAGCAGCCCCACCAGCTCGGCTCCTCCGTGGGCAGCCGGATGGAGTGGGGCGCCGGAAACACGGACATGGACCTCCTGTGGAGCTCGCCGCGCCCCTGGGCCGTCCTTGCGGCAGGCGCCCGGCGCGGCCAGCTGGCGCAGCCGGGGACCGGTGCCAGCAGCAGCACCGGCCCCGGAGGCCACCGCGCAACGCCGTACGTGTCGCCGAGCTCAGCCGCGGCCGCGGCCATGGCCGCGGCCACCGCCCTGGTCGCCGGCAACGGCGCGCCGCAGCACCTGCGGCAGCGCTCCGCGGCGCGGCACTTGCCTGTGTCCGCGGCGTCTGGCCCGACGGCTGCGGCGGCGCACGAGCTGTCGTCCGCCGGCAACGTGCCGCCGCAGGCGCTGGACACTGGTTTTACGGAGGCGTGTGCCTGGCTAATGCAGACGCAGCGCCAGACGCCACCGCAGCTGGCACCACCGCAGCCCGTGTCGCAGTCACAGCTGGTCCTGAAGGACCAAAAGCTGCAGCACAGCCTGCGGCAGCAGCAGAGCCCCCGGCAGCAGCAACCGCGGCAGCGCATACAGCAGCAACGCCAGCGGCAGCAGGTGCGCGCGCTGCGCCCGGACCAGGCGGTGCGGGAGGCGCAGCGCATGCGGCTGCTGTGGCGCGGCGGCAGCGGCGAGGTGCCGGCGCGCGCTCCCTCAGGCGCCAGTGCCGCCTCCGACGACGCTGACGTCCACATGCTAGACGAGGCCCTCGCGTCGCTTGTGGCCGAGTACCAGCACCCCCACACGGACGCTGCTGCCCCAGATGCTCAGGCAGGTGCCGCTACCGTCGTGGCAACAACTGCCAGTAACGCCGCCGGCGCGCCCCAGCCTGGGGTCCCTGGGGCTAGTGGCACGCGCGCGACGGCCGTGGCCCAGGGCGGTGCCGCCGGCAGCGCAGCAACAGCCGCTACTGCTGGCGCTGGGGGCCATGGGTTGAAGCAGCCGTCGGGGCGTCGCGCACGGCCGCAGCTGCGACTGCAGCAGGCAAGCGAGGGCGAACCGGAGCTGGAGGTGCTGCTGCTGGGCGGACGCAAGGAGCCACCAGGCACAGCTCTAACAGCAGCAACAGCAGAGGGCGACTTTGCGGGACACACGGTGTGGGCCAGCGGCAGCGGTGCAGGTCACGCGCACGGCCCAGCTGCCGCCCCCGACCACGACGTGTCCGTCTCCGCTGCGGCCTCCGCGCGCAACATCTCCGGTAACTGGGCGGCCGGAGTTTCTGTCGCGTCTATGGCAGCAGCAACAGCAGTCGCGAACGCAGCGGTCGCCGGCGCCGCTACAGCCAGCTCCGGGATCAACAGCAGCGCCACAGGCGGCCCAACGTCCTCGGCCGTGGCCGTGGCGCCGCTGGGCTTCGCGGTGGCGGCGGCGGCGGCGGCCGTCACGGCCTCGCAGTCCTCTGGCGGCCCCGGCACCGGCGCCGGCGCGGTGGTGGACACGAGCATGTCTATCGCCGCCGCGGTGGGCGCCTCGGGACTCATGTCCCTGTCACAGCCGACAGCGCCCTTCCTCAAGGTCCGCCACCCGCCCGCCGCCGCCGCCGCCGCCGCCGCCGTCACCGACACTGCCTCCTCAACGGCATCGGCGGCCGCGCTCGCCTCCGGCGGCGGTGCTGCTGCCGAGGGCGCCGCGGCAGAAGCGGCAACGGCGGCGGCAGCGGCTGCGCCGGCGCCGGCGCCGCCACCGCCGCCGCTGCCGCCTGTCAGCGAAGGCGCGGCCAAGCCTGCCGGCGCGGCCGCCGCCGGGAGCGCGACGGCGCAGCGGCGCTGGTCTTCTCCATCAGGCGCCGCGATGCAGCATCGCGCCAAGAGCAACTCACCAGAGCAGTGCGAGCGCGCAGCCGCCGCCGCCGCCGCCGCCGCTGGTCCCGGCGCGGAGCCGGCAACAGGCACTGCACGGTTGGGCAGCGGCAGCGGCAGCGGCAGCGGCAGCGGCCGGCGCCCCGGGGGCGAGCCGCCCGGGGCGCACTCCCAGGGCCATCTCCAGACCTACGGCACCACCGCCGCCTACTGCGACTCCTTCTGGGCGACCACCATTCCGGAGGCCACCGGAGAGGGCAGCCTCGAGAGCAGCAACGGTCGCCAGGCCACCGCGCGCGCAGCGGCGGGCGCCGCCGATGCAACGGGCGCCGCTACCCTGCCCGGTGCAGCAGCGACGGTGGCGGCCGCTGCTGCGGCGGCGCTGGGGAAGGATGCAACCTCAGGCGGGCTCGGAGCGCCGGTAGCGCTTGCTGAGGCGCCGCCTGGCGGCGTGCAGACGTCTCAGGGGAAGGCGGCACGCGTTGGCGGCGGCGGCAGCGTGCTGCGCGCGCTATCTTCAGGCATGACGGATGAGGAGGATGAGGACGATTTTTTGGCGATGGGCCAGGGCGCGGAGGGAGCCAGCGAGGGCGAGGAGGGCGCGGAGTGCACAGCGGAGGCGGCGGAGCTGGTGGCGCTGCTGACGCGCGTGTCGAGCGGCACCATCCGCCGTGTGGCGCTGCAGGCGCTTGAGGGCAACTGGCTGGCGGGATCAGAGGTGGAGGAGGAGGAGGAAGAGCGGGCGGACGAGTACGTGGTGATGGGAGAGGAGGAGGACGGTGGCCTGCTGGTCGGGCCAAGCAGCAGCCGGGACGGCCGCAGCGGCGGGCGCTGGGACGCGGGGCGCAGCGGCCGCAGCTGGAGCGGCCGCGGCCCGGCGCCGCCCTCAGGCCACGTGACCAGCGCCGAGGGCCCTTGGGGCACTAGCGTCGGCGGCGGGCTGTTGGGGCAGCCCAGCCGCGGCATGGACCAAGGGCTGTTCGCGGCGCTGCCGGACGCAAGCGCGCCGCTGCAGTCGACCGCCGCCGCCCCGCGGCCGGCCCAGCTGGCGCAAGCGCCGCCACCATTACAGCGGCAGCAGCAGCAGCAGCAGCAGCAGCAGCAGGCGCTGATGCGGCTTGCGAGCCCTGGCGTGAACCGTGAGGCCGCCCTGCGGGCGTCCTCCTACCAGCTCCGCCGCTCAGCCGCCTCGTACGGCGGCGCCGCCGCCGCCGACTCCGCGGCCATGGCGCACGCCGTCGCCGCCGCCACCGGCCTGGACTCCATCATGATCTTCACAGACGCAGACCCGTGGGCGCACTCGCCCTGGGACGGCAGCGCCGCCGCCGCCGCGGCGGCAGGCGGCCCCGGCGGCGAGGCGGCCATCGCCGCCATCATGGCGGCAATGGGCCCGCCGACGCTTGAGCCGGCGGCGCTGGTGCCGCCGCCGACGCCCATGGCCTGCGTGTCCTTTACCGTGAGCGGCCTGCCGCCGGCGTGGGCCGCCGCGCACCCGCCAGCGTCCACTGGCGATCTGGGCGCTGGCGGCGGCGGGGTGGCGGCGTCATCCTGGAGGCGCAACTCGGCGATGTCGGCACTAAGCAACGCGGTCGGCGGCGGCCCGGCTGGCGCCGCCGCCGCTGCCTCCGGCGGCGCTGGCGGAAGCTACTGGGGCATAATGACGACCTTCGTGTCGCCGCCTGGAGACGAGGCGGTCCCCGCGGCCGTTGGAGGCGGAAGCAGCGGCGGCGGCGGCGGCCCTGACGGCAGCGGCGGGCTGCTGGTGGCGGTGCGGTGCGCCGGCCGCTACCTGCCTGTTCAGTGGAGCTGGCGGCAGCAGCGTGTGGGTGCTGCGGCTGGTGCGGACTGCAGTGCGGGCGCCGGCATGGCGCCTGTCCTCGACCTCAGTGTGTCGGGCCTGATGGGCCAGGGGCTGCTGGTGGTGGAGGTGAGTCGCGGGGGGCATGGATGGGCCGGCAGGACGGAATCCGCAGCAGCTTGTGCTAACAGGTTTGTTCTTTCTTCTTCCGGCTGCTGCCCGCGAGACGCTGCCTTGCTTAATCGCGCCTACAAGAATCGCACATGTGTGAATTGTACACCACAGGTGTGGTACGGCGGTGTGTATTTCGCCTCGCTGCCCGCTGTGGTGACGTACGACCCCCGCCTGGTGGACGACCTGCTCGGCCGCCCGCCACCTCCGCGTCCCCACGCCACCGCTGCCGGCGGCAGCAGTAGCCGCAACCCCCGCCACGGGCACAGCGAGCACCCGCACGGCGATGGTGGCAGCGGCGGCGGCGGCAGCCGCGCGCGGCACCGCCGGCGCTCCTCCACCACACAGACAAGGGCAGCTGCTGCTGCAGCAGCCGCAGGAGACGCCGAGCTTGCGGGTGGCGGCGCCGCCGCCGCCGCACGTGGCCCAGTGCCCGACGACGTCATGTACGATCTGGGCATTTGGCTGCAGTACGTGGCCAGCACGGCGCCCCTGTCCCGGAGAGAGGCCCTGGCAGCGGCCGCCACGGCCGCCGCCGGGGGCCGGGGTGGGCCCAGGGCTGGCGCTGCTGCTTCTACTGGCTACACGGCTGCGCTGGCAGACGCTGCTGCGGCGGCGGAGGCGCCGGCCGCCGTTGGTGATGGCTCCGAGCAGCAGCGCCCGCGCCACCATCTGCCGGCCGCCGGCACCAGGGGCCCTGCTGCTGAGGCGACGCGCCTGAACGGCGACGCGCCGGCGGCGGAGTGGGGCCAGGCCTCGGCCCCGTCAGCGGCGTCGCCCGCGCCGGCGCCCCGCCGGCGCGCCCTCATGGACACGGCCGCCACCTTCAACCTGCTGGCAGCAACGCAAACCACCATCCAGGTCCGCGGTGGCGGCGCGGCGGCGGCTGCCTCTTCGCTGGTGGTTGCCGACGGCCGCGCCGGCGCCGGCTCAAGCGCCGCCGGCGGCGTGACGGTCTCGATGGCGGCATCGCCGCCGGACGGCACGGCGGGGCACGGCTCAGACACCTCGCTGCTGCACGCGCCCATCCTCTTGCACGGGCACGACGACCCGGACGCCATGCAGGCCGTGCTGCAGCCCTCGGACGTGCTGCGCTACACCACCGCGCCGCCGGAGGCGGGCGGGCTGGAGCCGTGGCTGCCGCGCTCCGGCGACACGCTGGGCTCCTCGCAGATCTTCTCCTCCTCCAGCGTCGCCGCCTTCGCCGCCGCCGGCGCCCGCGCCTTTGTGCCGGTGCTGCCGTCGGCGCCCGTCGCCGGCCTTCCCATCGTCGCACCAGTAGACGCAGCGGCCGCCGTATCCGCTGCATTTGATGTGGCGCCTCCGCGCCGCGCTCCTGTTGCCCCTGCCGCCGCCAACACCGTTGTCACCTCCGCCACCAACGTGGCGATGTCCATTCCAGCCGATTTCGAGGCAGCCGTCGCCGCCGCCGCGTCCTCCGCCGCCGCCGCGGGCTCCACGCTGTGCCCCGACAGCACCGCGTTCGCCGTCGGTGGCGGCAGCCGCACCGCCGCTGCCTCTGCCGCCGCCGGCACCGCGGCGGCGGCCACCCTGGCAGCGATGGCAGAGCCGCTGGCCTCGTTGGCGCCGCCGGACGGCACTGGCGGCGCAACAGCAACAGCTGCTGCAGCCGCTGTTGCCGCTGCCGGGGTGCTTGAGGCCACCAGCAGCAGCTCCACAATGCTGCTGCTTGAGGACACGGCCCCGCCGTCGCGCCGCCGCATCTGCCACGACAGCGCGGTGGACATGACGGTGCCCATCCTGCCCGGCTCCGTGGACATGTCGGCGGCGGTGGCGGCGTTGCAGCGCGGACCCGCCTACGGGCAGCAGATGCAGGTAGACGGGTGGTGCGCGTCCTGGCAGCAGGTGGCGGCATGGACGCGGCGGAAGAGGGAGCGGGACTGAGGGGACCACAACACCTGATTGTCTGTGCGTTGCTTATGTGCAAAGCCTGCATGAATGCGCTCAAGGCCGCCGCGATCCGCTGATGGCCGCGGCCGCTGCGGCGCGTCGCCCTGACACGGCAACAAGCCACTCCCACTCCCCACACCTGCTGCACTGCCTGGTCCCATGCATGTGCGTCGGAACGCCCCTCTCGCGTGTGTGCGCTTGCAGGAGCTGGCGGTGGGGCTGCTGGCGTGGCTGGTGTTCGCGGGCCGGCCCGTGGCGGCGGCGGTGGTGCTGCGCGGCCTCATGGGCCACCGCGCGCTGCGCTTCACGGAGTTATGCGACCAGGTGCGCAGCTTGGGCTCGCCCAGTGGGGCCGCCGCGCGCGGCGCAGGCACAGCAGGCGCCGCCGCCGGCCTTCCGGGCATGGGCGGCGGCATGGGCATGGGCGCGGCGGCGGCGGATGGCGGCGGCTTCACCGCCACCGGGTACGGCGGCATGGGTCTGCTCCACCTGGCGGTGCACTCGGGGCGGCGGGAGATGATTGAGGCCGTGGTGGGCTGGTCCGCGGCGCTAAGCCCCGTCTCGGAGGCCGCCGCTGGTGGTGCCGGCAGCCGCCACGCGGCGGCCGGGCTGCCGCCTCCTGCGGCCGCTGCTGCTGCGGACCGCTTTGTTGCGCTGCGGTCGGACGCAGCGGCCGGCGACGGCGGCGACCGCGGCACCGCGCTGCCGGCGTCGGAGTGGTGTGAGCTGTGCGCGGCGGGCGTGGGGCCGTTGCACCTGGCGGCGGCACTGGTCATGCCGGCAGCCACTGTGGCGGTGGCAGCCGCGGCAGCTGCCCCTGATGGCGTGGCGGTGGAAGCAGCAGCAGCCGCAGCCACAGCCGCAGCAGCTGCCGTGCCGGGCCTCGAGGGCGTTGACGTGGCTGGGCTGGAGACCCTGGTGTGGCTGCTGCGCAGCTTCCCCGAGACGCGGGCGCTGTGGGGCAGTGCACGTGACGCGTACGGCACCACGCCGGGCGCCATCCTGTCGTACTACCTGCGCTCGCTGCCGCCCGCCTCCGCCGACACCGTGCGCGCCGCGCTGGTGCCGCTGGTTGGCCCGGAGCCCACCTGGGCCCCGCCGCCGCCGACGCCGCAGTCGCTGCTGCTTGCTTCTGAGCTGGAGTTGGGGCTTGAGCAGCAGCAGCAGGCCAGCCAGCAGACTCTGCCGACGCCAGGCGGCGCAACCGAGCTGCAGCCGCCAACCTGGGCCCGGCGCTTGTTTGAACAGCAGCCGCAGCAGTACTATGTAGGCGCGCCTGCAGCAGCAGCGGCAGCACGGGCAGTGGGGGACGGCGAGCCAGAAGCTCACGGGCCGGCTGGCGTCCTTGCGGTGGCGCGCGCGGTGGCCGAAGAGGCGGCGGAGCTGGGGGCCGTGCCGCCCGCGCTGCGCCTGGCGCGCATCGCCCGGCTGCTGGCCGTGCTGGCAGCAGCCGCGCTGCTGCGGCCGCGATCGCCTCCGGCTGGCACAGCAGCGGCGGCTACGGCTGAGGCAGGTGCGCCGGCAACGGCCACGGCGGCCCCTGCAACAGCTGCGGCGGCGGCGGCGGCGGTAATCGCGGCAGACGCGCGCGCGGAGGCAATCCGCGTGGCACTGGCCGCGGAGGTGCGGGCTTTGCTCCGGGGGCTGGTGCTACAGGCGGCGGCGGACCCCGCGCCTGTGGCGCTGGTGGCCATGGTGCTGCTTGCACTGCTGGTGGTGCGCGTGTGGGACGCGCTCAGCCCGCCTGAGCGGCGGTAAGGGCGCCCAGTCACTTGCTTCCACCGTGACTCCTCGCGTGTTGCGAGCAACACTTACATGAGTCATCGGCGGCTGGGGGCGACACGGGGGTGCGCATTGGTGTTTAGCTTGTGAGCTGCAGCAACTGCAGACGAATCGTGCCGTAGGCATATGTGCATGTGGCGAACGGCCCACGCTTTAACCCGTGCTTGGGAAGCACTAACTGCATGTTCGATGTGTGGGTGCGACTGCAAGGCACGAAACTGTATGAAGGATGGTGGACGCACGGTCCCGTGCCTAGCCGCACTGGCTACGCCCCTTGAACACAACTCACCTCCGAAACGACATCTGAGCGGCAACAATCCTCGCTGCGATGGAAGGAGAGAGAAACTATGCTCATGCCGAATGCCTTATGCTATAGTTGATGTAAAATGATGGACGACATCAAAAGGAGAGCGCTGTACAGGTTATCAGGGGGAGTTGCTTGGGGGCATGATGAGAGTCACACGCACAGCGGAGGGTGCATTCTTCTCAAGAACAAATGAACCGGGCGTATGCATCAATGAATGTACTTCCAGGCTCGGGCTCGGGATGTATCCCTGTCAGCTCTCAGTCCAGTGGACATTAGACATGTGCGTTGCATGACAGCGGTGATGAGAGGGGCTTAAAGCCGCCGTGACCTCGCGGGCAACAGCGCGTTTTGTGCGCTACGAAGCGATGGCACTCGCATCACCCGCATGGACGGTGCATGCGGGGGCTTGCTGGGTTCGTCGGTGGCCGGTGTTATGCGCGGGGGTGGGCGCGGAGTGCCGCGGGTGGCACAGGCGTTTCCGTGCCGGCCGCTCTGACGAGTGCCAAGATGCATGCTTGTTGCTTGACGTTTGACACTGTTTCATTCGGTGGGGGCACGTGTTTCTTTCGGGTGGGGGCACGGAAAGTACATCACCGCAATACGTGCATTCTTGCATGCTGGAGATGCATATGGCTTCGGGGGGCTGCTGGCTGCTGCGCATAGGGTGCCTAACACGATACTAACACAGAAATGAACGAGACTGTTTGGGTGACGCTGGTTGCGTGGGATGCGGCGCGCACAGGGCTGGACATGTGGGCACGCGAGCTTGCGGCAGTGTTTCACTCTTTTCAGGCAGGAGAGCTAGCAGGTGTGCGCTCTCTAACGTCCATTAACATGTTTCCCAGGTATGGCGCGAGGCGGACGCATTGTGTGGTGCGTGTCAGGGTCGGAAGATGCCCGCACACAATGCGGCAGGAGTGAGAACTCCTTGTGGATTGCAAGGACCTGGGTGGAGTAGCGAAAGCTGTGGGAGAAGGCAAATCAGTGAAGGGCATGCAAGGGTGTGAAAGGTATGCGCGTGCATGGCTTTGCGGTGAACGGAATTATGGCAGGGCTGCGGCATCAGGGCCCGGCTATCTGAACCCAACAAAATTCAACAGCGGTGCGTACGGAAAATTAGGACACCTGTGTTTGCCAAGGAGAAACCCCGAGCAGTGTGGAGCATACCCGGGCTTGGGCTTCAATTAGTACCAACAGACTTGTTGGCGCCAGCCACAGCTTGTGGAATGCGTGCAGGTTCATGAGTCATTTGTTATTGTGTGTCCTGGTTTACCGAGGTATGTGTTTGGGCAATGTCCAGCCCGAAGTATGTGCAGGGTGCAAGGCTCCGCGGGCAATACTACGACAAGCTTGGGCGTGGAGAGGACATGGTTGCCCCCAAATTCAAGCGTGCACGTGAACTATAATATGGCCCTGGGACGGGAAGTGTAGCAAGAAGGAAATATACCGGAAGGAACCGGCCGCTTGGAAGGCTTTCGAGATTGTGGGCGTCATCTGCGCTTCTGGTGTGCGTGGGGGCGTGGATGATGATGACCTAGAGCCCATAGGTGCCCTGCATCGGCTGAGTGAAGCGCGGGCTCAAGCGGTTGCCAGGGCACCAGGATAGCCGAATAAAGAGGACATGTGTTCAAAGGATAGAAGCCAGGAGTGGATTTGGGAGGATGTACGGAATGGGGCGGCGCAAGCGGTAGGATGCGGGGGCGTGATGGCTGGATGCCAAGAGCCGTTTGTTTGTGGATCTGTGTTTTCGTGGTCTATGTGCTTTGCCGCAACGGTGTTGCGAGTGTCTCTATGGTAATGTTTGGTTGATCTCCAGAGATTCGAAGGCGCGTTGATATTGGTTGGTCTCCGGAGATTCGAAGGCGCGTCAAGAGTGGTACGGGTGTTGGTACGGGTAATGGGGCGGGACATCGGAATCCGGGCAGGCGGTTGGCGTATGGCACCGAGGCAGGAGTGGCACGTGGCGGTTGGGCTGGTGGAGGGCCAATCTGATGAGAATGTGTGGAGTAAGCTGCGGAGACCGAGTTTGCTGGGTTGGAGCTAGCCACACGTCTAGCTGTGCTAGAGGGTCACGTCGCCCATTACGCCTGACGGCTGGCTCTGGAGGCAGGGACGACTGTAACGCCATGGCCACATGGGGGCGGGCCCGCTGCATAACGCTCAAAGGTACCCACTAACCCACGCCTCGAGTCCGCTACCCACCGGGGCCCGCTGAAGATGTTTGCTAATCACTACATCACTACGGCAAGCAGACTGCATGCACCTCGCGTCCGCCTGCACCGGCGCCGATCAAGAAGCCGCAGCGCCTACGGTAAGCAAAACGTGTGCCATGTTCCAGGGCCCCCTCAGACCGTTCATCCCACACTCTCGGGTATTCGTGCCTCTGCCGCGTGAAACCCGCATTTGAATAATATCCTTTGGCCTACCACTCCACACACGCTGCTCAAGCACACAGCTGGCGCTCGTTTCAATACGCAATGCAAACCTGCGAACTCCGATTCTGCAACACGCCGGAATGAGCGCAACATGGCTACCGTATCCACCGCCCACTAAGTAGCTGATGGCTCCTCAGTGGTACCCGCGACTGCGGCAATGTCCTGCGCCACAGCTGCACCTTTCGCCATCGCCCATGCCGGCGCTGCAACCCCCACCGGCGCTGCCGCGTCGCCGCCGCCGCCTGCCGCGGTCGCTGCCGCAGCCTGGGCCGCTGCAGCCGCAGCCCCAGACGTAGCGGTCGCGGTCGCGGTCGGTGGCACACGGCCGACGCCTACCGTAGCGCTCACTGGGCAGGGCTGGGGCGGCCGCTGGTGCTGGTGCAGGTGCTGGTGCGGGTGCTGGTGCTGGGCGCCCGAGGACGTCATGCTGGAGTTGAAGGATGGCGTCAGGCCTCGCAACCCGGCAATGCCCTTGCTCGCATTCGGCGCACAGTTCAGGTCGAGTTCACACCCCAGGTCCAAGTCGCGGAGGCCTCCCGAGCTGCCAAAGCTGCCGCCACCGGCGCTGCCGCCGCTGCCAAGCAAGCCGCCCGGCGCGTGCTGCTGGCCTGTTGGAAGCAGCAGCTCCCGTAGCCGCTGCTTGTTTTGCTCAAACTCAGCCGCGGCTTTGGCGCCGCTGCCGCCGGTGCGCTTGCGACCGCCGGCCGCGCCGCTAGCTGGCTTGGCGGCGGCAGCTCCCAGCAGGGCGCTGCCACTGCCACTGCCACTGCCGCCGCTGGCAGCGGCATAGGGCACAGGCGGAGGTGGCGGCGAGCGAGAGGTGCTGTTGGGTCGGGACCGCTTGCGCCCGCTGCCGCCGCCGCCGCCGCCATAACCGGGCCTGTCAGTCTCCAAGAGCGCCTGCGGAGGGCGGAACACAAAGAAACAAAACCCCTCAGTTTCTCTTGATCAGCGTGACACATGCTGTTGAGTTGGGGGCTCAGAGCGAGGACTCTAATTCACCTGGGCTGCAAGCGGACATAGGGTGCTCGCCACTTGGCATGCCCACTGGTCGGTACGGCCCTTGCCGCATTTACATTGGCCTGGCGTTGACTTGCATTTGTTACTGCGGACGACCCAAACATTCCCACGCCGCCTGCCCTGCCGCTCCCTGCACCCTCCCGCCCGCTCACCTCAGCCACCTCGGCCAGTCCCAGCGGCTTGAAAGGCTGGCACCACGGCTTGGCCACCCACGAGCCGTCAGTGCTGCCTGTGAGCGGGCAAGGCGCGTGACACGACACGACGCGGCACGCCGCAGCCGCCGCCGCAGACAAGCAGGTAGGGTCATGTGTCAGGGTTGGCCGCAGTGGCTTGCCATGCGGAGCCCCGTGTCCCGTGCCACCCGTATGTGCAGCCCAACCCAGGCGCCCCGTGTCAATCAACACCCGGCGGCTCTCCGCATGGTGGGGGCAATGGCACCTTGGCTTGGGCTAGCGTGGTGCACGCGCGTACGTGTGAGGGACTCACTGACGCATTTCCAGGTGATGCGGTAGCGCAGCAGGTGCGTCGGCAGGTGGTTCGAGGCCTCGCCCTCGCTGGGGCCCCACCTGCGGGGCGGCGGACGGAATGGAGCGGGGCAAGGGTGCTGAATGTATGTATGTGGATGTGGATGGACACATAGGCGACATGCAATCAAGGACGTGCGCACACACAGACCTTTGGGCGCACCGAGCGCATGCCTACCACTCCTTGCAAGTCTTTTCCACTATATCCCCTAGTGCTCTCCAACACACACAGCCCTCTGGGTGCGGCCCGCTTTTGCGTGCGCCCTGCCTGCTGCTCGCTTCTCCATCCCGCACAGCTGTATCCGCTGCCGCACCGGCCTCCTGCGTGCGCCCTGCCTGCCCCTGACGGCGCACCCCTCCCAGATTGGTTTAGTTTGGGCTGGTAACCACAAACCCCCCTACACACAAGCAACACACCACCACCACCACTACCAAATCATCATCACCACCGCCGGCGTCAACATCACCGCCATCAGCCAGGAGCACCGCCACCTTCGCCCGCTCACACTCGCCCCCGACCTCACCAGACGGTGGGGTCGGTGAGGTCCCTCCAAAAGCTGGGCTCGTCAAAGCCCTTGAACTCGAGGTGCACCCGCACGCCCGCGGCCTCCAGCACCCGGGCCCTGTGTGGCGGCATGGGGAGGGGAGGGCAGGCGAGGGAAGAGGTGTGGTGAAGGCGTAGGAGAGGTGTGATGAGAGAGAGAGAGAGAGTGTGTGTGTGTGTGTGTGGTGGTGGTGGTGGTGGTGTTGGGTCCACGTATGATTAGTTGAGAGGTGAAGGTGTCGACAGGTTAGTGCAGTAGGGAGGGGCCCGGCAGCAGCGGGGCGCCTGCACGTGGTGGCGGGGACTGCATAGACAGACACGTGTGCGTGCGCGCGTGCGTGCGTCCGCGCGTGCAGCTGTCGGTGCGCGCAGCTGTTGCCAAGCAAGCAACACGCGCGCGTCCAGGCGCCCTTAGTTCACGGGGACACGAGCATGCATACGAACACGCGCAACCCCACCCCTGCCCACGCCCACGCCCCCGCTCACCTGTAGTACAGGCCGTTGTTCTTATCCATCACCATGGGCTCAGCCGCAAGCAGCGCTGGCCCCGCCGGCGGCGCCGACACCTTGGCCGCCACCGACCTCGCCACCTCCTCAAGATCCAGCCGCGCACCGCGGCCGCCCCGCCCGCCGCCGGCGCTGGAGCCAGCAGCGGCAGCGGCAGCGGCAGCGGCGGCGGCGGCGGCGGCGGCTCCGCCGGCGCCGGCCCCGGTCCGCCCGCCTGCACCGCTGCTGGCGGAGGCGCTCTGTAGGTCCTGCCGCAGCAGGTCGACTGCCGCCGCCCCGGCACCCACACCCACACCGGCGCCGGCGCCGGCGCCGCCAGAGCCGCGCGTCGGCAGTAGGGACCCGCAGCTGCCGCCCAGCCCGCCAAGCGCAACGGTATCATGCGTCATCCCCACCGCCGCTAGCGCGTCACGGAGGCCCGCGGTCCCGCAGCCGCTCGCAGCGGCAGCGGCAGTTGTGGCGGCGGCGCCGCCGCCACGCGTGACGAAGCCCAGCGGGCTCAGCACTGCGTCGGGCCCTGCGTTCAGAAGCCGCTGCGCCGACAGCAGCCCGGTTTCGACACGCGCTGACAACAACAAACTCGGGTTTATGTGGGCCCGTCCGTCCAGCTTATGTTGTTGTGGTTGATGGAGCTGCGGCTGCTGCAGCAGAGCGGTTGCTGCGGCGGCCGCGCCGGCGGCGCCCCCGGCTCCGTACACGAGTCGCACCGAGCCGTCTGCCTCGGTGTCGACGCCAGCACCACCCGCGCTACCACCGAGCCAGCCGGCGGTTGCTGCCGCCAACGGTTGTTGCTGTGACCGCGGCGCCGCGGGCCCCCGGAAGCCGTCCGGCGTGTCTTGGTCCCCAAACAGCGAATGCGCAAACAGGCGTCCAGAGTCAACTAACGCTTGGCCGCTGCCCGGCAATAGCCGCCCCGCCCTGCCAGCCTGACCCGCTCCCGTGCCGCCGCCGCCACCCCCGCCGCCGCCGCCGCCGCCACCCCCGCCACTGCTGCCGAGGGGCAACACGCGGACGGCAGCGGCAACGGACCCCGGCTCCGCCAACGTGACGGCCCCACTGGGGATCCTGTCTGGAGGCCCTGCATGACACGGCGATGACGACCTGGCGGCGGTGTGGCTGGGCCCGCAGATGAGCGCATCTTCACCCGCGTCGCACTGTGCGGCGGCCGCCGCCGCCGCAGCAGCCGCCGCCGCAGCTGCGGCAGCGGCAGCGGCACCGCGCCGCCCGCCCGCGTGCTGTAGCTGCGCCTGCAGCAGCCGCGACGCCGTGGGCTGCGGCGGCCCTGTGCCCGTCGCCATGGCACGGCGTGCAAAAGGCGAGGTTGAGCCGGCGGCGCCGGCGGTGCCGGCGGCGTGGTGCCGCTTGGGTGGCGGGCCCACGTAAGGGTCTTCAGCGCTGTCAGGAGAAGGCACAGCGGGCATGGCCCAAGAGGAGCCAGAAAAGCCGGGTGGCGGTGGCGGGGGAACAAGCCCAGGCCAGCCAGCAGGTGGTGGCTGCGGCTGCGATTTGGTTCGGCCGGTCTTGCCGCCGCCGCCGCCGCCGCCGCCGCCGGCTTTGGCGGTGGGGCTGGCGGCTTGCGCCGCCACCACAGTCGCAGCAGCGGCTGTGGCGGCGCCGGACAGGCGGATGCGGTGCATCGCGTCGGCCGCGGTCATGGGCGGGTCAGCGGGGCGTACCCTGCAAGCGCAACAGCAGCGTCGCATCGCATTCACGTGCGAAGACCCAGCTCACCACCAACCTGCCAAGACCTGCAAAACTCCACTCACGCGCATGCTGCACACGGCCCTACCCTGCCCCGCACCTGAAGTAGTGCGCGCGGTGCTGGTCGTGCAGCATCCGCTGCACCACCACGCCCCGCCTAGTCACGCCGTTGGCGAGCTGCTCCAGCAGCGCCATCCACAGCCGTGGGCTGCCGCTGCCGCCCCCGCTGCCGCCGCCGCTGCCGAGGCAGCCGCGGGCCGCCGCGCCGTTCCCGCTACCGTCTCCGGCAGCGGCAGCGGCAGCGGCAGCCGGCGTGGCCGAGGTGCCGGCCGGCGCCGAGGCAGCCGTGTTAGGATCAGGAGCGCCGGCACCCTGGGCGTCGGGCGTTGAGCAGGCGCCGGCGGGCGCCGCCCCAACGCCCGCCTCAGCCGCGGCCGCGCTGTCCACGCCGGGTGGAGGCCGCGTGCCGCCGGTTGCGGCACTGGGGCGAGTGCTGGGTGCGCCGCCGCCGCCGCCGCCGCCGCCGCATGCGTCCGCTGCGTCGCCTGCAACTGCCGGTGGTTTGGCCGCGACCTCCGCCATCGCCGCACCAGACGCCGCGGGAGCGGCAGCTGCTGTGGCGCCTGCCTGCCCCTGCTCAGGCTCAGGCGCCGCCGCCGCCGCCGCTGGCGACGACGACTGGAGGAAGCGCTCGGACGCGCCGTCGATGAACACATCGCTCGAGACCCACACGCCCGCCTCCTGCTCCTGTTCGCGTTCAGGTACATAACGCGCATACAAGTGCAGCACCAGCCGGGCAGGTGGGATGGGAGCGGTGTCAGGCGGCGCGCCGGCATCCACGCCAGCAGTTGCCGTGCACCCCTGCGCTTGCCCATGCAGGACGCACGGCCCACGCTCAACCACATGCACCACCATCACCACCACCACCACCACCAGCCAGTCCCGCATCGCCCCCGTGCGCACCTGGAGCCACGCAACGGCCGCCTCCGCCATCTCTCGCCACAGCGCCTCGCCCACGCCGCCGCCCGCTGGTGGCGACAGTTTCACGAAGCCGTACAAGCGCATGGGCATCGGCGCGGCCGGCATGTCCTCCGCCGCCACACGAGGCGGCGCCGTGTCGCGCGGCGGTCCGCTGAACGCAACCCCGCCCGCCGCCGCCGCCGCCAGCCCGCCGGTGGCCGCAGCGCCGGCTACGGCCGCGTCGGTGTCCAGTTCAGCAGCGCTTGTAGTGGTTGTGGTGGTGGTGGTGGTGGTGGAGGTGCGGGCTGCGGCGCAGCGCGGCGGCACCGGCGGCACGGCGACGTCCACCTGGCCCTCCGCCGGCGACGGCGACAGGTGTGCGAGTGTGGGCATGTCCAGCCCATCCTGCAGCGCGCCCACATCGGCACGCACCGAGTGGCGCTGCTGCTGCTGCTGCTGCTGCTGCTGTTGTTGTTGCTGTTGCTGCTGCTGTTGCCGAGCTCGGACTTGCTTGATCTGACTGGCGAGCAGCTCCCGGCGCCGGCCGCGTGCCGCACCCTCCGCCGCCTTGGACAGAACCACGCTGAGGCGGCGCGTAATCACGCCGCCAGCCGCAACATCGCCGTCCGCGCCATCGCCGCTGCCTTTTTCCTCTTCCGCCGCCACCAGCAAGCTCCCGCTGCGCACCCTTGCGACGGCCGCCGCCGGCTGCCCTGCCAATCCCCGCTGCAGCTGCTGCTGCGGCAGCAATGACTGCGGCGGCTGAGTAAACCGCGAGGGCCGCAGCTGCCACTTCGGCTCTGCCTTCTTTTGCGGGTTGCCGATGCCTAGCGCCATGCGCCACGTCAGGCCGGCTGCCGCCGCCGCCGCCCGGCCGTTGCGTGCGCCCGCCGCCAGCGGCGCCGCAGCTGCGCTCGCGGGGGCCGTCGCCGCTGCCGCATCGCGCCGTGCTGCTGCCGCTGCCGCATCGCGCCGTGTTACTACCGCTGCCGCATCGCGCCGTGCTGCTGCCGCTGCCGCGGTGTCCTGCGCCGGCGCGTCCAGGCGCCGGCGCTTGGTTGCTGGGGGAGAGCTGCCGCCCGCGGCAGCCGCCTGCTGCGATGGGGCGGCCGGGGCTTTCGCAGAGCCGCTGGCGCGAGCAGCGGCGGCCGCACCTGACGTGGTGTTGCCAACGTCAGCAGGGCGGGTGACATGGCACGTGACGACAGAAGCTCTCAGGGCAGCTGCTTCCGCCGCGGCCTTGGCGGCGGCGGCGGCCTTGGCCTCGCGAGCACGCCTCGCGTGCTCGGCGGCGCTTCTGGCTGCTGCAGCCATCTGCATCATCGTTGCGGTGATGCCGGCAGATGAGGGCACCAGCAGGCGGCGCGGTGGTGCTGGAGGCGGGAGGCGTGGCGGCTGCGAAGCAGCGGGTGAGGCGGCTGCCGCCGCGGAGGCGTCCTGCAGCACCAGGCGGTCTAACAGGGCGCCACCGCTTGCCCTGCGCAACAGTGCCCTTCCGCCCGCCTGCACGGTACCCGCTGCAGGAGAGGATGGAGGGGCGCCGTGCGCATCATCAGGCGCAGCCCCGCTGGCGCATGCGGGTGTCGCGGCGCGTGTTGCTGTCGGCACGGTTACGGGCACCGACGCCGCCGTCGCCCCCGCCGCTGCTGATGGCGCGTGCGGCGCGGCCCCTGCCGGGTGCGCTGCTTCCGGCCCAGCGGCAGGACTGAGATTCAAACTCGAGGGCAGCATCGCCAGTACCTGCAGCACAGCAGCAAGATAACATGGAGGAAGTCGTCTTGTGTGCGCCGGAGTACGATCACATCTGAAGGGAACACACATTCGGGCTTGCTAGCGCACGCAACAGCATTGCGACCCCAACCGACTGCACACAGACGACACCGCGAGCCACACGACACACACCACACGGCAGGCGTGCTCCCAACACCTTGGAGTGCCCATCTCTCGCCACCCACAACTCCCTCTCCCTGCCTTCCCTGCCGCGCCCACCTGCTCCGCCCCCTCCTCATCCAGGTGGTCCAGGCTCCTCAGCAGCTCCACCACCAGCACCGACACGCGGCCAGCCAGCCGCCGCACCGCGGAACAGCCGGCGGCGGCGGGCCCTGCTGCTGTTGGCGCCGCCGGCAGCGGCGCTGTTGCTGCCGGTGGTGGCGGCCCGCCGGGGGCTGTCGCGGCGTCTGCTGCTGTGCCCGAGGTACCGGTCTGCATCGGCCCTGCTGCCGCGGGCCCTGCCGCTGGAGGCTCAGTGGCGGTGGCTGTGCAGCTTGGGGCAGCGGTGGCAGCGGCGGCCGCAGCCCCCGCCTCCAAACCGGCCGCCGCTACAGCCCCTACGGCCCCCGCTGCGACACGTGTCGCCCCGCTGGCGCCTGCCTCTGCCCCCGCCTCCGCCACTGCTGCGGCTGCGGCTGCGGCAGCCGGCGGCTGCACGTCAACCTCCATGGCTCCGGCAGGCCCCAAAGCCCCCGTTTCAGCCGCCGGCGCCACCACGGTACCTGCGACACCAGCGACACCTGCCGCCGCCGCTGGTGCTGCTGCTTCTGCTGCTGCTGCTGCCGCTTCGCTAGCGGGCCTAGCTGCCGCTCCTTCCCCAGCAGCCCCCGTCTTCGTGCCGCCTGCGCCGCAACGCCCCGCCGCCGCACCCGTGGCAGCGGACGCCGCCTGCGCCCGCGCCAGCGTCCGGCCTGCTGCGGCAGCAGCCTGGGGGTTCAGACCAAACAGGGCCAGCCCCGCCACCATCCGGCAGGCCAGAGAGCCAGGCGCGGGCCGCGCCGGCGCCGCCAGTGACTGCGGCCGTGCTGCGCCTGCGCCTGCCGCGCCTGCCGCGTATGCCGCTGGCGCAGCTGCCGGAGGCCCGGCGGTGGCGGCAGGCCGCCGCCACCTGCCCGGGTACTGCTGCGCCAGCTGCGGCACCATCGTGCGGGCCCGCTGCTGCAGCGTGAGCGCACCAGCAGCAGCAGCAGCGCCAGCAGCAGCAGCAGCAGCAGCAGCAGGCAGGCTGCCTGCCGCTGCAGCAGCAGCAGCCCCTGCGCCATCGGTTGCCGCCTCGCCAGGAGCCTGTGCCTCTGCGGTTTCTGCCTTGACGGCCATGCACGTCTCTGCTGCGGCTGCGGCTCCTGCCGCGGATTTGGCAGTCCCACCGGCTGCGCCAGCAGCAGCAGCAGCAACAGC